>OX424503.1:7500000-10000000 GCA_949152395.1 Agrochola litura
CAAAATGCTATTCGATTTCACAGTCACTTGATAATCAGTATTCGTTTTCTTAGCGACCCACTTCAGCTAACCGGCAACCTTGACCATCTCTGAGCACGTAACTTTTGTCATTCCCCACACATTTGGCCTGAAACACAGGTTTTCATAAACCTAGATCAGGCTAGTCTACATTATAGTGAGAATTAAATTTTCCTCGATTGTAATTAATGTAAATCATAATTTAACTTTATAATTAAATAAATTTTATTATATTAAATTTTTTATTTTCATGATGGCGCCAGTTCATGAATGATTTCCGAAAAGTGTTTTCGGATACGAGTGTCAAAGGCAACTGGTTTGCTAATAAACATTAGGAACAGGCCAACATTTAAGCCTATAATGTCCCATACAGCCTATGAGCAAAACAATAATATAATCGATGAAAGCGATATTATACCAACAATGTGAGTTGAGAGATTACACCAACAGGAAACGCCTGCACAACACTAGACATCTGGTCACACAGTTAAAAATGGAGTGACCAAATGTCTAAGACCTGTCATTCTTCGCGAGATTGTCCGCGTCATGGGTGTTTCTATGGGATCTATTATTTCTGGTCGAATTTTAAAGTTATAAAACGGAGGCACGGTTATGACGCAATTCTTAGTAACGCTGCTCGTATAAATAAATGTGAGGGTGTGGAGGCCACAGAAATAGACACGCACAAGACATCCGTCTGGAATACGTAAGGCAATAAAATATATTTTTTCTAGCTTTTTGTTTAATCATCCGTACATCGTAGCCAACTTTCTTCCTTTAGTAAAACATTAAAATCTCGTTTATTGTACAATTTGGTACCAATAAAAAAACGAAGGAAATAAATTATTAGATTCTGAGATCGGTTTACAAAATGAGCTTAATATTAAACTTACGTTAAATTCCTGTCTGATGGCAGGCAACAGTACTCCATTCGACAGAATGATACCGTCCACTATGAAGTTGCAACAAAAGGAAGCCATCATGACCACCCAACCCCAGCCGCCATCTGGAGGTACGACCTGAAAGGAAATTAAAACTCAGTTTAACATTTAACACAGTGTTACTAAAGTAGAAGAACATGACGCTTTAAATGGAAGTTTAAAAACTAGAGCTTCCTTAAACCTGACGATGCTGACGACGGTCTAGTAACCGATAGATTGCAGGAAAACCATAATCATATTATCAGTCCATCTGTCTATGAATCTGGATATGAAAACGAAAGAAAGAAAGATAAAGTATTTATTGAGACTCACACAGGAAATCACAAATTGAAATAAAACACACCTAAAACATTAAAAAAAAAAACAATAATAAAACAAAGTAAAATTAAAATAAAAGCAGAATGTCCTGTACGAGGCCAAAAGGCGCCTATCTCAGCATGATGCTGCGACATTTAAAAATAAATGTCGCAGCGCTGGAAATCTGGATATGTACAAAAAGTCCAGATTCACAGACAGATGGGCTCCCCAAATCGGTGAAAGAAAACGTTATCTACGTTCATTTTAATTTTCCTGACCAAAGGAAAGCGCCACGCGCCAGTTGTTGCAGAATATTTTCAACGAAAACATCACATATATCTTTATTTAAATGGCCCTAATAAATCAATTTGAGATATTTGTGAGTACTACAGATAATGTATTAAGCTATTTTCTCCTTAGTGGCTTGTAACATTTGCAGCTTTGCAGAATTACAAAACATGGAATATTACAAAAGAGCTTGAAAAAAATAAATCTAAACTCTTTATCTTTATATGTCTGTTTGTTCGCGCACATCTCCGGAACTCCTGAACGGATTTTTATTCAGTTTGCACAGGTAGACAGACATTAATTTGGAGCAGAATATAAGCTTTGTTTAATTAAAATCGGATATTGTAAAAAAAGTTATCGTCGTACAAGACGGTATTCTGTTCACTACACGTTGTGCACAATTTCTGAGAGTAATCTAACAAAAAGTAGGCTTGCATAAAGTCAATATAGTATTACAATCATTTATCACACTAATCGAATTTGGATGAAAGGCACACAAATAGTATAAAGTATTAGGCTTGCAAGAATTCACGTTTAGTTTATTTTCAGTACATATATTTTTTTAATCTATCTTCTCTATAAATAAAAATCGATTGTCGCAGGTATGAAAGATCATCACTAGAGAATGGCTCGACCGATTTGGCAGATTTTTAGGGTTCCGTAGTAAACAAGGAACCCTTATAGTTTCGTCATGTCCGTCTGTCTGTCTGTCTGTCCGCGGTCTAGCTCCGAGACCCTTAGTACTAGAAAGCTGTAATTTGGCATAGGTAGGTATATACATATTAATTACGCCAACAAAGTGGTAAAACAAAATTATGAAAAACATTTTTTCTAGGGTACCTCTACTACACGTAAAGTGGTGATGTTTTCTTTTTTTTTTAACCCATGGTATGGGGTATCATTGTAAAGGTCTTTTAAAAACATTGTGAGTTGGTAAAAATCATTTTTGGATTCAAGGATCCGTTTGTGAAATTTTAAGCTTTAAAGTGCAAATTTTTGTTAGAGTCAAGTGTCGTCCCCCCCCCCCCCCCCCCGCCAGCTAAATGGTTGGTTTTGGATATGTGAAAAAAATCACAGCAATAGTTTATATAACGATATTAAAAGAAAAACTATCACAGCTAAGTAGGCTTTACAAGTTAACGAGTAATAATCGACCAACTTAACTTTGCAGTTGCAAAAACAAGTTTTCCCATACATTCCGTATGGGAGAACTTATTTTTCAACTAAAAAGTTAAGTTTGTTTTTGGGATAAATTCATCCCAACTACGGAACCCTTCATTGTGCGTGGTCCGACACGCACTTGGCCGGTTTTTTTTTTGTTGTATTCGTAATTGTCTAGACAAGGTTTACATGAAAGAAAATTTTTGAAAATCCACCGGAAGTCCACCACAGATATAGATATACCTAGATAACGCAAGAGCAACTACTTCGCGTGCCATTTTCGTGCCCAGCTTACGTACAATAATCGTAAGCTGCCACTTTCGCGCTCAGTCTGCATCGGTGCCACGCTTGTCGGAGGTCAGTTAAAAAACTGAAAATGGTTAATTACGCTGTTATAAATTGTAAAAACTACAAATGCGAGGAGAAACAATAAAATAAACGTTTTCTAGTGCTTGTGACGTCATAGTAGGTAGTCAAAAAATGGCACGCTTGGTTTTCATACTTGCGTTATCTAGGTCTATCTATATCTGTGCCGGGCACGGACAGCTAGTAAATTACAAGACCTGTGGTAGACGAAGCTTTCTGTATCATTGTATCGTGGCGTTATTGGCAACCTACGCAGTATTATTGCCTGCTTTATTTAGACAACACAGGGTTAGCCTATTGGCATGTCATCGATTACTACTGATTAAAAGATTAGCACCAGACTTTACTCAAGAGCGGAAGATACTTCACACCGACTTCTTCACCGCTCGTTTTCAAGTCACCTTCGCCGCTGTTCGTTACGGTTCCTTCGTCCACATCAATGACTATAAAGTTCACCATTATCAATATTTATATTAAAAGTTTAATGTCTTTAATCTTATCAATTTATCTTTTGGTTTCTATTGCTTGCTTGACATTTGTAGTTTGACAAGCTAGACAGTCATTGACAATTAACGATTTCAGGATCAAGGAGGTGCAAATTATCAATTTATGGCGCCATGAGGAGTACGATACGGCGTGTACGCACGAACGAACAAGAAGAAGGTGAACACGCTGTCTGCATAAGTAAAAAAACGGTGGAATTTGAAAGACGGTAACACTATCTGTCCTATGAAAAAAGAATTTGATTCTTTGTCATTTTGTTTTTGATAGGTTATTTTGTTTATATTCTGATTTATTCCTGGTATAGAATAGTCACTTTAGCACGATGCAGAGTGAATTTGATACAGTTTTGTCATCGTATGGAGGTAGAGCATAGGTACGACATAATCTATTACACATAATCTATTAGGCAAAAATCAAAAGACAAAATATCAAAATTATTAGATCTACTTACACATCCACTTTTCTATATCTTGTAAACTGTCGTTTTTGGCTAAGGACGACATCGTGCTGTTCCTTCATATCTTGGAATTTACACGTCATAAATTATAATTAATAACTCCCGCACTCTACTTTTAATAGGTTTAACCATTTTTCTACTTTATTTTGTGAAAACAACTTACAGCGTAAGCAATCTGACATTTAAAGTACCCCGAAACTGACATAACTGACTGATGTAAAAGTATACAATATATAAAACTTTTTGGGGTTGCCCATTTATTCCTTTGCAGACTTAGTGTGGCTAACCACCAACGAACGCACACCACCACCAACGAATATCAAAGACTGTATTCATCAAAAATGTTCGTGGCGATCCAATTTCGAATCCATGGCTACTAAAGAGAGCGGGGCTGGGTTGAGCGCGAACTGTGTTCGTAAGGTGTTCGTGTTCGCTTTGCTCATTTACGTCCATGTTCCGTGTTCGATGTTCGTGTTCACCATGTTTTTTTCGTTCGTGCGTACACGCCTTTACTCGTATGTTCATACTCTATCATATAACTTGGCGATTTGTAGTTTCCGCCAATCAGGAAGGCTTTAGATGATTTTTGTATTATTTATGGTACATACGCTTGGCAAAAAAATTTTTCTGTAATGTTGAATATTATTTTATTTGTCAACTAGCTTTTTCCCGCGGCTGAGCTCGCGTGGAAGTCGGAAATTATCCAGTGGAAACGTACTACCGGGATAAAAAGTATCCAGGTTATAAAATATCTGTCTGCCTCATCTAAATCCTATTAATAGCATTACATAATGATTAAATACTATCGGGAATTCATGCAAGCCTAGTACTTTTTGTGCCAAGTTTGAAGTCACAAGGAATAAGATTTTTCATACAAACGAAATATCGCCCGCCTCCTTATTTTCAAAAACCCCTTCTTATTGCTCCTCTACAATAAAAAAGGAAGCTGTGTGCAAAACACGTTCACGTTCAACATAATTATAACAAAAAAACTTGGTAGCCAATTTTAACCTATACTTCTTTTTTAAAAATCTTTATTTATTAACGAGAACCTACTTCTTATTGTCGAATCGAAATGAAACTTTGTATGTAGGTATATGCTCAGACCAAATAAAAAAACCAAGACATAGCGCTGCGAACAATACAGTGAAGCATGCCAAAAGTACACCTCCATTCTGTGCATACACGCTCACATTTACAACCATTTACAATTAAACTACACCTCACCAAGTTGCACATGCTTACGAAACCAGCTTCACGTCACTGTTGACAGCGCTGTCTTTGTTTTTTTTTGGTCTGATTTTTTAAGATGTAGTTCGGATGACAATACTATATTTTGGTATCTTGGAACTGATCTGATGATGGAGCCAGGAGGTGGATAGTGGAACTCTTCAGTGGCTACTAGTAAAAGTGGTAGTTTATAGCCAATGATTAATTCAAAAGCTTAAGCGCAAGAAGTGACAAGCTGCATAGGTACTTAGATCGGAACTAATACAAGTCAATTTAATCATTTTATATTATTTTAGGTTTATAAAAGCGTGTTTTTTAGTTTTTGTTTGCAATAATTTTCTTCGTAACTTTATCTTGGTACACCTTCGATCAACAATTATTGTTGATCATGAATGAGCAAATCTGCGCTGGAACTCGATGACCCCATGTGAACATGTGACTTGTAGACCTCGATACGTCAAGCGATATGTGATAGTTTGACCGCTGAAGCCACGGTGACATCGTTATCAATTAGCAAATTTATTTAAGAACTCAAAGAGTTCCGTAGAAAACAATGGATTGTGTTAAACATACATTTATTTGTTTACATTAAAAAAGGTTGTTGTTAGTTTGAAACCAAATATTTATGCATCGGAATGGAACTAGTTGTTGATTTGTTGGATGCGATACGGAAAAGGCACGGCGAGTCTTTAAATTTAAAGTATTGTTCCTCTGCTTCTATAAAAGTAGATCCATTCCGGACAATTTTTTTACAAGTTACTATTTTTATCATTTTGAGAACCATTTTCTTCTGAATCACCAAGGCACCATTTGCCTTTTAATTTGAATTGAAGTTACTTAGAGCTCAATAATGCAAGGTAATCCAGCGAGTTTCTTTCAATTTCCTGAATCCAGTTCTCCTGTGTGCAGTCTGTGTTAGAAGGCAGATTATAAAGAGCTTTAACATGCCAACAAAATGTAGGTTCCTAATACTAGTGTGGCCCAAGCTAACACATCAAGCATTGCTTCGGCTGCTTTCTGTACAATCTCCTTCCTCTTATGCCAAATTCTTCTAAAAGCCATAGTGATTTGCTACGAGTTCCGTTAAAATAGTCGCAGTAATAATATAAACTTTTCAATTAAAATATAAAACGTTTCAATTAAAGTAACAGAATCAGTACAGTCATAGTAATTTCAGCAAACGCTAAAGAAATTGTAGCGATAAGAATCGCGTTTATAACTCGTTCGGCAACCTTACGTATTAATCTGTTTCTTTTAATTTTTTTTTCTATAGCTTTCATCTTTTTCTAGTAGGTCAGCGTCCAAATACAAATCTTCTTTAAGTATTCGTTTCATACCTTGCTGTTATTGAGTGGTGGTGGTCATTGTACCCTGGTTTTTTACGTGCTCTTCGGCGTCGCAACTGCAGACGCTAATACATTCGGATTTAACTTCTATTTCATCTGTTTGAACTTGGGCAGCCTGCGAGCAGAACCCTAAAGTTTTAGGTTTACTAATTCGTTCAAAACCAAACACAACGTAGCAGATATGGAGTCCGACTATTATAAATATAAATGCATTAATATGTGCTAGTTCTATCATAGCCTACAGACTTGGTAGAACGGGGACTTCTCGCTTCGCCCCATTTGGTCTTAGTTTCCACCAAATCTGTTGGCCATGTATGTAAAAATTTTAGTTTCACGGGTGTTGACAGTGAACTTTTTCTTGTCATCATTATTTTATTTTTTATTTATGGTGTTTTTATAATCAAATAAGGTTTTAATACGTTCAAGTTCCTTGCTGTTAACTAGACTATATGTTTGTATGACTACTTACCAACATCGCTGAAGGATCTTCATCATCGATCGAAGCCGTTTTCAAGGGCTGTTCGTCCGTTGCGGCTCGTTGCTTCATCTTGTTTCAGTCCTATAAAAGATGAAACGAACATGAGTTTCTTGAAACGTGGGTTTTGTTACATTACAGTCTAAAATCGTATAGTAATACCTAATGTCTTTCAAAGGTAATGATCAGGTACAGGTAAGTATACATTGCGGTTGATTTACGGAGTAAGTAGGTATTAGGTACCACAATCTACATTCATAGACTTTGTTATTATGGAATCTAATATCTTAATCTGGTCCCATTTGCGACTGGAACCAAATTAGGTTTAGTGATCTAATCTAATCTACCACGAATTGACGCCCCCTCAAAATTCGAGGAATAGCACTACTACACATTTGTGCGCGATAAGCTTTCCACTAGGTAGGAAGATAGTGATACCTACTATAGTTTGACCAATACCGCTGTACCGCGCCTTAGGAAGGCGCGCGGCGAGACGGGGGGCAGGCCGCTAATTCGTCAAAGCTCTCGGCGCACGGCGTCCCGCCCGCCGCTCATTGGTCAACACTGCCCCCCGTCTCGCCGCGTATTCCTAAGGCGCGGTATAGCGGTATTGGTCAAACTATAGTAGATACTTACAAACATAGGCAGTTAACTTATAACCTCATCATCATCAGAGAGCGAATAGTGTCCCTATTATCATCATAATACTATGTGGCGTGTGGGTGAGATTTGGAAAAATCAGGGACTTGAAACGTTACTCAAAATAACGTTACGTGAAGTTCCGGTAACGATAATTTGTACCGTTCCACCAGGATCGTAACAAAATTAATTCATTGACTATAACGATACTAACAAACGGAACGAAATCTTAAACTGTTTAAAAACATTATTAAAAATATATCGTTATTAATATATCGGTATAACGAAATAATAACGTTATTCATTACGATACGCAAAATTGCCAAAAAAAACTGTGAACATGACACTATCACATGAAAATAAAAGTAGGTACGTAACAATAACCATTCATTCACAACACTGTCTGTAAAAAATGAGCACTTTCGTACGAACTTATGTTTGAATACGGCGGTGGCTTACCACCAGCCGGCCGCTGGCCGCTGTAACGGGGGTGGCCGGTGGTGGTGGTGGTGCTGGGCGACGACAGAGCGGTGGTCAGCGGGAAAAGTTCTTAAGAATAACGTTATACAAATGAATCTGTAACGTTATTACAAGTGGATATAAGCATAATGTTACTGATACCTATAACGTTACTTAAAATTTTGTTCTACAAAAATGATATTGTATAACGTTTTTTTTTGTAACGTTATTAATATTTTTAGGTTTTAGTATCGTTACAAAATTTGGAGCGTTATTAGATAACATTTTGTGTATCGGAACGAAATTAATTTCGTTTTCAAGTCCCTGGGAAAAATACTATTAAATGAGCAATTTTTGTATAAATATATATAGTAGGATGAGAAAACCTATCCTTATGTAGATAACAGCGGAATGGAATAGATACGATGGATTTTAGAATACTTTTCACATCGGATATCTTCGATTTTTCTACTGCGGGTCATTTACAAAACTGTTATAATAACCAGTGCGTAAATTCATTTGAAGGATACTATAGAGTTCAATTTGATAAAGACAAACGTACCAGATGAATAGTCCCTCTTAGAAGTCTAATGAATATAGGTCACTCAGTAATTATTCCAGTCCAATCTGAATCTTGACCTTCCACAACCTTCTACGAACATTTATCAATCAATCTGCCCAGCCAGCTCTGCCTTCCCAACTCTGTAGGGGCCGGCTTCCATTCTGACTGGATGCAGCTGAATACCAGGATTTTACATGGAGCGACTGCCTATCTGACCACCACAACCCAGTTACTGGGTAACACGATACTGCTTGGCAAGACTGGTTGTCAGACTTTTGGGCTTCTGACTACCCGTAACGACTGTCAAAGATCTACGAATGACAGTCGGGGCCAACTGCTTAACGTGCTTTCCGAAGCATCGAAGGGTCTCCAATATCGATATGTAATGGACACCCATCCACGAACCGGCCGCGGCAAGCGTAGCTTAACCTTCGATGGAAATGTGCGTCTGATTCCATTATTATTATGATCACAGACATTGACGATAGACTGAAACCTCAAGGGAGTAAACGTACTCTTCTGAAAGTTTACCAATTTTCTATCAAGGTTCGTCTCGGCAGAAATATTGAAATTACAAGAAGATCTATCTATTTATTTACAATTGTAAATTACCGGATATTCAATAATTCTATAAGGCATACAGATTTAAGCGAATGCAGCGAAAGGTTTCGTGACTTTAAAAAAAATATTTATTTCGAATAAAATGACACTTGAAAATAAGGCAAAACCTTAGATTCAGCTAGATACTAGTATCCATGGAGTTACACGCCTCTCATCCATAACATAACATAATCAGCCTATAATGTTCCCACAGCTGGGACACAGGCTCCGGCGGGATCTCATGGCGTCATGGTGAGTGCGATTGTCGCAACCCAGCGCTGGGCACGCCACAATTGCGGCGATAAGACCCTCTTGAAGAGTGGCTAGAGAGGCGCCACGGCGTCCTCACCTTCCGCCTGAAGCAGGTCCTCACCAGACACGGCTGTTTCGGGAAGTTCCTGTTCAGGATAAGGCGGGAGGAAACGCCCAGGTGTCACCATTGTGTGGATCACCCGGAGGACACGGTGGAGCATACGGTGGAGGTCTGCCCGGCTTGGGCAGAGCATCGCTGTGTCCTCGTGGAGGCGATCGGCAGCGGTGATCTCTCGCGTCCAGACCTAGTTCAGGCCATGGTACGGAGCGAGAGGAAATGGGAGGCCGTAACCTCCTGCGAAGCGGTAATGCTCGCGAAGGAGGAGGCGGAACGCGTGAGGGAGAGGCAAACTTCGCGCCCTCACGCCCCTAACCGCCGTAGACGCCCTGGGCGTCGGGAATCGTACGCCGATTTCCGGTCACCGTAGGCGCGGGCTTGCGGACTGTGAGCAATGGGTAGCTCGCCATCCGATAAGGACTAGGCCCGGGTCGACGGCGCGTTGTGTTCCACGCGCGCCTCAAAGAGATGGCAGCAGTATTGACGGGGTCCGCTAGGGCCGATGCCTGCCGGGGTTGCGAAGAAAACCGAAAGGGAGATTGTGGCCCTCGGCAACAGGGCAACTGAAGGAACACGGGTGGGTTTTAGTTAGTAAGAGTCTGCACGCCCTCCCGCTCCGCCAAGCGGGAGAAGTTATTTTATCATTTAACCCAAAAAAAAAAAAGCTGGGCCACAGGCCTCCTCTCTTCGAGGGGGAGTGGGCTGTAATCTACCACGCGGGCCCAGTCAGTGCAGGTTGGTATATGTCACATGTCTTCGAATTTTTGGTTCTAGGACACGCCGGTTTTCTCATGTCGGTTTCGGTTTCGGCTCTCATTCATAGGACCTTATTTTTGAAGTCTAGTAGTATAAATCCGACCAATTATATTTTTCTTCAATAATCAAGTTTGTTTAGATATATTTAACTGCACTATAACTATGACACGCCAGATCGAAATAGTGCGTCCTAAGTGTATCATTTCTTCGCGTCTGCCGTATGAGTCTTCAAACAATAAGTGAAAAACATGCACACAAGCATAACACGAGAATGAAATTGCGTTGTATATATTTACTGGTTGACTAGACACCTGTTGAATGGCGTACTTCGGTTCTGCTTCGCCTCACACAGTTTTTGCATTAGTTTATCAAGCATTGTTTTTGGCATTTGAATACCGGCCAATCCACTCTTGTACGTAGATAGCGTAGACAACTACGCACTCGCATATATTTGAATAATCTATACATATAAAATGCTTTGTCCTGAATGACTGACTGACGGATCAACGCACAGCCTAAACCGCTGATCGTAGAGACCTGAAATTTGGAGGGTGTGTTCTTTGTATGACGTAGGCATCCGATAAGAAAGAATTTTCAGAAATTCTACCCCTAAGGGGGTGAAAAAGGGGGGCAAAGTTTGTATGGGACAACGTGATTCCTTGGTCCAATCTACTTCAAATTTTGCATAAAAGTAGTAGGCTTGCATGAATTCAAGATAGTATTTCATTCATTATGTTATGGTAGTGCGTTTCCATGGGATAATTTCCGACTTCCACGCGAGCTAAGCCGCGGGAAAAAGCTAGTATACATAATTATAAAATGCTTTGTCCTGAATGACTGACTGCTGGATCAACGCACAGCCTAAACCGCTGATCGTAGAAACCTGAAACTTGGAGGGTGTGTTCTTTGTATGACGTAGGCGTCCAATAAGAAAGGATTTTCCGAAATTCTACCCCTAAGGCGGTTAAAAAGGGGGGCAAAGTTTGTATCGGACAACGTGATTCCTTGGTCCAATTTACTTCAAATTTTGCGTAAACCTTTTTTAACAGAATTTATGGAAGACGTGTTTCGTATTTTATTGAAATTCATCCCCTAACGGGGTTAAAAAGGGGTTAAAAGTTATTTTGGCGGTGATTTGCTTCGAAGTTGATATCAATACTCCTTAGTGCTTTTGATTTAAATTACATTTTATTTTCACACGTTTGAAAACTTTTAATCCGATTTTATTCAAAAAAGGTTGAACTCACTTACAAACATAAGCAAATTAAATACTCTTTTTAGTTTTAATTTTAAAAATATCTGTTTTTGATTTGTTGTGTATAATAATACTTATAGTTTTCTTTTAGATAGTCTTTAGTAGTTTAATTTTGTGTGTATTGTTTTTCGCAATTTTTTTATATTAATAAATTTGTCTGTGTCTATTTTTTAAATGGGAGCAGAGTTGGTTAACATCAACGGGAAATTAATAAACCTTACTATTGTACCAATAGTGGGTGATGGCGCATGCCTTTTCCGTACGCTTTCTTATTTGTTGTACGGCACACGAGAACGCTCAATGGATATTCGTAAAGAAATTGTGTGTAATGTGAAGAACAATTGGAATGAATTTGCTGTCTGTCATGTCTCATGACCGTCATGGCAACAATCATGGGACAAAAGAAGAGTATACATTAGATATGTTATAACACTCTACATTTGGCGATTTCTGCGAGTTAATTGCAGCCGGTCACTCCCGAAGGAAAAACAAAAATATTGTTTACAAAGAAATACTGCGGTAGGTGTGTAGTATTTCGATTTCGTTGTAAAAAGATAATACCCCCGTGTAACTTTCACCAGATCAAAGGCCGAGCTTGCGTGTTCATAAAATATAACAAAATTTGATTTTATTATCATGTTTATTTAACCTTTAAATCCCTGCACTATACAGGTAATAAAGACTGTTATATTTTATAAGTATTCAAACATAATAATTTTATATGTTATAACAAAATTAAAAACGTAACAGACCAATTAAAAATCCTATTAGAACCATTTTCGACTTCTACGCGGACGAAGTCGCGGGCAAAAGCTAGTTTGTCTATAATATAGTTTATTATTTTATTTACTTATTCATAAATGCATAGTTATGTTTATTATGTTGCAAATTGACCGGTTGTACACGCAGAATAACCAACGTGTCTGTCAATATTTCTGGAAGTAGCTGCAAATAATTACCACCACTCCACTCTTTTATCTGCCATCTAATTGCTAGCCTTCTTCTCAAAACTACCTATGTTTTTGGTGCTTTTAAATTTTTTTTTTTCCATTTGAGCGTTCGCAGGCTACAGCATACGATCGGTGGCCGATTTTTTGTAGGAGCTAAATGAAACAGTGTAAATTAAATTAATGTATCAACGCACATTCGTACAAAACGTAAGTCACACAAAAAAAAACTGACCGATTTTAGGACCTGCAAAAAGTACGCCGTGATGGGGAATTCACGCACTCACTCACTAGACGGCCACGACCACGAGTAGTGGCCGCAGCGACCAGGTAAACTATAGAAACCGATACGAATCACGCACTTGGTCGCAACGGCCAACTAGCCGCAGACCATACAATACCCTAGACGGCCACGGCTGGCCGGAGTTGCGGCCGTCTCGTGCGCGAGATCCTTTACTCTTTGTAAAACTGCCTTTAGCAGAAAGCCTCAGTCCAATAAGAATTAGGTGGACCCTCGACATGATAATTACTAGCATAGGTAGTCTTCTCTCTTACCCATGAAATTATTTCTATCAATGTGTAAATACAATATGTTATTGTTTTAATAGACAAAGTTTTGTCAACACTGATACGAAAACGCATCGATACTTTCGGTCTCAAGTATATGTTAAACAAAACATAAGTGAAACGTATATTCTAGGACATAATCGTAAAGCAAAACTTACACTAGACTTCGCTAGAGAGTGCGCTGAACGACAATTTCACCCATAACTGCTTATTTATTGATAAGTTTTAATAGGAAAATTATGTAGAAGTCCACCGCTGTACAGTGAAAGCGGGCTTTTGAGAGACTGAACAATTAAGCGCTATCGCTTTAACTAAAAGCACAAGTAGGGATAGATAAGCATGTCTACTTGATTGGTTTGACCTCACAATTGGAAATAATACTAGGACGTTTAATTATTAGTATTTGGTCGACCGAGCTCTGGTCGACCGAGCTCTGCTCGGGTGAAAATAGATAAACATATCGTCCAGGTATCGCCACAATAGCGGCGATAAGACCCCTCTTTGAGGAGTGGCTAGAGAGGCGCCACGGCGTCCTCACCTTCCGCCTGACGCAGGTCCTCACCGGACACGGCTGTTTCGGGAGGTACCTGTTCAGGATAAAGCGGGAGGAAACGCCCGGGTGTCGTCACTGTGTGGATCGTTCGGAGGACACGGTGGAGCATACGGTGGAGGCCGCAGGAGGAGACGCCCTGAGCGTCGGGAATCACAGGAAGATTTCCGGCCACCGTAGGCGCGGGCTTGCGGACGGTGAGCAATGGGTAGCTCGCCGTCCGATAAGGCCCAAGCCCGGGTCGACGGCGCGTTGTGTTCCACGCGCGCCTCAAAGAGATGTCAGCAGAATTGACGGGGTCCGCTAGGGCCAATGCCTGCCGGGGCTGCGAATATGGGCGGATAGGGATATCGTGGCCCCCCGGCAACATGGCAACCGAAGGAACACGGGTGGGTTTTAGTCAGTAAGAGTCTGACACGCCCTCCCGCTCCACCCAGAGCGGGAGAAGTTAATTGATAATTTCCCACCAAAAAAAAAAAAAAAAAAATATACCAACGTTGTATCATATTCCCGAGGCTGTGAAACAGAGAAAACGAATTTACCCAGTTATGAGACCTAGCTAGATCGATTTATCGCCCCCGTAAATCCCTATATTGCAACTTTCATCAAAATCGTTAGCCTTTTCGAGAACGTGATTACAAAATACTTATATACCGTCACCGTATAATTATGAACTTCGTTAGTTTATAATCTATCGGTATTATTTCCGTTAAATTATAAACTGTCGAAAAATTGTGAACTGCAATGAACCATTTACAATTTAACGCATTATTTTTCGCTAGTTTATAATCTTTCCATGGGAAACCGACAAATTTTGAACTGGTATCAAACTTGCTTGCGACGTAACGCACCTTACGCTTATATTAAATAGCCTGCCTGGCTGCGAGCAACTTGGAAGTAGCGCTCGTCGGCCGCTGCCGCGGCACCGCTCGCTTCGCTCGCTCGGCTCGCTCGCTGTTGGTCACAGTTCTAACCTAACCTAACCCATTTCACCTAGTTCAAACTTTTGTTCTTTTCTTTTTTTATAGACTATATCTTTTAAGAGTTTAAAAGATATAGTCTTAGTTCTTATCAGGCGTAAGTGATGTAGTACAGTTTGGAACCAGAACGCGCGCATCCACGATACAAACTATACACCAGCAGTACGCAAAATTTGTGTATACATTGTAATCACAGATTTAAAAATAGCATTACAGACAGGCATTGTTTGCCTAAAAGGAGGCTCCAAATACGTTAAAATGTAATATAATTTTCTCACCCAGTTCACAATTTTTCGACAGTTCACAATTTTTCGACAGTTTATAATCTAACGGAAATAATTCCGACAGATTATAAACTAACGGTTCTCACAATCTTACGGTGACATATATATTATACTAGCTTTTGCCCGCGGCTTCGCCCGCGTGGATGTCGGAAAATATCCCACTGGAACGTGCTACCGGGATTCAGAGTATCCTATGTCCTAACCCAGGTCATGGCCTATCCTATGCCTTTCATCTAGAAATCCGTTCAGTCGTTACGTCATGAAAAGGTAACAGGCTGATATTAAATCTGTTTTAGGGTTCCGTACCTAAAATTTAAACATTAAAACCCTTAAAGGATGACTTCATTGTCTGTCAAGACTCTTTTCTCAGGAACGCGTGGAGGCATCAATTTATATCAATAGATATTAAAAACTTAGATCTACGGTCTCTTGGAAGTGTAACGAAAATCAAACTTCCAAGTCAACGCAATAATGGGCACGCCACAACTGTGGCGATAAGTTCCCTCATTAAGGAGTGGTAGAGAGGCGCCACGGCGTCCTCACCTTCCACCTGACGCAGGTTCTCACCGGACACGGTTGTTTCGGGTTCCTGTTCAGGATAAGGCGGGAGAAAACAATGGTGACACCCGGGCGCAGCATACGGTTTAGGTCTGCCCGGCTTGGGCAGAGCAGCCGTGTCCTCGTGGAGGCGATCGGCGGTGGTGATCTCTCGCGTCCGGCCCTGGTCCAGACTATGGTAGAGAGCGAGACGGCATGGGAGGCCATCACCTCCTTCTGCGAAGCAGTAATGCTCACGAAAGAGGAGGCATCATAATAGCATAGTACCAGAAGGAGACACCCTGGGCATCGGGAATCGTAGGCCGATTCCCGGCCACCGTAGGCCCGGGTCGACGGCGGGTTGTGTTCCACGCGCGCCTCAAAGAGATGTCAGCGGAACTGACGGGGTCCGATAGGGCCGATGCCTGCCGGTTGCGGGTTGCGGTTATTGTCCGAAAGGGTTACCGTGGCCCCAGGCAATATAGGCAACTGAAAGAACACGGGTGGGTTTTAGTCAGTAAGAGACTGACACGCCTTCCCGCTCCACCCAGAGCGGGGGAAGTTATTTGATAATTTCCCAACCAAAAAAAAAGTTAACGAAATAAAAAATACGGCCATTTGTGCCGCATATTATGACACTCGCAAATAAACCAGTCTATTTGGTACTTCCCGTTGGTCCAGCAGCATGAAGTTTGTCGAGAAGTAAGGTCAAGTAAAGAGGAAAATCCGAAAATTGGTAATTTATAGTTCTATAATGAACGGCAAAGTTAAGTTTTTTCTGCAATCTGGGGTTAAAAACTCATAGGCCGTGTCTTGGAGTAACAAACCTCAGTTGGCCCAATATAGTTTTTTGGTTCTAGTAATAAATAAAAAATAGGATAGACCGGCATCAAAAAAGATTTGTGAAAATTGGCCATTTTCTTGCTGACTGTACAATTTTTTTCAAAATCTGTGAATGCAGATCAAAATGTTTCAAAAAGTTAAGGACAGTCTCCTAAGACTGTTTTCTTGTAGCGACAACGGTTAAGGTACCTTATTGCTCCATCTCAAAATCCACCCTGTATATGCTATGATTGACTGCTTAGTTCCATAAAGGTATAGCGTGATGATAATTTTTTAAAAGGTTAAATCCGTAACTATCTGCTATATTCTAACCTTTTGGCTAGCCTTTTTACAATTTGCGGTAAACTCTAAAAGAATACAAACATAATGCTATATTGCTCATCCCCCATAGCAAATAGCGTGATAATAGTTTTTGAAAAATCTATTGTGAAGTTACGATTATTTGACTTATAGATTATTTATACCAATTTTCAAGTTAATTAAGCCATACAGTAAAATCCTCCACTGTAAAAATTAATACCCCGTTTCACCCCGTTAGGGGTAGATTTTCAAAAAACCCTGATATACGTTTTTATTTATTTTCAGTTTTAATTATAAATACTGAGTTTCGAGTTAATCAGACCGCTCGTTAAAATTCTTCCATACAAACTTTGACATCCCCCAATCCTCCTTTAGGGGGTATTTTAGAAAAACTAAAAATGGCAAACTTTATAATTTACATAGATAAGTATTCGTGCCAAGTTTCAAGTTTATTAACTCAAGGAATAAGATTTTTCATACAAACAATATCCCCCCTTTTCACCCTCTTAAAGGACGAATTTCCAAAAATCCGTTCTTAGCGGATGTCTACTAACTATAAACTACCTCTCTACCAAGTTTCATCTTCATACATTAAGCGGTTTTCGAGATTTCGTGATGAATGAGTGAGTGAGTGACCTTTCGCTTTTATATATTTAGATATATATACACTATGTGATACTATACTATTTACTTACACTTACTTACTTTATCTATATTTATATTTATCTTACTTTATTATATTTTTACTTAGTTTCAAAATTACGCGTAGCAACGTGGGCGCAGCGGTAGGAATCAATGACGTTTTCCTCTGTTATTAGGTATGAAATCTCGGTAGTACGTTCCCGTGGGATATTTCCCGACATCCATGCGGGCAAAGCCGCGGGCAAAAGCTAGTACTTTATATTTATACTTTTATATATTAATACTCTGTCTGTCTGTCTGTATGTTACCGTTTCACGCCTAGACCACAGAACGGATTTCGATAAAATTTGGCAAGGAGATTGATGGTATCCCGGAGAAGGACATAGGCTACTTTTTGTCTCAAAAATAACCTTAAGGGGCGGGATATAGAGGATGAAAGTTTGTATGGGAAACCTGTCATTTCTTAAGTTAGGGCTATGAACATTTTTATTTATGCTTTTGGTAACGTTATTCGGAATTACCTAATAAATAATAGTAAAATTAGTATTTTAAGAAAGGCATTTTAACCTGTAAAGAATCATATAAACCTGTATTATTATTATTTTTTTTACCGGGGCAAGTGTGAGTAGGACTTGCGCCCTTTTTTTGGGTGGGACCCCGTCAGTTGTGCTGACGTCTCTTTGAGGCGCGCGTGGAACACAACGCGTCTTCGACCCGGGCCTGGTTCTTATCGGACGGCGAGCTACCCATTGCTCACCGTTTGCAAGCCCGCGCCTACGATGGCCGGGAGTCGGCCTGGGATTCCCGACGCCCAGGGCGTCTCCTGCGGCGGCTAGGGGCGTGAGGGCGCGAAATTTGCCTTTCCCTCACGCGTTCCGCCTCTTCCTTCGCGAGCATTACTGCTTCGCAGAAGGAGGTGACGGCTTCCCATGCCCTCTCGCTCCGTACCATGGCCTGGACCAGGGCTGGACCCGAGAGATCACCGCCGCCGATCGCCTCCACGAGGACACGATTCTGAGGGTTCCGTCTCAAAGCTGTGCTTGCTCGGCTGCCTGAATTTCCAAATCTGGATTAAAGGACAAACTTAACTTTTCAATTGAAAAAGAACTTATAATAGAGTAATGAAATACAGACTAAATGCAAAGTACTTCAAGACACTGCCTATGAATTATTGATCCCAGATTGAAGAAAAAATTAACTTTGCAGTTCATATATTCTATAAGTTACCAATTTTTGGATTTTCGTCTTTACTAGACCTTACTACTCGCAAAATTTCATGTCAACGGGAAGTACCAAATAGATTGGTTTATTTGCAAGTGTCAAAATGGCGGCATAAATGGCCGTTTTGTTTTATTGCGTTGACTTGGAAGTTTGATTTTCGTTACAGCTCCAAGAAACCGTAGATGTAAGTTTTTGATATCTATTTCAACGCGTGGAGGCTGATGCCTCCACGCGTTCTTGAGAAAAAGGGTCTTTACAGACAACAAAGTCATCCTTTAAGGGTTTCAATTTTTCATTTTGTGGTACGGAACTCTAAAACAGATTTATTATCTGCATGTTAGCTTTTCATGCCCTAACGGCTGAACGAATTTAGATGAAAGGCATTGGATAGGCTATGCCTTGGGTTAGGACACAGGATACTCTGAATCCCGGTAGCACGTTCCTGTAGAATATTTTCCAACATCTACGCGGGCGAAGTCGCGGACAAAAGCTAGTAATAAACGCGACAGTTTGTGACGCTGGATGTTTGTTACTCTTTCACGCAAAAACTACAGAACAGATTTGGATGAAATTTGGCACACAGATAGTTTATAGTCTGGATTAACACATAACGTAGGTTTCATCCCGATATTCCCACGGGATCGAGACTTATGCCGGTGAAACCGCGGGGTGCTGCTAGTAGAAGTATTTCCAAAAGGCAGCGTAGACATAACTTGAGGTCATAATTTCGCTAACATGGCGTACCTTCATTTCGCTTTACATTCTCATGTTCTACGGGATATGTTTAGACTCATTTGAGTTTCATGGTTATTCTTAATCCACGTGCTTTCATAGTCGATACGTACACAGTGAATTCAGTTGTTTAAACAATAACATCATACAAAGGCTTCGTTGGTCTGTGACGCTCCATTTTATTTTTAACCAAAAAAGATATCGATAAAAAAAATATGGAAACGTGGACAGAACTGGTGTTATTCTGAACTAACTATTGTTTATTCTATTAAAAATAATGGGAACCTTGAAATATTTACTGATAAAGCAGTAACGTGGCAAAATAAATTGTGGTTTTCCCGAAAGGAAGTTATGAACATTTTGTGTCATTAAAAAACCATGGAAGGAACTGACCGATCAAAAACTATTAGAACTTGGTACCTTTTAATTATTTATGGATTTGCTTAGTTAATTGTATCTACTGAACACTACTTATTAGTTTCATAAAGTAAACTGCTTTTTATAAACTCTACGTTAAAAAAGAAGGCTATTATTGAATACAATGCTTGAATAAGTACCTTTTTTCTTAGTATTCGCTAGTCTCAGAGTGGTTCCAAACCACTGAACGAAAACGTCCAATGTGCACAATATGGTTGATCATTCTGTTCGCTCCATAAATTTTAGTAAAACACATACTTTTAATGTAAATAAATAGTGTATCCGCTGGTTGAAGTCTTCTGTCATGTTTGAAGGCTTAACTTTTTAACATAGTCTTCTTTTAAATAAATGTAGATAAGTGTCTTTTACGAGTGAAAACTGCCGCTCTATAATTAAGTGTCAGAAAACCTTGGAAAATGAAAGATCCTGCGAACACCAACAAATATTTAAAGCATGTACAATTTAAAGACTCACTGATGTGTCAATCCAAAACAATGTATCTCAGAAATATCTATTTCGTGAAAAGGGCTTTTAAAACTTTTTTAAACCATAATTAAAATACAGTGTTTTGTATGTGCTCATATCTCCTTCTACATACTATAAAATAAAAATAATTAATATAGGGATATGTAACTGCCTCGAAATAATCGAATGAGCGCTATTAAGGCAAAACACTGTAACTCGAGTTACAGTGTATTGGATTGACACGGTAGTCATGCAGGCGACGTTGCGACGCGATTCTGGTAGAAACAATTTCCATGAAGTTTTCATAGAAATTGTTCTACTAGAGCAGTAATTCCCAACCGGTGAGGCGCGCCCCCCTCGGGGGGAGTAGAGTGACCAATGGGGGGGTGTGGTGGCTCACTATAGATTTATTCAATTAATAAAATTACATTATGCATTGTCTTAATTCTTGAGTTATTCTGTAATACTCGACAAAGTGACGTTCTTCTATTTCTGTTTGAATGATCAAAAGAAATCTAACCTATCCAAGGGAATGCACACATTTTCGACCTCACTTTCGCTTGGTTTACATTCTTATGCTTTTCTGTTTATGACGACAAAGTAACTCAGGGGCGTAGTGATTTTAAAAGAAATTTAAGGGGGCGCGTATGTTAAAAGGTTGGGAACCCCTGAACTAGAGTGGAGTCGCGTCGCGCCTGTCTGCCATTACCCATTAATTCCAAATCTAGTTCTTCCTACTACGACTTCCTACCTACTAACCTAACCTAGTCACCCAATCACCCACTATAACATAAAAATCCCAGATAAACTCATGACTAGCCAACCTACATAGCAGAAAAAAAAAGTATTTATTAATAACAAGACTACTTCAAGAGAAACTCCACTCTTTTCAACGAGTTGCACAGCTGAAATTATATCGTTCGTATTTCCATTGCTGAATTCACAACGATCCCAGACGGAATCGTATTTACAATGAATACATGACGCACGGTAAGCGCATGTAAATTATAAATACAGTTTTTTTTAAACATTGACCTTGTGCAGACTTTTTTTTTCGTTTATTCAGGAGAAGAATTTTCAGTAAGTAGCTGCGCTTGCGCAGAGGTGACACGAATGGGGTATAAAAAAGATAGAAGTAAAGACTCGTGCAGACCAGCGCGATTTCGCGGGCGCGACACGGGTCGCGATGCCTGTCGCGCCCGCAATATCGCGCTGGTCTGCACAAGCCTTAATGCTGGTTTTGAGAATTACTTGGCTTAGGTAAATATAAAATGTAAGACAATTATTTATAACTGTATATATAACAAACTTCATTATCTCAGCGTACAGAATTATAGTCGTCGCAAGTCTTGTGCTGTCGGTTGCCCTTCACTGATAACTTATCGGTCAAAGTTTATAACGTAGTTTATTCAAAACCGATGATAAAAAGATCCATTAAGCGACATCCTAGTATATAAACTAGGATGTCGCTTAATGGATCTTTTTAACGTGGATAATTTTTAACGTTCAAAAGTGCCATACATGGGCCTATTTGAAATAAATGATTTGACTTTGACTTTAACCGATTTTAACAAAAGCAGGCGGTTTTGCATTCAACCCTTTTTTTTTCGTTGAGGTTTTTGCGTCATATTATAAGCATATAGCTGTACCTTTGACTTTTCGGATTCATATGCGTATTATTTCACTTGCTTGAAAAACGGTGAAGGAAAACATTGTGAAGAAACCGGCATGCCTGAGAGATATTTCTCTACGGCATGTGAAGCTATATAAGAGGCCCATGAGCGGCTTAAAAACTCTGACACAAGCTGTTATTAAATAAGCCAAGGATCGAAAGAAGGGAGAAAATAAATGGAAAACCCTATAGGGTAGTGAGTTGAGTAGTTACCTAACAATTTTGCAACGAATTCAAGAATAGGCCTGTGTCCAAAATTTTTTTTTTTCCTTGTCGATTATTAAAAAATATTGAACACGTATTTTTTCTTTTTTGACGTAACCAAACGATTACGGCGATACATTGAGTTAAAATGTGGCATGACGTCACGCCTTGCTAGATTTTATACCGAGTTGTGACGTAGCGAGCTCCCACTCCCCAACTTTAATGTGTGTTTTCTAAGTTATTTTTGATTAATATGATAAAGCAAAAAATACGTGTCTAATATTTTTTTATTATCTGAAAGACGGACTAAATAGAATTTCTTTTTTTTTACCTAGGCAACTACCATATTAAAGTAGTAAATGCAATGTTCAGTATCCGTCCGTTCCTATATCGATAGATACAAATATAATGTATTCAAAGACACTCAAAGGTCAGCCAGCCCACCAAATAGTTCGAATTATTATACCTATCAAATTAAACAACACGTGAATTTACTTAGCTCGAACAAAACAAATAATGGTTCGCTCCAATATCCGATATGGACACGTTCGTTGGTCGACCCGGCTGACACAACTACCTACCAGTATAAATCATGACCATTGTGCACTGATAACAATGATAAGAACAGACGTGGCGACCTCAGTGAACGTTACTTAACTGTTTACTTATAAATGTCGGAGCTTCGGGCGTGATTATCAAGAGTAAGGCTGTATATTCACTTGAACGAAAATTTCTGCGAGAAAAGATTGACTGATCAATAGAAACTTGCAAACATTTGCTTGCCACCTAATTAATACTTGCAATGAGCCATGCCAAAGTAGTCCAGACAGACTCTCTAACACGGTATGACGTTTCTCGTAGAACTTTAAGGGCTTGCTACACGGCTGCCAACCGCGTCCCAAGAGAGGTGATCTTGGTGGTTTACCCAAGGTCACCTCTGTCGGGGACGCGGTTGGCAGCCGTGTAGCAAGCCCTTTAGTCGCATGTGAAAATGCGGCCTTATATCATCCGGCCGAATGCAACTGAGCGGAACGGTACGTTTTTGTTTTCCTAGCATAATCACGGCCTAATATTATGCCTCATTCATGTGATGTGGTACAATATGATTTCAGTATATTTATAGTTGATACATATCATGAGTTCAAGGTTGAGGCGAATGTAGGGCGACCCTTACCGTGGGTATTCTGAATGACGATCAATAGAGTCTGGCCACGCTAAGTCTGCATAAGTAAAAAAACGGTGGAATTTGAAAATCTATGGACGGCAACACCATCCTGTCTTACGAAAAAAGAATTTGATACTTTGTTTGTCTTTTTGTTTTTGATAGGTTATTTTGTTTATATTCTGATTTATTCCTGGTAAAGAATAGTCACTTTAGCACGATGCAGTGTGGATTTGATACAGTTTTGTCACCGTATAGAGGTAGAGCATACGTACGACATAGTCTATTACACATAATCTATTATGCAAAAATCAAAAGGCAAAATATCAAAATCATTAGATCTACTTACAACCCCAAAACTGACATAACTGACTGATGTAAAAGTATACCATAATAATAAAACTTTTTGGGGTTGCCCATTTATTCCATTGCAGCGTGGCCAGACTCTTAGATTTTCATGTTAAAACGTGATAAATTGCTTGCACAATATTTTGGCCGTATTTTGAGTAACTAGGAAACAACCAACATTTCCTTTTAATAAACTTATCTGATGTAGTACCCACTTATAGCTATTTATTGTGAACTACGTGGTCCTACATTAGAGTGTGCTAAGTATAGATTGTGCAATCCACGATGACGCGCCCCACTCCGCTCGGCTCCGTACTAAAGTACAGCTTACAGTACAGTAATCGCGGAGTGGGGCGCGTCTTCGTGGATTGCACAATCTGTAGAAATAATCTGACCAACCATTCCTGTATGAGTAATTATGAGCCAACAAAGGACTCCGTTATAGGCATCGACCTTCATTTGAATGTCCATGTCATGTTATCTAAAACAAAAAGCTCTAATCAAAGCCTTTATGATTTAGTCATAGATAACCAGATAAAGTTATCATTTATCACCTAATATAATATAGGATAATGTATTGCGTCTCTCCATGCTATCAAAGATGAAAAGGTTTAACACAAAAATGTGAACGAAATGTTTGTGTGTCAAGCTTTTTCAGCAAAACTTTACGACATGTATTTAGATTTCGTACTAATAAAGATCATATAGAGTAGCTCATGGCTAAGTAATAACAGCCGCACGGGTCGATCCAACAGGTTAAGCTACGCTTGCCGGGGTTGGTCCGTGGATGGGTGACCATCTTTACATACCGAGACTCCTCCGTGCCTCGAAAAGCACGTTGAGCCGTTGGTCCCGGCTGTTATTTGTAGATCTTTGTCAGTTGTTACGGGTCGTTAGAAGCCCGAAAGTTTGACAACCAGTCTTACCAAGGGTATCGTGTTACCCAGTACCTGAGTTGTGGAGGTCAGATAGGCAGTCGCTCCATATAAAATGGTATTCAGATGGATCCGGTTAGACTGGAAGCCGACCCCAAAATAGTTGAAAAGGCTAGGCAGATGCTGACTAATAAAGATCATATGACTTATCAGTTTTGAGCTAGCTAAACCAATAGGTACTTAAGTAGATTCAATTTTACTTTTGAACTTTATTAGTTAATTTAAATGTAAGCTTACAGTTACCTTCCATATCTTAGATAAATATTGCCCACTGGATTTTTTTTGTGTCACTGTTATGTAAATTGGCGAAAGTATAGCAGCATCATCAAATTTCTTACCCTTGGTTACGTGGGGTTGGCGCACCCCGTTTTCTTCTTCCATTCTCCCCTGCCAACCGTCACGCTATCATTCCTTTTTCTGTCATATCATTCCTCACACAATGCATCCATCTTTTCTTTGGCCTTTTTCTCCTACTCCATCCATCAACATTTACATTCATCACTCTCTTAGTCACATGCGTTGCCTCCCTCCTCATCACATGCCCCGAATGAGCATTCATGCCTCGTTCTAGTCGTCACAAGAGTGACAGTTAAGCGTGGGGTGGTTATGTGATTTTCCGTTTTGTCATTAAGATATTCTCAAAAGCAGCTCTGAAATTCTTTGAAGTTTGGATCGTGGTCGTTTGATTGCAATAAGCTCCTCTCCTATTACATGGGACTTGATGGTGCCTATGAAATAGCTGGTGCAATGTGAGTGTACTATCGAAGAAACGCATATCTGTACACTGTAAGGACTATTCTTCGCGGCTAATGATCGGCCGCTGTAGTATCACTTACTTACGGAAAAAAAGGGTCGTGTGCACGGGATTTTGTTTTGAAATTGGTTAGATATGCGTTACCCCGATGGTACCTACTTACTTAAATCATAATACAAATATACCTCTTTTTATTTTTTTTTTGGGTGGGAAATTATCAAATAACTTCTCCCGCTCTGGGCGGAGCGGGAGGGCGTGTCAGACTCTTACTGACTAAAACCCAACCGTGTTCCTTCGGTTGCCCTGTTGCCGGGGGCCACGATGTCCCTTTCGGCCCATATTCGCAACCCCGGCAGGCACAAATATGCCTCTGCCACTGCCTACCCCTTCAGGGAGTATCTAATTATCTTTTTAGGGTTCTGTACCCAAAGGGTGCCAAACGGAACCCTATTACTAAGCCTTCGCTGTCCGTCGTCTGTCTATCAACGTCTGTGTATCTCGTGAACCGCAATAGGAAGACAGTTGAAATCACAGATTGTGTATTTATATTGCCGCTATAACAACAAATAATAAAAATTAAGTTAATAAATAAAGGGGGTCCCCATACAAAAGACGTGATTTTTTCCATCGATTTATTTTCGGCGTTTTTAACTCGAACTTAATACGGTACGGAACCCTTTCTGTGCGAGTCCGACTCGCACTTGGCCGATTTAATTATACGCACGTGTATCGGTGGCAAATAGACATATTTTTCTTTAATTGTTTCTTTCTATTCCCGAATAACTGCACTTCTGTGATAAACGTGATGCTGTTTACAACTTAAGAGTTGTATCAAACTATCAATGAACACGATACAATCATTCAGTTCACTAGACGCTTGATCACTCACGAGTACACAAGCTAATCACGTGTCCAGACGATATTGTCTATTGATTAGAATGGAATAATGATAACGGTTGTGTTATGTGAACTTTAGGGGAAGCTGTTGAGTTAATGAGGTTAAATATAAATTGTGGTGATCAACATGTTTGAGAAGTATGCTGAAAGTACGTTGAGTTAATGAGGTAATTTCGCTGTTCCCGGCGAATAAAATGGTAAAGTGCTATTACGATACTTTTAACTTTATTGCATATTCGATATTTAGAGGTCCGATTACACTCTGTAATTTTTTTTATAAATTTCCTACGGTTATTTCAGAAGTTACGAGATTTTAAGGTGTATTGTAATGAATGTAAAAAATCACTTTTCTTTTGGTATTTGAACAATTCCGCTATTAGTTATTTATTAGTTATTATATTAGTTGATTTTCACAAAAAACTGTTTTTTATTTTTCCTGTAAAATTTGTTTTTTACGATTACCATTTTATTCGCCGGGAACAGCGATTTATAAACTCATGTGATACACATGTTTAAGAAGCATGCTGAAGGTACAGTAGGCCACTAGTGGTAGCCTAGCGTAGCTTATAATGTTCCCACTGCTGGGACATAGGCCTCCTCTCTCTTTGAGAGAATGGACTGTAATCTACCACGCGGGCCCAGTGCGGGTTGGTAGAAGTCACATGTCTTCCAATTTTTGGTTCTAGGACATGCCCGTTTCCTCACGATGTGAATGATGTTTTGAATTGTTTTGTATTTAAGAAAAAATCTGTTTATTAGTTATTTTTAACCGACTTCAAAAAAAAGGAGGAGGTTCTCAATTCGTAGGGATATTTTTTTTTATGTATGTTCCCCGATTACTTGAAGACCGCTGGACCGATTTGAAAAATTCTTTTTTTGTTTGAAAGGGTATACTTTCAAGTTGGTCCCATTGTCGTTTGGTCACGATCTGATGATGGGATCTTGGAGAAATCGAGGGAACTCTTCAAATATTAAAGGCACATCTATAGCGACTTGGGTATTTTTGATGAGCAGTTGACATAAGGCTATTGTAACTTAGATAAATTACAAACCAAATCACTAAAAAGTTTTTTAAAGTATACGCTTGCCCCGGTCGGTACGTGGGTGAGCGACCATTTTTACATATCGAGACACCGCACTCAGCTGTCATTCGTGGATCTTTGACAGTCGTTGCGGGTCGTCACAAGCAACCAGTCTTACCAAGGGGTATCGTATAAAACTCAAACTCAAACTCAAAGCATTTATTTCAATTAAACCATTTACAGGCACTTTTGAATTGTCAAAGAATCGGTTCCAAAACGTAGATCTCTATGGAGAAGAACGGGCAAGAAACTCCAAGGCCACTCTTTTAAATATAGATATTACAAAATTCTGGGTACATTATTCTTGTTGCTTCTATATGTGAGAACAATCTACAAAAAATAATCAAAGCAGTTGAAAATATCTGATTAAAAATAAGCCCTGGCAGATAAGAGATGACCAGTCTCAACTGGCGGCGCCCGTTCACGAACATGACGCGTGGATCAGCACCATCCAGCTCAACCATTAAATCAGTTACTGGGTTGTGGAGGTCAGATATCCAGTCACTCCATGTAAAATATTGGTATTTAGTTACATCCGGTTAGACTGGAAGCCGACCCCAACATAGCTGGGAAAAGTGTAGACAGATGATGATCTAACCTCTAGATGTTTTGACATTCGCCTGACCCTACAGTTTACTGACGTAGCTATCAGTTGGCAACTGAGTACTTAGGTATATTCCATTATTGCCTTCGATATAATGAAATTTAAACAATATTTTTCATACCTATTCGCGATGGGCCCTTATCTATATATATCATACAAAAAAAGTCGCTTTTCGTCCAGCCCGTCCCATCTTTGATGTCCTCCCTCCGGATAACGCTCTAAGCCGAGGCTCGTACCCCACAGGGGGTGCCCTTAGCGAGCGTCTATCCGAAGCTTATAGCTTAGTTTTTATGTGTGCCCTGGCTGGAGGCAATGAGTGTAGCAGCTTAATGCATCCACAGGATTGCCCGGTTCAATAGCCACGGTCGTTAGAGACCAACTATGAGATGCCCAACCGGAAAAAAAAAAAAGTCGCTTTTCGTCTGGCTGTGTGACCGCATTGTACCTACTTCTAAACTATATACACAACGGATTTTCATGCGGTTTTTACCATCATTTAGAAAAATTATTCTGGAAGGTTTATGTTTATAATACATTAATAATAAATTTGTATATAATAAAGAAATCTCCATGTTTTGTCAAGTCGCAAAAACCGTGCAAAGCAGGGGTGGGTCGCTAGTAAGTATTATATAGTTAACAGTCAATGCACTGGAGATAGTAACAAAATATTATGCAAAAAAGGAAAACAATACATTTATTATTTATTTCTTGTATTTACGGTAAGTTTCCATGATAAGTAATGGAAAATAAGAGCTGTACATAAAGTATTCATTTTTGTAAATGTGTTGGTTTTTGTTAATATTGACAAATTGAAAAACATTTTTTTTTTAAGTTCCATTTAATAATGTCACTTTTGAAACCAGTTTTTAAGAAAATTATTTAAAGTTTACAGTAATTATGAAATGAATAATAATCTTAATGTAATTTCAATAAATAAGTAAGTATTAGGTATGTGATAACCATACATTTTATAATCATAGAATATTAATGTTTTCCTACTTATATACTTTTCACGAAAATTTAAAGCTACGTTTTTAAAAGCTTGTTACATATATTCATATACACATTGTTAAAACCGTGTCTATTTATTTATTTAAGGATTACCAACAAGATACATTACAATTATCTTTTACAATAAAAAAGTATATTATTATAATAAATATTTACAACAAAAACATAATGTTTAAATTTAAAAGCTATACTTGATCGCATGACTATTCGCATGCACGCTATCAATCAGCATTTAATTTTCTTCATGGCTTGAAAGAAGACGAAATAAAATTATTTGGCGCCATCCACTACTATCTTCATGATTATACGAACTTAAAAACATAAATCAATTTAGGCTTATGAATCTGACGTTATGATTTGCGTACGTTGATATTACATGTATGTGTTTGACCTCTGACTTTTTACGATAAGAGGTGGATCTCTTGTGATTTATTCTCTGAGATTGGATAATAAATTGCAGTGGAAAAGTTATTGGTGTTATCTCTGTTTGTTAATGTCCAGCTGATTGGCTTTATAAGTATTTAGAATTATATTTATCACTCAGATATCATCCCTCTCTTGCCCTTATCTCAACTTATTTGTGGTCCTTTTCTTCCATACTTCTCTATTAAAAAGAAAGAAAAAAACGTTTACTTGCGGTAAATATGACGCAAAAAGAGCTTAAACACATAAATGAGAAAAGGTTGGGGAAGCATGCGTCACATCCACGCAAATCGGCTATCGATCAGCATTATGCTGCGACCCTATGCAAGACAGAGCCCCAGCGCTGGTTTTCAGCGACAGCCGGCGCAGACGTAATGTCGTCGACCGGTGCAGCAAACAATTTATCAGTCATCATCTCGGTTGTCACCCCCTTTCTAGCCGTATCATCTTGCACACAGTCCATCCATCGTTTCCTTGGTCTTCCCCTACTCTTATAGCCATCCACATTCATTCTCAAAACTTTCCCCACGAAATTTTTCTCATTTATCACTCTTAATAAAGAAGTAAACTATGTCTAATCCTACATTAAGATCTTTACTCTGGATTTAATCATAATCTAGGCTTTACATACCAAAACCTCATCATCGTACTTAAAAGCTTTCTACCAAAATCCTGTTTATGTATGTTTACAAAAAAACAAAAAATTTCAACTGCTGTCCTTCCTATGACATCATAATGTCAACAGAAATTGGAATGTAACAGATTGCATGACGTTGGTTTGAATCATAGACATAGAGAATGGACGGAGCGTTCCGTATTTAATTCTGCAGTGAATACCGAGGCGTACGAGAGAGACAAAACAAATTCGCGGCCAGTAGTTGTCTCTTTAGTAGTCCTACAGTATTGGCCGCACAGTCGCTCTAACTAGAGAGTGGTCACTTTTGTGAGGCTCAGACCCGAGTTCACCAACAGATGGTTAAATTTAAAACATCTGTTTTAACCATAAACGGCTGTTTAACAATATTTTACTGTTCACCAAGCACTAACAATTGGTTAAGTACTGTAATCGGACGGTTATCTTAAACGAACTAGACCCGAGTTCACCAACAGATGGTTAAATTTAAAACATCTGTTTTAACCATAAACGGCTGTTTAACAATATTTTACTGTTCACCAAGCACTAACAATTGGTTAAGTACTGTAATCGGACGGTTATCTTAAACGAACTAGCCGACTCAGTTTAACCGTTGGTTTACACTTTCTGACGTGAAGTTTTGCATTGTGCATCTCTTTTAGTTACAAATTAAAAATGCAAGACGCTTTGAATTATATCTTTGAAGAGAATAATGTGTTAGATGACTGAGAATATAGAAAGAATTTCGCGCACTCCCCGTATATTGCAAACACGGCGCAATTATTTCAGGGAATATGACGAAAAAGCATTCGCTACAAGATTTCGTTTATACAAACGTAGTGCTTTGGAATTACTTGATTTAATTTAAATTTACGGTACGTTTGCGTTTACCTTCTATAATCAATTAATCACTGATATTATTCAAAAGAAAACTAACACGACACGACGTAAAAATATTATGAATAGTTTGATCACAGAGTTTGACAATGACATTTGATTGACGTTGACATTCAAAATTCACAAAATAATGTTAAAACATTCGATCATTCGGTCATTTTCGACTCACTCATTCAAAAACGCTTGGTTATTTAACCGTTGGTTAGAAATGAATGGTGAACTGGAAAAAAACGCGGTTTGTTAAAACAACTGTTTTATGGTAACAGAACGGTTACGTAATCAATGGTTATGTTGTAGTTGGTGAACTCCAGCCTCAGTCCAATTCTCTGTCTATGGTTTGAATGAACCATCCATGAATCTATTTGAGAAAAAAATGACTATGTTCTGTCTGATGATGACTCAACTTCCCATGTAAAATCAATTAAGGCTATCCACTCGTGATTCGGAACAAACAAATACAATAATTAATGGGCGTGGTAGTGACTTCATCAAGCATTGCAGGATTTGTATTCCGAATTAAACATCAGTAGATAATTAAGAAAAAAAAATTATTGTGTCCATTGTCTCGAATAACAACACGTCATCATTTAATTGCTAATCACCGTATTCTAAATTTGAACAGTGTTTAAAAATGTATAAAACATAATGTTAGTCTTGAACTTAACAAGTAAAGATACGACGCGACGTTCATATATATATGTATAAAATTATATTAAGTGTTTAAGTAGCTATTTCACGTAAATGGATTACTACCGTTTCAATAATGCCCACTCACCTTAGAACAATTTAATCTAAATGCCACACTTCTAGAGACACTTAAAAACAAAGTAGGTTCGTTTCAGTACTTTATAGCCACTACACACCGTACACACAAATCACTTGTTTCGCGCATGCCAGTTGATCGGTTACTGTGTTAAATAATCTTATGATTATGTTTATATCTCATAATACTATGTTAATTTTCAAGTTCTATGTCATTCAACACACCAGTGGAACAGGTTTTGTAGATCAGGAACCTACAGACTTTATAATAACAGTGGAAAACTACATTTCTTAAAAAAAAAAAAACAATACTCTTGTTTGGTTCTTACTGTGCGTTTGCACTGGCGAAACATCACAACAAAACATGTTGAAATCTCTAGTTCCTGTCAAAAATTGTATGGAAAATTTACAGAAAATAGAGATTCCAACATGTTTTGTTGTGAATTTGTGAATGTTTCGCCAGTGCAAACGCACAGTTAGGAAGACGAACACAACCTAAACCTTTTTGCAAAAAGGATGACGCGAATTGAGATTAAACAAGTCAACATCACTAATATAATACAGCATCTACATAATTATTATGAAAAAACAAAAAATAGAGGTCATCTCCATTTTTGAAACAGTTTTTTTTTTTTCGGTTTCGGCACAGGTTTGCCATTTTCGTTATGTCATGTCATTTCGAACAGCGGTTACAAATGAAATTGATTGGTAAAATGATGACTTGACATTGAATAATAATAGGATGCGGGCGCCATTAGTGCCTACTTTCGTTGAAGTAATTATGAAGGACTGGTGCACACATATTTCATTTATATATTATGTTGTCAACATACTGCCTTATAATAAATTGCATTGTAAATTGTTCGTTTGTTTGTTAATTAATTATGATGAAACTGTTGAAAGAATAAAGAAATGTAAGAAACAAGTAAGTTAAAGGGGTTCACAAAAGATTTTTTAAAAGCTTTTATTTAACTTGCAATGTATGTATGTATGTATGTTCGGGTGGAATCTTGCTACTCAATTTTGAAGCAGATATCTTCAACCAATTGAGCTGAAATTTTTATAAGATAATAAAAGAAAAAAATTGGATATCCCAGTTAAAATGAACAAAATTGGATTCTTGCTCCTATTCTAAGAACATTAAATAGATATTAAACCTACACATATTTACATGTCACGTGCTACTTCATAAAATTGCACAATATTGTGAAATACATATATGATGTTTAATAATAAAAAAACTTTAACAAATCCATGGACACTTTGGATGTATTAAATGGTATTAAATATAGAAATATCATATTTCACAACACTGTGCAATTTGCGTTTTTAATTAACTCAAATAAAATGTAATTTAAGGATTTTTTAAAGTTTATTTTTATTTTTAAATTTCATATTGCACAATATTGTGCAAAGTTTTCCATGGCCACCTTGGATTAAATATGCCAAAACTAATTAAAAAAAATTAAACCTGTTGGGAAAAAAAACACAATGTGAAATGAATTAAATACGCCCAGAATTACATAAATAAGTAAAACGAAATCTATTGGCGTAATGTAAAAGCTTTAAGGACTGTAGCAATTAGACAATCTGCGTCGTAAGCTAAATGTGCAATAATCATCATTGATGTATGTATACTCACATATTACAAACGCTCGCCTCGCCGCATACATCAGCAAATCATGTTAATAGTTACTTTATTAATGTGGGTCAAAATCTTGCTGAGCAAATTAAATGTAACTATAACAAAAATTACAGCATACACGGAAACAGGGCCATTGTGTCACCGCAATATCGTCAACTAACCTCATTTGTTTTACTGGATACAGACAAAGACGAAGTCGAAAGGGTTATTTTGGGGCTGAAAAAAGTCTGTGCGGTTGGATGGGACGGTATCTCAAATAGTGTGTTAAGGAATTTCAGACACATTTTTGTTCCGCCGTTAACTCATATTTTTCAAATTTGCCTTTCTGAAGGCATTTTTCCCGACTATCTGAAAAAAGCTATAGTCGTCCCAGTGCATAAAGCAGGTGACAAAAAAGTACCTTCAAATTACCGACCCATTTCAATACTTTCATCTACATCTAAAATACTAGAAAAAATAATTAACAATAGGTTAATGAAGTACTTAGAGTCTAAAGCCATCCTTTCGGATAATCAATTTGGTTTTAGACCAAAATTATCCACAACTGATGCTGTGCAAGATATGACCGATTATATATCTCAAGAACTAGACAAAGGTAATCATTCTATTGGTATTTTTCTTGACCTAGCAAAAGCTTTTGATACCGTGTCTGTTCCTATCTTATTGAACAAGCTCGAGAAAATTGGTATACGAGGTAAGCAGCTTAAGATTTTTGCAGACTATTTAGACAACCGCTGTCAATGTGTGAAGATTGGTAATTTTACTAGCTCAGAACTAAAAAATACTTCTTTTGGAGTCCCGCAAGGAAGTATATTAGGACCAACCTTATTTCTTATTTATATAAATGACCTCTGCAGTCTCAATCTAAATTCGGGGAAAATTATATCTTATGCTGATGATACCGTACTCCTATTCTCCGCAAATACAGTACATGAAGTTTGGTTATGTGCACAGCAAGGTTTCAATATAGTTAATAGATGGTTACAACATAACTTACTGACATTAAATGCTGACAAAACTAAATACATACGCTTTTCTTTACGCAACTCAAAGACATCTATGATCATTCCAGATATTCATGCGCATGTATGTAACACAGTTGCAAACTCTAAATGCAATTGCCCAACTATCCTTAATACGAAAACTATAAAATATCTTGGAGTAATTATTGACGCTACTCTTACATTTAAAAATCACGTTGAACTATTATGCAGTAGAGTCCGTAAGTTGATGTTCATATTCAAGAAAATTAGGCCTTTTGCTGACTCTAAGGTGATAAAACAGCTATATTATGCTTTGTGTCAATCGATAATTACATATTGTATTACTTCATGGGGAGGAGCGGCTAAAACAATTTTACTACCACTGGAGCGCGCGCAAAGAGCTGTTCTGAAAGTATCCACATTCCGGCCTATCCTGTTCCCGACCCAAGTTTTATATAAATCTTGCAATGTTCTGACAGTGCGGCAGTTATTCATTATGAATACTTTAATAAAACAGCACTCTAAATTGCCGTACGATAGAGTTGTCACTGATAAAAGACGTAAAGACATCTGTATGGATAATTATAGATTAAGGCATTCGTTTATGTATAGATTTTTTATATTCTTAGGCCCATTTTTGTATAATAAAGTAAACGCAATTTTGTCTATGTCTGCATTAAAAACGATACAATGCAAAAATGTTATTTCAACTTGGTTACAAAATTTGTCTTATGATGACACAGAAAAGTTACTGGTTGTTTTAAGTTAAATATTATTTTTAATAAGTACTGTCCTATCATTAGTCTGTTAAGTTACTCACTATTTATGTCTACCATCAATTTTAGAAAATTTTAATGTAATTTTGCACTTATGACACCTGAGATACAGGTTTATCCTAGTTCAGGTCGAACCATTATTATATACCTACCATTTTACTATAAGGCTTAATATTGTAAATATGCATTATTTAATTAAATAAATAAATTATTATTATATTAAATAAATTATTATTATTACTCCAGATTTTTTGTGAAGTTACAAACCTCTAAATAGGCTAGAACGAAGAACTATTCAAATCAGTTCCAACTCCAAATTTTGGTAATTTTCTGGAATGCACACTCAATTGTCAACAAATTACAATGATTTAGTTAATAGTCATCGGTTATGTTTATTTCGTTTAGCAAAAGAGTGATAATAATTGACGTTATTACGGTTATCGATGTCAACGATGACGTATTCAATGCTAGGTCACATTTGACGTCAGATCATTTTCGTAGGATTGTCAGCCGAGGTCAAGTGTGTAGGAGATATTGATCTTGTAGTGTGACGGCCATTCGAAATATTCTACCAGCATTTCTTCCGTGTCGTAAGGTCATTAACACACATACAGAAATACATGCAAAAATACTGAGACCGGGAACAATCACTCAACAGCGTCAATCGAACCGTTTTTAGCAAAACCCAATATAGTTTTGCTGTCACCCATTGAGAGGGCATCGACGCGGTAAAAGGGCAAAGCACGCGATGTCCCTCGCACATACAATTCTTGTAACTACAACAAACGATTTGCACACGAATACAAAATATGCATATTGACAAAATTTACATTACTTATAATATATATGGTTAGTTTTTTTTAACCGACTTCAAAAAGGAGAATTAGAAATTGATTTTGATGATTCTTTTTTTTTGGTAGGTCATACTTCAGAGGTGGTCTCATATAAATTTTATTAACTTTGCTGGGATAGTTTTTGAGTTAGCTTCAATAATACGTATTTTTTGCCCACTACTCTATGTGGATGATGTTATAATAAGTTTCTGTCACTGTTATTTAATATTTACATAGCAGGTAGTGGTATTCGAATTTGTATGGGGTAGGTAACACAACTAAAAAGTGAAAAATTAAACATTTTACAACAAAAAATCAACCGACTTATAAAAAAACACTACTAAGTGAAAAATTACTTTCGGAAATCGGTTGTTTTTTTTGTAAAAAGTTTTTAGTGAACGGATCGTAAATATCTACAATGTTGTATGTTAGCGTCTTCGCACTAAACGTGTGTCCAACGTAGCGTTGATGTCACGTAGGCGCTGCGTAGTTCAGGTCTACGAAATACGTAGCAGCGGCTACACTACGTAGTAGCGGCTACGCTACGTTGTTGCAGTGTCTACACTGCGTATGCGTCTACGCTCGACCAACGTCAGATGTGAAGTGATTCGAATGTTTTTTAAATAGGTACCTACTTCTTTTCTAAACTACATAGAGCAAGTTCATTAAATCATAAACTTAAAATTTGAGAAAAAGTATCGTATCGAATCAAGAAGTCGAAGTAAAAAACTATATGAATTAGATTAATCCGTCATAAAAATGCGTCTAAAATCTTCAACGTCGTCGTTTATATTTCAAATCCATTTTATTAAGACTCGTTTTAATAATCCGAGTATTTACGACTTCAAATAATGATGTACAGCTATAACTTGATTTTTTTATATTTATTGAAGTTTTTTCATTTTAAAATTCAGAGTTATCTGAATTTTAAAATGTTGACTATAGAGATGTCACTACTATTATTATTTTATACTTTTGTCAGGAAATTAAAGCTTCTTTAGTCAAAACTAATATTATGATGAAGAGGAAAGATTTTATTTTTTGTATGTTTATTTGTTACGCTTTTACGCTAAAACGGTTGAACAGATTTGGATGCAATATGGCACATGGGTAGATCATAACCTGAGTTAGGACATAGAATACTTTATATCCCGATATTCCCACGGGATTAAGACTAATGCGGGTGAAACCGCGGGCCGTAACTAGTTGTTCATAAAAACATAATTGAGATTTGTAGACATGACGGTTATTATTAAAAAGTTACACGTTAGAAAAGTTTGATGAATAAAAACGCATAGAATAAAAAAAATAAAACAGTGGCACTCCGGGAGTAAGAAGTAAAAACTTCGGTAATCAACGCGTTGATGTCTTTTTAGAAGTCAAAAGCTGGTGTCGTCACGGTGTCGAGAAATCAATAGTTTAGTCCCATCTCAAAAATGCTCAAAGCGCCTAAAGAAGTTTTCACTTCAAAAAACAGTGGCACTCCAGGAGTGCCGACAGATGGGTTTCTATGGTCCTCGTAGTGCGCCACCGTCGGGTTCCCAGGTATTGGCGGGAGGGGTTCACATCGGCGTCGAGTCGACGATGAAGTATCTGGGACTCGTCCTCGATAGCCGGTGGAACTTCGTGGAGCATTTCCGACGTTTGGCTCCCAGACTGGACCGGGCCGGGGCTGCCTTGAAGCGGCTCCTGCCCAATCTGGGAGGTCCAAACGCCTCCTGCCGGAGGCTCTACGTGGGGATCGTGCGGTCCATGGCCCTTTACGGGGCGCCGGTGTGGGCGCCTTCATTGAGGCGGCAGCCAGGCCGCCGGCTGAACGCGTCCCAAAGGGTCATGGCCATCCGGCTGGCCCGAGGATACCGCACGGTCTCCTGCGAGGCGGCGAGCCTCCTTGCCGGAGTACCGCCATGGGATCTGGAGGCAAAGGTCCTCGCGCACATTTGGGAGTGGCGCGAGGAGGCGAAGCGCCGGGGCTTAACTCCGATGCCGCAAGAAGTCGCGGCACAGCGGACAGAGCTCCGGCGGCATCTCATGGCGGAATGGAGAGTGCGATTGTCGCAACCCAGCGCTGGGCACGCCACAATTGCGGCGATAAGACCCCTCTTTGAGGAGTGGCTAGAGAGGCGCCACGGCGTCCTCACCTTCCGCCTGACGCAGGTACTCACCGGACACGGCTGTTTCGGGAGGTACCTGTTCAGGATAAAGCGGGAGGAAACGCCCGGGTGTCGTCACTGTGTGGATCGCCCGGAGGACACGGTGGATCATACGGTGGAGGTCTGCCTGGCTTGGGCAGGGCATCGCCGTGTCCTCGTGGATGCGATCGGCGGCGGTGATCTCTCGCGTCCGGCCCTGATTCGGGCCATGCTACGGAGCGAGAGGAAATGGGAGGCCGTCACCTCTTTCTGCGAAGCAGTAATGCTCGCGAAGGAGGAGACGGAGCGCGTGAGGGAGAGGCAAATTTCGCGCCCTCGCGCCCCTAACCGCCGCAGCAGGAGACGCCCTGGGCGTCGGGAATCGCAGGAAGATTTCCGGCCACCGTAGGCGCGGGCTTGCGGACGGTGAGCAATGGGTAGCTCGCCGTCCGATAAGGACCAAGCCCGGGTCGACGGCGCGTTGTGTTCCACGCGCGCCTCAAAGAGATGTCAGCAGAATTGACGGGGTCCGCTAGGGCCAATGCCTGCCGGGGGTTCGAAGAAAACCGATGGGGAAATCGTGGCCCCCGGCAACATGGCATAGGAAGGAACACGGGTGGGTTTTAGTCAGTAAGAGTCTGACACGCCCTCCCGCTCCACCCAGAGCGGGAGAAGTTATTTGATAATTTCCCACCCAAAAAAAAAAAAAAAAAAGGAGTGCCGACAGAAGTGAAAACATGAAAAAAATCAACACCGTGGTAATCAACGCGTTGATGTCTTTTTAATGGTCTAAAGCTGGTGTCGGTAACAGTGTCGCGAGTTCAATTATTTTTCCCAACTCGCCTAAAGATGTTTTCACTTCAAAAAACGCAGTCGTTTGGGTTCTCAATATTCTGATTTCACGATACATTTAGATTGTTAGTATACAAACAAACTACACATACTTACGAGTATGTTTATAAATAAATCACTTAATTTTGCAAGGAATGAGTCAAAGCCACTTTCCATGCATTCTACGAGATCTCGACTTACAACAGACTAAATTCTTGAGATCGTTCGTCCTTTCATTTCCAAGTACGAAAAACAGAGAAAGGATGTTCAAAAAGTGTGTCAATTAAAAGAAGATAAAATTATGTTTTTATCATTTAAAAATTATCAGTGAAGAATGATGCCTCTAGTCGCATTATTTGGACAATTGTGAAACGTTGACTTTAACTTTTGTGGATTTTTTCCGTTCCGACTTGTGTTTGTATTTTTAGTTTTACAACAAGAATCTATTTCTCTGTTGGACGAAAAATTTTATGTTATATAATACAAATTTTAGACTATTTTTTGCATCGTCTTGCAAAATCTTCAGAACAAAAATAAGGAAAAAACATACACTGATAAAACCACGTTTTTTGTACCATTAGTAGTTTGAAGTAGGGACTTATTTAGTCATTAGTCATTATCAATTAATTACCTCAAGAAAAACACGTCTTATTTATACTGCGAAGGTTTAGGGAAAATAAGATTTAATTGTTTTACAACAATGTAAAACAATTAAATCTTATTTTAAATAGTTTGTTTCGGTTGTTTATAAATAACAATATTTATAAACAACCGAAACAAACTATTTTTGAATTTTACACTAATTACATTAATTATCAATTAACCTTAGTTCAGGTTACGGTAAATTAGTTTTGGAAGAATTCATTCATAAAAATTGACACCATCTTCTAACCAAATACTCAACAAAATATTTATTTATAACTTTATATATCTATACAATTAAAATTAAATTATTAATGATGTACAACAAAATATATATTGTATGTAGGGTAAAAAGCCTCCTCCATGTTTTTTGTCTTGGGCGGTGTTCATCTAGTTTTTCCCAGCTGTTTTCAGGATATCATCAACATATCGTTTCTTTTGCCGTCCTTTTTGTCTTTATCCAACAATATCTAAGCAACATTAAATACTAGCAAAAGGAGTATGTAAGGATCGTAGCAGGTGGCGTTTTGTAGTTTCTGCCTACCCCCATGGGAAGAAGGCGTGAGTTTATGTATGTATGTAATAAATGCTAATAATAATCTTTTAGTTATTGAAGTACTGACCTATGATTATGACCCATGTGTAGAATAATATTATCAATTTGATAAACTGAATCCCTATTCAAAATAATTCTCATTGTCACATTACCTATCCTGTGTCTTTCGGAAAGTTTTGACGTATCATGTCAATATAGCCCTGCTGGTCACAAAGAGATAGGCCGAGATGTATAAACGTTACTGAGCCCGTGCTTTGACTTAGCCCACGTTCGCACGGACGTAATAAAATCGCGGCGATTTTTTTTGTGCTCTGGATTTTCAACGCTCTGTTTAACACCGAGAGTTGAAAATCCAGTGCGCGATAAAATCCCGCCGAGATTTTATTACGCCGCCCGTGCGTACGTCGGCTTAAGGCCATAACACACTGGCGTTATGCGAGCGTGTTTCCTGCGAGGCGATTCTTTAACTAGCTCGCTGAGTGTGCGTAGCGAACACGTCACGTGTATGCAACGAGTTCGCCGCGTTTGCGAAACGAGAACGATTGATCTGAGTGCACAAGAGAGTGTATAATATTGTGAAAACGCGGCGAACACGTCGCGTGGTCGCGGCTAGCTCGCTTCGCACTCGCGGAGAGCGCGTTCACAAATAGCTTCACTGGAAACACGCTTGCAAATCGTCACTGTGATATCGCTCTTAGTCATGTTCCCGTCTCCATCTTGCACTTATTGAGTGACAGTGACATGAATAAACGCTTAGCCAAAGCGTACTTAGTAACGTTTATAGATCTCGGCTTCAGAATTTTGAAGGAATCTGTGGATTCTTTAACCCAAACAAGGGTTGATTGTGGTTTATGTAAGTCACACTTTAGCAACTCTTACGTTCTATTTTGTGGTGTCTCTAGAACAATCAACAGGCTTTTTCTATACTACTACAACGAGTATAGAAAAACTGCCAAAGATGTTGGTGATGAAATAAATAATATAATCATTTAAACAAACAATTCATTAAAACCTTCATCGTGATTGTACACAAAAATAAACGCTATCGGTTATTTTAAGAGACGTATTTTTTAAAGTTATCTCGAGTTCACAACCTCTGCCATTGCACGTTTATTCCCGATAAACCAAGATTTATTAAAAACTTCAATGTTATTATCTACGAATAACATGTTGTTACAATATACATACTTTGTTTTGTATATAGGAACGAACAATCGGTGCTATAATCATCATTTATGACTGCATTATTCATTGGAACAACGGGTTTTTCAAACAAGTCTTAGTCTCAGCAAATTTTCCGTTCGCTAAACGTAATATCGAATACAAATAGACCGATGCTTAAATAAATAAAAAATAGGTAGTATACTTAAAAATAAAAGGACTGTTCAAGCTATATTAGGTAGGTACTTACATTACATATTACTAATTAAATTAAATTAAAGTGTCTGATTGTAATGTCAAAATAACAGCTTTTTACTAAATTCATATGAAAGTATATATGGTACACATATGATAAAAAAACTTTTTTTTTAAATTTTCGTCTGTCTGTTTGTTCCGGCTAATCTCCAAAACGGCTTGACCAATTTTGACGGGACTTTCATCGGTAGATAGTTAGTTGATGTTATAAGGAGTAACTTAGGACCAGAATTATTTTTTTATTTTAGAAAAAGAATTATGGTCTACGAGGCGAAGCTGCGGGCAGCAGCTGCTAAAAAATAAAGACAAACAGAATTATGTCAAGTTACAAATTAAATATTTTATTTACATTTTTATTCATAATATATTATGAATTTATGATGGTTTGATTGATGTAGTTCCAAAAATAATTAATAGCAATGTGCATAACTTCAGGTATCTATTAGATACCAGCATATTACGATTAATATCAATACGAAGATAGATAATAAAATACATAAATGCAATTTAGCATTTTATTATCCACTAAGGCCAAGTTGAAACAGTAAATATTTTCATATAGACTTAAAAAACGATAAGATACAGGCTGTAAATATAATTTACAAGTCTTTAAGCATACCTAGAACCTTTACAATCAAACTGGGCATGAATTGAAACAGCAGAAATTTGCCGACGTAACAAATTCGCGACGGGATTTTATCGCGCACTGGATTTTCAACTCAAGGAGTTTAGCCGAGCATTGAGAATCCAACGCGCTGAGACGCACTCTAGTCCCAGCGCGTTGAAAAACACACAGTTAGATTTTCAACTCTAGGCGGTAAGCAGAGCGTTGAAAATCCAGTGCATGAAAAAAAATCGCCGCGATTTATTACGTCCGTGCGCACGTGGGCTTTTAAAACACGAGATCTGCTTAGCATTGTTTTGCTAATTAAATGTCTGTGGATATATATTTGATAATGTGTGGTAATAGGATAATCTTGTTTGTATGACAAAAATTTGGTCATCAGCCATGTTGGTATGTTTGGTTTTCACACGCGGCCCCTAAATACATAATTCACTATCTATAATCACTTTATACAGAGGTGTTGTCCGGTTAGGAGCATTAAATAATGTGATACAACAGTCAACAGATTATGTCATGAAAAAAAAAAACAGAACAGTGTTTACAGTTCAGTATTCGCCGAAAAACACCAGGAAATAATTATCTGCTTGCGTACAATTAACTGAAATTATCTTAATGAGAAATCGGTGAATAGCTTTTAAATAACTGTGTAACAAAAAATATTTACCCCGTCTATCGATTCGATTCTATCGATATTGAGCCCTACGGTTAGGGCGCTTAGAGAGCTGCTTAGTTGATGTGAGCGCTATGCTCGCGAGCATAGCTTAGTCTATAATGTCAAGAAAAGTGAGTTCTTGGTTTCTGAGTATGTGCCCCCGATTAAACTTAATGGGATTGACATAGTGTACCAGTTCAAGTACTTGGGGCATTATGTAACCGACGACCTTAATGACCAAGAAGATATTGAGAGGGAACGTAGGGCGTCGGCAGTCCGATGTAACATGTTGGCTCGCCAGTTTTCACGCTGTAGCAGAGCAGCGTCTTTCCATTCTATACAAGGCCAGAACGCAGCCATAGGAAACTGCTCACGTATAGATTGGAAATCACTTTTTTATTAAGGTCTTCCAATCTATACAAGAGCAGTACTACTACTCGCGTATACTTTGTAGTGACCAAATTAACTATCTCATTCCATAGTATACAGTGCCAGTACGCATACGGACTAATCGTGTTTAGATTGCGAGAAATTGTGAACTGGTAACCAACTTGTTTGCGACGTAATGCACCTTGCGCTAATATTAAATAGCCTGCCTGGCTGCGAGCAACTTGGAAGTAGCGCTCGCCGGCCGCTGCCGCGGCACCGCTCGCTTTGCTCGCTCGGCTCGCGCGCGGTTGGTCACCATACTAACCTAACCTAACCTATTTCACCCAGTTCAAACTTTTGTTCTTTTCTTTTTTTATAGACTATATCTTTTAAACTCTTATCAGGCGTAAGTGATGTAGTACAGTTTGGAACCAGAACGCGCGCATCCACGTTACAAACTATACACCAGCAGTACGCAAAATTTGTGTATACATTGTAATCACAGATTTAAAAATAGCATTACAATGTATACGCGAGCAGTTTCCTATGGCTGCGTTCTGGCCTTGTATAGATTGGAAATACGCAGCAGAGCAGTCAAAATAACGCTTTTTAAAGCTTATTGCCAAGTGTTCTACACGTGCAGCCTGTGAACCAACTATACTCAGCGGGCTAGCAGTGCCCTACGGGTCCAATATAATAACAGAATCTGCAGTGCATCAGGTATGTTCGCACAAGCACACGTCGATGGCTTCCACGCCATCGTCAGACGGAAATCTGCCTCTTTGCTCTGCAGAGTGCGGGAAAGCTCCAACTCCATCCTGAAGACCATAGCGTTGAGGTACGATTCTCCTTTGTTAGGTGATGTTGTTCGAAAATGCATATCGAACAATAGCCTTATTTCGAAATAGATAATAAGTTTACTAACATAGATATAAGTTATATTTTTGTTTACTAACCCATAAATGGATGTCCCTTATCCGAAACAAAGTTTTTTTTTATCGGCTGCCTGTAATTTAAAAATGAATGACCTTTTACATCCCATAGAATTTGGCGCCAAACATCACAATGTTTGTTCTCAAAGGCTCCTATTTTTTTCCTGTGTCCCACGCTATGGTCGGGGTACTTCCCAGAATTAGCGCCATAGATATTGGTTTGGGATGAAACTTTTTTTTTTAAAGATAATATTTCATCTCTATTAATGAGTGGGTGGTGCTTCTATTTATTTGTCAGAAGGCACACTCCGCTACACCTTTTTATTTCCAAAATATGTTTAAGTTAAGGGGAATATCCTAAGATCTAAACATTTTATATTTCATTTTAAATTACGCATTTATTTCATTACAGCTTCCGTCACAATTTTTGCAATCATTGTCAAGGCCTGTAATTTGGCAATAAAACCCAATAAATGTTGCGTAAAAACGCACAATACTCCACATATAACGTCATAATAAAAAGTCGAATTTCGAATGAAAAGGCGGTCTTTATATTTGGCGACATGAGACATTGGTAATGTCACGGTCAAAGCGATTAAATAATTCAATCAATTGGAGAATGATCTCTGTATGCGAATTTGTATAGCAATGTAAATTAAATCTTAATTGATTTGGTCGAATTTTTATTGCTCGTTTTGACACTTCCTCATTAAATTATTGCGTATAAGTGGTATCGACCTATCGACCTATGAAAATATTAATATTAACATGCATAATTTTATTATTCATCCATTTAATGATGAGAATTATTCATACTCACAATTTGCCCATACTATACAGGGTGGCATCATCGACGCGCAAACCGTTACCGAATTCAGCACATGATTCTAAACCCAGCTTAGAAATTTATCGTAGGTAATTTTAAAAAAAACAGCTGTTCCATACATTTTGACCGTGTTTTGTAGTAAACAGTTTTCTTTTTTTAATAACCTTCCAAAAATTTCTACACTGGGTAGAAAAAAAAATCAACCATCATGGCATCATGGAATCATGGAAAAAAATTTCGCAGTGATGTCCCTGCCACTCTGTATAAACATTGAAGTGATAGAGTTCTTCAAGAAACTAGGGTAACTTATTATGTTTAGAGGTGATGTTGACAGCGTACATAAATGTTTCAATCACTTTCACTCAGTTGCACAAAGGCAAACATTTATGCCCCATTACATAATGGATCATTAACGCTAATAATTTAATTAATTTCATCAAAGAATAGGGTGACCAGATCTGATTTCCAGTTTTACGGGACAACTGCATTGAAAATACGGGATTCGAGGTTAAAATACGGGACAGACAAAAAAATCATCATTCATTTTTTATTACAAAAAATTGGCATGATAAATTAAATAACCTATACAATTGCGAAATTTCGTAATGAAAAACTAAAAAACAATATTAAATATTTAAAAACACAACAATTTTTATATTATCTAGAAAAGAAAATGTGAAATTATCATCTAAATAACCTATACAATGTATAAGTTATTTAATTCATAAAGAATAATTCATAATTCACCCTTAAAAGGATCATAAATCAACAATTTGTTAATTATTAGGATAAGAAAATATGGATTAATCAACTTAATAACATACACAAACAAATTCTGACTTTCCCAATGTAGACCCTTAAAACAATAATAAATATGAATAAACACAAAATTAAATATTGTTCGGATAGGTATTTTTAACATTAAAAATACCATTGAATCATAAAATTACGGGACAATGTAGTATTGGTTTCGCCAAATTACGGGTCAATGAAAAATTCATGCCTGAAATACGAGACATCTGGTCACCCTATTAAAGAACCATTGGAATCATGGAAGATTTAATGACAGCTTTAAAAATTAAAGTTCGTTTCTACAACTGGCTGTAAAGCATGATTAATTAAAACATTGTCTAAGTTCTAAATAAACAAAGTATTTGACAATGTAGGTCTAGGTCTGGTAGGTAGACTGTGTAGCCTAGACAAAATAACGGTATTGAAATAACTAGGTTTATACTTTTACGGCACACGGCATTACTAAATGTGGAGACGCAAACGTAACTGAGTTTTTCCATGTAGAGCTAATTGATAGTTTTCCTGGTGTTTTTAAAGCTTCGTGACAGAAATACAGGACGTTTCAAAAACCTATTGGTCTTTTGAAACGGTTTGAATTTATCTACTAATAAAAATCTTAAATTAATTAATTTACTGACAGGCAACGCACAGCCTGAACCACTGGATCTAGATGCATGAAGAATTCCTTTTATATTGAAGGTGATCACTAAAGACGCATTTTTGAATTTTCTTCCCCTAAAGTGGTCAAATAGAGAATGAAAGTTTGTAAGGAACGGGTTCGTCATTTTTGTCGATGGAAAATTCCATCGGGCATGTGATTCTAAATTTAAACTATGAGTAAAACTCAGATCTTTTTAATTATGTATTCAGCTATTAAAGTGCCAGTAATTACTGTAAAATTACATTAATCTATTCGGAAATCCCTAGTTCTTACACTAAACAATCTTTTTATGACGTGTCCGTCTTTAAAATCATTTTCCATGATTTGCGGTTTAAAAGTTTCGCGCCCGTCATGTCGATCGTTTGAATGTATCTATCTATATAAATCAAACTCACAATATTTTTGATTGACCTTTCCTACGACACCCCACACTATGGGATAGACGAGAAAAAAAAAACATTCCCGCTTTACGTGTAGGGAGGTAACCAATTTTTTTAATGATTTTATTTTACCACTTTGTCGGCGTGATTAATAATATGTTTGGTAATGGGCTTTCTGGTACTAACAGTCTCTGAGCTAAGCCGCGGACAGACAGACAGACCGACATGGCGAAAATATATGGGTTCCTTGTTAACTACAAGACCCGAGAAATGAAAAAATTTAGAAAAGTTTCCCGGAAAATTAAATAAATCTAGAAAAACTGAACGAATATTTTGTCTATGGGATTTTGGTACCTATGAACTATTGAAAATTGACAAGACAACGTCGCGTCGCTCGGTCGGGTCAGCTAGTATGTATATATTTTATGTACATATATAAATAAAAATTAAATTCTGTTCGTTGGTAAGCGCGTCACTTGAGAACGGCTGAACTGATTTGGCTATTTCTTGTTTTAAAATTTTCGTTATAGACCGAGTTACGTTTTTAGGGTAAGAAAAGTTAGAAAAGTTTCCGGAATATATATATATTTTAAATTAACGTCCTTTTTCCTTTGGGATTTTTGTATTGATTGATCACTAATTAGTGATCGATGATTGGTTACGTCAAACGACGTCAAAATCATTAATTCGTCTCTTTTTTTTCTGTTGGATTTTTCTGTTGGATATTTCTCCATCAAGATGTGCAAGTACGATAAATAAAAGTTAATTTATAATGTGTTCGCCATATGGGCACAACAGATGACAGACATCCTTTATCGTAAGTAGCCCGGTTTTTTATCGTATTTTTGTGTGTGGCAAGTTAATTAATACGGGCAAATTGCCTGACACCACGTTCCACTCAGTGATAATAATAGCATCCTACTGGTGAAATAATTTTTTTAATCGGTCCTGTAGTTTTGGGTTTACTCATTACAAACAAACATACAAAAAATCAAATCTTTTCTCTTCATTATAATATATATTTATATATATATTAGTTTAGAAAACAAAAAATAGGCACTATTATTTGGCAGACTAATTAGGTAATGAATGCCCTAATAGATGTTGTTAGGCTAGGCTTTTTAATAATAGTTGTCTAACACGCACATAATTTAGAATATTTAGGTTAAGCCAATCTTCATGATGGCAGCTCGGGTGTGCCATTACTTTCAGGTCAAATTTCTCAGAAAAGTGCGATACAATACATGTTTCGCTCCTTCAAAATGTAGAACAAATAAAAAAGGCTGTGCGCAGACCACCCTAATTGCGTAAATAGAGGCGACGTGACTCTAATAAAACAATTTTTAAGAAACTTCACGATAGAACAATTCAGACAAATTTTTCGAACATTATGATCCAGAATATATTAGCAATATCCTTCAAAATGATTCAAATTATGATTGATCGGGTGTTACGCAATTAGGGTGCTTAAGAAAGACAGACTTTAGTCAGACTATCGGAATCGGTTCATGAAAACTCATGTAAAAATATACTTTTTCACTCCTCTTGCTCAAAAAGGCCGTCATTGTAGAGTACCAGAGCGGGGAAAAACTAGCATTTCTTGCTCTAGGGGAAAAAGTAATTTCTTTTTAATTTTTGTCTGTTCCAACGAGCCTTGAAAAACGAAAACGTCTTTATTCTTATGTAGAATAATCATGATTATGAACTCAACTTATTACTGGTTCACAAAAAAAAGAAGAACATTTTATTTTTGAAAATGGAACTAAATGCGTCTATCTCTTAGGTATAATGCGTGCATTGCGTTGCGGCTACAGAAGAAATAAAAAAGACATTGACGCGAAATCTTTAGAATTTTTCTCTAATTACGAATTGAATTGGTGACCGTAATATAATTTACAACAGTGAAAATGTCATCATCTAGTGAAAACATCTTCACAGAGGACTGAAATTAAGTTGCCGGAAAAACATCTCGTTAAATATCCAGAATTTTACAAATTGTACATTTAAATAAAATAAACTATTATAGGTATATTATTGAATTGGATTATTTTATTTTCTCGCAATCGTAGTGAAAAGTAGAGTGTAACACACGGCGCTAAAACCCATTATAACTCGGTTTCTATTTACTCCCTCGCTAAAGCTCGGGGGTAAAACTACCTCGATAGAATGGGTTATTTTAGCCCCTCGTATAACAATCTACTATTCTGTCTACAACAGACCAAATGGTTTTGAACCATGTGTACGCACTTTCTTATCTACAGTCGAGTAAAAACATCTCAATGAATGACCTGCATCATTTAAAATGTAGGAATTAGACACATCTATCTATATTGTACCTTATAAAAATGTCACATAGGACTGATAATTTTTAATCTACTGGCGGTTTGCAGTGTTTTTGAGCATGAGTCACAAATACGCACGCACTGGAAGATGCAATAAAAACCATAAATAGTATGATTAGTATGATTACACTCCTGTATTAGTAAGCAGGTCAGTATTTTATTACTTCAATTTGATCGTTGTTGTGGGTTTTAAATAGTCGGGAGAAACAGTTGAATAAGTACTTTTATTTGGAGATTGATTTTTTTCGGTGCAAACAGTAAAAATATAAAGGTGCTCCTTCCGGATGCCGACCGCAACCACAAACCGCAGCGACACGATTGGTTTCTATCTTTGATCAATACGAAGGTTTCTATGTAACTCTATGAAAATTGAAAACGCTTCCGTGGCTGCCTGTCATCATTTTCATAGGGTTTGCGGTTGCGGTCGCCTTCGGAAGAGCACCTTTATAATTCTGCTATTTGCACCGAACAAAAATCTGTGGTGTTAAGTTAATCACTCTAGACAAAAGTCCTGGTACAGTTTTCTTGAAGCAAATACGTTCAAGTTTTTGTTAGAATAATTCGTGGTAGAATTGGCCATCGGAAACACCTATACATGTTGCATTTGGTCCTAAACTATGCATTTTTGTGTATGATTACATGCTAAAATTTAAAATATATAATATACAGTACTTGGGCGACCGAGCTCTGCTCTGGTGAAAATAAAGAATGCTCATTTAATAGTATAAGAAAGTTCATACTAATCCATGTATAGTACTTACTTATTCCATGCTGCCATGATAGTAAGTACTTACTAATTCCATGCTACCGTGTCATTATTCTAATGTCATTATTATTCATTATCTTGTTCTAAACTTTGGGCGATCGAGCTCTGCTCGGGTGAAAATACGAAGAAAACAAATTTTCCAAGATATGACACCTAGCTAGATCGATTTTTCGCCCCCGTAATCTATATTGCAACTTTCATCGAAATCGAGAACGTGAGTACAAATATATATAATCACACTAATATTATAAAGGCGAAAGTTTGTGAGTGTGTGTCTATGTTTGTCTCTTCTTCACGCTCAAACGGCTTAACTGATTTGAATGAAATTTGGTACACAGATAGTTTATAACCTGGATTAACACATAGAATACTTTTTATCCCTATATTAGCACGGGATCAAAACTTAAGCGGGTGAAACCGCGGGGCGCAGCTAGTAATAGTATATACAGTGTGTCCGGACATGGACTAGCGATATTCTAAATTTTATACTTAAATATAAACTATTTTAAAGTACAATTATACTCTAAGCTTGGGTCCAATACACTTCCTCATTTTTGTGGTAATTAACCAATTATTGGTTGAAATGCATAATTTTTTGATTATTTTTTTCGACTTTCACATTTTTTTTCAAAAGTTTAGGAATAGTGAATACATTGTTTTGTAATGCAGAGGGTAGACAATATTATTGCCTTTCGAATAAGCCTATTTTTATCTCAGTATGACTAAAACTTTGAGAGATATGATTTTTTTTGTACTCGCATAGAGAATATTTCAACAAAAAAAACAAAATGGCTGCTACATAACGGGGAAGTGTATTGCACCCAAACTTAGAGTTTAATTGTACTTTTAAATAGTTTATATTTAAGTATTTAGAATATCGCTAGTCCATGTCCGGACACATTGTATATTCAAATATTGCTCATTTAATAGTTTAGCATACATACCTATGGGGATACGTTGTGGTCGTTTGCGGGTCATTAGACTAGTTGCAAATACATGTGTGTGGTCAAGAATTATAGGTTTTAGATAAGAAACCGTGCGACTAACACGTACCGTAATGAACAAAGTGTGCGTATGATTTGTAAACACGATAGGTTATTGTTTGTATCCTGGGATAAATGGGTTTTTCGTACTTGTCAACAATTTTTTTTTTCTTCTGCAACAAAATTTTCGGAAACCGGTTCCTGCTTATAAGAAGGAAATAATCGACAAAAGAGCGAAAATAAACAGTGAATCAGTTTCAAAATTCTGCTTATCTTTTTGGGACAGTTTATTATCATATTCATAACTCAAGTAAACATTTAACTACTTACTCATGCACCAGCATGAGACTAGTATTTTTTAAATGTGCTGGTATAAGTAAATACATATTCCGTTTTATATTTCAAACTTATTATATTTATATAATTTTATAAATGCGAAAGTGAGTTTGATTGTTTGTAACACTTTCACGCTAAAACGGCTGAACGGATTTGGATGAAATTTGGCACACGAGTAGACCATGACCTGGATTAGGACATAGAATACTTTTTATCCCGATATTCCCACGGGATCGAGACTTACGCGGGTGAACCCGCGGGGCGCAGCTAGTAATACAAAATGCGGGTTTATTTTTAATTTGGCCATCGGCATTCAGACTGTTCAACTCACGTAATATTTCGAGTGAATATCCTCATTCAATTATTTTAACACGTGTAAGTTATCCTGTTCAAGTCATAAACAAGCGACTGGCATTGAGTGTGTGGCGCCACCATACATTTATAATATGCCTCGTCTTTTTAAAAATGATGCTGCGTTTGACTTATTTGTCTACCATATCTGCGAATCATAGACACAATGTATAAAACAATAATTATGTTATTCCTATAAACACATAAGTATGCATCTTACGTCACTGGTCGCGCCCACAAGTTTTATAACATCGCGATTTTAGCAGGTTCACAACAAAAAACGAGTTTATTTTTTTAAACTCAAGGTCGCGTTCGAGCTACAAGCAGATTTTTAATCTGTGCCACCCCGTGTGACAATGTTACAATGAGTGACCACTGGCTGGTTATAAAAATATTATAATTTTGTTCAGCGTCCTGTGTTTTATTACATTAGGTACCTTTTTCGATCAACATTAGTATAATATTATATATTGTTGATCGAAAGGAAATAACTTTCTTAGAACTGAGAAAAAATCTCGTAAAATATAGTACCTACGCGTTTTTGAAAAAATGGTTCACATTTTAGAGCAAACGTATTTATAGTACTGGATATCCTGATTTATAAGTTTCATATTTTATAAGCAAATATTTTGAAAGAACTAACTGCCTAGTTGGTCTAGTGGTCGCAAGCTCTACTGCTGAGCATGAAGTCCTGGGTTCAATTCCCGGGTCGGGTAAAGTGTTATTGGGTTTTTCTATCTGGAATTTCTCAGTAGCAGCCCGGAGTCTGGATTTGTGCCCGTCTCGCCCCCTATTACATGGCACTTAAACATAACTGGCGAAATGTGGGTGTACCTACTACAGGTACACCTCTGCCCAACCCTTCGGGGAAACAAGGCGTGATATTATGTTATGTTGTGTTATTTTGAAAGAAATAAACAATAGACAATTTCTGAAAAGTATTTGTTCTGAACCTAAAAAGTTTGCAACTATTATGAAAAAACGAAACAAAGCCGAAAAAATACAGGAAGATTTATTGCTTTTACTTTCTTTGTACATATTTTCTAAAAGTGAACAATACAAATGCAACAAGTTTTGTTAAATCAACAAGAGCGGATTAACAATGGCGTTGAAACTTTCTCTGTTTCCAGATTTCAGACTATTGTATTACAAAAGTTCGTTGACTTGTTAGGCAACTGCAAAGTTTAATTGCGCTTTCTTAATTAATAAGTTAATTTCTAGAAAAGGTAAAGACTAAAGCAACTTGAAGATTACGTTTTGCTTGTTATTTATTTATTTTGCTTTCGAACTAAATGATTAAATCGTCTTCTTTATAACTCTACCTGAAGATATTTACTTCGTGCGCAAGCGCATGCAAAAAACTTCTCGGGTCCATCATAATAAATAATATTTATTTCTGTACAAGTAAAGGACGTAATTATTTACTTACGTATACGTTATTGTTTCCGGACACGAGTTTCCATTTTAACATAACGTTTTACACATGGATCTTATTAACAAGACAATAATGTGCAATTTGAAATGTGTTAAGTTTATTTTTCTGGGGTGTTTCTATTATTAGACATGGATACAAAACCTAACCAAGTTAATGGTCATATTTTTGGAGTTTACTCCGTAAGAATCGTGGGGGTGGGGTTTTTTTTTTTAAATAGTTGCTTTTATTTATCCCCAAAGAAGATTGCATATTCAAAGACAATCGTATTAGGTCACAGATATATGCCAGTGACCTTGAGTTGGTAGCTTGCGTGTTCTGTACTGAGTTCACGCAACGCGTCGTACGTCCAGCCAGTAATAGGACTCGCCCATCAAGGAGCGCTGTCCTAAATTAGACGCATTATTAATTTATTATACATAAAACAAAAGGTATTTTAATAAAACACGTATACTAAAAGATCAATAATTCAACTATCAGCGTGATTTTCAGTTTTTAACCGCGTTAGACATAACTTAACAAATTAATTACACTATGTAATATAAATATAATCTAAAATATTCAGACTAAGTTATTAAGAAAATGCTCTAATTTAACATATATTTTTTTCCAAATCATTAACTTTACTCGTTTAGACGTGATATTCAGTATAAAATCATTAAAGTCGCTTAGTGTCGCCTTAAGAATCGTGGGGTTTTTTTTAAAGAGATGTTTTTATTTATCCTCTTTGCCTATTGCATATTCAAAAACAATCGTATTAAGAGGCCGGCGACACGGCTCGCAATTACAAATCGAGATGTTTGCAAAATTCAATTCCAAACACGTTGCGCTAGTGTGAGTGCCTGTCGGAGCGATATACACCTACAGTGAGCAATACTACCACGCACACATTGACAATTATTGTTTGACGCGATAGCACTACTAGTTTTTGAAAATTTATGATAAATTTGGATGTGTTCCGTAATACAAAAAATTATAATATTTACATTGTTTTTTCGATAATTTGTAACTTGACAACATAAACTATGCTTCTGCGGAAACAATATTACAAATATTGTTGTTCATAATACAGAAAAAACAATATGAAAACATGTCATTTACGCTGTAAAAATGAAAAATGTACGTAATGCAATTCGCTCATCATTTAAAGGTAAGTTTTTGGAAATAAAAAGACGTAGGAGCCTAGATAAATACTGTCTCAATCCGAATATCAACATAATATGGTGGAAATATGCTAAAATTGCAAATGATTTATGTATTACGTTTGTATGGACAATTCATGCGTCGCCGCATTCTTAAGGGAGATGCGCTAAGGTAGCACGCGAAATTCAAATTTTAAGGAGTTTATTCCGTCGTGCGTTGATGTCAGTTTTCTCAGTACATATGCATCGACTTTTGTCGAATACTTTGCATTTTCATTTTGAATTGATTCTACAGTAAGCGACACCATGTTCTTTGATCTGGCTAGACTATCTCCAATTCCCGAGACTAAACCATTTATGCACTCTCTCTTCAAACCTAATGTTTGGGCAGTAGCCTCGGTGATAAACGAACCTTCTGAGCATGGGTCAATTAGAACTCGCACAACTTGCGAGTAACCATTTATTGAATATGCTTTGACTACAGCCGTAGCCAATAGCATCTCTCTCTCCAGTTTTTCTGTAATCAAATGGGCTACCACTTTTTTCTCAGTCTCTTTGCTCGGGTCTGGGTTCGTTGTATCGGTTTTCTCGATGCCGGAAGATGAATTTTCAGCTGCCTCGGTTCTCTCGAAATGTAGCAGTGTGTGATGACGTCTGCCGCAGCGACGGCAGCATGCAGATGATCGGCATTCCTTCACTGAATGTGTGGGTGCAAAACAATTGAAGCACAGTCTTTTTGATTGGATAAACTCTGATCTCTCTTGAGGAGACTGCTGTCCGAATTGCTTGCATTGATAAAGCAAGTGCTGACCTTCACAACTCGTACAGTTTGGAATTGATTTTTTCTCATCTTGCGTGGTAGAGTGAAAAACTTTAGGTTTAGTTGTATTGGGGTGCGTGTTGTGAGACTTGATTGTAGGTTTATGAGTCTTTAACTGCTGGATCTCTTTATTAAAGTATAATGTTTGTGTTTTTATAATTAAAATTCTTTACACACACACACTTTTTTACTAACATTTTTGTTTACCACTGATGAGATGGTTACACACAATCTTGTTATTTCAAAAATCTGTTACTTACTATTCCATCGTTTCCAAACATTTGAATTACGTGACTGAATTCTTGTTGATTTTACTTCTTTAAAGTGAACGAACTCTTTGAGTATGCGTTTAGATTATGTACAAACTAATCTACATTTATTTTATTTATATGGTTAATTAAGATAAGTAAGTAATTCATTGTGCTCTTATTTCTATGCTGAGTGTAGTAAGTACTTTAGTACATAATATTTACCTACAATTTTTTATTGGGGCCGATCTTATTTGCGGAAATTAATTAACGAAGCCAATAGCGTATAACACAGTGGTAGTTTGTTGAAAATTTTATAACAAAAGCATCTTGACAGGATATACACATCAGCTAATGTTATTATTAGTTCCCGGATTTTGAGATTGCGAAAACAATAGCCCATTACGTTTAATGAATGTAAATAACGTTTCGGTGTTGACATAATAATTTGTCATTGAAATTTTTCGTACTATTTGGCAGAGCTCCTATTTATTTATGAGCACTATAAAAAATATATAACTTTTTCTACGAGAAACTGTGTCACAATACAATCTCATTTCTTGTGTTTAAACACTTTTATAACTTTCTCCTGTAACATGAGAATGTAGTTTAGAATATAGGTGTGAACGCACCGTGAACCAAAAATAGTTGCGGCCGCGCATCCTAGCGTTCTTGTGTTAAAAATAAAGCTGAGACTAGACTAGCCTTACGAGATGTCACTCACCTATGGTCACGTGAATCAGGATACGAAATCACACAATTTTACACCAATATACTCCAATCTTTAAAGGGACCTTGACAAATTCGAATTATTTGGAATGCTCCGTAACGCCGGATAATTTACATCCATACGAACGCATCCAAACACTCACTCCCGCGCTTTTCTGTTTATTTTTTAAAACAAGTCAAGTTTTTGAAACTGGAATGAAATTCCTTTGGTACATTTGCTTTAATTTTTATTTTATTTATTAATGCCCGCAATTTATTATCGAACGCGTTGACGCGTGCCTCCGTCACCGGTTGCGAGTACACTAACCGGCGGCGCTCGCTCGCAGCCATGTTTCAAAGCACACGCCAGTTTAGTTCAGTAAAAAAAGAATAGGATTTCAGCGTGGAGTTGCACATTGTTTACAGTAAATTGTGATAGGTTATGTATACCGGAATTGGCGTTTAACGCTTTCGCAAAAAAGTTACATCACTGAAAATACATAATTCTGAAAGAAATTAAGCATCAGAATTACGAAAAATAAATCGACAAAACTTTGACATCGGTATCGTGTTAACCTTGACATTATAATGAGTTCCAAATAATATACCTATAGTTAGTTTTCTGTGAAAGTACATAAACTCTACACATCGTAGAGCCGTTAATTTAATTCTAATATTAACTCTTATCAGTACAAAAATACAAAATATTTATATTTTTGGAGGGGCCCCTATCAATATTATCTACTAGTGGAAAATATTTAGTGTTAGTGGTTTTCGTTATCGGAGCGGAACTTGATAAGTTACAAAAAAGGATAATAAAAGCTACACAAGGCGAGCAAGGCTATAGAACTTTATAGACTTTTAAGATAGAATAATTTTGTAGTCCATTCTAGTATGAAGTGTAGTTGGATATGATTAAACGCATTCGATTGTGTTTAAATAATCAAAGATCGTTGTAATTAATTCGTTCCATGTGCTTTTCCTTCGCTTTTATTTTTTTTTAGTTTCAGTGATGATACTTAGTTAACGCTGCGTATAGAATTAGGTATTACAGGCGTTAAATTATTTATGTGTTACAAAGAAATAATTTGAAGTTTTTCGCTCTAACAAAAATCTTTCAAGATCAAGATTTTTGGTAATAATGCTAATGCTCTCTTGGAGTTCTTGGACGCTAAGCCTGTACCCTAATTACGTAATACAACACAATCACAATCTGTTTCGATTTGAAACAGGTTGCTAATCCATTGCTTCACATGTTGGAAAAAAAAAATCAGCTCAACAACGTAAATAACGCAATGAATGTTCTTGAACTGTCAAAATGAAACAAATTTGGCAAAATTGTTTACGAAAATAAGTTACGCAATTAGGGTACTGGCTGTAATGTGTTCGCAGACGAATGGAAGAAGATTTGGTCCTGGCTTCGATTCCCAGGACGATCAAAAGAGTTTTTGCGTTTTCCATCAGGAATTTCTCAGTAGCAGCCCGGAGTCTGGCTTTGTTCCCGGCTGATGGCAATAGCCTCACCTCCCATTTCATGTTATGTTATAAAATTAAAAAAAAAACATTCGCGGTCTGTCTTGAAATGCTATCGCATTAAGTGGTGAACTTTGTTTTTCTGATGAAATAATGACGAGATGCGTTGCCGAATAGGTTTAAGGCCCTACCTTGAAATTGAATTGAATTGAATAAATAGTAATTTGATGGGCGTGGCTTATTTCCCCCGCACGGGGGGAGCGGTGGTTCCATCTTCCGTGGTCAGCCGCCACGTCCCGCCACAAACTTATCTGAACCAGTGGCCTCGTCATTGTCATTTCTTTACAATCAGTCAGCTCCAACTTTCAACTTTGGGTGGTCTTATCCTCAACAGCCTTCTAAACAATCATGTGGATATACCTACTCGTAGTTGCCTTTTATTCGGGGATGGTGGAGGGTTTTGTTTTCTGCACGTATTAAGTCTCCGAGATCTCCGAAAGAACGCATCGGTGCTCTGTCGACACCCTGGTGACTATTACATCCTCCCACCCTGGGTCGCTTTAGGGAACTCTCCACCTCAGACCTTAGTCAAAACTCTTAGGAATCTACGATCCTGTCTATTCCCCCCATAGTAGTACACACGGCTACACATCAAGCTATACATTTCCAGTTTATGCTGATCTCGAATTGCATTGGATTTCCGTACAATGCGAGATCAGCTTATATTGGAAATTTATAGCTTGATGTGTAGCCGTATGTACACTTATCGCGCATGCATTTATCAGGCTCCGTTGATCTCAACATTCATCTGCCATCAACCTAGCCTGTTCCCAACCATGTTGGGGTCGACTTCCAGTCTAACTGAATGCAGTTGAATACCAGTATTTTACATGGAGCGACTGCCTATCTGACCTCCACAACCCAGTAACTGGGTAGGTACCTACTGTGATTCAAGACTGATTGTCAGACTTTCAGGTTTCTGACGACCCGTAATGACTGTCAAAGATCTACAAATGATAGCCGGGACCAACGGCTTAACGTGCTTTCCGAGGCACGAAGGTGTGTTGATATGTAATGGCTGGTCAGCCATCCACAGATCGACCTTGGCAAGCGTAGTTTGACCCGTGCGACTGTTATTATGTAGTAACGACCCACCGTGTGGTTCACGAAGCGTTCCTTGAATGAAATCACCTGTGCAATTTCTAGTAAACATATAGTACCTAAAGTGCGTTGGCAATATAGTTCCCAAACTTATAAACAAACACGATTTTTAGGAAAAACAACTGTAATGCGTACACATAAGGTTCAGTTTGCGGTACAACTTCATATTTTTTATGAATTTTTCAACAGTACTAGTCAGTCTAAAATCAACTTAATAACACTTGTATAAAGTTGATGTTTGTTTAAGTGGAAATAATAAAGGATTTGAATAGACCTTACTATTATTTACTACAGCAGGTACCTACATCAACACATTATGTACGGTGCTTTTATTTCTAAGTAGCCTTCGTTTATCTCTCGGGTGTTATGACCTGGGCTATTATCGTTCGCATGTGCATAACATAAACACTGTTTACAGTCTATAGTTAGTGCTTGGCACGTGAAATTAGATCATGCAGGTGTCACTATTAGACTATTAACTCCCACTCTTATGCAACTATTCTTGGAGGGGCTTGATCGCTGCTTTTTATAGGCTCTAAAGGGCTTGCTACACGGCTTCCAACCGCGTCCCGACAGAGGTGACCTTGGTGGTTTATAACCAAATTTCAAATAGCTCTGCCTGTCGCCAACCAAGGTCACCTCTGTCGGGAATGCGGTTGGCTGCCGTGTAGCAAGCACTTAAGCTGACGTTCGCACGGACGTAATAAAATCGCGGCGATCTTTTACGTGCACTTGGTTTTTAACGCTCGGCTTAACACCGAGAGTTGAAAATCCAGTGCACGATAAAATATCAGATGCTTCACTTTTTGTTCGTTTTTGTCTTTCACTCGAAGTGAAACGTCTGGACACAAAATTTATCAAAAGTGAAAAATTAATTCATTAGTAAACAGATCCGACGATGTTGGATTTCGGCACCTAGCATTTTTCAATCGCCTACGGAATGATCGAAAAATTAAATGGAACGAGCAATTGAACGTTCATTCTTATGCTTTTTGTCGGTATCGTGTGAACGTGGAATGAAATAAAAATTTATATTTCCTCTAGTGAATCGACTGATCTGAGCTTTACGGAATTTTAATTGCAATTTAGGGATGAGTAACGCTGTTGGAATTTGGGTAAACCCTAAATTCTCAGCCTTTAGTGCAAAGGTGTAGAATCTTGACACCGCAGTATTAGTAATACCAATCAGTGTTATGTTCTATCAATACAAAAACAGTGGCACTCCGGGAGTGCCGACAGAAGTGAAAACTTGAACTTGAAAAATTGGCACCGCGGCCGCGGCAATCAACGCGTTGATGTCTTTTTAATGGTCAAAAGCTGGTCAAAACTGCCCAAAGTAGGGCAGTTTTCACTACAATAAAGATTTATCTGGGGGTAGCGAAAGAGCACAGATTTATTCTTTATGCGAGGTTAAGCTGCACTTGACTTCAAAAAAAAATCCTGCAGCTCCTAGAACAATTCCGTTTGTCACATGAAATAAGCCATGATAGTCATTAAGATATAAGACTGAAAGTATAAATACTAAATAGGAGGTATTAACCGTATCAAATTCAACGTACCTACAAGTTATGACATGGATTGTCTTGCCTGTTAACTTTAATGGGTTTTAGAATATACCTGTATTTATGGAAATGACTGAAGGAATTAGTTTCTCGAAACGTGTTAAAAGCGACCGAGACTTACCAATACGAAAACCACCACAATTCCTGGTGCCAACTCCCAATTTTGCTGAAGTTCATGGCGTGAGGCCTTTTTTTTTGGGTGGGAAATTATCAAATGACTTCTCCCGCTCAGATAGGAGAAACTAACTCCTCATGCATTTGGGGATTAGGACGCTAACCCAAACCCTTTATATCGGCCCGAGTAAAGCTGCAAATGCAGCAATTCATTTGAATCCTAACAAATATTATAAATGCGAAAGTTGTTTGTTACGATTTCGCGCTAAAACGGCTGAACAGATTTGGATGAAATTTGGCAAATGGGTAAACCAAGACCTGAATTAGGACATAGGATACTTTTTATCCCAACTATATTGGGGTCGGCTTCCAGTCTAACCGGATGCAGCTGAATACCGTATTTTACATGGAGCGACTGCCTATCTGACTTCCACAACCCAGTAACTGGGTAATACGATACTCCTTGGTAAGGTTGGTTATTAGACTTTCAGGCTTCTGACGCCGATAGGGATATCGTGGCCCCCCGGCAACATGGCAACTGAAGGAACACGGGTGGGTTTTAGTCAGTAAGAGTCTGACACGCCCTCCCGCTCCACCCAGAGCGGGAGAAGTTATTTGATAATTTCCCACCCAAAAAAAAAGAAAAAAAAGGCTTCTGACGACCCGTAACGACTGTCAAAGATCCACGAATGACAGCCGGTACTAACGGCTTAACGTGCTTTCCGAGGTACGGAGGAGCCTTGGTATGTAAAGATGGTCACCCATCCACAGACCAACCCCGGCAAGCGTAGCTTAACCGGATGAATCGACACGTGCTGCTGTTATTACTTAGCCACGAGCTCCACCACATTTCCACGGGATTGAGACTTATGCGGGTGAAACCGCGGGGCGCAGATAGTTTGAAATAAATCTGGAAAGAAATTTGCTTTTTAAACTCTGATTTCAATAAATCAGAGTTTAAAAAGCAAATTTCTCTCTAGCTAAAACCGCAAACTCTGCCAAGATTAAAACTTTGTTTGAATAAACAAAGTTTTAATCTTGGCAGAGTTTACGGTTCGGAGATTTTTGAATAAATCAATTTATAGCTAGACTTTTATGAGACACCCTAGGCGTAGCAAACTGATTCTGTTTTATATTCCGATAAACGTAACGTTTTAGCACACATGATTCAGGAATCAAAAGAAAATTTATTCAGCATGGTTTCATGCTGAATAAATTTTCTTTTGATTTCTAAATCATGTATTTTTTTTCTTAAAAGAAAAAGAAACTGCTTGGTCTTTTCCCAACTACGTTGGGGTCGGCTTCCAGTCTAACCGGATGAAAGAAAGAAAGAAAATACATTTATTTAGCACAGACAAAAAGGCACACAAGTCACAACACGACATAATTATAACACAAGTAAAAAAACAAGAAATAATAAAATGAAACAAATAAAAGTGTAAAATAATAATTTAACAGGAAAGTGTGCCTCGCAGCTGCGCCAAAATACCAGTATTTTACATGGAGCGACTGCCTATCTGACCTCCACAACCCAGTTACTGGGTAATACGATACCTCTTTGTAAAAGTACAAACATGTGAGAAAAGATAAAAGATACAATAAAGTTTTTTTCACTCCTCTTGCTCAAAAACGCCGTCATTGTAGAGTACCAGAGCGGGGAAAAAATTGCATTTCTTGCTCTAGGGCAAAAAGCTATTTTTTTTTAATTTTTGTCTGTTCCAGCGAGCCTTGAAAAACGAAAAAGGCTTTATTCTTATGTAGAATAATCATGATTATGGACTCGACTTATTACTGGTTCACAAAAAAAAGAACATTTTTTTTAATGGATCTAAATGCGGCTATCTCTTCGGTAGAATGCGTACATTGCGTTGTGGCTACAGAAGAAATAAAAAAGGCATTGGCGCGAAATCTTTAGAATTTTTTTATAATTATGAATTGAATTGGTGACCGTAATATAATTTACAACAGTGAGAACATCTTCACAGAGGGCTGAAATTAAGTTCCCGGAAAAAACATCTCGTTAAATATCCAGAATTGTACAAATTGTACATTTAAATAAAATAAACAATTTAATATTGTATTGGATTATTTTATTTTCTCGCAATCGTAGTGAAAAGTAGAGTGTAACACACGGTGCTAAAACCCATTGTAACGAGGTAGTTTTACTTCCGAGCTTTAGCGAGGGAGTAAAACTACCTCGTTACAATGGGTTATTTTAGCCCCTCGTATAACAATCTACTATTATTTATGTTAGGTTCCATTCACGTTTTCATAACATATGAAAATAGAAACTCGCTGTTATGAAAATATTCGATTATGTCATCGGTCTTATTTTATGAATGTGACTTTCGTTTTATTTCAATACACACAGCAGGGCATTCTTCCAAAGAGATAAGTAAGTAACAATAAAATAAAATAATAGATAAGTATCTATTGTCCTGGGTTTCGTGATTTCATAATAATTCAAATTGGATCGAATCTGCTCAAAGAATCTTTTCATAAGTCGATGGAATATTTTGGCTGGCAGGTCGAAAGATTTCCTTCTGTAGTATGTATACAGGGTGTCTGGTAAAAAATGGATGACCTTGAAATAGCATTTATTAGACCTTATGGCCGTTCTAAAAAAAAATATACTTATCCCAAGTAGTACAAAAATACGATAAAAAAAAAAAACACTGTGCAGTTTCTAGTCACATTATTTCTGCTTCTCTGTCGGTATAGTCAACGTACAATATTACAACAACAAATAATCGACGGATTTGTGGTTGTAGTGAAGAAGAATGTAAAATGAGGTCAAAAAAGTTAGTTAAAAATCTTAGGTAGGTACTACTTGGGATATTTTTTTTTGTATTTTTTTTTTAATTTCAAATGCTATTTCAAGATTATCCATTATTTACCGGATACCCTGTATTTCGCAGCCATCTGGTTAAATTAGCCAGCTAATTGGACGCCTAGGCCGTTCATTAAACGCCGGTAGTTAATTGAACTAGAATCATTCAACTTGGCGTATTGAAAGTGGACTGACTTTCAATACGCCAAGTTGAAGATTGAAGATGACTGACCAAGACTCAGCAAAGTGATTCAAATCAGCTTCACTCGCTCGGCTTGCGCGAGGTTTGGTCACAGTTCTAACCAAACCTATTTCACCCAGTTTTTAACTAAATGAGTCCACCACATGCAGCCATCTGGTTAAACTTTGCGCTCAATAACTTGGCTAGTTGTCCTTCAGCTATTTAATTGAATTGCGTTTAATGAACGGCCTAGGCATCCAATTAGCTGGTTAATTTAACCAGATGGCTGCGATATATGTATATATTTTTTACCTTTGTAATATAATTTCATCTGAATGTTTTGCTGGAATTTTCCGTTGAGTTAGTCTTATATGAATGTGTTTACTAATATTTTGCGATAAATGTTGATTAAGATCCAGGAAGACTTGCTAATGCATTATTAATAATTCATTATCACATTATTTACAAATAACTGTCTTACTAGTTAATTATATTATGATGAAGATAACAGTATTGACATTCTACAGGGTAATAATTGAACCAGTATTATGATAGCTTTATTTATTACTAGATGTTGCCCGCGATTTCGTCTGTGATCCAGGATGAAAAGTATCCTATGTCCTAATCCAGGTTATGGTCTATCCATGTGCCAAATTTCATCCATATCCTTTCAGCCGTTTTAGTGTGAAAGCAAACAAACGAATAAACCAACAAACTTGCTTTCGTATTTATAATATTAGTTAGGATAAATGTATACTCCATTTGAAATAAGATTAGACATTTAGATAAACCTTTTTTACAGTCCGTACAACCGATTTTGACTTCTATAGCGTTGGAGGCATGACAAATGGCAGCTGCAGTAAACAGTTGGTAATGTAACCACTTTTTTGCTTTTAATGCAATCCTTATGCCTACGGTATAGAAGTCAAAATCGGTTGAACGAACTGTAAAGTTTTTTGTTTAAATGTCTAATCTTATTTCAAATGGGGTAAGTATAGTTAGGATGTAATTTTAATTATGAACCCTGGGTTCTGAAGGCTAAATTTTGGTTAACCAAGCGGAAAGCAACATTTGAAAACAACTACACGCAGAAAATCATAAAATACCCAAAACGAAGAACCACATCGGCTATATCTACGTATTATTTGACCATCCAGGCCAGCAGTCGACCTAATCCCAAGAATACACAACAGTAACAGTGCTCATCTCAATACCTATCTCTGTATCTCATCTAATTTGTTCAAGTCCTGGCATTAAAGCATAGAACAATGATGCCTGGGTCTAAAAAAAACTATTTAGGCCGTTAGTCAGATAATAAAAAATAATAGACACGTATTTTTTGCTTTATCATATTAATAAAAAATGACTCAGATAAAACGCATTAAAGTTGGGGAGTGGGGGTCGCTACGTCACAAGTATAAAATCAACATACTCGTGACGTTATGGCACATTTTAACCCCGTCCCATCTTTGATGACCTCCCTCCGGTTGACGCCCTAAGCCGAGGCGTTCACCTAGTTTTAATTAGAGTTGAATGACCCCTGGCTGGAGGTTTTAAGTGTAGTAGTCTTAAGGCACCCACAGGAAAGCCCGGTAAGTAGTCATGATCTCAGAGGTCAACAGAGAGATGCCCCACCTAAAAAAGACTTCATGGCACATTTTATCTCAATGTATCGCTGTTATCTGTTGATAAAGTAAAAAATTAAAAAATATGTGTGTAACATTTTTTAATAACCTAACGGACGGACAAAAAAAAAATTGTCATCAAGCAAGAGTCCAAATCCAATTACTTTCATCGCCTCTGCAAGTTGTTTGTCAATAAGCTAAATTGCGTGCTAATTACTACCATTACTCTTACTACTAAATAAATGGCTAAATTATTTTTTGCCATCTAAACCTGCTTGAACAGAAATACTTGGAATTCTCTACGTTGGTCCACTACAGGCCATCGGCACTCATCATGCAAGTGGAGCATGAACGACATTTCACGAAACATGACGATTGGCGACATTTGAATACCGAACTGATTGGTAAGTAAACGATGTGGTTATACGGTGTAGAAAAAATATTGGATGATAATTGTTGTATTTCTATATTCTTCTTTCTTTTTCTGCTACCTATGGAGAAGAACGGGCAAGAAACTCCACGAAACTCTTTTAAAATCTTTGTTACAAAAATATAGTTACATCATAAATTTTAATTCCGCCCCGGCTTCTCACGGCTAGCAGAGCCTATAAGCAATAAGCCAAAAAAAAATCTGTCGTAGTGTCGTATCAGCCTTTTGCGTTGATCATGTGAGTTAATTTAACTTGGAGTATTTTTAATGTATTATGTTTCCAATCCTGCAAATATTTAAAAAGTAAAGAATACTTAGATAAGTTTATAAACAAACACACTAATATGTAGTTTTCATTTATCTCTATAGGTTTACGCCAGTAAAGCCCCAGTCGACATGATTTTTTCCGATATCTTCAACAATCATTGTCATATTTCAGCCAATTTACACAAAATCATAATGAATTATACACTTTAACCTTCCACATGAATAACTCCGTCCATTGGTGAAAACCGTATGAAAATCCGTTCGGTAGTTTTTGAGTTTATCGCGTTCAGACATACAGATGCGCAGATCCCAGTAAAACAAATAGAAAAATAAAATAAAAAACAATCCGTGGCAGCTAAGACATGACCAGTCCCAACTGACGGCACCCGTACACGAGCATGACTCATGGATCAGCACCATTCAACTCAACCGTTTGAGCTAAAATGAATGAATACAAAATTACCGATTAAGAGGTCTGACTCTAGCGTTTGCAGTGTTTATCGTCAATTGATTCAATTAGGACGAATAACGCTAATTGAATAAAAAACCAAATCACAGCTCCGAGCTTTCACTGGTTCATATTTCAATTAAAATTCTTACAAAAACCAGTTGACCAAAGAAACCTTGGATGGATTATGTGAAAGATAACATGGCTAGGAAGGGGGTGAGTACTGAGATGACGGTGAATTGAGGTGTATGGAAGAAGAACACGTGTTGCCCTGACCACAAATTTTGGACAAGACCAGGAGGATTAAGGTCACATTATTGCCACTTTGTGATTATTAACCGCTGCCCGCAGCTCAGTGGCGGCGTAGGGTAGATTGGCACCCCGAGCGATTTTGTATTAAGCATCCCTACTTAAAATAAAACACCAAATACTAAACATACTTACGACTTTATTTTACTAAAATTTTCGATCACATCATCAAAATTGACGTCCCTGTCTCTTTAAATTGATTAAATCGAAAGATTGGTTAATCGGGCTTGGCTTGTGAACTTTAAGTAAGATTTTATTAATTTTAACTTTGAAAAGCTTTTTTTACATGTCGGTGGCTCACCGAAACACGAATTGTTAAAAAAATCTAAGATATAGCGCTGCGAGATTTTGTGCGCATTCTTTGGCTGTACAAGTGAGTTGTCGTTGTCACCCCTTGTTGCTTGGCACCAGGGCGGACCGCCCCCTAAGGCCGTTTGTCCACCGCACTGCCCCGTCAAAATCGATCCAGTCGTTTCGGAGATTAGTCGGAACAAACAGATAGACAGACAAAAATAAAAGTTTTTTGTTATAAGGACCGTATAAATACTTTCATATGCATTTAGTAAAAAGCTTTTATTTTTACATCACAAATGGACACTTCAATTTTATTTATTTGTATAAGTGGATTTTGTTACATGATCCTTCGGTAATATTTTATGACCCCCACGTGTAAAAACAGGTTGAAGACTCGGAGACTTTTATTAATATTACACATTGTGCCTATGTTGTGCGAGAAAAAGTGGAAAGAGGGAAGGGTCTCCCCCTTGGAGTAGAAAATGTAAACCGACAAGATTTTAAAAAATTGCTTCTGCAAAATTGATTGAAATTATCGCTACAATGTACACTTATATAACGGATTTGTGATGATTGATAATCACAGTATTCACAATACCTACTGACTATTGACTTGGACGAATGAATCTGACGCGTCAATATGCGTCAGACATTACTTTCGACTATGTGGGTGTGGCTCATAGACTTATTAACATTATGACGTACTTTTCCACATCACATGACATTTAATAAATCTAGCGACACAAAAACTAGTTGAACTAGTTTTTTTCCTCAATTTTGTTCAAATGTCCTTCAAAGTTTATTTTTACGCTTTTGTTAATAAACCGGAGGCTCGTTGATGTCTTTTGTAAAGGCACCTATATTACAGATTTATAAAAAAAAAAAAATGTAGTTTTTAGACTTGAAACTGTCGAGAGTTATTTATGACGGGTTCACGCCTGCGCACGCACACGAACAATGCGTATGCGTTCGCATGCATCTTAGAAACATAGTATAGATAGACACCACCACATGTTCGCGAGCGGTTAGCGAGTAATTCGCGTGCAACTTAAATGTCCTCTTGCGGAACATAGTATGGACATCTTCACTTCACTTTTCTTGCTCGTGAGCCTCAATATTGCGCAGTGGTTGCACGTGAACCGTTCGCAACATGCGCGCGCGTAGATTGTGATGCATCCATAGTCATTCGAGGCGCCTAGCGTGCACGGTTTGTTCGCGTGCGCTGCGCGTGCTCTAGTGTGAACCCGCCTTTAGACATGTTATGATGATAATATTGTTTCTTATTACTCTTGACTTTTATGTTTTATATTTCATCTGATTTATAAGAGAACGAAAGATAGGGTGAGTCGAACTGAACTAAATTAAAAGTTAAAGGTTCGCTTCTGTTCTAGACTACTAGTTGGTCTGAGCCTTTCCCCAGCACTGGAATTATATAAGCTGAAAAACAGTATACTTTTGTCTACCAAAGACAACAACACACTGTGAATACTGTGATCACAAAATTTTGATGGATTAGCAAATGCTTAACACGTTCAGTGCAGGGAGCCCTCATGGTGGGTTCACCTAGTCGCATATGGGATGCCGAGAGCCCTCGCAGAGGGCTCTTTTTAAATGTAGGTTTTTCTTAGCGAATACTGCATTATAAACCGTGAAAATAAAATCTGATGTATACTTTTACAAGATTTATTAGTATATGCGTTGGTTATACAAAATCCAAGCATTTTTGTATGCGCCGTTGCGTCTTTCCATTCTATACAAGGCTAAAACGCAGCCATAGGAAACTGCTCGCGTATAGATTGAAAATCACTTTTTTACTAAGATCTTCCAATCTATACAAGAGTAGTACGCAAATACTCGCGTATACTTCGTAGTGACCAAATTGACTACCTCATTCCATAGTATACAGTGCCAGTACGCATACGGACTAATCGAGTTTAGATTGCGAGAAATTGTGAACAGGTAACCAACTTGTTTGCGAGGTATTGCGCTAATATTAAATAGCCTGCCTGGCTGCGAGCAACTTGTAAGTAGCGCTCGCCGGCCGCTGCCGCAGCACCGCTCGCTTCGCTCGCTCGGCTCGCGCGCAGGTCACAGTTCTAACCTAACCTAACCTAAGCCATTTCACCCAGTTCACACTTTTGTTCTTTTCTTTTTTTTATAGACTACCTATATCTTTAAAACTCTTATCAGGCGTAAGTAGATGTAGTATAATTTGGAACCAGGACGCGCCAGGACACACAAACTATACACCAGCAATACGCAAAATTCGTGTATACATTGTAATCACAGATTTAAAAATAGCATTACAATGTATACGCGAGCAGTTTCCTATGGCTGCGTTCTGGCCTTGTATAGATTGGAAATACGCTGCGCCGTTGCAAATATTCACAAAAAAATTTAAAGGTCGAAAACTACTTATAGCGACAAGACCCCCTGAAAACCCTATTTAACTTCGTTTTACAGTGTGTTATAACACGGTTTTAAACCTAATGCCGTTTACCGTCCGCGATGGTTAACTTTGAATGCATACGATGAACCGCATACGTAATGCCGGCTTATGCCGGTGATCGTCCCGGAGGGTTCACTTCCAATATGTATGGTGGCATGGCGAAGTTCTATGAAAAGTGGGTGGAGTCGAAAGTGTTAACTTAGTAATCAAGGCAATATCTTTATAGTTATTATAGCAATTATTTAGAGACCTACATAAATTCCAAAGTGACCGTATTATAGGCAAATAAAACAAGCAATTTAAGTAACTACTTTACCAATTACTATGCATACCATAATCCTAGTTTCCTGTAACACTAAAATTTGGTAACAAACTGCTAATAACTTATGTGGTCGATGTTACCGACATGACCAATCAGGTAATTAAAATTAACGTTACCCATTGGTATGCGCGTCATCTGCGTAAGCGCAGAGACCTTAGCTCGTGACTACCCCTATATGTATTCTAGGGGCATTCTATAGATAGTTTATAGTGTTGCGACCTCTTTATAGCTTAACTTTATGACCGTAGTAGTACTAAGTATGGTCATAAAATTGTTTACCTTGGTATCTATCTGTACCTTTAAGTCTTTCGCTTATGAGTGTCTTCGCAATGTGAGTTTGTCCAGTTTTGGCGTCGATAGCGTGTAGAATTCGCGTAGACGCCGCGTAGTCACCAAGTAGGTGAGATAGAGCTGCGATGATTTGGCACAGTCGTCGTGTAGGCGCGTAGACACATATTTATAAACCATGTAGTGTAGATGCCGCATCTATGGCTTAATCCGATCAAGCCTGTCCCTTGCTGTCTTCCACCAGCGACGCAATTAGCGTGTAGTCGCTTAGTTTCTAAGTTTTATGCCCTGGCTGGAGGCCTTAATTTATTGAGACAGGCACAGGAAAGTCCGGTTAAGCAGCCGACAACCTCTTAGGTTGACCGGCAAGATGTATACAAAAAAAAAAGCATCTATGGCTATACTTTTTTCGGAAGTGATTGGGGAGTGGGAAATCGTGACTTCGAATCCTACTCGTGGCATTTAGACGATATCCTTCAAGGACCGGAGACCAATAATGGCAAAATGGTTTTGAAGTAGAAGACAACCAAAACCGTTGTCTAGCATCGTCTAGTCTAAACTAGTTAATACGTGAATCTAAACTTAACATTTAGGCTAGGAATACACGTCAGATTTTTTCATCGGTACGCGTTAGAGTCATTATTTTGTTTGAACATTCAACACACGTCCGATCCTATAGTTGGATAGTTTGCATTGTTCCGATAGCCGGATCAGACTATCGGATCCCACTATCTGATGAAAAAATCGGACGTGTATTCCCAGCCTTAAAGCCCTAGCACAAATCCGCGAAATAAACGTGATGTAAATTCGAACGATTTTTTAATCAAAAACACAAATAAATAGAATTTGGATTTCAATTTATGCCACAAGCACAATTAGTATCACCCATTGCCTAACGCCTTCTTCCCATGGGGGTTGGTAGAAACTAAAGAGCGCCACCTCCTCAAAACCTCCTCCTCCTTTTTTAAACTAAAAAAATATTATAAATGTGAAACGAGTATTTACATCCCATCAGTAAACAAATCGGTCCATCTTGTGGGAGGCCTTCCAACGCTACGTTTTCCGATACGCGGTCGCCACTCCAGAACCTTTCGGCCCCATCGGCCATCCGTTCTGTGAGCAATGTGAATTGTGATGGCCGCAGGACTCCGCTGGATGCGGAAGCACAGAATCGGTCAAAGTGGCGGTGCTTGGGGGAGGCCTATGTCGAGCAGTGGACGTCTTGGAAATGATGAAGACTAAACAAATATTTTACGTAAGTGCCGTTTGGGGGCTGAAAATAATATTGATAAACTGTTCCACCATACCGCACTTATCAAAATTTTGTTTCAGTGCGGTTAGTGGAAGTGCTCAGGTGCGGTTCGGACAAGTGCTGATGAAATCAGTGCTCTGAGTGGAATACCTCTTAGAATTGTTCGAATTTATTCCGCGCGTTCGTGTTAGGGCCACCGGACTTAATTTTGGTTTAATTTCCAGACCAGACTGTATTTTTAGATCGCTAAAACCAAAGTGTAGGATTGTGTTTTTTTTCATGTAAATTGTACATGGCCATGAAGGATAATAACGTCTGTAGTAAACGAATTATTCATACGGGTAATTTAAGTTAATTATCTGTCATTCAGTTAATTAAGGCGACACTTACCGACTTTTAATGTTTTTTTTTATTTTTATATAATATAACGTCTAAACGAGTAGTTAATGATTTGGAAAAAATATATGTTAAATTAGAGCATTTTCTTAATAACTTAATCTGTGAATATTTTAGATTATGTTTATACTACATAGTGGAATTAATTTGTAAAATTATTCACAGAAATTGTTCCACGGAGACGCGTCGCGCCGTTGCGTCACGCCTTTCTGCGGGAACCCTTTATCATAAAAGGGAAGACCCATCTTCAGTAGTTTCTGATTACAGTTTATCGATATGGCCTTCTTTTGCTTGTAGACTAGTCATTGTACGCGAGTTCACTCGCATGGTAGAGAAACTTCAAACACCCGGTAACTGATAAAATATTTATTTATTCATCTGAGTAAGCACAAAAATGCTTTATCTATGGGCTGTTTGTAAATATATCTATAAAGTTACATGTTAAATCACCTCAGAAGTCGTTATCGACCACAGGTTGAGCATCCCTGCTATATGAAACATTTACATCGGATGTATCCGTTATGTTAATGAAACATGCAACAATAACAACATTGTTTCAATATTGCTTAAACTATTCAGTAGTAATTAAAGTCAACATGTATGTGCATTCCTATTGTAGAATAGATGTTTCCTGCAGCTTCACCCGCGACCTCCCTAATTATTTTTCTAGAATAAAAGTCCTAAGTTACTCCTTACATCAGCTATCTACCAATGCAACTTCCGTCAAAATCGGTACCGGTAACCGTTTTTTTTTTAGATTAGCCAGAACAACCAGAGAGGCAGAAAAAAATTAAAAAATGTTTATTATTGTTATTAGTACTCATATTCATATTCATTTATTCATTGTTTGTCACAGGTGAAAAGACAGTTCTTACAGTTAATATTATTGTATCACTGTAACATACCCATGGGGTGTACAATATATATGTTATTATGTATGTACTTTCGCATTTAATAAAAAGCTGTTATTCTGACATTACAAACAGACATTTCAATCCTATTACCTTATTTGTAGTTTAGATTGAGGTAGAATTAGTAGAGTAGAATTTTCTTGTCCGCTTAAGGAAAGAAAAAATTGGAACCATGCACCAGAATTCTGACTTTACAAATGTACAAATGAAATTGTTTATTCTGTAAATAGGATATTAGAATCACTTTTACACGTCATATAAAAAAATACCCACGCATCGCTTTGTACATATTTTTCTGTTCCTTTCTTCTTGTCTGTTTATATGTTTGTGCATAAATGGTTAAATAAATAAATAAAATAAATAAATAATAAAATAGAATAAGCTAGTTGAGTTCGGCGTTTCCTAACTGACTACTCTGAGAAGAAAGACCGAAACAAACTCAGAGGTCGCAGTCTCTTTTAAAGTCCAGACATAATCTTGTTCAGGACCATGTAGATTAGTGTCTGAAAAGGTCTTTTGAGGAAAGAACCACACAGATTTGAGTGGACCTGTCCAGTCAGTGCAAGCATTTGTCAGTAATCGTGGAGCTCAACTCAGAACATAAGGAGCTCAAAACGACGAACAATACCAAAGAAAGGACATTTGGGTAGGCCGCATAAACTACACAAACTGCCAGACCATCACTAAAACTAGCAGACAAATAAAAATAATATCCACATAGTCCTCACATTCACAAAACAGTGGGGTCGTATGTCAGTGGTAATATTTTTTTACTTGGAGTTGGACAAGCGTAGTACGCAGTTTCAATAGAATAAGAGTCCAGCGTATACTGGTTTTACTCTGTGTAAATTATTTCATCACCACAGCTCTCGAAACGGTGAAGGAAACCGTCATGTCATAAACTCAAAAATTCGAAGACATGTGACATCTACCAACTCGCACTGGGCCCACATGGTGGATAAGGGCTTCTTGACACGTACCACAACCACACCACGACCACAACCACACCTCAACCACACCACGCGGCCGGGCGTATATTTCGTAATTTTGCAGTCGTTATCGACCGTGTGTGTGATACCGACCACATCGCAACCGCGTCGCAACCACAACGCAACCACCAGCGACACTGCGAACTAGTGGCCGACCACATCGCAAACACAACGTTGCACTGTTGTCACACGTTGAACTGTGTCTGCACACCACGTAACCGCATCGCAACTACTGGCGACAACGCAACCACATCGACATTTTGTCGGTATCACAACGCAACTACAAAAAGCTGCAGCGACACTATTCACACGTAACCACTGCTGGACAGCATTTTGTCGTTGCGACGTGGTGTGGTTGTGGTACGTGTGAAGAAGCCCTTACGGCCCACTCTCTCTCACCGAGAGGAAGCCTGTGTCCCAGCAGTGGGAACATTATAGGTTGATTATGCGTATACTGGTTTTGTTACCACTGATGTGCAGCCTACCGTACCTATCGAATCTCAATCTGCCCAGCCTTTTCCCAACTATGACGGAGTCGGCTTCCAGTCTAACCGGATGCAGTTGAATACCTACCCGTATTTTACAAAGAGCGACTGCCTATCTGACCTCCACAACCCAGTAACTGATTAATACGATACCCCTTGGTAAGTCTGGACTTGTGTCAGACTTTCGGGCTTCTGACGACCCGTAATGATTGTCAAAGATTCACGAATGACAGCCGGTGCAACGGCTTAACGTGCTTTCCGAGGCACAGAGGAGTCTCGGTATGTAAAGATGGTCACCCATCCATGGACCAACCTCGGCAAGCGTAGCTTAACCCAGTGGATTGATCAATGCGGCTGTTATTATTACGTACCTATCGAATCTACTAGTGATAATTATATTATTAGCGACCCTCCCATACTTCGCACGATTTAAACGAATTGACAAAAATATAGAGATTTCTTTATTTTATGTAAGTTTAATATTAGGTAATGTATTTTTAACCGACTTCAAAAAAAAGGAGGAGGTTCTCAATTCGCCGGGATATTATTTTTTTTTTTATATATTTTCCCTGATTATTCGAAGACAGCTGGACCGAATCGAAAAATAATTTTTTGTTTGAAAGGATATACTTTCAAGTTGGTCACATTGTCATTTGGTCACGATCTGATATGGGATCTTGGAGAAATCGAGGGAACTCTTCAAATATTAAAGTCACATCTATAGCGATTTGGGTATTTTTGATGAGCAGTTGACATAAGGATATTGTAACTTAGTTATATTACAAATCAACCCACTAACAAGTGAAAAAGAAAACTTTTTACAAAAAATACAACCGACTTCCAAACTACAAAGTGAAAAATAACTTTAATTTCGGAAGTCGGTGTCAAAAAACTAAAATACTGATCCAAAGACACCGACTTCCGAAATTAAAGTTATTTTTCACTTTGTAGTTAGGAAGTCGGTTGTATTTTTTGTAAAAAACTTTTTTTAAACATAAAACTTCTGGAATAAATTCCCTAAATGATGGAAAAAATAGCATCAAAATCCATTTCGTAGTTAAGATCTAAGTGGTCGTGTTTTGGTCGGTGGAGCAGACGAGTCCTGGAGTGGAGACCGCGTATCGGCAAGCGTAGTGTGGGACGCCCCACAGCTAGATGTTCCGACGACCTTTAACACATTCAATGCCGGGAGCCCTCCTGGAGGGTTTGCCTAGTCGCATATGGGATGCCGGGAGCCCTCCTGGAGGGTTTGCCTAGTCGCATATGGGCTGCCAGGAGCCCTCCTGGAGGGTTTGCCTAGTCGCATATGGGATGCCGGGAGCCCTCCTAGAGGGTATGCCTAGTCGCATATGGGATGCCGGGATCCCTCCTGGAGGGTTTGCCTAGTCGCATATGGGATGCCGGGAGCCCTCCTGGAGGGTTTGCCTAGTCGCATATGGGATGCCGGGAGCTCTCCTGGAGGATTTGCCTAGTCGCATATGGGATGCCGGGAGCCCTCGCGGAGGGCCCTAACTGTCGCCATTTTAGTGGCACGATGTATAAATAGAAGATATCGTTATATTTAGATAGATATGTTATGACTTACCTACTGTACCTATTCCAAGTATACGTAATCAATCAGTTGGTAAAGTACCATTACGTTCAAATATCTTTTCCTCGTCATTTTCCCTGTAATAACTGCAATTGAGAAAATAGTTTAATGGCTTTTAGCGGATACTTGCTAATTATTCTCGCCATGTCAATTTATACTTTAGAGACAAGTAATTAGAACGTTTATTTATTCCTAGCTTTTTCCTTTTGGGTTTTCCTGTGACATTAAGCCGAATCTATTTGACATGCATACCGATAATAACCGAAATGCTTATTTCTCGCAAACTATAAGCACTTTGTCAAAATAAAACAGACTGCCTCGTTGGTCTAGTGGTCGCAAGCGCTACTGCTGAGCATGAGGTCCTGGGTTCGATTCCCGGGTCGGGCAAAGTGTTATTGGGTTTTTCTATCTGAAATTTCTCAGTAGCAGCTCGGAGTCTGGATTTGTGCCCGGTTGATGGCAATAGGCTCGCCCCCTATTACATGGGACTTAAACATAACTGGTGAAATGTGGGTGTACCTGCTACAGGGTTACCTCTGCCCAACCCTTCGGGGAAACAAGGCGTGATGTTATGTTATGTTATGTAAAACTAGTATCTTTGAAATATCAATCAACTATACTCCATTTATTATAAGCGCTACTGCTGAGTATGAGGTCCTGGGTTCGATTCCCGGGTCGGGCAAAGTGTTATTGGGTTTTTCCATCTGGAATTTCTCAGTAGCAGCTCGGAGTCTGGATTTGTGCCCGGTTGATGGCAATAGGCTCGCCCCCTATTACATGGGACTTAAACATAACTGACGAAATGTGGGTGTACTATAGGTACACCTCTGCCTAACCCTTCGGGGATTACAGGCGTGATGTTATGTTATGTTGTAACTCCGTTATTTCACGATAAATGCAAAGCAATGTAATCTATTCACTATTTACATTAAAGAAATAACTCTAATAAAATGCAGTAATTTCAACAATATTATACAATAACGTTTAACGTTTTTTTTGCCGTTATTTGTCTAATGCTAAATGGAGTTATAACTAGGTAACGAGAAACCGGCCAAGTGCGTGTCGGACTACGCACAATGAAGGGTTCCGTAGTTGAGATGAATTTATTTATCCTAAGAACAAACTTAACATTGTAGTTCAAAAACGTGTTCTCCCATACATTTCAACTGCAAATATAAGTTTGTACGCACAATATTGAGAGATTTACCATGTTATTTTAAGAACATAGACTTCTTATAAATAAATTCTGTAGATGATGAAAACCAAATCAAAATCCGTTGCGTAGTTTAGAAGAACAGCGCGGTCACACAGACAGACACGAAAAGTGACTTTAATTTATAATAATGTATTTACAGTCAGAGAAATTGACACCCTACGCCAATTTGCCGTGTTAAGCCATTTCATACAACTGTGAAAGAATGACGTTGACAGTTGTGACTCGAATATACGGACAATTTAAGTTGGTAGTCTATTCATTTCCAAACCTTTGCGTTCGTTAGCTCACCGAATTCCAAGCCTTGTTCCATTGGAGTAAGCATACTCTACAGAACGTCACACACATGCCATAATACAGGTGTAAAAAAAAAACAATTATCCCATACAAAACTTCAATACTACTCAACCCAAATGTATGGGACGACTGATTATTTATTCGCGATTACAATGTTGGTCATATGGAAAAAATTGTTCAGTTTGATGGTCTATACCTCTCTGTTAAATTTGACCACACCTTTCTGATACATATCTATCAAAACATTGTAACCGTACCGATGCACAAGGATAATGAACAGTAAGGCTGCCTGCCCACTGGAGCGGAGCGAGGCAGCAGATCGGAGAAATGTGAAAATATTAATCTACAGTTCGTTTTTAATCCCAGAGACTAATTTGACAGGTACAAATTACAATGTCAAACTCCAAATTGAAAAAACAAACAACAATCACTTGAAATGTCTAATTAGTCTCTGGGTTTAAAAAACGAACTATAAACTCCGCTTCAGAGCTCCGTCCCTATAAGTTAATATTGGTAGATTTCTCCGCTCTGCTGCTTCGCTCCGCTCCAGTGTACAGGCAGCCTCACATGTAATCCTCACCTGTCAAACTAAAGAATCAATCAATAAGGTCATTTACAAATGCACGGAACTTCATTTTGGCAACAAAAACAATGTCAAGGCGTCATATAAGTCATCACTTCATCAGTATGCTTACTTAACACGTCTCTAGACGTTTCCTTTACAATGTAACCTTAAGGGACCAAGGAAACTCATGCGCATTGTTTACTGTGCGAAGGAAAAGTGTATGGCGACAATAAATCTTCTGGGAGTGTGTAAAAATGTTGTTTGTTTGTTGATTTCCAGGCGCAGTGGTAGTATAAGCTTTCCTTGTATCCATACTAATATTATAAATGCGACAGTAATAATATCTGTCAGTTTATAACCTTTTCACACTTTTTCTGGTGACCACTATCAGCGCTATGCTATGGCTCCCCCACAGCACAGCACCATGCTGAGTGGAAGCCTTCTTGTCACAGTCATGAGTTGCAGCTGCCGACTTTTTCTGTTTTATGCTCGTGATTTCATCATTTGTTTTTTTTTTTCTATTTTGTTTTCTGATTAGATTAATCTTGTTTTTATGTAAGCACGTGTTTCTGTGACAAAAAAGAAAACAATTTTTCTTTAATGGTTGAAAGGATTTGGATATTTAGACTGATAGACCATGACCTGGGTTAGGGACGAAGGATATTTTTTATCCCGTGTCGATTTCTTACAGGGTTTTTATGGCTCTTTAGGAATAGTTAAGCGGAACAGGTTACTAAATATAGTTACGTCTATTGTTTTTGTCTAAAATAATGTTTTATTGTCTAATGCTCAAAGCGTCACTAAAACTCAAGAAAAACAGAGATAAACGTGAAGATTGTTCAATACGTCTGAGATGGAATATTATGGAGAACTCTAAAGGTCAATAAAAAGCGAATGTCTTAATTATTACTGCCAAAAGCAAAAACGGTGTGACTGATCGAGCAATTAAAAACTTGTTAAAAAAATTAAAACCAGTTGGTTGAGTTAACTGGCTCCTGTGTTCGATACAAAACTTACGAAATTTTTTAAGTAAAGAAAATGAATAACGTATTTTTCTTAGTTTACTCCAGTTTCTTTACTAGTTCAATTTCACAAAATGAAACTTCATGGTATAACAAGTAGGTATGAACCTGTGAGTACAGGTTAAAAAAGTAGTAGCAGTAGGAAAATTTTCACCCCTATTTACAGCCCAAATCAAACTTTATCGCGGCACGGAACATGAGGCGAGTCGCTGCGCAGTAACAAATTCACGTGTCAGCGGGGTGAGGGGTAGGGTACTGCGCAGCGAGTAGCGCACTTCAGAGCGGCCATAAAGTTTGACGCGAACTATACTACTGGAAAAGCTCATAAACAAAAGTGTTTTCCACCTGAGCTTTTTCATAAATTCGTGCCTACATCAGATGATCAGAGTAGAACTGCATCAACACTTGGCTATTTATGAACATTTCACATCTATTACTTTTCTTTTACTCCATCCACTGGCACATTCAGGTACTGCCTCGTTGGTTTAGTGGTCGCAAGCGCTACTGCTGAGCATGAGGTTCTGGGTTCGATTCCCAGATCAGGCAAAATGTTATTGGGTTTTTTGAACAGGAATTTCTCAATAGCAGCTGATTTGTGTCCGGTTGATGGCATTAGGCTCGCCCCCTATTACATGGGACCTAAACATAACTGGCGAAATGTGGGTGTAGGTACTATACAGGGTGGCAGGGACATCGACGCGAAAACTGTTACCATGGATTCAGTACACGATTCTGAAACCCACTAAGTTGAAATTTTTGGGGTTATTTAAAAAAAACAGCTGTTTCATAGAAAAGTGCAATACCTACGCGGTCGAAATGTATAGAACTGTTGTTTTTTTTAATAACCGACGAAAAATTTTTCAACGCAGGGGGCTCAGAATCATGTACTGAATCTATGGTAACAGTTTTCGCATCGATGTCCCTGCCACCCTGTAGGTGCACCTCTGCCTAACCCTTCGTGGAACAGGCGTGATGTGTATTTATGTTACTCCATCCATTTTCAAAAGACAATAGAATAGAACACAATCTCTCGCATCTAGTTTCATTGTTTCTATTTATAAAAGTAAAAGGGTATCACAAAACCCCACATACCTCGAGGAGCGATGCAGGCGTCTATTTTCGTACGCTTAATTACAGAACGCATTATCTCACATTCTTTGCTTAAGCACTGAGTCAACACTGGATAATCGTGGATTATAAATAAGTTGTGATTAACGTCAGAATTGCAACGAAAGTTGGTAAGCAAGTAGTGTATGGCTGAAGTGATCTTCGTCTTCAAAGTAGGTAATTATGTTAGTTATGGCATTTTCTTAAACGCTAATTGGACAAACGAAATTGGTGTGTTATTTTCTCCTCTTTTAGACCAGTGTATTTATCTACAGCAATAAATGTATATATATCCTATACTATTAAACGAGCAATATTTCTATATAATTATATTTGTTTGTATATAGATTTGTACTCACGTTCTCGAAATCGGCTCTAACGATTTCGATGAAAGTTGCAATAAAGGGGTTTACGGGGGCAAAAATCGATCTAGCTAGGTCTCATATCTGGGAAAATTCGTTTTCTCCTTATTTTCACCCGAGAAAAGCTCGGTCACCCAAACAAGATAATGAATAATGACATTAGAATAATGATCATGGCAGCATGGAATTAGTAGGTACTATCCTGTACTATTAAATGAGGATTCTCTATTTTCACCAGAGCAGCGCTCGGTCGCCCAGGTACTATATAATAAAAAATAATAACTGAAGTTTTAAATCTGGCATCTTCGATAATAATAATTTAAAATATCCCCATCGACGTTGACGTCGTGATGGGGTTGTGCGCTCCGAACTTAGTCTGTGCCGGTAGTTTACTTTGCCGAAACAGATCTAGGATCGGATGAGGAGCCAGAATAAGAGAGATACAGAAACCCGCAGAGCAGCATGGGGCGAGCTGTTGGATAGTAGCGACTCCAAGGACCCTATCTCTTGGGAGAAGTCTTGTTCCTCATCTCTGACTTGCTTTTATTAACCAGCTGGAGTGAACACTGATGAGGAACGGAGTTCCCACCTCATTCTTGCCTTTTTGAGTGGAGATTCGCAAGAGCAAACGTGCTCGGAGGAAGGAAGTGCTGGTAAGGATCTCGACCATCTTCCGGGCTCTGGGATTGTTCTGATAGCCGTGGAATACCTCTCCACTCCTCAAGCACCTCAGAATACGTCACTAATAGTGCTAGCGAGTCTAACGACAGTTTTCGGGGGCCAATTATTGAGTGTGCAAATCACCCCCTGCCATTTTCCTTGTATATAACATTGGTCAGGCAGGGGACACAGTTATTTCATAGTTCAAGGTAGAAAATCCATTATAGCCACCCAAACCCCAATATTATGTTTTGTTGTCAAGTTCTGCAATAGTCCTGCACCAACCGGGGATTGTCTTTCGATGCACTTGTATAGTGCATACAGGGATAATCGTCGGTTGGTGCCTCATTCCATTTAAAATTATCAAAGGGGCCTATACGAGCTCGCCCTCGTACGCCTTCCAAAGGTCCGGTTCAAGGTACCCTGGGGTCCTGAGATTTATGTCAAAGCCATTTAAAAAATAATAATAAGATTTTTTATTAAAAATATTTTAAAATGTAAATTAATAATATGGAAAATGGATAAACGACATTTATTTTCTCTTCACAAAACTACTTGCAGTTGTAGTGCTTAAAACTAGCTTAAGTTACACTCGTGAGAGACATGGTGCTTGAAATAGGCATTCGATGATAGATAATTGGTGCATAAGCATTTGCGGCTACCGCTCCGATACATAAAAACATTGAAGACACATAGCATCGATGTGTCTAGTATCTACATTATTTGCAATAATGTTTAATGCTTAACTACTTTTTCGACCAGGAATTGTCTCCAAAAATCTACAATTCTTCCGGCCCTTACACAAAAAGACGAAAACAGTTGACAATCTTATCTGGTTCATACATTGTAAAAAACGAAGGTTGTTTCTTTAAGTATAGCTGTTAATTGCTACACCATTATCAGTGACACAAATGTTTATAATTACGGATTACGGGGCAATCACCTCATTCGACTCGTGCCCTAAAATGTATTAATTTGTACAGAGTAAAGTGGAGACTTTTTGTTTGTATTCCGTAGTAAGTGGAAGATCTCAGAACTGTGTTATTATTAATAGTCTTGAGGAAATAAGTAGGGATGTACATGACGTCAATGAAAATCATTTTATTTATTTATAATTGTTTGGTTCAACTTTGCGTCAGCTATAGTTCGACGAATTTTTCGCATGGTTTCTGTTAGACAAGGATTGTCTTAAAATATGCCAGGAAGAGATGGCGGGATGAGCTGGACTCTTTAAAGGATTGGCCCGCAATCGCAGTAGACTGGGAAAACTGGAAAGAGGGAAGGGAGGCCTTTGCCCTGCAGTGGGACAATACAGACTTATAATAATACGGGACCCTAGGGTCCCTAGATATGTGATTGTGCAAGACATGTTTTTAAATAATAATAATGTCAGGAAATTCAATCACTGACAATTAAACTACAATTATTTCCCAATAAAATGGAATAATTACGGAGCCAAATTCTTTAAAATACAGCTGTCAATGGAAGTAGGTTTATAAAAGTACAGTCTAGTAATGGTTCCAAACTATGGGTACGCGACCCACTGGTGGGCTGCGAGCGAATATTCGGTGGGCCTTAAAAATTGTTTTTCAGGAATGATTAATATTAAAACTAAATACCGAAATAAATTGGACGTGACAAACTCATGTTTTTAGTCGGTTAATATATTTATGCCCCCTTTTTTCTTTCTGACAGCCAAGAGGTGAGTCCTGAATTTGGAAGTTTTTGTTAGGTAGGTCGCGGTCCAGTGAACTTTGGAAACCACTTTTCAAATTCAAATTCAAAAGTCATTTATTCAAACTAGGCTGAGAATCAGCACTTTTCGAACGTCAAAATTACATAAGACAGTCCCCCAAAAACGCCCACCCTTCACCACTTCCTAGTGCCTTTAGCTGGGAAGAAGAAGTGGCGCAACAAACTCCCCAGCAGAAAATCCTGCCTTAATTTTCCATTATTTTATTTCCTGGTCTAGGAAATAAAATAATGGAAAATTAAGAACTACGTTTTATATCGCACTGTGACATTGACTTGTGCCTTGTACAGTAGGTATTGTTGTTAAAAAAGTAGATTTTATCACAGATCCGTGCAGATCGCAAATTACGTCTATCTAAATTAAATGCAACAACGAGACTGTAATAACATAATTTCCCATGTAAAACGTGATTGTTAAGTCTAGATAAAAAGGGATTGAGGAAAATCCAAGCAATAAACTTCGCGGTGATTTCTGAGTTTCGTAAAAACTTGCTTTTAAAACAATCCACCAGTTGATTGATGAAATCGTTCAAGAAATCCATCAATCTACAGATACAAGGACGAAAATGTGGAGAATAATTTAATCATTCGTGCAACAGAGTTCTATAGAAATTCTTAAGATAAATGTAAATGCAATGTAGATCAACTGCATACCTAAATTAAATTAATTGAAATTGTTTATTGTGTAAATATACGTAGGATATCGGAATCACTTTCACACGTCATAATTATATTTCGACATTTCATATCCAATTATTTATTTTTTTTGGAAATTGTCAAATAACTTCTCCCGCTCTCGTGCCAGACTAAAACCCACCCGTGCTCCTTCAGTTGCCATGTTGCTGGGAGCCACGATTTCCCTTTCGGACTTCTTCGCAACCCCGGCGACATTTCATATCTGACTAACCCTGATAAGAAATGGCGAAACAAACTCAAACAGACAGTCTTTGCCTCAGAACCTAGTTCAATGGGTCACCTAATGTTGGCAGGATTTGAAGCGACACTTCTAACAGTTCTAAACTTGTAACTCTTTGGTTAGTGATCCCATTTTGAAATCGAAATGGTTCTATACACCACTGCTAGGTTGGCTATGATATGCATTCTAATTTCGTAACACACTATCAATCACAATCTGAATGATTTTGAAGGATATTGCTAATACATTGCTTCATAGTCTGCTCAACAATGTAAGTGACGCAATTAATGTTGTTGAACTGTCAAAATGAAAGCCATTGCTATTATACTGTTAGTGTGTTCAATTACCCCACTGAGTCCTCTAAATGACCGGGTTTTTATAAACTACTTCGAGGAGTTACCCGTGATAGGGGAATAAAATACAATCTCCTTTACTTCGCAGAATTTGCACATGACTATCATAATTGACATGTTTATCATAATTTGTGACGAGGTCCCGCCCTAATAATAATAATAACGTGGATAATTTAATGTTTTTATTAACTCATCTGCATTAATAACATCAAGCACGTTTTCCTTATTTTGTTTGATGGTTCCATGTTTCGTATGATTTTACATAAATAAGGTGTTTTGAGAGCAGTGGTGACCTAGTGGCAACGGCCCTGACTTATTGTATTGTATTGTGTTTGATTTATTTCTCAGTATATGGTACATTGAGATCTTACATTAAACACTGTTTCACACGTACTACCATTGCTGGTGTAGAAATATTAAATAATAAGCTAGGTATATGCAAATCAGAACCAGGTACATTATAAGAATATTATACAAATTAATAGACTGGTTAAGATTCATCAAAAATACATTATTTATAATGTCAAAATATTAATAGTTAAATCAAAAATGTAAATCATAATGCCAAAATATAAATCATAATGTCAAAGAATAAATCATAATGTCAAAATATAAATCACAATGTCAAAATAAAAATGACAATATCCACGAATTCATAATAATATCGAAGTACTAATGTAAGATTTTAATAACAATATCAAAAAGTATGATTTAAAAATTCATTGACGGAATAAAAACACATGTCTAAGAGCCAATCAAACATTTTAGATTTAAACTTATTTATTGGTACCATTCTCAGGGCAGGTGGTAATTTATTATAAAAACTGGCATTTCTACTGTATAATTGGAATCTCTGAGCAGGTACTAGTCATTTCCCGGCACCTTACGAGTTGTATGTCGTGGGATCGAACCCAGGCAGGCGCTTTACTTTGTGTTAATTATTTAATCACCACTGCTCTCAAAATGGGGAAGGAAAACATCGCAAGGAAACCGGCACGTCCTAGAATCAAAAATTCGAAGACATGTGACATCTACCTGTGTGGATTATGGCCATCTCCCTCTCTGTGAGAAGAGGCCTATGCCCCAGAGGGGGAACATTATGGGCTGATTATGCATAATAGCATAATCAGCACATAATATTCCCCCTCTGGGACACAGGCCTCCGCAAGTTGTTTTGACAAATTATTAGCAAAATGCAAAATCAACTTTCCGTACCCCACAGGGGATGCCCTTAGTGTGTAGTAGCTTAGTTTCTAAGTTTTATGCCCTGGTTGGAGACCTTCATTTCTTGAGGCAGCCACAGGAAAGTCCGGTTAAGCAGCTCACAACCTCCTAGGTTGATCAGCGAAATCCCAAAAAAAAAACAGTGACACTCTGGAGGACACGGTGGAGCATACGGTGGAAGTCTGTTCGGCTTGGGCGGAGCATCGCCGTGTCCTCGTGGAGGCGATCGGCGGCGGTGATCTCTCGCGTCCGGCCCTGATTCGGGCCATGGTACAGACCGAGAGGAAATGGGAGGCCGTCACCTCCTTCTGCGAAGCAGTAATGCTCGCGAAGGAGGAGGTGGAACGCGTGAGGGAGAGGCAAAATTCGCGCCCTCATGCCCCTAATCGCCGCAGGAGGAGACGCCCTGGACGTCGGGAATCGCGAGCCGATTTCCGGCCACCGTAGGCGCGGGCTTGCGGACGGTGAGCAATGGGTAGCTCGCCGCTCGATAAGGACCAGGCCCGGGTCGACGGCACGTTGTGTTCCACGCGCGCCTCAAAGAGATGTCAGCAGAATCGACGGGGTCCGCTAGGGCCAATGCGGTTGCGAAGAATACCGAAAGGGAAATCGTGGCCCCCGGCAACATGGCAACTGAAGGAACACGGGTGGGTTTTAGTCAGTAAGAGTCTGACACGCCCTCCCCCTCCACCCAGAGCGAGAGAAGTTATTTGATAATTTCACACACAAAAAAAAAAGGAGTGCCGACAGAAGTGAAAACTTGAAAAAAATCGGCACCGCGGTAATCAACGCGTTTATGTCTTTTACTCCACGGTGTCGGTAAATTGCGTTACAATGGTGCTGATTCCCTTGTTTACAAACTAAACTAAATTTAAGTTCAGTGCATCTTTTTCTTTCTATTTCATTAAGAAAGGGACAGAAGATAAATTTTAGTTTAGTTCTGTCAAATTAATCAGCGCTTGACGTAAATTGACGTAATTTTAGTAGGCAAGTTTTTAATCACGTCTAAACTTGTATGGAGGTGACAGGCGTTGATTAATTTGACAGGACTAAACTAAAATTTACCTTCTGTCCTTTTCTTAATGAAATAGAAAGAAAAAGATGCACTGAACTTAAATTTAGTTTAGTTTGTGAACAAGGGAATCGGCACCAATGTCGCGAAATCAATGGTTTAGTCCCGTCTCAAAAATACCCTACGCGCCTAAAGAAGTTTTCATTTTAAAAAACTTTAAAAAATTGGCGACTCATAATACGATTGAACTTTTTCCAATATCGATCGATGAGAATATTTCTATACATACAGCCGAGCTGTATAACGTGTGTGGTAACGTTTCTTCTATACATACAGCTCGGCTGTATGTATAGAAGAAACGTTACCATAAAGTGCGTCATTAAAGTGATTATAATTAATAACAATAGCACGCGCGATCGTAATCGGAAGGTAGTCGTAAGCAAATCATCGCATTATAATAATTTTATTGTTGAATAGACTCCTGTGATCGTGACGTTCGCTTCCGGTGCGTCACTATTATCGTTCGTTTGTTTCCTATATCTCTAAATGACGTAAAATGTAAGCATTTCACATTAAAAGTAATTGTTTTTAGGCTTCAGTACCGCAAAAGTAAAAACGTAACCCTTGTAGGATCACTTCGTTGTTCGTCTGTTTGTCTGTCAAGACCATTTTTCTCAGGAACGCGTGGAGGTATCAAGTTGAAATTAATATCTAAAACGTAGGTCTACGCTTCCTTGGAGTTCTAAAAAAAAAAACAAGCTACAAGTCAACGCAATAAAAACATATGGCTATTTATGCGACATATTTTGATATACTCGCAAATAAATCAAACTACTACTTCCCGTTGACCTAGTTAATCATGAAATTTGGCAAGTCTAGTGTTGACACAAGTGACCAACAACTTTTGACATTTTTTTAATAATCTAGAGACCCCGATGTAAAATAAAATCGTCTGAAAGAAACGGAGAGAACGAGATGCGTAGGTATTTTATGACATAGAAGACCATCCAAGAAGTTGGATGGTCTTCTTAGTTACAACAACGAAAGGTTAACCTACTTATGTCATAGAATTGTTAATTTTTAGGGTTCCGTACCTCAAAAGGAAAAAACGGAACCCTTATAGGATCACTCGTGTGTCTGTCTGTCTGTCTGTCTGTCTGTCTGTCTGTCTGTCTGTCTGTCTGTCTGTCCGTCTGTCACAGCCAATTTACTCCAAATCTAATGGACCGATTAAGTTGAAATTTGGTACACATATGTATTTCTGTGACCCAAATACGAATGTGTAACGTAAATAATTTAATTTTGAATATAGGTGTCACTTTTGGGGCGCAAACAAGAAAATTAAAAAAAAAGTTTTGCTAACAGTACCGTGTGACATATCAAATGAAAGGGCTTGTTACGAGGATCTTAAATATATTTTTTATATAATTTTAAAATAAATACTTTTAAAGATATTTAATAAATTCAATGAAAATTGACCATTCCCCCCCCCTTATCTCCGAAACTACTGGACCAAAAATTTTGAAAAAAATATATAGTATGGTTCTTTACTCATAGATTACAGGAAAACCTATAAGAAGTCTCTGGTCTTAAAATAACATGGTAAATCTCTCAATATTGTGCGTAAAAACTTACATTTCGTCGCTCGGCATCCAAAAGGCCCATCTCTCTAGCTACTATAATATCAAAATATCAAAAGTGTTTGACCGTCTGCTTAATACACAAATAAATAAAACTGTTAATGTTCATGACAACCAATTCGGGTTTCGGCGTGGTTTGTCAACAGAAAGTGCAGTGTTGTGCCTTAAGCATACTATCACATACTTACCATACACAGCGTGGGACGCCGATTTATGCTAGGTTCATCGATTTAGTCAAGGTTTCTGATCTGGTTGCTTATGACGTATTGTGGAGAAAGATGGAGAAGGATAGGTTGCTAACGGAGCAAACATCTTTAAATAGTGGTATGGTAACCAGATCAATAGTGTACGATGGGCTGGAACTTTTTCCAAGCCATACAGGTTGGAATGCGGGGTGAGGCAGGATTGGCGAGCTCAGCAGCACCAGAGTGGGTTGCTATATAGATGGTATTTGTGTAAATAATATTAGCTATGCAGATGATATGGTGTTTCTGAGCGCGTCAATCTGTGGTCTCAGAAAGTAATTGGTCGCCAAATATGAGCAGTATGCCAAAACATGGTTTGATGTACAACTCCAATAGGTCGAATGTCGATCATGGTCTTTGAGGCTGGGGGCAGACCGGGTTATGTACCACCTGTATTACTCAATGGGACTCCACTACAAAGAGTATTTACGTTTAAATATCTTGGTCATATATTGACCCCTGACCTCAATGACGGACTCGATATTGAGCGGGAGCGAAGGGCGTTGTCGGTAAGGGCAAACATGCTGGCTCGCAGGTTTGCACGCTGCTCACTTAAAAAGCCAAAATTACTCTGTTTCGAGCTTATTGTACAACGTTTTACACGTGCAGCCTGTGGGCTAGATATACCCAAAGGTCATACAACGCCCTTCGTGTCCAATACAACAACGCTTTCAGGGTATTGGTGGGGCTGCCCCGTTTTTGTAGCGCATCGGGAATATTCGCGGACGCACATATTAATTGCTTTTACGTAACGATGCGAATGAGGTGTGCATCCCTGGTACGCAGAGTACGGGCCAGCTCCAACAATATCGCTAGCAGTCTGGATTGCATGTACATCAATCACTGCAGTGCCATCTCCCATGGGGTGAAGTAAATTTAAACTAGATTACGTGGGGCATTCAGAAAGTTTTGTGATACTAGAAAAAAATATACTACAGGTTATAATTTTTTTTATTATATCTTTTGAAAGAACTCTCCATTGGCGTCTATACACAGTTTTATACGTCTAAACAAATTTTCATAACACATTTTCCAGTCCGCATCAGACACCTCTCCAATCTCATTCTCAAATGCACCCAGTGCATCTTCAGAGTTGATTTTTTATTTTGGGGATCAAGAAAAAGTCGCTCGGAGCCAAATCAGGACTGTAAGGAGGATGACCTATAAATTTGACCGGTGTGCTGTCCAGAAAGTCCCTTGTTTTGAGCGCCGAGTGAGCCTGCGCGTTGTCGTGGTGAAGCAGTAGCCCACGGAGGCCAGTGTTCGGTCGCTTGCTGCTTGCAGTAGTAAAAACTTCTGGCAAACATTTGGTAACATACCATTCAGCATTGATGTTTCTTTGATTTCGTCAGGGTACTGACACCAGATAACCTGGTAGAAAAAAAAAAAACTTGCGGTCAACATTTTGCCTGCACTTCTGGCTCGCTTCACTTTGGTAGGCGTTGGTTCATTTTGAAACAGCCACACGGTCGACTGACGCTTCATTTCTGGATCATATTGAAAAATCCAAGATTCATCACCCGTAATGATATCTTAAACGCGCCGAGACGAGCCTGCTACCAATTTTGCTATCATGTCTCGGCACCATTATACCCGAACCTCCTTCTCACCCTGCGTTAGATTTTGCGGTACCAGCGTGAAACTATCTTTCATAACCGTAGATGCCTGTGTAGAATTTCATGCATACTTCCCGATCCAATCGGCAGTATACATCTATATATCTAGACATTTTAAACTTTGCTTTTTTTGTGTTTTTTCAAAAACTAATTATGTTTTTTTTTTATTGGATGCTGTAGAATGGTAGTAGACCATGGTCTGAACAACGTTTGTTCTAGCAAAACTGTGATTCAAATTTCACGGTGTATGCTGAACCTCTTCATATGTAATTCGCCTATTCTCTTGAATTAAATTTTTTCACAGCCCGCACTTTTTGTTATGTAACAACCGTCATAGGGCGGCCACTTCTTTCTTTGTCTGCCAAAATTACTAGACCACCCATAAATTCGTTGAACCAGCGAAAAACAGTCGCTTTAGAAGGGCTTTTTTCTATGAACACCATTCGAAGTCTTTCAAACGATTCTTCTGGTTTTAGTCGACATTTGAAATCGTACAAAATCATCGCGCGAAAATGTTCTCGTTATAAATCCAGTTTTCAGTAAGACAGAGTATTTTGATTTTGCTCGTAAAAAAATGTGGAGGGAATTTCAAATTTGAAATGTTATGTTTTTTTGTAATAAGTAGTCATCGTTTTAATTGACATCAAAACCAGCCAGTATTCTATAGACAAAAACTGTTAGTCGCAAAACTTTCTAAGTGACCTCGTAAAATAAGTTAACATAGTTCATAAGTTTACTAACGCAATGAGTCCTTGTTACTTGAATAAAGAAAAATATCTGGATGATAATTTTTTTTTGAACGACTTTTTCTAAAAATGAAACCTAGCTAGATTGATTTATCGCTCCTGAAACCCCCCTGCATACAAAATTTAATAACAATTCTTGGAGCCGTTTCCGAGATTCAGATTATATATACATAGGTATATAAAAGAATTGCTGGTTTAAAGGTGTTATTATTATATTAATACCGCGAATGTGAAATTTTTTACGAAAATCTGATTTTTGTTTTATTTCATTCTACACGTTCAAATAAGTGACCCTGCAATTTTTTTTTTTTTTAATGTCACATTCGCGGTATTGGATGCCGAGCGACGATTTGCAGTTGGAATGTATGGGAGAACATGTTTTTCAACTACAATGTTAAGTTTGTTCTTGGGATAAATAAATTCATCTCAGCTACGGAACCCTTCATTGTGCGTAGTCCGACACGCACTTGGCCGGTTTTTTTCTTATGTATGTATGCTAAACAGGCTTATTGGTTATACGTTGGCAATCCGTCAAGAGGATGAAGGAGAGGTCATTTACAATCAAATGACGCCTGATGACCCCTGTGCCAATGTCAACCATTTTCGAGTAATTTGACATTTTATATTTTAAAATGTATGAAATATATATAAAATGACATAGGAGTCAAAAGGCATCATTTGATTGCAAATGACCTCTCCTATATCCCCATAATGGATTGCCGACGTATAACCAGCAATAACCCTGTATAATAAATATAATTTCAAAACTAATTAGGTGTACATTTTTTATTTTATTGAATGGGTTGGATACTGAAGAAAACAATTAGTGCATGAAACGATAGTCTTAATAAAAAATTTGCAGTTCGCAACGAATAATTGAATATCCTGTTAGAAGTTTACGCTAATTACATCCGGCAAAATACTTAATTCGTGGTGGAGCAACAGGGGGTCATTATAGTGAGACATACGGTACTAATATATACCAACAACGCAAGGGCAGTGCCGATACCATCGGACAGACAGCATACCCCAACCAATTTAGTAATTCTCATTATAATTTTGTACTGTTCTTGTTAGTAAACGTGGGACGAACAATGAAAGGTTCCGTAGTTGGAATAAATTTATCCTAAAAACAAACTTAACATTGTCGTTGAAAATCTATACATCATGGTCAATTCTCCAACAGCAAATGTAAGTACAAAACCGCAAAAAACTTTATTGCGTGATAAAACTACAAATTAACGATTTTCGGACTTTTTCCTTTATATGTGTTGTGAGACCTTGCTTCCTGCCAAATTTCATGATTCTAGGTCAACGGGAAGTACCCTGTAGTTTTTTATTTATTTGCGAGTATAAAAATTTCGTCGTATAAATGGCCGTATTTTCGTATTGCGTTGACTTAGAAGCTCGATTTTTTTAAAGCTCCAAGCAACCATGTACTTCCATATTTGATATTAATTTCAACTTGATATATCCACGCGTCTCTGAGTGAAAATTCTCGACAGACTGACGGACGGAAAACGAAGTGATCCTTTAAGGGTTCCGTTTTTTCCTTTTTAGGTATGGAACCCTAAAAATGTATCCTAACTCTTTCAGGATATCTTGTTGATCAGGTTCGCGGCACTTGGATTTCTCCAGTTTCTGCTTACCTGCCCTAGGAAAAGGCGTGAGTTTATGTACCTAACCTACGAAAGTTAAAAAACAAAACACGCTATTGAATTATTTTACATGATGATCATGCGGCTGTAATAATCACATTTAACGTAACTATCTATTGTATTTTATAACAATACAAATAAAAGTATACCATAATAGAACTTCGGAGTCGGAACTATGGTTCCGGTTGTTAAGGTTCCCGTGATGACGGAAATGTTTCACATTACTTGTACATAAAATAATTTATTCATTATCATTACAATGGTTGAATGGACAAGCTGTGTGGTATCACTGATCATGTATTGTGTATGTATTTACAGGTGGTGTTAAATTGTGATACCTGAACAATTCTACATTTAAAACAACATTGGCACATTATTTCTCGCACAGGGTTGCTAAAATTCTGTACTGAAATCATAAAGATAATTAGATATTTCATTTATTTATGTATAGTTAATTAAAACAGTACAACACCAATTACATTAATTAACATAGAAATATTAAAAAAATGTCATTATGATTAGGAAAAGCCCGAAGGAATTGTGTCATAGTCATTATGTAAAACTTCTGGCCACTGACGGCTGGTAGCGTTGGTAAATAACCGTAATTAAAGGATAACAAGATAACGAAAACACCGGATTAGTTTCCGTACCATTCATTCTCGGTCTCCAACCGAATAACAAAAACCATAAAAAAATTTGAGGGAAACCAACAGCCTATAGAGACGCACGTTACTTATTAACATAAGTTCTTTACATCACAAATCACAATGAAACCTTGGCAATCAGGAAAAGTATCGATAAGAATTTATTGTCTCTGTCACTTAAGTGCCTTTTAAAGCTGTCAATCTGATCTTGATCTGCTATAATAAGAAGCAGCTCTTCAAATCAGGAGATGATGAAGGAAACTGATAATATAGTTAATTAACTTTGTTTAAATTTTAAATTTTACCGTTTTTATGCAGCTTCTATACAATGGAGGACGTCGTGGCTAAGTAATAACAGCCGCAGGGGTCGTCCATTGGGTTAAGCTACGCTTGCCAAGATAGGTCCGTGGATGGATGAGACTCCTCCGTGCCTCGGAAAGCGCCGTTGGTCCCGGCTGTCATTCGTGAATCTTTGACAGTCGTTACGGGTCGTCAGAAGCACGATAGTCTGACAACCAGTCTCACCAAGGGGTACCGTATTACCAAGTTACTGGTTATGGAGGTTAGACAGGCAGTCGTTCCATGTAAAATACTGGTATTCAGCTGCATCCGTTAAACTGAAAGACTACCCCAACATAGTTGGGAAAAAGCTTACCCGCGTTCCTGTCCTCTGTCCACAGCCTGCCTGGTTGACTCTGAAGTGCCGTGCTTGATCGATGCGGAGAACGCCTGGAAAGCGGCTGGCCCGAATACAGATCGGCCCGTGAACCCATCTTCCCAGAGGCAGTAGGATGAGCCGCTCTGCAGGTTGGTACGGAATAATCAATACGTTCACCAATACTGCTGAGCGTGCCCGTCTGCTGGCTGTGGGTGAGTGGGAGTTGGGCCTCTGGCTTCAGGCGCTACCGTCATCCTACATAGGCACTATGCTGGGTGATACCACCTTCCGGCTCGCTACCTGTCTGTGTCTGGGTGCTCCTTGTGTGGCTCCGCATTGCTGCCAATGCGGTGAAGGTGTTGACTGTCTTGGAAACCATGGCCTACCCTGCAATAAGAGCGTAGGCTGGATAGCACGGCACGCCAGCATCAATGACATCATCCGTCGTGTTCTTGTAACCGCCGGAGTGCCAGCTGTTTTAGAACCCAATGACTTGGCACGCGACGATGGGAAGAGACCAGACGGAATGACCATAATGCCTTGGAAGGTAGGTAGGCCTTTGGTATGGGATGCAACGTGTGTCGACACCCTTATGCCATCCCATCTTCCTAGCACGGCGGGCTATGCAGGGGCTGCTGCTGTAGGTGCGGAAAACCTCAAAAGGTGCAAAGACTCCAATCTTATTGGGACTTGTATGTTTGAGCCGTTTGGGGTTGAAACACTGGGGCCATGGGGTCCGAGTGCCCACTTAGTTTTTCAAGACATCGCCAAGCGGCTGGTCGACTCTTCACTTGACCCTATGGTCAGCCCTCTGGCTGGCCTATTCTTTGGCCAAAAAATCAGCATTGCCATACAACGTGGCAATGCTGCCAGTCTTTTGGGCACTTTTCCTGTTGACAGCGATGCGGGCGAATTTTTTGATGCCCCCTCCCCCCTTTTATATAACTACTTGTACATATTATTATTATTTATTTTAAGTCTGTTAGTTTTTAAATCATGTAAATACGTGTGTGTGAATAAAATAAAGAATAGAAAAATTATTTGCGAGTCATAGTTCCTTTCAATTTAGTTCAAGTTCAGCAGCTCAGCTGATAAAATTATTCGAAACTTATTACATCGTAAACCTAAACTCAGTTGATTAATAAATTATTGAGAATGGCTTAAGAAAATGCCTAGCGAGTAATTATTTAACAATTTAGTACTTTACTGACCTCCTCGGGCCTCCTTGACCGATTTACCCAGTCAGTGGAAAATTTTTCGAAGATAATACGATTTAGATCTGAGTTTTCACGATCAATCCAGTAAAAAAGTAAATAAATAAAAATAAATAATCCAACTTTATTATCTAAACTAATATTATAAAGAGACAAGATTTGATTTTTTGTATGTTTGTAATGGATAAACTCAAAAACTACTGGACCGATTTAAAAAATTCTTTCACAAATGGAATGCTATATCACTGAGTAACATCCTTACATCCTTATCCTTACATATTATAAAACAAAGTCCCCCGCCGCGTCTGTCTGCCTGTCTGTCTGTCTGAACGCAATAAACTCAAAAACTACCGAACGGATTTTCAAACGGTTTTCACCAATAGACGGAGTGATTCATGCGGAAGGTTTTAGTGTATTAAGGTCATTAAGGTTTTGTGTAAATTGGCTGAAATTTTACGATTATTGTTGAAGAAGTCGGAAAAAATCATGCAGGCTGGGAGCTTTACTGGCGTGCGCTGCCTAAACCTAAAAAAATACATCAAATCAATCAATCTTAAAAAGTTCAACAAAAAAGTCCGCGATAGCATATGTCTATCTTCTAAGGATAACGCACAATAACCATGTTTATCTTTCAGAATTTGATAAAAATTTAAATGTTATTGCCGGAGCAACGCGGGCGCAGCGGTAGGAGTCAATGACGTTTGGGAAAACCTAATAACAGAGGAACAGGCCCCTGTTATTTCATACCTAATAACAGTATTAGGTATGAAATCTCGGTAGTAGGTTCCCGTGGGATACTTTCCGACATCCACGCGGGCGAAGCCGTGGGCAAAAGCTAGTAGGCTATAATTTATAAAGATATCACGCGAGCGAAGCCGCTGGCGGAAGCTAGTATTATTATATTCGCGAAAGTTTGTGAGGATGGATGGATGTTTGTTACTCTTTCACGCAAAAACTACTGAATGGATTTGGATGAAATTTGGCACACAGATAGTTTATAACCTGGATTAACACGTAGGAGCTTTTTATCCCGATATTCAACGGGATGGAGACTTAAGCGGGTGAAACCGCGGGGCAATGCTAGTAAAAAATAAAGGACAATTTTGTTTTGTGTCACTCTGCCAATTCCCTTTGAGTCGACAACTCGACAAGCTTTGCAAACTTAATTAGAATTTATAATCGTGTCTCAAGATTAAATACATAGATAGCAGATATCTATCGAATAACGGTTACTTCCCGCTATATTTCTATCCATTATATTTTTAATTGCCATGGCTGCTAAATGTCTCACGCCGTCAATCGCCAAGGTTGATGCAGACCAGTTGCATATTTTTTGCTTATAAAAGTTCAAATGTTTCTTTCACGGGAATTCGTCTGGTGCAAGTTTGAGAGATGTTACATCATCCACGTGAGTCAGCGAGGATTTGTTGACGAATTTGTTTCTTGTAACATTGCTGTCAACATTTGAGACATTTGTATGCAAATGAGGCTGTAGTGTTCAATGGAAGGCGTGTCTTGTTGATGTTGTCGTCACTCGGAGGTCGTAGTAAGCGCGTGTACACACGTTTTGGCATCATATTGCGTGTTTCGTTTGTTCATGGCTATTTGGAATTTCATCCAAGTGTTGTTGATATACGACCGTGCTATTTTTTTCTTTTGATAATGATGCTGAGTGCGCATTTTTATCTTCAACATCCGCATTAATCAACGTATTCTTTATCGGTTTCGAGATTATTAGACCTGTCTCAGATTCGAATGTGATCCTATCTTCAAATGGCTTCAACTCTTATTCATTTTTCTTATTTATTTTCTACCTACAACATGTAAAAAAACCTGTCCGATCCGTGAGGGTGTTGTTAAGTATTGTACTGAGAGTCTATTTATGTGTTAATTTTAAGGAAAAAAAAAAAATTATAATATATTTAAAAAAAAAAACATCTGTGGGGAATTTTACCGGGTTACAACATGGGGCGCATGGCCGTCGTTTAGCGGGTGTCTACAAGTCATAACTTATAAAGTTATAACCCTGGTTGAAAATGTTCTAATTTTTTATGTTATTGGGGTAATTTTGTTACTAAAAATGTGAATTTTGAATAGCAATAACTTTTTAAATCCAAATAATAATGAAAAAAAAACTTTTGGTACTTAATGTTTTTGCAGTACCTACGTGCCCCTTTCGGATCGGATAGGTTTTTTTTTTCACATATTGTATTTTATTTATTTATTTCAATCACATAATAATCAAAAAGGAAAATCCAATCCGGTTGATGTAATTTAGTTGTAAAGTTACATGAAATATTACTTAGTACTTCACAATGATTGAGCATGGTGAAGATCAGTTTTTATAAGGAGCAAAAAGTTATAAAACACCAATGTTTCGGTGTTCAAGCTAAAATAGAGGACACAGAAAGAACAAAAACAATAATGATCTAGCTGAAAATTGTTGAGTTTTTATATTTCCTGATTTAATCTACCTAATTAAAGCCTTCCTTTTAAGGCAACTAATTAGCTGCAATTAAAATCTAACAATAGATTTAGAATTAATTTAGTAATTCTCAAAAAGGTCTCAAATCTCTCTACCTACCTATTATGCGTAGAGAAATCCTCTCGGATATCCTCTAATTGTTGAAGGATATGCAGGTTTCTCGAAACGTCGTTTCTCTCTTCAAAAAACACTGTTCTAGTCTAGGATGCTTGGGTATCTCCAGTAGGAGGCCTCCTGTGCAACGCCGAAGACCTTGTCGGGAGCAACTGGTCTTCGTAATCCTTGCTACCTTGCAGAAGAATGAGGCCACTATTTACGTGCTGCTGTTATCCCGAATGCCGCTGCGATAGCTTAGCATATGCATGCCAGTACCCTTATTGCCAGAGGCGGCTCTAGCCCATGTAGCGCCCGTGTGCAATCAATACCTTGGCGCCCTCTAGTAGGCGCGCAGTCAAAATGGAATACTTACATGAATATCATTGACTTACAGTTCTTACAATTCTATTTTCACCAGTATCGCATGCTCTGTGGATGTGTCGCGTTGCGCTATACTAGTAGTAGTAGCGCTCGGCGCTGAGCCCCCTAAGACCCTGCGCCCGTGTGCGCTGCACACCCTGGACACTAGGTAAAGCCGGCTCTGCTTATTGCGTAATACAACACAATCACAATCAGTTTCGATTTGAAACAGATTGCTAATCCATTGTTGCATAACGTGGAAAAAAAAAATCTGCTCAACAACGTAAATAACGCAATTAATGTTGTTGAACTGTCAAAATGAAACGAATTAGGCAAAATTGTTTACGAAAATAAGTTACGCAATTAGGGTACAGGAGACCCTTTTACTATAATGCTACGGCGTGCAGCTCGGTCTTGGTACCTGGCTGGGCAGTTAGTCTGATTACTATGTACAGACGCCAGCACTTCAAGCTACTACAATCTGTCAAATTTATTTAATAGATTTTCAACTTTATCGCTGAAGTATAAGGTTCAAAGTTGATTGGGAAAATTTGACAGTTTCGGGTAGCTTGATGTGCTGGCATCTATACTTCGAGGGGTCCACTCAATCTTCCAGTCGCTCTAGCCGATTTGACGATAGTTAAATAATTAACGACACGAAGTTCTATTCTAAGATGTGGAATGGATCATTGCATTATTAATTTTACATCAATTGAAATAATTTTCAATAATCGAGATAATAGTTCTAGGTACCATCTCTTTATTAGTCTTAAACTAAGTAAACGGTAAAGGAAAACATCGTGAGGAAGCCGGCATGCCTGAGAGATATTTCTCGACGGCATGTGAAGCCAAGTCAGAGGCCCATTGGCGGCTTTAAAACTCTGACACCAAGAATACCGAAAGGGAATCGTGGCCCCCGGCAACATGGCAACTGAATGAACACGGGTGGGTTTTATTCAGTAAGAGTCAGACACCCTCCTACTCCACCCAGAGCGGGAGAAGTTATTTGATAATTTCCCACCCAAAAACAAAAAAAAAAAATGTTTAGTCATTACCCACACGAAAAAAAAAATATATATATATAAAGTCATTTTAATTTAATATATACTTTTTAAACTGCTGTACACTTTCCGGTTCATGTTAGGTGCTGGACCACTTGAATGTAACATCAACTTACCACATAAGTGCAAAAAAGTGTTCGAATTTGAATCCCAGCATTAGAAAACAAGCTAAAAAAAGATTGAAATGTAGTAAACCCTCATTTGTAAAGGATTAGTAGGTATAACGATCAGAACATGGACACCGGAGTAATTACCTACTCCGTGGTCGATAAACTCTGATTTCAACGAAACAGTATCCTCGTTAGGTACAGTTTACCTAACAGAGCTTTTATTGATTTCCTTTTTTATCTTGTTGGTAGGTACCTAAAGTTTTAATCAAACTGATTCACCAAATAAGTACCTATGCCGAAACAAGTGGAGATCATTTTAGATTAAATCTGAGAATTAAGAAGGGGATTTTTTTGAATTTTTCGGGGAAAACCTAAGACGTAGTGACGCACATAGATAATACCTCTATTTACAAAATTATGCCTTTGTGGCTTCCTCAATTAACTATGTCTCAGGTATAGTACTAGTAAACAATGTAGTAGGTATAGTCCGTGCAATCCACGAAGACGCGCCCCAGTCCGCTCCGCGCCGTACTAGAATTCAGCTTACAGTACAGTCATCGCGGAGTGGGGCGCGTCTTCGTGGATTGCACGGACTATAGGTACACACGGCTACACATTTCACGGTTGATCTCGCATTGTATAGCATTTCCGTACAAGGCGAGGTCAGTTTATACTGGAAATGTATAGCTTGACGTGTAGCCCTGTGTACCTACTTTACTCATCTGAAGGAATATCGCTCTAAGTATGATCATCTGCCTGGCTTTTTTCCAACTATGTTGGGGTCGGTTTTCCGTCTAAGCAGATGCAGCTGAATTCCTACTGGTATTTTACATGGAACAACTGCCTATCTGACCTTCGCAACTGCTGCCAGCCCTCCGGGTTTGACCCGGAGACTACGGGTTTGAATGATGTATCTCCGGCCTACGGGTTGACATCGTATATCTCCGAGTTAGACAGTGTGGGCGCGGAGTCCTATCGTCCTATCGGTCGAACCGCTTCTCAAAAGTGTAATAACTTATGAAAATGCTGACGAATTGCTTGTCTTAAATGTCAACCGTTAAAAGTCAACCGGAAGTACCCTATAGATTTTGAGTCGAAAACCTATATGGTAGTTCCCGTTGACCGTGCAGTGTTAAAATTCTCTGACGAATATAAGCCTCGCCGATGAAAATTTAAAATGGTACGGAACTCCCGGTGCGCGAGTCCGACACGCTCTTGACCGGTTCTTTTTTTTTAACCGACTTCCAAAAGGAGGAGGTTCTCAATTCGTCTGTATGTTTTTTTTTTTTTTTTTGTATGTTTATTACGCGATTACTCCGCCAATTATGAATAGATTTTGATGATTCTTTTTTTGTTTGGTAGATCATACTTCAGAGGTGGTCCCATATAAATTTTATTAACTTTGCTTGGGTAGTTTTTGAGTTAGCTTCAATTATACGTATTTTTTCCCACTTAGTATGTAGATGATATGTTAACTTCTTGTCACTGTTATTCACATAGCAGGTAGTGGTATTCGAATTTGTGTGGGGTAGGTACCACAACTAAAAAGTGAAAAATAAAAACTTTTTACAAAAAAAAAACAACCGACTTCAAAAAAAAAAGTTTTTTTTTTTGTAAAAAGTTTTTTTGAAATAAACAAGATTGTGAATTTACTGTTTTTTTTTTACTATTTTCCTCAAATTCCTCTGGGTCGGGAATTTTAGAAAATTGGCAGTTCTATCCACAACCCAGTTACTGGGTATTAATACGATACGCCTTGGTAAGACTGGTTGTCAGACTTTCGGGCTTCTGGCGACCCGTATCGTAACCAACGGCTTACCGTGCTTTGCTGATGAAAATGGATGGTTACCCATCCACGAACCGACCGTGGCAAGCGTAGTTTAACCTTACATTGACCTGTGCGGCTGATATTATTTAACCACAAGGCCCTCGCTGTTATTAAAATACAAGACAAATTCGATTTGTGATGATTATATGTTAGGTCGGTAGATACCTAATCATCATCATCATTTCAGACGAAAGACGTCCACTGCTGGACATAGGCCTTCCCAAGCACCGCCACTTCGACCGATTCTGTGCTTTCCGCATCTATCGGATACCTAATTTGCGGATAAATAATTTCAACGTAAAATCTAATTTCAGATTATCGCAAGCAAAATTTAAATAGAGGTGTGGCGATGCTTATATTTGCGTAGGTATATTATTTGTTTTGGAAGACAAAACACTTGTGTGCTGACGAAGTGACGACTCATCTAAGTGGCGAGACGATCAACAAACGTGACCTTGAGTAGGGTGACCATGCTGTGGACATTCCTAGTATTTTTTTTTAATAATTTGCAGCAGCTAAGGGGTCTTTAAAAGATCAGTTGCAATTGATCAATTGCCATCAATTTGTATTGTAGTAATATTGTCAATCGCTTAACACTTTCAACTTCACCCACTTTTCATTGAACTCATTTTCCATGCCGTCATACATATTGGAAGTGAACCCTCCGGGAGGGTTGCCGTTGCCGGTATTACGTTTGCGCTAAAGTTAACCATCGACGACGGTCAACGGCATTAGGTTTTAAACCGTGTAATAAAAATACTATTAAACGAAGTAAAATAGTGTTTTCAGGGGGTCTCGTCGATATACATAGTTTCAACCTTTTAAATTTTTTGTGAATATGTAAAAATGCTTGGATTTTAAAACCAACGCATATACTTAATAATAAATCATGTTAAAATATACTTACATCACATTTTATTTTCACGGTTTATAATGCTGTTTTCGCTAAGAAAAATCACATTTAAAATGAGCCCTCCGCGAGTTCTCCCGGCATCCCACATGCGACTAGGTGAACCCTCCAGGAGGGCTCCCGGCACTGAACGTGTTAAATTGCATTTGGTAGACGATCAATTTGCGCATCAAAGTGTATCAGTCACGTACAAATTGAAAATTGCAATTGATCATTTCGGAGACCCTTTATTCCTTCATTCCAAAGGTCACGCGTATATTTATTTGATACTAGCTTTTGTCCGCGGCTTCGCCCACGTGGATGTCGAAAAATATCCCACGGGAACGTACTACCGATACCGGGATTACATACCTCAGCCGAGGAAAAGATCATTGACTCCTTCCTACCCCTGCACCCGCGTTGCCGTCAAACATAATTATTTTGTTACGCGTAATTTTGAATCTGTGATATCTTTTAAACCATTCATTTAAATGAAACGATGTCAAGGCATATGTTAATCTAAATTAAATGCTCAATTTAAGTAACATAGTTTATTGGATAAGGGTTAATATAATACCGGTCAAAATAGCTTTGGAAATAACAATGAAATTTTTATCAAATTCTGAAAGATAAAAATGGTTATTGTGGGTCATCTTAGAAGATAGACATATGCTATCTCGGACTTTTTTGTTGAACTTTTTAAAATGAACAATACTGTAGAACATAAATTTTATGTAACTTTTACGATTTCGTAAAGTTCCTAGTCGGCATGATTTTTTCCGACATCTTCAACGATAATCGTCAAATTTCAGCCAATTTACACAAAACCATAATGAATTATACACTAAAACGTTTCGCATGAATCACTCCGTCCATTGGTGAAAACCGTTTGAAAATCTGTTCGGCAGTTTTTGAGTTTATCGCGTTCAGACAGACAGACAAACCGACAGACAGATGCGGCGGGGGATTTAGTTTTATATAATATGTAAGGAAGCTTTTGCTAACAATAACGTTCTTAGTGTAGCAATTTATATCCAGAAACATACTTTCAGGTCAGTGATTTAATTCAATGTTATGACATTGTATTATTATGATTTACGATATGACCTAAATAATCAGTTCTAGTTACTTTCTAGAAGGTTTTCTAGACTGTAACACTGGCGAGGCTTAACCTAGGACAGCTGAAAGCCAGGGGCGTACATTACAGCTGTCATTGTTCCGTGTCGGACAAGGTCGGGTGATGTAATACACGCGCGTATTGCAGCATACAAGCCGGTCAATGACCTTGCTGGCACGGTCTACCGCAAATGGAAATTATGGTGAACATCGCGAATGTTAATGTACTTACGTAAGTGTGTATGATGTGAATCGCGAGCACTAGACCAATGAGACAGTGTGTTGATATATAGTGGTTGTCAGCGCGATTGCTGAGCATGGGGTCTTGGGTTCATTCCCAGATAGGGCAATGTGATGTTGTTTTTTTTTTACTAGGACTTTCTCAGTTATAATCCCAGATTTAGGATGTGAGCCCGATTGATGGCAATACAATAACAGCTCACTTCACCTAAGCTTTCACAGATTGATTTTTTCAGAATAGATTAGGTATACTTATACCTACTGATCTATTCTGAAAAAACACACAAAAAAAAACACTAAGTAGTGGGGTACAGTGAAGGTAGTAAATCTGTGACTGAGTGGCGCCACAGAACTGGAGGTAGGTATTGTAGGTAAGTAGGTAGGCGTATTCTGCCCTGCTAAGCCCAAAAGGCGGTATCTCAACCGGAGTAAGTTTTGAGAAAATTGACTTTTTGTAAATTGTAATTTAAGGAAAAATGGAGATATAAAAAACTTCTTGGTGGTTTTTTTAAATGTTTTAAGTTAGATTGCGCTATTTCGCTTATACCATTAGATGCAAAAATTTTAAAGCTATTGAATGGCATAAAAAAAAACTAAAAGGGCGTATCTCAGAGATACCGCCTTTGGGCTTAGCAGGGCAGTATTACTATTTATTGGATCAGTAAAAGGGCGTATCTCAGAGATACTGCCTCTGCCTTTGGGCTTAGCAGGGCAGTATTACTATTTATTGGATCAGTAAAAGGGCGTATCTCAGAGATACTGCCTTTGGGCTTAGCAGGGCAGTATTACTATTTATTGGATCAGAGGGCAGTATTACTATTTATTGGATCAGTGGGCGAGATGGGCAGACGACCTTACGGGGTAATCGCGTGACACACTAACAGTAGCGCTAGCGTCAATAGCAATGGCTTTCATTTTGATAGTTCAACAACATTAATTGCGTTATGTACGTTGTTGAGCAGACAAATTTTTCGAACATATGAAGAGGCAGTGATTTAGATTAGCAATATCCTTCATCATCATTCGGACTGTGATTAAAAGTGTTTTACGCAATTAGGGTTCTGGATGCTACTGACACAAGCACGTGAATATTGGCACAATCATTTGGCGTGGTTAAGCTACGCTTGCCGGGGTTGGTCCGTGGATGGGTGACCATCTTTAAGTACATACCGACACTCCTCCGTGCCTCGGAAAGCACGCAACGCCGTTGGTCTCGGCTGTTATTCGTGGATCTTTGAAAGTCAAAGTCAAATCATTTATTTCAAATAGGCCCATGTATAGCACTTTTGAACGTCAAAATTTACAAAATATTAAAATTGATTCTAGTCACCCCTTCCAAATAGTAGATTGTTATACGAGGGGCTAAAATAACCCATTGTAACGAGGTAGTTTTATATAATGGGTTTTAGCGCCGTGTGTTACACTCTACTTTTCACTACGATTGCGAGTAAGTATATAAAATAATCCAATACAATATTAAATTGTTTATTTTATTTAAATGTACAATTTGTACAATTCTGGATATTTAACGAGATGTTTTTTCCGGGAATTTAATTTCAGTCCTCTGTGAAGATGTCTCACTAGATGATGACATTTTCACTGTTGTAAATTATATTACGGTCACCAATTCAATTAGTAATTAGATTTTTTTTTTTAAGATTTCGCGCCAATGCATTTTTTATTTCTTCTGTAGCCACAACGCAATGTACGCATTCTACCGAAGAGATAGCCGCATTTAGTTCCATTTTTAAAAATAAAATGTTCTTCTTTTACCAACCAGTAATAAGTCCAGTCCATAATCATGATTATTCTACATAAGAAAAAAGCCTTTTTCGTTTTTCAAGGCTCGTTGGAACAGACAAAATTAAAAAAAAATACTTTTTCCCCTAGAGCAAGAAATGCTATTTTTCCCCGCTCTGGTACTCTACAATGACGGCCTTTTTGAGCAAGAGGAGTGAAAAGGTAGTTTTCGTATGGAGAAGAATGGGCAAGAAACTCCACCGTTCTTTTAAAATGTTTTACAATTGTTTGTATGTGCACGTACATTAGGTAGTTAAATAATATTACCTATATGTGAAGACAATGCACCTAGAATAAAATTACTATACCGCAATAGGTAAAAGAATTAAAAAGAAGCAACGACAGATAATTTAATATGTGATAGATACATGGTGCTCACATATTTACAAACATTGTAAAAGTAGACGATTTTCCTAAAATTTTGTAACTAATAAGTCAGTGTGTGAGAAAGTAATCACAGAATGTAAAATCAATGTCATAAAACACAAAATAATCAATTTTACAATTAAATTACCAACCAGTTTGATTTTGTCGTGATTCTAAATTGTCCTATGGAGCAGGACCAGCATGTTTCCAAGCACTCTTATCTTGGATATAATCCTCTAATTTGTAATATGCTTTTTTACAAAGTGTACTTTTGATATGAGTTTTAAATTTTCTTTCATTTAATTGCAATATGTCCAAGGTATTTTGTTGTAACATTTAACACAGTACCCCATAAAAGATGTATGTACTTTAGATAATCTGAAAAATGGTTGATCTAGTTTATCTTTATTTCTAGTATTAAAATTATGTCTATCACTTATTTTATTAAAGAGATGTGGATTTTTTCTTACATAAATAATATTTTCAATTGTTGATCGAAGTATTTTCATAAATGAATTGGCAAGGTACCGTCATAATATTAATCCTTTTAAATAGTTCCCTGAGAGATTCGCGGCGACGTAGATTATAAATGGCTCTGACAGCTCTCTTTGTCAAAATAAAGATGGATTCAATGTCAGTAGCCCGACCCCACAGTAAAATGCCATACGACATAATGCTGTGGCTCTGACTAGTATATAGTTATCTGTGTGCTGTGGAAGTCAGTGCTGTGACAGTCGTTACGGGTCGTCAGAAGCCCGAAAGTCTGACAACCAGTCTTACCAAGGGGTATCGTATTACCCAGTTACTAGGTTGTGGAGGTGAGATAGGCAGTTGCTCCAAGTAAAATACTGGTATTCAGCTGCATCCGGTTAGCCTGGTAGCCGACCCCAACATAGTTGGGAAAAGGCTAGGCAGATTGAATGATTTAGCGTGAAAATTGTTACAAGCAGATATGCCTAATTTTGGTGAATTCGGGCTGTAAATAATGATGATGAATGTAACAATGAAAGACTCAAACCACAAGGTGACTATGAAAAGCAAGGATGACAGAGAATTATTAAATTAATACATTAATTAATACAATACTTATTCCGATCTATGCTACTTTAGGTCTTTAGACTATACAGGCACTAATACGCAACTCTCCCTTTTACCATCACCTTGGGAAAAACTACACGTTAACCTTAATCTTTTTCGGAAGTAATATTTTATCTGCAAGATCGCAGAAATCTCGACTTCTCAGATCTTGAAGCGGAACTAAAAGTAGGAAGTGCAAATTATATACGGAAAAACCTAATGATATCTTTATGTCTGCTTTACAATGCACAGCATGTATGTTGTCATCGGTACAGTACCTTCAATCAATCACACTAAGAACGCTGATTCTATAAATTATGTCTAAGTAGGTACTAGATAGAACCTACCCTACCCTAAGTATTCATTTATACCACGGATTTATACATATAAGCGCTGGTTACAGTATTTATATAGACAGATTACTGATACATTGGTGCCGATTCCCTTGTTCACAAACTAAACTAAATTTAAGTTTAGTGCATCTTTTTCTTTCTATTTCATTGAGTGGACAGAAGATAAATTTTAGTTTAGTCCTGTCAAATTAATCAGCGCCTGTCACTACTCCATACAAGTTTAGACGTGATTAAAAACTTGCCAACTAAAATTACGTCCATTAACGTCAAGCGCTGATTAATTTGACAGGACTAAACTAAAATTTATCTTGTGTCCTTTTCTTAATGAAATATTTGTTTGTACCTACTACGCGCTCAAGTCACGTGCATCGCTGCTTTTCGAACTTCGGTATAACTCCGATTCAAAATGATCGGAACCGAAAATCGGAAGTTCCGACTTTTCAGAAACGGAACCGAAGAACATCCCTGATGTTACGCTTTTGGCGGTATTGGGGTAGGAATAAACTACAGAACACCACCTGCTACCCGTTTATATTTTGAAAATCAGCGGGTTTCGTGGCAGACGTGTAAAAACTGCCACCTGACGCATCATTATTAGGTAGGTACCTAGGTAGGTACCTATCACGAACACGAATATTGCACGAAAGGTAAGTAGCTAACAAACCAAAAAAAAAAACATTCCTCAGCCTTCGAGGTCGCAGGAATTAATTGAAAGTGTTAAACAGCTGATGTAATGAATTAACCTGTTACAGCAGACGGTTTAACCTTATGTGGGGGTCAATTGTACCGATTGCTACGCTAGAACGATAGTAGATTGATAGTAAACTTTACGACAGACGGCACGTATGCGGCTACGGACTACGCAGCATTTCTCTCGAATGGCTCGTGTCGCGTTCATTTAATTTATATAAAATCTAAACTAAATCGATGTGCGGCAATTTTGTATTGCTTTATAAGCACATTTGAAAATAAATCTAGATAGATAGATAGATAGAATATTCTTTATTATGCACACCAAAAAAATTACAGACATTAATTTAGAAATTAGGCCCAAATGTAACGTTTTGTATTGCTATATAGACCCATTAAAAAAAACTAGGCCCAAATGTAATCTGTGCCAAATGTAGGTAACATTCTTAAATGTTACATTTGGGCCTAGATTTTTATTGCTGTAAAATAAAATCAACAAACTATTGCCCAATTTTCTCTGGTTTGAGTTAAATAGTGACCAATGGAAAAGGCCCTAGGTACTTTGCAGTCTGTTCCATGCTCGTGATTTGTTATGTACCTACTTTGTGTTGTTCTCTGATTACTCTTGTCTTTTATGTAGGTATGCACGTGTTTCTGTGACAAATAAACCTATTTTTCTTTCTTTATTTTTCTTTCAGTAGACTTCTATTTCTGTTTATAGGCTGATGACTATGAACGTCCGGTCCTATCTAAAAATAATGCTTTTAGAATGACCATAGATTATCTATGGTAATTCTAAAAGCATTATTTTATTAGTGGGAAGGTCAAAAAATCAGCTGTTCCCTACATTTATGTTCGCATAACTCGTTAAAAATGTAGTGAACAGCCGATTTTTTTTTCACGATTTCAGGTTTGGTCCCTAAAAGTTGTTCATAATGATGAGTAAAGTCACGTGTTAAAGTTTGCGCACTGGATAAAAACTTACCCTGTACGCAATATTATTATTTATTTAATTAATGCTCCATATTAATTAAATAGATAATATTGCGTGTTATTATTCGGCGGCTCGTTATTTTCACGGGTATTGCACACAAAATTGTTACTAAGTATACCTACCTATCAAAATTCATTCCTATTATGTATTATTGTATGTGGTACATAAAAAACTGGTCAAGAGCGAGTCGGACTAGCGAACCGAGAGTTCCGTACCATCATATAAAATCATCGGTGAGGCCTATATTCGTCAGAGAATTTTTAACACTGCGGTGTAGAATGTTGCAGTTTTAGGTCAGCGCCATCTCTTAACCGATAGTGGAACTAATTTAATTAATGTTGATGATTACTGAAAAAGTGTGCTATGTCATCGTTTTATTTTCCCTGTAAACTTCTATCACATAGAATAATTTCTGATTTTTCTCTATGCAAACTTCGAAGATAAGGTATTTTTTTTTTAATTTTTCCTCAAAAATCGAAAACCGCGGCCTAAAAAAAGGAAAATGTTTGAGAATGTGCAAATAGCGCTCTTTCATAATATAATACCCGCACATGCTCTAGAAGCCCCACTTCGAATTAAGAACCACGTTCAGTTCCTATTGCAAAAAAAAGAGTATTTTTATTTCTTTCTTATTTGCAAAACAGTTGGGCAAACGTCATCTAAAACTATTCGAAATTTCAAATTTATCAACTTGAAATTTCGAATAGTTTTTAGTATTTACATTAGTAGTTCTAGAGATATCCACCTGTGACGGACAGACAGACTGAGTCGTACCAAAAGGTTGCTTTTTACCATTTTGGTACGGAACTCTAAAAAAGCCGTGCTACCTGTCCTCATGTAACATTATGATTATGGTCATTATTTAGGTATATCATGAACATAGTAATGGCCTTCGTCATAGGCCGCATTCCGAGTTACGCCAAAAGTGATAATATCGCAATCCGACCAAATTTAATAGTCACAAAATATAACGGTTATTGAGTAATAATTGTGACTTTGGACTTTGGTCAGATTCGCGATATTATCACTTTTGGCGTAACTCGGAATGCGGCCATAGCCATAGCCTTCAAATGGGTGGGTAGGCAGGCACACGTTTTCTATGGTACCTATGAAGATAAGATCATCCAAGTTATGGAGTTATTTTAACCTAACTGAATTCTAGTCCTTTTTCTTACCGTTGTGTTTACAATGCGGCGAGGCTTCACATCACATTGTATGTGCATCCTCGTCACTCTTGTTACAACTAGAAATTACAATACTCTTTAGACTGAAGATATTATTTTTCTGTGACATTGTACCAATAGAAGTGTTACCACGTTGTTACATAATCTGCGTTCGCAATTTATTTGCCAAATATGTAAACAAACACTAGTTTTAGGAAAAACAACTGTGATACCTACACATAAGGTTCAGTTTGCGCTACAACTTCATATTTTTATGACTTTTTCAACAGTACTAGTCAGTCTAAAATCAACTTTATTTACACTTTTATAAAGTTGATGTTTGTTTATGTGGAAATAACCGTTCAGGGGCAAAATGTCCAACGGTGTCAAAATGTCCAAATACCAAAATGACCAACTGTCAAAATGTCCAATTGTCAAAATGTCCAATGGTCAAAATGTCCAACTGCCAAAATGTCCAACCCCCAAAATGTCCAATCTTTGAGAATGTAGCAAATTTGTTCAATAACTCATCAAAACGCTTTTTTTTAATACTTTATGGACAACTAGGACTTTATGACAAACAATAAATACAAAATAATGAAAGAATCAAAATATGTTTCATTTATAAGTAACAAATTAAGACTAGAGAAGACCACAATAACATCAATCGGCAACAAGGTTATAAATAGACCTTACCTACTTAGTTTTGAAACTCACTATTACATCACAGGATATGCATCCAGGTGCAGGCTGACGGCAAGTGAGATTTCTGTTTTCTCCTCAATACTACAGTGATTCGAACCAGCGGGACCGAAAACCTTTATAAATTACGGTACAGGTTTCAAAGAATTTTGGTTAGGTACTTCTACGACTAAGGTTACCGCTATCTGGTTGACCAAGAAATGGACACTAAAATAAAGACCGTTCTAAGGATTTCAATAATACGTTTATTATCCTTTTCTTTGTATTGGAAAGTGTGTTTTATGAGAAAGTAAGGATATCAAGTGATTTAGCCGACGTTCGCACGGACGGAATAAAATCGCGGCGGTATTTTATCGCGCACTGGATTTTCAACTTTCGGTGTTAAGCAGAGCGTTGAGAATCTAACGCGCTGGGACGCACTCTCGTCCCAGCGCGTTGAAAAGACATAGTTGGATTTTCAACTCTCGGCAGAGCGTTGAAAATCAAGTGCACGAAAAAAATCGACGCGATTTTATTACGTCCGTGCGAACGTGGGCTTAGAGCAGGCTCGGATAGAAACAATTATATTTATGCGTTAGAAAGAGAAAGACAGTGTTGAAGTAGGATCGATTTGTTTTTGCTATACTCAAACAGAAGAAACGTAACATCTATTTAGGTTACCGTTTTACCGGTTACCTTAAACGAGAAAGAAACAGAATATCTCAATGCCCGACAATTTGTTGGCATTCAAAAATACTTCCGACCGAAGCATAACAATTCTTATCTTGTTTTTAGTTGTTTGCACAACACTATCTTGCATGTCCTGCTGTCCCACGTGTAGGTACCTAATTACTTCATCGCATTCTTCATACAGCATGTTCAAAATAAAACGGCCAATCTCAGTCATCATTTTCATTTAATGAATCTGTTATTTACAAAAGATTTCGGTGGACTTTGTCAACAATAAGCTTCTTTGCATGTTGTACCTTTAGCGCAAGCGAGGCGTGCGCTAGGCTCCTTGAATAAACTTTTTAAAATTAACATTTTAACTGCATAGAGCAAACCCTTTGAATTTCTTCACACTAGAGCACGAGTCTATAAATGTGTAGCAACTTGTGTCCGACATATGTTTTTGAAACAATTTTTGTACTGACGCACTATTCAGAGTGCCGACCAATCAAAACACAACAGTAAGGCTGCCTGTCCACTGAAGTGGAGAAGGGAGGCGAGGAGCGGAGCAGTGGCAATATTAACCAATAGGATCTAAACTGTGGAGCGGAATTTATCATCTCCGCTCCTCTCCTCCGCTCTAATGGACAGTCACCCTAATAGGTATAACGACTTGTGCTCTAACGTGAATTTTTCTCAAATAAAAAGAACATTATAAATGGAGGCTATTACTTTTCTGTATTCGTTCTAGAGTGGTCTTTTTCAATCTCAACCGGAGCTTAAATTTGAACTTACTCCTTACTTTCGAACATTAACTGGGGTTTCTTGTGAAGGATATTGTCACCGTTCAAAAGTAAGACTGCTACGTTTAAAACCACGAGTGGTATGCCTTTGGCACGAAATACACGCGGTCTCATTGAAGGAAATGATGCCTAGAGCAGTTCTACAGAGACCAGGGCTCGGAAACGTTATTTAAAATAACGTTTTTAAAACGTTTCTGACAGTTCTTTGTATAAAAATTTGTTCGAAACGAAAACGAAATGAGAACGTTTATTCCGCAGGACGCAGCCGCGCATGGGGCGTGCACCGACAAGCATAAACTTGTTTAATTAAATTGTACCTTATCTTCATTTCACTACATCATTTATTCCAATGCGCTTGCCGTAAGGGTTGTGTTGCGAGTTTCCTATCGATCAACCCAAAAATGGAAAAAAAATAACGGTTAAAAACGTTTTATTAACCGAGAACGATTTAAATGTTTTTCAAAAACGTTTTTATATCGTTCCGTTCGAACATAACCGAAACAAATCGTTTCTTAGGTTTATAAGACGAAACCGTTTAAAAAAATATACCGTTATCCGAGCCCTGACAGAAACACCAACGCCGCGTTTCTTACTACACACAGTTAAAATGCTAAACATATTATCAAAATACATCGAGTGAGCTGTTTACACACATATAATGACAAATAAAACTATTTATCAATTTTATCATTTAATAACTCATAATTTACCTAACGCATGCGCTCAATCAAAACAAAACAAACTAAAACAGAATCACAAATACAAAGGTAAACAGCTCGTTACATTTCAAATGAATATATAAACAATACTTTGAGCCAATACTGAATATGTAATTAAATAATATATTAAACATTCACAATGAATGACAATGTTATATGTGCTTTTCTGTGCTTCCAAAAATCGCCTCTAAAAATAATCAAATTCATGATTGTATTCGTGGTCATAGAAATTAGACCATAGTATATCGTAGTCAACATGATTTTGATAATTGTTTTTTCTTGGATCATCACGATCAACAATAAACTCTTCGGTTAAAACGATACTTCAGTTAGCATCTTCCCTCGACTCCTAAATAATTTTTAATCTTAAAAACATAATAACACTTTTGGTTTTTACATAAAGCTATATAACAACAGTAACATTAATTCATATTTTTCTGAATATTCCTTAATACGTTCTATACACTTTGTAACTTCATATCAGATTACATTAAACCTTACAAAAGAAACTTTATTAAAATTATCATTTACATATAGGCATACAATACAATACAGGTTGTTAAAAAAGAAATATTCTCAATATTTTTTCAGGTTATCACATAAAATACCTTCTCCTAACAGCTAATTTCCTTCCACATTCCTAATGATAGAGTACATCTAATGCTTAAAGCTAAATTATGCAATTTATTGACAGAAAAATATCTATGACAAAAATATATATCTTATAGTTCAGATATATACACACTAATGTGGCAAGTACATAAGCCTATATGACGACATCTAACCATCAAGTGTTTGGTGTTGCATGTTAGATGCACGTACAATTGACTGCGTTTCAATCTATGTAAACTCACTTAATATTAGCGTATTTACACAAGTAGTTGTTCGTCACAATGGCACTATAAGAGTTCTATACAATGTCAAATATTGGAAGTGTAAAGTCACTGCAATTCGCATTGTACTTAAAAGTGCTTCATCAAGATTAGTAATAAGTGTACCAACATGACGCTTAAAATCTGCTTCAAATATCTCTCTCGTCACAGAGTCGTATAGAAAAAAGCCAAGCTCGAAAAGTTTAACATAGTCTAGCAAGTTTAAAGGCAAAATGCTACACTAACACGATGTACACACACTATAAAATATATTAATACGGTTTAATCGTATAAATTGATAGTACCTCGCTTCGTTTCAAAATTCACGCATGGAGACAGTATTTTAAAACTGGCATCTAACATACCTATATTGACATCCAATTACTTTCAGTTCGTTCATCAACCTTCGACGAAAGAGTCTACATTTTAAGCCGTATTTTAATATCAACGGGACATGAATTTGTTTTACTAAGTATCCGACGTCCTAACTGCGACTTATATTTACAACTGTGCATACTATTTACATTGTTACATTTGTAAAACTTTCACTGATTTAACACTTTTGTTAATGAAAACATGAATGAATTTAGACCTTTTGACAGAAATATCTTATTGTCCGTTTTCAAAGAGAAATTAATCCAGCATGAAGGTGAAAATAGTGTCTAATGTGTCTATGTATCATTCTATATTTTCTAAGTACTTAACAGCCTATAAGTACTAATATTATTGCTAATGACAACTTTGGACATTTTAGTTTCTGTTCACAAAAACTTGCAGTGCTTGAGTATTAGTAAACATGAATGTTTTAACATCTCTTGTTGACGCTAGCACCACGACACATATATGGCACGTTGGAAAATAGAACCTTACATATCCCTTCCATTAGTTTCGAAATGCAAAGCGAATATACAGAACGCTTTATTGCTTGCGGTCAATTCCAGTTATTTATTAATGTCATTAACTTATGGTAACCTCGTATAAATCTTCGCATCAAAGTGTTTTTTTTTTGTTTTTTTTTTTTCCTTCAACGAAATGAGTCATTTTCTAATGTTAACTTAATATTTAATAGCACTGTACATTACTGTCAGAAAATAATTCATTTCGTCGGTTTTCCTTTTCAGTATATCGTAAAAATTACGAGAATTAATAAATACCTAATGGATTTCATGAAACCTTTATCACAGCGTCTCCAATGTAATGAGATCGTATAATTTGTTTAATTATTGGAGAATAAAAAGGGTTCGTGAAATCTAATTGTATATCAAATCACCTATAATTTCGTTATAAACGCCCAATGTTCGGAGGTAGAATACGGCGTCGGCTAATATGGGCTATAAAAAGTATAATGTAGATGTATACGAATCGATTTGATGGACTCAAACCGATATACGGATGAATTCGAATGATTAATTTCGTTAGCGACAAAAACATGATAAATAAGTACTAAGTATCAATACTGGCCAATAACTTTTCATAGGAAGACAATAATTTCAAATTCATGGACAAGAAAATGAGCTGGAAAGTTCCATATTTAAAATAGATCACAGTTTCGAATATTCAAACTTAAGTTTTTGCCGCTTACCCGATTAGCCGACTACTCTCTCATGACAGTTCATCTTATAATAGTCTCCCTGGTAATGATAACCTTTTAATGACCCACCTTATTAGTAAATACTGAACAAAGTTACATCAAGAATAATGTCTGTGTTAACTTGCTATTTCTTTATCCAGTATTCCTTATACTGATCTAAAAAATATTATACCACATAAGTGGTACAATATTTTATAGTTAGTGAAGTAAAGTAGTAAATTTAATAGAGGATCGAGACGAATATAATTTGCGTTATCCAAAATCACTTCGCATATAGTATTCCAGACACTCAACGCAAAGTGACATAGGTATGACTTTGAGTTTCGCAAATTACACTCATCTAGCCCCCACCTATCCCGAGACCTTAAAACGCTCAATCTAATCGTAAACCTTATATCTTCAGTGATAAAGTTCAATTTACAGCACGCTCTCCCTTTGCGGCGTGAGCTTGTCCTGTGCGGGCGGCTCGTCGGGCGAGGCGGCGGTGCGCACGATGGCGGGCGCGCGCGCGGCCAGTGCGCCGGCGCCCATGGTGATGGGCGTGTCGTCCTCGTCCTCCTCGTCGCCTTCTTCCAAGTCCTCGTCGATCGGGGTGAGGTAGTCCATCGGCTGTTGGACTTCTTCTTGTTTTCTGGAAACGTGAGGAAAGTAAATTTGAAAAATTATGAATAAAACCAATTACTTACACAAATTCTTAATACTGGTACTATGCAATATATCCTGACGTAGTTAGTGAAAGTTTGAAGTTTCAACCAAATGTAATCGATTCGAAATAGTAGTAATACATTTCGTGATGCATAAACATAATTATGTAAAGCAAAGATAATATAATCAGTTCATAGCAACAATGTTGTACAAAGGTTGGAATAATATATTAAATGTCAAACATGCACCCTATGAGAACACTGCATAACATAACAAAAAAAACAGTGGCACTCCGGGAGTGCCGACAGAAGTGAAAACTTGAACAAGATCGCCTTAGTGGAAGAAAATTACTTGCATAGAACATTAATTCGTAACGTAATTTAAATAAAGAGCACAATCGCGTTTACAAAAATGAGGTTTCGGTAACGGTGTCGCAAGTTCAATTGTTTTTTCCCATCTCAAAAATGCCCAACGCGCCTAAAAAAGTTTTCACTTAAAAAATACATTACAATACCAAGTCACATTTCTGTAGAAAATAATTGTTGTATTCAGTTGACAACTTAAGACTGATATCCACACTCAGACCAAATACAAAATCAAGACAGCGCTGCGAACAATACAGTGAAGCATGCCAAAACTACACCTCCGCTCTGTGCATACATGCTCACACGCACACCACTTACAATCAAACTACATCTCAATAAGTGCACACATGTTTACGAAACCGGCTTCACGTCTCTGTTGACAACACAACAACAACGCTGTCATGGTTTTTTATTTGGTCTGAGTATCCGCAGTAAATCTTAAAAAGCCACTATTTACAGAGCTACATATACCACCCAAAAACAATCAACTCGCTACTCTTGTCGACGGTCTGGCCTCTTTCGTTCATCACACCCTCCCCAGGTCGCATCAATATGCACTTTTCGAGTATAGAACCTTGCATATCCCTTCCATTCGTTTCGAAATGCAAAGAAATACAGAATACTTAATTGTTTGCAATCAATCAATCTGCCTAGCTTTTTCCCAACTATATTGGGGTCGGCTTCCAGTCTAACTGGATGCAGCTGAATACCAGGTTTTTACATGGAGCTACTGCAAAGTCAAAGTCAAATCATATATTTCAAATAGGCCCATGTATGGCACTTTTGAACGTCAAAATTTACAAAATAATAAAATTGATTCTAGTCGCCCCTTCCAAAAGGTAGTTTTCGACCAGTCTTACCAAGGGGTATCGTATTACCCAGTTACTGGATTGTGGAGGTCAGATAGGCAGCGTACTTATACAAATTATTGTAAAACATTTAAAAAAAGTAACGGTGGAGTTTCTTGCCCATTCTTCTCTATGGAGAAAAATGGGCAAGAAACTCCACCGTTACCTTACGCTAAGTACGCTGCCTATCTGACCTCCACAATCCAGTAACTGGGTAATACGATACCCCTTGGTAAGACTGGTTGTCAGACTTTCGAGCTTCTGACGACCCGTAACGACTGTCAAAGATCCACGAATGACAGCCGGGACCAACGGCTTAACGTGCTTTCCGAGGCACGGAGGAGTCTCGGTAAGTTAAGATGGTCACCCATCCACGGTTCAACCCCGGCAAGCGTAGCTTAACCTGATAGATCGATCCGTGCGGCTGTTATTACTAAGCCATGAGCTCGAGCTTAATTGTTTGCAATCAATTCCAGTTATTTTATAATATCATTAACTTAACTTCGTGTAAATCTTCGCATTAAAGTGATTTTTATTAGTAGTTTTTCTTCAAAAAATTAGTCATGTTCTAATATTAACCATATTTAATAGCGCGGTACATTACTGTCAGAAAATTATTCATTTCATCGGTTTTCTTACAACAGGCCTTCAGCAGGTATTGCGTCGGGAATCGGCTTCTGGTTTAACCAAATATTTCCTCAGTAAACATGCAACTTTCAAATAGGTCTACATGTCATCTCACCTGCGGAACAGCGGAGCAGCGAATGAAGTTAAGGTACTAGCTAAGAAGAACGCCGCAGCCATATAGAAGGACGCGTCGTAGTTCTTGGTCGCGTCGTACACCGCGCCCGCCAGCGGGGAGCCGATCATGGCGGCCGCGCCACGGAACAGGATCAGCAGGCCGAACGCGTTGGTCAGCTTGTCCAGGCCGAGCAGGTCTACTAGGATGATCGAGGTCAGGGAGATGTAGCCGGCTGGAAGATAATACATAGTACATTAATATCTTAATTACTAACTCCCAACACGTTTTGTTTGACCGATCACAATTAAACTTGGCACATAATTATCATTAAGTATTTCTTCATGAAGACGGTTTTTGTAGGTTTTTTTTACAACCTACACGCGGGCGAAGCCGGCTCAAAAACTAATAAAACATATACTATAGTATTTTTATCTCACGAAGTGACGCGCGCTTTACTTATGATAACCAAGTGAACAATTACGCTGTGAATGTGTGCGTGAAGACGAGAAGCTAGCACATAATACACACACACTTCTAACTTCGACCGTGTCTCGGACGGTACGAAAGCTCCTGCGCTTACACACATTTGTACTCTTGTTAACCACAACTAAAGCGCGCGTCGCTTTGTGAGATAAAAATACTGTACGCTGAATATTGACAAAAAATTTAAAATCTGATCTAACAGGTAAAAGTTTGAACCGTTGCGAATTAGTCCATCGTCATATTTAGCTTCGATGTACCCAAAAAATTCTGATGATTTAAAACGCCCAAAAGAGGTGAGAGTTGATAGACAGAACAGAAAAATAAATTATGCACAGCAGGGGTAAAAAACCTGCTATGGTCAAGATATTATGGATATAAGGAAGTACTACTTACAAATAGCGATTCCAAAAGCGATGGCTATCGCAACGTATGTAGCATAACTGGAGCAGAAGGGAATCAGTCCAACTGATATCTGTAACAAACATCATCATCTCATTTAAGTCAAGTCAGTAAATACAATAAAACAAATATTCTGAATATTTTGTAATGTTTTGAATAAATTTTGTATCATTCATTTTCGCATCCATTTTAACAGTGAGTAGACCAAATCTCTATTGAGATTTGTTCTTTTGGTGATTGTTATGTTTCGCAGAATTTGCTCGAAGTGCTGACGAGGGTTTAAAATGTTCAGTCTATGTTACCGCTTTCAGTTACTGATCACTCTTACCGTGGCTATCACAAGGCAGACATTATTGAGCAAGAGCGAGTCCATCCGGGAGAAGTCTGCGACCCAGCCGCAGGCGATACGACCGAACGTGTTCGTGATACTGTTGATATTCTTACCGTGGCTATCACAAAACAGACATTATTGAGCAAGAGCGAGTGCATCCAGGGGAAGTCTGCGACCTAACCGCAGGCGATACGACCGAACGTGTTCGTGATACTGTTGATATTCTTACCGTGGCTATCACAAGACAGACATTATTGAGCAAGAGCGAGTCCATCCAGGGGAAGTCTGCGACCCAGCCGCAGGCGATACGGCCGAATGTGTTCGTTATACCGATGATTGACAGAAGGAATGATGCTTGAGATGGGTCTACACCCTGGAAGATAGTAAGAAAATACATTCAATTAATTAACACACAGAGTTCCATGTCTTGATATCGTTTCGGCCTTCGTCCTTGACATAATTATCCTATTATTTGACATAATATACCTGCAATTTAATTTCACCTCTTTATTAGTTTGGCTTTTATGGACATGATAATTATTCAGATTTGTTACAGTTGTAATAGCAATCATGTAATTGCGTTTAATTAAAATTGGTTTTTATTTTATTAATTTAAATTTATTAATCTTTTGTATAGATTCTTTTCTATTTTGTGAATGTAAAAATGCTGTAGGCTTAGTAGACTGTAGATTTGTTGACCATTTTCTGTTTTGTTAAGTATCTGGTACTTGTTGAAAGACCTACACTGTCCTCCCATACCTATTATCACTGTTATTTGAAAATATTGTATAAGCCAATTATTTTTACAAGAGTAACCGTGGAGTTTCTTGCCGGCTCTTCTCCATAGGAAACAACCAATTGGAACCGTGCACCTAGCTTCTGACGTTTCATAAGTGCCCATGTAGGTTTATGTGAAATAATTTGAATTTGTTTGTAATGTTTCCATGTCAATCAATCTGCCCAGCCTTTTTCCAATTATGTTGGGGTCGGCTTCCAATCTAACCGGATGCAGCTGAATACCAGTATTTTACATGGAGCGACTGCCTATCTGACCTCCACAACCCAGTAACTGGGTAATATGATACCCCTTGGTAAGACTGGTTGTCAGACTTTCGGGCTTCTGACGGCCCGTAACGACTATCAAAGATCCACAAATGATAGCCGGGACCAACGGCTTAACGTGCTTTCCGAGGCACGGAAGAAGCTCGGTATGTGAAGATGGTCACCCATCCACGGAACAACCCCGGCAAGCGTAGCTTAACCTGATGGATCGACCCATGCGGCTGTTATCACTTAGCCACGAGCTCTTCATGTGTCAAATGTTTCCATGTCAATATATTTGCTTTAAGAAATAAGCTTTGAATCCAGGAACTAGAAACTCCAGCCTGTACGCAAAGTATCTATATACTACTAACTAGCATATAGATACTTTGCGTACAGTTACGTTTATACGTTTCTACTAACTAGCTATTGCCTGCGACTTCGTCTGCGATCCAGGATGAAAAGTAGCCTATGTCCTTCTCGAGTTAATGGTCTACCCATGTGCCAAATTTCATCCAAATCTGTTCAACCGTTCTAGCGTGAAAGCGTAACAAACAACCAAACTCACTTTCACATTAATAATTTTAGTTAGGATTGATTAATTGCAATAGTTTAACGCAATCTACTGAAGATTGTTAGTTAAATTGCAGAAATTCTAATTATGATGTAAGAGTACGCAGATTCTCGGAAAAGATGCAACACGAGATTTTCTTAGAAACATAGGACAGTAAGAACTTTGGCTCAAATGGTATATTCGAAAAGTACGTAAATACACCTTCATAAATTATCGCAATCATTAAATACAACATAATACCTATACGTGATATGTAAAGGTAACGTGACACAATGACGTCACGAAACGCCCCCAAAAGTACTATCGCATTTGGCACGCGCAATAAATATCTATCTTCTATAATTATATACAGGGTGATTGGAAGATGGGTGCAAAGCTTTAAGGCGAAGATAGTACAGACAATTTAGAACCATTTAAGCCTTGGTTGTCTTAGACGAAGTCTTACCAAATATTTTTAACCAAATTTTTAAGTTTTTTTTCGGAAATTCTCAAAATTTAATGTAAACTGCATAATTATGGCCAAATTGAATGATAAATGAATTCATTTTTTATTTATTTAATTAAAGTAATGTGTAAGCAATCAAGCAAAACATGTTTTAGGCTTCTGTGTCATTAGACATTTTTTTTACAGACATTTAAAGCTCAGAAAAAATTAAAAATTTGTACAATACGTCTTTTAAAGCTTATTAAAAATTAAAAAAATTGGTAAGACTTCGTCTAAGACAACCATGGCTTAAATGGTTCTAAATTGTCTATACTGTCTTCACCTTAAAGCTTTGCACCTATCTTCCAATCACCCTGTATAACATATACAATAATTATAATTCTTAAATTGAATTCTGTATTAATAAAACAATATAACTTAACTAATAATACAATTTATCACATTATAATTATATACTGTGCCCGACAAGGTCTATAATTGTGACAAATATAATTATTTCCCCACCAACTATATACATTATGGTACGCGATAAAGAATTTAAGAATATATAAAAATCTATTGCCGTGCGTTAGTCTCGCAAAAACTCGAAAATGGCTCGGCCGATTGTGATGAAACTTTGGTAAATTGTTGTGCTTGCCAAAGGTTCCTAGCAAAAAAAAAATTTAAAAAGGCATTGCAACACATGCCGGTCATTAGCTAGTTAGTAATAATAATTAAAGCAAAAGTACGTCTGAATGATATTTAAATCATCACAGTTGAGATGAATACAAGAACTTGACATGCGTATTTGTGTAATTCGTAAAAAAGACACTGGTCATACTGTGTGCGAACGTATTGGATTTAAAAAGAAAAACAAACATGTGACCTAACAAACTAATAACATGCCAAGAATAATTACATCACTACTTGTTGATAGACTACCAAAATATGTAAGGGCTCGGGCAAATGACCGACGAATATTTTGAAGGTGATATATTTAGTATTAACTTTTCCTCCGTGCCTCGGAAACCGTTGGTCCCGGCTGTCATTCGTGGGTCTTTGACAGTCGTTACGGGTCGTCAGAAGCCCGAAATTCTGACAACTAGTCTTACCGAGGGGTATCGTGTTACCCAGTTACTGGGTTGTAGAGGTCAGATAGGCAGTCGCACCATGTAAAATACTGGTATTCAGCTGCATCCGGTTAGACTGGAAGCCGACCCTAACATAGTTGGGAAATGGTTAGGCAGATTGATTGATATTTAGTATTAAATTTCTAGAAACTATCAAGGACTCGGTCAATGTCCACATTAACGCCGTAATCACACGTACCGAATAAATGGGCAAGACAGCAAAAAAATATTAGGCTGAGAGACTTGGGTGAACGAGTAAGCGGTTACACGTATTTTTTTACTTGGCACCGAGTCAGTTTGTCAGTTCACAAAAATCGCGGGACACGGTAGCGTGCTGCGAGCGATGTGAGTGTGCCGACTGGCGAGTATGTACCGAGTGCATGTTTATACCTGCCGAGTGGGCCAGCGAGTCAGTGCGGGGGTGGGAACTCGATCTAGTAAATAGAACAGGGTCCGAGCGGCTGTCTCGCGTTTTACCTCGGTCGAGCTCTCAGCTTAGCACTCGGTGATGTGTTTACACGTACCGAGCACTCGGCTGAGAGCACTGTCTCGCCCATCTACTTGATACGTGTGATCAAAGCATAAGTAGGTACTTAACATACATTTTGTTCTTTTTGGAAAGAAATATAAAGAGTTTGTTAATAGATTTAGGTAAGTTAGGATGTTATATTGTTATTTTGTTATGGATATTTACATATACCTAGAAAACTACATAAAGAGTTCGATTGATTTTATTTTTGGGATACGTTTAAACTGCCTTTTAATTAAGTATACTCACACTAAGCCTCGTGTCATCGACTATGTAAACAAAAGGCACACACAAGCCAGCCACGTCAAAGATATTTGACATGTCGAACAATTTGATAGCTTCGCGCAGTAGACTAACATCTTAGTCTGTCAGCTAGTCACTAAACTCTCTTATTGTATTTACCCCCTTATTCATAAACGCTTTTAAAAGTTAAGTAATTATTAGCGCCTGTTTAACAATACATTTTTGACGTTTAAACGTCTCTTTAACTTTAAGCAAAGTTTATGAATAAAAAGGTAAGTGCGCTTTTGCTTAGTTCGGCTACAGATGTCTAATTCATTTGTAACAAGAAAATATAGTCTATAAGACATGTCGCTGTCCCCGGCGAATAATATGGTAATGCGCTATTACGATAGTTTTAACTTTATTGCATATTCGATATTTAAAGGTTACGATTACACTCTGTCAATTTTTTTCATTAATTTGCTACGGTTATTTCAGAAGTTACAAAGATTTTAAGGTGTATTGTAATGAATGTAAAAAATCAATTTTCTTTTGGTATTTGAACAATTCCGCTATGTATGATATTCACAAAAAACTGTTTTTTATTTTTCCTGTAAAATTTGGTTTTTACGATTACGATTTCATTCGCCAGGGACAGCGATGTGTACCATTGTCAGGGATTATTAAAATAAACTTATTATTATCATCTACAGAACAGTAAGTATACTCACACTAAGCGTTGCAGCATCGACGATGTAGACAAAGGGCACATACAAGCCCGCCATGCCGAAGATATTGGACACGCCGATCAACATGAACGCGGGGTCGCGGAGTAAGCTCACGTCTAACATTGACGAGAGAGCCGATTTGAAGGACTCCGGTAAATGCAGGCAGGGGCACAGGTCGTATTCTGTAAATTACAGTAATGAGGATTTATTATACATAATCTGCCTAGCGGCTTCTAGTCTAACCGGAGCATTTATTAAGGCGACGATAACCGACTTTTAATGATTTTATACTGAAGATCACGTCTAAACGAGTAGTGTTAATAATTTGGAAAAAATATATGTTAAATTAGAGCATTTTCTTAATAACTTATTATAGGAATATTTTAGATTATGTTAATACTCAATACTCAATACTACATAGACTACTTATATTACATAGTGAAATTAATTTGTAAAGTTATGTCTAACGCGGATAAAAAACTGAGAATCACGCAAAATCTATCAAGCGTATTTTTCTGAAACCTTTTAAAAATAATTTAATTACTGATCTTTTAGTATACGTGTTTTATTAAAATACCTTTTGTTTTGTGTATAATAAATTAATAATGCGTCTAATTTGGGACAGCGCTCCAGTTCTATTACTGGCTGGACGTACGATGTGAGCTCAGTACAGAACACGCAAGCTAACCACTCAAGGTCACTGGCATATATCTGCGTCTTAATACGATGAAATATACACATTGGATAAACTTCTTAAACTAAATGAACTAACAAACTATTTCAGTGATGAGAAAAAAATATATAATATCCGACATTAAAGTCGAATTTGATTATAAAGCGGTTACAGTGAGGTGATGTTGTCAAAAAGTATGACTGTTCTGGAGTCTTTTATTTAAAGAAAAAAACTAAAGATGATTAAGTGCATGCTAGCAGCCTTAACTCAGCACACTATAAAGTGAAAATTTTAATGTTTCTTTACGTGCTACTTCAAATCTAAATCATCCGTTTGGAGGAGTTGTGAATGATAATCATGATAAATTTCATATATATTATGTAACAGAATAATATATTATTATAATATATTATAATGATATATTATCCATATAACAGAATAATCCTCTTTTAGCAGGCCTCAGATCAACTATTGGCAAAACATAATATTATTTTATGCCGCAAGAAGTGATAGCACCAACAAAGCCGCTAAGCATAACATTTTATGATCAGCACAAAAAATCTTCAACTCATGAAACTCACGTTCTTGTCTCTCCAGATCGATATCTAAAAAAATAATCATCTTTTTAGCAGGCCTGAGACTATTTTTTGGCAAAACACATTATTTAATACTGAAACTAAACTCATTTCTTTTCCGCACATTTTTTTTTCTGACTTTTTATTTCTTTTTCGTGTGGTTAGTGACTAACCTGGTGTCAGAGTTTTAAAGCCACTCATGGACCTCTGACTCATGGGACTCTGGCCTTCACATACCGTCGAGAAATATCTCTCAATATCTCTCTCTGTCTCTCTCTCTCAGGTGCGTGCCTTGGGTTCAACTCGAGACCTATGACTTGGCAGTCCGACGGTCACACCACTAGGCTATCACTGCTTCCTAAACTTAGACTAACTTTTATTTTAGAAAAAGAATTAAGGGCCACGCGGGTGAAGCCGCGAGGAACAGATAGTTTATACTATGTGAAGACAAAGAAAAAAAAAACTCTTGTTCATGAAACTTACGTTCTTGTCTCTCCAGATCGCCAGCCTGCCTACTCTGCGGTAGACTAAGCACAGAATTCCTGTACCCTTGCAGAGACTTCTGACTCTGGTACTGAGGTAAGTTCAGCACTGATCCTGAATAGAAGATGTCTTTACGCGACATCGGACGAACCATGCGCGAGGGCTCTTTAGGACCCGCGGAGACCGACATTTTTGAGTTGTACATCATGCTTTCGGTGTCACCCTGGAAGGTTAGAAAGGTTTTGTTAGCGTCTTGTATTGCTTTAAGAGCGTTCATTCTAAAAGTCGCCAACGTTGGCAAATAGCTATCAAATATTTACCAGTTTTGATTAATTTGGCAATATTACTACTGTATGGAAATATCGCTAACTAGTGAACTAGAATATTAATAATGAATTGTAATTGTAACATTAAATTTGATGTTGTAACCGTTTTAGGTATAAAAAAAGGCATTTGGAAACTTTCCAAAAACTTGTTTTACATCTAAAATGAAATATCCGATATTAATTATTTTAATTATATTAATAATAATACAGCGAAATATTTGACATCTATTTGCGACGTTGCCCACTTTCAGAATGCACGCTCTTAATATCTTTTATTTACATGTATAAAAAAGTAACATTTAAAAATAGTTTGTATTTTTTTTTTATTCACAAGATGATTCAGCATAGTTATTTCATAGGCACGTGATTTCCTGTATGATTCTGAAAATGTGGTGATCCTACGTGCCCTGTATATTAATAAATGAGCCTTGGTTGGCATAGATAAGTCTTTGTTTACGTTACGTACATTAAAATGACCTATTGTTATATGTGTGTGCTGCATTAATAATAATTTGTAAGTGAGTTTATAGTTCTTCCTTCTTTTTTGAATAGTGACTAACCAGATGTCAGTTTTTATGCCGCCCATGGGCCTCTGACTTAGCTGCAGATGCCGTCGAGAAATATCTTTCAGGCATGCTGGTTTCCGGCGGCGGTTATCTCTCGCGTCCGGCACTGGTTCAGGCCATGGTACAGAGCGAGAGGAAATGGGAAGCCGTCACCTCCTTCTGCGAAGCAGTAATGCTCGCGAAGGAGGAGGTGGAACGCGTGAGGGAGAGGCAAATTTCGCGCCCTCACGCCCCTAACCGCCGCAGGAGGAGACGCCCTGGGCGTCGGGAATCGCAGGCAGATTTCCGGCCACCGTAGGCGCGGGCTTGCGGACGGTGAGCAATGGGTAGCTCGCCGTCCGATAAGGACCAAGCCTGGGTCGACGGCGCGTTGTGTTCCACGCGCGCCTCAAAGAGATGTCAGCAGAATTGACGGGGTCCGCTAGGGCCGATACCTGTCGGGGCTGCGAAGAAGTCCGAAAGGGAGATCGTGGCCTCCGGCAACATGGCAACCGAAGGAACACGGGTGGGTTTTAGTCAGTAAGAGTCTGACACGCCTTCCCGCTCCACCCAGAGCGGGAGAGTGATAATTTCCCACCCAAAAAAAAAGGCATGCTGGTTTCCTCACGATGTTTTCCTTCACCGTTTTTGAAGCAAGTGATAATTATACAATACGCACATGAATCCGAAAAGTCAGAGGTGCGTGCCTTGAGTTCGAACTCGAGACCTATGACTTGGCATTCCAACGGTCACACTACAAGGCTATCACTGCTAAGTTATATAGTTATTTGTGATAGCAGAAGCCCACTCGTCTATTTTAGAGATGTTAAAAATAACAACTTGCATTGTAGTTAAACAATGTATTTAACTGCAATATGTGTGATGCTATTATATAAATAGCTCATATTTTACGTGTACGTAGGTAAAGATTTACAAGGGAATTACTGTTTTCATGGCCCCAGATCCGTTGCGATGCGATATAAATATAACTTGCAAATAACACTTAATGGTTCCATTACAGATATTTTGTTTTCAGACATATATCATTCATTGGCTCAAATAATTTTCCAGTTAAATGTTCAATGTTCTAGAATGATTGATGACAAGCATATTTGAGTAAACTAATGACATCTATTTTAAAAGTTTTCGCTTATATACAGGAACCATACTGTATTGGATACTTGCCAGTCGGTGTACATTTGGCAGACAATTATTACTAAAGTTCAAGGCAAAGTTTTGTAGAACGATCTTATGTGGGATATTGTGACAATATGACCATATGCATGCCCTTGACAACAATTTATTTATTGTCATTTTAAAATGTGTCAATTGGTTTGAACTAAATACAATTTCAACACTGTTGTAGGTATTTAGTTCAGCCTGTTTACATGAATTAGTGGTATTTAGGAGCTCATAATAATATTATGCGAGGAAGTTATATTATTGCTAGGTATGTGTAGGGTTGCCAACCCTACACGTACCCTATAAGGTAACATTAAAATAGATGGACAAACTTTCAGAAATCATTCAGACCACGAAAATAAGGACAATAGTAAAAAAAAAATAAAATTGAAAAACTCATAAGATACTTACAAGAAAAAAATCTGCTAACGAAAATACACTAAAAATGTTGGTTACTAATGTTGGTTAATTATAATAGGTCAAAATAAAATCACTTTAATCACTGTCTTATTTTGTTTGGATTTCTTTGGTTAGACTTACTGGACGCTGTGTTAAAATCTATCCATCTATTTTAATGGGACCTTGTGTATATTGTATATATTATCCTGCTATATTAGAGTCTTAAATACTATTTATTTCTAAAGGAAAAATATAGTAGGCAAATGGCGAGATGATCACAATAGGACCGGTATTAATCTCATAAAAGCTGAATTAATGGTATTTTGTAAGCTTAATTTAAAGTGTTTTTTATATTATTTGAATTTCTCTTCCATCCTTGTTTTTACAGGCTTCGAAAATACTATATTTGTTATTTTTTTTAAAATTGGTTATCCTAACTACGTGTGATATTAATAACTATAACCGCTTAAATTGTGATACAAATTGTTTAGAGGTTTATATGTACACTAGCTTTTGCCCGCGGGAACGTACTACCGAGATTTCATACCTAATAACAGAGGAAAAGGTCATTGACTCCTACCGCTGCACCCGCTGCGCTACGCGTAATTTTCAAAATTGTGATATCTTTTAAACTATTTATTTAAATGATATGATATAAAGGCATATTTTAATCTAAATTAAATGCCCAATTTAAATAACATATCTTTTTGGATAAGGATTAATACTATACCGGTCAAAAAAGCTTCGGAAATAACAATTAAATTTTTATTAAATTCTGAAAGATAAAAATGGTTATTGTGGGTCATCCTTAGAAGATAGACATAAATGCCATCGCGGACTTTTTTGTTGAACTTTTTAAGATCAACAATACCATAGAACATAAATTTGATGTATTTTTTCGGTTAACGCAGCGCACGCCAGTAAAGCTTCCAGTCGGCATGATTTTTTCCGACTTTTTCAACAATAATCGTCAAATTTCAGCCAATTTACACAAAACCTTAATGAATTATACGCTAAAACCTTCCGCATGAATCACTCCGTCCATTGGTGAAAACCATTTGAAAATCCGTTTGGTAGTTTTTGAGTTTATTGCGTTCAGACAAACAGACAGATGCGGCGGGGGACTTTGTTTTATAATATGTAAGGATATGAATGAACGAATCTTTATTGAGTAATGCAAATTGTTCCAGTTAATTAAGTATCCATTGACCTAATTAATGTGTAATTGATGTAGGTTTGTGCCATTGTACTTACATCAGCATTTCTGTATTGACTGTTCATTGAAGTTTTGGACGTTGCTTTGATTGCAGCTAGGGACGGTTTGAATCTGCAATTCGAAAAAGAATATAATTAATATCACAGAAAATGTTATAAAAAGCAAGTCGAGTAAAAAAAAGGTGACTTTAATTGAGGTGACATTTAGGGACAGCGAGAAATAATTGGCGATCAGAGGCCCTAGTGTGTTTCTTTTAACCATCTCGACTTTTACACATCGACCGCGTTCGGCGGGCCAATTGGAGCGCCGAACGTGGTCGATCCGTAAAGTCGGGATGGTTAAAAGAAACTCACACTAAGGCCTCTGAAGCATGAAGTTTTTGTGCAGCTAAAACCTATGGAAAGTCATATCAAGCAATATGACAGCAAATCGCCTTTGGGATACGAAACTTACAAATATTTGTGATAGATTCATTGATCTATCACAAATATTAGTATGCTCGTATCTGCCTCTACATATCAACTTCAATCTGCCATTCATTGCGGTTTTTGGACAAAGCCTGGGAGTTTACATGGCCAATTACAAAGATAAACATGAAGCAATGACTAATCAGCTACGAGAACTACAACCTTCTAATAATAACACTAGACAATAAACATGCATAAAATTAAACACAGGTCCATCACCACCTATAAACGCGAAATCTATAGAAATGTTTACACATAAGGCGCCTCCATTGATTTCTATGTTATGCGCTACTACGCGGCGTTTCAATCAAAACATTCGACCAATTAAATGAAAGCGTTGCGGCGCCATTCATGCTTGTGTTCTCCAGTCGATTCTACTATTGCTGTCTGTCGTTAATTTATCGATTGATTGGAGTACTATTAGCGTGGTAGGAATTTTCCAGGAACTATTATGAGGCCGAATGTTTTCCATTTCATTTTAGTATCAACATCTTGTGAATTTTTAAGCGAGTTGTGGTTGTTGAAAAATTAAACGTAATTGTTTTTATAACCAAATCGTACCTAATTTAAGCAAAAAACAGTTTTAATTTTGAGATATCGAACACTTAATGCATCTGTGGATGCTAGCTAGAAGCTAGAAACTTTCCCCTTTATTTAGAAACGTGGCTTAAAATTAAGTAATGTTTATTAAGCGACTATTTTACCATACATTCTGACCTTAAAACGTCTCTTACCTTTAAGCAACGTTTATAAATAAACCCCTTCTAACTAAGCAAGACCTAACTTTCCACATTTGTGCTTTTAAATGAAAATATTAAAAAACATATAGAGCATTGAAAGGGTACAATAAATAACTAAAATCGAAACCATTATTTTGCTCGGTTTACAGTCAACAACAAAAGCAAAACATAAATATATTTTCAAATCAAAAATAGCAATTATTTATTACATCCAAATTAAGGATGTTTTATTTTAGAGAATTATAATGTTAAATCAGTAATTAGGTTTTAGGATTTTTAGTTTCGAAATGTATGAAATAGCTCTTCGACTTTTCTTGTTGACTGTATAAAAAAACATGTACATTACTCGCACCATATCACAGGTCGAACATCACCTCCAGCTTTCCCTATAACAACACAATTCTACTACCTATCGCCAGACTTGTCGCCGGTACTCTGCTTGCGCTGCCTGTCAAAGAACTGGACGGATTCGTTCTTTGGCAGGCTCGGTGCAGAGTCATGCTCGAACTAAACTAAGCACCCACACACATAAAAACCTTATATAAATAAACTGATGAAAATATTGGATGATCTGTAAATTTCTCACATAAATAAAAAAATAGGCTTTATTGTGCATACAAAATCTAATCTCCATTTAAGTGATACAATTATTTTGATCAGTTTACTTATAAATTAAATACATGCACATTACTTCCACCATATCCCACGCCGACCTCCACCATACTGCACCCTATAACAAAACAATTCTACTACCTATCGCCAGACCTGTCGCCGGTACTCTGCTTGCGCTGCCTGTCAAAGAACGGGACGGATCCGTTCTTGGGCAGGCCCGGTGCGTGCGCGCTGAAGGCAGGGGACGATACGTTGCGGGACAGCAGCTGTTGTTGCGGGTTTAGTGTCACGTTGCCATTCTCGCCCTGGGGGATAAAATAATGGAATATGGGTTAAACTTGATTTACACAGTGTGATTTAATTGCCTATGGTGTACCATAAGTTGAAGCAACAATTAAAGTTTATGGTGCTTTAGTTTGAAAATACAGGGTGAAATCGCATTTATACTCATAAATCTCATAAATAATCTCATTATCTTAACGTTTAATTATTTATCTGTATTTAGTAGCATGTAACTGACTTTGTCCCTAATAATAAAATAAAAAATAAAGTGTAAGTGTGTCTCTATCTTTTTCTGTCACTTAGAAGCGTCATTCGTTGGAACGAAAAGTGCGCTCGTGAACTCTTCATCAGCACTTATTCGCAACAAAGCGCTTTTGCAGTGGGTTGTACATCTCGCTCTAGTGAATTGCACTTCAAAGTTATTGGAAAAGTTGGAGATATAGGAATAAACTGACTGTGTGTATTCATTTGTATATGATTTCATTCAGCCTACATGTTCGTAAACCTACTTTCATGACTTTGATCATATAAATGGATCTTATATTTTTAATAGACTTCCAAAAAGGAGGAGGTTCTATGTTTGTAAGTCTGTTTTTTAATTAAAAAAATTATGTATTATCTATCGATATTTTCGTCAATTGTGGACCGATTTTGAAAGTTATTTTTTCATTTGGTAGAGGAAGCTTGCGCGGTTGTCTCGTATACATTATATTAACCTTGCTTGGGTAGTTTTTGAGCTAGCTTCAATAATACGTATTTTTCGCAGTTAGTCTATGTAGAGGATGTTATAATAACTTCCTGTCACTGTTATTTACATATCAGATGGTGGTATTCAAATTTTTGTGGGGTATGTACCACAAATAAAAAGTGAAAAACAAAACAACAGACTTAAAAAAAACAGTATAAAGTGAAAAATAACTTTACTTTCGGAAGTCGGTAGCCAAAAACGAAAATTTTAAACCAAAGACACCGACTTCCGAATTTAAAGTTATTTTTCTCGTTGTAGTGTTTTTTTTAAGTCGGATGTTTTTTTTTTTTGTAAAAAGTATTTTTAATACGACATTCAGTCTAGGTCATGAATACTATTCTACTGTACACAACGTGCGTCCTACTAGAAGTTTCATTTTATTACGATCGTATGCTATGATTAAAATGATTACGATTAATGATTTTTACATAACCACACTGTGTATTTATCATATTTTATAATGTATAATCATGCATGTACAGCAAAAAGCCACACAATCACAGTGTGATGTACTCAGCTTTATCAAGAATTTTCAGTCACATGTTGTAGGATTGGGATTTTATAATCAGAATAATACGTACCTAGACCTACGTACTTACTATAGTAACGGATATTAAGTGACTGTTTGTAATTTGACTCATGATGGTTTTTCAAAACTTTATTTATAAAAATACAGATCTATGATTCATATTTTGATACAACATTTGAAGTGCCAACGATAACGTTTTTATTTCAGACTAGCTTTAGTTCGCGGCTTGTCCAGGTTATAAACTACCTGTGTGCCAAATTTCATCCAAATCCGTTCAGCCGTTTTTGCGCCAATCCGGAACAAACATCCAGACAAACAGACGGACGAAATATTCTAAAAACTATATTTTCGGCATCAGACTCGTCCCACACCACGTAGCAATTACTTTTTTTCAAAATTATTCATTGTGATGATGTAATTTGTAAGCATCTTGATACTTTACAATTTATACACACACACAGAGTACTTGTACTGTTGTATAAAATAAATTGTTAGATACAAATAGAAAACTTCCTTATTCATAATATTCTTGACATTTATAAAGGCTATGTATAAAGTGAAAACCTATTAAAGTTTTGAGAACTAATAAGAATAGTAAAATCAATCTATAAAAGTAACAGCCTACTCGTTGAAACTTAGATTGCTAATTAACATTTAAACAAGAAAACTTCTAAGTTTTCATTAATGTTTCTTTGAGGGTACACGTGCGCCATATTTAATGATTTTACTTTGATTATTAAGATGCTGGGTGTACTTCATCTTGTTATTATTAAACTTAATATAAACTAAAGAGTTAATAGGTAGTTTATTACTATTCAAAGTGGAATATTGGGAATGAAGAATTTTAAGTAGGCATGGTAATTGTCAAATCAAGATCACGGACGTTACCCAGAAAGCCGCGAAGCTTTAGGCTGGTTTCACAGCTGTCCGGGAGACCCACACGGGCCGCCCGCACACGGGAGAACCGTACGGGTAGCGCCCGCAGTGCTCTGAAACGAGGGAGTTAGTACGATACGGTTGCTTGCGTTGCACGGGGTCTACCCGGAGCGGGTCGCATACGGACCAATCCGCGTCGATGTGAAACAATGTTCTAGCGCCTCACGTGTCTGTGTTTCCGTTCTGGGAGCATGTACGGGCGGCCCGCACGGGTCTCTCGGACAGCTGTGAAACTAGCCTCAGTGAGATTGGGCCGGACATGTCTGCCGCATGTCAGATGACAAATGGGCTAAGAGAACAACCGATTGGGTCCCACTAAACGCACGACGACATCGCGGCAGGCCGAGACGAAGATGGCCGAGCTTGACTCCTACCGAAAGGACTGGCCGACACTAGCAATATACAGAATTGAGTGGAAAAGGGAGAGGGAAGCCTTTGCCCTGCAGTGGGACAATACAGGCTAGTTAGATAAAATTAGATGGTAATTGAGAATCACTTGCTTCAAAGACGGTGAAGGAAAACATCGTGGGGAAACCGGCATGTAAGCCAAGTCAGAGGCCCATGGGCGGCTTAAAAACTCTGACACCAGTTTAGTCACTAACCACTTGAAAAAGAAGATAGATTGATAATATCTCATAGCCTTCCAGTGCAACTAAATGTGCAATGGACTTTTAGTCCCCTAGGTTGTAGTTACTGTTATACAGGGTGTCAGGGCATCGACGCGAAAACTGTTACCATGGATTCAGTACATGATTCTGAACTGAACTGAAAAAAAATTGCTGTTTCATAGAAAAATGCAAAATATTTTTTATTTTTATTTTAACTTGATACCACCACGCGTTCCTGAGAACATGGGTCTTGACAGACTGACGGACGGACAACGAAGTGATCCTATAAGGGTTCCGTTTTTTCCTTTTAAAAAACTAACTTTTTAGCTTTACTATAATATAAGAACCCTTAGCTACGTAGCTACGTCAGTAATATAGTTACTGAGACCACGTCTTTTATCTATTAAATATTTAGCATATGTGCATCTGCCTACTCATGTCTGGCCTAGCTAGATGCGTGTGGAACTTTGAAGGACTTTTAAAGACATTTCCAACGCTGCCAATGTTTTAAATACAACAATTTAATATCAAGAGGAACAAGAACTACATCCCTTTATGGCTATGTTAAGTCTAACAGAACTTGTTCACATATTCAAAATTCATACATATTTAGTAGATGGTATCAAAGTCAAAGTCAAAGTCAAATAATTTATTTCAATTAGGCACAAAAAGGCACTTTTGAACGTCAAAAACAAAAAATAGAATTGATTCTAGTCGCCCCTTCCAAAGGGTAGTTTTCGTATGGAGAAGAATGGGCAAGAAACTCCACCGTTACTCTTTTAAAATGTTTTACAATATTTTGTATACATTAATTATATAATTGTATGTGAAAACGATGCACCTGGAATAAGATTACTATACTTACCACAATAGGTAAAAATAAAAATGAAGCAATGATAGAAAAAATAATTATGTAATGGATACATGGTGTTCACATATTTACAAGCATTGTAAAACCTATACGATATTCCTAAAAAAAATTACAAGTGATACTAATTCGTCAGTGTGTGAGTTCAAGTAATCACAGAATGTAAAAAAAAAAAAAAAATGTTGTAATATTTAATTACACAATTAAATTAGCAACCAGTTTGATTTTGTCTAGACTCAAAATTGTCCTATGGAGCTAGACCAGCATGCTTCCAAGCATTCTTATCTAGGATATAATCCTCTAATTTGTAATATGCTTGTTTACAAAGAGTACTTTTAATATGCGTTTTAAATTTTCTTTCAGTTAATTGTAATATATCACAAGGTATTTTGTTGTAACATTTAACACAGTACCCCATAAAAGATGTTTGTACTTTGGATAATCTGAAAAATGGTTGATCTATTTTATCTTTATTTCTAGTATTAAAATTATGTCTATCACTTATTTTCTTAAAAAGATGCAGATTTTTCCTTACATACATAATATTTTCATAGATGAATTGGCAAGGTACCGTCATAATATTAATCTTTTTAAATAGTTCCCTGAGAGATTCGCGACGACATAGATTATAAATGGCTCTGACAGCCCTCTTTTGTAAAATAAAGATGGATTCAATGTCAGCAGCCCGACCCCACAGTAAAATGCCATATGACATAATACTGTGAAAGTAGCTAAAATAGACCAAACGCGCGGTTTCTACATCTGTTAACTGTCTTCTATCTATATATTTACCGGATACGAGTAGGTACTACACACCAAACTCTAGCCAATATTTGGGCTTGGTCTAATTCATGACAAATGTTGGTGAAGCTGTAACCCGATTAAATTGGCATCGGAAGTAAACAGCATGCTAGTGATTGATTGATAGAAAATAAACCAATAATGTACTAAAAGACATCGGTACTGAACCTGACTACCTGACTGAACACGCAGTGACGTAACACGCTGTTTATTTTTTAAGCAACTTCCAAAAAGGAGGAGGTTCTATATTCGTAGCGTATGTTTGTTTTTTTGTTACGTATGTCCAACGATTCTCCATCAATTGTGGACCGATTTTGAAAATTCTTTTTTTGTTTAAAAGGGTATGCTTTCGACGTGGTCCCATATAAATTTTATTAAGGCTCTTTCAAACAGGCGCGACACGCGACGCGACACAAAAGCACCGCTCGTCGCGCGACGAGCGGTGCCTTTGTGTCGCGTCGCGCTGGTCTGCACGAGCCTTTAGCTTTTCTTAGATAGTTTTTGAGTTAGCTTCAATAATACGTATTTTTTCCCACTTAGTATGTGGATGATATGATATAGTTCTTGTCACTGTTATTTATATAGCAGGTCACTGGTATTCGAATTTGTATGGGGTAGGTACCACAACAAAAAAATGAAAAAAAAGTAAAGCAAGAAAAAAGTACCTACAGGAAAGGTGCTGAAAAATATATTGTTTTTTTTTAATTAGATAACTATGGCATATTAAAAAGCGAATAAAAACTTACCTTCTTCTTTTTCTCCTCGCCATCATCGACGACCTTAGCTTCAGTGATAGTGGGCAGGGTAGGCACAGGCGGTACTCCGGGCATGTTAGGGACTGTGGGCACGCGTGCTAAAGCCTCTAGATTCAGCGAAGAGTGTACTCCGGGGTCGATGTTCAACGGGGCCTGGCGATACAAGATCTCTTTGTTTAGTTGGAGTTCGTTTTCAAATAGGGATGTCATACTTCGAGTTACGTAGGTTTACTAAGGGCTGGCGAGGCGCAGCGCGGTTGTCGCTGCCAAACAAAATATCAACGTTGCGTGCCTAAACATAAAGTTGAGAATAAATAACCTGAGACGCGTGCATCTTTCCGCTTCGACGCGCTCTCGAGCTAATGGAAGTTTATTTATTTTCAACTTTATTTCAATGAACACAATGTCGATAATAGTTTGACAGTGAAAAAGCTCTGCTTTGCGCTCCGTGTAAGTCTCTGTGTGCCAGCCCTAATAGACTATTCAATTGGGGACTTGACTTTGACAGCTGTCAAAGTCAAGTCCCTTGTAATGTGATTTGATTGGTTGTTGTTATTTTGGTCAAGCAATCACAACGGCCAACATGACATTTGACAGCTAGCTACTGATTGGAAACTACTTAAAGATTAAAGAGAGACAGGCTTTTTGGTGAGTTATGTTGGTAAAAAAATCTACTAAGCTAAACTACCTCTCTGACTAACGAGTTACTATGAAACTAAACTTATACTAATAACTTGAACTACGCGGTTTTAACTTAATCATAACATCGAGGTATGACTGTATTTTCGACAACTACCCACAGGTAGTCACAAACTTCATGCACCACGACATCCAATGCAGTAGAAAAAGTTTAAAGAAAGATAGCCTTTAAAAGAAAAATTTTGCGTGCACCATTCCCTTCAAGTTGGAAATTTTGTAGAAATACAATCAATACCAGACTATTCACTTTGCGGTAATAATAGGGACAAAAGAAAGGGGAACAAAGCTTGCCAATCATTTGAAGCCATTGCCCTCTACAAGGCACATGAATGCTTCATAATATATAAACTTCTTGCATAGTAACGGCGATTTATAGAAATGTATCGATTAAAAAATTGTTGCCATGGTACTTTTTGTTCCATGGTAGGTGTATATTATGCAGCATTTTAAGCACTGTAGTGGTGATTTTCTAAACTTAGGACTTATAAAAAGTAAAATATAAAATTATAGCTATACTCCATAGGTTTAGGTAGTTAAATAAAGGCAAACAAATCGTAAAATGGGTTTTTTATAGATGACACTTTTTTGTTTAAAAATACAGTAAAACGTTATTTTAGATTTTTACAATAAATAAATAGTTTCCTCTTTTATTAATATTATGTTAAACTTTATCCTTTATTCATAAACTACTCTTCGTAGATGTAACTGCTTGAGCATAATTTTTTTGTTAGATTTATAATTATAATATAATATTTTGTAATCTGTCTATTGTAAAGAGCCCAAACTCTAAACGTCAACGAATTATAACGTTGCTAAATTGAAGAGTACAACTGTGACGTAGCGTGACAACAGAAGTGACAGGTATTACGTTTAGTCGGTTACTTGACAGCTGTCTCGTCACTTGGTTTTTTTGTTTACCTTTATTTAACTATCTAAACCTATGGATTATATAAGTGTAGGTCTGTGCTTTCAGATTTTTTACATCAATAGCCAATTTATCTAATAATTTGCACTTTCGGAAGAATAAAGGCATTTAAAACGACTTATTGGACTAACTGTCAACTGGCATTTAGGGTCTTCCCATCGCGTTGGTTGACAACACGTTGACGCCGGGTAGACTTTGCCCTAGCGTCTTGTAGATGTGATTGTATCAAATCTAACGTCGTCGTGTTAGTATAGCGTTAGCCCAGGTAGATCGGGCGATTTTTTCCCAGCAGCGATATTTTTTCGTGCACTGGGTTTTCAACGCTCTGCTAGCGCCGAGAGTTGAAAATCCAACAATGGTTTTTCAACGCGCTGAGACGAGAATGCGTCCCAGCGCGTTGGATTCTCGACGCTCGGCTGAACACCGAAAGTTGAAAATCTAGTGGGCGATAAAATCCCGCCGCGATATTTTAACGTCCGTGCCTACGTGGGCTTAGCGTCGCGTTTGCGTACCGTATACGTTCGGCGTACACCTACGTGTGCGTTCAGGCATTTTGAAATTCAAACTGATCTTTCTCATCTCAGTTTCAAAGTGAAAAGTTAGCTCCTAGGTAAAGTTCTACAGCCTTTATTCCCCGAACAGTGCAAATTAGCTCTAAAATTTCATGCACATACATAATACGTGTTCAAAACATGCTTCCTAATAATTTTGTTAGCACAACAAGCCGAAAGACAAGACCACTTAACAGTGTCTAGTGGGGTTCACTAGATATGGGTATACCGCCACCTCAAGGGGGATGCGTTTCGTCATCAGAACAAATATGTAAATATATAAAATGAAATGTTTTCTTGATGAAAGGAGTTACTTAATAAATTCACAGATATTATTATTATACAGGAAATATTATTATTGCTAGGTACATTTTATAGGACAGTAAAAAATCGAATCATTATACATTATTCATCCAAAAGTGATTGATTTAAACCATTTGACTAAATACCTATTTTAGGCATTAATACGTAATCGGTTTACACAGCCTTACAAGGGACTTATTTAGCTTGATGTCTGTGTTATATTTAGCAAATATTTGTATTAATTTAATACCTAATCGTTTTAGACACCTTGCTTTATTCAGCTTTTAACTGTATTTGTTATTCGTAAAAAGAAAATTAATTTTGTCCCTCGTCCAGTACATTTGTATTGTTTCATAAAGAGACGAAACGCATCACCTCAAAGAAAACTTAGAATAGTAATATTAGTGAAAGCAACTACATACAGAATCGTCTACAACGTTCGTCACCTTCAACCTCTTCTCCATGGTTCCGTCGGGCAGCTGCACCACGAAGTAGGATCCTCCGATGGAACCTCGTTCCATTTGCAAACGTTTCTCTTCAGCCATTCGTTGTAATAGGGGCTTTTCGCCTGATGTCTGTAATTTGGGGTGGTGTTGAAATGATGAAAAATATTTTTTACTAACATTGCTGTTAAATTACGGATAAAATGTAAAAAATAGGTTGTCTGTAAAGTCGGTTTAAGGACGATAATTTTACGTGATAACGTCACAAGCCGAACGCTTAGGCCGATCGTGCCTCTCTATCGCTTGTTCCGCGTTCTCGCTTGCACGCTCGGCTCAGGCGGAACGTGACACTTTTTCGTGCGTGCAGCCGGCGTTCATCGATTTATAAGACGTTATCACGTAAAAAGAAAATTGGAACAACTCAAAACTTATTCAAATAGTATCTTTCGTTGAGTTACGATATAATGAAGAAATCGTTACAAAAGCTACTAATTAACTTTGTTATTTAAACGGAAGATAACAAAATATACCTAGAATTAAATAATATTACAGGTATTGAAAATACAAGATTTTTTTCCTCATTCATAGTTATTTGCACAGGAGATTTATGTAGTGATAAATATAATACTTTTGATAAACGTTAAGTTCTTACAAGAAAAGGTACACGGTACAAGTATAATTGACTGAATTACTATAGGTACCTAAATTTCAATTGTTTACCTACAGGTAGGTAAATAACCCTCTTACGTCACTCTAGCATTTCCTCAAGTAAATAGGTATGTATGAATCGGTATCCAGTGTGACAACGATAGCACCCATTTTATACAAAACAACTGCCTGACCTACGTTAACTTAACTAGCGTTACGTAGTCACGATACCGGTATTCTAAGGTTAGACCAGTAATACTCGGTTGGTGATTCCCAAAGTACACAGGGCTGCATTTATTGGGAACCCACTCGCATAGAAATTCATTAGAAAAGGAGGTCACCAATAAAAGCAGCCGTCCACATAAAAAAAAACCAGTGGCACTCCGGGAGTGCCGTCAGAAGTGAAAACTTGAATCAAAATCGGCACCGCGGTAATCAACGCGTTGATGTCTTTTTAATGGTCAAAAGCTGGTGTCGTCACAGTGTCGCGAAATCAATGCTATAGTCCCATCTCAAAAATGCCCTACGCGCCTAAAGAAGTTTTCACTTCAAAAAAACAAGCACTAACCTTGGGATAGACCAAAGGCCTCATCAGCGCGCCGAACACAGCGCAGTTCAAAATCAAGCCAGCAAGCAGAAGATTTGCATTCTGCCATGACCCGAACTCATTGAGCAGAACTGCCGCTAAAGGCGCAAAGCTGAAGGTACCAACTCCTGAGCCACAAACGGCGATACCCGTTGCTAGGGACCGTCTGGACTCGAAGTAGTAACCCACGGCAACCACCGAAGGGAGGTAGATCATACCGAAGCCGAGACCTGGGAACAAAAGTTGGTTTTAATTGTGGAGGAAAATAACAAAATATTATGTTACATTTATATTCTATTTTGCTGATATTAATTCTTGATTAACCTTTATTCGAACATAACAAAGGACAAATAAATGTATAACCTACTTTGTGCGCTGCGCAATTTGTGATTTGTAAAGAATAAAGTGGACTCTAAGCAACTGTATGTACCTACTACAGTAATAATTAATTTAGAACTCGATGGAAAACATAAATACTGAAATCAGGTTTTGAGCAAACCAAGAGTTCATTCATCCATAACCTAAAAGAGTTGTCAAGCTTAACGTAAAAACGCATTGTTTGGAAAGCTCTCAAAAGCTGTGTGCCATTCAAAAAGGTTTATTTTCATTCACCATCAGCTTTTGCCATAGCACCTGCATATGTTTAGATAACTCCACGTCGCTATGCAAAACAAATTCTTCAAAGAGGTGAAACACTATGATTAGTGACTGTTGCTCAATTTGGCACAGTCCCAAATTGCAGAGAACTTTGACCAATTTGCCTGAGGTGCCTACGTCACATAATTTGGCGTGCGATAAAAAACATGAGACCGTCATCCAGTCGCCGTATTTCACTGCGCATGGACATTGACATCAGCCTCGCGTCGTTGGAAACAAGTCACATGGTGCTCTAATAAACAAAGGGTTCTTAGCCTACAGTTCATGAATAAAATATATTTCGGGCAAACTTCACTTAAGCCTAAAATATACATTGTACTTTGCCAACAACAAATATTATGCTAATGCTAACGAACTTCTTATCGATTGTTTAAGCATATAACATACCTATTTCGTTTATTAATTAGGACATAATAGGTCAAATAAGATAATAGGAGTTATTCACTTGTGCAGTTATCAACTTATCATACATCCTCTTTGCTGCACTTAGGACCGTTACTCTTGTTAGTGCAAAAGGTTTGTTATAAAAGCTCGTGCAGACCAGCGCGACAAGCAACGCGACACAAAGGCACCGCTCGTCTTAAAAAGGATGATGCATGCGTAAAAAAAAAAAACTATGCAGTACGTCAGGTCAAATAATAAAAAAATATTTGACACGTATTTTTTCCTTTATCATAATAAAAAAATACTTAGATAAAACGCAAAGTTGGGGGGGAGTGGGGGCTCGCTACTACGCCACAAGTAAGTATACAATCTATCTACATACAAGCGACGTCATGCCACATTTCAACTCAATGTATCGCCGTAATCTGAATTACGTAAAACTGAATTACGTAAAAAAATAAATTACGTAAAACTGAATTACGTAAAAAAATAAAAAATGTCTCCAATATTTTTTTTTAATCTACATGACGGGCAATTTTTTTTTTTGCTTTCGTGCCTATTGTCTCCAGACGTTCCCACGTTGTGCCCTACCGGTTCATAAAGGCGATGTTAACCCTTCTAACTTTATCCCTGTCTACGACCTTGGATCGTTACTGAGCAACATCTTAATGTTGTCGCTAAAAGCAGTTAACGCCATTAGCATGAAAGTGTTATGCCATAATGTTTAATTACGTGTTAATATTTTAGTGTTCTATTTAGCTGTATAATGTACAAAAACAAAGTCTGAACATGATACAGAGTGACTCAGTGTTTGTTGTCGGCCCACTGATCGGTATTTGAAACCGCACAAAGGAGCACATGGGTTGTTGCCTGCTGCAAAGAGGTCGACGCCACTTTACAAACGCATGCGTCACTTCCCAGTACAATATTCCACTTTTCTCATCAAATATATTAATCATCAATTTACACACAATGTTAGCAGCTGGAAAGGGTACAATGAATCGACATTTCCCACCCAGATTCCTTTCAAAGAAGACCACTAGTAACCAGCTACGTATTTGGGTTAGAAGGTTTCATTATTTAACAAGAGAATATTAAGTAGTAGTAGATAGTATGTGTACAACAAATATTATAATTCCCGAGGAGATAAGAGAATCCTGTTCAAAATATCTACCGAACAATAAACGCAGAACACACTGACCTATTTTTATACATTCGTCAGTTTGTTATGCGAAATAAAAACAAAGTATCAAAATCATTTATTTTAAAGTTCAGTCGATAAACAAAGGAAGTAAAGGAAATTCTAAGCGTTGCAGAGTAAATATCCACTAGACTTGGTCGTAAACAAAAAAATTGGCAGCAAGACTGAAAAGTTGAATGAATTTTCAGAACTGTTTCTCAGAAAATTCAGACAACAAGCATTCGACTTTCGAGGTCGAAGCTTTATGTAAGAAAACGTTTCTTTACAATTTTGTTTTCTTTTCTCACCACTGAACGCTATTTCAAAAGAAAAACTATTTTACACTTTTACGCAGTCTTCATTCCTTGTTCTTGATTATTGCCTGGTGAGCCTTAAAATATTATGTTTTGCTTTTCAGATAAGCTTGGTAGGGAGCTGGTATTTATCATCATACTAATTTGAAAACGGACATTCAGTGCAGAAGATAATAAAAATAATGTCATACAAATCAACCGATGCATGAATTCAGAATTTGTTGTAGATAGCTAGGTATATATTTTTATTTTGTTAGCAACTGACGATATCGTGTTTTCGTATCATATTATATACAGCGCGCCAAGTTGTCAATATTTAGTATACACTCTAGTAATATAATGGGCAAATAGCAGTTCTGAATAACACCTTCTTGCGCAGACTACACAAATCTGCTTTAAAACATTTGTTTCAAGACAAATAAATTCATTGGTTCATTTACCACGTTTTGAATGGTCTAGTCTGCATTTGGCGTGAAACAGTATCTCCGAATAGTGTCGACATTGAGACTCGATGATCTCAGCGGTTGGCTGCCAACAGGGATCACTAAAATTGGTGCTAAATGAACGTGCTAATTATTAACACCTTTAAATTTTAAGACTGACATGCCGTCTTCGAATGGTTCTTGGTTTTCTCATGTGTTGATTTCGGTATCACGATTTTTCTGATGATGATGTGGATGATCCACTTAATGAAAACGATACTAAAATAACCATCATAGCGTATTGAATATTTTAGAATCGTAGTGAGGTTGACGACGTATTTTTCCATCGTTAAAACCTTGAATGCCCGCCATACGATACAAGAATTAGGTCGCATTGGATATTCAGACGATCCTTGCGTAAGATTGTAAAGCAATCAATTTTCCGTTTACAACTCTTAAAATAGAAAAAAGTGTGTAAGTTGTAATGTGTGTACAATTAAAGACAATCTTATATTCTAGCCTAGTAAGGCGCCATGTCGTCTGTACTAGCTGGCAGCTGGCCAAGCGTCCCGTGTTCTAATGACCTTGAAATAAGTTTCAATGTGCGCCACAGACTCTTCAGTCTTATTAATTAAGCCAATCAGACAAGCAGAGGCTAATTGTTTGTTGAGAACAATTTTACTCTAAACTACACAGTAGCGTAGTTGAGTCTGAAAAGAGGTTACGTAGGGTTTTCGGAGTGGAGCGACATTATCCAGGAAACTTTCCCCTTTTATGAACTAGTCGTCCGTTCTACAAAGCGGTGACAATTCTCGCGTCGATGTCCCTGCCATTGACGCGAGAATTGTTACCATGGATTCAATACAAATGATTCTGAACCTTTTCTTCACATTTCTGCGTTGAAATTTTTCGTTGGTATTTAAACAAAAAATCTGCTGTTTCATAGAAAAGTGCTATACCTACGCGGTCAAAATGTATGGAAGAGTTGATTTTTTTAAATAACCGATGAAATTTTTCAACGCACAGGGGGCTTCAGAATCATGTACTGAATCTATGGTAACAGGTTTTCGCGTCGAAAGCGAAATGTAGCGACCCCGTATCAGTTATTTAAATCGCCGGGCACGACACCATTGCATTCGTGGAATGGAAAAGCCCGCATTTCCCCGAATTTCGCTTTTCCCCGAATTCGGCTAATTGCCAGAAGGGCTTTACACTTGGAACTAAAACGACATTTAAGCCTTTTCGTTCACGTCGGTCTGTTGGCAAATATCCAATTTCACACACGGGCTGTTGCCTGTTTTCAAGGGTTTGAAAGAACAAAGAACGTGTCGAAACGGTTTTAATATTTGAAGTATCTCAGCTTTATCGAACAAAAGACAGGACAAAAACGGAGATATCTTTCTTGGTACAAGTTTGTTTGAATAAAAGGACAAATATTGTCTCTTTCGAGACTTGGCGGTCACCTTTCTCGTTTTTCATTCGTCCAGCGTATCTGAATCTTGAAGATGTCGGCGAAAACTTAAAAAGCAGGTAAATTCTACGTTACGAAATGTGAGTTGATAAACTAAGTAGGTACCTAAATACAACGGATGATCAGTTACTCTATCATCCGCTGAAGATCCGGATATCCGGAGACCATTAAACCAAATATCCATTTTCGGCCGTTTTAGTTTTCGGCTAAAAAATGTTACTATGTATATTCGGCAAATCAATATTCAAAATTTATTTATTCATAGAAAATCCATAGTTGCAACAAAAAAGCACAATAACTAGGGAAATATTGCCAGTGACACTCGCGCAATAAAGACGAAACTAACGACATATCATTCATCAAAATCGGTTCAGCAGTTAGTAGTTACGAGGGAACATAGAGACGGACATAATACATATAGGTCAAACACATTACTCTCCTTTTTTGGCTTCGCCGCAGACGGGTAAAAAGTAGTAGTTAGTTTGCTTTCAGTATTATGGCGTGTCCTTCAAAATTCAAACCCTTTATTTTATCGATATGTCTGGCCATGACAGTGGCACACAAGTAATTACGGAAGTACTGTAGTAGGTACACATTTACTTAATTAACAAGGAACCTCGATACTCATATATCGATCTTTGGTAGGTAATTTCCCCTAGGATCTGTAACTCGATACAATGTTGTTATAACGACATCACTCTACGAGAGAGGTTTTATCTTTCAACAACTCGATCGTAAATATCTAGATCGATTAAAGGAGTTAAGAACGATGTACTTTCCCTAAGCAGGGCTCGGACAGCGGTATATTTTTCAAAATGATTTGTTTTGTTTAAGTTCGAACAGAACGTTATAAAAACGTTTTTGAAGAAGAACAAAATTAAAATGGTTTTCGATTAGTAAAACGTTTTTAACCGTTTTTTTTTCCATTTTTGGGTTAATCGATAGGAAACTCGCAACACAACCATAACCAATACGTAAGAGGCAAGCGCATTGAAATCAATGATGGAATGAAATGAAGATAAGGTACAATTTAACTTAACAAGTTCATGCTTGTCGGCGCGCGCCACGTGCCCGGCTGCGTCCTGCGGTTTTTGAAAACGTTCTCATTTCGTTTTCGTGTCGAACAAAATGTTGTACAAAAAACGGTTAGAAACGGTTTAAAACGTTATTTTAAATAACGTTTCCGGACCCTCTTCCTAAGGGCGTTAATGATTTCAATAGAATTCTACTTGATTTTGATGTGTACATTATTCCCTGTATTTAGCATTACTGTAAATACTCATATAAATGGTCTGACAAATGATCCCTCGCAATACAGTTTTCATGCTCAGTTGAACAGCGACAAAAAGAGGAATGTTTGGCATAATCAACACAAATGAAGCATGAAAAAAAAGTGTTCTAACTAACACGTTTTCACCATAGATAAAATATATTGTTCAGAATTTAAGGAAGGACAAGCAAGCAGCTGTATAGTTTCCCCTTTTATGATCTTCTAATCTAACTTCTACAATAAGACTAAACTTTAACCACGTATCCTCCTGATATAAAAGAAGCACCTGAAAGAAAAAAACTTTCTCCGGAATAGGTACGATAAAAGTTTTCGAATACAACCCTGCACTCAAAATAAAATACATTACGAGCTGAACTCTCAATAACGAAGCACGGAAGCAACATTATCATATCTTTAAACAACAAAGAAAACGACAAACAATATCACAATAATGCTTTAAATTCTGTCAAGAATTAATTGTAAGCCCACGTACGCACGGGCGCTTTTTCAACACGACGTTGTTGTTACCGCGCACTGTATATCCATGTATTTTCTTAGCGCCGAAAGTTGAAAATCCAATCTTGCACTTGTGTTGGATTTTCAACGTTCAGCTTAGCGCTGAGAGTTAAAAATCAAGCTGTGCGCTTTTACAACGTGCTAGGATATGCTCTGATGCATTCTCAACGCTGGGCTCGACGCCAGCAGTTAAAAATCCAGAGTACTATAAAAAAACGTTGCGTTAAAAAAGCGCCCGTGCGTACGGGGGCTTACTAAGTCTAATTAAAACAAAAGACTTTGTTCAGCGCGACGGAATAACTTTAATTTCAAGGAAATAACATTTATGGATTATGGGTAATGCACACCATTGTTTATTTGCTATACAGCAATTTTCAATGCACCATGAGTATTATTAATCTTCTTTTTGACTCATTTGTTGATGTCAGACATAATTGAGTCATCACCAATGAGTTGTTAGAATAACATTAGCATATTGGCAAAATGATAGTTGTTGCTAAGCACAATAATTGGAAACCTGAAACGTTAATTATTGGTACTTTATGTCGCGATATCATTATGTATGATTGTACTAGACTCAGTTGTATAATAATTATCGAACAGTAACAGAATGGATTCATTTGGCCTCATTTCGCATCTGTTATTATGACCATTTGCGGGGCGTAATGTGAATCAGATAAATGTAAACTACGACGGACGGGTATCCTTTAAGGCGGAAGCGTCAAGGCAGCCCGCGAAATTCAAATTTTCAATTTGCTGTTTGCTGGTCAATATCAGGGGGCCTACCACAAGCTCATAAAGCAGTATTATTTTAATATTACTTCAGTGTGGAAAGAGATGAAGCTCTACAGGACGTATAGCTCCATCTCTTTCTCTGGTTGTATGTTGATTTTAATATGATTCGTGACCGTATCAAATGTTTATTTATAGAATTATAATCATAAAAATCATCAATACAACTCTCTAAGTTCATGTAATCCTATTAAATTGCTATTTCATGAAATCATGACATTTGAGGATTATGCTTACTTATGCGAGTTGTGTTGCTGATTCTTAAGTTTATAATTCTGTAAAACCATATTTGTTACGGTCGCGAATCATATTTTAATTTAACATAAGTACAACCTGACACTGACCTGCAAATTGCAAAAAACGTAAGAAAAATTGAATTTCGCGGGCTACCTTAGCGCATCCCCCTTAAGTTTATGTTCGCTAAACCACGGTTTGAAGGACGGCTGGTAGCGACTGAGCGACGCCACCCCATAACTATGCCAACGTGCCAAGGCCAGTGGACATTTACATAACTCTCACGTTCCACATGAGTCCTGCAAACCATTTTATTGCCAAGCCATTCTAAATATACTTGAAGTCAATGCAAATAGCTAAAGGTTTAGAATTCTCAGACTTAATTGCCCGAGGCGAGACGAGAGAAAATGCTGGAAACTCAATCATTTCCTCGCCGTAAAGATTTTATATTTGAATGTAAACGTAATACGATATCAGTGAATTGGCAACGGATTTCAATATGCTAATCTGTAATTGTCACAGTGACATGTAAACTCGGTGACGTGTTTCCGCTTGGGTGAAATTGTTTCAGGAGTTTTGTGCTGGAAATTCCAGTTTATTTAGAGGGCATAAAATGTACTCGTTAAGTTTTATATGAGGATATCAGAGTACGTACTTAAACCTGACGTAAGTAATTACGTTACAATAGATTTCTTGGAAGATGCGATCAGTATCTAATTTCAAGAAACAACAATGTTGAGATCATAGAATCGAGGAATCCATCACAGTCGGCTCGCTTGTGGTAAATATGGTAGTACGAAGACACATGACATGACATTCTAGAACTTGACCTCGAGGTTGATTGATAGAATTGTGAGAAAAGATTAATCCATGTTTTAATAGTTGATTTCTCATATAGTTGTTATTGTTGTAGTTGTTTCTCATGTATTGTTGATCAAGAAACATCAATGATCCGCTTCCATTAGTCTACTGACCTTACAATCCGTTGCCTAGAAACTAAGAAGGATAAAACTTGTATTTCCCCTTTATAATTATTCTAAAGTCCGCCAACATTTGTTGGAAGTTTTTAGTTCATGTTCTTTGCCCAACCTAGGTAGCCCACCAACCTAATTACAAATAAGTAATTCGACATTAAGGGATATGTAGGAAAAAAATAAAAAATTGGACTTACCTCCGATCAAACCATAAGTGATCATCATCATGGTAACACTCTTGCTGAAGGTCGACAGGACAAAAGCAATGGCTGCGACAAACGACCCAGCCACGCAAACAGCCCGGCACCCGAACTTGTTGCATAATGCCGACACCACCGGACCTGTCGACAACATTGATATTCTTCATAAACAAGCCAAAACAAGAAGAAGAAGAAGATAAACAAGTGAAAGAAAGCAAAGGACTTGTAGACTTGCGTAACATAACTAGTAACAACCCCAAAGTCAAAGGGCTGGAAGATCTAATTAATACACGGTAGAGTGAACATATTAAGGCGAAAGCGCCAGGGTAGCCCGCGAAATTCAAATTTTCTTACGATTTTTGCAATTTGAAGATCTTTCTTGACTGACTGACAAATTGCAAAAACGTAAGAAAATTTAAATTTCGCGGGCTACCTTAGCGCATCCACCTTAAGCCTGATTTACACGGTGCGATTTAATTATCTGTGGCATACCATAAACTGAAGTAACAATAAAAGTTCTATAGTCCAAACAGTGTTTAGACGTTACAAGATATATAGTTGCTTCTATTTTATTGTATGCGACAGGCAAGAATCTTGCAGCGTGTAAATGAGGCTTAAAGTTTTGATATAAGTTCCAAGGCGCAACCGTCTCGCAATTAATTATTTACTACAGGGCGAATAGCTAAGAAAACTAATTAAGAACCGTTTGCCGCAGAAGCGTTAGAAATGTAGAGGTGACATTTACGTAAGGCAACACAATTTGCCAAAAAAAAAAGCTTGGTTCTTTGAAGAGAATATTAAATAAAATTGAAACGATGTAGCTCCCAGAATAAGTCAGACTTTTATGCATTTATTATCACAAGATTGTCCTAGTAGGTCATTGATATTGTGCCAATTCTGTAATAATATGATAAAGTGGATAAGGTATATGATACTTATTTGCATTCTAACATAACTGTACTATTAACACGCCAAACACAATATTTCTTACGTAGTATGGTAAGATCATTATCGATAACAGTCAAGTGACCACCTTGGTACTAAAACCTACATTACAAACTTGATCTGAGCAACTCCTTGTATTATTTAAATACTTGCTATCCAGTTCAAGGAATCGAAGCATCGTCGTAAAAGATTCATTTTACTGCAAACACGAGTTTTTATTCTTATAAGGACTTTTATGGAGCTGTTTGCAGAATTATGGAACTTTCACACAGCTTTGCAAGTTTGAAGATACAGAGAAAACGGGCCCTGTGTCAAATTCAAACTGGTACTTAATTACTTATTTTTAATAACACCTCATTGCTAATCAGCCTATAATATTCCCACTGCTGGGACACAGGCCTCTTCGAGAGGGAGTGGGCTGTAATCTACCACGCGGGCCCGGTGCGGGTTGGTAGATGTCACATGTCCTCAAACTTTTGGTTCTATCTAGGATATATGCCGGTTTGCTCTCGCGGAGATGAAATTATTTACACCTGCCTGCGTGGATTCGAACCCAACGACCTCATAAGTCGGGGCCGTTAACACTGGGCCACCACTGCTCGCTATCCATTACCTACCTAATTGGTAATAAACAAATTAATCTACAATCAAAAAGTAACCGTACCGATAGCTACAGTAGCTACAAATTACAAAAAATCATGCGTATGATTAAAAAAAAAATTAAAAAAATGAGTACAAATCTAAATTAAACGCGTGTAGATAAAACTACATTTTTATCTTGCACGTTTTACTGTGGAGACTTCGAATGCACCGTAAGCTCGCGTTCGCACGGACGTAAAAATATCGCGGCGGGATTTTATCGCGCACTGGATTTTCAACTCTCGGTGTTGTTAAGTCGAACGTTCAGTATCCAACAGAGAGCGTCCAAGCGCGTTGAAAAAACACACAGTTGAATTTTCATCTCTCGGCGCTAAGCAGAGCGTTGGATTTTCATCTCTCGGCGCTAAACAGAGCGTTGAAAATCCAGTGCACGAAAAAAAATCGACGCGGGATAAAACCGCCCGTGCGGACCTAGGCTAACTAACAGCGAATTCTATGTAGCCTAAATCAAAGTTCGCAGTCAGATAAGTTACTCTGAAATGTTAGGGTCACTATGCCAGGTCTCTCCGATAAGATACTTTCGCTACCACACACAAAACGGCACAAACTCCAGTCAAGCAAAATTATTTTCTAGGACATTTTTGTTTATCAAACCATCGTCGTATCTTCGATCGTAATCGAGTACTTTCAAATCAGGTCAATGGCAGTTTAAAATAGATAAAATAAGATAGGACCTGGACGGATAAACTGCTGATACGTAAAACCTAGTACCTATGGGATGACGTTATTACTTAATACTCCTCATAAGAATTAGACAGATAAGCAGCACCCTCATTGCGTAACACACGATCAATAGCAATCTGTTTCATTTGACAGTTCAACAACATTCATTGCGTTATAGGTATACGTTGTTGAACAGACAAATTTTTCGAACATATGAAGCAATGTATTAGCAATAATCCTTCAAAATTATTCAGATTATGATGATCATTTTGAAGTCAATCAATTATGATTATGACGCAATGAGGGCTACCGCGTATGAATTCGCTGCTAGAGGCGCTAGTGTAGCGTGAGGTCTCCGAAATGTCAAATGTCACTGAACGTTCACTGTTTGCAGGATTTTCTATCGCGAATTTTTACTTATTATTCATAATGTTTTTAAAGATTATGCTATTCCTGATTCATTATGGCTTAAGATTTTAAGTAACAACTTAGGATTAATTTAGTAGCACTTGGAGGAAGAATAATATGTGTCTGCTTCATGCTTGCTAATTTTAGGAACATTATAATGTTAATATTCATTTGAAGTTTTAAAATGAAATAATACAATATTTTTTTTAATAAAGTAATGGTTACTTAAACATATCCAAAACATCAAATAAAAGTACTAATAGGACCTTACTCACCAGTGGCGCCAACTGTTTTGCACAACGGTAAGCAACGATAGCACCTATTAGGACGCAGGTTCAAGTTTTTTGCATAGTAACAATTAAATTATCGATATTTGAGTCACGAGAATTAGGCTCGGTAATTTTATCAACCGACACGAAGAATAATTAGTATTTCTATGATAAGAAGCATTACATAAACTGATGCGTTTCACTCTGTGAGTGCGGACTATTCCTAACTAATCTGGATGGATTTATCTACCACTAATGCACTGTACTTGATTATCACAACCGTTACGAGGTACTCGCAATGAACTGATATTAACAGTGACAATAGGCTCGCCCCCTATTACATGGGACTTTAACATAACTGGCGAAATGTGGGTGTACCTGTTACAGGCACACCTCTGCCCAACCCTTCGGGGAAACAAGGCGTGATGTTATGTGTTATGTTATGTTAACAGTGACACGGTTATTTCATTTTACTGCATACGTTTCTAGTGTCAATTACTATAGGTACACGATATCAATAACAACAGATTTATTATATCTTTTCAGATAATCTAATGTGTAAAAAGGTAGAAATAACACGACTAATCAGAACGACTTGTAAATCGTTTTACAGGCTGTTGAATTCTCGAACATAAGTTTCCTTTGAATAATGTCAGTTAGATTTTCAAAGAGCTATGTTCGATTATGTCGTCAAACATAGGTATACATATAAGAATAACCTTATATGGTATAAATACAAGGAAAAACTCGTTCAAAAACAAATTTAAATATGCTGATAACTTGAGAAAACTCCGGAAAATCTCGTCATCATAATATCACCCAAGAATGAAGTCGGCAATAAGCCAAGATTGTAAAGCGATTAATTTGCTGTGTGTTCTAAGCTAATACCGTGGTGCATTATAATACTGATACATTTGTGTAGGTACTCGTAAACATTAGCTGCATAAATCTCTTGTTAGATACTAGATAAGTACATAAGTATAACCCACACATGAATAATAGATGGTGCATGTGACAACGTGACCTGAATTGATAGGAAATGAACGAGCGTTCGATTGCAATGGCGTCCAAAAATGAGGAATGCTAAAGGTCTCAGCAATTACCTACTGATGTCAATTAAGACCCATCCGTCAGATGCCAGCACGAATTCCATGTTGTATCTATTTTACATGAATTAGTAGAGCCACGGAACATTATAATCTATCTGCTAATAGCTTCTGAGACCAATGTAGATAATAAAGTTGTTGGACTAATAAACTAAACAATCAAACATACACTGCGTCGGAAGCTGTTAACACACAACGAGTAGGTAATAAATTATCAATCATCATTAATCTTACCGGCCGCTAGATAAAATCCTGACAGCAAGCTGCCGACCCACGCGACAGTGCCTTTACCCTCGCCGAAGTACGTCACTAGTTCTGGTAGGAATATGCCGAATGTGTAGGCTATGCCATCCACGATCATGTTGCACATGAAGGATGCGAAGACCACGACCCAGCCGTAGCCCCCGTCTGGGGGAGGCGGCAGTTCATAGTCGTAGGCCTCATCGTCGTCGTCCGCGGCTGCGCCTTCCGCCGTCAGTCTTGCTGCTTCTTCGCATGACGTCTCACTTTCCGTCTGTAACAAAGACACGATAGCTTTTTATTTTTAATCACCACTGCGGCTCTCAATAAAAGTGGCGACGCGCGCACGCTGAACCTCAATGCAGTTTCGTTGCAGTATTCTGTAGAATTCTATAGAAGCTATAATGACTATAATGGCTGTGTGAATGTGACCATTGATTTTTCAGTGACTAAGTATGCAACAATATGTAGGACATAAATACAGGCTACTGGAAATACAAAGACGATTTTAAAGACCTCATAAAAATTCTCATTCGTAGCAGTTCATAGCTGAAATTACTACGCCTACACAAGGCGCCAGTTTAAACGATCAAAATTAATTTACACAAACATTTCAGTCACTTCATGGACGAGTCATATCATACCAGCAAACAAATCATCTAAAAATATACCGTTGAGTCGTTATGTTTAGGGTACTCTATCAATCACATACGTCACTAGATTTACTCCTTTTTTATGTAACATATCCCAATTTTAAATTAACCAGCATTTACAAACACTGACAAAGATGCTTTGAGCGTCAATGTCATGGCTGCCCATATACAGTTTTCCACAGACATTAAAAATTAACGCGTCGTAAATTCAAATCTATTACGTCATGTTGATTTCATTATTATTGTACGTATTTAACATGCTTTATTGTCGTCTGTCGTAAATTTTATAAACGTTAGTAATAAAACGTTTGCTCTTAACGAGCCTTCGGAATTTTACCGTTCGTAACTTAATTTCCCGAGCCTGACAAACTTTATTTTGAGCTACGAAGCCTGGGTAGAAAACTCGTGACCTCGAGGAGCTCGTGGCTAAGTAATAAACAGCCGCTCGGGTTGATCCATGAGGTTTTGGTCCGTGGATGGGTGACCATCTTTACATACCGAAACTCCTCCGTGCCTCGGAAAGCACGTTAAATCTTTGGTCCCGGCTTTCATTCGTGGATCTTTGACAGTGGTTACGGGTCGTCAGAAGCCCGAAAGTCTGATAACCAGTCTTACCAAGGGTATCGTATTACCCAGTTACTGGGTTGTGGAGGTCAGATAGGCAGTCGCCCCATAAAATACTGGTATTCAGTAATATCCGGTTAGACTAGAAGCCCACCGCAGTTGGGAAAAGGCTAGGCAGATTGATTTGAAGACTACGTAGAAAACTCCGACGATCAATAACATGTTACGAATTTTCAATAAGCGGAAAACGACTATCAGTGTATGTCGGTATATGTTCTTTTCACGGCCATTGCCACTGCCACTGCCAAAGGCTTTATTCCGATTAACATGCATGTTGAATATCAAACGCAAGTATATACTTACGCCTATTGTTAATAACTGGAAAACAATGAGACAACTTTAATCGCAGTTGCAATCAGTTCTTTGTTATTGAAATAAAAGAAAACATACGCAGATGAAAATCTGTATAGATTGAACTTTTGCACGAAATTGAAAAATCTAGCGGTTGTTTGCAATGGCAGCAACAGTTGCAAAGTGATATACGATTCTGTTTGTCTAGTAGGCACTTACTTTTGCCCGCGGCTTTGCCCCCGTGGGAAAATATCCCACATACTACCGGGATTAAAAGTACCCTATGTGTTAATCAAGGTTATAAACTATCTGTATGCCAAATTTTATTCAAATCCATTCAGCCGTTTTTGCGCCAATCCGGAATATAGGTGCAAACAAACAGACAAACGAACAAAAATTCTTCGTTTCTCGTTATAAATATAGATTAGTGCATGTTATCTGAACCCCAGCCTAGTTCTAAGTGCAATGACTATACAATCAGGCATGCATAATAAACACTGCAGATAAAATAATCAACAAGTAAATGTGTAGTTTAGTAAATTATGTCACAGTTGAAAATACTGATGTGGATGTGGACATCCCTTTGTTAGCAGCATAAGCGACGTTTCATTATCGTTTTATCATTTCTTTGTTTGCCGCCGTGTCAATAAAGGCTTGTGCAGACCAGCGCGACACGCGACGCGACACAAAGGCACCGCCCGTCGCGCGACGAGCGGTGCCTTTGTGTCGCGTCGCGTGTCGCGCTGGTCTGCACAAGCCTTAACAGTTGTCATGCTCAGTGCTAGAACTATCGATACTCGGACACTCAGAGAGTGCCTACTATTCTATCTATAGCTATTTAAAATAAAAGGCTTCTTCTATAATTCGCCTTTGTTTTTGCTAACGGTAAAGATATACATGATGCACATGCAGACTGCACTGTTACCTGGAACCGAGAGCAAAACACCTGTAACCCGAGAAGCTGCTACTAGAAGCTCATAGTTTAGCGCAGTTGTTTACATCAAAGTTCGAACACGTGCTGCCAACCTGCTGTTTCTACTCGGCGTATATCAAATGATACCAATTTAAAATAATATAAACAATGCGGTAGTAGTGAGTCACGGCGCGAGAGGAAAATTACAGTAGTACGAACTGCGAAGTGTTTATTAAGTGTGGATTAGGTATTTGGCGACCGTTAATTTCGTTTAGTGGGAAGATTACCAGCAAAAAATGTCGACAGAACAAAAATACTAACCAGTTGGCCTGAGAGTATAGCAAACGCTTTCCCTTGCTATGCATGTAGTAAGAAACTGTTTCATATCTCTCTGATAATACGGATTAGCACCAAAAAAGTCCCGTAGTAGTCAAAGAATCAGTCAAAACAAGCTACAAATAAAATAAAAACTAAAGATAACTAACAATATGAATTAATAGAGCTGCGAATTAGGCCAAGGCGTTGATAATGTTCTCATAATAACGTAATATGATTATGGTGCTCGTTATCGAAAATAACAAGGAATATTGTTTTCAACAAAACCTTACAACGAAATGTCATATTGAAAGCTGCATGTTCCTCTTTCATTTCAATAGAATTACCGGCTATTCAAATACTTCCACGGGTCTCTCATGGACTCATGGGTGTCCAGAACAGAACGGGTTTGTTTAACGCATGAGCACTACTGTGAGCTGTCATTGTAACAGCCCATCGCTTTGTTTACAGCAGACGGGTGCCCGACCTTGTACGTGTTTACACCACAAACTGCTCAGGCATAATGATTTATTTTGTTAACATATATTATAGAATATTGTAGACACTTCCTCGTTTTCACTTACGTGATAAACTGATTTGGAAGTTAGGATATTTGTAAGCACTATTATACCTAGTATAAATCCTGAAATATTGTTAGTAAAAAAGATTTTTAGTCATGTATTTGTGGTCGTAGAACATTTTCCCTAGGTTATAAACCGATTAGAATAGGTATGTGGTATGAAGCATAGTTATTTTTATCCATCATGAACAATTAAAACAAGACATGAGGAATAAACACTGACCGTTGAAATTAAAATAACTCCTTGCCTCATACCGACTTGTGAAGGCGGAAAATTCGATCTAACGAGGAAGCCCAAACGGCCTTAGAACATTGTACTTACTTCAACATACCGAGACAAAGAATCTTGTAAGCTTCGATAAGAATTAATGTCAAAGATTCCGCGTTGCTACAAAATGAATACAATTTGAAAACAATTCCTGCTGCCCTTCGGTAAAGAAAAATGCTTTTATTCTCATAACTTAGAAATCAAATCGAATGTCAGACAAAGAAGCAACGATCGATGACTTATATTGTGTTTGGGTCACATTGAAATACCTACCTACTCGTAAAATAAAGTCACTTTCAACAAAAAAAAAGGCCAAAGTGATGGATCTCCTGGCAAGAAAACAGTGGCACTCCGGGAGTGCCGACAGAAGTGAAAACTTGAACAAGATCGCCTTGGTGGAAGAAAAATACTTGCATAGAACATTGATCCGTAACGGAATATAAATAAAGAGCACAATCACGTTAAAAAAAATGAGGTGTCGGTAACGGTGTCGCGAGTTCAATTATTTTTTCCCATCTCAAAAATGCCCAACGCGCCTAAATAAATTTTCACATCAAAAACCAAGACAGCGCTGCGAACAATACAGTGAAGCATGCAAAAACTACACCTCTGCTCTGTGCAAACACGCATTTACAATGACACTACAATTAAACTACACCTCACTAAGAGCACACATGTTTACGAAACCGGTTCCACGTCACTGTTGACAGCGGTATGTCTTGGTATTTTATTTGGTCTGAGATAAAACCCGACAAATAAAAGAACATGCATAAGTGTACAGATGCGCAGGTACGCTAACAAATTCTATCTAAACTTAAACTTATTGTAAACAAACAGAATTTTGTTATTAAAGCGTCCTATGTAGATCTTGACACTACATAAATATTCAACAGATGGTAGCTCTACAACATATTTCACTTTGGTATTTACAACCGCAAACTCTGCAGCGGGTGTTATTGACCTTAGTGTGAACTTATGTCTGCGAAATTCTAAAATTAAATTTCACTTTGAGCGACATTAATTTTCATTTAAATTTGCACTCTGACGGAAATCTTCTTCGAACAAAACATCAAAATAATTAAGAGGAAGACGAAAAAAACTTCTAAGACGATTTCGATTTCGATGATCTTATCTTATCTTATCTAATCCTAGAAATAGTTGCTATAATATCTGTCCTTTTCAATGAAGCTCTAAATGAATTCACAAAATCGCTGAGCATAAAAGGGAACAAGTCATGGTGAAAACATTTAATGAAAAAGCCAAACCAACCAACATCTCAGATTTTCAAACTGAAAAAAGTCAGGGGAAACCCAAATCGGCTTAAAAATGGAAATTACACACTCAACGCGGAGAGTACGACTGAAAAATGTTTCTAATTAGTTCAGATCTGGTAACTTCAGCGTCATTACGAAACGTTGGTGAATGAATTTTCGATGTTATTTTTCAGGTCAATTTATTTAGTCTGATGTAATGGTATTTAACTTGGCCACAATGGCCACTGCGTACAATGGCAGGCAACGTGGTCGCGTCGTGTGCCGCAGCGCACGCGCACGTGATCTCGATTGCCATTAATTGATTAGTGCCGCACGCCTGTCGCAGGCTGCTTCCTTCAACCTATTATATATGTGAAGACTTGCACAGGACGCAAATATGTGCGGCAAATGAATCACAACCCTATTACGTTTTATGAGCGTATATTTTAACTATGTAGCAAAGGATTTAGATCGGAATGGATAGCCTTTGGATCGGACAAGTCACCCGTGCTTAGTTTAATTTACTAGACTCTTTCACCTCGCCCTTATATTCAATGAACCTAGCAGTCATGAATAGGGAAAGCATAATAATTATTAGTTGGGCTATATGTGCAAAAAAAACTCAGCAAGATTTATAGTTGCAATAGACGATATAAGCGTGTCGCGTGCACATGAAATCAAGACGATTATGACAACTTTAGAGTAAGTATATTGAATTGAATAAATGTCAAGTAGGGTAATGAATGCTAACCAATGTAAACCAATTATGTGTCACGGTTCTGTAACCTAGTAAAATTTACTGAGCGTACAATCGCTAATTGTGTAGTAATTTACTAATTACAAAGGTAATTTATCCATTATTTAAATAAGCCGGTAAATTTTGTCTGTAATTATGTTTGTTTTTATTTGAAACACATCACTCAATCAAATAAAATACTAACCATCTTTTTCACACTCATATTTCAAGAAAAACACTAATAAATGGCAGAGATAAAATACACAACACCCACGTCAGTTGCAAAACCAATCGACAATGGCAATGATAAGTCTGTAGTCCTTACTGTAGATAATTCGATATCCTAATCAACACACGCCTTGATAATAACAACACTAATTACTTCGATATCTTGAGGGAGATCCGGTAGGCTACCAACAGTGGCCATTCTATACGAGTGACAAACGTATTTGAGCAGTATAATCTGAGCATTGAATAGCGTTGACATACTGGTGTATGAACAATTAACCAGTCATTAATAATAAATGCATCGTGTTACACGTGCACATCAGATTTAAATGCACCTTGAACACCTATGAATGCTAAGTTAAGTAAATAATATTATAGATGTACGCGCATGTGAATTTATGGTTTAGGTGAGCCGCGTCTTAGCTGGCTCTACTAATAAAGTTATTTAGTTTATTTATGACAGTGAATTGTTCGATTATGGCTGTTAATTTGAGCGTTTTTTGAACTCCTACACGTATATTTTGATGAATTGGTGTATTTCTAAAAAACACTACTTTATTTTGAAGAATTTGGCGTTTGCTAACAAAGATTGGGATAGTGACTGCACCAAAATAAGGCTGTCCTTAAAATGTCTAGTTTTTAGCGCCAGTACTAAAATGGGAAGTGTATAAGTTACAGGAATAAATTGTTGTATCTAAACGTTTACTCACGAAATCGCATGTATGATATTTATAACGAACTGAACTGCTGCAAGACTGTGCAGCAGTGGTTCCCTGGCGCCGTGCCCGTTAGTTTTCACAACTCAATTTGAGGTAAGTCGGACAGTCGGGGTGGCCTTTATTTCAACACCTATCTGCTGTCCCTTGGGTAAAAGAAACACTGATTTAAACCTACGCGACCTTTGTAAGAAGTGGTTAGTAATAGACAAAGTAAACCGCAAGGACGTGCGATGTCATCATAAACTTATGTAAGTATTGTTTAACTTATAATTTGTACATTACATGATAAAATAATGTGCCTAAAACAATAGCAAACAATACTTACTAATAAGGAGGTGGTGATAAACACGATAATAAACTCGCAACAATGCCACGAGTTTGGCCCAAATATAGAGGTGGCCGAATGGAAATGATTTGTAAAAAAAACTAAAACGTGACAAATCGACTGAAGCTTTAAAAATATCATAATACGACAGGTATTTGAAAATACGTTTGATATCATTTCTAACAATACAGACATCTTTTTTGTGACAACTGATGCAGTCACACGTATAAAACCTATTTATTTAAGTAATATGAGCGGTAATGTCGGATATTAATGGCGCAATTAAAGGAAAATAAGTAGAGGATAACTATAAAAAAAAGAATGACAAACAATACCTAGATTCCTATCAATGTGAAATTCAAGCTAAAATTGTAAATGTACATCGCGCGCCTCACCACATACCACATAACACCGCACTACTTACCACATCACATGTACTAACTAGGAATAAGTTTCATAAGTTTATTCTTACTGTATTGCAACTTTACTTATATTTTACTTTACTTTATTGTATTTTTATTTTCTTAAGATTTTACTAATCTTAAGGAAATAAAAATACAATTCTTACATATTATAAAACAAAGTCCCCCGCCGCGTCTGTCTGTCTGAACGCGGTAAACTCAAAAACTACCGAACGGATTTTCAAACGGTTTTCACCAATGGACGGAGTGATTCATGCGGAAGGTTTTAATGTATAATTCATTATGGTTTTGTGTAAATTGGCTCAAATATGACGATTATTTTTGAAGAAGTTGGAAAAAATCATGCCGACTGGGAGCTTTACTGGTGTGCGCTGCGTTAACCGGAAAAGATACGTCAAATTTATGTTCTACGATATTATTGTTCATCTTAAAAAGTTCAACAAAAAGTCCGCGATGGCAGCGGTAGGAGTCAGTGGCGTTTTCCTCTGTTATTAGGTATGAAATCTCGGTAGTACGATCCCCTGGGATATTTTCCGACATCCACGCGGGCGAAGCCGCGGACAAAAGCTAGTATAAGCTAAATACAGAAAAATGTATATTTACCCTTAAATGTACGACAATGATGTGAAAGAGCGAAGCCTTCTAATACAGGCATTGTTTGCTTAAAAGGAGGCTCCAAACACGTTTAAATGTAATGTAATTTTCTATTTGTCACAATAAACTATTTTTGTATATAATGTAGTCTGGTCCATACTAAAGTTCCAAAACAATACTAGCAGCCAGACTGACCTGCCAATGTGCCACTATTAACCCACATGCATTGCCGATATCGCCTAGTTCTTATCCAAAGGACAAAAACGTGACGGTTTCATAAACAATTCAGTTTCCCTAACAACGATTCAAGGTAACATACAATGCACAATGAAGAACTAGCTTTTGTGAAGTAGATAATATAATAAAATACCTACAAGAAGGTAATGTAATTCATAATTATTAATATACAGTAATTATATCCCGTTTTGAACGTGACTGAAACTCGAAAAAAGTAAGAAAGGACAATACTTCTAAAGCAAATAAGAAATTAAATCACGAGAAACAGAAGAATGGGCATGGTTTTTTTTTTTCGACCAAACACTTGATAATATTTTATAACCTACTTGTTTATGGGGCATGCGGTGCTAGCCTGTAATTAATTGTTACACTAACCTTAGATGTTATGTACTTACTGTAAATGTTATGAGTGTAAACAATTGTTGGTTGGCCAATAAAGGAAAAAATAAAAATAAAAAAAACCTGCCTGTGTGACAGTTTGTCGGCAGGATTAGCGCTCGTCTTAAAACATTTGGTAGTTAATCTAATTAAACATCAGTAGGTAGGTTCAAATAAGGACGGTAAGATATTTTTGTTCAATTGAATAGATCAATAATTATTGTCACATGTGGTGACCATTTCATTGAAAAGTTCGGCTTCCAGTGTTCGCCTGCTAATTACACCATAGCTCTTCTCAGAAAGTCGATACAATTTAAGTGTAGGGGTCAAATACTTATTGGTTGGTAGTAGAGCACCCATAAGAACAATGCCAGAAGGAAGAAAAAGTAGAGACTAAAACTTCAGTTTTTTCTAAACGATTGTGATAGTGAGAATCGTAGACTCGTAGCTCTACCAGCTACAGCTACGCAAACAGCTCTACGTAGCAAGCTCCATGCTACGCAGAGCATTATAAATTGTGGACCAAAAATCCTGCTTTTATTATGAAAACCAGGCAACAAAAAACATTCCATAACACTAGTTGCTTTAGTAAAAAAATATTGAAACATTTCATTTGCAAAATATAACAAAACATAATTTGGATACAATCGACATCGTAAAAGATATCGAGATGATAATAATCGAAGTAGTCGCCAATTATGTTGATAAAAGCTATTTTTATAATTCCATGCTTAGCGACACAGTATTCGATATACAGCTTAAAATAAAGAAGATAAACACATTATCTACAGTAAATATCAGGGTATTAAATCTTTAAACCGTCTGCAAAACGTGTAAAAATCACCTTACATAGATAAGGCGTTATCATAATGATTTATTAAGCAATCCTTAGGTTTTAGGGATCGAGTTTGAGTATCGTCGGTATTATTTAACTTTTAAGTACTACAATAATCTAATTTAATTCTGTTTTTAAGATAATTAGGCTAATACAGTCATTGCATACACATCGGCGAATTTTATCTGTTACTAGCTTTAAGGCTTCTTCAAACAGGCGCGACACAAAGGCACCGATCGTCGAGCGACGAGCGAGCGTTGTCTTTGTGTCGCGTCGCGTGTCGCGCCTGTTTGTTAGAGCCTTTACCCGGCCCAGCTTCGCACGGGTAGCTCTAAGTACTTATCTACGGCGCACCTACCTACCCTACCTACCTACCTACCCTAACTACCCTACTTACCTACCCTACAGGTTTGTGGAGTGATAATGGCACTATCTTTGTTAGAGCGGGAAGGGAGCTTAGGAATTTATTACCTCGAGAAGGATCAGTAGTAGCTAGTCCACGGCACCAACTGGCACTTCATTCTACCCCACTCACCAAACCATAGTATAAGGTCCCTTTTACTATGACCAAACTTTGGTGACTTTTTACCTGCTTTACCTACCTTACCTAACTTCCCTACCTACCCTACTTACCTAGGTAGGTAAGTAGGGCAGGTAGGGAAGTTGATGGTTTCAATACTTCTCAAAGGTATGTAGGTAGGTACCTACAAAAACCTACAATACTTCTCAAAGGTAGGTAGGTACCTACATACCTGAGAAGTATTGAAGGTTTTTTATTTACAAGAAAAGTTAAAGTGGTTCAAGCATTTAGCTAGTTATCAACTGTACTCTGCAGCGTGATCGATTGCAGTAAGAAACAGCTCCGATTTATCAAGCGATAAGGCAATGCAACAGGTATAACATTGAAATGCATCCAACTTCCACTTCAATTTCTCCAATGTTTTATAGTTGAAAACGATATATTCTTAACAAGCTTATAGTTCTACTTCGGTGAGACTTTAGGGCTCATATAGAGATTAAGGCCAAGGCCGTAGGCAGCCCCCGCTCCGAAATTAGAGAAGAATCCAGAATCTCAATCAGAGATCGCTTTATTTCTGATGATCATCCACGTCGGTTGCCTTTAATTTAAGGTAAGTGAGTATGTATGTATGTCAATCAATCTGCTTAGCCTTTTCCCAAATATGTTGGAGTCGGCTTCCAGTCTAACCGGATGCAGCTGAATACCAGTATTTTACATGGAGCGACTGCCTATCTGACTTCCACAACCCAGTAACTGGGTGATAGCCCTGGGTAAGACTGGTTGTCAGACTTTCGGGCTTCTGGCGACCCGTAACGACGAAGATTCACAAATGACAGCCAGGACCAACGGCTTAACGAGCTCCTCAAGTAAGTGTATATGTATGTAAAATTATATAAAATGTATGCTTGTTTTAAAATTAATTGGGTTCTTTTTGTCTCTGGTCCAGAGCTCGACCCCCCCTCCCCTCCGAAGTGAATTCCTGGCTACGGCCTTGATTAGGGCAAAAGGCAGTTATAAGGATTTTTAAACACGAGATTGGTGTCTCCGCCATCGTATGGTGATCAATCATACCATACGTAATTTTCCATAAATACAGGTTTTTCATTCTTCTACCTAATACAAAACTAATATTGACAAGACGACAACGTTATCGCTCTTCTTCAGCACACAGTTAAATAAAATTTAGGAAGAATGAAAAATAAGCCTCTTCTCTACGACCATTTACCTTTATAAATTAGTTCGACTGCTATGAATATTTTTTATCAAACGGTTAAGTCGCGTGTAGAGTACATTGTATCATTATAATAAATAATTATTTAACCTTTTGTTCACTTTACTTTTATTTTTATTGCTGTGAGAACAATGGTATTTGGAACTAATGCAGTTATTGTCGGTCTACAAAAGAGTTGTAGAAGAAAACATTTGTGACGTACATATTAGTAGAACAAACAGCATATTAATTAATAATTCAACAGGTGAAAATTGGCAAAGAAAAATGAAACAGTGTTTCCCTTTTCTCACTTAATTGTATTAGTACCTAGGCGACCGAGCTACTGGTGAAAATAGAGAACAGTACATACTAATTCCATCCTGCCATGATAGTAGGTACTTACTAATTCCATGCTGCCGTGTCATTATTCTAAGGTAGCCATCTTATTCTAAACTTTGGTTGACCGAGTTCTGCTCGGGTGAAAATACGGAGAAAACTAATTTTACCTAGCTAGATCGATATTTCGCCCCCGTAAAACCCTATAAGAATTGCAACTTTCATCGAAATCGTTACAGCCGAACGTGAGTGCAAATATATCTCATACACAAATACTGCTCGTTTAATAGTATAATAATATAGTATAGGATAGGATATTTAGCTTGCTACTGGCCCACCGCATTTATAAAAGGTCCTGTTGTTTTCAGGAAAAGCGAGCTCCAAACAAACTTTGTCGATTCACTATGAATTAGAGATGGGCCGAATGTGGTTTGAACCGAATCCGAACTTCGGCCGAACATTCGGTTAAAATGAAAAGTTCGGCCGAACTTCGGTTCAATTTCGCGCGCTTTCTCGAGAGCGACACGTCGTGACTTGTTTACGCATTTACTTCAATTATTGCTAGATATACCCCGCCCGCACACCGCGCTTCTACCGCGTGACATAATAAGAAGAACAGATTTTCAAGACTAATAAGAACTGATTTAATTTAAGGTTTACATTTACAATGTTCCTAACTAAAATAAATGACCATGAGTGAGTAAAATACATAATTTTATTTTACAGTAATGCTATTCTAATTCTATTAAATTTCAGTGAAAATAGTGAAAGTAGGCATTATTTTTCTTGTGCCGAATGTTCGGCATCTGAACCGAATTTCGGCCGAATGCCGAAGTTCGGTTCAAGCTGCCGAAATTCGGTTGAACCGAATGTGAACCGAATTTCGGCCCATCCCTGCTATGAATTTTTTATTCTTATTGTAAACGAAACGGGCACATTTACTTTATTATGTTAAAGAAACACGCACGTCATGATCGATTATTATCATTTTAATAATTTAATACCACATCGTAGCCGTGCGCCGTGTTATACCGGTGTGGACTGTCGATGAACTTTACTAAATGAATGAATGAATTATTATCTTTCTACTATTGTAATAGAGACCAGTTTGCTTTACAGTTGATGAATCGAACCTTGAATAATAGTCCTCACGAAGGTTTTCCAACAGCCTTGTATAGGATTGTCAATGTCAAAGACACGACATTAGTTTGATTGTAAAACTCTTTTGATAGAGGTTACATACAGTTGGATTTTTTACTTAACAGAACCAGGTTTTTTTTTGCGCAGTGATAATAAGGAGTTTATTTGGGAGAAAACTTGCAGAGAAGTGCATGTCGTAATACACTGGTGTGTCGTTCTCAACGTTAAGTTATGCATTACTTTATATGGTGGCAATAATCATATTTTTTTTCTTTTATAACAACCGTCTGACACGAAGAAATTAACGACCGTGCTTCATCTTATGGGTAAAGTACCTATCTGCCTGCAGAATGTTCAATAATAAATATCGATTTCTTACGTAAAAAAAATTCATTAGCTTATCCTTTTTTTTTTGGGTGGGAAATTATCAAATAACATCGGCCGCTCTGGGTGGAGCGGGAGGGCGTGTCAGTGACTAAAACCCACCCGTGTTCCTTCAGTTGCCGGGGGCCACGATCTCCCTTTCCGACTTCTTCGCAACCCCGGTATCATTAGCGGATCTGCCAATCAATTTATTTTATCTGTTGTATAGAATATACCACACTCGTTGAAGTATTATGCAAGCATGATAACGTTATTGTACTTTCTCGCAAACAAGTTTATCTATCTTTGCGTATTGTATTATCCTTGATAATTAAGATAAGACACCTGAGCCGTCGTTGTGTTTGCGATAAGAAATATTTTTGCGAAATAGGTTTGCTACCACCACCCGCAGCCGTATCTCAGTACTTACATTACAAGTGATTATGCACTGATATCTACGTTCACGTCTCCTACTGAAAAATATTTTAGTGGCAACTTGATTCATTGTTCTTGCCATTTCACAAATTACTGAAATTACCTATCTACACACATTCAAATTACATTCAGAGAGAACTGTCCAAGAGCAAATTAGAATCACAGAAAAAGACAGACTAAAGACCTGTCTAGACAGTAAATTAGAACATAGCACGTAGTCTGACTTTATCCCAAGGGTATCCCAGTTAGGATTTCCAGGGGTTCTTTAGTTGGAAACAAGCCACGTGCACATTAGTACATACTTTGGATGGCTGAATTTGGAATTCAGCAAAATATTTTCGAGGTAAATTGTACGAGTTTCTGCGCGGCACGAATGTCGATACGAGAGAAAATTTCATTTCCGTGGGTATACGTGGGTACAGAAATCAATTTACAACGCAATTTTTATTTGTACACACGGCTTTATTCTTTCATAAAGAATACCTGTAAATAAAAGAGAGATTTATAATGCCTTCTTAAAAGCTTTAAAAATGATAAAATAGACATTATTTAAGAATATTCCTTACTACAATATTTGAAATACCGAAAATTGGCGAGTAGTGTGGGCTGTTACTCATTGATAAAACGGTGACCGCATAACAGTTTGTGCCAATTGCCGGCACCCGCATGCCATTAGAGCTGATTATTACGACACCGGTCACTAAGTAAACAGCGTGAAACAAAATAATTGAGTGAATAACGTTTTGGGGACACGTCAACAGGATGAGCTATCTGACCTAACTAACCTATTCGAAATCTCCGGATGAACGTTTGGAAAATCCGCTTGTGTGCCACCCCCATTATTAATGGATGTCGTACGTAAGAGACGATAATATGGACATACTTAAACATAAAACACATACATTTAAAGGTTTGCATTATTGAAATATAAATTTCTTTAGGCGCGTTGGGCATTTTTGAAATGGGACTAAACAATTGATTTCGCGACTGTTACCGACACCAGCTTTTGACCATTAAAAAGACGCGCGATACATTATTTCCTGCACAGTAAAATTGTTCAAGTTTTCCCTCCTGTCGGCACTCCCGGAGTGCCACTGTTTTTTTGTTACCGTACCACCTCACTGTCACTCATACTTTGTAGAGAAGGAGGATGAATAATTAATATATAACCCAAAGAGACCCTCTTCATAATTTTTTTTTTAAATCAACATTTTTTTGTATTAAAGTACTAGCCGTTGCCCGCGCCTTCCGTCTACGATCCAGTATGAAGAGTAGCCTATGTCCTAACCCAGTTCATGGTCTACCCATGTACCAAATTTCATCCAAATCTGTTCAGCCGTTTCAGCGTGAAAGCGTAACAAACAAATAAACTCAATTTTGTATTTATAATATTATATTTAGGATTTACATGAAATTTGTATGAAATTTATCGTAATTTTGTTTTTTTTTTTAAATGCGTTTACGCTATAAAAAACAAAACATAAATGTCTAGTTAATACCAACCTTTTCCACTGTTTGTCCTCCTTCAACTGTTTTAACTATTTGCATGTTTTGCGGTTCACAATAGCAGATTAACTGAACAAATGCAATGCAACGTAGTCTGATTTACAAATGAAGTGCCAATTAACATAAAAGCTGAACTATTGGCAATTCCATGTCAGTCAGCAGTAATGATGATTAGCCCAGATCATGGTATGAAGCATTGCGTGAATTATGTTTCCAGAACTGAGTGGAACAAACTGATGTCATATATGTTTTGTGATCGTGATCACACGTGATCCACAATTTTAGCAATCATCATCATCATCTGCCTAGCCTTTTCCCAACTATGCTGGGGTTGACTTCCAGTCTAGCTGGATCCAGCTGAATAACAGTATTATACATGGAGCGACTGCCTGTCTGACCTCCGCAACCAAGTTACGGGATATTAAATATTTAGTATGCAAATTGAGAATTATTGCTGATGGATATTTGATTGTATGCTTTTCAATAAAAAATAAATAATGTCGCAAACCTATTACTTTAATCTGTGATGAATAACATGTGAATATTTTTTGTAAAATGGTGGTCCATTTTTGACAAGTATAGAGATATTTTTTATTTGTATAATAATAAAATTTAATAGACATTTCTAAATTACAAATTAGGTTAATACCTAATTTGTAATTTTGCAAATGCATAATTATATTCTAATGAATATAATTATGCATTTCTTATACTTGTTTGTTTATAATGTGTGGTTGTTATTATGATCGGAAAAATTCAATCTTAATTCATTCTTTTTTTTTCCCGGTGCTAATACAGTATTGCAATCAAACTCGAAACTACATTTATATTATTTATTACATTAGCTGTCTTGTGTCCCTAAATATAATAAGGATACCATTTACTAAGTATCTCATTAACAGTAATTAAATGTTGAAAAAAAGTGATCTGAATTAAGAGTAATGAATCTTAAATACTTTAAGTGGTAATTAGTTTTACAACAAAGTAAACAATGGCATAATTAACCCTATTGTGTGTACTAATCACAAAGTCTGGAAAAATAGAGTGTATCATTACCATTATTTGTAATAAAAATGGACAGAAAAAAAAATATTTCCATTATTGCACAGTACTGTTTGAAAATTGTACTACGAAATGTGTAAAATTAAATAGATGTAGCTACTTTCTTGGCTGAAAAATACATCAGACTATTCGAAAAATTATCCTTCATGGATTTTTGTGGCAAAAATAGTTATTTTTTATGACTTTGACAGATGGTCAGTTTTGTGCAATGGATGTTTCGTTAGAGAACTATAATTTATGAAAAATATACGTAATGAATAGAGATAACAAGACGTTGTTATCTCTTGACGTTTTTGATGGCACTATTTTGCTTTCCCAACTCAGTACTAAACCTCCCCCAAAGCATACGATTACAATACGTAACCTCAAATATAATCTAATATTAGCCAAATCACAAGAGTTTTCCATCGTGGAGAATTTGAAATATGTATTAGGTTAAACACTTACCCTAGAAAAGGTTCTCAAACGATTGATACGAGGATTCGATGGGATATTGTTCAGGGACACCTTCGACATCTTTAGATAATTTCTTACTTCTTCACACAACAACAACAGAAAATAGAACGTTTAGTCACTTTCCAGTTGGCACTGGCTGGTTTGAAATTACACCAAGTTCAAGGGAAAAACAGATGAATTTAACACCTTACTTTACAATAACAAAAGTTTAATTTTGACAGCACATATACGAATTGCACAATCCCATATTTTAACAGCTTTTTAATTATAATTAACGCAAATTAAAATTAAATGTGCTCCAAAAAATACTAATAAAGCTAACTTATTTACTGGAATACCACTAACATTTTAAAAATAAAGCTAATACAAAATTATCAATTCAATTTGACAGATTTGCTTACGAATCTGTGACGTTTCGTTACACAGAACGCACGCGTTTAGAACCGTTCTTTCTGCCGTCAAGCCGACAACTGCTAAACGTCAAAACAAAAACGCGCGAAGTGCGTATGTACGGCGCGAAAGGCGAAAATTGTTTTCGAGCGCATGTCGTTATAATATTTCCTCCCATTCATTAGACTTTGTGTCTTTGTGAATAGGTATTTAAGCACATTAAATACCATCAATAACATAATGTGCAACGGTTTTTCAGTCATGAATTAGATGTTGAATGATAAGTTTATTGTTTTGTAGAAAACAAATTTCGCATTTCAGTAAGCTTGTCTCTTTTGAATCGCATTTGCTATCAATCAATCATCTAATTTCTTTTGTTAATTTCATTTAGTACTTACCTACTAATTATTTACTGATAAATTATGATAGATAATTATGCCATTGTGTCTAAGAATTCAGACGATATGTCGGTCAAATGGGATTGTGTTATTCTTTATAGTTTCAGAAATAAGTACTAACCTACCTACTAAAGTAATGGGTAAGTAGTACATAAGTAGGTAGTCTTCAGTTCTATAAATAAATCGATAGAACTGTACCTAACATGGATTAGCAAATTCATGATTATCTATCTTTATAATTATTAGCGTTGTCGTGTAGCGCGCAATCTGAAGCTGTCAGTGCTGCCACTTACAGAAGAACAAATTCCGGACGCTGGACAGAATGCCATCTTCTAACCACACCAACGTAACAAAATTAAATGTCAGCCTGCTGCCATTTTAAGGTAAGTAACACAATAATAATCCAATTCATAGTCATTCGCTACAATTCATGACGAAGGGCGATCTTCGATCCCTTTTGGCGTAAGTCGTAAAACTCTGCTTTTGTTTTATTTCCGGATCAACGATCAACAAAACAGTTGGCTATAAAGGTTTTTTATTTGGTCTGAGGTTATAAAATATGGTTTGCATTACAGAAACAAGGTGGGTCTTTATAGCTCTTCCCCAAAAGGCTTGAGTATGTGACATGTTAGATGGACATGTTAGAGATTCGGCTAAGATGCTTTGTTAAGGTTTTGCAATGGATGACGATGAATTGGGTAACTCGTTGCGATGGACTTATGATCCTATGATTGTATGTGGAGGAAGCTAGCTAGATGTAGAGACTTCAGCACGTAGGTATATCTGTACCCTAAATGCGTAACTTATTTTTGTAAACAATTAAGCCTAATTTATTTCATTTTGACAGTTCAACAACATTCATTGCGCTATTTACGTTGTTGAGCAGATTTTTTTTCCAACTTATGAAGCAATGGATTAGCAATCTATTTCAAATCGAAACAGATTGTGATTGTGTTGTATTACGCAATTAGGGTACTGGTGTATGATGGTCTGGTGATGATAGCCGTTAATTAATTATAGTTAAGGTGTTAGATAAACCAAGGGCAGAAATATATATGTAAAATTATGCAAATGTGTGTAGTAAGGTAGGAAAACTGCTAAGTAAAAAACAGCTACAAACAATTACCTAACTATGTACTTCCCTATGTAAAGTGAAGTCGAAGAGGTGATGAAAACCGCACATAATTAAGTTCTGCTCTTTGTTACCATACTGACAAAAATGAATTATAGTTAATCCTTTATGGTTTTGATCTACCTACAATACCTACGTCTTTTGTCTGCATAATAAAATGGAGTCTATAATAGAAACGTCCACACGTGATTCTACTCAATATTGATTTGCTGTCTGGTTATCTGCAGAAAGAAATAAAAACAACTGCGGTTAACGATTTTGTGTCACAGAAAATGTTAAAATGGTTTCAAAGAAGCGATTGCTTTTATTGAAAATTTTATTTATACGTTAGGAACACGCAAATGCAACTGCAGATATCCAAACAAACTGAAACTTCTTACATTCTGCCGAGCTGTAGCGGTAATTCCGTAAATTGTACCCTGACACAGTAGCAACCTATTACGTAAATTTTATGAGCATATGAATGTACATTTATTTCGGCAATTAGCGTAGTCTTAAAATTAATAGCCTCATTACGACTGAGACTTACTTAAAAGTTTTTGACACGTAAATGCGGCCTATATTTCATTCATGAAAGAAAGGGGGAAAAAAGAAGCTTTTTCGGGATGACTTACTTACCAATGATTTTTCGGTGGGATTGACACGTATGCGTGGCTCTGAGTCTTCGTCGTCAGGCGTGCATTCGGCGCCGGCAGTTTGGCCCATGGTGGCGGTAGCTGGGTGTCTGGCGTGGGCCAAGCGGGGCCGCGTAGAGCAGCCCGCGCGTCTGTCGCGCGTCCACTGCCGCGCCGCCTCGGCTCCTCGCAGTCCTCACTTCACACGTAAGGTTGGGGCTGGCTATCGATACTAGGCTTGGTAAATCGCCTGCCCGTAAAAATCAAAGTGGTCGGTACTAAAATTTCTAACGTATGTTTAACTTTTGTATGCTGAAAAGCTTCACACGTATAGGTTTGTTTCGTAAAACTTGTGATAATTAAAATATGTACCAATTAAGTGACTAGTCTCGAACTCAGCTTACAGATAATTTTAATCAATTATATTATTAAATCTTAATCCCCCTTTTACGTAATAGGTAAAGTCAAAGTCAAATAATTTATTTCAATTAGGCACAAAAAGGCACTTTTGAACGTCAAAAACAAAAAATAGAATTGATTCTAGTCGCCCCTTCCAAAAGGTAGTTTTCGTATGGAGAAGAATGGCCAAGAAACTCCACCGTTACTCTTTTAAAATGTTTTACAATATTTTGTATACTTACATTAATTATATGTGAAAACGATGCACCTGGAATAAGATTACTATACCACAATAGGTAAAAATAATTAAAAATGAAGCAATGACAGAGAAAATAATTATGTAATGGATACATGGTGTTCTGCTAGAGCTAAGTTTAAAACGGGTAACTTGACGAACACAGCAAACTATAACAACACTAAATACTCCAGTACCTGGGCGACCGAGCTCTGCTTGGGTGAAAATAGAGAAAACGAATTTTCCCAAATATGAGACCTAGATAGATCGATTTTTCGCTTCTGTTAACCATCATTGCAACTTTCATCGAAATTATTAGAGCCGTTTTCGAGAACGTGGTTACAAATATGTATAATTTATATACAAATATTGCTCATTTAATAGTAATATCTGGATCACCGAGCTTTGAGCTTGGCTCGGTTTTTTTTTAACGACTTTTTTATAAAAATGAATCCTAGCTAGATCGATTTATCGCCCCCGAAACCCCTGCATACTAAATTTCATGAAAATCGTTGGAGCCGTATCCGAGATTCAGATTATATATAAATACATATACCAGAATTGCTCGTTTAAATAGTATAGTGCAGCTTCGCCGTCACAATTCCTTATGACTCTTTAGAGACATCGAACCTCATTTTTTGGCATTCGAAATTCGAATATAAGTAGGTATACTAAACTTGTTTCTAGTGCGTCTCTCTATCGATAAAAGTCGAGCCATGCCTAGAGACCGGCCGGTCGATACAGCGGGCGCAAGTCCGCATACAGCTGGGACCTCTGACAGTTAGAACTTGCAAACTTAACCACTTATGTACTTACGTGCTTTTTTAATCTTTTGAAATAACAGAAGCATTCAGAGGAAAAAAAGATAGTATTATTTAAGAAAATAAGACTGCTTTTAGTTAACTTTTAAAACGAATCTTTTATTTTGGTTGGTTTTGAAACGAAAGTTCTGCCTGTTTTGCAAATCAGTCAGATGTTTTTATTATATAAAGGGACATTCAATTTCAAATACTTACCTACCTGACTAAAAATTATATAGATACCGAATCTAAGCTACAAACGTGAATACTTACCTACAACATGGATACCATGCCAACTTATCTAGTCACCCCCAAAATACTTGTGCAGACCAGTACCCTAATTGCGTAACTTATTTTCGTAAACAATTTTGCCTAATTTGTTTCATTTTGACAGTTCAACAACATTCATTGCGTTATTCACGTTGTTGAGCAGATTTTTTTTCCAACTTATGAAGCAATGGATTAACAATCTGTTTCAAATCTAAACAGATTATGATTGTGTTGTATTACGCAATTAGGGTACTGATGCCATACTGATAAAATTAAGAAAATAAATGAAGGCAATCAATAAAGTACTTTTATTTACTTATCTACCTAAAGCGTGTTCCAAGAATTTACCTGTACCTTTAGTGACAGGTCACATAGCTAGGTATAACATAACATCACGCCTGTATTTCTCCGAAGGGTTAGGCAGAGGTGTACACCCATATTTCGCCAGTTATGTTAAATATAGGGGGCGAGTCAATTGCCATCAATCGGGCACAAATCAAGACTCCGGGACAGGTCATTACTCCTCATTTAGGCAATCTGTTCTAAGTCATAAAGTTTAGGACAATCTTATGGATGCACTTACATAAACTTAGAAGATTGATTATTTTAATATATAGATTTATTCATCGGTTATGATTGAAAACCCATTGAAGGTTCCTGTATTTACCTACTAATTGTTTAGTGAAGTAGAAAAAGCCATCAACAACAACGGGCTTCAGAAAAAGAAAAAATAAGTTACCTTACCTACGTTGAGTATTTTTATTACCTACTAGCTTTTGTTCACCGTGGATGTCGGAAAATATCTCACAGGAATGTAATACCGGGATTTCATATAAAATAGCTGAGGAAAAGGTAATTGACTCCTACCGCTGCGCCCGCGTTGCCGTCAACCATAATTACTTTGTTACGCATAATTTTGAATCTGTGATAAGTATCTTTTAAACTTTTCATTTAAATGATATGATGTCAAGGCATATCTGAATCCAAATTAAATGCTCAATTTAAATAAAGTATTTTATTCATCATCATCATCATTTCAGCCGACAGACGTCCACTGCTGGATATAGACCTCCCCCAAGCACCGCCACTTATTCGACCGATTCTGTGCTTTCCGCATCCATCGGAAATATTTTATTGGAGAAGGGTTAATATAATACCGGTCAAAATAGCTTCGGAAATAACAATGAAATTTTTACCGAATTCTGAAAGATAAAAATGGTTACCTATTATGGGTCATCCTTATAAGATAGACATAATTATGTCATCGCGGACTTTTTTGTTGAACTTTTTAAGTTATAATTTTATTTATCTCTCACGGTTTACGCGGCGCACGCCAGTAAAGCTAGGAGTCGGCATGATTTTTTCCGACATCTTCAACAATAATCGTCATATTTCAGCCAATTTACACAAAACTTTAATGAATTAAACCTTTCTCATAAATCACTCCGTCTATTGGTGAAAACCGTTTGAAAATCCGTTCGGTAGTGTTTGAGTTTATCGCGTTCAGACAGACAGACAGACGTGGCGGAGGACTTTGTTTTATAATATCGCACCTTTAAAGTAAAACCGTTACTAAACAAAAATTTTCATGAATTGAGTTATCATGCCATCTATCTAAAATACGTATTTTAGATATGTATTTTTCACAAAGACACTGTTCGTCGCGGGACGAGCTGTGCCTTTGTGTCGCGTCGCATGTCGCGCCTGTTTGTAGGAGCCTTTAAGTCGCGATAGTATAGTCCCTTTGTAAAATATATTTATTTATATTTTTAATCAAATAATAATATAGTATTGATAGTGACATCTAGTGCTGAATAGCATAATTATTTTTAACAGCGCCATCTATACGCAACAACCAAAAGTTGCATGAATAAATGTATTAACAACTTTATAGATGGCTCTGGTCAGTTTCAGTTTACAACTCACAAACAGGAGGTGACTACGAAATCCCTTTGAAAAGATAAGCTTTTAAAAATACCAAGCCAACCCGAACATGGTTCAGCGAGGGTAGATGGCGAACAGAGTTGGCCGATCGGCACGGACCGAAAGAAAGCCGAAAATGTAAAAATCGCTTCGGATCACAATACTGCCGAATCGAATGTACCGAACCAAACGAATGTGTTGCTCCCCTAACTGGATTGAAGACAGTGCCAAATAAGCACTAGGAGGTACGGTGTTATATTTTTTTTTAATTTATCGAAATACTTCGGCCTGTAACAAATATTTTCAAAGAAAAAGCTTCTTACAGAATCAACAGGGCAATTTTCGACAATCAATACTTCGTAACTCGCACAAAGTACAGAGACGTCTCGGTGGCCGCTGCCAGAAACGATATTGTCAACACTTTCTATACCTACCTACAAACCAAGCGAAGTCAGTGGACGTCACCATTTACCTACTAGAAACTGGCGGCCCGTACAATGCCTGTTGTCAGCCTTCGGGTAGGTACGAATATGCGTCTCGCGCGGCGATTCGTGCTCTGTGGTAGGTACACAGGCAATCGGAATTTGAAAAAAACCGGCCAAGTGCGTGTCGGACTACGCACAATGAAGGGTTCCGTAGTTGAGATGAATTTATTTATCCCAAACACAAACTTAACATTGTAGTTGAAAAACATGTTCTCCCATACATTCCAACTGCAAATCGTCGTTCGGCATCCAATACCGCGAATGTGACATTTTTACGTTTTTTTTAAATTACAGGATCACTTATTTGAACGTGTAGAATGAAATAAAACAAAAATCTGATTTTCGTTAAAAATTTCACATTCGCGATATCAATATAATAATACATACATACATACATAAACTCACGCTTTCTTCCCATGGGGGTAGGCAGAAACTACAGAACGCCACCTGCTACGATCCTTACATACTCCTTTTGCCTCGTTTACGTTCATACATCTGGTCATATATGCACGCCGGTTGCGAGTACTACGCACCTGGCCTTTCTGAAGAACATCACCAATAAGGTAAAGTATATGTCCTCCTAGGAGGTCCCCGCCCGGCCTTTCCCTTCACATCAGCCTCGTAAATACATTTTGTTGGTCGCCTTTCATTCATCCTCTCAACATGCCCAAAACATCTCAGCATACCCTTTTCAATTTTTGTCACTACTTCTTAATAATCTAAACCTTTAAACGGGAAATTCTTGTATATATGTATATATAATCTGAATCTCGGAAACAGCTCCAAGAATTTTTATTAAATTTAGTATGCAGGGGGTTTCGGGATGGGCACGCCACAATTGCGGCGATAAGACCCCTCTTTGAGGAGTGGCTTGAGGCGCCACGGCGTCCTCACCTTCCGCCTGACGCAGGTCCTCACCGGACACGGCTGCTTCGGGAGGTTCCTGTTTAGGATAAGGCGGGAGGAAACACCCAGGTGTCACCATTGTGTGGATCGGCCTGAGGACACGGTGGAACATACGGTGGAGGTCTGCCCGGCCTGGGCGGAGCAACGCCGTGTCCTCGTAGAGGCGATCGGCGGCGGTGATCTCTCGCGTCCGGCTTTGGTTCAGGCCATGGTACGGAGCGAGAGGAAATGGCATGGAAAACAGTTTTCATCACCTGAAGATGCACTGGCTGCATTTGAGAAGGAGATTATTATTATTATTTATTTATTTATCAAACAACGTTTACAAGAATCTTAACTTAAGAACGATGCCCCGCAAAACCGTTTTCACGGTTTGTCTGTGGGAACAGAACAAATCAAATTATAAATACGGTTTATTAGTGCGGACACATAATTTCCACTTACTGCATGCACATCTATAGTAACAAACGAAAATATCCTTACATCAAATGAATTATATAATAAAAATAAAATAAACTACCAAATCACTCATCTGCTCTCCCCAACAATCTGCAAACCACTTTCCTAAGAACATCGCTTACAAACTCCCGAGAAAGAACCGCTTAAGTGACTTGGCAAATTTACCCTTCACTTCCTGACTTCTTATTACAGCAGGCAGTTGGTTGAGAAGGTATGGTAATCTTTTATCAAGCGTTCGGTCGCCAAAATAATTCCTTATTCTAGGTACATCGAATTTACCTGCTGATACCATCCTAGTTGCGTGGCTATGGTTAACTAGCGAGTGACGCTCCCAGCTGCCATGATTGTTAACCAGAAGTTGGTATTTATGTTTTAAGCTGATAGGAAGAATTTTACAAATTTTAAATAACTTATTATAATCATCTTTACATTTATTTTTAGTCTTCTTACTTACTAATAGTTTTAAAAATCTAATTTGCTGTGCTTCTAATTTTTCTAAGTTGCTTTTTGAGAGGTGTCTAATGCGGACTGGAAAATGTGTTATGAAAATTGGTTTAGACGTATAAAACTGTGTATAGACGCCAATGGAGAGTTTTTTTTCCAGAGAGTTTTTTAGGCACTGCAGTGCCACCTTCCATCGCTAGCATAGATCGCTAGCAGGCTGGATTGGATGTACATGCAATCCAGCCTGCTAGCGATCTTTTTTAGGATATTGTTGGAGCTGGCCCGCACTCTGCGCACCAGAAAGGGAAAGGGACATCGTGGCCCCCGGCAACAGGGCAACCGAAGGAACACGGGTGGGTTTTAGTCAGTAAGAGTCTGACACGCCCTCTCGCTCCACCCAGAGCGGGAGAAGTTATTTGATAATTTCCCACCCAAAAAAAAAAAAAAAAAAGGGATGCACACCTCATTCGCATCGTTGCGTAAAAGCAATTAATATGTGAAAGAAAGAAAAATAAGTTTAATTGTCACAGAAACAAGTGCATAAAATAAAAGAATAATAAAATAAAATAAAAAAATAGATTTAAATATAATCACGAGCACAAAACAGAAATATGCGGCAGCTGCTGGCACGTCATGACTGTGACAAGAAGGCTTCCACTCAGCATGATGCTGTGCTATGGGTACCCACAGCACAGCGCTGATTTTCAGTGGTCACCCATGTGCGTTTGCGAACATTCCCGATGCGCTACAAAAACGGGGCAGCCCCACCTATACCCTGAAAGCGTTGTTGTATTGGACACGAAGGGCGTTGCACGATCTTTGGGTATATCTAGCCCAAATCCTGCCTCACCCCGCATTCCAACCTGTATGGCCTGGAAAAAGTTCCAGCCCATCGTACACTATTGATCTGGTTACCATACCACTTTTAAAGATGTTTATAAGCTCCATTGGCAACCTATCCTTCTCCATCTTTCTCCACAATACGTCATAAGCAACCAGATCAGAAGCCTTGAATAAGTCGAGGAAGCTAGCATAAATCGGCGTCCCACGCTGTGTATAGTAAGTATGTGATAGTATGCTTAAGACACAACACTGCATTTTCTGTTGACAAACCACGCCGAAACCCAAATTGGTTGTCATGAACATTTACAGTTTTATTTATTTGTGTATTAAGCAGACGGTCAAACACTTTTGATATTTTGATATTATATTAGCTAGAGAGATGGCCTATTGGATGCCGAGCGACGAAATGTAAGTTTGTACGCACAATATTGATAGATTCACCATGTTATTTTAAGACCATAGACTTCTTATAGGTTTTCCTGTAATCTATGAGTAAAGAGCCATACTATGTATTTTTTTCAAAATTTTTGGTCCAGTAGTTTCGGAGATAAGGGGGGGGAATGGTCAATTTTCATTGAATTTATTAAATATCTTTAAAAGTATTTATTTTAAAATTATATAAAAAATATATTTAAGATCCTTGCAACAAGCCCTTTCATTTGATATGTCACACGGTACTGTTAGCAAAACTTTTTTTAAAAATATTCTTGTTTGCGCCCCAAAAGTGACCCCTATATTCAAAATTAATTTATTTACGTTACACGTTCGTGTTTGGGTCACAGAAATACATATGTGTAACAAATTTCAACTTAATCGGTCTATTAGATTCGGAGTAAATTGGCTGTGACAGACGGACAGACAGACAGACAGACAGACAGACACACGAGTGATCCTATAAGGGTTCCGTTTTTTCCTTTTGAGGTACGGAACCCTAAAAATAAAATAAAAGATTAATCATAGCTTAGCTCTTTACTAAATTAAGTTCACCAATGTATGTGCATAGGTAGGTGCTTAATATTACCTCTTTTTTTATTCGTGATGGCGTTAATCCTGTTAGCCGCGAAGAGTGACTATGAATATTTTATAGTTCCATCAAGCAATTAATTATCGCAATGGAACTTTATTTCATTATAAAGACAAGTAAAACGTGAGGTACTAATTCAATTTTATCTTTGGCACACTTAAACAAAGACGTCCCTTTTCGAGTACCTCGCAAAACGAAATCGAAAAAATGGCTGAAGGAGGAGAGAGGAAGAGGGAGGTAGGAAAAAAGGAAGAAAGCAAACCAAACCTTGAGAACAGGCGTGACTTTAAAAAGTCTTTGGTTAACGTGATTTATTCCATAAAACCACTAATAGTATTTGAATATTTCTATGGAATATACAGATTTTATTTTATCAAAGGAGAGTTACGACCATCTAACTGCACAATGAAAACATACGGCATTATTTCTATTATTGCGTTTCTTACCGTGTTTTTGGTATTTCTCGATTTCCCAGCCCTCGTATCAGGCTCTGCTAAATCTGTGGACATTATGGACGCAGTGCCTCCTGTTGTGGTTCTCATACAATTCACTACCTCTACGATTACAGCTTCTTTCCTTGTAAACTCAGCTAACATTGGCATCTTTACTAAACTTGCCAAGATAGATACCATGCTGCACGCCAGCTCATTCGGTAACTTCTATAAAAAATCACGACTAGAATCATATGGATATTTGTTGGTTCTGTGTGTTTCTCATATGATCAATAGTGTAATAGACTTAGTGACCGCAGACGAAATCACCATAAAAGGAGTAGTCGTCCTTCCTTTATATTTTGTACAAAAACTCGAAATACTGGCTTTTTGTAAATATATTTCAATGTTAAGATGCAGGTTAACAATGATTAACGACTATTTAAAAATATTCGTCCAAGAACAAGAAAATAGAAACATCACAGTTTTTACCGTCACAAACAACCAAAAATTCGATAGCAAAGAGAAGATAAATTTTATTGGTCGTCCGGCTAATTGTAATAAGAAAATAAGGGATCTAGCGATGATGTACGAAGTTATAGGAAAGATTGGTTCTATGATCAACGAAGTTTTCAACTTCCAGATTTTTATGACTCTGGTATCAACTTTCACGTATGTAGTTATTACCATATGGACCTCCCTGTACTACTACCGGACGCCTGCTAGTAACTCAGGAGAATTGATAAACACTGCAGTTTGGTGTTTCAGTGCAATTTATACTGTTGGCATTATGTCAATTTCTTGTGAACAACTGCTTCTAACTCGTAACGATACTAGAGTACTGATAAACAAGATAATAATGAATTACGACCTACCGAAGACAATGAGAATACAAGCTAAAGCGTTCATGGAACTCGTGGAGGCCTGGCCGCTTCGCATCTACATCTACGATTTGTTTTCAGTAGACATAACGCTGATGTTAAAATTTATAAGCGTGGCAACCACGTATTTAATTGTAATTATTCAAATATCACATTTTGTGTAAGTAATTGACAAGTGACCCTTAATAAATAGGACACATTCATTACTGTTATGCACTACGTATATATGTACTAAAGATATTGAGTATTGAGTTTAAATAATTAAGGTTTCATAACTTCGTTTGAAAACCTATATATTTACAATATAATAAATTAATGATCAGTGTGAATTAAGCATGTTTTATTTTCCCTATGAAACCGAAAGAGCACAAACGGATGAAAGATGGTCACAAATAATTACAAATTGGTATCCAATATTGATATGGGTTTAAATCCGGGCAAATAACAATGTGAGTTTTTCAATTCATATGTACTTTCTGAGTTTATCTTGGACATTACTAACATCGGTGAAGGAAAAACATCGTGAGGAAACCTGGACTTATAGTTAATATAAGTCTGAAATCGCCAACCCGTCTTGAGCAAGCGTGGTGATCAATGCTCGTGTCTTCTCTGTATAAGAAGAGGCCTTTGCCCTGCATTGGGACACTAATAGGCTGGTATTATTATAATTTTTTACATCTTACATATCTCGGGACCCTGGGGTCCTGGACCTTTAGAACGCGTACGAGGGGCCGAAGCCAACTCGCAGAGGCCCGTTAGACGTTTTTAATTAAATGAGGCACCAACCGATGATTGTCCCTGTTCGCACTATGCAAGTGCACCCAAGGACAACCCTCGGTTGGTACAGGACTATTGCAGAAAATGGAAATAAAACATATTGGGCTATGGGTTTGGGTGGCTATAGTGGACTGGTTACCTGGAACTATGCAAGGCCTATGGCCCCTGCCTGATCAATGTTCATATGTACACGGATAAAATGGCAGGGGGTGACTTGCACACTCAATAATGGGCCCCCGAAAACGGTCGCTAGCACAAAGTGTCGTAGCGACAAGGGGGCAACACGTCCTGAGGTGCTTATGAGTGGAGAGGTATTCTACGGCTATCAGGACAATCCCGGAAGTACGGTCAAGATCCCTACCAGCATCTTACTGGAATACTTCCTTCCTCCGGGCACGTTTGCTCTTGCGAATCTCCACTCAAGCCAGCCAATAAAGGCAAGAATGAGGTGGGAGTTCCGTTCCTCGTCAGTGTTCACTCCAGCCGGCCAATAAAGGCAAGCCAGAGGTGAGGAACAAGACTTCTCCCGGGAGATAAGGTCCGTGGGGTCGCTACTGCCCAACAGTTCGCCACATGCAGCCCTGCGGGTTTTTGTATCTCTCATGGTCTGGCTCCGCATCCCAGACCCGTTCCGGCAAAATAGAATCTACCGGCACAGACCTAGAGTTCGGAGCGCGTAGGCCCAACCACGACGTCAACGTAGAGATACGGCGGTGGGGTTATTATTATTATCCAATATACAAAAAAGAAGGAAGGGCAGACCATTTAAAAGATGGAGTGACAACATCGTACAAGTAGCTGGAAACTTATGGCCCAGACGGGCAAAGGATAAAGTCACCTGGAACGGTTTTGAGGATGCTTTCACCGCAAAAGGCGGCCCTTACACCTAGGTAACAATACTAGCCTTATTTAAGTATAACAAACAAAACTAACATTACTAACAAATAAATGAATAAGTACACAATACAAAACAATAGAACTAAGGGAGAAAATAACGCTAATAAATAAATAAAATAAAACTGAATTATTTCTGGTCGTACGTTCAGTCGAACTTGCATAGTAAAAGTTCCTCTCATCCGAATTCCGATATTTCATCCAATTCTCTTTTTACCATTTCGGTACTTTGGTTCCTACGACACTCAAAAGTGACAATAATAGGCTGGTATTATGTATAATAAATAAAACTTAGGTAGAAGGGAATGACTAAAAAACCGGCCAAGTGCATGTCGGATCACGCACAATGTAGGGTTCCGTAGTTGGGATGAATTTATCCCAAGAACAAACTTAATTTTGTAGTTGAAAAAAAAATCTTTCATACAGAATGTATGGGAGAACATGTTTTTACAACCGCAAATCTAAGTTGGTCGATTATTACTCGTTAACTTGTAAAGCCTACTCAGCTGTGATAGTTTTCCTTTTAAATTCGTTATATAAGCTACTGCTGTGATTTTTTTCACATAAATCTAAAACCAACCATTTAGCTGGCAGGGGGGGGGGACACATGACTAACAAAAATTTGCACTTTAAACCTTAATATTTCGCAAACGGATCTCTGAATTAAAAAATGGTTTTAACACACTCACAATGTTTTTGAAAGACCTTTCCAACGATACCCCACACCAAGCAATAGAAAAAAAAAAAAACATCCCCACTTTACGTGTAAGGGAGGTACCCTAAAAAAAAATGTTTTTCATAATTTTATTTTACCGCTTTGTCGGCATGATTAATATGTATACCCATACCAAATTATAACTTTCTAGTACTAACAGTCTTGGAGCTAGACCGCGGACAGACAGACAGACAGACAGACAGTAGGGAATGCAATCCGGACTATCCGTAATCCGAAAAATCCGGATTTCCGCACATTTTTATCAGACTTCCAAATCCGGATTTAAAAATCGAATCCGGATTTTTTGAATAATAAGAAACGAGCCAGTTCGCTGTTCGCGCGTCTCGCGAGTATCGAGTCTATCGGGTCTGCGCAGAGGCGGCGTAAGGCGCGGGCGACGTGGGCCACCGCCTGTGGCCTCGCGGACGACGGGCCCCGCACCTCGAAGGTTTATGAGGATCAGTGGTCTCAAATATCATAGTGCGAAATCGGTAGAGCTGCCCACTAAAATCTGTATATTTGTACCCAAAATCGGTATATGACAAAAAAATACAATATTCAATCAGATTCGTTTATTTGTTTAATAATTTGACAAGGAGTATATTTGTCTTTATTTTTGTTCTTCAGAGTTTCTTTTAATTTTAACCTATTAATTATTTTCTGACGTTACTCAGCACGCGAGTCAAAGACTGATTATTTTAATAAAAATAAGTACATATTATGGCAATATCACCATAATTATGGTATTTAATGATGATAGTTTTAATAATTACAAATAACAAAAAAATAAAAATTCATAAGCGCTACTACTGAGCATGAGGTCCTGGGTTCGATTCCCGGGTCGGGCAAAGTGTTATTGGGTTTTTCTATCTGGAATTTCCCAGTAGCAGCTCGGAGTCTGGATTTGTGTCCGGTTGATGGCAATAGTGTATTGCAGTGACTAGTTGCTACCCCACAATTCACACAGCGATCCATAGTTTCAACAATATCCAATCCACAAAGCGGCGGTAAAATCCAAAATAACAATTCCAAGTCAATCATGTGAGCGATCTTCGGTGTCCAGTGAGAAAGCAAGGGTCGTACAAGGTAGGCAGGGTCAGAATCCGTAAAAATCAAAGCAAACAAAAACCGTTTTGTGATGATAAAATCATTTTACGTCCTGGGTTCAACTTCAAACAGTCTTCATTGCACAAACCAGTCTTCGAATTACTTGGTGCAATTTTTACATCTAAGAAAATACAGTCGAGTACAATGATTCAACTATCTATCACACTCGTAAAATAAATACAGTCAGTAATGTATTACCAGTTGTCAATGCTGTCGTTCGTGATGCGAAAAACCATTTCATACATTTCAAATCGTTGATAGTTTTAAGAAACTGCGCTCGACGAAAACGCAATTCTATTCCCTGTTGGATAAGTTTCGTCCTTTAACCGTTTTCTGCAATCGTTTTCATCGTCGGGAAAACGGTTTCGGCCGTCAAAAATTCGAGAACGACCCACCACTAACGTCTAGTGTCAAATTGTTAATGTCAGTCAGCTCATACCAGTGCAGAATATGCACAGCCAGTGACATAGACAAAAAAAATAAAACTGATTTTAATTGATATGAAATTGATAATCATTATTTTGGTCTTTCAGTAATTAATGATATTTTATTTAAATTAAATGCACTATATTGTATAAAAGTATTTATAGTGCATTTAATTACTTTGAGTTAATTACATTACCTAGTGCTACCTAGTGGGTAGGTGTTCTTTTAGTAGTTGTGTAATCGATTACTTTAATCGATAATCTCACGAAAACTATCTTTATCATATTTCTCCGCTTCCAGACTTAAGAATTGAGCTGATTTTTGATATTCAAGAATAAAAATATGACTAATTTTTAGATCATATCTCAACTTATTACATTTGGGCCCAACATTTTCCATCTCCTTTATTAAACATCATATTAACAAACTAAAATGGGTAGATATGTTAATTTTTATGAAAAATTCGTAAAATCCGGATAATCCGGATTGAACCAAAAATCCGTTCTTTAAAATCCGGATTTTAATCCAGAACGGATTTGCATTCCCTAAGACAGACGGACGGACATGACGAAACTATAAGGGTTCCTTACCCTAAAAAGGTAATGAAACACAAAATAGTACGACTTTATACCCACTAACATGAACAGTAATAAAAAGAAAATTGGTCGGCTATTTCTTACTACAATGTCAGTACAAAAATACTCAAGTACCTAGTGTAATAAATGGATGGCCAGTAAAAATGTTTCCATTACTTGCCACCTTAAGTATCTATGACATGTGTGCCATAGATGGTTCCCTAGGATACCCTTTTAATACGAAAGTGAGTATAGACTTGAGCATTTACTTGTAACAAAACATCGAGCCGCTCTAATGTGTCACACTTTCACGAACCGAACATTAAGCACGCCGCTCGGCGCTTTGTTACAACTTGATTTTGCAAGCAAACGAGCGAATTTGTGTAATATTTCATCGAGCAAACAACACGAGCGCGGGCGACCTACGGATCGAGTTGTAGATCCGACATTCCAACGAAGAGTAAACGCATAATCGACAGCAAAATGCTTACTCGCCTTGAGCATTATTTCGAACATCTCGTCGAGCATTCGCAGGAACGTTACATTACATGGAAATGCTCAAGAAAATGCTCTAGTGTTTACTTACCTTTATGCAAGTGTAAATTAATAAGATATGGATAACTTATTTATTTATTTATAGAAAAAACATTTGGGTATTTTTACCTCTGATGAGTTCCTTTTACCGTGACTTCGTTCGTCATTGTTTCAGAAACATAGTGCGAGGTACTTATCAGATTTTTCCAACTTTAAATCCCGTTTCAAGTACAAGTTCTTCAAAGACTTTCTTTAATGTAAGGTTGCTACTCGTAACTTACTACATAAATCAAGTTTCAAGTAGATTTCCGGAGAGAATAAATCAATGTAACTTGTCATACAAAGATTTATATTATACCACATTTTGTACAGACGCCAGCACATCAAGCTTCCACTATCTGTCAAATTTATTTAAAAGATTTTCAACTTTATCGCTGTAGTTTAAGGTTCAAAGTTGATTGGGAAAATTTGACAGTTTCGGGTAGCTTGATGTGCTGGCGTCTGTACCCACTCATTTAAGGGATAGATTTTCTAAACCTCCGTTTTTTTAGTAAACTTCTTCACTATACCATTACTCAAACAAACATTTTATCTTCATTTTATTTCATCGTAAAGGTAGACCCTTCAGGGGAAATAGATGCGATGTTATCTGTCATTACTTCATTAATGATATAGGCTGTGTGAACAGTTTCATGTGTACACATAGATGATAAGAATAGATGAGTAATACGTTTCGTAAAACCAACAATTTCACATTTAATTTGTAATGTAACAATTCATTTCGTGCTATCATATTTCGACTAGTAGACGTCCCAAAAGTAGTTTTAAAAGATGAAAGATATCAAAACAAGGGCAAAGAAACGGGCAAATAAATCAAACATCGAGCTGATGGATGACAGTGACTGCAGGAATAAGATTGTGCAAGTCATGTACACTTTAAAGCCTTTAACGATATTAGAATACTGCTCCGGAATATATAAATTTCGCCTTATGAATGGAGAGTTACGGCCACCCAACTGGATAATGAAAACGGTTGCTGTTCTCTACATGGCAGCCTTGAGTTTTATGTTTATTGAAACTTTAAGAAGACTTACCGACACGAGTACCTCAGTGGTGTGGAGTGGCAGATGGAGAGCAATGCAAGAGGTACCTAATATAGCGATGCTCATCCAATACGTCACTTCTTCAACCAAAGCCTGCTTTCCTGCCAATTCAAGGTTGAATATTCGCATCTTCACAACGTTTGCGGAACTAGATAACAAGTTGCATGTCGAAACGTTAAAGGATTTTTATAGAAATTCACGGTCTAAGACTTATTTATTTCTGTTTGTTTTCTTGATTACTCACGGAATTACTTTCATTTTATACGATTTTAGAGAAAATTTCTTGTTTGGTATCGTCGCATTTCATATATATTTTGTACAAAAACTTGAAATACTCTCATTTTTATTAAATATTGTCATGGTGACGTGTAGACTTAATGTGATCAATAAATACTTGAGTACATTCGTTTATGAACAGAAACAAAAAAAAGTTACAGTTTTTACTGTGAACAGAAAAAAAGAATCGCATGAACAGTTTAATTTTATAGGACGTGCATCAGAAAGAAACATGAAAATACGAGACTTGGCGATGATGTACGATACTATCGGAAAGACTTGTTTCATGATCAACGAAGCTTTTAATTTAAAACTTTTTATGATTCTTGTGGCTGCCTTTGGCTACATACTCATTACTATGCGGACGGCGCTCTCTTCTTACCAGACACAAAAATATTATTCCACTGATTTAGTCACCCTCGGTATTTGGTGTTTCAGTTCGGTATGCAATCTGATCGTCCTGGCATTTGCTTGTGAAAGATTACTTTGGTTACGCAGTAAAACTAAGATTTTAGGTAACAAGATCGTAATGAACTACGACCTACCGAAGCCAATGCGAGTACAAGCTAAAGCGTTCATGGAGCTCGTGGACGCCTGGCCATTACATATCTATGTTTTCGATATGTTTTCAGTAGATATAACGCTTGTTTTAAAGTTTATAAGCGTAGCAACGACTTATTTGATTGTTATCATTCAAATAACTCATCTTATGTAAGCTTGCTTTACTTCTTTTAGGGATTATTGATTCCCTGGGGTATGTAACTATATTCTTATTCGCTCAGTTTTATAATTATGTAGTTACAAAATTAGTGTTTGCACTTCTCAAGTTCGATTTTTGTATACCTACTATAATTTATTCGAATAAGTTCATGGCAAGTCACCAGTAATTTCTACCTCACTCACTGCGACATTTTTGTGACTATTCATGTATCTTCGGTGATTTAAAATGTAGTTTGCTAAAGTTGTGTCACTTAATATTAGAATAAATTTGTGTTATTGGTATTTATTAAATATTAATTAATTATTGCATAATTTTTATTTTTTTAAATGATATACAACGGCAGCACTGCAGTTTACGCTACACCATCAGCGCACTTGGGAGAGGCATGCATAATAATTATGTCTGATGTTGTCTGCAAAGTCAAAATTAATAATTTAGTTGACAAATTTTCTTAAATAGTAGATTTTGTACCAAGGGAGCAAACAACTATTTTTAAGGCGAGAGTGTTACTTTGAATCCAGAGCGGAGCGAAGGATTCTAAAGTAGAATCCTGAGCGCAGCAAGGGATTTAAAATACTTCACTCGAGCTTAAAATAGTGTTGCTCCCGAGGTGAACACTCTATTTTTTATCTCCCTCTATGAGAAAAACAAACGTGTGCGGTCCAACCCCCATCAGAAACGAAGTGCCTTCTCACGTATGATTTAAAACAAAAATCGCTACCATCTTGGACTTACATTTTGACCTCACTATCAGCTTCAGCATCCTCGAAAACTATGAAAACGACACTCATGACGAAAAATTTGAAAATTTCCGCAGCCACTGTCTTGGATTTTCATTTTCACCTCACTATCGGCTTTAGCACCCTTGAAAACCATGAAAACGATACCCATGATGAAAAATTTTAAATTTTTCACAGCCGCCATCTTAGATTTTCATTTGACCTCACTATCGGCTTTGGCACCCTCGAAAACTATGAAAACGACACCCATGATGAATAATTTGGATTTGGATTTTCATTTTGACCAAATTCACACTTTCTCTCTCTCTCTCTTGCCAGCCTGTTACTTGTTCATACAATGTTCGTGTTTGATCTCTTTGGTGATTGAAACTTTTATTTACAATATCCACGTTCCAAATTAAAATCACTTAATCGTTAGGCATTAAAAAAACATTTTAGTCCCTGTTTACGAGGACTAAAATGGTACGAGGAAAAAACTAGCTATTTATGAATAGATGTGATAAAAAATACATTATCTTATTCAGGACAAAGATCTTCCTTTCCTTTTTTTCCACCAACCACTGGGCTTTTGATCACATTAATACCTCCGGTCTCAGTGACCTCTATGGTTCCGGGTTTTTTTTTTTTTTTGGTAAGTTGAATATAATGTGAATGTGAACGTTCTACATGAGAATATAGTTTAGTAGGAGGTAAAGGTATGATATCCGCCCTACGAGGCAATGGTGTTCAAACACGGTTCCTTTGTTGCAGAGTAATATTGGTCAATAACTTACAAGTAGGTAAATATGTATACTGAGAGGTTGGAACTTTAGCTTATCATACAAGGTAGAGTAGAAAAGTATTTTCTTCCTGCCTTTTAAATATACAATAGCTTGCCACAGAAAGAATGCATCATCCATCACAAAGTATTGGATGCATAGCGATAGCCTGCAGTGAACTTTTTAACAAAATTAAAATTCTTCCAAATCAGAGCAAGAATTTTAATTTAGAACCGAACATAAAGCAGTTCATTATGTTCAGTCAGATTGTTTTGATTGAGTGACTGTTCATATATAAACGGTGAACCAAGTCATATTATTCACGGATTTGCACTTAATGTACCACCCGGATACAGGATCATAGAAATCCCGAAGAACGCAATATACTTTCCAATCAATCAAAACAACATAAGCTGCATATACATAAGCTGCATATATCAGACTGTTAGATATAAACAAACGATTAATCAATTTACGTGGTGAAGAAGTGCAGGCATATCTGCATCTTAGAAGAAAAAAATTATTGACTACAGTAAAAATGTGTCTCAACAAGCTAACTATCAAATAAGACCTCTCTCTAAGAAGAAAATAAAATTAACTACTTACTTAAATACAATAAAGTTCGAATAAGCAAATTAATGCATTAAGCAATTTTGCTGTCTTTGACATTGTAAATAACCATTTATACATATACGGCGGCTACCAGATACATTTCCCGACGCTTTTAGTCAGGCAGTTCACAAATGAGTACGGGACCGCGGCTAACCGTTGAACGGCGCATGCTCCGTTTTAACGGTGATTATACGGACGGACTAGACGGAAGGATGGCAAGTGTATAAGCATGCGAAACCAGCAGAATGCTCGGACCGCAGAGCGTGAGAGTACTCAATACATTACTTGACGTTAACACGTAAGGTAGTGTTGTCTGTTAAATTAAAATTTGGATGTCCTTGGTGCCCAATCTGGGGTCATAGAAATAGAATGTGGGTGTGTCATTAGGTGCAAGTTATTTCTTGCTCTATGAAGAGATATGAGATTAACTGTCCCAAATTTTAGTTGAATGTTTACGGTATCCTAAAGCTCAGAGGTCCTTGGTACCCAATCTGGGGTCATAGAAATAGAATTTGCGTGTGCCTGTAGGTGCATACTATTTCTTGCTTTATGAACATGAGACTATCTGACCTGAATTTAATTTTATTGTAAACGATATCCTAACGCTCAGATATCCTCGAGTCAATCTGGTTACAGAAAACGGAGTGATGTGTATTTATTTGCGCTATCTCTAATTTCGTGGAGAGATATATGAGACAATCTGTCCTGAATTTTAGGATAGCGGGGTGCAAGAAAGGAGCGTTCTCGTGACACACCCTGGAAGCGGCTAGACACGGTCATGCAGTATCTAGGCTGACTGATGCCTTCAACTTGGTAACTTGATGTAACAAGGTAATACGGTAACAAGGTATCAAGGTAAAATAAGGTAACAAGGTAATACTGAGCTTTAGATCTAAATAGTGGAATAGACGCCGAACCAGTATTTTAACTACGCTATTCTCCATCTTCCGTTCTATCGAATGGAATAGGCGCCGAAACAGTATTTTACTGCACTTGTAGGAATTCATACTCTATAGGCGCTGAAACAGTATTTTCATTTAGGTTATTGGGTATTCTACTCCACCGAGAGAGTGACGAGGCGAACGGAGTGAGCCGATGTAACGGAAGGTGGGGTAGAATGCCCAATAACCTACTACTTAAATGTTTGGGGTGGACCACCCTTATCACTTAGGCGTATGAAAAATAGATTATGTCCGATTCTCAGACCTACCGAATATACATATAAAATTTCATAAAAATCGATCAAGACGTTTCGGAGGAGTATGGCAACTAACATTGTGACACGAGAATTTTATATAGGTATGTAGATTGATTGTCAAATTAATTATAAGGTACTTGTGCAACTGTTTATAAATCGATGTAATTTAAACATTTTAACCTAGTTTATCAAAATGTTGTATAACAAACATAACTAACTGCCGATTGCCTTTCTACACATATTATACGAGTAACAATAACTGCAATGAATCATAGTAAAAATTTGTCTAGCCTTTTCCCAACTATGTTGAGGTCAGATTCCAGTCTAACCGAATGCAGCTGAATACCAGTTAAGTATTTTTTATGAAGTGACTCTATACTAGCGAAAAATACATGTAGAACATAGAACCTCCTCCTTTTTTGAACTAGTTAAAAACGAAGTACAGTCCGCGCCACCACTGAAGTCCGGCGGAAAATTGTGGAACTACGTTTTTTTAAATGCAATTTGATGCAATGACGTAGACACTAGCGCCGCGTCTATCGAACTTGAGTGGTGGCGTGGACACTACGTCCTTTGCACGAGTCAACTAAAGTCATAACGAACGACTCGCGGTAACCTGAAAATACCATGAGATACCCGGTACATTATTGTATGTGAAATAGTCTGTATTCTACTGTCGACCACCAAGTCGTTCTGCGTGATGGTCGAATCTTTTGCAGAGAACAGTTTAGTTGTTTCCTGCAAAAGATCTAACCTTATCATAAGTGCTATTAAATAAATCACTTTTGATTTGAAGTAACTGGCCACAAATTTTTAGTTGATACGACAGTGATCGGTGGAAGTAAATATTACTTGTAGAAAAGATAAGAATGTTGGGATGGATGTGGAGTGACGAGTATGGATAAAATAAGAAATGAGTATAGGTATATTGAAGGTAGCCGGTGACAGAAAAATTGAAAGGGAATCGTTTGTCTTGGCATGGTGACCGACCACAAGTGACATGGAACCAGGGCAGGAAAATGATGATGATCGCTTCTTTTTTCGAGTCGATGGTAAATACGTGTATTATGTTAAATGAGTTGGGCCCAGTAGGTGGTCACGCCAATCGCGGCATCAATGGCATTTTTTTACAGCAGCTGTAACTGGCCATGGGTCATATAATAAACACCTCTTTGTCACAGGAGTCACAGACAGTCCGCTGCAGAGACTTTTTTTTTTGGGTGTGAAATTATCAAATAACTTCTCCCGCTCTGGGCGGAGCGGGAGGGTGTGTCAGACTCTTACTGACTAAAACCCACCCGTGTTTCTTCAGTTGCCATGTTGCCGGGGCCACGATCTCCCTTTCGGATTTCTTCGCAACCCCGGTAGGACGCTGTGCAGAGCCTGCATGGAGGACGACGAGACAGCAGCTCATGTGCTGTTAAACTGCCCGGTGGTCGTCACATACATGGCAAAGTACTTTGGTAACCCAGGTACCCTACGTGAGATTGTCAGTGACAAAAAAGGCGTTGCTGGCCTTCTTTGAGGAGCTGGGGTGGATCGAATAACCGATTTTCCCATCCGTACACAAAATACGCGCTTTGACGTAGAGTTGCGGATACCAGCCCGTATTACCTATTACCTAACGGTTGTAAAAAGAAACTTAACTCCCCGTCGTTGTGAATTTTTTGTGTGAAGTATGTGCCCTCTCGCACTAGCTTGCCATATTTGGAATTGCGTAAAACCAGTTAATACTAGTGATACCTACGACTGATACCTATTTCAATCAGCTATTACTAGTACTGTCGAAAAAAAAAAAACTATTTCGCACACTGTAGTTATCTGGAGAATAACCCTAGAACCTTAATTTCACAGTAAAAGATGATAACTGTAATGTTTACTGGCATAAAAAGCTATTACTGTAATTAGATTACTGTATTCTTTTAACTAAAACATACTGAAAACAGTATTTTTGAAACTCGTATAACAGCATAGGGAATGGCCCTACAGATTTGGTCCCATAGTGAAAAGTGAAGAGAATAACATGTTCTAACGGAATATAACTTTTTTTTGTTTGGCACTTTCATAATTTAGCCCAAAATTAATGATCTCCTTTGTTGCAGAATAAGAAATAGTTTTCAGTGAATTACATAACATAACATCACGCTTTGTTTCCCCAAAGGGTTGGGCAGAGGTGTACCTGTAGTAGGTACACCCACATTTTTATGTTATGTTTTTTTGTGTTTATGTTTAACTCCCATGAAATACCGAAAATGAATCTGGGCAGCTACTGAGAAATTACAAATGGAAAATCCGAATAACACTGCTCGATCCGGGAATCGAACCCAGGACCACTATATACCAGGGATTATGAAACTAACTGGTGAGTTAGTTTCATAAGGGGGTCCGTTTTTCAAAATAATACGACTGTCGCGGTCCGTTTGACGATTACCAGCACAGCAACTAACATTATTTTTGATATTAAGTAATAAATAAATATTATATAATCTACAAAAATAACAAAGTAAGTGATTAATAATAATGTGAAAAATTAAATTCTTTACTTGGTATAACTGTCTGAACTCTGAAGTCTGGAGTAAAGTTGGTGCAAGTGTCGACGGCATAGAAGACAAAGCGCGTGCTAAATTTTATTACTAATTTTTTTTTAGATTAAGTTAGGAAGTTAAGAAAATAAGTCGGTGGTGCGGATCCGGACCGCGGTCCGCACAAAATAGGTCGGTGGTCCGGATCCGGACCGCTGTCCGGCATAAATTTGGTGACTCCTGCACTAGACCTACGATCCCAGAGAAAAAATCAAAAACGAATTCGGGAAGGCGAATTAGTTAGTGCCTATAGATAAAAAGATTATTTACTTAATATCTACTAAGTCATTAAAAAAACTATCACGGGAAGACGAATGTTTAACGACGAACGTTGAAAATTTTTCTTGTTTTAAGATTAAAAATGCGGTTTAAAACACAACTTTAATTTAAAATCCAAAACAGTACAATCTTACTGAAGTGTTTAACAAAACACAAACACTTCACTTATTTTAATGTTAATTATGTGATTTTTTTTTCAACAAAATCAGAACAGACAATTTAAGAAAATTATAACTCTTACATTCATGAAATGCTGAAAACCAGTTTATCGAATCATTTTGTGTTAAAAGCGACAGTGTTAGTGCAATTTATCTTGCGAATGATACTTAAAAGAAGTTAAATATTTGAATGACTACAATCAAATAAGTTGTCGCTACGCTTATAAACTTCAACATCAGCGTTAAATCTACTGAAAACATATCATAGACATAGATCCGTAACGGCCAGGCCTCCACGAGTGCCATGAACGCTTTAGCTTGTACTCTCATTGTCTCCGGCAGGTCGTAGTTCATTATTATCTTGTTAACAAGAATCTTTGTTTCATTGCGTTCTTGAAGCAATCGTTCACAAGTAATCGACATCATGGCCACGTAGCAAATCCAAATAAAAGACGATATTATTGCATTCACCAATAGAGCTACGTCATTCGTTGATGTCCGGTAATAGTAGAGACATATCCACATGACAATAATGATAAATATGAAATTACTCATAAGAATCGTGAGGATTTGGAAGTTGAAAACCTCGTTGACCATGGAACCAATCTGTCCGATAACATCGTACATCTTCGCCGTATCTCGTATTTTAGTATTACTCTCCGAAGCATGTCCAATGAAATTGTATCTCTCTGTAGTTTGAGCTGGTCTGCATCTTATTGTAAAAATTGTGGCACTGACCTGGCCTTGGTTAACAACAAATGTTTTTAAATAGTTGTTAATCATTATGAGTCTGTGTCTCATAAAATCAATGTATTTGCAAAAAAATATAATTTCGAGTTTTAGTACAATATTGAGGGGTGCAGCAGCAATTAGCCATGCCGAAACTCCCACACTAAACGAATCTAAAAGGTTATTAATCAGTTCACTGGTAAAAAGCAGAAATATGTATTTAAACGTTTCCAAACGTGATTGGCGATAAAAATTACTGAATCTCCTGACTTGCAACATGGTGTCTAGTCTAGCGAGCGTAGTAATAATGCGAATATTTTTTGAGTTAAGAAAAAAAGTAGTTGTTAGCGTACAGAGAGTGTATTGCATGAACGGCATTATAATACACACTTTATCGGCAGTTTCGACAACATTTTCCGTGTTATAATTGGTTAGAATAGGCGGAAAAGAGAAGTATAATCCAAACAAAATAATGAATGTAGAGACAATACAAACTGTAAACGCTTTCATTTTCCAACTGGGTTGTCGAAATTCTTCATTCACAAGAGAAAATCTGAATATTCCGAGAACGTATTCAATTAAAATTATCACATTTATGGTGTCGACAATTTTCTTGTTGCTTTCACATATATTTTTGTGTTTCTGTTCAGAGTAAGAACTATTTATTTCTGCTTGTTCTCCTTCCATGGTAAAAATATCTCAATTGTTTTTTCAGAAACGTTTGTTCAATGTTGCACCTAACGTGGTTATAGGTGTTAGGACTAGGAGTTAGGCATTATCAACGTTTTCTATCGTCTAAGTTATGTTAAGTTCCATTACCATAATTACTTATAATAATTTATTCATGATACCTTTAGACCCTTACCTATTTAAGTGTTAACAGTTATACGATGTAATGAATATGGTACTTGCAACATATTAAGTAGGTACCTACCTACATACCATATTGATGACATGATATTGTAGACTTTTTATTTTTAATAAAGTCGCTTGTTTGTGATGATTTCACGGTTTTTAGACGGTTTTCCAAAGTTAGCAAGGTGCAAAAGCAAAGATGCTCTCTTTACTTTTGCACCTTGCTAACATCTACAGGATTAATGACTATTGAAGCGTGGATCATTTTCTTGGTTCAAAGGAAGCATGAGATTTATACCTTCTTGAGTATCTTAACACGAGCTCGCAATGACGATATTATTAGGTAATAGTACTGGTATTACCAGAAAGGACATAATGGATGGTGTGGACACCTTATTAAAATTAAATGTAGAAAAGCTGATGTTGTGTGCTTTTCCTTATTCTGATACTAAAGTATCAGAATAAGGAAAAGTGTATTTTGACACTAACAAATTTGTTAGTGGTTTTAAGTTAACTTAGAGAACTTTATCTCTGTCTTGGGAATGTAGACATATGATTGCTATGTTGATAGCACATAATATTAATGAGGTTATAGCTAATATAACTAAGTGTAGTATTAGTGACGAATCTGTGTTGTCTAGTTATACTAACAACATAGTGAATAATTATGTATTAACATGTACGAAGGAGGATCCTCCTACAGTACCAGTCAGATAGGGGATTCCCTTCCTGCTGGAACTCATACGGGCATTTTAGATTCTTCAGCTGTAGTTGTGGAGGTCACTCCGGATAATTCTTTAAACTAGGCAGTAAGACAAAAGAAGTTACCCCTTCAATTAACCAATTATTATTAGAGAATAATAAAAAGGTATATTTTGGTAATATTTTACATAAAAATAATATTAAAAAACCAAACCTTGAGTATTCAATCAAAATATTCAAGGTTGCTCTTCCAAATTACTGGAAATAGAATTTTTTTTTGTTTAACAGAGCATTGGTTAAAAGATCATTAAGTGATGTCAATTAGTTATGAAAATTATTGTGTAATACAATTAGCCATTTCAGTCGAAAACGTATGATACGGCGGGTCATTAATATTGATACAAAATTCTATTAAATCGAAAGAAAGAAATGACATTATCGGACTGCCTGTTGAACAGAACATTGAATTGTCCTGTGTTGAGCTTGATAAGCATGCGTATACAGACCTCCAAGTTACAAAAATCTATCCGTGTTTGATTCTGTAATGGAAGATATATTAAAGAAACTTAGTACTAGTAGTAAGTCAATAATCATATGTGGTGATTTTAATATCTTATTAGAAAATAACTCGAATACTGTCAGATTATTAAATCTTTTTAGGTCATTTGATTTGTCAAAAGTTTTTATTGAACCAACCGCGAAATTTGCCTCTCCTCCTTCGCGAGCATTACTGCTTCGCAGGTGAAGCTCAAGAAACCCTGCTTCGAGCTTCTTCTACCACTTGTATAGATAATATTTTTTATAATTGTGATTACTTACACAAACAAATTGTAAATAAGTTGCCATCAGATCACAGTGGACAAACAGTAACATTTTGCTCCTACATACCTTTACAAAAAATTCAAATAAGGTTTAGGCCAATTACATGTAAAAGTTTAGAGAAATTAAATAATTCTTTGGCTAATAAATTATGTGTTCAGAGTTTTAATAATATAGGTTACCCAAATGAGTTCTACGCCGAGTTCTTTTCACTATTAAACACGCAATTTTATGACACTTTTCCACTAAAGACTAAAAGTATTTACACAAAGTTCTTATGTAGTGATTGGGCGACTCCAGGTATTCGTAAAAGCAGGGAAAAACTATTTGAACTTTATGGCTTAAAGCAACATATGAACAATACAAGCTTTCATAAGTATGTTGCAAAATATTCAAAGACTTTTAAAAGTGTTTGCAAAATAGCCAAAGCTCTTTATATTAGCAATAAAATAAAATCAGCTGATGATAAAATTAAAACTATCTGGCAAGTAATAAATAATGAAACAGGTAGGAAAAAACAGCGAAATACTGAATTTAATTTAGAGACTGCACGTGGCCCCATTAACTCAAGAATTTGAAAACTTTTTTGCTAATATTCCCCTTAAAACTATTGAAGCTTTAAATTCCTCACCCGCGCTTTCTGCTGCCTTACTTAGACAGAATGTGAAGGCATGCCCTTTAGAGTTTAGGTTTCAGCATACAAACCCCCAGGCTGTTATAAAAGCATTTAAAGATCTTAAAATTAAATCAACAGAAGATCTCTGGGGAATGTCTGTAAAAGTCTGTAGATCTATTATCAAAACCATTGCGCCCTATTTAGCTTACATATTTAACACCAATGTAGACCAAGGAGTCTTCCCGGATCTCATGTAATACAGTAAAGTAGTTCCATTGTTCAAATCCGGTGATAGTAAAGAACCCAACAATTATAGGCCTGTGTCAATTCTGCCAGTTCTCAGTAAGGTGTTTGAAAAGTTGATGCTCAATCAAATGTTACGTCACTTTATTAAAAATTCCATCTTTCATGAACAACAGTACGGTTTCATCAAAGGGCGTTGTACCACTGACGCCGGTGTCAGCCTAATAAAGAACATTTTTAATGCCTGGGAAGAAGCACAAGATGCCATTGGAATCTTTGCAACCTCTCGAAGGTGTTCGATTGTGTAGACCATGAGACACTTCTGCTGAAACTAGAGCACTATGGGATTAGGAATACAGCTCTTGATTTACTTCGATCATACCTGAAAGATAGAAAAGTTAAAGTTCAGGTAAACGGCGTAAACTCATTAGGGTCTGAAATGGCAATGGGCGTTCCTCAAGGTTCGATATTGGGTCCATTCCTCTTTTTAGTTTACATTAATGATTTACTCCAATAACTTCAAAATCAACCGAAGATGGTGTTATTTGCAGATGATACATCATTAATCTTTAAAATAAACCGACAGTCACAAAATCTTGACGACGTAAATAGCTCTATTCTGCAAGTCCAAGATTGGTTAACGGTAAATAATCTGGTACTTAATAAAAAAAACAAACGCATTAGATTTAAATTACCTAATGTTAAAAGTAGCGAATGTGACATCATATTGAATGGAAAAAAACTGGAATTTTTTAATCAAACGGTTTTCCTAGGAGTCACGCTAGACGAGAAATCACAATGGGGACCTCATATAACATCTCTTGCAGGGCGGTTAAGCTCGGCCGCTTATGCTATTAGAAGGATAAGACAGCTAACAGATGTAGAAACCGCGCGTTTGGTCTATTTTAGCTACTTCCACAGCATTATGTCGTATGGCATTTTACTGTGGGGTCGGGCTGCTGACATTGAATCCATCTTTATTTTGCAAAAGAGAGCTGTCAAAGCCATTTATAATCTACGTCGTCGCCGCGAATCTCTAAGGGAACTTTTTAAAAGGATTAATATTATGACGGTACGGCCAATTCATTTAGGTATGAAAATATTATGTATGTAAGGAAAAATCCACATCTCTTTAATAAAATAAGTGATATACATAATTTTATTACTAGAAATAACGATAAACTAGATCAAACATTTTTCAGATTATCTAAAGTACATACATCTTTTATGGGGTACTGTGTTAAATGTTACAACAAAATACCTTGTGACATATTGCAATTAAATGAAAGAAAATTTAAAACTCATATTAAAAGTACAAATGAAATGAAATTGTTTATTCTGTAAATAGGATATCGAAATCACTTTTACACGTCATATAAAAAAAATACATATTAAAAATAAGCTAGATGAGTTCGGCGTTTCCTATCTGACTACTCTGAGAAGAAAGGCCGAAACAAACTCAGAGGTCGCAGTCTCTTTTAAAGCCCAGACATAATCTTAGTCAGGCCATATGAGGACCATGTAGATAAGTGTCTGAAAAGGTCTGAAAAGGTCTCAAACTGCCAGACCATCACTAAAACTAGCAGAGAAATAAAAACAATATCCACATAGTCCTCACATTCACAATAGTTAAAATAATATAATACTTTACAACGTAATCATGTCATTTTGAATATAATTTTCAACAATGTCAATGTGTTTATAAAACTGGTATCTGTTGATTTTACATAATAATTAAAATGTCTAGTTTTATGGTTTTATCACAAGGCTTAGCAGAGCGAGCAGTTCAATCCCAAGCTTTTTTATCTTCTAAATAATCTGAAATTGTATAGTACCCTTTTTTACAAAGTTTGGTTTTAATGCAGATTTTAAATCGTTTAATGGGTAACTTACACCAAGTTAAAGTTTAATGGGTACACTTTGTAAACAAGCATATTACAAATTAAAGGATTATATCCAAAATAAGAGTGCTTGGAAACATGCTGGTCCTGCTCCATAGGACAATTTAGAATCAAGACAAAATCAAATTGGTTGCTAATTTAATTGTATGTTTATTATTTTGTGTTTTATGACATTGATTTTACATTCTGTGATTACTTCCTCACACACTGACTTATTAATTACAAAATTTTTGGAAAATCGTCTACTTTTACAATGTTTGTAAATATGTGAGCACCATGTATCTATCACATATTAAATTATCTGTCGTTGTTTCATTTTTAATTCTTTTTACATATTGTGGTATAGTCATTTTATTCTAGGTGCATCGTCTTCACATATAATAATTATTTAACTAATGTACTTATATAAAAACAATTGTAAAACATTTTAAAAGAGTAACGGTGGAGTTTCTCGCCCATTCTTCTCCATACGAAAACTATCTTTTCGAAGGGATGACTAGAATCAATTTTATTATTTTGTAAATTTTGACGTTCAAAAGTGGCCCATACATGGGCCTATTTGAAATAAATGATTTGACTTTGACTTTGATAAACAGCTTATAATGAAAGAAAATGTCTTTTCAGTTGCGCATGAGACAGTGTTATACGCACGTGCTTATCGCAAAACATTGGCAAACGATGGCGGCATAATGCTAAGATTGCAATAGGTTCCTTTTCATGCAGCTTTGAGAGGGAATGAAGAGGCCGATAGACTAGAAATTTTCGGTTTTTCAAGGTCAAGAATTTATATAGTAGGTACTTAATTATGTAAGAACAAAACAGTTTGTTATGATAAGTTTTAAGAGTACTTTGACGAACGAAGTAGGGAAAAGGGTATCTGGTACAAAACTATACAATGGTGCCGATTCTCTTCTCACAAATGCCTCTAAACTAGACTAAAAATCACCAAAATTTAGTTTATTCCTGTCAAACGACGATGACACAACTATGTTTTAGTTTGACAGCACTAAGATGGTACTCAGATATTAATTTAGTGAAAATGGCAATTTTGCCATTCTGAATTTGAGTTTTTCACCTAAAATTTAGATTTTCTAACTAAATCTGACTATTTTTAATCGCGACTAAAAACGTTTGGAATAAAATTGGTTGTCATGAACTTTAAATTCACACCAACACCTCGACTTCAGATGCAAAAACAGTACTGAATCTTTTTTTTCTTTTGCTTATATCTCGAAAACGGTGTGTCCAATCGCAAAAATAATGAAAATTTCGACCCCCTTTATAAGACCCTTAAATTATTTTTATTTTCCATACAAAAAGTGAAAAATTCCATATAAAATATATCGAGGCTGCCCACCCTGCGCGCCTCCGGCTCTAAAAAGATTCACGTGGTTACGTATCACGTGTGGAGTTGCGATTGTCAAATTCGATTTAAATGTGTCAAAATTATTTTTAAAGTTAGAGAATTTATTTTACAGAATAGCTTTGAGATTCTCATAGTCAAAAGTAAGGAATTTTAGTGATAGTTTAGTTAGTTTAGTTCGGTGTACAAGAGAATCGGCACCATTGTCAGCCACCTCGAATACTGTGGTTTACTATCAAGGAAATGAGTTGGTATCATATTTTTCTGCTTCATAGATTACGCTCTGGTAGTTATCCATCCCGCAAGTTTGGTTATTTGATGAATAAAATGGATTCTCCCAATTGTGGAACATGCAGAACAAACGACATCAAGACAAAGAAGGCCAGAGAGACACTGTTGAGTACGGTAAAAGTTAATTAATATAATATTGGTCCTTATGTTCAAGTTTTAACGCTAAAATTTAAGAATAAAAAATAAAATGTGATTTGATAGTGCAACCACTTTATTTCAACACTTATACCTACACGTGAGAACAATCTTAGTTGAATGAGTGAAACAAACGTTTTGAATTTTTAATTCACTGTCAAAAATCTGCTGTTTCATAGAAAAGTGCAATACACGGTCAAAATGTATCGAACAGCAGATTTTTTTTTAAACCACCGACAAAAGATTTCAGCGCGGGGGGATTCAGAATCATGTACTGAATCCATAGTAACAGTTTTCGCGTCGATGTCCCTGCCACCCTGTATATAATAATATAAGACGTTTATTTTCTCTACACAAGTTATGTACTTAATGCTAGTATTTGACAATTGTACACGAACAAGTAACTAACTTTGTGAGAGACTGGTGCCTAAAGTAGGATTAAATAAAAATCTGTATTACAGGTCACCAGGGCCCTCCCGCGGCTAGATGCCTGTGATTTGGTCCATAATGACAATGTATACTTAACTAACGTTGAATTAAGAACATTAATAAAATTAAAATTAAAAATACAAAAAGAGTTAGAGGAAATACCAGTGTGTGTGTGTGAGTAACTAAAGGAAGTGTAAAAAGAGATGTGTGAGAGGTTGCTTGAGTGAGTGTGGTGTGAGTATGGATGATGGTATGTATGTACAAGCAGCAGTGGGAATGAATAGTAGTACGAATAGTCTATCTGAGATGGATCAACAAATTCTCCGTTCCCTGATTAGTCTAGTGTTTTGAAATACGTAGTCACTGAATTTTTAATTGGTCCCATAGTGAAAGTTGCTCATAATCATGAGTGCCTTCACGCCCTGAAAAGCCCTAACAGTGAATTAAAACTCACCGTGTATATGTCGTGGCCAGATCCAAGAATTGATCATTTCATGAAATGGTTGTGTTTCATGAAATGGCCAGCTAACATTGACCATATCGTTCAAACGTCAACGTTTAATGATATGCCAGTCAACGTTTAGCCATATCATTAAGTAGTGTATCCATGCAAATATTACTGGTATTCATTAAATTTAAGTAATCTGGCTCAATGGATAAATAAAACAATTTAAATAGCTTTCATTCCAGAAGAAAAATAATAATTAATTAATATTAACCTGTGAAATACGTTCCAAACTCAATGATTTTTTAAGATTGCGCTCGTTTTTCAAGTGAATTTCATAAAAGTCAAGTAGCTTGGTATAATAACGATACTTCACTGCACTTTCATCTTCCGTAATCGAATTATCGTTCGCCGCCATGATTCACAACAAAAAGAAAACGACATCAACGCCTCTATCGGTGGATAATCTAACTATTTTACGATATGATCACTAATGTTTGGCCCCATCATGAAGTAGTCGTGTGTTTAACTGTTCATATCGTCAAACGTTGAGTATTTAATGATCTGGCCAGACCACATCATGATGTGGCCAGTGGTCGATGTTCTATTTCATGAAATGGTTGTTCAATTCATGAAATGATCAGAAACAAAATGAAAAAATGTGACACGACTATTAACTCCAATAAAATTGTGCGTGTTTTTACACTCCACTGGTGCTAAAGAATCCTAATGTTAGTTGAGAATAGGTTACATACTTAGTAAATGAGATATTTGAATGACAACAATTAAATATGTCGTCGCCACGCTAATAAACTTCAACATCAACTTAATATCTATAGAAAACATATCGTATACATAGATGCGTAACGGCCAGGCCTCCACGAGTTCCATAAATGCTTTAGCTTGTACTCTCATTGTCTTCGGTAGGTTGTAGTTCATTATTATCTTGTTCACTAGTACTCTTGTCTCGTTACGTGTTATAAGCAGCTGTTCACAAGTAAATGCCACGGCGCCAACATTGCAAATCGTACTAAAACACCAAATGATATTGTTTATCAACTCACTTAAATGATAGTCAGGTGTGCGGTAGAAGGCGAGCGATATCCACATTGTTGTAACTATGAACGTAAAAGCAGATACCAGGGTCAAAAATATCTGGAAGTTGAAAACGTCATTCATCATACAACAAATTTCTCCGATATTGTCGTATGTTGTGGCCAGATCTCTTATTTTTATATTTCTAACTGATGGACGCCCAATAAAATTAAACATTTTCTCCGGTTTAGTTTTTGTGTCCCTTACTGTAAAAATGGGTATTTTCTTGTCTTGTTCTTGAATAAACTCTTTCAAATAATTATTAATAATGGCCAATCTACCATTTACCATGATAGAATATGCACAGAAAATGAATACTTCCAGTTTCTGGAAAAAATATAGGGGCGAAACGACAATTCCCCACTGAATATCTTCCACGCTACACAAATCCACCGTTACATTGACAATATGTATGATTATCAGAATAATTAGGTACTTATTGAGCCGTGATCCTGTCTTTTTATAAAAATCTGCACATGTTTTCATTTGCAGCGTGGTGTCTACTTCGGCAAGCAAAGTGACAATACGAATATTCATCGAACTGATGAAAAAATTTACGGTAATCCCCGAGGCTGCGTAATGAAAAAATACCACAATAGTAGGAAATACACCTATAACGTTCATAGTAACATTTGTGTAAATATCATCTGGAGCTTCAGGTAAGAAAAGGAACCAGAAAAATACCGCAGCATATATTGAAATAATCAAAATTCCAAAGGTTTTCATTTTCCAATTTGGAGGACGTAGTTCTCCATTGACTAGTTCAAATCTACATATTCCACAGCAGTGTTCAAGTATAATTTCAGGTTTGACATTGTTGATAATTTTGATGATTTTCCTTTTTTCGCCACTTGTATTCTTCTCCTCTTCATTTAAATCACTGTCTTGTTCCTTTTCGCCTTCCATGTCTGATTAAAAATAAAGCTCTTCGATGAATATTTGAAAAATATACGTCCGTTAGTAAGTGAGTGATAGCAAGAATTGAATTATTTCATCAAATAATGAATATCTAATTGCTGAAGATAAAATAAAGTTCCATTACGGTAATTCTGTTTGCTCGTACGGTCATTATTAAGAAAGTAGGTGTAAAGACACATACTTATATTATATTGATCGTTCAATTAATTATTAGGTACTTGTGCAACTGTTTATAAATCGATATAATTAACATAGTTTAGCAAAATGTTGTGTATCAAACATAACTAACTGCCGATTGTCTTTCTACCATCGATAAAGAACTTTCTACACATATTATATGAGTAACAATAAATGTAAGTCTAGCCTTTTTCCAACTATGTTGAGGTCGGCTTCCAGTCTAACCGAATGCAGCTGAATACCAGTATTTTACATGGAGTGACTGCCTATCTGACTTCCACAACCCAGTCACTGGGTAACACGATACCCCTTGGTAAGACTGGTTGTCAGACTTTCGGGCTTCTGACGACCCGTAATGACTGTCAAAGATCCAAAAATGACAGCCGGGACCAACGGTTTAACGTGCTTCCAAGGCACGGAGGGGTCAAGGTATGTTAAAATGGTCACACATCCATGAATTGACCGTAGCAAGCGTAGCTTAACCTGATCGATTGACCCATGCGGCTGGTATTACTTGGCCACGAGCCCCCCAATGAATCATTGTTATCTCCTGAAATGTGCTAGGTACAACATTCTTAATTGAATAACTAAGTAGGTATGGCAAACTAAGATTGTCTCGTGTATCTGACCGGAAAAACCCAAAGGCCCTTTTGGCCTTTCAGTGAAGCAGCATGTCGTTCTGGATGGATTCGAATTCCCGATTCGAGTGAATGTTGTTTATTTCTTTGAATTCTTTGTACTTGTGTGAAAATGTTGCAGTTTGCAAACGTACTTACTATCATTTACAAAATGTTGGCTTGATCACTTTTAGATTGTGTCACATTTCTTTATCATTTGTGTTTTACGTTGCTAATGCATCATTATTGATTATATAATATGAAAATTTTCTAAGTACACATGGGCTGACTATACCGAGGTCTGTGATCTATATAATGTAAACACTAGTCTGTACGAGTATATTTCATAGAATGCGAGTATATAGGACATTTCTTACATTAAATCGAATTTATAATCGGTATGGTCGGGTACAACAAACACAAGGAGGGACTTAGCTATAACCACATATGTGTTCAAACTGTTACGTGGTAAGACCTATAATTCCGGTGTTTTGAAGGAGATTTGTCTGAATGTGCCTGACAATTACGTATCACGGCGCCGGAAGCCACGGTTACTAGCTGTGCCACACGCACGAACCAACTTGCTCAGCAAAGCGCCACTGACGCGCGCCTTGCACGCACTGAATGACACGGCTGACAGGATCGATTTATTTTCCTGCTCTCTGAATGAATTCACAAAAATAATATTGTATGTGTTATGTTATTTAAGATAGTTTAATTAAGGACCACGCTACCGCATTAGGAATTTCCTGTAAAGATTGTGCAGTGTTTGTGATAAATAAATAAATAATAAAGATTTATATTTGAAATAAAATGTAAAATTAATTAATTAATGTTCATTAAAATGTAATGGGTTGTAATAGTTAGAATCAATAGTATATTGTAAAATTTAATCATTTTATATGTAAATTTTTGCAGTGTCCTGACAGGGTGCATGTCTTAAACTCTTAATACTGTTTCATGAAATTTAATGCATGCCTACTAACCAGTGTTTTACATGTTAGCAAATAAATTAATTAATTGAGATAAATTAATTCTTTGATTAAATCGTTTACTCATGCCGCGGATTCGAGTGTTGTAATACTTCTAACATCATTTGCCTGTTAGGTGTGTAGCTGTAAATGCACACAATCGGACATATGTATACTACAGCATCGCATCGCAGTCTACCTATTGCTTTTTAAGTACTTAGAAGTAGAAGCTTAGAGGAAATGAGATATTATAATGATAACAATTAAACATGTCATAGCCACACTTATAAACTTCAACATCAACTTAATATCTATAGAAAACATTTCGTATACATAGATGCGCAACGGCCAGGCCTCCACGAGTTCCATAAACGCTTGTACTCTCATTGTCTTCGGTGGGTTGTAGTTCATTATTGACCGACAATTTGCTTTCGTGTGTCAGTTTGTACGTACTCGTCTACAGGTCGTATTTTACAACCGATCTGGACGAAATTTAGTGTACAGGTTTAACAATTTTTTTGTAATTTTTAGTCGTTGGGGATTTTTGATTGGAGGGCTACTTCCTCCAAAATGGGGCAAAAAGGGGGGCTACTGGATATCTCTGCCTTATGAGATCCGATTTCGATGGTTCTTTTTTTATTTGAAAGGTAACTCCACGTTGGTCTCAAAAAAAATTGGTGAAGATCTGATGAGGAACTTTGGCATGATGAGCAGAATAGCTTCTCAAAATGCAGTAAATTGCTTACTATTGATTAAAACCTATTAGTTATTTTTTCTAGCTGGCCTAGAAATTTTTACTCATAATTTTTTGGTTGTTAGGGTTCTGTAGTCAACAAGAAACTGATATAGTTTCACCATGTCCATCTGACTGTCTGTCTGTCTATCTGCGGCTTAGTTCAGAGAATCTTAGTACTAGAAAGCTGTAATTTGGCATGGGCACCTATACATTAAACACGCCGGCCGACATTATTTATTGTTGACATAATCTACTCATTACAATGTTTTTGTTATGAGTTGTATTGCAATTTGTGGTTAGCTAGTGACCCTGACAATTGATCATATTATTTTTTGCCTGAGCAACCGGCAGCAAGTTCGTCATGCTCCCTTAGATGTCAATGCTTGCGGTAGCGTCGGGGGTTGGGTTGCCTCCTTCCCTCAAATATGGCGAGGGGGGGGGGGGGGGGGGGGGGTAATGGCTGATCTTTGCGTTATGCTCGTGAACGGGTGCTGCTTGTGGTTACTGGTCGTCTAGCTGATCATGGTTTTGTTATTGTTACTAGTAATTAAATGTTCATTTATTTTACCTCGATGGTCCTAGTTTATCATTTATAACTTCCAATTACAGCTTTATGTAAGCGGGCACGCTCTTTATGCCTGGAGGCTTTTATTTAGATATTAAGTTTAGTTACGTTTAGTTTTTTTTTTTTTTTAATTCTGCTTGAGTATAGTTCTCGTTGTTTTTGGTTGGTATATTGGCGTGTGCTAGCCGACATATGGCCAGTAATTTATAATTAAAATAATGTTTTGTGTTGCATAATAATTTTGCATACTATTATATAGTTTTTTTTTTTCTAACTTGGACAGATAGCTGTGCTGCTGGGGAGTTTGTTGCGCCACTTCTTCTTCCCAGCTAAAGGCACTAGGAAATGGTGAAGGGTGGGCGTCTTTGGGGGACTGTCTTATGTAATTTTGACGTTCGAAAAGTGCTGATTCTCAGCCTAGTTTGAATAAATGAATTTTGAATTTTTGACAAAGTGGTAAAATAATATCATGAAAAATATGTTTTTAGATCTCTCCTACCTACACGTAAAGTGGGAATGATTTCCTATGTTGAATATTAATTGTTGTAAAAAAGTTTGTGCTCGCGAGGTCTACTGTTCGCAGAACTACTAGTTATCTTGTTCACTAGTACTCTTGTCTCGTAGCGTGTTGTAAGCAATTGTTCACAAGTATATTTGATATGGTGATATTGTTACAAACCGTATTAAAACACCAAATCATAACGTTTAACAGCTGACTAGAATAATAACCAGGTGTACGGTAAAAAGAAAGCCATATCCATATAGCAGTAACTATGTAGGTAAAGCCAGACATAAGAGTTAAGAAAATCTGGAAGTTAAATACGTAATTTGTCATGGAACAAATTTCTCCTATAAGTTGTGGCTGAATCTCTTATTTTAATATTTTTTTCCGATGGACGTCCAATTAATTTGAACGTGTTCTCTGTTTTAATTTTTGTGTCCTTGACTGTAAAAATAGGTACAATCTTCTTGGCTTGCTCATGAATAAATTCTTTCAAATAGCTGTTAATAACACTTAGTCTCCAATTTACCATGATGACATATGAACAGAATGTGAATACTTCTAATTTCTGAACAAAATATAGCGGCAAAACTAAAACTTCCCAATAGACATTTGAAGCACTACACAAATCCACCACTCCATTGATTATTTGAGAAGCTATTACAATGATTAAGTGTCTATTAAGCCGCAAACCCATTTTTTTATAAAAATCTGCACAGTTTTCCTCTTGCAGCATGTTGTCTACCTCCGCAAGCAAAGTGATCATACGAACATTCATCGAAGTGATGATGAAATTAGCAGTTATCATCGCGGCAACGTATTGAAAAAGTACTACAAGAGCTGGAATGATGTCCATCAAAACACTATTAATTTCAATAATGTCAGAAGGTCCATGTAAGAATAGAAGCCAGAATAATACAGCAATATAGATTAACATGATCAAAATCCCAAATGCTTTAATTTTCCAATTTGGGGGACGTAATACTCCATCGATAAATTGAAATCTAAATATTCCATAGCAATGCTCCAGTATCATATCGGCTTTGACATTGCTAATAATATTAATGATTTTCTTTTTTCCACCACAGTTATTCTTCGGCTTTTCAATATTTGATTCGTTGTCTGGTTCCTTTTTGTCTTCCATGATCACACTTAGAGCTTTTTTATAGCAATTGAAAAACAACGACCGTTAGTAGGGCTATGAATGTAAGAATAAAATGATGGCATTACATGAATTTCCATTTTTTTTTAAAGTCCCATTATGATAATGAAGCGTTTACTGGCACAATAACTCCCTCTAATGATAGTTGATAAAGTAAGCAAGCGTAAAGACAATTTTGTATATTGATCAAGATTACAATTGTTACAAACTGACATAATTTTAACACTTTCACTGTCCATAAATAACATGTAATGCACTGAAGACGTAGCCCTATAAGTCCGTGCATGACATGTAATGCTCTAGTAGTTATCTTTTTTATCCAATATTCCAGCAAAATTAACCAAAATCGGTTCCATTGTTTGTTGTATGAGCTTCACTTCCAGCTAAATAGTGTTTAAACAAACTTAGCTGGAAATAAAGCCGTGCATTACATGTAATGCATTTTTTTAAATAATTTGTAATGTAATCTGAGGGTGATAGACGAATTTTCGCTATCGTAGAATTAGTAAATGACATTATAAAACATCACAATGCAATATTATTATTGGACGTATGGTGATACAATTACCAATTACCTTGGGACAGTCCCTCCGCTGTCAAGCGGACTCAATGAGGCCGCGTCAAATTTGTTCCCCATCTGTCAGCGGACTCATTGAGTCCGCGTGTTCCGCGTCGAACAAAAACGCGCCAAATTGCCTGTCAAAACTATTTCTTCCTGTTTTAACTTATAAAAAGTGTAGGGAAAGGATAAGGAAAGGCATATAACATCACATGTCAAACATCTGGAAACTATTTCGCGCCGGAATGATCGTTTTAAAAAGTCTGTGGGGGAATTCGCAGTGAAAAGATGGCGACGGACGTGATTGCATTTAGTTTTTGTTGATATTTTAAATGTTTATGTTAGGCAACAAGCCTTTGTTTGTGTTTATTCATTAGTAGAATGTTTGTATTAGTAGAATGTTCATTTAGATTTGAATATAGTGCAACGATAAATCTCAAGTGATCCAAAGTGTGAGTGTGTTTTTTTGCGGTTTGTTTTGTTTTAAAGCGATTCTGTTATTAGCAAAACTCACATTTAAGTTTTCATATGGAAAGGAGGTTGATTTGATATCACTCTAATGTCTCGAATATAACAGTGATCGAATTGAGACATGTCAGAACTTGCATCGTTTTTTCTATTTGTCTGTAAACCAATAATAATGTATCTAGGTTTTTCTATTTCAGATGAAGTTTTGATAGACCAGGTATAAAATAAAAAATAAATAAAATACATTATTTTCAAGCAACTTTGACTCATAAGTGGATTACACACAAATACAGAAAACAGAATAAAAATAAAATAAAACAAACTAAGACTTAATAACTAACCGGCTCTGCTGACGCCCACATGCTTATCACAGCAGTGCCGTATGTATGAGTAGTCCATCCGGTCCGTGATCATCGCCAGGACGACATTGGTGCTGCCCCACACGCCAGTTCTGCCAGTTCTCAGTAAAGTGTTTGAAAAGTTGATGCTTAATCAAATGTTACGTCACTTTAATAAAAATTCCATCTTTCATGAACAACAGTACGGTTTCACCAAAGGGCGTTGTACCACTGACGCCGGTGTCACCCTAATAAAGAACATTTTTAATGCCTGGGAAGAAGCACAAGATGCCATTGGAATCTTTTGCGACCTCTCGAAGGCGTTCGATTGCGTAAACCATGAAACACTTCTGCTGAAACTAGAACACTATGGGATTAGGAATACAGCTCTTGATTTACTAAGATCATACCTGAAAGATAGAAAGATTAAAGTTCAAGTAAACGGCGTAAACTCGTTGGGGTCTGAAATGGCAATGGGTGTTCCTCAAGGTTCGATATTGGGTCCATTCCTCTTTTTAGTTTACATAAACGATTTACCCCAATTACTTCAAAATCAACCGAAGATGGTGTTATTTGCAGATGACACATCATTGATCTTTAAAATAGACCGACGGTCACAAAATCTTGACGACGTGAATAACTCTATTCTTCAGGTCCAAGATTGGTTTACGGTAAATAATTTGGTACTTAATGAGAAAAAAACCAAATGCATTAGATTTAAATTACCGAATGTTAGAAGTAGCGAATGTGACATCATATTGAATGGAGAAAAACTGGAATTTATTCATCAAACAGTTTTCCTGGGAATCACGCTAGACGAGAAATTACAATGGGGACCTCATATAACATCTCTTGCGGGGCGGCTAAGCTCGGCCGCTTATGCTGTTAGAAAGATAAGACAGTTAACAGATGTAGAAACCGCGCGTTTGGTCTATTTTAGCTACTTTCACAGTATTATGTCATATGGCATTTTACTGTGGGGTCGGGCTGCTGACATTGAATCCATCTTTATTTTACAAAAGAGGGCTGTCAGAGCCATTTATAATCTATGTCGTCGCGAATCTCTCAGGGAACTATTTAAAAAGATTAATATTATGACGGTACCTTGCCAATTCATCTATGAAAATATTATGTATGTAAGGAAAAATCTGCATCTTTTTAAGAAAATAAGTGATAGACATAATTTTAATACTAGAAATAAAGATAAAATAGATCAACCATTTTTCAGATTATCCAAAGTACAAACATCTTTTATGGGGTACTGTGTTAAATGTTATAACAAAATACCTTGTGATATATTACAATTAACTGAAAGAAAATTTAAAACGCATATTAAAGTACTCTTTGTAAACAAGCGTATTACAAATTAGAGGATTATATCCTAGATAAGAATGCTTGGAAACGTGCTGGTCTAGCTCCATAGGACAATTTTGAGTCTAGACAAAATCAAACTGGTTGCTAATTTGATTGTGTAATTAAATATTACTACATTTTTTTTTTTTTTTTTACATTATGTGATTACTTGAACTCACACACTGACGAATTAGTATCACTTGTAATTTTTTTAGGAATATCGTATAGGTTTTACAATGCTTGTAAATATGTGAACACCATGTATCCATTACATAATTATTTTTTCTATCATTGCTTCATTTTTATTTTTACCTATTGTGGTATATAAATCTTATTCCAGGTGCATCGTTTTCACATATAATTATATAATTAATGTATACAAAATATTGTAAAACATTTTAAAAGAGTAACGGTGGAGTTTCTTGCCCATTCTTCTCCATACGAAAACTACCCTTTGGAAGGGGCGACTAGAATCAATTCTATTTTTTGTTTTTGACGTTCAAAAGTGCCTTTTTGTGCCTAATTGAAATAAATTATTTGACTTTTTTGACTTTTGACTTTTGACACGCTACGCACCAGCGACGCGCCCCGCTTGCGCATGGTCGCGTGGAAGTAATCGGTACGTGCCTCAGCGAACATACCTGAGGCGCTGCTGTAGCGAGGCAGCCCCAATACAGCCCTGAACGCGTTGTTGAACTGGACGCGGAGGGCTCCGTATGATGCACACGTGTACCTCGCCCACAGACTGCACGTGTAGAGAGATGTGCAGTACGCCCTAAAGAGCGTTATCTTCACCTCCCTCGAACAGCGCGCAAACCTGCGAGCGAGCATGTTCGCCCGCACCGACAAAGCCCTCCGTTCCCGCTCCATGTCAGCATTGTCCTTGAGGTCGGTCGTCACTAATTGCCCAAGGTACTTAAATTGATCCACCCTTTCGAGTGGAACACCGTTTAGAAAAACGGGTGGATAGATGTGCGAACGTTTCTTACCGGTCTCAAAGACCATGTATTGGCTTTTGGTCACATTACTTCAACCCATAACCAAGGGCATACTCTTCACAGGTCCGCACCAGCTTTCTGAGGCCACCAACCGACGCTCACCCCGCACTCCAGCCGATACGGCTCCGACATTGTACCCGCCCACTTAACGCTGTTGACCTGATGACTGTACCAGTATTTAATAACGCTGACAAGTTCACGTGGTAGCTTTATACCCTCGAGTTAAGCCCACAGGATGTCGTATGAGACCAAGTCAAAAGCTTTGGCCAGGTCGAGGAAGCAGGCGTGCACTGGAATCTTTCAATCTGTGTAATATCTGACGGTATGCTTAAGACACAGTATTGCACTTTCAGTTGACAGTCGAGATCGAAACCCTAACTGATTATCGTGCAGATCCAGGTACTTGTCTAACTATGTATTAAGCAAACCGTCAAAGACTTTTGCAATGATCGTTGCAAGAGAAATTGGTCTGTAGTTACTTTTGTCGGCAACATCTCCCGTTTTATTTTTAACTACAGGGACTACTACGGTTTTCATAAACTCAGATGGTAGGTATGAATGACCCACGTATGTTTTGTAGTTTTACGCAAAGCTGGATATTTATACAGATCCCAATTTCTAATACTTTAACAAACCAATTTTTTCTTTGTCTGATACTTTAACATGCGGCACGCGCCATATGATTTTGTTGATCTGAACATTATCCACTACTTCTCCAGTATTAAGTTTTATAGCGTTCAAATTAGTGTTACTTCGTAATAATATCAGTTCATGTCTACTATTTATCACGACTTTTTTTAAATCTTCAGAAAACCGAGGAGGTTAAAAAGTGGTATAGAAGCAGAAAATCTTCCTCCATTGATATTTTTTATACCTTCAATTATTTCTATCCTTTATTCCAACCCCAGGCACTGGACATTTTCGATTCACTTTCGTTCATTGAAATGAGTGATTTCATGGTTGTTGTTATAGCTGTGTTTTTTATTTTATCAATCTCCACTCCATTTAGCTCATACCTAATGTCTTGGAACAAGTAGAGTAGAGCATTGTTCGTGAAATTGGCACTAGTAGCTTTGTCCTTCGTACCTTTTTTGCTAACGAAACAGTTCCTTCCAAATATAGGTTGCTAGCTGATGGTAATATAATATATAGTCCTGTTGGTCGATAGTATGCGGATTTCATCGTTCCTGTTGAAACTCGTTACATAGGGCTTGTAGGAATGAAATTTGATTCCTTCTATAGTATTATCGAAAGTCGGAGCGGACAAAACGTCTAAGATATTCATTTTAACAGTCAGATCGCTCTAAGGAATGCTTTATTGTCTTCAGTTAATTTTATTTTCTGCTTAGAGAGAGGTCTTATTTGATAGGTAGCTCGAGCAGAACTGATATTCTTTACTTGTTGAGACACATTTTTACTGTAGTCAATTATTTTTTTCTTCTAAGATGCAGATATACCTGCACTTCTTCACCACATAAATTGATTAATCGTTTGTTAAAAGTCTGATATGTATGCAGCTTATGTTGTTTTGATTGATTGGAAAGTATATTTAGTTCTTCGGGATTTCAATGATCCTGTATCCAGGTATTACCCTCTTTGAGGAGTGGCTAGAGGCGCCATGGCGTCCTCGCCTTCCGCCTGACGCAGGTCCTCACCGGACACGGCTGTTTCGGGAGGTTCCTGTTCAGGATAAAGCGGGAGGAAACGCCCGGGTGTCACCATTGTATGGATCGCCCGGAGAACACGGTGGAGCATACGGTGAAGGTTTGCCCGGCTTGTGAGGAGGCGGAACGCGTGAGGGAGAGGCAAATTTCGCGCCCTCGTGCCCCTAACCACCGCAGGAGGAGACGCCCTGGGCGTCGAATCTCAGGCAGATTTCCGGCCACCGTAGGCGCGGGCTTGCGGACGGTGAGCAATGGGTAGCTCACCATCCGATAAGGACCAAGCCCGGTTCAACGGCGCGTTGTGTTCCACGCGCGCCTCAAAGAGACATCAGCAGAATTGACGTGGTCCGCTAGGGCCAATGCCTGCCGGGGCTGCGAAGAAGACCCCCGGCTACATGGCAACCGAAGAAACACGGGTGGGTTTTAGTCAGTAAGAGTCTGATACGCCCTCCTACTCCACCCAGAGCGGGAGAAGTTATTTGATAATTTCCCACCCAAAAAATAAAAGGTGGTACATTAAGTGCAAATTCGTAAATAACATGACTTGGTTCAAAGTTTATTTATATATGAACCGCTTACAATATCAAATTCAATCCTGACTACGGTCGCAGGTAAAATGTTGACTGGAGACTGTGACACATACCAGCTTTCAAGATTTGTTTGTTAAATCCTAATAGTCTTCTAAAAGAGTCTTCTTTGATAAAATTAATGTCTTTTGTACAGAATTTAGTAGTTTTTAAAGTATTATTATTGCACCGTTTCTGGTATTAACAAACATAATAACAAACATACAAACAAACACAAACAAACATACTAACAAACATACTAACAAACATACAAACAAACATACTAATAAACAAACTAATAAACATACAAACAAACATACAAACAAACATACTAATAAACAAAAATACAAACATATCAACAAACATTCAAACAAACATACAAACAAACATAATTACTAACATACAAACACAAACAAACATACTAACAAACATACTAACAAACAAACAAACAAACATGCTAACAAACATACAAACAAACATACAAATAAACATACAAACAAACAAAAATTCAAACATAAAGCAAACATACAAACAAAAATACAAAAAAACATACAAACAAACAAAATTCAAACTTACAAACAAACAAAAATACAAACATACTAACAAACAAAAATACAAACATACAAACAAACAAACAAAAATTCAAACATAAAACAAACATACAAACAAACATAATTACAAACATACAAACACAAACAAACAAACAAACATGCTAACAAACATACAAACAAACATTCAAACAAACATACAAACAAACATAATTACAAACATACAAACACAAACAAACATACTAACAAACATACTAACAAACAAAAATACAAACATACAAACAAACAAACAAAAATTCAAACATAAAACAAACATACAAACAAACATAATTACAAACATACAAACACAAACAAACAAACAAACATGCTAACAAACATACAAACAAACATTCAAACAAACATACAAACAAACATAATTACAAACATACAAACACAAACAAACATACTAACAAACATACTAACAAACAAACAAACAAACATGCTAACAAACATACAAACAAACATACAAATAAACATACAAACAAACAAAAATTCAAACATAAAGCAAACATACAAACAAACATACAAACAAACATACAAAAAAACATACAAACAAACTAAATTCAAACTTACAAACAAACAAAAATACAATCACCTAAAAATACAATCAAAATGTTTTTTGTATATTTGTTTGTATGTTTGTTTGAATGTTTGTTAGTATGTTTGTTTTGTTTGAATTTTTGTTTGTTTGTTTGTATTTTTTTTGTTATGATTGTATTTTTGTTTATTAGTATGTTTGTTTGTATGTTTGTTTGAATGTTTGTTAGTATGTTTGTTTGTATGTTTGTTTGTTTCTTTGTATGTTTGTTAGTATGTTTGAATTTTTGTTTGTATGTTTGTTAGTATGTTTGTTTGTGTTTGTTTGTATGTTTGTTTCTATGTTTGTTTGTATGTTTGTTTGTATGTTTGTTTGTTTGTTTGTATATTTGTTTGTTTGTATGTTTGTTTGTGTTTGTATCAATCAATCACTTTATTTTCTCATCACAATATACATAAATTATTTTATATTGGTCAGATTCGACAAAGATACACAATTCAGATGAGTATAATAATATATTGTGGGAGACTGGTGCCTAAGCTAGGCTCATGGCCTGTGTTTCAGGACACCAGGATCCCACCCCTTTACATTTTCATTTTATAAATTATGTACTAAGCGCGCTGACTGAAAGATGCGAGACGAATGTTAGTAGATGTGTAGTATGGGTGTGTAATTGTGGGGGTGTGTGCGTGTGTGTGAGAGAGTGTGTGATTGTATTTTTAGGTCATTATGAGGATGTTTTCAGTATCATTATAGTTTAATTTTTGTAGCCAATCAGTTAGCCTCTTTTTGCATTTATTTTTCGTGAGACCAAAGACGTGTAACATCTTATGCGTTTTATTATATAAGTAGCCACCAAGATAGCAAAAGAAACGCCTTGCAAAAATAGTTTTGTGACGTGTATGATGGCGCTCCACTGGGTCATATCGTCTTTTCCCTTTGGACAGCGTTGGATTGTAAATCAAGAGAGTGTGTTGTTTCAGCAAAATGTTCAATATAAACAGTTGACGCACTGTCAGGACGTTACTTTCTTCGTATAACTGTTCAGTGGGTTGCAGCTGAAAATCAGCGTCAGGTGGTACACTTTGTGTTGTCATCTGACAATATGCTGAGCTGAGGCCCTTTTGGCATTATAATCATTGTTTTCTGTTTTTTATAGTTATAAGGTGTATTTTTTCTGCAGTAATGCCAATAAACGCATTTTTCTTTCTTTCTTTCTTTCTTTTCTTTTTCTTTCGATACGGTCGAAAAGACGACACTTTCAGAATAGCTCTTTGGGTTCTTTCAACTTCTATTAGGGTAGTTTTTGGAGCACCACCCCAGGAGGTGATGCAGTAGCTTATTAGAGATTGAGCAAGAGCATAGTACCACTGATTTAATCATATTTTTATTGACTACAAGTCTCAGCGTTTTGAACACGTATATTAGTTTCCGTAATCTGTTACTAAGAGTGGTTATGTGGTCTTGAAATCTTAGGTTTTTGTCGATTATTATTCCTAGGTACTTTACCTTTTCAGCCTTGGTGAGTGACTCGCAGTTACAACTATGGGTAAGTGGGTTTGTGCAAGAGTGAGCTACAATAGTATTAGGTACTGTTTGGGAGGTTCCATTGCTTTTCATTGAAAATGCTATGTAATTGGTCTTGGTTGTATTTAGGGTCAACAGATTGTCGCGTAACCAGTTGGATACCGTATTAAAGCCCAGTTGTGCACACTCATAAACATCCTCCCACGAGCTCGCGCTGAACAAGAGGGCAGTGTCATCAGCAAAGCTAATGATTTTGCCATTGGAGATAGAGAGCGTACCCAGATCACTGATATAAATGAGAAAAAGTGAAGGTCCGAGGACACTACCTTGAGGCGTGCCGTAGTTAATTATTTGTTCCTCACTGATGAATTCATCTATCTTTACTCTCTGGGCACGCTCACTCAGGTAGTCTTTAAAGAGGTTCAGTGGAAGTCCTCTGATTCCCAAGATTTCCATCTTACGTACAAGAATTGGGACAGAAACCGTGTCAAAAGCCTTAGCAAGATCTAGGAATATGGCCATAACCCTATCCCCATTATCCATGTTTTTGACCACATAGTCTGTTAACTCATGGATTTGCCTGAGCGAAACCCAAGTTGAGCTGGTGCGATAAGGTTTATTGTTTTCCAAGTAGCTCACAAGTCTGCTGTTCATTACTCATTCCAGTATTTTGGAAAAAGCAGTTAGCACAGATATAGGTCTGTAGTTATCGACACGGCTCCTGTCCCCACTCTTGTAGATCGGATGTATTATGGCTTTTTTGAATACGTTAGGAAATTTACCTGTGGACAGAGCAAGATTACATATGTACGTTAACGGAGGCACAATCACGGCCGCATGTTTTTTCAAGAGGTTACCGGATATCCCATCCCATCCCGCGGCACAGTTATTACGGAGAGACATTAATATTCCGGCTACCTCTCCCTCATCTGTTGGGAGCATTACCATGGATTGCGATCCGTTATTTAGGTTTCCCTTTGTAGCTCTTGCTTGTGTACTCTTTATATTCTTAGCAAGGTTCTCACCTATTTTGGCAAAAAAATCATTGACCAGGTTTACAGAATTTTGTGGAGTACTTGATGAGGCTAATAATTGTGAAGATGTGTTGGCTTTCCTTGTCGACCTGTTTGAAATATTATTTATAGCCGACCATAACTGTTTAGTATTTTTCTCAGCTTTTTTGATCTCATTTTTTTCAAATTCTATTTTTATTTTCCTTAATAGTTTATTACAATAGTTTCTGTACCTAGTAAAAGTAATTTTTAAAAACTTATTATTAGGCGCCTGCTTAAATTTTCTATGCAATGTGTCTCGATGCCGCATACAACGAAGCAAACCAGGAGTAATCCATGGCTTTAATATTTGTTTACGGTTCGGGCTCTTACCTGATTTAGAGTTTGAGTCTATCACATGTTTTATTAATCTAGTTATTGTTTCCCCTGCCACATGAGGATCTTGGGTCTTGTATACTTCACTAAAGTCTAGCTGTTTTAGGTCTGCGTCTATCTTAACATAATCATAACGAATACAATTTTTTGTAATTATTTTAGGCAGTCGTTTTGACAAGAATAACATTACTGTCTCATGATCTGTTAGAGCAGAGTGTGCGACTGAAGTAGAAACTGGTAGTCGAGTTTTCAGTATCACGTGGTCAAGACAAGCTTGTTGTCGCGTAGCATGTAAGAGGCCATGGGTAGCCAGCAAGTTTAGGTATGAATGTTTAGCGGAGTCCTTGCAGTGTTTATGTATATTTATATTTATGTCTCCTGCAACTAAGTCTTTGTAACCTGGCGGGCGGTATATCGCTAAAAGAACAGTATTTCTATCGATTTTTAATTGGAGACAGTTAGCATCTAAGAAAGGCGGCTCCTCTGCAACTAATTGCAGTTTTTTATGCACATACAAGACTACACCTTCCTTTTGTGTATGATTATTGTTGGTAAGGTAATAATTATAGTTCGTCAAATCGGGAATATTATGAGTGTTAGGGAGCCAACACTCAGTTAACACGATTATGTCCCATTCAATTTTTGTCCGAGCAAGTGTAGTCATAAAGCCCGCCATGTTTTTATTTATACTTCTAATGTTCTGTGTAATGATTTTAAGTGTTTGTTTAGGTATGAAATTTGGTGGAGCACAGTTTTCCAGGTCACAAGTCGAAGCATCCGACACATGTTGTTATGTGTGTTATCGAATGTTGTTCAACTTAATATCTATAGAAAACATATCGTATACATAGATGCGTAACGGCCAGGCCTCCACGAGTTCCATAAATGCTTTAGCTTGTACTCTCATTGTCTTCGGTAGGTTGTAGTTCATTATTATCTTGTTCACTAGTACTCTTGTCTCGTTACGTGTTATAAGCAGCTGTTCACAAGTAAATGCCACGGCGCCAACATTGCAAATCGTACTAAAACACCAAATGATATTGTTTATCAACTCACTTAAATGATAGTCAGGTGTGCGGTAGAAACTATACTGTCTTTATCGAGGACTATAATAATTGAATCTCCTAATTTTGCATGAAATAAAGCCATATGTCCTAGTATTGTATTGTATACCTAATGTGTATTATTCAGAATATTCATTTATAACAAATTTGTTAGTCCTAAAACATTTGCAAAAAATGTTCAGTGTGTTGGGTAGTAGGCTGGTCGTTTGTGTAGATGTTAAAAAGCATTGGCGCCAACACACTGCCCTGAGATCGTTCTTTCGCCGTTGCCATCTAGTCTTACCTCTTAGGCGCGGGCTTGGGGACGGTGAGCAATGGGTAGCTCGCCGTCCGATAAGGATCAGGCCCGGGTCAACGGCGCGTTGTGTTCCACGCGCGCCTCAAAGTGATGTCAGCAGAATTGACGGGTCTAATAAAATTACAATACCCGCTCAATAATTAATACATACTGGTTTTTTTATCATTTAAGTTACACAGTATTTCAGAATACACCACTTTCAAAGAACAGAATCGCCCCGTTGCGTATGCAGTAGGGAGTGTCGCACGACTATGTTGCTGTGTGCGTGCGTGTCGACAACCGTAAATAATCCTAAAATTCGTGTAGGTACGAAATAAGAACGCATGGCGCGCGCGCCGCGCGTTGTTTAAATAAGTAGATAAAAATAAATCTTACGATCTTAGTAATAAAAACGTGTAGGTACCTACAAATACAAACGCATGGCGCCCTCGGCACGAAGTGTTTTGAAGTAAGTAATAAAAACCAGAGGCGGTTATCAGGTATTCTAGGTATTTTTGGAGTAGTAAAAATTTTTAATCAACTTATTTACACCAATTGATTTAATTAACAACGTATTTACAAATGATTGTCTACTTATGTACAAATAAATAAATTACCTAATGTTATTGGGCATTCTACTCCACCGAGAGTGACGAGGCGAACGGAGTGAGCCGATGGAACGGAAGGTGGGGTAGAATGCCCAATAACCTACTACTCATTTATATGGTAAAACAATGTTTGCCGGGTCAGCTAGTATAATATAAGTTTATGTCTTTACACCTGCTTCCTTAATAATGCACGTGCGAGCAAACAGAATTACCGTAATGGAACTTTCTTTTATCTTCAGCAATTAGATATTCATTATTTGATGAAATAATTCAATTCTTGCTATCACTCACTAACTAACGGACGTGTTTTTCAAATATTTATCGAAGAGCCTTATTTTTAATCAGACATGGAAGGCGAAAAGGAACAAGACAGTGATTTAAATGAAGAGGAGAAGGATACAAGTGCCGAAAAAAGGAAAATCATCAAGATTATCAACAATGTCAAACCTGAAATTATACTTGAGCACTGCTATGGAACATGTAGATTTCAACTTGTCAATGGAGAACTACGTCCTCCAAATTGGAAAATGAAAACCTTCGGAATTTTAATTATTTCAATATATGCTGCGGTATTTTTCTGTTTCCTTTCCTTGTCTGAACCTCCAGATGATATTAACACAAATTTTATTACTATGAACTTTATGGATGCATTTCCTACTATTGTGGCATTTTTTCAATACGCAGCCTCGGGGATTACCGTAAATTTTTTCATCAGTTCGATGAATATTCGTATTGTCACTTTGCTTGCCGAAGTAGACACCACGCTGCAAATGGAAACATGTACAGATTTTTATAAAAAGATGGGATCACGGCTCAATAAGTACCTAATTATTCTGATAATCACACATATTGTAAATGTAATGGGGGATTTGTGTAGCGTGCAAGATATTCAGTGGGGAATTGTCGTTTCGCCCCTATATTTTTTCCAGAAACTCGAAGTATTCATTTTCTGTGCATATGCTATCATGGTAAATGGTAGACTGGCCATTATTAATAATTATTTGAAAGAGTTTATTCAAAAACAAGACAAGAGAATACCCATTTTTACAGTAAGGGACACAAAACCTAAACCGGTGAAAATGTTTAATTTTATTGGGCGTCCATCAGTAAGAAATATAAAAATAAGAGATCTGGCCACAACATACGACACTATCGGAGAAATTTGTTGTATGATGAATGACGTTTTCAACTTCCAGATATTTTTGACCCTGGTATCTGCTTTTACGTTCATAGTTACAACAATGTGGATATCGCTCGCCTTCTACCGCACACCTGACTATCATTTAAGTGAGTTGATAAACAATATCATTTGGTGTTTTAGTACGATTTGCAATGTTGGCGCCGTGGCATTTACTTGTGAACAGCTGCTTATAACACGTAACGAGACAAGAGTACTAGTGAACAAGATAATAATGAACTACAACCTACCGAAGACAATGAGAGTACAAGCTAAAGCATTTATGGAACTCGTAGAGGCCTGGCCGTTACGCATCTATGTATACGATATGTTTTCTATAGATATTAAGTTGATGTTGAAGTTTATCAGCGTGGCGACGACATATTTAATTGTTGTCATTCAAATATCTCATTTACTAAGTATGTAACCTATTCTAAACTAACATTAAGATTCTTTAGAACCACTGGAGTGTAAAAACACGCACAATTTTATTGGAGTTAAAAGTCGTGTCACGTTTATCATTTATACACGATGATTTTTAATTCACTGTTAACAGTGAATATGAAAATGATCCACGCTTCAATCGTTATTAATCCTGCAGATGATGCTCTCTTTTCTTTTGCACCTTGTTAACTTTGTAAAACCGTCTAAAAACCGTAAAATCATCAGAAACAAGAGACTTTATAATTAATAAAAAGTCTACCATATCATGTCATCAATATTGCCTTGGTACATAATATGTCGCAAGTACCTACCATGTTCATTACATCGTATAACTGTCCAGTTGACACTTAAATAGGTAAGGGTTTAAAGGTACCATGAATAAATTATTATGAGTAATTATAGTAATGGAACTTAACATAACTTAGACGATGGAAAACGTTGATAATGCTTAAGTCCTAGTCCTAGTACCTATAGCCAGGTTAGGTGCAACATTGAGCAAACGTTTCTGAAATAAATAGTTCTTACTCCGAACAGAAGTTTGAACAGAAAATTGTCGACACTATAAATGTAATAATTTTAATTAAATACTTCCTCGGAATATTCAGATTTTCTCTTATTATTATTATCATGTGGATACGTCTCTACTATTACCGGACATCAACTAATGACGTACCTCTATTGGTGAATGCAAATATAGCTGATGTTGAAGTTTATAAGCGTGGCAACTACTTAGGTGTTTGATTGTAGTCATTCAAATATTTTATTTCTTTCAAGTCTCATTCGCAAGATAAATTGCACTAACACTGTCGCTTTTAACACAAAATGATTCGATAAACTGGCTTTCAGTATTTCATGAAACTACGAGTTATAATTTTCTTAAAATATAACATAACATCATAACATAACATCACGCCTTGTTTCCCCGAAGGGTTGGGCAGAGGTGTCCCTGTAGCAGGTACACCCACATTTCGCCAGTTATGTTTAAGTCCCATGTAATAGGGGGCGAGCCTATTGCCATCAACCGGGCACAAATCCAGACTCCGAGCTGCTACTGAGAAATTTCAGATAGAAAAACCCAATAACACTTTGCCCGACCCGGGAATCGAACCCAGGACCTCATGCTCAGCAGTAGCGCTTGCTACCACTAGACCAACGAGGCAGTAAAAACGAATTTTTATTTATTTCTTTTCTTTCTTCCGAAAAATTTTCAACGTTCGTCGTTAAACATTATTTTTCTCGACATGGTTTTTTTTAACATAACTTTACAGTTTTATATTTTTATTTATACAGATAGTTAGTTAGTCTTTTAATTTATTACCTAGTGTAAATAGTTAGTTATGTCAAAAACTGTAAAGTTATGTTAAAAAAAACCATGTCGAGAAAAATAATGTTTAACGACGAACGTTGAAAATTTTTCGGAAGAAAGAAAAGAAATAAATAAAAATTCGTTTTTTTTATGACTAGATATTAAGTAAATAGTAATATTATTAATATAATCTTTTTATCTATAGGCACTAACCAATTCGCCTTCCCGAGTTCGTTTTTGCCTTTTTCTCTGGGATCGTTGGTCTAGTGCAGGAGTCACCAAATGGCGTACCGCGGTCCGGATCCAGACCACCAACCTATTTTGTGCGGACCTTGAGTAAACAATAAAATTTATAACTAAAAATTAATCTAAACATTTTTAGTAAAATAATTTAGCACGCGCTTTGTCTTCTATGCCGTCGACACTTGCACCAACTTTACTCTAGACTTCCGGGTTCAGAAAAATATACCAAGTAAAAAAAAATATTTTTCACATTATTATTAATTGCTTACTTTGTTATTTTTGTTCACTACATAATATTTGTTTATTACTTAATATCAAAAATAATATTAGTTACTATGCTAGTAATCGTCTACAAAACAGAAAAAGCAGTCAAGAGCGAGTCGGACTCGCGCACCGAGAGTTCCGTACCATTTTAAATTTTCGTCAGCGAGGCCTTTATTTGTCAGAGAATTTTAACACTGCACACTGCTGTGTAGAATATTGCAGTTATAGGTCAGCACCATCTCTTGACTGATAGTTGAACTAATGTAATTTAAGTTGATGATTTCTGAAAAAGTATGCTATTTTTTTTATATAATTTTATTTTTCCTGTAATCTTTACATAAACTTCTATCACATAGAATAATTTCAGATTTTTCTCCATGCAAAACTTCGGAGATAAGGGGGGGAACGGTATTTTTTTTAATTTTTCGTCAAAAGTTGAAAAGTATGAGGCCAAAAAAATTTTTTTTTTTTTTTTTTTGAGAATGTGTTAGTAGCGTTCTTTCATATGATACCCTACATCGAATAGTAGTAGTAGCCCCACTTCGAATTTTTAAGACACCCGTTCGGACTGTTGCAAAAAAATATAAACGTTTTTATTTCTTTCTTAATTGCAAATTAGTTGGGCAAACGTCGTCTAAAAATATTCCAAATTTCAAGTTGATAGCATTAGTAGTTCTTGAGATATCCAGCTGTAACAGACAGACGGACAGACAGACTAAGTCGCACCATAAGGGTTCCTTTTTACCATTTTGGTACGGAACCCTAAAAACGGACCCCCTTATGAAACTAATTGGTGATCCCTGGTCTAGGGTCCTGGGTTCGATTTCTGGATCGAGCAGTGTTATTTATTTATTTATAGGAAAACCAACAACAAATACATAGGAGTTGTATAAGAAACATAGAACCAATTACAGGTTCTCACGGGTAAAAACAGAAAATGTAGTAGAAATCTTAGGATCACTAACAAGCACGATAAAAAAAATTAAGTAAACATATTATCATATATAAGGTAGTACAATAAGCACTATGCACTATTAAAAAAGTCAGCGTTCAGCCGAGCGATTATTATTATTAGAATTGGTTTTGGTGGTAAATGGGTCAAATGAGAACTCTTTGCAAAGAATATTAAAGTCCTTACTCGCTCGCACCATGTATGAGTTTTGCCTGTAGTTAGAAGAGGTAAAAGGAATGGAGATAGGCGGATTAAATCTAACTGATCTCTGAGGAATATTGAAAATTTGAAACGTAGTTTATGTAGGAGATCAGGGCAGTCAATCTCATTAGATTAATTAATAATTTTTAAAAGGAAAGTGCAATCTGCTAGTCGACGACGATTTATGAGTGGCCGTAAATGACATTTCTTGCAAAGATTTATGTAATTATCAGAATGGTTTGTATACGCAGCCGGAAACATAGAAAACGAATAAATCATTTTTGTATATTCTCAAAACGATCAATGTACAGTACCGACCAAAAGTCCATAGGCAATCTCACAAAGCAATAGACTGACGCTTCGGTTTGACTTACGATTTTCTTCTATAAGTGGTTACAATACTGTAGACACGCACATTACACGCACACACTCACTTTGTCTGCAACTCATAGTAATGTCTTCAAAACTACAGTGGTTTTAACTGTGGTTGTGCTGGGTGTAGTGGCGGAGCTGGGTGTATTTTGCCTAACCTAACCTAACAATGTCGGAACTGAATAACCCCGGGACAGATTTTGATGCGCTTTGGCGTGAGTAAAGGGAGAAGTGAGATGAAGACATTCTTCAAAACTACAGTGGCTTTAACTGTGGGGGAGCAGGGAATATTTTGCCCATACTCCTTTAGCCAACTTTATATATCTACTAATGTATGCGTTTTTATTTCATATAGTCCGCCATATTAAGTATATCTTGTCAGTTACTCATCTAATTTTATAATTAGATGAGTAACTGACGAATCGAATTGAGTCGACGTTATCGTCGACTCAATTGCCTTTACGCCTACTTACTTAATAATGACTGTTCGAGTGAACACTTCATTATTGTAATGAAATGTTATTTTTTCTTGGGCAATTTGGCGTTCATATGATGGAATATTTCATATTTCTATTCTTACTGTCATACACTAGCTAACAGACGTCCATCTTTTAGTAATACTCGTCGAAAAATACTATTTATAATTAGACATGGAAGACGATAAGGAACAAGAAAATGAATCCAATATTGATAAGAAAGAAATCAGTAGCGAAAAAATGAAAATAATCGACATAATTAACAACGTTAAACCTGAAATAATACTCGAGCACTGCTATGGAATATTTAGATTTCAACTGGTCGATGGAAACTTACGTCCCCCGAATTGGAAAGTAAAAGCATTTGGAATTATGATTATTTCAATATACACTGCTGTATATTTCTGGTCCTTATTGCTAACTAGAACATCGGACTGTATTACTGAGACATATCAAATCTTAGACTCTGTGGATGAAGTTCCTTCTTTTGTGGTTATTTTTCAATACGTTGCCTCGATGATAGCCGCCAATTTTATCATCAGTACGATGAATATTCGTATGGTCACCTTGCTTGCAGAAGTAGATACCACGCTGCAAGTGGAAACATGTCCCGATTTTTATAAAAAGATGGGTTCAAAGCTCAACAAGTACCTAATTTATCTGATTGTAACTCATATTATCAATGGTGCAGTGGATTTTTACAGTGTACCAAATATCCAGTGGGGAATTACAGTTATTCTCCTATATTTCATTCAGAAATTAGAAGTATACATTTTCTGTACATATGTTATTATGTTAACTGGTAGACTGGTCCTTATCAACAGCTATTTGAAAGAATTTATTCAAGAACAAGACAAGAAGAACGTAACAGTTTTTACAGTCAGGGACACAAAAATTAAAAGCGAGAAAATGTTAAATTTCATTGGGCGTCCGTCAGTAAGAAATATGAGAATAAGGGATCTGGCCACAACTTATGATAACATCGGGGAAATCTGTTCCATGATAAATGACGTTTTTAACTTCCAGATATTTTTGACCCTGGTATCTGCTTTTACGTACATAGTTATAACTATGTGGACATCGCTTTCCTTCTACCGCACAACAGCTGACTATCAAATAAGTCAAATAATAAATAATATGATTTGGTGTTTCAACACCATTTGCAATGTTGGCACCATGTCATTTACTTGTGAACGGCTGCTTGTAACACGTAATGAGACAAGAGTACTAGTGAACAAGATAATAATGAACTACAACCTACCGAAGACAATGAGAGTACAAGCTAAAGCATTTATGGAACTCGTGGAGGCCTGGCCGTTACGCATCTATGTATACGATATGTTTTCTATAGATATTAAGTTGATGTTGAAGTTTATAAGCGTGGCGACGACATATTTAATTGTTATCATTCAAATATCTCATTTCATATAAACTTGTGTTTACCTTTGTACCTTTAAACTGTTCAATGCTCACTTTTAAGCACCTCTGGAGTGATATATGTAATACTAACATGGAAAATATCGATTTCTAGCAATATTGAGTGTGTCACGTAATCTAGTTCAACGATTTATCTTTATATTGTTCTCACGTATAACTTTTCGGTTCTAATCATCTTGGATATTGTGTTCGCGATGAGCTAAAATTAAAGTTGTTTAAGCTGATTGGTTTCATTTCAATTGTCCGTCGTCATTAATTAGGTACAGCTCATGTAACTCACGAAGTCATCCCGTATCCGGGTACCCCTATTAATCTTTCAAATAGAAAGATCAGTACCTACTTTATCCTTTCTCAAATCCAAGAACTGATACAACTTTTTTTGTAGCTTTATGTTACTTAGTAAACTTCTTAAAATAATATATCGTCGCCTCGTTGGTCTAGTGGTCGAAACGCTACTGCATATGAAGTCCTGGATTCGATTCCTAGGTCGGGCAAAGTGTTATTGGGTTTTCCATCAGGAATTTCTCAGTAGCAGCCTTTTTTTTTTGGTTTTGAAATTATCAAATAACTTCTCGTGTCAGAATCCTACTGACTTTTCCGTGTTCCTTCAGTGGCCTGTATGTTTCCAGGGGCCACGGTATCCCTTTCGGACTTTCCTGCGACCCCGGCAGGCATCGGCCCTAGCGGACCCCGTCAGTTCTGCTGACATCTCTTTGAGGCGCGTGTGGAACACAACGCGCCGTCGACCCGGGCCTTTTCCTTATCGGACGGCGAGCTACCCATTGCTCACCATCCGCAAGGGAATCGGCCTGCGATTCCCGACACCCAGGGCATCTCCTGCGGCGTTCCGCCTTTCAGTAGCAGCTTGGAGTTTGGATTTGTGCCCGGTTGATGGCAATAGGCTCACCTAGGGGGCGAGCATGGGACTTAAACATAACGAAATGTGGGTGTACTAAAAGATAAACCTCTGCCCAACCCTTCGGGTACTACAGGCGTAATGTTATATAATGATATCGTCGCATGGCTTGACCTGCCATAGACTATCACTGCTTAACATTTAGTATATAAATGAAGCTATAGTTACGGAACTATTGAAATATCAGTTATCCTATCACAAAACTAAGTAAAAATTGTTTAATCTTGCAATACTCTAAATATAGGCAGTGGCGTAGCTAGTAGAAAAGGGGCCCTGCCTGTGTCAAAATACGAGTATGTTGACTCAAAAATAGGGTATTTTATTTCAAAATCACGCCTGTGTTCTCTGAAGGGTTAGGCAGAGGTGTACTTATAGTACACCCACATTTCTCCAGTTATGTTTAAGTCCTGTGTAATATAATAGGGGGCAAGCCTATTGCCATCAACCGGGCACAAATCCAGATTCCGGAAAAACCCAATAACACTTTGCCCGACCCGGGTATTGAACCCAGGACCTCATGCTCAGCAGTAGCGAAAATATAGGCAGCGAAGATAGTTTGTTCTTTCTGATTGTAAAGTCAAAAGCAATGCCAATGGTAACACTCCAGCTACCAGCCATTAGGATACGTCTTTGAGCGAAATAATATATCAATGTTTCGAAAACAGTCAAATACAATTTTGAGTAGATATATAGGATATCATAATTATGTATCATGACTCTTCACAAACATCACACAGAAAATAACTCATTATTGTGATTAGATAGTAGACAGTTGAGCAATAGAGAATTATGAAACATGAATATTAATATCTTTTTAAGCAAACAAGACTTAATTATATTAATGGAACTTAATATAAATAAGGCGATGACAAAAAGGTGACATTAGTCATGTCCGAGCATTCTACATCGAACAAACGTTTCGGTTACGTAAAATCAATTCATAAAACTGACACCATGGAAGCTGAAAAGGAAGAAAAAAATAAATCGTATTCCGGAGAGAAGCGCAAAATAATATGTGAGAGTAAGAAGCAAATTGTCGACACTATAAATGTCATAATTATAATTGAATATATCCACGGAATATTTAGATTTTCTCATGATAATGAAGAGTTACGACAACCTAATTGGAAAATGAAAGGATTTACAATTTTTGTCATCTCAACATATATTATTTTATTTGGATCATACTTTACTTTCCCGACTACCTTTACCAATTACGACAGTGGGAATTACGTCCAAACTGCTGACAAAGTTCGCATCACAATAATGTTCATCCAATACGCTCTCTGTACGATAACAGCTTCTTTCTTTGTTAATAGAAATAATATTCGCATTATAACTACTCTTGCTAATCTAGACACTATGTTGCAAGTCGGGAAATTCAGTAAGTTTTACAGCCAATCACGTTTTGAAACATATAAGTACATGTTTCTTGTTGTTACCAGTCAATTTACTACGAGCCTCTTAGATTTGTTTACTGTGGGAGATATAGCATGGGCAATTGCTTCTACACCTCTAAATTTTGTGCAAAAACTGGAAATTATAACTTTTTGTAAATATGTCGACCTGCTGAGGCGAAGATTGATAATGATTAACAACTATTTAAAAACATTTGTGGATGACCAAGACCAGGATAGTACCACTGTTTTTACAATAAGATGCAGACCAGCTCAAACTAAGGAGAGGTTCAGTTTCATTGGACATGCTTCAGAGAGTAATACTAAAATAAAAGACACGGCGAAGATGTACGATGTTATCGGACAGATTGGTTCCATGGTCAACGAGGTTTTCAACTTCCAGATTCTTACGATTCTTATGAGTACTTTCATATTTATTATTATTATCATGTGGACATGTCTCTACTATTACCGGACATCTATTAATGACTTAGGTCTATTGATGAATGTAATACTGTCTTCTTTTCTTTGGATTTGCTATGTGGCCATGATGTCAATTGCTTGTGAACGTTTGCTTTTGGTACGCAATGAAACGAAGATTCTTGTTAACAAGATAATAATGAACTACGACCTACCGAAGACAATGCGAGTACAAGCTAAAGCGTTCATGGAACTCGTGGAGGCCTGGCCGCTTCGCATCTACATCTACGATATGTTTTCAGTAGACATAACGCTAATGTTAAAGTTTATAAGCGTGGCGACAACTTATTTGATTGTAGTCATTCAAATATTTAACTTCTTTTAGATTCATTTGCAAAATGTTCAATGATTGTATTGATTCAGCACTGTATTGTAATTATAATCTGCCGATATCATTGGTTGCGTGGTATTAGAAATAAAATGTTTGTGTTTAAAATCATTTTTTATTACTTTTTCCTTTTATCTTCTTACCATAATATGCTAGAAGTTTGAGGTCTTTACCACAGACCCGTTTTTTTCTTACTTACAACAATTAAGTCACAATATTACGTTTTCATTATCTCGTACAGATAATATTAAATAAAGTTTTTAAGTCATTTTGGCACACATAAAATTACAATTCATTTAATTCTTCTATAGACAATACTTCGAAAAGCTTTCTTATGTTTTTCATCACAGAATTTACACCGTATTCAACCATTGGAGTACCGAATTCTTCAGCTACCAATTTCCAGTTGCTGTTCATAAAGTTTACAACAGCTTCACCTGAAAAACAAATAACATGTAAATTATAAATGTTTTTACGCGTTTTATCATCGATACTTGAATATTTATTTACGCTACTATAACGTCTCTAATTTATTCAATTATTCATAACTTGTGTTAAAACATGTTTTACCTATTCCACAAATTTCAAATTCATCGAACGATTATCTTATATACAGGGTGATTGGAAGATGGGTGCAAAGCTTTAAGGTGAAGATAGTATAGACAATTTAGAACCATTTAAGCCATGGTTGTCTTAGACGAAGTCTTACCAAATTTTTTATTTTTTCTGAGCTTTAAATGTCTGTAAAAAAAATGTCTAATGACACAGAAGCCTAAAACATGTTTTGCTTGATTGCTTACACATTACTTTAATTAAATAAATAAAAAATGAATTCATTTATCATTCAATTTGGCCATAATTATGCAGTTTACATTAAATTTTGAGAATTTCCGAAAAAAAACTAAAAAATTTGGTTAAAAATATTTGGTAAGACTTCGTCTAAGACAACCATGGCTTAAATGGTTCTAAATTGTCTGTACTATCTTCGCCTTAAAGCTTTGCACCCATCTTCCAATCACCCTGTATAACATTTTGATTTTAAAAAAAAAACACAAAAACCTAAATGGGCACATAGGAAACGTCAGAAGCTAGGTGCACGGTTCAAATTGGTCGTTTCCTATGGAGAAGAGCTGGCAAGAAATTCCACGGTTACTCTTTTACAAATAAATGGCTTTTACAATGTTTTTCTGATTATTCCTAATGCCCAATTGCAAAATTGTAGGTATCTGTCTCTAAATGTTAATAAAGATCATAATTATATTATAGAAGAAGGTTGATAAAAACTAATTACCTACTATACATATTGATTCGATCAATATTGAATGACGTGGATATATCCGTCCAAACTAAACAAATATTTATGTGATGGATATACCTTACAAATTTATTATGGACACTTCAATCTATCAATAATCTTGTAATAACTTAGAACAATATTAAACTATCCCAGAGCACGCGTTCTAGTAGATACATATGAAAAACTGTTAATAGGTATACAAAGGTAAGGAGGATGAGGTTTAGGAAAACTTTGCAACAATTTTAGGAACATGACAAATATGTACAGACGCCAGCACATCAAGCTACCCGAAACTGTCAAATTTTCCCAATCAATTTTGAACCTTACATTTCAGCGATAAAGTTGAAAATTTATTAAATAAATTTGACAGATTGTAGTAGCTTGATGTGCTGGCGTCTGTACCAGCTCATAAACCAATGTATTAAATAAAATCTATAACAGATTTCTTAAACCTACAAATGTAAATACATTATTATATAGATATCGAGTGTAGATAAATGTTTTTTTGGAGTAGGTAGGTACTTACTCATTTCGGGACTTCCCTTGAAAAGGTTCGTCATATTGTAGCTGACTCTGCCATCATAACTATGGTCAATATTCGAACTCTTAATATTCAAGTACCTTTGTCCATCGGAATTGACTTTTGACCCCAACTTAAGTATACTGTGCAGCTTGATGTTTTCTGAAAAAATATAGGTGTCTACATTAACACGTTAGAACAAACGACCATTAAGGAAAACTTCGTTTAATTATGTACCGACGAAATACATATTTGGTTAACGACAAATAAAGGTAAAATTTAAATTATTTAGGTATAATGGCTCTATCGCAACTAATTTCCAATTTACAAAGTTAACAAATATTACATACAAAAAAAAAAAACCACCGACTTAAAAAAAAACACTACAAAGTGAAAAATAACTTTATTTTCGGAAGTCGGTGTCTTTGGTTTTGAATTTTCGTGTTTTGCCACCGACTTCCGAAATTAAAGTTATTTTTCACTTTGTAGTGTTTTTTTTTTTAAGTCAGTGGTTTTTTTTTTTTTGTAAAAAGTTTTTATTTTTCACTTTTAAGTTGTGGTGCCTACCCCACACAAATTCGAATACCACTACCTGCTATGTAAATAACAGTGACAGGAAGTTATTATATCATCTACATACCAAGTGGGAAAAAATACGTATTATTGAAGCTAACTCAAAAACTACCCAAGCAAAGTTAATAAAATTTACATGGGACCACCTCTAAAGTATGATCTACCAAACAAAAAAAGAATCATCAAAATCTATTCATAATTGGCGGAGTAATCGCGTAAAAAATATACAAAAAAAAAACACAGTCGAATTGAGAACCTCCTCCTTTTGGAAGTCGATTAAAAACTTACTGCACTTAATAGTAGATTCTCCATCACCATCTATCGGGAACACGAGAAGACGTCCGGAAGATTTGTATTTTCCTTTGATAGTCAAATTACAATGCAGTTGAGTTTCAAATGTATTTTCTTCATATCTGCAAACATTTACAATTCAAGCGTTTATAAACTTGTTGGTGGCTTTTTATAATTTCATTGTGACTGATTGGTCGTTGCAATTTTTTATGCTATAGAATTCAAATTATAAATGTTCATAAACGTACCTTGCGAAATCAACAATGCAGTGTTTCAGTCCTTTTGCGTAACCATCAGTAAATACTATATCGATACCTCCAGGCAATTGCAATTTCAGTTTCTTCATTACGTAAGGATCCAAAGAATCGATGCCTAGTTCAGTAATGCCATTTGCAACAGCCGGCAAAGCCACCTGGACGGATTCTTTCAAGCAGTCTGGCGACATATCCTTACATGGTCTTCTGAAAGGGACTGTAAAGACTTGATAAATGAGTGTAATACACATATAAGTCACAATAATTCTTTTAGAATCGAGGCCCCACCAATGGTTCCTGTGTTGAGAGTTAATCTATATGGCATTGGCATGTTACACCAAGTAAATAGCATAAGATTGAATATTGTATCTAGAGTATCTACACAATATGATAGTTTACACTGAGTTAGGAACAAAGTATATTTATTTACTAAAGGTATCAAATCCGCCTGTGTACAATAGGGTAAAATAAATAACTACTTATATGATGATTAATGAGTTGCTTAGGATCAAAATGGGAAGGGAATACTACTACTTACTTGAATGCGCCGACGAAAATCCAACAATCGATGCAATTGAAACAATATAAAATACATTGGCACTGTCCATTTTCTTAAGCTCTAATATAATCTACAGTCAAAGTCAGTCCTGGAAGCCAGGTCGTCACCAACTGATGAGCAATAGAATTTTTGTGCCAAATATATACAAAAAATATGTAATTAGGGTTCATTTGCAATATTGCGGCAAATGATGTCATAAAGCTGATTTGTATAGTTAATAAGTTTCCAATAAAAATGCGTTAGTAATCTAATTAGTCTTTAATCAGGAAAAATAATTTTGCTATAATGACCTCTGCCTGTGTCTTTGTCTGTATCTGTATCATTATTAAACCTAGCATCTAGATCGAGATCTTCGTCTACGTCTGGGTTTTCCGTTTTAGCTGCCTGAGTTGTCGTCGAACCAAAAATATCAATTAATATATCTTTAGGAATTGTAAAACCTAAAGTAGATGACGAATTTGGGCCTGGGTTTGTGGTTGATGTTGGTGTCGGGGTCGGTGTCGATATGGGTGTCGCTGTGCTTCTTATTGTGGGTGAAGTGAATAACGATGTAGTTGTTGCAGAGTCTCGTGATGGCGTGATAACATGATCCTTGTTTCCATTAATATCTTGCGTAGTTTGTGATGGTGTGCTGTCAGTTCCATCAGGACCAAGATCAAATTCGTCGACACATCGTGATTTGTGTTTGAAGTCTACCTCTGGAATAAACAATATATAAATTAGAGTGATTTGTAAAACAGTATCAGACTAGTTAATTAAACTATATCTAGGAAGAAAACTTACCAACACCGCAATTTTTCGAGCAAATTAAGTTTCCGAGATTATTGTAGGTGAGATTATCTGACCCACAAACGGGATCATATTCCGATGTTACCGGACAGCGTCGTATACAGCTCAATGGTGATAAAGTTGAAGGAGGGGCTACTGTAGTGGTTGATGAAGTCGTAGCAGGACCACATTGTCCTAAACGAACTACGGCTACGCCTGTAATTAATATTTAAATGTCAAGTCGAACAATGAATTTTATCTGTGACGTTAGGTAATTTAAGAAATAGCCGATCTGAAAGATCGACTGTTATATTGATAGAAACATGCATGGGAGACGGATCAAAGGGGATCGGCTGTTTTTTTTTTTTTTTGCAAATGTTGTCGCATTTAAAAGTCACTTTTAGTACAAAATGAAATATTTAATGCTGAACGTAAATGAAACAATGTCAATAATATTTACCGACTCCACACAGTTGAGCACAAACCAATTTGCTAGGATTGCTGTACGTAACATTGTTTGAGCCACAAACGGGGTTATGTTCCGATGTCACCGGGCACGCATTTATACATTCTTGTTCATCAGGTTCCTGGGTAGTTCTGCCAATTTGAGGCGTTGTTGCGGGTCGCAAAGTTGTTGTTTTTGGTGTGACTGGGTTGTACCAACAGGCAGCGCATGGTTTTTCACATAAAACCTCGACAACTGCGGAAAATAAATAAATATTTTTCATTTCATACATAATTTCATGTCAATAATCCATGTCTTCACAACTGTATTCCCCGAAGGGTTAGGCAGATGGAGAATAAAAACCCCATTGCGTTCAATATCTGTTTGCGAAATGTTCTTGGTTTTAACAATGTTCCATTTTATTAATTCAATAGTTATTCATCATTCTAGGGGCTCGTAACTAATTAATAACAGCCGAACGGGTAACTGAGTTGTGGAGCTGCATCCGTTAAGACTGGAAGCTGACCCCAACATAGTTGGGAAAAAGCTAGGCAGATGATAAATTATTCATCACCTTCAGAATAGGAACGCTGACTGGGTCAAAAAAAAAACTATTTAAGGCTTCTTCAAACAGGCGCGACACAAAGGCACCGCTCGTCGCGCGACGAGCGGTGCTTATGTGTCGCGCCGCGTGTCGCGCTGGTCTGCACGAGCCTTTAGTCCGTCAGTCAGATAATAAAAAATATTAGACATGTATATTTTTTGCTTTATCATATTAATAAAAAAATGACTTAGCCCTTCAACTGTCATTAACGAGACACAATAGAATTTTATTATTAAAATTGGGGAGTAGGGTTCGCTACGTAACAAGTATGTATAAAATCTACATACTCGTGACGTCATGGCACATTTTAACTCAATGTATCGCCGTAATCTTTTGTTAATGTTAAAAAATAAAAAATACGTGTCCAATTTTTTTTTAATAATCTACCTGAAGAACAAAAACATCCCTATTAAATGAGAAATGATGTGAAATTTTCAAAGCCAAAAGTAGTTAAGTAGATTCATTTTTAAGTTGGGAATCCCTTATTTGTTGAGTATGGTATACCTTATTAAATTTTTTTAATGTGGATAAAGAATATATTTTACATTTTATAGCACCATTAATCAAATAGGTATCGTCGCTAACGTTACACGTAATCTATATCTATACTAATATTATAAAGAGGAAAGATTTGTATTTTTGTATATAACGAATAAACTTAAAAACTACTGGACCGATTTGAAAAATTCTTTCAGCAATGGATAGCTACATTATCAGCAAGTAACATAGGCTATATTTTATCCCCGTACTCCCACGGGAACGGAAACTACGCGGGTAAAACCGCGTGACGTCCGATAGTTTCTAATAAGTAAACCTCACCTTCGCCACAACTTTGAGCGCATTTCAAACGATCCATATTCATATAGGTCACGAGATCGGTACCACAAACAGGAATAAAGGATGCGGTTATACGGCATCGTCTCATACACCGCTGGAAGTTAGACAATGATGTGGTACGTCCTACGTACGTGGTCGTTGGAGGCGGAAGAGTCGTTTCACCATCATCATCATCCCAATTTGGTGGTGGACACACAGATCTGCGTACTAAAGTCACGTCTGTAACAATATTGGAATGAGTATTAGAAAGAAATGGGTCGATGGTCCAACAAGTGCCAAACACTGAAGAGATTTGGTATAACATAATAATATTAAGAGGCCTGCGAACACGGCTCGCAACTACAAATCGAGATGTTTGCAAAATTAAATTCCAAGCACGTTGCGCTAGTGTGAGTGCCTGTCGGAGTGATATACACCTACAGTGAGCAATACTACCACGCTCACATTGACAATTATTGCTTGACGCGATAGCACTACTGATAAATTTGGATGTGTTCCGTAATACCAAAAATTATGAATGAAAACTTAATATTTTTCCTTTTTTTTTCGATAATTTGTAACTTGATAATATAAACTATGCTTCTGCAGAAACAATATTATAAATATTGTTGTTTATAATACAGAAAAAACAATATGAATACATGTCATTTACGCTGTAAAAATGTGCGAAGTTAAATTCGTTTAAACTTAATTTTAGAAAAACACTGATAAACACTGTCTAAATCCGAATAACAACATAATATGGTGGAAATATGCCCAAATTGCAAATGATTTAGGTATTACGTTTGTATGGACAATTCATGCGTCGCCGCGTTCTTAAGTTGTCTATACGATTATCGGTATCGTAGAAACACGAACATAACACATAAAAACTCGGAACTCAGCTCTTGCCAAAATCAGGTACTTTGCATTCGAAGAAATAATTTATTATATTCAACGTTATAAATAAAATGTTGAAGATTATACAGCGCTTTAGTAACAGGATAAATTGAGCAAAAATACGCCTTTGTTTTCTCGATTTCGGTACCAACTTTGATAGAACAAGGAAGGAAAAAAAATTGGACTTGTTTTTCACAATATGTTATGGAAGTGTTAGAAGTCAATCAAAGTTATTAAAAAAAAACTACTAAGTGTCGCTTCCAATAGGGGAAGAGCGCAGATGTCTGAAATACAGATATATCTAGCTCAGACACAGATGTTCAGAATCTGATCATAAAATAAAGTGATTCACTGTATTATTTAAATCGTTGTATATATTTGAACAAATATTTTTTTCTCATTTATGAAAAAATATCTATTTAACCTGTGCGCAAAAATGCCAAAATAATGATAAATCCCAAAATTAACAAGAAAACTTAGTAATAACAAAAATACTTAAGACTTCAGAGCTACGCGACAACAGTTATTCTATATTTTTAAAGTTACATCCTTAAAAAATGAAACCAGGTAATTAAAGCAGCTCAACTTACTGACTCCACAGGAACCAGCGCAGAACAACTTCCCTTCATTGTCATAAGTTACACCGTCCGAGCCACATACAGGGTTATACTCAGGCGTAGAAAGGCACGTATCAATACATTCTTCTATTTCTGGTGATATCGTGGGAAATTCCTCTCCTTCTGCTGTTGTTGTTTCAACTCCAGGATTAGGAACAGAATTAGTAGTAGTTTCCCAATGAGTAGTATCTGCTGCAGGCGTCCTTGGCGGTATTGATGGCGTCGTGATCGGGGGCCTGGGGATAGGACCGACGGTTCTCATGGGAGTTAGGATAATTTGAGGGGTTGTAGGATTCGTTTTCCAGGCTGCAGTAGATCCTGAAGGTGAAAATCGTGAGTGTGCTGGGTGCGGTGGTAAAGAGGGGGTGAAGGGAATCCTATGTGTTGTTGTTATAGGTTTCGGCGTCGTCGGTACAGGTTTTCGTGTTGTCTTTGGAGGTATTCTGCAACAACAGAATACAGCATTCAATAATGATAATATTGACATCGAATTGAACAATCAAAATCAAAATTATAGAAATGCCTTTTAATTAATTTAACTCTGCAGATTACCTGCAGGGTTAAATTAACATAGGTACTTTCAAGATTGACCTTGGTTTAAAAGATGTCATGGTTAACATTCTCTTTCGCCAGGTCAGTGACGGGCATATAATAATACTTCCTAATTAAAAGCAGTGCTAATTTTACGTACTTATTATGAGGTGGCTTGCAAGGATGTTTCGAGTGATGGTGGTCGTAACGATCACTGTAGTCTTCGTAAGATTGTCCAGAGCGATCTGAACTGTCTCTTTCGCGACTATAATCATCGGGACCATAGCTGTCATAGCTTACTCTGTCTTTGCTATTATCCCTAGAATCAAATCTATCATCCCAAACGGGAGAATTATGCCAGTGGCCGTGTTGATTAGGAGGTCCAAAATTATTATCATGCGGCCGGTGGTGTGGTCTGGGAGGTGGTCCATGGTGGTGTGGTTTTTGTGGCGGTTCATGGTGAGCCCCATGTGAAGGCCTGTCGTGGGACCAGTGGGATGATTTTTGCGGAACCCCGTGTCTTTTGCGATGTATTTTTGGACCATAGCCTTGAACAGCTACAGTGCCCAAAAACACCACCAATGCTGAAATCAATGACGAAGTAAGTTTTAGTCGGAATAGTTAAATTGTTTTTATTTACAGCTACCTACTCAGATTCTGAACAATAAGGTAGTTAGCCAAACTATTCACAGGTGCACTCTCTCTTCCCTCACTTTCATAGTCCGCTGGGACGGCAATCCGACACGACCGGAGAGAGATCACGCGCAGGACCAGTATTTTCAACTTCCAAACTCCGAGCTGTTACTAAGAAATTCCCAATGGAAAAACCCAATAACACTTTGCCTGGGCCGGACAAATATACTATAGTAAGTACTTATATATAAGTATAGCAACAACGAAAAAGTAACCCGTCCACGATTTAGTTTTCACTTAAAAGCCATTAATTACCTAAGCTATATTAGAACCAGTTCTAAGTATAACAAATGATAGACAATTTTATGCGTCTAGATAACAATACTTTTAGAAAGTAATTAACCAATCGTTACACAGAATATTAAAGAATTAAATTAATTAATGACTGTTGTCATTATTTATTTCTATACATTTATACTGTACAAACTGTTCCTACCGAAAGCTATTTTCTGTTTATAATCCATTTATTGTGGTGTAATTTATTACTTCATTATGAGAACATACCGAGTATTGGGACAATGTAGGTACCTTCTTTATCCTCATGTGTTCATTGGAATGAAACTTTGAGAACAACAAATGGGTAGTTCCACTACACTCAAAACCCATTGTTCTCATAATTTAAATGTTCATACATATACTCGAAGAAATTTTGAGTAGTTAGCAAAAAAAAAATTTTGCATGACACATTATATTAAATATCATAAAAAAGATGAAAATGCATATCAAGTACGTTTATTCAGTCATAATCACAACGTATACAATATTTTTTTCTTAAAAACAAAGTAAAAACAACGAAAATCACAACTTCAGATTAGAAAAGTTTTCTTAAATCTAGAATACATATCACAACATATTGTAAATGTTTTTAATAAATAATTTACCGATTCAGTCATAATCACAACGTCACATCTAATAATATGTTATTCTAAAAAATAAAGTAAAGAACAAAGAAAAAATCACAGCTTCAGATTAGAATGTTTTCTTAAAACTACAACACAAATACCAACGTAAGTCTATAATAAAACAAATGTTACGAAAAAATAATAAGTTTTTCATAAAATTAAAATAAATAAACAAATAAAAAATCACAGCTTTAGATTAGAAAGTTTTTAAAACTAGAATACAAATCACAACACAACATAATAAAAATATTTAGCAATTTTTTTTTAATGTCATTTATAGTTTGACTTAAATTGCATTTACCTGTGCGATAATTGAGTAAGTATAACATTTTTTAATTCTGTCTCTCTTGATTGATTGCGGCTTTAGGTTGTTTAGTTGACGATACTTTTACAAAGCTTTTTCTTTAAGTTTAAATAAGGGCTCCAATAATCGCGGTTTTTTTGGTAACTCGTTATTGAGCCTACGATGCCATGATTCTACTAAGTTGTTTGTTCAGTGTCTTTCTCCCGAACAATTCCAAATTTCTGTATGTAAATTTCCATTGTCTAACCATTGATCAACAAAGTAATCATTAAATTTAATATTTTCACTTTGTGGTGCCATGATTATCAACCACGCATCATCAATTACATCATAGTTGACACACGAGATGAGTAAACGGTAAAAAAATACTACCGATATTTCTATTTGTGTTTAACAAACAACTTACGGTTTGCATTTTATGCTGACTCTACTTATTTTATTTTGGAGCACTGTGGAACCATTTTGGTACTAATAATATTTGAAATAATATAGGTAGGTAATAAAACTTGGAGCGCAGTGGAATAACCCTTCAAATCAGTGTGAAGACTGAAGACACAAAGAAACTTTTATTTATTTTTTTACTGCTTTAGCGGACAGACGTGATTGCTGGGTTAAGCCCTATTTACCGGATCCAGTTTCTTGCCTATGGCATTCAATAAAATTGAAGCAACAAACGACTGTTTAGACGGTGCAACTTTTAGTTTTACTAATGGTCACAGACATTTAAATTGCACCGCAATTTTATTGATCAGTTTTTAGGGCTTGCGCGCACCGCGGTGCGGTGGAATGTGGTGCGTTATTTCTTTCGTATATTATAAATTTATAACAAACGCAGTCACGGGTCCGCGCAGTAGCGGTGAAAAATTCATGTTTTTCGTACCTACCCAAACAGTTTTGGGTGAATCCCTTGACGGCCTATTAAGGTAAAATTTTTCGCAAGATATAAGGATTTACAGGCGTTTACAAAAATAAAAAGATATTATCTACTCCTTGGTCAGTGCCTCGGTGCGTTTTTTTTCACTGCAGTGCACGGTACTTCATATATCACTTTGCGATACAAAGTACGTGCGGTAATCTCACCGCAAATTTGCAGCGGGAGGCCCACTGTGAATTAACCGCATGCGTTTTTTTTCATCGCAATGCGCGTACTTCTATGACATTCCCAAGGTACTTACTTCACAGATTTTAAGGTAAAAAAACGCACGGCAGTGCGCGCTTGGCCTTAAGGTGGTCGCACATCTGATGGAAGATGCGTAGGGCGTAACGTCGGTCGCATATATGATGCGTTATTTATGTAAGTTAGAATAGTCTAACTTATATAAATAACGCATCATCGGTCATGGGCGTACCCACGGTGGGGCAACGTGGGGGGCATCTGCCCCACCCTGGTCCCTGACTTGAAGCAAAAATTTTGGTTTACTGGGGCTTTGAAGGTTTTGGCCCTAAACATCATAATTCATGTCGATTAAGTTATTTACTGTTATCTGAACCAGACAGAGAAATAAAACAAATATCTTTTTTAAAACAATCGGAACATAAGAATATAATGTGTCGAATTACAATAATATTTTTGTAGATAAACATGAAATAATTGAATACCTTAGTCTTAGTGGATAAAACATAAGATTTATTAATCATATTCGGTATAAATAATATCATCCAAGAAGGCAGCGGGAGGCTGAATAGGATATTCTTGATGTCGCGCCCAAGCCATGTACCATATAATAATACACATAACATGAGAGCAACATCCAAGTGTCCGTTTTCCTACAATGCAATTACAATAGTAGCCAACTATTTTATTCCTGCCTTGCAAAGTAAGTATTATCGAGCAAGATGTAGACAAAATAAAATTCGATTGTTTTGGTGTCTTGAGTGGATTTGGGCTCTTAAAAGCCAAGGATCAGAAACAACAATGTTGTATTGACTCAAGTCATAATCGATGGCAACATTTTCGCACAATTCAATAAAAAAAATTGGGGTGTCCTCATTCGGCGGGGGGTATACTCTTTCGCTCATAACTAAAATATTACCTACACATGATGCAATTATTTTTCCGTAGTTCAATATGCTTACCTGAAGGGAAAAAACAAAAAAATCCTGTTTCTTCAAGGTTCAGTTTTCGACTCGTATTTCGGTGAATAACTCCAAAACCTGACGCTTTAGGATATTATGTTTTATGATTTTTTTTGTTTGTATAAGTGTCCTCTATCTAAATATATAACTTTCGTTGTACACCGCGATTTTGAATAAAAATCAAAATGTCGGCCGACGTTAGGGCCATCATTCATTTGGTAAAATTCAAAATTACCTCGCGAAACAATGAGAGTTTTGTCGAGAGAATTTCCAACTACATTATCGAGTTTATTTACTAAACAACTCATAAAAAAATGCTGGGTACGCCCATGTCATTGGTTGAGTGTGTAAGGTAAAATGTTTTATTATCTACTTGTCCGTTCTGGCGTTACGCGACCGAGACGAAGTGCGACGCATCTTCCGTCAAATGTGCGGCCACCCTTAGACTCCTTTTTGTTTTAATTAAACACCGTCTCTAATCTGAGGTCAAGCAAAACCACAAAAGGACGTTTAGTTAACAGACTAGAGGACAACATCAAAATGAGGCAAAATACACCTCGGTATACCTATTTATGTTTGGCTGATAGCCATCTCTAGTCATTGACCAGTAAGGGTGCGTTTCCGCTGAAGCGGGGACGAGCGGAGACGTGCAGAAATCGTCCAACCACAGACGAGACCAGAGACGCGATGAGGATTTCAACCATTGTAATTGGTCGATTCCTGCAGGTCTCCGCTCAGCGCGCGCGCTTTCAGTGGAAATGCACCCTGTAATCTAGAAAAACAGTATAGATTAATGTGAGACTTTATTACACAAATACACATTGAGGCTTATACATAAATATTTGACGTAGCCACAATTTTTAAATTTTCTTAATTTTAATTATAATTTTTTATTTTTCAGACATAGTTATACATGTCCATAGTTTTCACTCATACATTTAAATTATAAGCTATATTAAATTATAAACAGATAAAAATCCAAAATAAAATTGTGATTAATTAAATTTAAATATTCAACAACTCAATAAAAAATTATAATTAAAATTGTCAAAAAATTATAAATCGTAAAAAAATAAAATGTCAAATAAATTGTCTGCTTAACTTAATCTTTTGTAAATTGGTGTGCCGATAACCTATAATGATAAACTAGCTTCTTCCCGCGACTTTATCCGCGTAATTCTTCTTGTTTTAACATGAAATATATCCAATGACAGTCGGCAATATTAATATATTTGATGTGATTTAATTTAATTTGATATTGGGTTAGTAAGTTATCGTAAGATGTCAAGGTTTAATACTTCAAAAATAAGATAAAATCTATTAATCAAATAATGAAGAGGAAGTATGGCAATAGTTTACTGATTAAACGTAACAACGTATAAAAAATATGTGGATGAATATAAACAAAGTGTTAATTTTACGACCTACATCAAGTTATTAGTGCTAGGCCTCCTGACTGGCATATCGGATGCAACTATGTTGGGGTCGGCTTCCAGTCTAACTGGATGCAGCTGAATATCAGTATTTTACATGGAGCGACTGCCTATCTGACCTCCACAACCCAGTAACTGGGTAATACGATACCCCTTGGTAAGACTGGTTGTCAGACTTTCGAGCTTCTGACGACCCGTAACGACTGTCAAAGAGCCATGAATGACAGCCGGGACCAACTGCTTAAAGTGCTTTCCGAGGCACGGTACGTAAAGATGGTCACCCATCCACGGACTAACCTCGGCAAGCGTAGCTTAACCTGACCCGTGCCCCGACCCCTGCGGCTATTATTACTTAGCCACGAGCTCCTCTACAAAAGATATAAATTATGAAACTTGAGAAAAGGCCATTTTCTAACTTAGTTATTACGACAGGTAAACTGGGTAATTAATTATATTTAGACAAAGATATGACTAGGACAATGTCTGACAGATAATGTCTTAACTTGTATATGAAAAGTCAGCGAAAAAATATCATAATATCATAGATAAAGTTGAATACAGTAATTTGTTGAGAATTGACATAGGTCAGTTACCTTTACTGTAGTTCTTTGCATGTATGATCACGTTTAATAATGAGGTTTTTATAGAAACAGGTTGCAAAACTAGACAAAAACCAATCCGAGTATCCTTGAAACTATAAGATTTTTATTTATATTTCGGTTGTGACTACATTCCTTGCCTTATTTATCAGAAAATTAAATTATCACTTACCGATATACACAAAACTCTTCATTTTTCACATTTAACACCAAACTTATCGTAAATAGTCTTATTGCAAATAGCACACAATCACCCAATTCGAGGCCAATTTATAAAATGAACTGTATCTTCAGAAAACGTGCGATCATATTTTGTTCTTTAAACATATCCCCTCTACATTTTCCTCTTACAACCTGTTTTCATCTTGTATCATTTTCTTATGGTCAATTTATAATAACAGATATAAAATTATCTCATAGTTTACTGTTTCAGGTTTGACAAGCAATCTGAGGTTTTAACGTCATTAGAAGTGGATAATTATATTAAACGTTATCACCAGACTAAATATTTTTGGATGTTACGATGCGCTTGAATTACAAAAGGAAAAATTCATAGAGACTCGGTTCAAAATTATTCTGTGAATTGATGAATGCCGTACATTACCATCTAAGTTAAAAATATACACTTTATAAGAGGGCAAGTTATGAGTCTACAGGTCCACAACAGGTTTAAAAATAAAAACTAGACTAGAATGACTAGAAGCACGAGTTTTTAACACGCATCTGACGTCTACCAATTGTATATTTTAATTTTAGACTGGTGCATTGCAAGACAGAGTAAACGCCTTTATGGTATTCCAATAAAATGAAAAAGATCGTAAAGTGTATCGTGACATCACCAATGGTGACTTTGCTGGCTTTATACAGCATGTATCAGAAAGATGTGGTAATATTTAAGTGTGTGGTACAGAACATCAAACTGAACAATTTTCTCCATAGGACACACATGGAAAAAAAACTGGTCAAGAGCGAGTCGAACTCGCGAACCGAAGGTTCCGTATCATTTTAAATTTTCGAGCGAAGCCTTTATTTGCCAGAGAATTTTAACACTGCTCACTGCCGTTTAGAATATTGCAGTTTTAGGTCAGCGTCATCTCTAGACCGATACTGGAACAAATGCAATTTAAGTTGATGATTTCTGAAAAAGTGTGCTATTTAGAGACATCGTTTTACTTGAACTTCTATCACATAGAATAATTTCAGATATTTCTCTACTATGCAGCCTAAAAAAAATGTTTGAGAATGTGCAAATAGCGCTCTTTCATATGATACCCCACATGCCCTAGTAGCCCTACTTCGAATTTTAAAGAACCCCAAAAAAATATATATCTTTCTTAATTGCAAAATAGTTGGGCAAACGTCATCTAAAACTATTCCAAATTTCAAATTGATAGCATTAGTAGGTCTTGAGATATCCAGCTGTGACAGACAGACTGAGTCGCACCATAAGGGTTCCTTTTTACAATTTTGGTACGGAACTCTAATAATCAGCCCTCTCGTTTTGGGTCGAGTAGGCATTGAAGTTTTGTATGGGGCAGTTGATATTTTTTCCGCGATTACGATGTTGGTCCCATGGAGAAACTTGTTCAATTTGATGTTTTAATTTTTTTTTTTAATTTTAGTCGTCTCGTAGCTGACCTCGGAGGTCATGACTACTTAACCGGGCTTTCCTGTGGCCGCCTTAAGCTACTTACTTAAAACCTCCAGCCAAATTAGATAATAGGCGAGTGCTCCCTAAGGGCCTTTCTGACGCATGCTGTATACTTTTAACGAGACCTTTCGTGTAGGCTCGTAAAGCGAATAATTCTATTTTTCGCTCCATTTATTTAATTATCTTTGGTTGATAAAGCGTATAATTAATAGGTTACACGGCAATTAAATTACATTATTTTGAATAAGTTACGGTTTTCATTTCAGTAGTATTTTTTGTAAACGCGTATAAAAACAGTCTCCACGTGTAGCGCAATTCAGACAGGCAAATGCCACTGCCTGTTTGGCTGATATTATTCTGAATCTGAAGGATATGCCTCTAGCAGTGCGTTTTACTTAAGTAGGCATATGACGCTTGAATTCTGAATAATCGTTTTTGCTCGATTTGGATCAATAATAATATAATCAATATAAGCTCTAAACCTTTTTACTCGAACGGAATTGAGGAGGAATTTTTCAATGAGACAATAAATAAATAAAAGCGGTTTTTTTTTTCTTTCGGATTTGTTATAATAGTTTCATCTTATTTCCATCTGTGTAAAGTTCACTTTTTTACGCAGTCGGGCATTAAATTTTTTTAATATTTGACATTTATATTCTAATAATCTACCAAAAATCAATTAAGATTTTTCTTGTCTGTAATTTTAATAATTGCTTGTTTTATCGTTTCTTATAGGTATTATCTTTTCTTAAATTATCCATAGGTCCGTTTGAAGACTTTAATTACTACTTTTTTTCAGTGATTCATCACCGCGACCTCACAATGTTATGTAGTTACCTACCACATCTTAGTCTATACTATTACCGCATAACCTTCAAGTTTATTAGGCATGAGTTGGAATTCCCAGAATAAGTTAACTTGATTTACTTAATATATTATTAGTCAGTTACTCATTCACTTCGGACAATCATTATTTACTTTTAATTTATTTATTTATGTAAAGGAAGTCTTGTGGCTAAGTAATAACAGCCGCACGGGTCGATCGATCAGGTTATGTTAGGCTTACCGTGGTTGTTCCGCAAATGGGTGACCATCTTTTCAAACCAAGGCCACTCCGTGCCTCGGAAAGCACGTTAAGCTGTTGGTCCCGGCTGTCATTTGTAGATCTTTGACAGTTGTTACGGATCGTCAGAAGCCCGACAACCAGTCTTACCAAGGGCTATCGTGTAACCATGTAACTAAATTGTGGAGGTCCGATTGGCAGTCGTTCCATGTAAAATACTGGTATTCAGCTGCATCCGGTTTGATTGGAAGCCGACCCCAACATTGTTGGGAAAAGGCTTGGCAGATGATGATGATGAAGTCGAAAAGTACCTAAGTTGTGCCAACAACTTACTTTAGTCTTGTATTTTAAATGGGCTAAACCAGGTATCCCCAAACTATTTTGGACAGTGACCCCTTTTCCAAAATGAACTATTACCTCAGACCCCCATGGCCAAATTACCTACTTTTAAGATCAACCCACTTATTCATAATGGTCCGCTAACTTAAAACAGCTGCTACAGAGTGTTATTTTTCATTCTGACTTCGTTTATGTCGACCCCAAGGGGTCGATATCGACCACTTTGGGAATCCCTGGGCTAAACAGACTCAATTGATGTTTGATGTATATATTCAAAACCTTTAATTCCGTCGGCCACACAATTTTTTCGAAAATCGAACCCTTGAATCGGACAATTGCGTAGTCACTTCGCCAAGATCGCCATCAGAACAATCAGTCTTGATTATTAAAAAAAAAAAACGGCCAGGGACGACTATCGAACGGCCTGCCGTAAGGCCGTATTCTCGGCGGCTGCGGGCAGCGGGGCGGTGGCGGCAGCGTCGTGATAGCGGCGCGGAAGCGTTCAAATGCTATAGTTTTATTAGGAAACTGTCCTTGCTGTCGCCGCTGCCATCGCAACAATTCCATATAAACCTATGCATTTGAAAGCGCCGCTGCCGCCGCGCCGCCGCCCCGCTGCCCGCTGCTGGCAAGAATACGGCCTTATTACTGCACTGCGCTGTCAGTAGTGCTATTCTGTAAAAAAATCTCCGTGATCACTGAGGTGAAGTGAGTTAATAGTGTCAATCCCTAGCAATAGGTGGAATGAATATTCTATAGAGCTAGAAGAGAATAGTTACTGCTTTACTATTTTGTCATTCATTACTTTTTATTAATTCTAAAATATCATATCAGGTACCTTCGACCCGATACCGACCTTAAGGGTTTTTTACATCTGGTGTTTATCGGAACTTTCAGATCCAGTGCGGGTGACCCGATACCCGCAACAGATTACACTTATTTTTTCATCATTCAGTCTAGTGTGCTTGGGTTACGTCATATTCGTTCGTTACTTTATATATACATATAACGCCTGTCTTCATTCTGCGAAGTTCCCAGCTCGGTGGAAGATTACGCGAGTCATTCCAGTGCCCAAAGGCATGGCGGGAGCTGACATCGGTGGGTATAGACCGGTGGCGGTGTTGTCGACACCGGCAAAGGTGTTCGAGTCTGCCATTCAGCGCTGTATGCAAGAGCAAGTGCGCGGACAGTTATCGGCGGCGCAGCACGGATTCCGGCAGGGGCGCAGCACTGCTACCAATCTTCTTGATTTCATGGGACGTGTGGTGCCGGCGGTAGATGCTGGGGTACAGGTGGACGCAGCTTATTTTGACTTTAGAAAAGCTTTTGACACCGTCGACAATGATATCTTACTGCGGAAGTTAGCAGAGGTCGGATGCACCCAGCATCTATTACAGTTTTTCGCCAGTTACATGCAAGGCAGACAGCAGTATGTGGACTGCAACGGATGTGAATCCGACTTATATTACACTTGGTCGGGTGTAAGTCAGGGCACCAACTTGGGGCCTCTGGAATTCATTATTATGATAAACAATTTGCCAGAAGTCGTAAGACATGGCGCTTGTTTATTATTTGCTGATGACCTCAAGTTGCTGCTTGAGATTGAGTTCGAGTCTGATTGCAGGCGCCTACAGGAAGATATCGATCGAATAGTACAATGGAGTCATGAAAACAAACTGTACTTCAACGTATCCAAGTGCTCGTTGATGAGTTTCACCCGTGCACCTCTGCTCTATGAGTAAACGGTGGACGCGGCGCCACTGCACCGAGTCACGGAGGTGCGCGACGTGGGTGTCTTCACGACTCCCGATCTGACATTCCGTGGGCATGTAACCAAGATCTGTAAGAAGGCGTACAGAAACTTAGGATTTGTTCTGAGACAGACATAAAGCTTCACAAACATCACAGCAGTTAGGGTCCTGTATGATGCACTAGTCAGGAGTCATCTGGAACATAGTGCGGTCATATGGCCTCCACATGAAGCTAAGTACTCTGTAATGTTGGAGCGTGTTCAGAACAAGTTCACGCGCCATTTGTACAGGAAATTATATGGGGTATATCCGTTTTACCCACTGATGTATCCCACTCTGTTTGTCCTGGGCATAGTTAGCTATAATCAACTGTATGTCCGACGGGAGTTTACGCTGGTCGCCTACTTGGTGAAGGTGCTTCGTGGAGTGGAGAGCCACCCGGAAGTATTGCAGCGCTTGAGTCTGTGTGTGCCGGACCGCTACGTGTGGAGGCGGTGCAGCTCGCCATTGCTACTGGTACCTATAGCTAAAACTAACCTGCTTGCCAAAGCACCCCTTACCAGAGCTATCCGTACCATCAACGACCTTCAAAACTCAGATTGATGTGTTTACAAGTTGTTTTAGTGAATTCGCAAGGGCAATACTATTTATATTATGCTACAAGCAAAATAATACTTAATTTTAACTACGTTATTTAAAAAAAAAATTGTACTATGTTTATGTTAGTAATTATGTAAGTAATGCTATGTTTAATTTTTTTAAATTTTTATAGTGTGGTTAGTTTTATAGTTTAGTTTATTAGTTTAAGTTCTTAGCTGTCGCATTAGGGTAAACCCTGTAATGATAGTTTAAGCTGTTATAAATAAATAAATTTTCGATAGTTCCCAAATTATTTCGTGTAAGTGCCCATATAAAATAAAGCGTATTGTTAATTTCATGATTTAAAATTAATGTGTCAATCAGGCGTATTCGACCTGATAACGTATATCTACCAAGTTCAACGATAGGTCTTTTAGATCCTATAAAGCACCAAAGCAAAGTCAAAGCGCAGTGAACGTGTTAATAAACCTGCGCCAGATCCTAAACTATACATCTAAGTGACATAGTGTCAAGGAAAACAATTATCTGCACTATACAGGGTGGCAGGGACATCGACGCGAAAACTGTTACCATGGATTCAGTACATGATTCTGAAACCCCCTGCGTTCAAATTTTTCGTCGGTAACTAAAAAAAAATCTGCTGTTTCATAGAAAAGTGCAATACCTACGCGGTCAAAATGTATGGAACAGCAGATTTTTTTAAAATAACCAACGAAACATTTCAACGCAGGGGGTTCAAAATAATGTACTGAATCCATGGTAACAGTTTTCGCGTCGATGTCCCTGCCACCCTGTATATGATTCTGCTAACTAACAATTTTCAAATTTTCAAATAGGGATTTCGTAACTAAGCCCCTACTTTTGTTTTGTTCAGTAATTATAACAGTGACGCAAACTGCTATAATTTTCCTGTAAAATATGGATCATTATCTCATATTAATAACTTAATAAAATCAAGGTTTTTGCTTTAGAAACCTAGGAAATTCTTTTTGATGTTTTGGTATTTTATTATTTTGAGTTCGGAACAGTCTTACAAGTTTTTTCCCCATTGTGATCTAAATATATCGTAGATACCTACGACGACGCAGCGATGATCATTTCCTACGTAGGCGCAGACCACAATGACCGCAATAAAAAGGTAACAATTATTTAAATTTTTTATAAAGGGAAACACGCAGGACGACCAGAATCTGTAGGTCGTTTTTTTGATGCAAAATAAAGTTCTCCTTCAAAAACATGGTGTAACAAAATTATTTTTTCAGCATTAAGATACTTGATGCTTATTATATGAGAAGTCCCTATTTTCTAAAGACCAGCATTTTACCATTGGATTGGAAATGGGTTTCTCCCAAGTTGTGACAAAAACTTATAGGTTGGTACAGTTTTCAGTAAGTCGATTTTATGAGACTATCTAAAATCGTAGCGAAGTCAAAACTGTACATTGAATATTTTTGAAAAAAGTTTTTCTTCGCAACGCAGGCGTTCGAAACGAAAAACTTCGCAAGCAATGGGAAATTGCTTCTGAAGGCTGCGGGTGTCAACCTCAGGACGAGCTGCTTCTCGCACAATTACTGTACGTTGGTCGCTACCGCATCACCAATCTTGACTCTCTGTATATTTTGGCTGCTGAGACCAAAACTACAAACATAATGCACAGGGAAGTTTTATAAAAATGTGGCTGCTATTTTATTTAATAAATATATTTGTCGGAGACGGGTATGTCACTTATATTTTAACTACTGTGGGCGTAGTGTGGGTAGTGTTGGTTAATGCGCAATAGAAAAACAGTTTGCAGTTCAGATCACATTATAATTTACTATCAAATTAATCACACTAGCTAAATTATACACACACTGAGTGCGACGGCGTTTATTAAAATCACCAATTAACACAATGATCACAAATTACAATTAAAACAATAACTGAGCAGCACGAATCGAGAACAGTTCCGCGACGTCTTGACTCCGATGCCATCCGAAGCTGAATATCCTCCTCGCCGTGGCCTTAAAACATCGCGACTCTGTAGAAACGCGCGCTTTAGGTGTGGGTAGATCACGTCCTGTCGCCAGCGGCGCGCTTGCAATTCGTTTCGTGTCCGTACTAAAGACCGGATCCGACATATTTTTACTATACCATGTCTGACCAAGATTATTCTGGACTTCAAAAGAGACTGTGTCTGCTGAGTTTGTTTCAGCCTTTCTTCTCAGAGTAGTCAGATAGGAAACGCCGACCTCATCTAGTTTTGAAAATATGGTTGACGTGTAAAAGTGTTTGTACAAACTTATTTACAGAAAAAAAAACAGTGGCACTTCGGGACTGCCGACAGAAGTGAAAACCTTTAAAACTTGCATAGAACATTGATCCGTAACGTAATATAAATAAAGAGCACAATCGCGTTTATAAAAATGAAGGTGTCGGTAATGGTGTCGCGAGTTCAATTGTTTTTTCCCATCTTAAAAATGCCCAACGCACCTAAAGAAGTTTCCACTTCAATAAAATCATTTATCACGCGAACGAAGTCGCGGGCAGAAGCTAGTCGACAATAGATCTCATTTTGTTTACGTAACACAAGAGAGACAAAATCAACTGATTCAACCAATTGTTGGGAAAACACAGTGACATAAATTATATGTCATGTAAAATAATCATGAACGTATTAAATATTGTAATAGGGACTTCCATGTTGTCGCGTCACACGAGCGTGATGTCAAAGGTACTTACTTGTAGATGTAATAGATCTTAGTATTGTGTCATTGCATCCGCGCAACCACATACTTATTTGTTCGCAAAACTGATATTAATTTCCTAACATGGTCTCACATCGATGCATACGCATTACCCAGTGATCTAAAGTTTTCATTACCAAGTTCCTAATCAGTAACTAGTATTGCGTGCAGTTTGTGGATCAAATGCAGCTTTAGGACCCGATTTCTGATTGCAAAATTTATTTATTTTTATATTCTTTACTGTACATCAGATTATACATTACATAAAATTAATAATATACTACAAAACACAATTGGTGTCCTTATCGCTTACTGCGATCTCTTCCAGGCAACTTTGAAATGGACAGTGATTTTCTGGATATAAAATGGGGTTGTCTTTGGTGCAAGTAAAAAGTATATGAGTACCCGGTACATTCTAATACATGTATACTAAATATATTTATATAATTTAATCGGATTTTCATATCAAGGAACTCAATAGGCTGCTGTTATTTCGGTAGGAAGTTAGAATTCATGTTGTATTCCATCAAGGACGGCTTTTTTTTAGGTAGGGCATCTCGTAGTTGACCTCTGAGATCATGACTACTTAACCAGGTTTTTCTGCTGGTGCCTTAAGCTACTACACTTAAAACCTCCAGCCAGGGGTTATTCAACTATGCTAATTAAAAACTAGGTGAACGCTCGCTAAGGGCACGAACCTCGGCTTAGGGCGTCAACCGGAGGAAGGACATCAAGGATGGGATGGGCTGGGTCAAGGACGGCTCATTTGTGTTACATTTCATGTACGTTTAACCAATCTGTACCCAGCCATAACATTTGACTGCTCACAGATCTTTCTTGATTTACCTACTTATCAAAATCATAATCAGGTTTTCAGAAGTGGGATGGTAAAATATTGTTTCAAAATGCTATGCAAGCAATATCCCGTGAAGAAAAATAAATAATAACAAAAAACATTTTCTGAAAATAGTAATGTACTTATGTCATTTATAATTTATTCAGTCCTATAAGCTAAAGTAATAAATTAATGTCTTATGCGGGGTCAACCGGGGCTGGAGTTGGGCAAGGCGATGTTCTCAACAAGGACACACCTGAAATTGGAAAAACAACACGTGTTAATTTATTATTGATAATAATAATTTATTAAAATAATATATGTCAACGCCACTTTAATTGACAAATAACGTAAGGCAGATTATCCTGATAGCATTGAACAACAAAACAGCGCCTTATAGGGTATCAATAAAATCGTCGGTTCCTGTCGATTCTATGGAACAAAATCATGGGTCATAGAGTCTGGCCACGCTAAGTCTGCAATGGAAAAAATGGGCAACCCCAAAAAGTTTTATAAATAATTATGTATACTTTTACATCAATCAGTTATGTCAGTTTCGGGGTTGTAAGTAGATCTAATGATTTTGATATTTTGCCTTTTGATTTTTGCATACCTAATAGATTATATGTAATAGACTTTGTCGTACCTATTCTCTACCTCCATACGATGACAATATCAAATCCACACTGCATCGTGCTAAAGTGACTATTATTTACCAGGAATAAATCAGAATTTAAACAAAATAACCTATCAAAAACAAATAGACAAACAAAGTATCAAATTCTTTTTTCGTAGGACATGATGGTGTTGCCGTCTGTAGATTTTCAAATTACACCGTTTTTTTACTTATGCAGACTTAGCGTGGCCAAACTCTACAAGCAACGACACACGAGACAAAACTGCCCATGTTTCTCTCCAAAGATTTAAAACAAATTACCTCTAAAAGGAAGAAATACAGAGCGAAGGTAGAACTTCATCGAAACATACCCAATAGAAAACAATATTGATTCACTATTCCAATTAATTTCCATGGTATTATGGAATTAGATCGTGAAAACTTGTCTATTCTTTTGGAGTAGGCAAAATACCTATGCAATATATCAGCTGATTCATAATAGATCATTCATACAAGAACAGTATTAATACTTCTAATTGGTAACCATGTAAATAATGAGGATAATGCATAAAACTCAACATCTCACCTATACAATAATATCCACTTATAATTAAATATAAATACTATAGTAATAACTTCAGCGGCCAGAAAAGTAGGTGGAATTACTTAAGTGTCTTGTCTTTAAACATTACTGTTAATATTTAATGTTCTTCTATGTATAGAAGTATTTTCCCCATTATATACATAGGTACTTGGCAACAATTGGTTTGGTCCGTAATTTGCAGCTACGGTGTTCATGTAATTGTCTGGTCTTTGCGGTCATGTTTTTAATATTTTATTAAAACGAAGATGAGCAAAGCATTCCTCATAATAAACAATACATTTCCGCAGTTTAGTAATTATTTGTTATACAGAGAAGGTAGAACTATATTGAAACATACCCAACAGAAAACAATATTGATTCACAATTCCAATGAATTCCAATGATATTGCTATGTTCAATGGAATTAGATCGTGAAAACTTGTCTATTCTTTTGAGGCGGGGCAAAAACTGCAGTCTGCCGCCCGCCGCCAATATTTTATGGGGATGTGCTAATTTGGCCCGCGAAATTAAAATTTTCTCAAAATTAAAATTTTGCCAGCAACATATTTATCGATCGATAATGCGGCAATCCAAAAGGGGCGTCTTTTCCACTCTTACGAAAAAGACAAAAAAACTGAAAGATTATATATGTGCTGCGCGTCTCATTTATTGCAAAGTTGCGGTGTGCTGGGTGGTGCACTTGTTTGCTACGTTTGAATTTGTCGCCCCCTGAAGTTGGCGCCCGGGCCACGGGCCCCGGTTTGCCCTCCCCCCCCCTAGATCCGGGAGTGTTCTTTTGGAGTAGGTAAAATACCTATGTAATATTATCAGCTAATTCATAATAACTCATGTATACAAGAAGAGTATTAATACTGCTAATTGGTAAAACAGGTAAGTAATGAGGATAACGCATAAAACCGTCATTTCAATTCTACAATAACATCCTTTTATAAATAATTACTCAATAGAAATACGAGTACCATAGATTAATTCAGTGGCCAGTAGCTTAAATGCAATTAGTTAAGTATTTTGACTTTATCATACATTACTGTTAATATTAAATGTTCTTCTATGTATAGAAGTATTTTCCTCATTATGTGCTTGGCAACAATTAGCCCGTAATTTGTAGCTACGGTGTTTATGTTCAATTGTCTGGTATTTGCGGTCATCTTTTTATTAATATTTTATTAATACGAAGAAAAAGCATTCCTAATAATAAACTATACATTTCTGTAGTTTAGTTATTATTTGTTACTTTCCTTAAAACTTTTGTGTTAATTTTATTCTATGAAAACTGTTAGGGTTGGAATTAGTTATATTAACTCTTCAAAAGTTCATCAACAATTCACTTATGAACCAAAGCTAACTTAAAATCAGTTCTTTTATTTAGTTGTAGGTGCGATTTATTTACTTTAAATCAGTATTCTAGATCTACAGAATGACATCATTTAGTAAATACCCGTATACACACAAGATCATGTCATAAGAATTTCTCTAAGGTCATGACATGACGGCTTAACCATTACAGTATTTTAAATTAAGGCGCACTTTGTCACCGGTGATTCACAAGGTCTTTAAGTCAAGACCCGATATCAAATAGGATTCCAATATGTTACCTGTCTTTTCAAGGAAAAGTTCTCAATGTCGAATGTCACGAATACCGGATTTTAAAATGTATAAAACGAGACTGTTGGTCGAGTCGAAACTTAATAAAATACAAACTTTAAAGCGTTGAAGTAACAAAGCTTTTGGGAGAATTTCGATAGTTATTTCATTTCTTTCATTAAGAGTTATTCATTAAAGAGCTAATAAGTAAGTTTTCTTCGATTTCTAATTCATCCTTCTAAACTTTTTAGATCCCCTATTTACATTTACAAATACAATTCTTTCTTAGTGCTCACCCTTATAAAAAAATCTGAACAGACAGCTGTGCTGCTGGGAAGTTTGTTACGCCACTTCTTCTTCCCAGCTAAAGCACTAGGAAGTGGTGAAGGGTGGGCATTTTGGGGGACTGTCTTATGTAATTTTGACGTTCGAAAAGTGCTGGTTCTCAGCTTAGTTTGAATAAATGACTTTTGATTTCATTTTTTATTTTGTATTTAAAGAACTCTTGTGCAAAAATTTCAAGCTGTCCGTTGTCTGTCAGTGAATTTAAGATTTTTATTAAGAACATATTCAGATACTCACTGACGCCACACAGCTGTGCACAGGTCAGCCTTCCAGGGTTGGTGTAGGTTACGCTGTCAGTGCCGCAAACAGGGTTGTACTCAGAAGTCACTGGGCAAGTGTTCATGCATGTACGCACCTCAGGCGACAGTGTGGTGGTACTGAAAAGTTAAATATTTCGTCTTATTAATTAAGTTATTCTATGACAAAGTGGGTAGACTTCCTCTGTTCTTCTTTATTTGTATTATTTTTTTTTAGTAACCGGGTTGTGAAGGTTAGATTAGTAATCGCTCCATGTAAAATACTGGCATTCAGCTGCATCCGGTTAGACTGGAAGCTGACCCCAACATAGGGAGAAGGCTAGCAGATTATGATTTATTACATTATTACATACAGATATCGAATTAACGATTGACGTGCGTCAGTAAAAAATAGTACCAATTTTATTCAAATACGTCGTTCAAAATGGTTGAATTTGTAAAGTATGTCAACACAATGTTATTAGAATGATTACATTGTGAGAGGTTAACGATTCTGATTGAGTTTTAAACCTTCGGGGTTATTGATAGCTCGTAATCAACACGTTGTCAAAATAGCAGCCTAGTTCAGGGGAAATGTCTTAATGGAATGCACGCTTATGAAAGAATTTTGCTTTGATATATCTTTAAAAATACATGTTTATTTACCCAAAAGATAATTGACTACTTACCTAGTGCCAGTAGGTGCCGTTGTCGGTGCGGTATTTGGACTAGCGGTAGGGAATTGGTTCTGACCATTATTATTTTGACCGGGGAATTGGTTTTGACCAGGGAATTGATTCTGACCGGGGAACTGGTTCTGACCAGGGAATTGATTCTGACCGGGGAACTGGTTCTGACCAGGGAATTGATTCTGACCGGGGAACTGGTTCTGACCAGGGAATTGATTCTGACCGGGGAACTGGTTCTGGCCAGGGAATTGATTCTGACCAGGGAACTGGTTCTGGCCAGGGAAGGTAGGTCTTTGCCCTGGGGATTGGTTCCAGCTTGGGCGGTTCCAGCCGTATCTATCTTCTAAATCATCTTCATTTTGTTGTGTCTGGCCTTGTCCAAAAGCGCCATTTGTATAAAGAGCTGTAAAATACACAAATAATAAACATTAGTACAATTATTTATCTGATTTTCTACATGTCTCAGAGCATCTTACTACATTTGAAAGTATCATAGTACTTAGATCGAGACACCTATACCTATTTGAATATTTATAGATATTAAGTATGTCAGTAACATGGGTTTTAGATTTACTTTTCCGATCTAACCAAAATTATAAATGAGGAAATAATAATAATATTAAGTATATCAGCATTTTTTTTGCTATCGCAACAGTCTAAAGAAGATTAAGGAAATAGTGATAAAGGAAAATTACAAGTCATTAAAATTAATTGTTAAAAAGACCGTTATAAGATGAGAGGATAACAGTTTGTGTTTCCCCAGTAACATGCAGCTACGAAATGACGTGCGCACTTCTTTAAAAAAAAATCCTCATTGACATCATCAGTTCAGCCAAAAAACGTCCACTGCTGGACATACGCCTCCCTCAACCACCGCAACAAATACCTGCCTAAACTTAATTTCGGTGCGCCGACCCTTAAATTGGTATAGCAAGAGAGTGGTGCCGATTCTCTTGTACACCGAATTAAACTAACTAAACTATTACTAAAATTCCTTACTTTTGACTATGAGAATCTTAGATATTCTTCTATTCTGCAAAATAAATTCTCTAAATTTAAAAATAATTTTGACACATCTAAATCGAATTTGACAATCGCGACTCCACACGTGATACCACGTGAATCTTTTTAGAGCCGGAGGCACGTAGGGGGGGCAGCCTCGACGTGTTTTATATGGAATTCACTTTTTGTATGGAAAATAAGAAAAAATATTACCTACATAAGGGTTTAGGAGTTTTATAAAGGGGGTAGACATTTTAATTATTTTTGCGATTGGACACACCGTTTTCGAGATATAAGTAAAAGAAAAAAAAATCAGTACTGTTTTTGCATCTGAAGTCGAGGTGTTGGTGTGAATTTAAAGTTCATGACAACCAATTTTATTCTACACCTTTTTAGTCGCGATTAAAAATAGTCAGATTTAGTTACAAAATCTAAATTTTAGGTGAAAAACGTCAAATTCAGAATAGCAAAATTGCCATTTTCACTAAATTAATATCTCAGTACAATTTTAATGCTGTAAAACTAAAATATAGTTAAGTTGTGTCACTTTAGTCTATTTCAGAATGGGAAATCGTCGTTTGACAGGAATAAATTAAATTTTGGTGATGTTTAGTCTAGTTTTGAGGCATTTATGACAAGAGAATCGGCACCAATGATGATGATGACCTAAACTTAATTTCAATCACTTTTTAAGGTTTTTAATCAATGTTGAAGAAATAGCTGCTGAATAGCTTCGAAACTGTATTTTTCGCACGTTTTAAGAATTGAACGCTCAATTTTCAGTAACTGTTGCTGTTGTTGTTGTTGTAAAGAGAAAAGATTCGATTTTTTGTATGCTTGTGAGTTTGTTTGTTTGTTTGTTGCGCTTTCACGCCAAAACGGCTTAACGGATTAAGATAAAATTTGGCACATCGGTAGACCATGACCTGGGTTAGGACATAGGATACTTTTTATCCCGATATTTCCACGGGATCGAGACTTATGCGGGTGAAACCGTGGGAGGCAGCTAGTCGAAAATAAAATCAAAATGTTTTAACTACATAAGGTTTATGAGTAATTACAGCAAAAAGTCTTGTTATTACTTCGTAAGAAGACGGTCACTCCGTCAATTATTTTAAATGCAGGTTCACACAATAATAATATCACGTTTTATACATTTTAAATTATAGAACCGGATAAAAAAATCTAGTTTGAATACCTACTTAATTCAAAATGTTAATTAGCATAAGCAATCTTAAACCAGTTGTGGTGTTTATAGTTTTTAATATTTATATTATGACTATAAGACTGATAAAAATTATGCAGATTTTTAAAGAGAGGGTACGGTCGGATTGGTTGGTTTGTAGGTTAAGTCACCTTAGCATTTTAATAAAGTGAATATTATCCTTATTCTAAGATTTTTTTTTAATATATAATATATTATAAAATTCTATTATTTTGATAAGAAAAATAGTGTGTATTTATTCATTTCAAATGAATACAACTGTACCTAATGACACGTGTATTGGAGTAAACTAAACTCACTTTATACTAACTAGTAGATATACCAAAGAACCTACTTAACGTAAATAAACAAAAAAACTCACCAATTACGAAAAAAACAAACAGCTTGTCCATGTTTTTTAGTTAATAATTACGTAGGTACGTCTGTGTCAGTGGAATACACTTTGTTGAATACAAGTACAACGTCCGAGTCGCTTGCCGGCGAGCCACTGTCCACTCGGGGACACCGGTTTTGTTTATAAACTCATGCGCATCATACTGGCTCCTATCAACTGTAAGTATGCGACGAAGAATTTGTGCTGGGGGTCAGTTTAAACGGTGTGATTTACCCGGCGAGATTTTCCTTATTAATTATTGGAATATGTGTTTAAATAAGGAAAATAGGCTATATTTGTATTTTTTCTTTGTTAGATCGCCTAAATGTGGTAAAAATGACTTACTATGGCCAAATGCCAACACGTTCCGTTGACCTTTTGCAATACAATTTACGTTGAACGAAACAATGAATAGAAAAAAAAAATATCTTGAATCCATATGGTATACATATTAAAGAGTAGGTATTTATTCTATTCTATTCTTAAAAAAGTGAAAAATAAAAACTTTTTACAAAAAAAAACTACCGACTTCCAAAAAAAACACTACAAACTGAAAAATAACTTTAATTTCGGAAGTCGGTGTCTTGGGTTTTGTGTTTTCGTTTTTTGCCACCGACTTCCGAAATTAAAGTTATTTTTCAGTTTGTAGTGTTTTTTTTGAAAGTCGGTAGTTTTTTTTTGTAATAAGTTTTTATTTTTCACTTTTTAGTTGTGGTACCTACCCCACACACATTCGAATAGCACTACCTACTACCAGTGTGAGGAACTTATCATTTCATCTACATACTAAGTGGGAAAAAAAATACGTATTTTGTAGCTAACTCAAAAACTACCCAAGCAAAGTTAATAAAATTTATATGGGACCAATTTGGGAGCATACCCTTTCAAACAAAAAAAGAATTTTCAAAATCGGTCCATAAATGACGAAGAAATCGGTGGACATACATAAAAAAAAAAAAAAAAAAAAAACTTACGCGTCGAACATATAACCTCCTCCTTTTTGGAAGTCGGTTAAAAAATAAAAAGTATCCCGTATTAAAACCAACTCGTCCGAAACTTGAAATCAATTCGTTTTTACATACAGAGGTAGGTACCTACTGCATGAAAAAAGGAACTCATTTTGCTGACCTGCGTTAAAGATTTAGGAACGAATCGATTTTGTTGGATACACACGTTTTTATAATGAATTTATAAGTGTCTTGATAGAAATAATAAGAACATGGTTGTGTTAATTCATGCGTTAGTAAGACCTGACGGTAAGAAATATTTCACACTTATGTACTTATACTAAATCGAATAGGTACCCAATTTACTGATCATGTCCCAGCCCTATGTTTGCAGAAGTTATGTCGTATTCGAAAAATTGACAACATCGCAAATAGCTGTCAAATATTTACCTGTTTTGATTAATTTGGCAATATTACTATATGGAAATATGAAATGTGGCTAACTAGCGAGCTAAAATATTGATTATGAAATGCATTAATTAATATCGTAACACCGAATATTTCATTTTGGATGTAAAAAAGGATTTGGAAACTTTCCAAATCCCTTTTTTACTTCTACTTAAAACGTTTACAACAACAAATTCAGTGTTATAATTGCAATCCATTATTAATATTCTAGTTCGCTAGTTAGCCACATTTCATATTTCCATACAGTAATAATGCCAAATTAATCAAAACAGCGAAATATTTGACATCTATTTGCAACGTTGCCAACTTTCAGAATAAACGCTCTTAATTAATTCCAATAATAATGCAATTTTCCTTTAAAGCGGGATGAACCTGTTCCGTTAAGATTATCTGCAGCTACAGGAAAACTGGAAGGTACTCTTAATAAATTACCTTTTTAATGAGCATGCTACTTGGAACAATAATGTTCTGGCTTATTTTTCCTTAGAACAATATCTCAAAATGTTCAAGGATTCGCTATGAAACACAAAAATGACCCGAGTCTTTAACTTGTAATAAGTCTTGTTTACAAGACTTTTTTTTAATGACCCTGCTGTGAATATGCAACGAAAGGGTCAAAATTTTCTGGCAATGAATGGTGACCATATTTTTTTCCCGATTTAAAAAAATGGAGGAGATTCTCAATTCAGATGTATATTTTCTTTTTTGTAATTTATTGTCAACCTCATTACGAATTCAAAACACATGTTGTTTAAAATAAAGAAGAAAGCTAGATAACGATTTTAGTAACCAGTAGTTAATCATTTAGTCGATCCTTTTTACACGACGCGACTGCCCAAAAAGGAATGTGCATTTATTTTTTCCACCATTACTTTTAAATGCCTAAACAGATTTGGGTGTATGAGGTATCGTTAGACTCCTTATATCTTCACGAGTGACATAGACTTAAAAAAAAAAACAAAATCGCGGCAGTATGGCTCCATATTCAAATGTGTAAATAAAATAATTTCTTCATTTATTTATTACAATGTGGGTATCCAATTGAAGGTCTTGATGAGCACATTCCAAAACTATATAATTTATACATATATTGGCATACATTTTACATTATGTAAGGTGTACATGCAAAACAAACATTTCATCCCCACGCCATCCACGGCTCGCCTCGCCTCGCCGTGAGAGTATAAAAAACTTTTTTACAAAAAATACAACCGACTTCCAAACTAAAAAGTGAAAAATAAATTAAATTTCAGAAGTCGGTGTCTTTAGATCAGTATTTGAGTTTTTTGACACCGACTTCTGAAATTAAAGTTATTTTTCACTTTGTAGTTTGGAAGTCGGTTATATTTTTTGTAAAAAAGTTTTTATTTCTCGCTTTTTAGTGGGTCAATTTGTAATTTATCTAAGTTACATTAGCCTAATGCCAACTGCTCATCACCTTTTACAAAATATTGCTTTTCCCGATTCAGGGACGTTCATCGTTGAGGAGTTCTCCTGGTACTTCACCATCAGCTCCACTTCTCTATATGCATTGTGACGAGCATAAATTGCATTGCAACCATATTAAAGTAATCGAATCGCAACCCGTGAAATACTTATTATTGAGTAGTTCCGCTGGCTATTTGTGGTCTTCATCATCAGTTCTACTTAACTAAATGGTACTTTCCAAGAGCAACTTCACGAGTTACTATAAAAAATACCCAAATCGCTATAGGTTTGCCTGTAATATTTGAAGAGTTCCCTCGATTTATCTAGGATGTCATCATCAGATCCTGGTTTTCTTACCATGGTACCACCCTTGGGATATTTCCTTTCCAACAAAAAAAGAATCATCAAAATCGGTTCATAAACGACGAAGTTATCCGCGAACACACATAAAAAATATATATATATACGGTCGAATTGAGTAACCTCCTTTTTTTGAAGTCGGTTAAAAACCACCTTTAGTGCTTAAATATTAAAGCCACCTATCATGGCATGTTTTTTTAAAATAAAAATAAAACTTGTCACTAAAATGTATAAAATAAAAATAAATAAATCATAAATTAAAAAACACAACTGCCCTGCCAAAAAACGAACTTAAAAATCAATAAACAAGTTGTATTAGTTAACTGTATAATAGGTACTGCTACTGTATAAGGTCACTCATTTACTCGCTGACTAAACAGATAAATAACATTGTCATTGCAGGCGGGGGACCTCTTAGATTAAAAAGTGTTCCACACAACGACGCAACGGTCCCCCGACAACAATGACAATTTTTTTTATTTATTTGTTTAGTCAACGAGTAAATGAGTGACCTTTTGCTTTGTATATACAGATTAACTAATACAACTTGTTTATTACTTTTTAGTTCGTTTTTTGGCAGGGCAGTTGTGTTTTTGAATTTTTTGAATCGCACTTTATCATTTCATCCATGTTTAAAACCGGCGGAACTTCGATACCTACAATAAATTATATGAATCGTTTATCCTTCAACATCCTTATTTTTTAAACGTTTCCTTCATAGAATCTTCTTCAGAGCTGTATTATTTTCTGCATACATAATTATTGTTTACTAGTGATATGTGAGCATGCACTACATTTAAGTGATCGATGGTAAACAGTAATTGTAGAAATTAAAACACTTTATGAACACCTACTTTACTAAATATTTAATGGTTTCCTCAATCATCTCAAAGAAGATAATAATATAACTGCACGGACGGCAATTGCGTCATTATAGATATGTATCGATTACCTACCTACCTATGGACAATTTGATTTCGTATATAAGTTCTGAAAACAATCCTTTGACGTTTAGTCGAAGTAAGAACTTAAGTTCGTTGACTTTATCGAAAAAATTGCTAATTAATTGCTATCCTATGCAATAAAACCTTTATCACCTAAACCATAAAATTTTATTAAGCCTAATGTATAGTTATAAAATGCGTAAAATTATACCTATTCCGTTATTTAATTATGAGCCGGTTTGCAAACCTATGCGTGAAAGAGAACTGTTTCCGGTAATAACCCGGGCCACGTTAAACAGATCGTTGTGGCAAACTAGACTCTAAAAAGTCACAAATAAGAACTCCCGCGAGGTAATTGCGTAACGTATATTACATATTACAATAAATAAATAAATTCATTTATTTCAGATAAAAAATACCAAAAGCCAAACATAAATTAACAAATAAGATCAATCAAATAAAATAAAATACAGTAAAATCAAACATCAATTAAAATAAAATCAAATGAAAATAAATTATGTTGATTCAAAACAAAAGAAATAAATAAATTAAATGAAAGCAAAATAAATCAAATAATATCAAAAATAAATACATATTACATACTTATTTAACAAGCACAGACAAAAACGAACACTCACACGGTAGGTAACAATGTGTCTGCTGCAGCATTGCCGGATATAAGGGCAATTCAGGCTGTTGGCAATCATCAATCACAATGGCAATGTCATTTATTTTGACAGTTCAACAACATTCATTGCCCTTATTATGTTGCAAGCAGACGATTTTTTCAAACATATGCATATAACATTGGTTTAGAATTTTCATTCAAAATCCTTCGGATTGCGATTGAGTGTGTTAGGCAATTGGGTGCAAATCACATTTAGAGTCAATATATGAAGCAGTTTCGTTTGTCAAGATTCTGATAATCTTTATAAATGAGGACCTAAGACGTCCAGAGTTGGTAAAGTTAAACGTAGGCTCCCCCATATCTCTCGCGTCCGGCCCTGGTTCAGACCATAGTACGTAGCGAGAGGAAATGGCAGGCCGTCACCTCCTTCTGCGAAGCGGTAATGCCCGCGAAGGAGGAGGCGGAACACGTGAGGGAGAGACAAATTTCGCGCCCTCACGCCCCTAACCGCTGCAGGAGGAGACGCCCGGGGCGGGAATCGCGAGCCGATTTCCAGCCACCGTAAGCGCGGACTTGCGGACGGTGAGCAATGGGTAGCTCGTGGTCCGGTAAGGACCAAGCCCGGGTCGACGGCGCGTTGCGTTCCACGCGCGCCTTAAAGAGATGTCAGCAGAATTGACGCCCCCATATGCTTTGTTTATGTTTGACCTTTATCCATATTATCTATTAAGTATATAATCAAATAATGTAGTTTCCACATTGGCATGTTAGCATGACGTCAACGAATGTGATTCGCTACCAATGTATCCATGTCTCACAGTTACAGCCTGCTGACCTCTCGCCCGCCTCGCGTCATGCGTGTTTATCTCCTTCTATTAGCACATCTTATTTGTTTTTAATACACTGACACTAACTATTAGATTAATATTTAAAGTAAGTGATGATGCTTTTGATAAACCATGAAACCACAGATATGGAACAAATATTATTAAACTAACGGTGCAGGTTTGTTTTTGGCACACAACTCTAGTCTATACAGAATGCAGAAACGCGCTGAAAAGATGATTGGAGTTCTGAGCAAAAAATTTAAAAAACTGTCTAAAATTCATTTTTAATGTTATATTTTCCTAGAAAAAACATCAGTCGTAGCCTCTGTTTTCTCGTATGTTCGAGAACTTTATGTAAAATATTTTAATAGGCAACTACCTAATTAAAAAATTTCTAGAGACCAAGCGATTATTTTATTCATGTACAGACGCCAGCACATCAAGCTACCCGAAACTGTCAAATTTTCCCAATCAACTTTGAACCTTATGTTCCAGCGATAAAGTTAAAAATCTATTAAATAAATTTGACAGATTGTAGTAGGCGTCTGTACCTAAGGCGGCCACCGCCGCCGCCAGCGAGGAAGCGATAACTATCGACTATTTTCTCGCTCAAGAAACGTACAATAGATATACGTGTAAACAAAAGAAATGCATATGTTAATAGTTGATCGCCGACTGTTCACACCGCCGCCGCCGGCGAGGACTCGCTCCAGTAGTTTGTCGCTGAGTGACAAGAGCTATCAAAGATAATACTTGCTCAGCGATACTTGCTCAGCGATGCTCGCTTGGCGGTCAGAACTCACGCCAAGAGACCAAACAGCAGTAATTTCGCCCCGAGCGAGTGGTGCGAGTAATCGCCAACTTGTTTTCAGTTGCAAGCTCTACTCGCTACTAGTTAATCGCCAGCGGACGTAATAAAATCGCGGTGTCTTTTTTTCGTGCACTGGATTTTCAACGCTCTGCTTAGCGCTGAGAGTTGAAAATCCAACAGTTTGTTTTTTCAACGCGCTGGGACGAGAGTGCGTCCTAGCGCGTTGGATTCTCAACGCTCGGCTTCGACAACACCGAGAGTCGAAAATCCAGTGCGCGATGAAATCCCGTTTACCAGTTTCCACAGTTTATTACCTATGCTGAGGAGTAAGAACTTACAAAGGATTCCTCATACCTAAACTGCGTTTTTTAATCCCAAATAGTAATTTGACATTTCAAATTTGGAGTTTGACATTTGCACCTGTCAAATTACTATCTGGAATTAAAAAAACTGGCCAAGTGCGTGTCGGACCACGCCCAAAGAAGGGTTCCGTAGTTGGGATGAATTTATCTCAAAAATAAACTTAACTTTGTGGTTGAAAAACATGTTCTTCAATACATCAGTATATGTCACGGTCAATTCTCCAACTGCAAATGGTAAGTTTGTTACCGCGCAATTTTTGGACTCTTACTGTGCTGTAAGAACTTGTTTCCTGTCAAATTTCATGATTCTAGGTCAACGGGAAGTACCCTGTAGGTTTTGATTTATGTGCGAGTATCAAAATATGACATAAATGGCCTTTTTTTATTGAGTTGATTTGGAAACATGATTTTTTTATAACTCCAAGGGACCATAGATCTACGTATTTGATATTAATTTCAACTTGAAACCTCCACGCGTTCCTAAGAAAATGGTTCTTGACAGACAGACAGAGAGGCGGACAACGAAGTGATCCCATAAGGGTTCTGTGTTTTGAGGTACGGAAACTTAAAAACTAACTATACAAGCATTTAAAACATTTATCAACACAATGAGACTAGGTATCTGTATAACCTAGAACTTGTAGCTCATAAACAGCCTCAGACTAGCCCAGACTAGAACCAGTTACTAACATTAATTAAACCCGTTTCGTTCGCGTTTTTTAATGGCAAGTGTAAAACCCCCAGTACACGTGTTAGGCGGGCAAATACACGCAAATCAAACAGCAATTACACGCAAAAAAGCCCAGTATACGTGGGCCGAGAGTGCTCGACTAACGTATACTCGGCCTTTCTACGTGTAACGTGTACAGGGGGCTTAAGGTTATCGTTCGATAACCTGTTTGATGATTATGCTTATATGCTAACAAACAGGTAAATATTTTGAAAAAACACATTGTTGTAAATGGAGGAAGGAAAAATTTTTAATTAAATATTTGGAAGTTTTAGGTACCTAGCATCTTCAGTCGAAATGAATTTTTAGGTGGCAGAACCTAAAAATTCCCATTGACGTCAAAGTATGGCACTATATCCTCGTGTTTACACAAAATCTAAAAAATAAGCCCTTTTTGGGTTCCGTACCCGAAAGATGCCAGACGGAACCGTATTACTAAGCCTCTGCTGTTCGTCCATCTGTCTATCAACGGGCTGTATCTAATGTAGTACATAGTATAGAGAGTTGAAATTTTCACAGATTGTATATTTCTATTGTTGCTCTAACAACAAATCCTTACATAAGGTCGTAAAATAAAACAAAGTCCCCCGCCGCGTCTGTCTGTCTGAACGCTATAAACTCAAAAACTACCGAACGGATTTTCAAACGGTTCACCAATGGACGGAGTGATTCATGCGAAAGATTTTAATGTATAATTCATTATGGTTTTGTGTAAATTGGCTGAAATATGACGATTACTGTTGAAGATGTCGAAAAAAATCATGCTGACTGGAAGCTTTATTGACGTGCGTCGCGGAAATCGTAAAAGTTACATAAAATTTATGTTCTACACTATTGTTTGTCTTAAAAAAATCAACAAAAATATCCGCGTATATCTTTTAAGAATGACCCACAGTAGGTAACCATTATTATCTTTCAGAATTTGATGAAAATTTAATTGTTATTTCCGAAGCTTTTTTGACCGGTATTAGTCAATAACATTTCCTCGGCTATTAGGTATGTAATCCCGGTAGTACGTTCCCGTGGGATATTGTTCAACATCCACGCGGGCGAAGCCGCGGGCAAAAGCTAGTACTTAATAAAAAATAAAGTTAAAATTAAAGGGCTCCTCATTTAAGAAACGTGTTTTATTCGGCGTTTTTTGCTAAATATTGTACGGGTGGTACGGAACACTTCGTGTTTTTAACCGACTTCCAAAAAGGAGGAGGTTATATGTTCGTCGCGTATGTTTGTTTTTTTTTTTTTTTTTTTTTTGTTTTTTTTTTATGTATGTCCACCGATTTCTCCGTCATTTGTGGACCGATTTTGAAAATTCTTTTTTTGTTTGAAAGGGTATGCTCCCAAATTGGTCCCATATAAATTTTATTAACTTTGCTTGGGTAGTTTTTGAGTTAGCTACAAAATACGTATTTTTTTTCCACTTTGTATGTAGATGATATGATAATTTCGCGTCACTGGTAGCAGGTAGTGGTATTCGAATAGGTGTGAGGTAGGTACCACAACTAAAAAGTGAAAAATAAAAACTTTTTACAAAAAAAAAAACAACCGACTTCCAAAAAAAAACACTACAAAGTGAAAAATAACTTTAATTTCGGAAGTCGGTGGCAAAAAACGAAAACACAAAACTCAAGACACCGACTTCCGAAATTAAAGTTATTTTTCACTTTGTAGTGTTTTTTTTTGGAAGTCGGTTGTTTTTTTTTTGTTTATACATATTACGCAGTTCATTTTAATTCACAATTTTCCTTGTCTTATACATACCATCATCATCTACGGTCATCGCACCCTGGTCTTTCCTTGCAGCACTATAAGATCTGCAGAAATTATTCCACGGAAACGTACTACCGGGATAATAAGTATCTATTGTTCTAACCCAGTACCCTAATTGCATAACTTATTTTCGTAAACAATTATGGCTAATTTGTTTCATTTTGACAGTTCAACCCGTTTTTTTTTTAACTAAGCCACCCTTCACTTCATTGAAAGCAAAGCAGATGTGGGCCAATTAACCACTATATATTTTTTAAAGTGGTAACTTAACTTAGCCGCGGTCCTAGTCCCTTTTAATGCGCCGAACGACCCCTATAGGACCCGCCGTTTTAGCGTGAAAGCCTAAATATAAATACTAACGTTCAGCGTAGCATTCGTGATTTAAAAACTGTTTCTCTATTCAAATATCGAGTAAAAGAGCATTACCTTTCCTCTCAACTGTGAGTATTTATATACATATATATATATATATTTAAGTTTTATGTTTTATATATTTAAGTTATAAGTATATTTTCTGCGTTATACGTGTAGGTATATTTAATATTTTAATTTTAAAACTTTGCATATTCATATTTTCTCTGCTGTATATTTGTACTCAAATTATAATTATGTTGTATCTAAATGTATTTTACTGTGTGTAAATATAAATATAAATTTTCTTTATTCAAGTAACAAGGTTACGTTGTGTAAGTAAACTTAAGAACTATATTAATTTATTTTAATCTAGTTTAAATTTATTTCACCCCATGGAAGATGGCACTGCAGTGATTGATGCACATGCAATCCAGCCTGCTAGCGATCACAACATTTGACATCTACCAACGCGGCTGCGTCGTGGATTACAGCCCACTCCCTCTCACTGAGAGAGAGGAGGCCTGTGTCCCAGCAGTGGAAACATTATAGGCTGATTATGATTATGATGAGTAAAGGTGATTTTTTACCGGCGAGGCGAGGCGTGGATGGGATGGACGAGAATTGAAAACACGCTTACCCTGTTACACCGAAAGATGTCCAGCGCTGCCTCGCGCCGGCTCGCGATCTCTCGCGCCGGCTCGCGCTGTCACACGCCGCCCGGCCAACCTTGTCTAGCACACCGGCTCGCCGAGAATGTAGTATGCAGAGATTTCTCGCGATGGTCGCAGCGAGCTGAAGCGTGCCAGCGCGAGACACCGCTAGACATCGCGAGCCAGCGCTTGACGGAGAGACCGTGCGGGTCCTCGATGGCCAGTGCGAGATTTGTATATTCGTTTTACAAAGTAAATAAATGCTCTATTCATACAGCAATAAAGTTCAATATTGCACTAACAAATATTCTAACAAATATTTCAATTCTCGCCTCGCACATCCTTGCGCATCTAGACCTTTTATACCAAAGATGGGTGGGCGTGGATATAAATTTTGCAATACAAATTTCAATTCTCGCCCATCCCATCCACGCCTCGTCTCGCCGGTGTAAAACTACCTTTAGGATCATATCGGCTAAAGTTATTCTGTGAAAATTTTGAGACTGCCCGACAGATGGCGTAGGCTAAGTAATAGAGCCTGAACCCTAAATATGATTTAAATGGAAACACCTACCGACTGCTTTATAAATACAAACAAAATTATGAAAAACGTGTGGCACTCGGGGACTGCTGCGGTAAAGCTAATGCATAGCATTTGTAACCTCCATACTTCCTATTTGTCAAGGCTACACTTGGGGTGATGACGGATGATGACATAAAACAAAAATTACGTTCCCATGACAACATCACGTTGTCATCATCATCCGTCATTACATGGTAGGCGGAGTGGGGGGTGTTAGGTTTTTTTCGTTACGGAATTTCTTGATTCGGTCGCCGCGCTCAAAGCCAGCGATAAAAGCAATGCAACAGCTTAAAAAAAAAAAGTGGTGGCACTCCGGGAGTGCCGACAGAAATGAAAACTTGAACAAGATCGCCTTGGTGGAAGAAAAATACTTGTGTAGAACATTGGTCCGTAACCTTATCTAAATAAAGAGCACAAACGCGTTTACAAAAAAAAAAACTTCTGAAACCTTTAAAGTGCAAGTGTTTTTAAAACATTGATCCGTAACATAATATAAATAAAGAGCATAATCGCGTTTACAAAACCTTTAAAGTAAAAATACTTGCATAGAACATTGATCTGTAGTAACGTAATATAAATAAAGAGCACAATCACGTTTACAAAACCTTAAAAGTAAAAATACTTGCATAGAACATTGATCCGTAACGTAATATAAATAAAGAGCACAATCGCGTTTACAAAAATGAGGTGTCGTCATGGTGTCGCGAAATCAATGGTTTAGTCCCATATCAAAAATGCCTAATGCGCCTAAAGAAGTTTTCACTTAAAAAAACATTTATTTATATCACGACGTGTAATTTCGAGAAAATATATGACCCCATTATGAGATGGCTTCCGTTTTTGCAATAGCAAGACGAAACCCTAAAAATTATCCTAGTTTCAATATTCTTATCGGGCAGTTAAGATTTTTTATGAAGTTTATAATTAGTGATGATGTATCTCATGTTGACACGAAATCATTCGATAGATAACCCTTCGAGTGAGTACAATTCTGGACGATAGCATTCAATGAAACTGCTGTGGCAAAATTAAATCTCTGTCTTTGATATAGAGGCATTTTGTCATAGATCAATGCATTTGACATTGTGGAAAATACTAGAAGCAACTTACTTGCGGAATGTGACTCATTTTCGAAAAAAATGGGCTCGTGATTTTCATAACTTCAATGGTTCTCAACCAATGTCACGCAGTTTATTGTATTCTTTGGTAATTTTTTTTTGTAGATTTTCCGGAGGCTGTAATTTGAAACAAGTACAATTTAAAAAAAAAACGTGTGTGCTAATGAAAGAAAACAACGTGATTTTAGAGGTTAATGTCGAACTGATGTTTTTTTTTTTTGTTGAAATTCCGTCCAAACATTTTATGACAACACGCAGAAACAGGCAACAACATAATATGCATTAATGAATAACTATTATTCATTAATGTTATATAATAATAAATACATTTAAACCAAAACGTCGGTCTCTTTTCTTTTATTGTTTTTTTCGTGTTCAATCAAAAAAAAGAAGATAAAAAAACGAATCTTCCAAACCGTACCTTTATCTATAACGAAAGGAAAGAATACTCGCTCTCATTTGAAAGTCGCAGCCGTTATCAGCGCTTCGTCCTCCGGTCGAGGCAGAGGTTATCGCTGCCACTACTACTGTGATCCCATCCCCCCTTCCGTCCATCCTGGAGCAGTCACTGATGCACCAGTGAACAGATAACTTCTATACAATAAACATCGTTCATTACAACAAAATTTTAAATTCAAATCTCGAGCTGTTTGACAGGCGTTCGAATTGACAAGCCATAGATAAAAATACAAATCTCAAAAGGAATTGATTGAGTTTGTAGTGTTGCGTTGTGGTGCCGTTGATTATTTGGACTCAATTAGTTGGAAATGTTAAACGGGAAGTTTTTGTTGTGCGTAGTTTTAGTTGCTGGTAAGTTATCTTTTTAATTATTAATATGCAAAGTACATAAATAAAAATAAAATAAAAACATAACAACGATACTTATATGTAAATGATATGATGAGATATTTTATCTTTTCGATATAGTTAAGTAAATAAATGAGGAAAACATGCTTAATTAGGTCATGTTTATATACATCTAACAAAAGCATTTAATAGTTTTGCATTAGTATATAATATACTGCAATTAACTGTAATTTTTTTAAAGCAAACAGATTGTTTCTAATTGCTGCACAGAAGTTATTCATTTCTTTCAATATTGCTTTTAAATTTCTCCAAAAAAACAGTAACCAATAGACAGACAGGTTTTGATATCAAAGTGTATGACATTATAATAGCAACTCTTCCACAATAACCACTGATCGAATGTTAAAAGGAAGTTGATGTCAAGTTTTCATCAGGGGTTAATTAAGCAATACCAATTTACGTCTTTATTTACTATGAAGCAACACAAAGACACTCGAAGCCGAAATACGCGCGAAGCCATAGACCGTTTGGCGGCTTGATCAAAGGTTATCGCTACACGCCCACTGAGGGCAGCGCACATTTATTATTAGCAGTGAGTAATCGACCATAGGGCAGACATACGGACGACGACGCAATCTACTGCACCCGCTACTGCGAAAATGATCTCATCTCAACTTCATAGTTGGAGGGAATTTACTTGCCTTAAAAGCTGCAAATTCTTGGTAATGGTTCAATTAGCAATGCAGTGTTTGTTTTCCTTTCTGAGTTGGATCGAATCTGTCTGTTGATTCGTCATTGATCCGGGAGTCTATGTTTCCCAATTCATACGTATTTGAAATCGGGTAACGGTTATTTACAATTCAGCCGATATAAATTGTCTGGTCTGAACATAGGCACGATGAACTTTCGCGCATGTTCTCTCACTCACACTCGCTTCATGTCACCATTTGGTTCCTAAAAATGTTATTGCGCAGCCTTCTGCACGAAGTTCGGAACTGCCAAGTTATATCGGCCGTATTGTACTAAGTGTTTAGTTTCGCACAAAAAATGCCATTCAAAACAGATATCGAAGTTTAAAAAATGTAAACAAATTAGAACTAAACCATTCTGAAAAGGATGATTGTGGCTCGCACTGAAAAAAAACTGAAGAGTAAAAACAGTGGCACTCCGGGAGTGCCGACAGAAGTGAAAACTTGAACAAGATCGCCTTGGTGGAAGAAAAGTACTTGTATAGAACATTGGTCCGTAACCTTATCTAAATAAAGAGCACAACCGCGTTTACAAAAAAAAAAACTTCCAAAACCTTTAAAGTAAAAATACTTCAATAGAACATTGATCCGTAACGTAATATAAATAAAGAGAACAATCCCGTTTACAAAAATGAGGTGTCGGTAAAGGTGTCGCGAGTTTTTTGTCGCGAGTATTTTTCCCATTTCAAAAATGCCCAACGCGCATAAAGAAGTTTTCACTTCAAAAATAATTTTCATGAAACAAACCACTAATCATATTGAGCTGTTAGTCCTGTCAGAGTACCTATTTATGCACATTTTTTTGTAGCTACTGTTTTGTTGCAAACCGCAGACTAGTAATATTGATAAAATAATATATGATGACGTAATTGACCTGATCTATGTGACACTATCGAATTCATCTCTGTGTGTATTTATCTATGCCCATGTGAGCGTGATGCCACTAAATAGTGTTGTGCACTATGCCGGCTATTAACACTATCTGTAACTGTTTACATTGTCGAGTTAATTAATAGTATTTACGTAATCTATTATTTATTTCAAGTTTGATCTTCAGTCCAAAGTTTGGATGCAAGTGTAAGTGTACTGTGCACCTACGCCGCCTACGTGTCTATCTGTTTCTTTAAGGGCTCAGTTTATCAGTAATATAATTATGTTAAGATTGCTAACTAAGATTCTTAATGCAACAAGAAATTTTATCATTCCATTAGGTACCTAAGTGAATTAATTTTCTGTACTCGGAGTTCATCGATCATATACACAGTACATGTCTTTCACATTCACATTTTAAGCTAATGCTCCTTATTTCCATTAAATATTTATTATTTCTAGTTGCTTTTAGACTCGAACAACTATGTAGGTATGTACATACGTGACTACAGTCACGAGCACAAATATATTACTATGGACAGATCGGCAATAATATCTGATTTCATTATACATTCATAAATATCTGTTCTCAAGAAAACAGCAAATATATATGTGATCATCTGTGGAAGTGGCATATATAAGAAGCGGCACAAATATGTGATATCTAAGAAATACCAAAACTATCTGACGAGGCAAGCGACGCCAAAATATAGGCTACCGCATCTGCTTCAAAAAGACGTGTCACTTTTCAGAATGCATAAATATCGGACTAGTCTTGCATTATAAATATCTGCCTACTAAGTTCAGTTCAGAAGAATGTAATACCTTGTTGTGATCAAAAATATCTGACATCACTTTGGCAGCTTAAAAATTAGACCATAAAATTTTCGAGTTTTCTTCTTTTGTCGCTCATATTGCATAATATGTGACATCCCATTGGAAGCATAAATAAGCAATAATGTCTGACACACATAATATTTGCTGTCTTCTTTAGAACCCATATTAATGAATGAATCATGAAATCAGATGTTTTTGTCGATCTGTTCATAGTAATTTATTTATGCCCGTGCCTGTAGTACTAATAACTAATTCGATTCACACGTCTTAATAATATAATATTTGGACTTTAAAACAAACCATGACCTCTGAGTTTGTTATTTTTTCTCAGTGATCAGTCAGGTAGGAAACGGCGCCATCTAGTTTTAAAATTTTGAGCAAATTGACTTGTACAAGTATCTCAGAAGATCTACTTACAGAAATAAACATTTAATTTCATTATTAAGTCATTTTGAAATATCCAAATGTAACACCTCTCAGCTTATAGCGATCCCATTTTTACTTATCTTTTCAATTTATCCTACATGATATAACCATAACATAAAACGATATTATCATACTACCAATAAATAAAGTTCATATTTTTCGAGATAACTTATAATATGGTCTGATCACCACGGCGTAGCCGCGTGATACATTATCTTATGAGAAATTTTATTGATTAGAAGTAGAACTATGTAGAAGATTAGGAAAAACATTAAATATTATCATCAAAGCATGCAATTATTATTATTATTACCAAAACGTTCCTACGCCTACGGCGTAGGCGTGTGCTACGATTGCTACGAGATTGTCGTAGGCATGACCAAGGACCCTTTGAAGGCCCTACAAAAAGACCCAAGTTTTTCTATGAAATATTAAGATATGAATTGCTACAATAGAGGCTTTATGCTGAACAGATGACAGTATGAGGAACAGGGTGTAAAGTTCACTCATCCTCCAAAGAAAAAGATGGATCCTCCGACCAGACGGGTGTTGTGTCTGGTGGGCAACTGCCCGAAGATTGATGTCAGGAAGTTGTATATATATTGGTTGCGCGGTAAACTCTGCTTGCGCGATGCAGGGTTTGTGTGACGTTAGGTTTTTGATGCGCAGTTCGCATAATTATGGCATTGTTTATGCCACACAAAAATTAAATTGCCGAGACTAACGGCTATTACATTAGAAAATAATATAACAATTACCAAGCTTGATTGACCGATTGGTTATCTATATGGTGTAGTTTTTTAGAACAAACCAAAACTAGTGCAATCTGTGCCATCTATACTTCTTCGTCACCATTTTTTTCCAGCAACCTTTGCCAAAGGATCCGCTTTTTACCGACTTTCAAAAAAGGCGGTTCCCGTCACACTATTTTTATTAAATTTGTTTTCTAGTCAAGATCAGTTTAGTCTTATGCCCGTTTTCACCTTCACTAAGTGGCACTTAAATGAATCCCTAAATGAAAGTGCACTGTTGGATTTCAACACTAGGCTCAGTGCTGAGAGTTGAAAATCTAACAATGCACTTTTATTTAGGGATGCATTAAAGTGTCACATAGTTGTTGGTGAAAATGGGCATTAGTCTATCAACTATCCTACTCGTTGCTAATTCCTTATCAATACTTAAAGCATCCGTTTTAAATCACTTTTAACAATGTTATCAATACTTGATACATGCGGCTTAGTCTCATGGAGTATAATAATAATGATAATTTTACACAAAGGAGGTTGTTAGCCTATTGCATAGACTAAGACTGCTTAGTCACCAATTCGTGATATAGAGACCAGAGTAAACAGATGTAGCTGCATTAAGCTTATCTAACGGCATGAGCCGCTTAGCTCAGCAGCTTTGTTATCAAGTGAGCGTGAAGACCGGCTAGGTCAACGGTTTAGACCGCACATGACGTAAATCTGTATGATATGCAAAAATATGCAATATAGTGTTTAAAGTGAACTCAGATATACCTTTACTTAGTAGTTTTGCGAACAGTAGACCTCGCGAGCACAAACTTTTTCTGAAAAATATTTTCAGAATTCTCTAGTTTTGTGATGAGAAGGTGGTCCCAGGTGCTCCATCAATCCCTACCTAGTAGTCCAGGGCCGATTCCACTGGTAGAAATTTAAAAGTGAGCAATTTACTGCATTTTGAAGAGCTATTCTGCTCATCACGCCGAAGATCCTCATCAGATCTTCACACAATTTTATGAGACCAACTTAAAGTTACTACATTACAAATAAAAAAAGAACCATCGAAATCGGATCTCATAAGGCGGAGATATCCAATAGCCCCCTTTTTGAAGGAAGTAGGTAGGTACCCCTCCAATCAAAAATCCCCGGCGACGAAAAAATCTATAAAGTTGTCAAATCAAATCAAATCATTTATTTCTTTGCAAAAATGGGTATAGTACATAGGTGTTTTATAATAAAGTTCTCCATATTTTACCGTCACATGGGCATGCAAAGGTTTACAATTCCAAATAAAGATCATTGGAATTACAAAAAATTTAATAAAAATGTCAGTGTGGTCATAGCAATAAAAAAATATAAAATAAGACTAAGTAAGCGAACCAATAATTATGTCTATTAGGGTAATAGTATGTCAATTAGTTAGTAACTAACAGTCAGTCAGTAACTTGTATACCAAGTTGTAAAATGCGACCTTTAAATGAGTACCAACAAACTGACAGAGGAAAGCAAATTTTGCCAGACTTGCAGACACGCTTTGCTCGCTCGATCAATATTAACTACATTCCGGCCGATGAAAAAATGCGTTCCTGTCTGTTGAGTACAAAAGAATACGTGTTTACGAATTTAAACTTTATTAGTTCCTAATCTTGTCCAACTGCTGACAGGTGTCAGAAACGTATTCTCTCGATGGTCGGAATATAAATTACGGTATTCTGTGGTAGTCAGCAAGGTAGTAACAGGGCTTTTTGCCTAGGGTGCGCCTTCTTGGCTATTTCACCTACTGGCTACTAAATTCAATAATGATATATCGGCGCGGGAGATATTATAGTGCACAAGTGTTTGTGCATTGCACATACACAGGTGCACTCTCTCTTCCCTCACGCTCATAGACCCATGATCACTATCCATTACTAACTGATGCTATAATGATTTTGGCTTTTGTCACAATTTAATTCAATACGATTTATAACAAAACAAAAGACTACCTTTACTTTTCATTACATTGAAATAGTACTTCATAAACCAATTTTCTTCAAAGTTATTGAACGGGAAAGCTCTTTATTAACATAAACAATGTTATGATAATATTACCTTGCCTATCAATCTGCCTAGCCTTTTCCCAACTATGTTGGGGTCAGCTTCCAGTCTAACTGGATGCAGCTGAATACCAGTATTTTACATGGAGCGACTGCCTATCTTAACTCCACAACCCAGTACCTGGGTAATACGATATCCCTTGGTAAGACTGGTTTATCCCGGTTTACATTATTAATTGTATTAATACATCCGCTAACCCAGTTGTCTTTACCTCAGCGTGCTTAGGTACCTATCAATAATACACATAATCACTAAGTACTACTTACTTCCAATATTTTTGTAGAATCGTTTGTATAAGCAAGAGCCCGCGACGATCAGACCTTCGTAATTTTATAAAAGCTGAAAGTTTCTCTTCCCAATACAGTTAAGAACGATCCCCGACTATGAAGTTTGGATCATGGTGGCTTTGGCAGGTAACAAGTAGCAAAGCTGTATAAAATTGCACCTCAAATTCTTTAAAGAATAAAACTCAGTTTTTATATATTTTATTTCAAATCACGTCGTCCATTTGTCAGACACTTAGTACGGTTCCAGCCCCCTGTCAGATACTCTTAAACTATAATAAATTGTAATTAGTAGAAGGTATTTGAATATCAATTTTTAACCTTCTGCTTTTTCATCGATTGTGTGTCTGTAGGTACTATGGACCCAAAAATGACATTCATGAAATAAAAAAATTAAAAGTACAAACAAAAACCCTCGAACGACTCATACTAATTGAAGAACACGGGAAAATCAGGAAGACGACACAGGGGACGTCACGGGGAAGGCGACACAGCATAATCACCTAATTATTAAACGCGCAGTAGACCAATCTACAATGAGTCACTGAGGAAGTGCCCCCTATCTACATCAGTTAATCAGTAACCCTTTCTGAAAACCGAACCGACACAAAATGATAAAAAAATCATAGTAATTACTCCATCCTGGGCCAACTACGCAGTTTATATACGCAGTTAACGTCGACACGTGGTGTTGCAAGTGTTTTATCTCCCATGTTACGGATCGCTTCAGATTTTTGATAAGGTGGTGGTAAATAGACTATTGGAATGGACATGAAGTAATGTCATGGCTTGATTCGAAACTTCTTCTTTGATTGAAACCACTTTTAGAATACTTAGATACAGATTTTGAAACCTAAGGCCCCTGAGCAGGAACCTTACGAAAGATCTTTAATTAATATTGAAGTGGCAGCTTTCCATTGACCATCCTTTTTTATCAACATAAATAAATAAATATTGGAATATTTCCTTCAATTTATTTGATGAAAACTTTAACCTCTGTTTGATCAAGGCCAACAATGTCCTCATTTGTCAAATCGATGATTAATTGGAGTGTTGGACCATACTTTTTGATCAAACATTAAGGCTAGTAAAATAGATCAAATTAATTCGATTATTTGTCATTCTAACATAAATCGATTAATACATTGATTAAATAAAACTCTTGATATTAAATAACCAACTATAGGTAAGTGCATTTTAGTTCAAGGCACTTTTCAAAGTAAGAAGAAGATATAGATTAAGTGCTTAGTAATTAACCTAGAGATAATCATTGACATTGCATTTCAAATGTGCGAGATGACGTTTTAGCTGTTAACAGCGTAAATAATGTGGAAGTGATTTCACTTCAGCAGCTGTCCAAACAAAAATTAATTACCCAGCGATAGTTCAAGAAGTTTTATTAAATAATTTGTACAAATAAACGGAGTCCTAACATGTTTACTCGACAAATGTGAGTCAATGAGAAGGGGCGTGTGCATCTCATTTTTTACATAGTGCAGCAAGCCGATAGGGCGCTATACAAATGCGTAGTATGGATGAGATCACAGGAAAAGTTTAGGAAAATAAATAACACTGATTATATTGAAGGGTCAAACGAAATGTCAAACAGTAATCAAGAACAACTATTGAAAACAATAATGGAATAAAACAAGAAACAATTAAGCTACGTTTATGTCCCCATTAATTTTATTATCTTCGGTTAAGCAGTTATCTCGAAAGTGGCGGTGAGCCGCGCGGGCGCATTGTTTTGATGGAAATTTGCGTTATGTTCGGTTACAGGTCAAATTATATCACACTTATATTAAGCTGGATTATTTCATTTAGATAGTGGTTGTTTATGCCATGCCTCCTACTGATATTGATACCTACACTGCTTACATTTAAATCACCTTAAACCTTCGATCTATCGTTTGAAATATATTTTTTAAGTCCTAATTCTTCGATAGGTGTTGGTGCGATTCTTTGGCTGCTTACTGCAGAGAAAATGTTTAGCTAATAAAGTTAAATACTCGTTAATTTGAGAAACTGTAGTTGTAGAACCTTACGGACCACATAATGACAGCGCAAGACGGTACTGATAATTTACCCGTTTTTTTGCTTACCAACATTATTTTCTATTCCAGCATGGAACGAAGTACAACCAGCCAATCTGCCTTTCATGCCGTCCCGCTTGGCTGACGCCAACGAGATAGGAGAGGCTCCTGACATGAGAGTTCCTCCTGAATACATGAGGGCACGAGTGAGGGAGGGCGTCCCTCCTCCACTGTGTGCTGGCAGATGTGCGTCGCCGCCTGCGGGACCGGTCTGTGCCTTCGATGCTACGGGAACCGCCAGGACGTTTGAGACACTGTGCGAGCTGGAAGCTGTGTCGTGTCGCGAAAGCACGTGTAAGTTTGGCTTTTTAAGACTGCTTTTAAAAGATTAAGAAAGTGGAAAAGACGGTGTGGTTACTTGAGCCTAAAGCTTAAGCTTATGTAGTGTCATTCCTGGAGCTAATACTTAAATCATCTTCAAAATGACAAAAGTTTATTCTACTTTGTTCTACTCTAGCGATAAATCTTAGTGTTGTCCAAATTTTCAATCACTGCGATATAACCTGAGTCCACTGATAAACGTTACCTACAAACTCCTTCTGAGTCTGATTTCCTCTTTATGGCTTACTTTATAAAATTTCAATGAATGTGTGTCTCACCTCTTAATAACCACAATGTCATTCCAGATTATGCGATTACGAGTCTGGGAGAATGCTGATGCGGCTACGGAGCACGCAAAGTGCATTGGTTCTTACATAAGTGTAAGCATTACGTACCGCACTGCCTGAGGACGGTCGCCATATTATGTTAAACCATACGTATTAACTTCAGTTAGCACAGTATAACTATCTCTATACAGTAGTACAATCGAACTAGCTAGCAGGCAGCTAACTTGCAATGACTTTCAAATTTAAACAATGTTGTGAGTAATCTGATAGTCAATTCTTTTCTCTTAACTATGTCATAAGCTAAAAAGGTATTTCGCACACAATTTAAATGAATATTGACAGTGTAGTGGAAAGATGAATATTTTTGCCTCATTTAACAAATAGCTTGGTCGATTGTACAAAAGGTCGTCACATAACATGAATAGGTGTTTCTTGACGTCATATAATTTTCTTGGCACCATTGTTCTGTATGAATCATGATTTTCATAGAAAATAAACTACAAATTTGTAGAAAAATAACATTATTCATATTAAAGTGGTACGGATCGATTGAAAATGAACAATATTTAAACGCCTTGTTCGGTAAGTTCCAGTGCAACCAACCTTGCCACAAAAATAATGTGACGTCATGAATGACCTCAATAATACATTGAAGCGGCCTTAAATGTCAAAGGTTGAGCTGAATTTAAAACAGAAATGGGGAGCACATCTGTCACCTGTCAGTTGTCCCAAAATGCAATATGGCCGCTCCTCCCGATTTCGTTACGAAGACAGACGCGTTGATCAACTGTATTGAGTTAGGTAGACTGTGGTATTAGTAAAAATATACTTAGTATGTACCTAGGGTTGCCAACCCTACTATATAATATAGTAAGTATCCTGCTACATTAGACGCCTAAATACTATATTTCTAAAGAAAAAATATAGTAGGCGAAACTAGTATAGTTTTATTTTCATACAAAATGGCGAGATGATCGCGATAGTGCCACTATTTTAATCTTATAAAAGCTGAATTAATGGTATTTGTAACCTTAATTTAGAGTACCTATAAAAAAGATATAAGACATTGAAAAAAAACCTGTTAGGATTCATAAAAGCAAAAAATATGCATTTAAAGAATTTAAAAAATGTAAACAAACAAGAAACATACTTACTGTATATTTTTTATTTTTTCGTCGTCTACTATATTTTTGCAGGCATTGGCTTCTATAATACTATATTTGATATAAAAAGTTGGCAACCCTATATGTACCTGTCCTTTATGATCTAAAATTGTGTAAATGAAATATTTTTAAATGAAACTAAATTGGTATGTACTTACAAATCAATCTCATCTTTTTTGGTTTATCTTTTCATGTTCATAAAAAATGCTGCTCTAAGTGTTCGTTTCGATCATATTTCGATATACCTAACATCATTAATTATCATGCAAGCTTGAATATTCCCGTACCAATAAAATTGTTTACGTCGTTTCATATAAAGAATTCAGGTAATAATGCTTACGCGGTAAAAATTTAGTTTTTGTATGTTAACATAATAATGTAGTCTAAATGTAGTTGCTATGATATTTTTAGTGGCCAAAGCTGATTGGAACTTTTACTAATTAGGTATTTAAATCCCTCTACGTTATTTCACACTTTTCTTTCATTTTCCTTATGAAAATTGGATTATACAGGGTTATTTCACAGAAGAATTACCATAACGGAAAGCTGATTTCTTTAAAATAATAATTTATTATCTTCTACAAGTAAATTACAATTCTAAGAATATTATAAATCTATAATAGTTTATTATCTTCTTTTATTATTATATGAAGGGATTGCGACAGTATCATCTTTGTGAAGGATAAAAAAAAAGTAGTTTATGAAACTGTTGCATAATGAGGGGTATTAAAACATGAGTGTGTGTTTCAAAACCGAGCCGTAGGCGAGGTTTTTAATAGTATCAATCAATCAATTGATCATTTATTTTGTTAAACATAGGTATGGTTACAGATAGTACCTATAGTCTAAAATATGCGCACTATGTTTTGCCAATATTTATGGCGTACAAAATTAACACAAATAAGTAATTACAATTAAGATGGCATGTCAATAAATTAAATTAAAAGAAATAATAATATCAATTTAAAACAATATGTATCACACGAATGTTTTAATACCTAGTTATGTGCAGTTTCATACACAACTTTATCTACTCTCATACATTGGGATTGAACCTAATACCAAGTAAAAGATCAAAGTTAAAGATCAAGAATAAATTTGAAAAATCCCACGAAATTCAGTACAACAAAACAAATGAATGGCGCCTGCACCAGCACATCACCGCACAAATGCGCTACAGCGGGTGCTGCTGTCCCCCGTTTAAACGTTCCAATGCAAATTTGATGGAAAATCCTCGCTGAATTTTTTTTATAACATGATTCTATTTTTAAATTTCGGTATTGTGTTTATAAAGTATGTCAATATGAACTCGTTTTGAATTTTATAATTCGAATATTACGCTATGAGAGTAGATAAAAACATTTAATTGACACTTAAAATACAAGTTACAAACAAGAAGGTCGTAATAATAGGATTTCTGCAAAAAGCGTCAACCTTTAAATTATATGTGAAGATAATGTTCAATACTTATTACTATTAATAACAAGACTTTGGTCAAAAAGTTCCTAAAATTCAAAATTTCTCCTATCTCTGTAAGAAATTTATTAGCTTGTAAGTAGTTGTAAAATTAACGCCAAAGTCATGTTCAAATAAACATTTTAGTAATGTTTGTAATTGTAAGATTATTGTTTAAGTCAATATTTTTATTTATTGTACAAAGTACGGATTATCATGACTTCTGTAGACTAGCAGACGTGCCGTTGTCATCATAATAGACGAAATTTAGATTCAATAAAGATTTTACAGCATAAGGAATATTTTTTACTTTATTTCATTCATCCAACACTAGCATAAGCATAATCAGTCTATAATGTTCCCACTGCTGGGACACAGGCCTCCTTTTTTCTCGAGGAAGTGGGCTATAATCTACCACGCGTGCCCAGTGCGGGTTGGTAGATGTCACATGTCTTAAAATTTTTGGTTCTAGGACATGCCGGTTTCCTCTCGATGTTTTCCTTCACCGTTTTGAGAGCAGTGGTGATGAAATTATTTACACAAAGCAAAGCGCCAGCCTATTCGAACCGTTTGACTCGTAAGTCGGGGTCATAACCACTGGGCCACCACTGCTCTCACTGGGCCACCACTTCTCTCATCGAACACTATACAGGTGTAATGGAAATAACTGAAAACCAGAAAGGGAGTCAATTGTACTCATCATTATGAACAACTTTTACTAGAGACCAACATTGAAAACGCGAAAAACATATATCGACTACTCCATAGGCAAAAGCTTGCCGACTCTGAAATAACAAAAATAATTCTATTGTATAGAATTATTTTTTTCTAACTTGAACAGACAGCTGTGCTGCTGGGGAGTTTGTTTCGCCACTTCTTCTTCCCAGCGAAAGGCACTAGGAAGTGGTGAAGGGTGGTTTTTGGGGGACTGTCTTATGTAATTTTGACGTTCGAAAAGTGCTGATTCTCAGCCTAATTTGAATAAATGACTTTTGAATTTGAATTTGATTTTTTTTGAAAAACGCACCCCACTACCGCATTACCCATAGAAATCCGCATTACCGTGTAAGGTAAACGTACCAATACTCGTCGGGTTTTACACAAGCCATACCTACTTATATTAATGTTTGCATATCTCAACAAAAAGTAGGGACTAGCTATTATTTTTCGTGATTTTCAGTTATTTCTTATATTTGTTTCATGTCGTTTCATGTGCTTCACCAAATCAAAACTATGTATTAACATAAGTGCTATGAGAACGTCATAAACTTTGATTAACATTTATACCTACGTATCAAAAACAGAACCTCCTTTATAGATAGAAACATAATTTACATTCAGCGCAACAATAAAAAAAACACAAATGCGCAGTTAAATGATTTTTTATTTAATTGTGCTTTTTACACTAGTACTAAGGCCCGCTTAAATGATCTAAAAATCTATAGAATCAGAACGATGTTTTGAATTCGGAGATGCGCTAACTCACTAAGGTAGCCCGCGAAATTCATTCTGAAAGTGGGCAACGTCGCAAATAGATATCAAATATTTCACTGTTTTGATTAATTTGGCAATATTACTGTATGGAAATAAAAAATGTGGCTAGCTAGTTATTAATAATGAATTGCAATTATAACACTGAATTTGATGTTGTAACAATTTTAGATGTAAAAAAAACCGGCCAAGTGCATGTTGGACCACGCACAATGTAGGGTTCCGTAGTTGGGATGAATTTATCCCAAGAACAAACTTAACTTTGTAGTTAACAAAAAAATCTTTCAAACAGAATGTATGGGAGAACATGTTTTTACAACCGCAAATCTAAGTTGGTCGATTATTACTCGTTAACTTGTAAAGCCTACTCAGCTGTGATAGTTTTCCTTTTAAATTCGTTATTATAAGCTACTGCCGTGAATTTTTTCACATATCTAAAACCAACCATTTAGCTGGCAGGGGCAGTCCGGGGCAGTGGTCCAACTGCTCTGTCCAACTAGTTGGACCATGGGTCTTTACTAGGGGCAGTTGTCCAACTTTAAAAATATTACATTGTGACTTTGAAATGTCTATTCTGAACAGCATTAAAGAATTTTGTCCGACAATTAAAATTGTAGGCTGTTATTATCATTGGTCACAATGTATTTGGAGAAAAGCAAAAAAATTAGGTATCTCAAAAACTAAATCAAAAAGAGTCAAAAGAACTATTTCATTATGCTCATTTTTTCCACTTTTGTGTCTCTTTTGTGTCAAAGTATAACAAACTTTACTGACACAAATTGACACAATTATGACAAATAATATATTGTACTATAATTGATAACAACCAGCCAGCGCCTACCTATTTACTGCAAATTGGACCACGGAACTCTCAAAAGGTGCTGAGGTCCAACTATTTTTAAAGTTGAACAACTGCCCCTAGTAAAGACCCATGGTCCAACTTGTTGGACCACTGCCCCGGACTGGGGGGGGACACTTGACTCTAACAAAAATTTGCACTTTAAAGCTTAATATTTCGCAAACGGATCTCTGAATTCAAAAATGGTTTTAATACAGTCACAATTTTTTTGAAAGACCTTTCTAACGATACCCCACACCAAGGAATAGAAAAAAAACATCCCCACTTTACGTGAAGGGGAGGTACGCTAAAAAAAAAAATTTTCACAATTTTGTTTTACCACTTGGTCGGCATGATCAAAATGTATACCCATATTAAATTACAACGTTCTAGTACTAACAGTCTTGGAGCTAGACCGCGGAAAGACAGACAGACAGACGGACATGACGAAACTGTAAGGGTTCCTTGTTTACTACGGAACCCTAAAAAGGCATTTAAAAAGTTCCAAAATTCTTTTTTTACATCTAAAACTAAATATTCAGTATTATGATATTAATTATTGCATTTCATTATTAATATTCTAGGGAACTATACTCCATTTACTATAGCTTTAGAAAAAAGAGGCTCGTAGAAGCAGTAGTGCAAAACATTTTATTTCAAGGTTAAGTTATAACTTTGTTAGATAAATCTAAAACAGTACTAAATAGAAATACTGAGATAAAATCTGCCTAGCATTTTCCCAACTATGTTGGGGTCAGCATCCAGTCTAACCGGATGCAGCTGAAATCCAGTATTTTACATGGAACGACTGCCTATCTGACCCACAACCTAGTAACTGGGTAATACAATGCTCGTTGGTAAGATTGGTAGTCAGACTTTCGGGCTTCTGACGACCCGTAACGACTGTCAAAGATCCACGAACGACAGCCGGGACCAACGACTTAACGTGCTTTCCGAGGCACGGAGGAGTCTCGGTATGTAAAGATGGTCACCCATCCACGGACCAACCCCGGCAAGCGTAGCTTAACCTGGTGGATCGCCCCGTGCGGCTGGTATTAATTAGCCACGAGCAACTAAATACTGAGATAAACGAAATAACAGTAATTTTATTTTTAAATATTGCTTTATTTATTATAACATCTTCATCACAAATTACAAACTTACAACAAAACGAATGAATGAAACAACCGATCACATGATGATTATTTAATTAAAAATTATTTTTTTAACAATGCTTTATGTTAAATAACAACTTACAACGAAGTTTCACCGACATATTGTAGGTGAAACTTCTTCGTCTTCATCAGCAAATTTAGTCACTATCATCAGATGATGAAGATGAAGAAGTTTCACCGACATTTATAATAAATCTTTCTACCAGATCATCCATTATGCCATCAAGTTGGCAAAACTTTTCCTCTTCTTTAATTGCATGAGCAACGCAAGACTGCCATCGTTCTGGAGTAATACTATCCAGAGCTTGTGGGAGTAATCGTTTCACCTCGTCTAATTTGAATGTTTTATTATGTTGGGCCACATACCCCTTCATTTGAGCCCATATTAATTCTATTGGGTTGAGCTCGCAGTGGTACGGTGGGAGGCGCAGTACTGAAATACCCTTATCTCTACCCATCTCATCTACAACAAACTTTTGATATAAATGTTTTTGATTTTTTACTTTTTCTAATAAAGTTGCCCTAAGGTCTTTTTCCTCAAAAGGAATATTTTTGCTTTTTAACCACTCCTGTATATCTGCCTTTCGTGTGGCTGTAGTCGGCAGCTTCTCCAATTTCCTTGAGTGGTATGGCGCATTGTCCATAACAATTACAGCGCCACTCTCAATTTTGGTCAAAATTAATTTGAACCACTTTTCAAAGTTATAAGCGTCCATTTCGGAGTGGTAATCTCCATCGCCCTTCTTGGCATCAAATATTAATGCAGCATCTGTTAAAAACCCTTCAGTTGATCCTGTGAAATAAAATTAATACAAGTAAATTTTCCATACCCCCTACAGAATTTCACTGTTGTAAATAGGTCTTATATATACGAGTAGGTACTATAATAAAATAGCAACAACATTTATAACTTGTAGTTCGCTTTGCATGTGTTAATTTCTAATACAATAATATTACTTAATTAATAGTCAATAACACTTGGGTGTTCATTTGTTAATGGTGAGGACAGTTAACAAAGTATAATAAAAGCAAATGCAAGTAAATCAAGTACATACCAATATGACCAATGATAAGCCGCCTTCCTTTTCCCGTTGGGTTTTTTAAACCAGTGGATAGACCTGCCCGATGTGCTTCTTTTGAGGACTTAATAGTGGTGTCTTGCCATATTAAACTTTTCGTATGACCTGTATGTATGATAAAAGGTTATTAATTTAAATACAATATTCACAAAACAAGTTAAAGAAATTATGTTGTACTGTATAATAAATCATGATGCTACTGAATGCAGGAGGTCATACACTGCTTGGTGCATAAAAAACTGTTAAGAAAGATTAGAAGCACTGTACCTTCATTTAGCCAAGTCTCATCTAAATAATATATTTTTCTTCCTTCACTCCTTAGCCTTTTTATTTCATGGAGATATTTTAGTCTCCATAGGACGATCTCCTGCTTGTCTATGAGTGCACTTTTTCTGCTCCGTTTGACATACGTGAACTTTAATGTTTCTTTAATTATTTTATAAAGACTGCTTCTCTTAAAATCAGGCAGAGACTCATCATTGTTTACTGCTTCCAATATCTTATTCAAGGTGGGCAACTCATTATTAAAGAAGAAGGAATGAATTTTCCTACGTATTCCGCTAAATGTCATATCATCAAAATCATCATGTTTCATGTGCTTCCGTTGGCGAGGGGGAGATTGCAGGCGACCTTCAGTGTTGTACTCTTTGAGTATATTGTACACAGTAGCCCGAGATACGCCTTTAAATAAGAAAAAATATGTTTTATCACAATGCATGTTACTTTCAAATATTTTAAAAGTAATAATTTTATGAATTATCCTTACCGGCAACTTCTGCAGTTTGCTTTATTATCTCTGTCTTATAACATGGAGTACCTGCAGGCCAGGACTCCTTAAATTGCTTAAAAATATTTATGACAGTTTGCTTTTCTACAGCACGAAGTGCAGTTTGCTTCATTCTCTTTTTCTTGGGAGACATTATTATGTCGTCGTGGTCAACTTTAGGGCCACGTTTTTTTCGCCGTTGGTTTTGGTCAGACTCAGAACTTATATGTTGTAAGCCACTTGGGCCCGCACCGGGATCACCCATAACGCAACAAAACGTAACGTTTTGTATAAAACAACCAAATAACGATAACAAAACAATAACAAAGATAAAACAGTAACAAATAACTAAATCACGAAAATTCGACAATAACAAAAAACAAGGCGTAACATTCACAAGTTTTCACAAGTGAATGACATTATGACATGACAATCACAGAATATTTATGTCAATTTCATAGACGACATAACCCGGTAAAATTAGAAAAACCCGGCTGTCACAGCTTATGAAGGGATTAGGTGACATTTTAGATTTGGTAGAATTATAGTGAAACGAAAAATGTTCTCAGTATTGTTCACTCCTGCTTCTTTTAGGTTTTTAGCATTGACACTTTAATTGTAAGTTGGAATGAAATAATATATATAAATAAAAGCCACTTAATTTCAAAAGATAAATAGTCAAAATGATTACAATGAAGTGTAACAGCTGGTATATAAATAGATATTAATACATTTGGCGTTAATCGTAACTGTAACAAGTTTAATGTTCTTTTTTTTACAAAGTGTACATTAAAAAGAACCTTTTTTAACTTCTGTCTAATGCTATTGTAAACGGAGTATAGTTAGCCACATTTCTTATTTCCATACAGTAATATTACAAAATTTATCAAAACAGGTAAATATTTAACAGCTATTTACGACGTTGCCAACTTTTAGGATTAGACCCTCTTACATTTTTTGCAATGTGCAGGTCAGTGTCAGATTGTATTTTGATCAAAATATGGTAACAAAATAAATATGGCGATAGTGACAAATATGTATTTACAAAAAACTTTTTACATTAAAAAAACAACAGACTTCCAATAAAAACACTACAAAGTGAAAAATAACTTTAATTTCGGAAGTCGGTGGCAAAAACGAAAATTCAAAACCAAAGACACCGACTTCCGATTTCCGACACTTTGTAGTGTTTTTATTGAAAGTCGGTTGTTTTTTTTTAATGTAAAAAGATTTTATTTTCTCTTTTAAGTTGTGGTACCTACCCCACACAAATTCCAATAACACTGCCTGCTATGTAAATAACAGTGACAGGAACTTATCATATCATCCACATACTAAGTGGGAAAAAATACGTATTATTGAAGCTAACTCAAAAACTATCCAAGCCAAGTTAATACAATGTATATGGAACCACCTCTGAAATATGACCTACCAAACAAAAAAAAAACATTAAAATCAATTCATAATTGGCGGAGTAATCGCGTAACAAACATACAAAAAAAAAACATACAGTTGAATTGAGAACCTCCTCTTTTTGGAAGTCGGTTATAAATTATAGGTAATCACTTTATTCTTTTTTTTTTTTTCATTTAATTTTTCTCTTTATAACGTGTGCGATACACAGTCAACAAACATTCATATAGGCGACAAGCAGTCTATGTCAAACAAGTGGGTCACATCGTCCGCCCTATTGACTCCCGACCTAGGTGATGTTAGAAGTAAAGTCAATACTAGATAATCCTGACGATAAACATCGAATGTTATCCAGAATGTTAGTGATATCATTTGTTTATATTATTGGCACGTATGGTTCGGTCATGTGACAGGTTTGACGATAGTGGCCCGGCGAAGATGTTGCTTTCATTTTATCGTTTAATATAGACACTTTGTAATCATACATAACATAACATAACATCACGCCTATAATCCTCGAAGGGTTAGGCAGAGGTATACCTATAGTACACCCACATTTCGCCAGTTATATTTAAGTCCCATGTAATAGGGGGCGAGCCTATTGCCGTCAACCGGGCACAAATCCAGACTCCGGGCTGCTACTGAGAAAATCCAGATAGAAAAACCCAATAACACTTTGCCCGACCCGGGAATCAAACCCAGGACCTCAAGTAGCGCTTGAGGCCACTAGACCAACGAGGCAGTCCAATCATCGGGATCCCCGGGAATCCCTGGGGGGGGGGGGTGTTTGTAATCATAATGTTTGTGTAATTTCTACCTATAACCTGTAATCACCTCATCAGTCAAGTTAAATTAGGTACGGCTGCATGCGGTGCTTAGTGTGTTAGGTAGCACTGATAGCCAAGTGGTATGATCGACGGACTGTCAAGTTATAGGTCTCGAATTCGAACCCAAGGCACGCACCTTTGTCTTTTCGGATTCATGTGCGTATTGTATAACTATCACTTGCTTCAAAAACGGTGAATGAAAACATCGTGAGGAAACCGGCATGCCTGAGAGATATTTCTCGATGGCATGTGAAGGCCCATGGGCAGCTTTAAAACTCTGACACCAGGTTAGTCACTATACCACACGAAAAGAAGAAGATGCGGTGCTTAGTATCAAGTATTCCACCTTTTACATTGACTACGTTTAAAATTTAAATATAATTGAATCAATTGGCCAACGGGCAGCAAAAAAATCTCTGACACCAGGTCATTCACTAACCACACGAAAAAAATAGAAGAAGAATATAATTGAAGCGAAAAACATTAAACCGCGCACAACTGCACACCCTTGGTTACACGGGAAATGCATCATGGAATAGCGTAAAAAAACACTCTTCTTTCATCTTACTGCTATCGGTATCAATCGGTTCCAGCCAAACTGATAGGTATAGCTTTGGAACAAGCACATAACGCACCTTTATGTATAACATTTTCCCGCAGCTTTGCCCGCGTGGGTGTCAGAAAATATCCCACGAGAACGTACTACAGGGATTCCGGGAAAAGTACCCTATGTGTTTATCATCCAAATCCAAATCATCAAATGTAAAGTTTGGACTTCGTTACTATTTTATTAAATGAATAGATACAGATATCATTTACAAATTCTTTGTTGTCCATAATGACAGACAAAATAGTATACGATTTGTCTGTAGTGTCGGTCACTATTTTCATCAAGCTGATGAAAATACTAATACTAGGTACTGCCCATCTACCAAAAATAAGTAAATAATCCATGTGAATTGACCGTCCGATCGATCGATCGATCTACATTCCTAACAAGACAATTAATATGCAAGTACTATCGTCATTAGTACTGAAAGGATAAAGGTTAAAACTTTCCAATATCAAGATTTGAACGAATCCTACAAAATAGTTCTCGCAATACTAGAAAACTAGTTTGTACTATGTTCCCTGATCTTCTACAAAATGATGACTCCAGGGAAAGTAGATTCAGGACATGTCCTAATTTTTCAAAGCAAACAACTGTTGTTAAGGTTGTACACGGTCGGTTTAAAGAAGCGAGATCGTTTAGCCGAGCCAGCACTCTACTAACTCAAAGGCGCCTCCGTTAGAAAGGAAGCAAAAGAAAATAAGCGAGGGTGCATTACTCCTCATCATTTTTAAAGACTACTCTATAGTATGTTTTCAAAGATCAGCATAGTTTATAGCTTTCAAAAATTTAAAATATTATGTTTCACATAAACCTACAAGGGCACTTATGAAACGTCAGAAGCTAGGCGCACGGTTCCAATTGGTCATTTTCTATGGAGAAGAGCCAGCATAAAACTCCACGGTTACTCTTTTATAAATAATTGGTTTTTACAATGTTTTCAAATTAGAATATTGATAGGTATGAGAGGACAGTGTGGAGCTTGAGATATTTAGAGTAGGTAGCTAGGTGTCCTAAATCGATTTTAATATTGGTAGTGTTTGGTAGGTACACGTGTCTTAGCTTTAAACAACAAAAGCAGGTACATTTCTGCTACAAATAATATTACAATCTTTTTGTAACAAATCATCATCCTCTCCCTTCATCCCCAATTTATTTGGGGTCGGTGAAGCATTTGTCATCGTTTACTCAATACATCCAACTTTTCTTTGGAAACCCTCTTTTCTAACAGTTTAATAAATCTGTATTACGAACATAATAAATTATATAAACCTACGTTAACATTCAGTAGTGTGTTTCGCGATTGTTAGTCTCCACAAAAGCCAAAGTTTGTGCAACCAACTCCTATGTCTTTGTCAAGATTCTTATTTAAATCAAAAGCTCACAAAGCGCTGTTTACTAGTGAACTGTAACCGTGCCACGGTTAGAGTTTTACACCCTCTACAACAACAACAACAATTGTTTATCCTCTGAAAGGGGTATGAGGCCACCCACTGGCAATGCCCGCTTTCCATTCGCGCCGCAGGCTCTGTCACCTGTGTCTGTCACTTGATGATATTTTGACTGCGTCAGTGAGCAGAGTTCGGGTTGCTGAATTTTGGGCCAAACATGTTTGAATTTTTTGCCATCGATACGCTAAGAAGAAGAAAACAAACAGTCGAATTTATTTAAACTTACATAATTTAATACACAATTAAATATAAAATGATAACACACTTAACATTAATTGATGATACTCCGCTAAAACTCTACTTTAATCACAGCTTCTTTGATGTTAGGCGATAAGCAAATAACAGTTTTGTATCTTTTATAAAATGTAGTCATCAAAAGCGTTTAATATTAAAGAGTTGTGTTGTTGGCTTAAGACAGACGGATGCCCTCAGAGCCAGGACACTCGCCCTTGCTGATCTTGTGGAGTGCTGAAAAAAGAAAATCAATGTTAGTTTAACATAACATTACGGATATATTTCCCAGCCCCGGGTCTAGATTTTTTTTGAGGCGGGGCAAAAACTGCCGTCTGCCGCCCCCCGTCAATCTTAGGGATGCGCTAAGTTAGCCCGCGAAATTCAAATTTTCTCAAAATTTAAATTTTGCCAGCAACATATTAATCAAATTTTATCGATCGATAATGCGCCAATCCAACAGGGGTGCCAAAACTGTTGTAAAAAGAAAAAAAATAGATAGATTATATGTGCTGCGCGTCTCATTTATTGCAAAATTGCGGTGTGCTGGGTTCCGGGGCTGGAATTTCCTGAAGGGGACTGAAGGGGTAGGCCATAGTATATGTAGTACATCAACATGTAGGGGTCCAAACTATGAACATTAACCGGGCGCAAATCCAGATCTTCTGAGAATTCCCCTAATGGAAAACCCTTATTACACCCGGGGATCGAATCCAGGATCCATACTAAGCAATCGCGTTGAATCTATATTTCTAAATAGTATATTAGATAGGTATTTAATGTCGTCATGTTGTGATGGCCCAGTGACTCTCATGTACGAGGTTGTGGGTTCAAATCCGGGCAAGTACCAATGTAACTTTTTCAATTCATATGTACTTTCTGAGTTTATCATGGACATTACTAACATCGGTGAAAGAAAACATCGTGAGAAAACCTGGACTTTAGTTAATGTAAGTCTGAAATCGCCAGCCTGTCTTGAGCAAGCGTGGTGATCAATGCTCGCGCCTTCTCTGTATGAGAAGAGGTCTTTGCCCTGCAGTGGGACAATACTAGGCTGATATTAGTATTATTATTGAATGTCACATTGGTCAATATTTGAAAACCTAAGGAAAATTTTCATACAGCTTAGTTGTCACTTTGGCGATTGGTATATTGATGATGCATGGTAAGTACGTCTACTTAATTTGAATTTGTAGCTTCAAAAATAGTAAGTAATTTACTAGGTTCACCTTAATCATAGTCCTAAAAATTATTTTATGCGTAAAAACATCCTGCACGAATTCAATGAGTACCTACCTATTCAGATTTCAATCAAGTTTACATTTGTCTACGACTTCTATTGCCAAAGAATGGCCAAAAGCTTGTTCTTTTGAGTTCAATGCCCTCTATACTGTTACTGGCAGCTTCAAACGTTTGATACATTTGACAAGTTCAAAGCTGCTTAATTACTTAAAGCTACCTGAAATTTATTGAACTAAGTAAAATTTTCACTACTCTTTTTATCAATGATTATTCGGGAAAAAAACCCTTTTATTATCGCGACAGAAGGAGGTTTTAATTTTCGTTTGTCTTTCCCGAATGCAATGCCAAAAACTATGAGGACATTTATATTTTCTGATTTAAAATGTCAATCCGCATCCTTTGATCATCATTGTCGTGGAACAGCTAAAATTCAGCCTAGATACAGCATGCGACCTCTATGTATCCATAGCCATAATATCAAAACAGCATGAGTCACGATCCGGTCAGGGCGTCAGGCACAATGGCCGTCGACGCCATATTATCACGGTTATCTGACGCGTCACACCTTGTTGATCACACACAGGCTCTATGGCAACTGTATTGCTATTTCATACAGCGTCAATAGGTTTTTATTCGCTATCGAATTCTGTAACTCTTTGTTACCAGCTATCTCGTTGTTATGGGGTTTTTTGGTGTATTTTGCAACATCACGCGCCGTCGAACCGCTTTTGTATTGAAAAATTTATTGCATCCATGCCTGTTCTATATTCCGTTGGAAAAACTTCTACGTTGGATGTATTTTTAGACAAAATCGATATTTTAATTTGTTAACAGCTCCGTACGACAAGAAACTGTTATTGATTGTTACTTTATTAAACAAGACAGTCACAAATTGATGATCGGTTATCGTATTTTATACATCCATAAACTTATTTCTTTTGTCGGCCCAAAAAGGGACGAGAAAGTTTCTGATCTTGTGCAATTTTGGTGTCACAAATCTGCAGCTGTTGTACAAGTGCAAGAATTGCAATGGCAACTTTGTTGTTGTTTTTTTATATCTGTTATAGCAGCATTTCGTGTTTCACTTTTTATATCCACGCAGGTTATTCACGCTATTACCTCCCTAGTAGTTGCTTCTCTTACTCGTAAGGGTTCCTTGTAAACATTAAATACTTTACCTACTCCTAACATAAAAAAACACTATAGCTAAGTAGATACCTATTCAACAAAATTCTTATCATCGAGTCCACCTTTGTAGCAGAAGGTAATTAATCGATTGAACAAATAATGTAGAAACATTATTTGTTCAATCGATTAATTACCTTCTTCGTTTTTGAAAAAACTTTTGATTTTCATAAGGACACATACTCGTAGAGAGAACTCTACGAGTATGTGTCCTTATGAAAATCAAAAGTTTTTTCGAAAACGTGATCTATTTACTTTTGTATAGACGTCTAAGTTTCTTTGTATTTTGGACCAGCTTCCGCTAGAGGTTTCGTCCGCGTGATATCTTTATAAATTATAGCCTATGTTAATAAAGCATTCTACTGGCGAAAGATTTTTTTAAATCGGTCCAATAGTTTTAGAGTTTATTTATTACAAACAAAAAACAAACATACAAAAATACTTACAAATGCCAAATCTATTTATAATTATTACTAAATTTTTTTTGTGTAAATAGATAGAGGATTAGAAGGTTTTATAAGTTCACTTTTCTCTAGTTGAGTTCAACTAACTTAGTTGACATTTAAAGTAAGTATTTTCAAAACTGATCCTACCCACGCTCTAAAAGTATACGTAAACTTTAATTCAAGAAATACCGACCCACGCTCTAACACTAACAAATACTGCTAATAGGTAATACAACAATCAAAGAATTAAAAAACAGGATCTTAGATCTTACTCAAATGTCTGTAGGCGTTACAAACAATTCTACTTTAATAGTGTTAAAAGGTATCTTATGACTCACGCCGATCGTTTGAGAGATTGTATCATAACCAGACAATGCTATTGTAACATAACTTTACAAGGAAAACTGAGCTTCCCAGAACGTATGAAGTTTTTCAACTTTTAATATTTTGTTCCACCTTGAACTGTCTCATTGAGTTCGTTTCTTTTGTGGGTTTGTGTGTTAAATTGGTACTTACTAGCCTAGGTCGATATACTGCCTGAATATATAATATGGTTTTAACCGGCCCTATTTCCCGAAGCAGTCAACTTGTATTTCAAAAGTGGATGTATTTAAAAATTCCGATTGTAAATGTTTATCAATGGAAAAATCAACTGGTATCAGATTAGAACATACAATAAAAGTGAACGTGCTCACTTTTATTGACCCGTTGGTCCCGGCTGTCATTCGTGGATCTTTAACAGTCGTTATGGGTCGTCAGAAGCCCGAAAGTCTGACAACCAGTCTTACCAAGGGGTAACGTATTACGCAGTTACTGGGTTGAGGAGGTTAGATAGGCAGTCGCTCCATGTAAAATACTGGTATTCAGCTGCATCCGGTTAGACTGGAAGCCTACCCTGATATAGTTGGGAAAAGACTAGGCAGATTGATTTATTGATAATACTAGTGATCGTGACTGTAGTCTAAATGCTTGGTTAATTAAAACAGAATCTGTGTAAACGCCATTGTTCTAGGGCTCTCACCCCGGTATAAGAACTAAGAACGCTTACTAACTTTTGCTAGACTCGATCGTATCCAAATATTTTCGGGAACATCACATCTTGACTATTATATTACTATATATTGTTTTATTATTATAATCCATTTATGTTTACATATCTTAGGACCCTGGTCCCGGTCCTTTGGAAGGCGTACGAGAGACCGAAGTCAACTCGCAGAGGCCCCTTAGAGAATTTTAAATGGAATAAAGCAAAAACAGACGATTATCCCTGTATTCACTATGCAAGTGTACCCAAGAACAACCCGGTTGGAGTATGGATTTGTGTGCCTATAGTGGATTGGTTACCTAGAACTAAAGGACTGTACCATCACGGAAGGCCATAACTAACCACCATAAGGACTATTCTTGCTTGCAGCGCTCGGCCGCTATAGAACCGCCCGTAACAGATTTAGTCATCGTGTGCACGGGATTTTGTGTCCAAATTGGTTTGTTATGGGTTTCCGCGACCAATTGTTAAAACAATACTCACTGTCGTGATGCTCGCAGTTATAGTTGTTCATAACGCATTCATTGCCAAAAGACTTGGACTTCTCTCCCTGCTTGCCGGCACAGACGGGGTCCAGGGCGATGGCACTGCAGTCGTGCATGCAAGCCTTCTTACGGGCCGCCTCAGCCTTGACCTGCTTCAGGTCAAGTTTGTCGGGACGGCAGGTCACTGCCACAATCACCAGCGCTGGAAATTGGTGAAGCGGGATAGTCAGTAAAAAAACAGTCGGAGAATGATGTGGTCTCCTACAATAGGGAAGATGCCTGGATAAAAAAAAAATACAATTTAGTCCGTCAGTCAGATAGTAAAAAAATATTAGACACGTATTTTTTGCTTTATCATATTAATAAAAAAGGACTTAGATAAAACGCATTAAAGTTGGGGAGTGGGGGTCGCTACATCACAATTAAGTATATAATCTACATACTGGGTGACGTCATGGCACATTTTAACTGAAGTTTTCGCCGTAATCTTTTGATTACGTAAATAAGAAAAAAGATGTGTCCAATATTTTGTATGTTACTTGTAATCTTGCATGGTAATTGTGTAGCCTCTGTTGAAGATCCAATAAAATAAATAAAGCTGATCAATGATAACATAACATAACGTAAAATCACGCCTGGAATCCCCGAAGGGTAAGTCAGAGGTGTACCTATAGTACGCCCACATTTAGGGGGCGAGCCTATTGCCATCAACCGGGTAAAAATCCAAGCTGCTACTGAGAAATATCCGATAGAAAAACCCAATAAAACTTAGCCCGATTTGGCAATCGAAACCAGGACCTGAGCTCAGTAGTAGCACTTGCTACCACTTGACCAAGGAGTCAGTCAACAATGTCAGTCATCGACTCATCAGCAATCACTGATAAATAGTATTCTATAAATAGGTTATTTTTATGGCGGGTTTCTTTGACTCAATATAGGGCATAACTTTGTCCCAAATCGTAGTTCCTTCGGTAACTATTAGATGGCGATCGCCACCTAATAGTTACGATGTTCGATTGTTCGGTTGTGTGGTCGCGACCGCACGGGCAGTTCAAACATTTTCTCAGTTTGGGCCAAAGTTATGCCCTAGAGTCTAGGGCATAACTAATTGAGTACCGTCATGGCGGGTTACTTTGACTCTAGGCCCTAGATTAGTACTCAGTTTACTTTTATTGTTCACTCTTTTTATTTTTAATAACCACTTCGAAACGTCAAAACATTAAAAAAAACGAGATGAGGGCGGTGTTTCCTATCCGAATATGGACTTTGATTTAGTGTTTATGATCTATCGTATTGTGTGTTAGGATAAATAAAATTGTAGGAATAGTATGACGAGAATAGAATGTAAATTAGACTGCAGGGTGGTCTAAGATATTCCTTCCTAGTCAGTCTTGAAAGATATAAGGAAAACGACTTATATCCACAGAAGGTTTTAACCAGCAGAATGATTTTATTGATTCTCGTACTAAATTCATCCTGTTTTAAAGTTTCTTGTTAAAAGCTCTTGATTTACTGTAAAGCCTTATTTATTGGCGCGCGTTTGATTTGACCAATGAGCGCGTGCGGTTCTAGTTTTGGCCGTCAGATGGTACCAAGGTAAAAACAAATAAACTAGAGATTTTAAGAAGGCAAATATTGCGCTAATGCAAAAACCTGTTAATTAAGACTTCATAGAAGGATGCGAGGCTGAATGTTAATCATTTCGTTACGGCATTATTCATAAAAACTATTTGCAAGCACTTTACACACATGCTATGAATATAAAATGAGTTATTAGTTTAATTATTTTTCTTAGAAACTATGACTCAGCATGTTATCATCACCTAAGTTAGGCTTTTTTTTACTTTAGTAAGTATAAAAATAACAATAGATGATAATAAGGTTACCTACTCCTAATATTCCACGAGCCCCGCATTCTTATTTGAGTACCTATTTCGTAGAAAAAACAGCAATACCCGCATGACAAATTCCTCCTCGTCTACTAAGAAGTTTCACTATAATAATTTTATAAGTAGTTATTAAAAGTTTTAGTATAAATATCAAACTTTTGAAAACATATCAAAAAGACTAACAAGTTTTTCCTTTTACGTTATATACAAGTGCCTGGAAATTACTAGACTACACCACATTTGTCCATGACTCCCTAACAAACGGGTAGTATTTAGAGCTCATCATGTAATCAAGATCAGATCCGTTCAGCCGTGAAAACATACCAAACAGACTAACACGTTTTTCCTTTAACGTTACAAGTGCCTGGAAATTAGTAGACTACACCACATTTATCCACGTCTCCCTAACAAACCGGAAGCATTTAGAGCTCATCATGTAATCAAGTCAAAGGACCAACGTCGGCGCACACTCTGACCTTAACAAACACCATTTAAGGTCGTAAAATGGTCATCTAGGTAATAGCAGGAAGAAGGACCACTTTGAACCAATGAACACCGGTTTGTGAATGACGTAGGACCTGAATTAAGACCTAATTCTAAAGAAAATGTTGTAGCTTCTTGAGCCAAAGATGTTGGAGGAATAAATAAAAGCAGTAAAGGTACTTCTCAATAACTGGGGTTAGGTAACAACAAAAATGGGGAAGGGATAGAATATCATAATTATGCTGATGATATTAACTAAAGATAAATTATGTACTACTTGGGATATACTACTAAATACCTAAATGAAAATGACACATTTTCATGACAGCAATATATTTTGAGCTTATAAAAATCAGAATTTGGCGAAAGTAGCCTCAGATAGGGTTCCGAACAACAGGAACTGGTAACACGAGACCCAGAAGGAACTCGAGTGATGAGTTAGTTAGACTGAACTTAGAGCATTGCCAAAGAGAGACAGACACACAGGCTCAAAATTAAATAAATTATACAAAAATTGATTCTGCTGATGCAATAACGTTACATAATAGTTAGATAACAATAAAATTGAAATACAATTTTATCATCCTGTTCCAAAAATGTTGGATCTAATCCCTGGAGAGCCTCTTTAATCTCTTCACAATTAACATAATTCACGGAAAACCAGTTCACGGAAAATTAGTTATTCAGACAAAAAAAAAGCACACCAAACAATGCTTGCAAAAAAAAACTACAAAGAGGTACTGATGTGAATCACCCAGATTTTATTACAACAACAACAATTTTAGATCACTGTCAGCAGATACGATTTTTAGTATCATCACTTACCTTTAGTTAATCATTTCCGGGAATTTTAAAGATATTTAAAGTTATGTCGCGAAAATCTCACAATTATTATAAAATGAAAATAACTTACCAAAAACAAACAAAGTAGCTGCCTTCATAGTTATTTTATTACAAATCTGCGTTCTCGAGCACTCAACGTGAATAACTGCCAACAGAGAGGGCAAGCCAACCCGCTTTATATCTCCTAGTGGGGAGCCTCGCAAACGGCCGTGATTGATGCAAATTTTACAACACATGTCCACTACCTCGTATTCTTGATAATGTTTTTCTCTCTACAGCAAAAAACGGCGATGGTAAGCGTATTGCAAGATGTGTCGTTTTATCTGCAGGTCAATAATGTTGATTTCACCGCAAATAAGTAGGTATATGTAGTTCATTGTTCAGAAGAGACAGTTATTTTTTATTTGGATCCATCGATTTAATCTCATACCACCTACAGTCATGTTTATAAATAAAGTCTATGTAAATATTTGTTATGAGGAAAATAAGAACCTATGTCAAATAATAGTAAGCAGGACCGACCTAGGTACCTATTAGAGTAAGCTTACGCTATAATTAAGTAAGTACCACCTAGTCTATAAAAGTACTTATTAAGGCGACGATAAACGACTTTTAATGATTTGAAGATCACGTCTAAACGAGTAGTGTTAATGATTTGGAAAAAATATATGTTAAATTAGAGCATTTACTTAATAACTTAATATATGAATACTTTAGTTAGATTATGTTTATAATACATAGTGAAATTAATTTTTAAAGTTATGTCTAACGCGGATAAAAAACTGAGATTCACGCAAAATCTATCAGGCGTATTTTTCTGAAATCTTCACCATTTTAAAGATAATTTAATTATTGACTTTTTAGTATACGTGTTTTATTAAAATACTTTTTGTTTTATGTATAATAAATTAATAATTCGTCTAATTTGGGACAGCGCTCCTTGATGGCGAGTCCTATTACTGGCTGGACGTACGACGCGTTGCATGAGCTCATTACAGAACACGCAAGCTAACCACTCCAGGTCACTGGCATATATCTGCGTCTTAAGTACCTTTATAAGTAAGTTATACTAGATTCTTGAGAAAATAATCCAATTTCATATTCATTTCCCCCCAAAACATTTTAAAAATAAAATAGTTATCTTCTTAGAATAACCTGTTGATTGATAATTAAACTGTAAATTGAATTCTGGAAAATCGTTTTAATCCAAGTAAAGGCACCGCTCGTCGCGTGACCAGCGGTACCTTTGTGTCGCGTCGCGTGTCGCGCTGGTCTGCACAAGCCTTTAAGCTTGTTGTTATTAAAACCGGTACCGGGACTAGTTATTGATTTGATAGTGATTTATTCGATAACAGTAACAAGATTAATGGCATGTACCGTAACGCAGTCTCTTTCAAATGTCTTATATGAATAGTAGACGGATAAATTAAATCTGTCTGTCTGTAGAACGTGACAATTTTGTCGGTATAGGTACGCCGTCGGTGGTGAATTGCAAGATGGCAACTTGACCTATTTGGTACCCCAGCCAGCAAGCATACTTACCATGCACTTTAGTACAGAAGACGTAACTTGATTTACTTCACTTAATTTAAATTTTGGTTTTCTTTATAAATCCTCATTGCCCAAACGTTTCATAAAATCTCCTAAACGTGGAAATCCAATCTTATTTTTCCTGCTCAGACAGTACACCAGTCACCAAAGATTGACTCAGAATTCTTCCGCTATGTTATAAATTGTATAATTCGTCTGTTTGTTTTTTGTTTGACACATTATCTGATGGTAGGCAGAATGAAGCAGTAAAATTCAGATCTGCTACCTACTGCTATTTATTATTACCACTGTTCATAATTTTATTATTTGAATAAGTAGTAGGTACCTCCGTTGGTGTTCACTCCGTCGACCCTTTACGATGAAGTCTTTCCTATAAGTACCTACTTATAGAAAAGTATCGAATCTAACTTAATTAATTCGCAAATATTTTTATTCATCACGGTATCGAAGAAGAAAAACGTTTTCAAACAACGGTTTTATTCTTCTTCCCTTCTCCTGAGGAACTTTTAAAATCAGCCCCGGATCTAGGGCCCGGCAAGCCGGGGCCCGTGCCCCAAACGCCAACTTCAGGGGCGACAAATTCAAGCGTAGCAGACAAGTGCACCACCCAGCACACAGCAACTTTGCAATGAGACGCGCAGCACATTTATAAATCGTTCAATTTTTTTTTTTTCTTTTTTACGACACTTTTGGCGCCCCTGTTGAATAGGCGCATTATCGATCGATACCATTTGATTAATATGTTGCTGCCAAAATTTTCATTTTGAGAAAATTTTAATTTAGCGCATCCCCATAAAAGATTGGTGGGGGGCGGCAAACGGCAGTTTTTGCCCCGCCTCAAAAAAAATCTAGATCCGGGCTGTTTAAAATATAAGTACGTTATCAAGCAAACTTTCCGTTGTTTGTCGTAAATTCTCAATACTTATCAGTAATTTATATTTGCTCTATACCTAAGTTACTTACATTACTTTTATCAAAAGTGCAAGTTATTTGAACTTGTATTAACAATGTCAACATTCGAAGTTTCGCCATAAAAGAGGGATTTTAAAACAAAAACATTTATTACATTATTTCTGTTTATAAACAAAGAATTTGTTTTGGTTACTTCAGTTTCAAAAGTATTTTCCAAGAACTCTAAACAAAAACTATTCATTTTGTATAGCGACACCTGTTGGGGAGTAGCAAAACCACGTAAAATAATATGATGCCGTTCGCGTACTCATTGCAATCAAATACCAAAAGATGGCGCTTTTTGGCAAAACAAAAAACTAGTTATTCATAGTGTTTCGCCAGCGTAGAAGCGTAGGTACCTAGGATCCCGACACAATAATCTATTGACGTTGTGATGTCCGTAACTACCGCAGGACCACCAACGCCAATCGCTTCCATATTTAGTAAATAATTAGTAGCCAATTGGTACCAATTAGTGCTCGAACGACAAAATTGATACACACGGCTACACATCAAGCTATAAATTTCCAGTTTATGCTGATCTCGCATTGCATAGGATTTCCGTACAATGCGAGGTCAGCTTATACTGGAAATGTACAGCTTGATGTGTAGCCGTGTGTACCTTAGTAGTTTTCGAGAAACTCGACTTTGAAGGTGTTCGGTAGTCACGCTCCCTTCAGCAGGACCACCATGAGCGCTGAAAAAGGGGGCATGCTGCAGTTATTCCAAGTATACAAATAATTAGTACCCTTAAATGTGATTCATTGCGTAAAAAGAACAGAACTGAAACATTTGTATTTACCGAGAAATCAATGATGATAACTTTCGCGCTCTCGTTCAGCAGGACCGCAGGCAGCAGAACTTTGAATGTTGATTCCAAGTTTGAGGAGCTTGTCGCTTTCCTCAAACCTACATAGAAAATTAGTACCCTACAAGATAAAAATTAGTGCCCAAAAATCTAAATTAGTTCTTAAGTAGTTTACGAGATATACCATGCCTTTGGTGGGGTGGCGGTAGTCACAGTGTTAAATTTTCTTTTCAAGATTTCCCTACTAAAAACTCAGTGATTTCTTCACAAATTTGTACAAAAATTAGTGCTCCTAAAGGAGTTAATTGCATGGTATATAAAGGCATGGTATATCTCGTTAACTACTAAAGAACTAATTTTGAATTTGGGGCACTAATTTTATCTTGCAGGGTACTAATTTTCTATGTAGGTTTGAGGAAAGCGACAAACTCCTCAAACTTGGAACCAACATTCAAAGTCGTGGTCCTGCTGAACGAGCGCACGAAAGTTATCATCGTTGATTTCTTGGTAAATACAAATGTTTCAGTTCTGTTTTTTTTTAAGAAATGAATCACTTTTAAGTTTACCAATTATTTGTATACTTAGAATAGCTGCAACATGCCCCCTTTTTCGGCGCTCATGGTAGGTAGTCCTGCTGAAGGGAACGTGACTACCGCTGGACCACCTTCAAAGTAGAGTTTCTCGAAAGCTACTAAGTAAGGTACCAATTTTGTCGTTCGAGCACTAATTAGTACCAATTGGGTACTAATTATTTACTAAACATGGAAACGATTAGCGTTGGTGGTCCTGCTGTAGTCACGGACATCAGTGGCCTCCTCGAGGCTTTTTTATTTTTAAGTTGGTAGTAGCTAGTCAGGCGAGTGTGACTGCGGTTTTGAACCGACAGAATTGTTCATCAAACCCATTTCAAACATTACCGTTTCAAAGCTAGATTCACAGTTGAAGAATAGAGCTTGTTAGCTACACATCGTGAAATCTTGTAAAATAATTAGTTTCTTTGTTACCGGACTTATCAATTATTAAAACAACTTTTTCATATAAACATCTTTTTTTTATTCCAACTTATAACCATACATAATATACACAGTACAAAAAAAAACTTCCTAATACAGCAATAAGGACAAAAAGAAATTGTCACATACTTTGTTTAACTATCATTTTGTAACATAACCAAATTGAGAAATCTAGTAATAGGATAAACTTATCTACATGCCGTGTTGTAATGTACAATGCTTCGAGCGAATACGTTTGTTTTACTTCAATACAATAACTTAAAAGTATACAATTCTTAATATGTACTCGATGGAATTCGAATTAAAATTTACACAATACATACATATCACTATAGCTACAATTAAGCTGTAAATAACCTGAAGAGTTTTATTTGTATTTCAATTAAGGAACATAAAACATATCCACATCTCAACGATATCACCATAATCAGACTAATTTACATTGCACATACTCCGATCGCGACCGTCGGACTAAATCACATTTCGAGTACACTTACACACATAACTGGTACACAATCGACTCGGACGCTTAACAATGGCATCTTATACACGAAACGGCGCACAGCGCGTATCATACTCGCTCCCAATCTTACGTTTAAATGCGGAACTTAGCAATTAATGTTACGTTCGAGGTTGAGATCAAATGCGGGAGGCCCGCTCGTCTTCACTTGGCTTCGGCGAGCGCCTCCTCCAGGCAGCACAGAGAATCTTTGACCGCGTGGTACACGATATTCTTTATCTGTAGCTTATCTTCTTTATTAGAGTGCTGGCGAGACAGCCGCCTGAACTGCTGCGCTAGCTCGAAACACCGCGAGACGTTCTCGGGCGAGACGAAGTCCTCGGCCACTTTGATACAGTCTAATAGGTTTCTGACTTGATGCGGCGCTCCGGCCGGGATGAAGACGGCGTCTCCGGGGCATTGAAGTATCGCATAGCCCTCCACTCCGTACTCGCGGTACAGGCGCTCGCGCAGCGCGGCGTCGAGGTACCAAGTCTGATCGTGCACGGGGTCGTGCTGCGGTCGCGGTCTGGCCCCTCGCTCTAGCTCGGCTCGGACTAGGAAGTCGCGGATCTTGTCCGCGTCCTTAGCGGCGTAGATGTGCCAGAGCGCGGCGGGCGGCTTGAGGCGCGCGCGGCGGCGCGACAGCACGTCGACGCCGGCGTCCTCGGCCGCGCGCGCCGCCTCGCGCGCTCGCTCGGGCGCGTCGGCGGGCGCGCTGGCGTGCACCATGACGTTGACGGCGTCGCTCACGTCCAGGTGCAGGTTGGTGGTGCCGCCGGCGCCGCCGTACGCGGTGTACATCTTCGGTCCGAGATCCGGCCGGACGAAACACTCAGGTAACCGCGCGGCCAGATTCAGTTTTCCAGTGCGAGATGTGTATTCACTGAGTGGTAGCGCACGCATGAGATCGTCGAACCGCGCCGGGAGAAGCTCCGCGAAGTCTTCGCCCGGTGGCCAGTCTTTTAGTTTGAGCACCATGGGAGCGCCACGTTCGTCTCGCAATCTCTTCGCGGCCAAGTCGAACCCGTCCCAGAACTTTTTGCCGAGTTGGTACGGTACCACTAAACCGGACGCACAATTGACCAAGTCCACTCTCGTTTCACCGAAGTCACGTGAGAAACTCTCAGGACTCCATAAGTCTTTATCGAGAATGGTCGACACGTCGGAGACTAGAACTGGTTGACCGCGTTTCCACTGGTCCTGTAACAAGAAAAAAAAATCATTAGACATGAATAAAGAAACAATTTGTCGTGAATTCAATTGTATACTAAATTCAAATTCACGGAAATGCAAAAAAGCACAACAATTACCTGGAACGGTTTATAATTGCCAGCATTGACGGGGTCAGTCAGATGCAACAGCTTGCCGTCACACAGCCAGGCATGCGGCACGTCAGGATACAGCAGCTTGGACTCCGTGAGCGTCATGATACGTATGGGCAGCTCATCGCGACTGCGACCGCTTCTATCGTACCGCTTGACTACGTTAGACAACGCGAAGGGTTTTACTTCGCCGTCTTCATCTTTTTTCTCGTCGACAACGCTAGAGATGACGTCATCGAGGATATCGCTTTTGCTCTTCTTTTGTTTCTTCTTAGGTTGTGTATCTCCGCCTTCAGGCGCTGGTCTGATGAGCAACTCTCGTAACGTTGAGAAGTTGCCTCCTTCCTCTGAGTCAGAGGAGCTGGATTCAGACTTCTCGTCTTCAGCCTCAGTCTTGAGCGGTATGTCGGACAGCCAGCTGACGACGGAACTGCCTGTCTTGCCGTTTTCAGACTTGACCGGGGATGAACCGTTTGCTGCTGTCGTCTCTTCTTTTACATCTTCTTTTTTGACGTTCTGTAAATAAAATAAATGAAAATTAGTTACTTGTCGAGTAAGAGTGGTGGGGATTTGTTGCTATTATTATCCAGATTATCGCATAAATCTGCTGGACCTAATAACATAAGCGTCCAAGAGCAGACTATTTACACTCTTCAGCCAGATTCACAAAATAAAGTATTCAAGTTTAAAAGACTTTCTTCCTTAAATTTTACCAGGTACTGTTTTTTTTGTGCATCTCATTTCAATTTCTTGGTGAAATTAGGGTATTTAACTTCCTAATTTTAAAGAAAAGATAACCTAAAATTATGTTATCTTTTTGGTTATTGCATGCACTGACTGGATAGATCCACTGAAATCTGTGTTGTTCCAAGATCATTTTAGATACAAATCTACTTACTTTTTATATGATCTGATTAAGATTATGCCTAGATTTTAAAAGATACTGTGACCTTTGAGATTGTTTTAGCATTTCTTCTTACATAATTTTTTAAATATTATTGAATGATTTGTACGAAGTATTGGTATTTAGCTGTATCTGGTTAGACTGGAAGCCGACTTCATCATAGCTGGGAAAAGTCTATGCAGATGATGAAAAGTGTCTATATGAATCTACTTATAGAAATAAAATAAGTTGGCATAATATGTTTCCAGGCCTACCTTCATGAGCGCCCTGTGCAGCAGCCTGCGGGCGGCGGCGCGCGTGTGCGCGGAGGGCGCGGGCGCGGCGCCGCAGGCACACGGCGGCAGCGCGAACGTGGCGCGCAGGCCGTGCGCGCGCGCCGCCGCCGCGCCCAGCGCGCCGCCCGCCGCGATCTGCGTCAGCAGCAGGCGCCGCGCCGGGTGCGCGCCGCCTGACGTGCACGTCAGCCAGCTGCGGGGGGGGGGGGGCATTAGTATACATGAAGAGTACGGGCTTGGGATAAGAGACATTTAAATCTGTGTGCAAAATCACCAAAATCAATTAACATACTGAGAAATACCTCAGTAGCAGCCCAGGGTCTGAATTTGTGCCCGGTTGATGACAAATAATGACAATTGGTTGGCCTCACATTAGGTACAGACGCCAGCACATCAAGCTACCCGAAACTGTCAAATTTTCCCAATCAACTTTGAACCTTATACTTCAACGATAAAGTTGAAAATCTATTAAATAAATTTGACAGATTGTAGTAGCCTGATGTGCTAGCGTCTGTTCATGGGACTTAACCTAACTATTGCGAAATGTTGGTATACCCACTATTCTACACCCCTGCTTAACCATTCAAAGAATATGGGCGTGATTTTATGTTATCAATTAACATTTATCAGTTCCATCAATTTTAATAAATGGGACTATTTGAAAGACGGGAGAAAAATTTTAAACTGCCAAAATTGTTTATTTTATGGAGCAATATCAACCTTCCAGAGGCTAAAATTAACAATCAACTAAGTTTTTTTGCCATTAAGCTACTAAACAAAATCAGAAAATTTGCAATTTACTCACCCAAAGGAATCTCTCTCGCTGTTACTATTGGCGTTTGAGGAGTTGTTCGTTTCAGTTGGAACAGTAGCAGTTTCAGTGCCGGATGTCCGTGACTGTAAATAAAGAAAACCAAATTTTATTATGAGTCACACATTCACAAAAAATAAAAATAAACGAAATAAGGTAAAGTAAGTTATTATGGGTTTTCATAATAATATTTACCTTATAACAGTCTAAACACACGACGAAGCCGCATTTGCCGCACGTCCAATGGAAGTTGAACAGGGTAGTCTCACAAACATCACATATTTCTCTGACTCCTTGCACCACTCGTTTCCATGCTATCGTTTTATCTATAAATAAAATAAAATAGTAATTAAGTAACTGTCCATCTAAAACATATAATGTAACCGCGAGTGAAGCTGCGAGGCACAGACTGTTTTGAATAAACTTGGATAGCAAAACATTTTTATCATTTTGTAAAGGAAACTTACCATCATTTAAGTGATGGGATTCCGCCTCCTTCTCTTGTTGTAGCAGTTCACAGAACTGGTCTCCGATCTCCCTCAGTAGGAAGCAACTCATCTCGATATCGAGCTCAGCCGCACCAGCGGATGACGACAGCCATAGCTTTTTATCATCCTGTAGACAAATAAAGACAATTCATTAATATTTGCAACATTATTATTCTAGTTTTAAATGTTCGTACTTTTTGCTTTATAAAAAATGTTTTATTAATAAATTACTTAGTTGATAAGAGAACGAGATTCGTTAAATAAAGATAACTCACCTCCTCGGCGTCTTTGTAAGGATCCGAGAAGCCAGCTATAGCCAGCTGCCTGTTTTTGGCGTACTTCAGTCTTCGGAAAGCGTAGAATCGGCAGAAGATGTTCGGCATATCCTTGTCGCGCTGCGCGGGCGACCAGCGACACTCGCGACACTTGGCGAGGCGCGGCGCGACCTCGAAGCAAGGGCCGTTCTGCAGGAAGGAGTCGGGCGCCGGTCGCGCGGCCGGCGCGCTGGCCGTGCCGCGGCGCGGCGGCTCGTCCCGCCGCCGCCCCCCGCGCCCCCCGCCGCGCGTGCGACGCCCGCGCGCCCGGCCCGCGCCGCCGCGCCGGCTCGACGTGCTGCCGCTCCCGCTGCCGCTGCCGCCTGAATCTGAGTCTTTATCGTCACTCTCCTTGTCGCTCTCGCTCCCGCTCTCGGAAGCTTTCTTCCTCTTCGGCTCGTCTCCGACCTTCCGCGGGACCGCGCCTTTTTTTCGTTTCGCTTTAGGCGGCTTCCTTTTCGGAGGCGCAGCAGACTCTCGGTCGGAACTCGAGCTATCCTCCTCGGCGTCCTCCACGCGACCGTTCGCCTCTTTCGGCTTCCTCGGTTTCGTCGTCTTCCGCGTGCCGCGCTGAATTGATTTTGCAGCTACTGGTACTACTATGTTTGAACTAGAATCGTCCGGTTCTGATACTCGGTTGATCGCCATAGGTAGTGTGATACAAGTTCCGCCACCACCGGAGCAGTCGCCCTCGCCGATCGGTGCAGTCTCGTGTCGCTGGAGCCACGCCTTTTTGCCGAGGTGTCGGACAGGCGCTCCGCCGTTGTCACGGGGAGATTGTGCCGCTTTCCCCGGGGTATCACCGTCAGCCGCTGTAGATACGGGCGGCGTGGCGGGAGGGGCGGGCGGCGTAGGAGCTGTGGGAGGCGCGGCGGCCATGGGCGGTGATGCGGCCACCGGTGGAACAGGGGTGGAGGGCGCAGGACTCGCGGCTGGCGTGAGGTGCGGCGCGGGCGAAGCGCCTGCCGCTCGCTCAGGTGTCGCCACGCTACCGTCGGCGGAGGGCACACGCACGTCGCAGGGCGGGCCGGGCGCCTGCGGGGCGGGCTCGGAGCCGTGCGGCGTCCGTCCGGTGCCGGCGGCGGCCGCTATTAGCGGTTCCGGCGCGGTGGGCTCCTCGAGTCTTCGCCGTTTGGCATCAGCTTCGGGGGGGTCCGACGCGCCTCGTCGCCGGGGCGACAGGCGGTCGGGGTCGTCGCGCGTGACGCCCAGGTCAAGCGGCTGCAGCTGGCATGGCGACGTGGAGTTGGAGTCGACGAGCGCGCGCTGCGGCGGGCGCGGCTCGGGGGTGCGCGAGTGCGCGGGGGGCGGCGGGCGCGTGCGCTGCGCGTATGGCGGCGGGTAGGGCACCGGCGGCTGCTCCACCTTGCTGTGCGGCGGCATAGTAGCCTGCTCCACGGGCACGGCGTAGTGCGCGGGTCCCGGCCCGGGGCCCGGGGAGTTGCACGGAGGTTTGCCGTAGATGTGGGGCGGCGCAGGGCTCGACACCTTGGGCTTCACGGGCTGTGCAGTCTGGTAGTAAGCCGGCGAGCGTGGGGGCGGAGGCTGGTACATCCGCCGCGCGTTCTTATCCTGTGCTGGAAGTGCCGCGTGGGGTGACGTCTGCAGCGTGGGATGCGGATGGGGCGGCGCGTGCGGCGAGGGCCCCGTCCGGTACGTCCGCGACGGCAGGTAGTGGGGGTTGGGCTCGTTCCGGGGCTTGCTCGGGTAAGGGTGCTTCTGTTCGAGGTGGATCTGTTTGGGGTCGTGTTTGACTATCACAGAGTTTTTCTCTGGGACCAGCGGTGGCGGCGCCGGTAGGTGCTGATCTTTCATTTTATCGTATCGATAGGGGTAATTGTAGGGGCCGAAGTTAGGTTCGCCTTTAGGTAGGGAGGGATGTGATTGTTTGTCTGCTTTGGAGGGGAGGTTGAGCCTTGCGTGTTGTGCGTGGTACTCCGCGGGGGAGGTTGCGGGGTGCGGGGGGTGCGCGGGGTGGGAGGGGTGGCCGGGCGGCGAGTAGTAGGCGCGGTCGGGCGGAGGCGCGCGCAGCCGCTCGTGCTCCTGCGCCGCCGCCCCTCGGCTCGGCGCCAGGCTGTGCAGCAGCGACCACGACATGCGTTCCCGCTGCGACAAAAAGAAAACTTGCGTCAATATTTTTCTATGGGAAATGAGGCTAACTATAACATGAGTTTAGTATTACCGATTTTTACTACTTCTATACGACTGCAATTCAAAAATGTTAGCCACCGAAACGTAGGGTTGAGTATTAATAGTAAAAAATCTAAACAATCCTTTAACGCTAAATTAAAGTTGCTAACTACCTTTTGATTAGCCAGCCTGAGAGATTCTTCGAAATGCCTCGACACTAGTTTTGAGGCAGCGTTTTCGTGATCCCTCCGTTCTTTTTCTTCCCTCTCCTGTTTTTCCCTCTCCCTTTCTCTATCCCTCTCCCTCTCACGTTCCTGTTCTATCCGTTCTCTCTCTTTTCTCTCTTTTTGTTGTTTCTCCAACATTTCTCGTTGCTCCTGTTCCCTTCGATCTCTGTAAACAAAGGATAAAAATGGATAAATAAAAGAAAAAATGGTAATCAATGAATTAGGGAAATGTAGGATTATTTATCATTCATAACCTATGACTAGTGGTTAAGACTAATTGGTCTTAATAACGAAAGACAGCATGCGATCTTTGTTCTATAGTTAATATTCACAAAAACCGGAATAATAAAACAATTTAAGGGCAAAAGCCTAAATTAATTGAGCTTTAATTGAAATTAATTACTTTTTAATTGTTTTTAATCGTACGTTTATAAACTTACATAACAGTAGGTATTGTACGTTATGTACGGAACAAATTATAAAGTAATGTTAGTTATTATGTAACCTGCGTCTACGCAACTTTCCCAAGTGATCTGTAAGCGATTTAAGTGGGTCAAGGTCATTCAATTTTATTGATGTAATTTACACACATAATTCTAGAAACATCAGATTCCGATTTTAACTAATTAAGAGAGATTTTAAAACGCATTGTGAAGGTATCTTATCTTAGTTAAGTAAGATTCAGTCTTAGGCTATCTGGATTAAAAAATACCCATTTTGGACACCAGCATCTTTCTCATCAAATATTGAAAACACCATGTAACTGCATTACTACATATTAAAAATACATGATGTTTCCAGTAGTTTCAATTCATTTAAAATACGATCCTGATTTGTTTTCCCAAAATTTTTGGGTATCAAAAAACCACATTAGCAGATCTAGATAAAACATATTTCAGTTTTTTTCTGGAAAAGAAAATATACTTCAAATACGTTCCTAAAAGACGAGAGATCCAGCAAACAGAAAATATGTACATTTTTACAACAATATTACATTTTAATCTCAACAAGCGACCCGCCCCCTTGCTTCGCATGGTTTTTAAAAAGAAAACATCGAGATTTCTATATTATATGTAAGTTTAATATTAATGAATTATACACATAAATCTTCCGGAAGAAATTCTCTAAATAATGGTGAAAACCTCATCAAAATAACAACGCGATCACATAGACAGACACGAAAAACGGCTTTAATTTTTATTATATTTAATTTATAATAATTACTAGCTGCGCCCCGCGGTTTCACCCGCGTAAGTTTCGATCCTGTGGGAATATCGGGATAAAAAGTATTATATGTGTTAATCCAGGTTAAAAACTATCTGTGTGCCAAATTTCATCCTAATTGGTCCAGCCGTTTGAGCGTGAAGAAGAGACAAACATACACACACTCACAAACTTTCGCCTTTATAATATTATTATATTATATAGTAGGATGTATAGATGATAATTAGTGTTATCTCATTGATATTAGGGTATCAATAAATGAAATTAATATAGGTATGTAGAGAATAATATGTCACAAACTCACAACCGTAACCACCTAATTGGCTTATTGACCAAAAGGTTACTTAGTACTAGTTTAGTAACATTACTGAACTATAATTGTAATCGGATGAAGCAGGAATCCGATTTCGTTTACGGAAAGGTTTTAGTGGCTTCGACCTTCGACCGTAGGGGCACGACTTACGTTTTGAAACGGAAACGTAGGTAACTTAATAAAAAGTTACGTAAACTACTTAAAGAAATAGAATTTACTACTTACTGATAGTATTGTATTCTCGGGCTGTAGCCAAACGTAGACCTACTGGTAGGACAAAAAAGTAGGTCCACGAGAAAAAACCCCTTATAACGGACAGAATACTCAAAAAATGGCTAAGAAAACATCATGAAACATCAATGTCTGATTGATTAGTTGTGCGTAGCCTATTAACGGCTTCACTATTTGGATCCAACACTAAGATACAGTTTACACCCACTTTATTGAGCAATTGAAAAGAACTTTACAGTTTCACTATAGATATCGTCTTCTACTGTCTACATTTCTAATTTATTTTCTTTTCGCAGGAACACTGGCTTCTTTTGAAATAAGCAGTTCCCTTGTACTCAAGAAAGCTAAACAACGATAGTTTTCCAGAAGTCTCCCACAGTTTTCGTATTTTAACATCTTTGGCAAATACATGGCTCCCCGTATTTTTGCAGTCAACAGCTGCGCAACAGGGCGTATTAATTAATTAAGCGTAAAAGAAGTCGCTTATTTACAAAAAAAAAATGGATAGTGACATTTTAGCTGACTAATTCTTAGACGCTGGATAGTAGTGACATCTGAAGTGACCAAGTGGCAGTTTTTATCCCCATTTACTCATGAAATGAAAAACTTACGAGTCAAACAGCGGTCTTCGTACGAAAATCGATGAAATGCCTGTTTCACACATTTTGAATCTCAACAAAACTGAATCTAGAGCGTAGGTGTACCTACTCCGTACTCTTGTTGTAACTACGAACGTAATTTGCCGATGACTCAATATAAATCGATGCCGATGATTTATTTTCGTGTTTTACTTATTAACTAAAGATTTCAATAAGGTGTTAATAAAATAATACAGCAAAATAAGCTACGTTTCACTATGATAACTTAACATTGACAATTCAATGTCAAAAGAATTTATTTTTCACTTTTTTCAGCCAATATTTGATTTAGTATTTTGTAATCAGCCAGTAATAATGATAAAACCTTCGTAGTAAAAAACAATAATCCTCCTTATCTGATTTCCAGATATTATTATTAAAAAATATATGTTACACTTCGAATTAAGTAACAGCCATGACCAGTCATGATTTTTATCTTCAGATTTTATCTTTTAATTTCAAGAATTATGAATGATACGCAATTTTGCGAATGGTTATGAAAATCGGATGATATTGTTATCAATGATTATCAAGAATTTATCACTTTACAACAATAACAGGCTCATGTGGTTTATAAAGAAAATAAATTATACCTAAGTAGGTACTTAAGTACCTACTTAGGTATATTTTATTTTATATATCTGAGTCAAGAAGATTAAACGGGAAATACCAGGGCATTAATTAAAAGAAAAACATGTTTTGGCAGGGGGGGGGGGCGGCGCGGCAGGATTGCCGCCCCTGCCATGCCGGGAGAATTACAGATGATCTTGTATTGTTCCAATAAATAACTAAGTAAATCAGTTTGACATATATATTTAACACTGTGTGAGTGTTGATTTAATAATTTCGGATTTATTATCACCGACCTTCTTAATTCTTAGCAAAAATAACTGCCTAAATGATGCGTAATAATCATAGATCGGAGTAGGTAGAGTGATTTGGGGTCAATGAACTGGCACGTATATATTAGTATGGATATGCCTCCGGGATTCCGGGATTTTGAAATTATTAAGATTTTTTTAAGGAATTTCCAAAGTTGTAAATGTGTAGAATAAAGAATACATCAATATGAATAAGAAATGTTTAACCCTTTTGCTGTCTTTTTAATAGTATATGGATATGCCTCCGGGATTCCGGGATTTTGAAATTATTAAGATTTTTTTAAGGAATTTCCAATGTTGTAAATGTGTAGAATAAAGAATACATCAATATGAATAAGAAATGTTTAACCCTTTTGCTGTCTTTTTAATAGTATATAATATAGGTGATCGGACTCCAAGAAAAGGATAGGTATACTATAAAAACAATATAATAATGTATTATATTTTAAATGTTTATCTATCGCATTCTATAAATTTCTAATGTAGTTTAAAAATCCTTACTTATACAATATTTGATTCAATCCCGTAAGTACCAAAATGAAATCCCGGAAAAATGGCTTATCCATGTTATGATTTATATGACTTCATGATGCGAGTACGTAAAATCAATCTACCTACTCCGATCACTGGTAATAATTGATCATTTACATATTACGCAATGCAAAAAATAATGCTCCAAATGATGTAAAACAAATTCATGCACGAATCACGAATGAGCAAAACAGATAATAAAATCAAGCGCATATATCGATCATGCGCATACGGCTGGCATTACCGTTCATTGACCTTGGCCTACAGCGACTTTTGGATGCTGACGTCATTGGCAACCTTGAAGGCATCCATAGCATTCATTGTTGACACAGGCTTCAAATGACCAGATATTTATGAAATTGTACTAAGAAACGCGTGTAAAATCTACGTAGAAAATCTATTTATAAATTCGTCATACACGTGGATAATTCATTAGAAACAGTTCCGACTCCGAGGTTACGAAATCGGATAATGTTTTTCAATATGTCGGACGTGAACAATGACTGATTAGAAAAACAAATGAAGGTTTAAATAATAATGCAAAATATTGAGTCAGATAACAATGAGAGTGACATGATGTACGTAACGCGAACCTTTGTATTATATTATGTATTAGTAGGTTAATTATATACCTAATCAAATGTGAATCACGTTATACATTTATGTACAAAATGAACGATAAACGCCTACTGATAAAATTATTTATTGAACATGGTAACAGGGATGTATCATCGTTTTTTCCTCTAGTAAATAGGTACCTACATATTTTTGAATACCTATACTGTACTATACGGGAGACCCTGATAGACTAAGTTGGTACTTTGAAAAGGTTCTAAATGATAGCAGTATTTAACAATTTACGGTAACAATGAAAAACCTAGGGAATTACACAAATCGAACAATTAATTACAATAGGTTAACAATGAGTTCTGTAACAATTAAAACAATTTTAACAGTTGCTGACTGTTAAAATTGTTAGTGGTTGGAAAACAAACCAACTCATGGTAGTAATGCTATTTTTATCATTATTTTAACACCTATCCCTATATCATAATATTATAGGTAGGTATTAAAGTAAGTAATGCTCCTATCTTACATATTTTTTCAAGATTTTTATCTACTTCCGAGCATTTTAGTACAATAATAATCATTAACTTATCAAAATATTTTTCACATGTAATTTAATACTTTGTCTTCATCATATCATATTTTTATGATTTTATCTTTCAAAATAGCAATGATAAATAGAATATAAATGAATTGATAATAATAACTACTTACTGATGGTTGCAAGGCAGAAACGATAAGTTGGATTACGATAAAGTATTTATTGTCTTTAGTATCGAGAGACACTGTATTAATAAATTGTAATAAACAATAGTAGAAATATGTACTGCCCTGGCTGGAGTCATAAAAAAAAGAAGAAATTAAGTAGGTACTAATGTGCATTATTCTATTTTATTCTCACACAGTTCACAATACACAAAATGGCCGTATTCATAGCCAGGAAATCACGGCAAAATACTTTAAAGCATATCAAGCGCAAACAACGAAATTGTAGGATATCCTGTATTTAATCGCTTATTTATACAGACACCGACCTCAATAAACACTGCCACTGATATAACTTTTAATAATGCACGAACATCACGTCCTAAATATTCAACACGACAAGTCAAGGTCAAAAACAACATCTTTATAATTTGAAATTCATTATTCATTCAAGCTATTCGGCTTATATCAAGATAAGAACAATAAGAACCGGATAAACCTACAAGGTCACTTTATTATGGACGTAAATAGATTTTCCTCTTACGTATTCATATAAAACTTGTTTGTAATTTACATTGAAAGATTAAGTAGATATATTATTAATTTATGTTGTTATTCAATGCATACCTATTTATTAATTACTTGTTTATTTATAAATGATAAATGATTTTATTTCTGTAAGTAGGTTTGTACAAACACTTTTACACGTCAATCATATTTTAAAACTAGATGAGGTCGGCGTTTCCTATCTGACTACTCTGAGAAGAAAGGCCGAAACAAACTCAGAGGTCTCAGTCTCTTTTAAAGTCCAGACATAATCTTGGTCAGATACACATACCTACATCCTACATATAGGAACAGAAGATAAATAATAATAATACCCCACCACCGTATTTCTACGTTGACGTCGGCGTCGTGGTGGGGCTTGCGCGCTCCGAACTCTTAAGTCTGTGCCGGTAAAATTTACTTTGCCGGAACAGGTCTAGGATGAGGAGCCAGACCAAGAGAAATACAAAAACCCGCAGGGCAGCATGTGGCGAGCTGTTGGGCAGTAGCGAACCCACGGACCCTATCTCCCGGGAGAAGTCTTGTTCCTCACCTCTGGCTTGCCTTTATTGGCCGGCTGGATTGAACACTGACGAGGAACGGAGCTCCCATCTCTCTTGCCTTTATTGGCTGGCTTGAGTGGAGATTCGCAAGAGCAAACGTGCCCGGAGGAAGGAAGTATTCCAGTAAGATGCTGGTAGGGATCTTGACCGTACTTCCGGGATTGTCCTGATAGCCGTAGAATACCTCTCCACTCATAAGCACCTCAGGACATGTTGCCCCCTTGTCGCTACGACACTTTGTGCTAGCGACCGTTTTCGGGGGCCCATTATTGAGTGTGCAAGTCACCCCCTGCCATTTTATCCGTGTACATATGAACATTGATCAGGCAGGGGCCATAGGCCTTGCATAGTTCCAGGTAACCAGTCCACTATAGCCACCCAAACCCATAGCCCAATATGTTTTATTTCCATTTTCTGCAATAGTCCTGTACCAACCGAGGGTTGTCCTTGGGTGCACTTGCATAGTGCGAACAGGGACAATCATCGGTTGGTGCCTCATTTAATTAAAAACGTCTAACGGGCCTCTGCGAGTTGGCTTCGGCCCCTCGTACGCGTTCTAAAGGTCCAGGACCCTAGGGTCCCGAGAAAAGAAAAGACGTAAAAAATAATAATATTACCACATGGAGTGTTATTTACTACGCGATCTAATATTATAAACGGAGTACAATGTCTTCAAGGTCTAAAAACAATAGGTCGTAAAGTTTGTAATAATAATAATAATGGTGACCATAACTTGTTCAGTCACAGCCCATACCTATTGAATGAGTCTAAAAGAAATTACAAAAGGCTATGTTCAAAGAAATCTGTATCAGCTGCAGTTAAATCTGTCTACGAGTACAAACTATTACAAAAGGTGGTAAAAAAAAATGCAAAATCTGCTGGCTTAGTAACAGCTGCAAAAGTCAATGCAGCAAAAAATGTATAGCAATATCAATAGCCTTGTAGGGAGCGATGCATATTAGCACCAAATTATGTTATTACTAGGTATTTTATAAACGGGAAAATACTACTACGTCAAGCATACTTTATGAAATTTTTAACAAGCTTGTCACGTGAGGTCAAATAAGGAATTAGTTCATTGCAGTCTGGGTAGTCACGATGGATTTATGACGTAGAGAAAGAAGTATCATAAATTGTGCTACTTTGTATGGCTCAACACGATTAGACGATTGTAAATTATTGTTTTTCCACATCCGAAGTCCCTCACGATTATTCAAGACACGTGTCTCAATGAATTAGCATTTAAATGTTTGCAATGACTTGTAATAAATTTATTGAAAACGGTATTATATTTATTTATCATGCATATTATAATAGAGAGATTTGAATACTTAATGTATTAAAATGTATACGAAAATTACAATGACATGAATTTGGTTATGTTCAAGGCGGTAGGTATCTACTTTCGGTTCGATGACCTTTGCATTTAACTTACCTGAACATTCTGTGCCTGAACCTAATAAACATGTTCTGACCTTGACTATGAATACGCCATTGTTACATAGTGATTGTTTTGAGGAAAATGGAATATAATACCAAATTTAAATATTTCACGAAAAATACACAAAAAGGCCTTCGTATCAGTCAGTATTTTAATGGGACAAAATTCCCCAGGATTATCTTTTAGTGAACGATATCGTACCTACCAATAATATTAAGGCTCGTGCAGACCAGCGCGACACGCGATGCGTGTCGCGCCTGTTTGTAAGAGCCTTTATTTGCAATAATTTATTTCCCCAATAAAATAAGCATTAGGTATAGCACAATCTTCATCATACATATAAAAAGAATAATAGGTACCTACTATAAATTCCGATTTTTTTTTGCATAACGAGCTTCTTAGATCAATAACGTTTTAGTAGTCTTCTATTTTGAAACATATAGTGTTTTTAGTTATTCACATTCAAATTATATTGATTAGTTATTCCTTTCCGAAGCTCCCGATGTGAAAATTGCAGGCCATTTCCAACTGTGTTATAAATCGTTTAACGTTTACAAATTGTAAATACGCAGTGTATTATTTATTCTACATATTATTCTCTATCATAACTCACACATAACATAACACATAACATAACACCAAACTGTGTTCAATTTAACGACAAAACGTTGGAATATTTATACTTACAAATAATAAAATAGTAAAGGCTTGTGCAGACCAGCGCGACACAAAGGCATCGCTCGTCGCGCGACGGACAGTGCCTTTGTGTCACGTCGCGTGTCGCGCTGGTCTGCACAAGCCTTAACGTGGAATTTTTGTCAGTTTGTCTATTTGTCTAGATCAAGGCTGCTCAACACCAGGCCCGCGGGCCACACATTGGCCCACCAACGCATTTGAATTGGCCCGCCAAATGTTGGTGATGGTGTTTTGAGAACAGATTTCAGGACTTCAAACCAGGTTAAAAAATATTTTGCTTCTTATGATATATGAACTCATTCTCAGTTAGCCAACAATTCAAATTCAAATAATTTAATTCAGAATTAAGGCTTGTGCAGACCAGCGCGACAAGTCGCGCGACACAAAGACACCGCTCGTCGCGCGACGAGCGGTGCCTTTGTGTCGCGTCGCGTGTCGCGCCTGTTTGAAGGAGCCTTTACACCCATACAAAATTCACAACAGATTACAAGTCCAATTAATTAATTATACAACAATAAAACACATTTTCAGACTTGATTTTATTATGGACCTCAGATTTGTCGCCAAATATTGATAACTTATTAACATATAAACCTCTTCAAAGGTAACACTATCATTTTTTTTAGTCAAATAGATAGAATATTCTTTATTATTTACACCATAAAAATTCAAGACATAGACAAATTTAGATTATTCAAACTATGAGTAATTTAAAGTTTTGTTTAATTTTAATAGCTAGGTAGGCATAACTGTAGGCAAGTTTTATTTACTAGATGGCCCGCCGGCTGACACGGGATAGAAATAATGGCCTAAATCTGTGTAGCCCACCTTCAAAATTGGTTGAGCAGCCTTGGTCTAGAACTCTAGATGTATGTTCCGGATTTGGCGCAAAAACAGCTGAACGGATTTGGATGAAATTTGGCACACAGATAGAACGTGGATAGGGTATTTTTGACCCCGGTAGTACGTTCCCGTGGCATATTTACCGACATCCACGCGGGCGAAGCCGCGGGCAAATAATTCGAACACTGTAAATTATTTGAAATAAAGGTTTATTTTAATTAATTTAACGACTGTTGGAATAGGTTATATGGATTGATTACAATCATTCTACGGACTAAAATCATTATAATTCCATAATAAAAAAATAACTTTATTTCAGACTAAGGTATGTAATTTTTTTGTTTTGTTTAAAATGATAATTTATTGCAGCATTACGCAGTATTTAAAGCAGTCAAGACGTATAAATAATAAAGTACTCATTTCCTAAACATTGTTCAAGAATAACAAGATATTTGGCAAGTCACCAATTATGTTAGTGTTTATCATTGCGGAGTTTTTCTTGCATGTCGACAGCACTATTTCTGTCTGCAAAATGTTGTGTTATTTTTGCGCCGGCCTTGTAAGTTTTAAATACGAATTCTGGTGGTTTTAACCTTTTATTTTATAACAAATGTTTCGTTCCGTTTACATTGTTTACTTATTCTAATTATATTGAATGTCCGGTTTAAAATAAACGTTTGACTTCTACGCGAACTATTTAAATGAGTGCTGTAATATTTAATGTAGTAACAAATCAAGTAAATTCATGAATAAAACCTTGGGAAAATGTTTTTTTTTTTCTAGATTACCTATTAGGTAGGTAATATCATCATATAACAGAATCTAATAAATAATGTTCCAACTATTTTGTTTCTCTGTTTGTAATTTATATTACAGCCGTAATGATTCTCTAATGACTAACTATACGTACAGACGGGCTAAGTTTTTTCCACTTTATACCAAACATTATCTAATGCCCAGACTACACTATAGTTGACTATAAATACGGACCGTAGTCACAGTAACTGTCACGGTCAATCAATATTTTTTTTTTTCTGTATGGCGTCTCATAGCTGGTCTCTAACGACCGTGGCTATTGAACCGGGCAATCCTGTGGATGCATTAAGCTGCTACACTCATTGCCTCCAGCCAGGGCACACATAAAAACTAAGCTAAAAGCTTAGGATAGACGCTCGCTAAGGGCACCCCCTGTGGGGTACGAGCCTCGGCTTAGGGCGTTATCCGGAGGGAGGACATCAAAGATAGGACGGGCTGGAAAATAATGAACTAATCAGACCAATAACATACGTATTATAAAATGAAGCTTTTAGAGAATGATCATTTACAACCGTAATAATTGAATTTGCAAAACATCAACGCTTCTTAAAATATCTCTGTACCTACTTCACCAATACCATCTGCTACTTTTAATTACTTGATTAATAAATATACTTCAACGATAACAAACCAATTCAAACCATGTTGAATTGAATCATTTGTTAAGTTTATCTTTCTGTGTAATTAATTATTGCCAACGACGTTTTCTGAGAAAAACGATATGATTCAAGTGTCAAACCTAAACTAAATAAATTAAGTATGGCACGTACAGATTATTGCTATTTGTTGCATTTTTTCACTGAAGGTCAACAAAAACAATGTAAAACCGTACTTAACTTTTGTAACTAAATTCGAATTCATTACCCATTAAATTAAAGACTCACTCGCGATTTACCTTTTTTACCTTTTATTTTTGTTTGTGTCAAAAGAAAAGAAAGGTCTTGAAAGCCATGACACATGATGCTTTAAAAATTAAAAAAGAATCACCCGTATTTATTAGTTAGTCTCTTCAAGCTGAATGTAATTTTAGAAAAAAAAAAAAACACGATTCAAAATTCGAACTCGACAAAAAAAGCAAATCGTGCCATAAATCAAGCTTAACAATTCATGAGTATTTGGAGCAATCTTGTAACATCGGAAATTAACACACTTGGTTTTACAGCTCTATTTATTAACATAAATAACATTGGAATATAACAATCTCAAGTATTCGAGATAGCGAGCAGATAAAATCAGGTTAAGTACTTTCTGAAGAGTTTCGAGTTTTTAGAGTATTGTGACTTTACGTAGTAGGTACGCTTTGAATTCATGACTCACAGAATAAATATATAGCACTTGTTGTAAAATAAATTTTATTGTAAGTGCTGAGTCATGGTAAACAATCTAAAAAATTCTTCGTCAAATACAGGAAAAAGTTTGGTTAGTCATGGGTTGGGTTGTCAATGAATTTAATTGCTGTAAAATGTGGTTTAAGTAAAAATCTTTAGGTTATAATAACCTAACGATTTTTACCTAAACCACATTTAACATTAGCGGTTCTACGTTGTGGGGTTTTAATAACAAAATGTATGACGGTCTCATTCATAAATTAACGCAGTATTTTGCACGTAATATGAAAATTCCAGCTAAGAAAGCGATTATATAGGTGATTTTGCGAAATACCGGGAAATGTTAAGTCATAAGTCATTTATTCATTTGTTGATTATGTTTAACATAATGTATGTATCTGTTTCAGCAAATATTTCATTAATGGTGTGTAAAGGCGTAAACAAGAACCTAATAGTAATCTGTGCTAATAGTACCTACCTAACTCACTTTTGTGGTTATACCACAGACGAATAGTTACTTTTTGGTTTACAATACGATTTTATAAAATGTTATCTTAGGTTCATTGACCCCTCTAATCGAATAGAGTAGGTAGGCAATAATGATGATAAGATCAGTACGAGTTTGACATAAAATTTTCACTTTAAATTGTTGGTACCATTTTCGTACTGTTCGATACAGTTCCACGGTCTAAAAGGCCTGTGGAATGGGGTTATCCCCTGGTTTTCTTACCTAATTTCCTTAACAACTTCTTGTAGATACCTACTTTACTGAATTGATTTGAATATTTTTTACTTTAAGTAATGTAGTTTATGATATGGTTCGCAGAAAATTGATTTCGCAGAACGATGAATGAAGAATCATTTCGATTTAATCGTGTTTACGAACGGAATGTTTGGAATATACCTATAGCATTGACGATTCGGTCTAAGAATATCTGCTCTAAAATTAATTCACGGGCCTTTCACGCAAACTATCAGCGTTTTATCGTTACCTAGGGTGTAAATCTGCATGATTCATGCACTTTACTTTTGGGATACCTACGATTTGACTAGGTAGGTAAGGAACTTACAAAAAGGTAAGAAAGTGGACTCACCGTAGCAGTCTTTCATGTCTCTCTCTATCGTAGGTTGCCGCCGCGAGGTAATCATCCGCGATGGCATGATGCAGCGGCGCGTGGAGCGGCGGCTGGTACCGCTGCTTCCACAGCAGCTCGCTGGGGTACAGCGTGGGCGGCGGTGGGGGGGGCAGGTGCAGCAGGGGCGGCGGGGGTCCTCCGCCGTAACCGTGCGCCATGCCGCGCCACTCGCGCTCCTCCACCGAACTGGCCGAGCCGCCCGAACGGACTCCGCTCACTCCCGAGTCGGACCTATCGTCCGCATCTCGCGCGCACACTATCACACAGTCGTCCTCCTCGGAGGCCACGGCGCTGGCAACACCATCCGCGCCCGCACTCACTTCACTCTTCACTTCACACTCACTTGCCTTCACTTCCTCCTGTTTCACGCACTTGTCGGTTTCCTCACTGACCTCGACGACATCACTTGCACTCACACTTTCAGCGACACCTGTAACAATTGAAACGAAACTGTTAGGATCATAATAATATAATCATAACAAGTCAACGATAAATACCAGGTAGGTATTTACGAAACATTCACGGAATCTACATTTCTAGCAAATCATCCGGAATGGTGAGTAAAATTCAAATAATTTATCAAAGCCGTGTCTCCCTGTCAAAACGGATTATATTGTGTTATCAACGAGCTGCCAGCTGCATATTTTCAAACGGCTGACGTCAGTGTTCGGTCCGTCGGTCATGTCGGCACGTTTGGGACGACGCCAAAGTAAGCCCATTCACACTACACCCACGCATATAAAGGCTTATACAGACCAGCGCGACACGCGACGCGACACAAAGGCATCGCCCGTCGCGCGACGAGCGGTGCCTTTGTGTCGCGTCGCGTGTCGCGCTGGTCTGCACAAGCCTTAAAGTACGTAAAAAGTAATGTATTGTATGAACGATACAATTTTAATAGCTTCTGAGAAAAAAATATTGCAACACGTGAAAATAAACGTACTATTTTTAGCTGAAGTAAGTAAACATTACTTTATTATGAAGTCATAAATTGCTTTGCATGCACACGTGACTAATCAATTCAAGATTGCGTAACTACCACTTGACTGGGTACTCATACTCGACAAATTGACTTGCATGAAAAGTGATAAACAGCGAGCCAAGGTATTTATTGTACGTCGGCTGCATGACAAATACGAAATTATTCAAATGAGTGGTTTATTAGAAACCGGAACAGGAAGATAAGCTCATGAAGAGATATGGCGGCGTGGGTGGAAGTAACATGTTGGCAGTCAGACCAGGCCCGTCGATCGAGCCGCACGTGAATGACGTCTGGAGGAGCGCCAAGCAGCACCGCCAGCGCCCGGAGATTTGGCGCTCCACCAGAACGAGGGCAATGTGATAAAATCTAGGGGTGACGCGTCATACTAATACAAATTAATTACTAACACAATAACTTAAGAGGAAGTCGCGTCACTTTGTCTTTTATTTACTAGGTTTAATTAGCGTTTTAGTCACACGAATATTTATGACAATCATCAACACTACCCAAAAGTACAAGAAAAATAGCAAAACATTACTGTTATGGCAAAAAACTCCTGAAGCATGCAAATAAAATTAACAGAAACAGCGTTCAATTTAAACCGCACGAGCAAAAAATAAATTCCTTCCTAAGTACCTACCTACTAATCTTACAAGCACACATTTCTCGAGGTTTTTCTTGTTATTAACACGCGATTGCATTTTAATTTCCATAAACATACATAAAAACGACCGATTAAAGTAAAGGCAGTTCTGGCACGCGATTGACACGATTATAGGTATGCACATCAAGGAGATTCATAAATATTTTTCCGCTTGAGGAAATTACGATACGCAGATAATCTCTGAACGATTCAATTACGTTTCGTAGTCGATTCATAAATACTGCATGAACTTACATACGTACCAAAGCACATAATTCGACACGACACCTACACAAAAGAGCGAGCCTGCATGTCGAGCGAACAACAATGGAATTTTAATGAGAGAGCTGTTAACGAGGATCCTCATCTACATAATCGCATAAATAATTATTCATAACAAACATAAACAGAGAAGTAACTGGCGATTGTGTGCTGTCTACAGCTGGTCATTATTCACTGGGTGCGTGAGCCGGGAGATCTCATCTCAGCCGACGCATAATGATATGATAATGTATCGCGATACGGTTGCGGTCGAGCCGCCATTTTTAATGCACCCGAAGGTGCCCGAAGATTACTCACCGGCGGCGGCGCGCCGCGCTGTGAACCGGTTACGGCGAAATCCAGACAGACTACGCCTTGCTAACAGTCCCCAGCGACATTCCTTTCCTGTTATGGTGACGCATCTACACCAAATTAATTATCCGACTGAATACACTTTGTAATTCAACACTAATCGCCGTAAGTACGACCCACTCTAATTAGCCGAGCTATTAGACTTTTGCTCTACTTAAAAGCTTGCAAAAATAACATGCCGAGTAGACATTATCTAAACCTTGAAAAAGCTAATAATTAACAGTCACAAGCGAAAATAAATGCTAATCTAATCGAGGAACAAACGTGTTGACGTAATACTAAAGGTACAACACGATACGTAAATGCACTTGAGTAGGCGTGTAGATAAAAAGAATTGCAAAATCACAATGGCTACGATAGCGTTACTTATTGCTTGCAAATGAAACGATAGTTGTTTTAGTCAACAATATTCGATAACAAGAAATTCAACAAGCCCCAGCTGTTTACAATGTTAAAAGAATACACGCGGCGGAGAAAACAAACTTGCCGCTTTACAAACAAACGACCATTGAACGAATGTAAACAAAAGTTGTGAAACAATGCGACAGTGATCAGCGGGAGGGGACAATGGGGTAACAAATAACTCGATGGGGAAGTGCGGCAACGTCGCAGAACGACAACGGTTGATTGACAAGACAAACGCAGAGACGGAACCGGTGAGAGAGCTTTTCATTAGATGGAAAGGAAGGGCAAAAAGTTGACACGAGGGCTCTGAGAAGCGCGGCCGCTTGCCGCTCTATCTCAACGCAGTAAATCCTGACCACGACAATTTGAATTATGCATGAAGGGCGGGCCCGGCAGCCGTAACTCAGACCGACTATTGCACCAAGCGCTCCAACCTATCTCCATTCCACTGCAGCTGTACAAAAACTTTGTAGCAGCTCTTTCCACACACTCTTATGATAAAGTAGGTTAATATGCAAAGACGATCCAAATAATGCTAAGAAGCCGGACAACGCAGTCCGTTAAAATGAACCACTTACTTTACAGATTCTCAGTATCTAAGCTCGTGTACATAAATTATTAACGCGGTTTTGAATTATTCATTTAAGCGCAATACTGTTTACTGTGCCATTAGCTTACGTTTGCAGGTTTTCCGAGAATAGTTAACCGCAAGCCCACAGTTACCAATTACGTCAACCTTTTAAAGTATTCATTCAAACAAGAACGCGTCAATTGAGTTTCACCATTTTATTATGACGAGACTTGATGAGGTCAAAAGGTCAAAATCATCAGACCATTTCGTAGCGCAGCGATGTAGGTAGAACATATATTAGGTACCTACTCACAACTTGAAGGAAGTCGAGCGCGTGACTGGCAACGATCAATCAAACGATCCAATATTCCTTGAGCCATGGAATCGGTATCGAGGGTTTTATAGGTAAGCAAGCAACTAATGACGGGAAGTTACGTAAAAGCCTAATACATGTAGACCGTGGAACATTAAACGCATCACTGAATGCAATGTGTGTGGGACTGTGAAAACAAACAATTCAAACGTTTTTGTTCCCAAATACATTGTTGAAATAATAACTTCGTGTAAAGGCCAAGTAGTAATAAAACTAAACTAATAATGTGCTAACGCATGCCGACCGTCACGCGAACAATTTCTGCTTTGTGCAAATTACACGCTCATGTAATGCACGAGTGTGGTAGACAAAGCGATTGTACGTCAATAATCTCAAATAACCTGTTACCGTGTTATCTGAGCACGTTTGCAGGCTCAAAGCCATCTCGTTAAAACCAGTGGAGCGTTTCGACTCGCCGACCGTGTAATGAAACACTTCCACTCGGAGAATAACCGTTAATAGGACATTTAGTTGTGACAAAGCTTTCTCTGTAACATAGCAATTAAACATTCTTCCTCAAGTTACATAAATCATCGTGTGTTAACGTAAGATGGCTGAATCGCCTCAAATTTAAAGTAGGTCCGCCGCAAACCGCATCCGAATCTCACTTTCTAAACGAAGCTCGCAAATGACTTATTCGATATCGAGTCAACATTCGCTTTTGAAATATCAACCTAGTTTTAGATCGTTAGGCGTGTGACCAACACTTACGGAAGCCGGTCTCGTCCATATACAGCTGAAATGGACGATTTCCTTTTAGGTTATTGAGTTTATAGCTTCTATAAATTGTAAGATAGCGTGTAGGGGTACAATGTAGCGGGGTATACCTGCTGTGGTATAGTGGCGCATCAGTTATCGTGACTACAGAATGCAATACCACCTTGAAGATACGATGTTGTGTAGCCAGATATCACGAGTGGCGCAGCTCGTGCACGTGCAGTAAATTGCGCAATATGCTATTGAAAGCGCACGGAGGCGAGCGCGCTGCAATCTCCCTCGCATCTCACGACGTGTCCCGATTGTTCGTGACCGGAATTCTTGATTTCCAGCATAGACAATACACGTATCGCATACTTTTACACAAAACAACCTATCATAAAATGTTTTTATCGCTTTGACAAACTGGACGGCCCTGAACTGAAGTTACGATGAAAATATTAAAACTATTTATAAATGGACTAGTGTGTGTGTAGTTAATAATGACGTAAGTTATTTTCGATATTTCCTGTATTATTTTATCGCGTGTAGTATTCAAATTAATTTGATTACATAGGTACCTATTTCAATTTATTCTAGTAACCTTACTTATGTTAGCTTGAGGTAGTTGGGGTCATGACTTGCAATTCAATTTACTCGAGGTCTGTCGAACATATTGTTTAAAAACGCACCGTGAAATTGAAATACGGAAAAGCCTAGAATAACTGATTACTACTATCAAGGAATTAGAACAAACACTTCGGGTCACTCGACAATAAACAATAGGGCGATAAAACACGCGATTCGATAACGAATCGCTGTTTACGGTAACAATGCATACTCGGAAAGCATTCTCGATAACATAGACGATATGAAAGGTCATTCCTTGCACGACTAGCGGAGTAGCGGTTATAACGTAACGTAATAAATAACTCGTTATTTATCGTGCGAGCACAACACGATGATCTGATTGCCTGCTCATAGTCGTTAGTTATTGCGATTATCTAACAGGTAATGTCACTAACGTATACAAGGTAATTAACACAGTTTTACAACATTATCTCATAGCTAATAAGCGGGTAGGTATGTACCTACCTAATGATGTTAGTAGACCTAGATAGTTGGTATAATGCGCGTTTAACTGAATAACGATTAAATCTTAATGCGCTACGTGTAAACGACTGTCATTTTAGATACGGTAATAAGAATTTAATGAGTTCGCATTGACCTTCTACAAACAGGTAATTAAATACCTGCCGTAGGTAGACTATTTGCCTAAACCCTCTCGGTCTTATAATATACATTGAGTATGTAGGGGTAGGTACCTACCGTAGGTAAGTTTTTAATTTATTTTGTACCGGATTTAACATGATAATCATAACTGTACCTACATAAAACTTCAAAAAAAAATATCAATAAAACTTTCATTGGCTACTGGTTTCAAGCTAATTGTTTGAAATTGCCAAGTAGATGTAGAACCAACCATAAAACTTTTTATTCGGGCAAAATAAAAAGGAGTTCTTACACTATCTTGATGATCAATAACAGTGTTTTATTGATTGTAGCGCAATAGCGCTACACGGACATGCGATCAATCATTTAAATTCTCAAAGACGTTACGAAGTCGTTAGGTGGATGACCTCCAATTTGAATTGAACTATCATATAAATGATTGTACGATAAATAATTTTAAATATTATAAATTCATAATACTTACAGGTCTCAATTGAATAAACACTAAGTTAATATCTTCTTTCAGCTATAATTTTCAACAGCCTCGTCAATTTAAAATAAAATCACTTCAATTTCTTATATTCAGACACAATATTCTTTGGTGCCCGTTAACCACACAAATGACCTAAGTCACTATCACAGATTTTTCACAAAAAAATCCTCGTGGATATTCCAATCAGCTTGAAATCCTTCCAAAGGTGTACTAGGTTGCGGTCAAAATGTCGCAGAATTCAGGCATTCACCAGCACACACTCACAAATTCCAGTTGGCTATGCTATCTATGTAACAATATTATGTACAATTCACGACTATGTCAAAATGATTCGTTGCGAACGTAAGTGGCACAGCACGGACGTGCGAAAGCCTCTGTGGCGCACAAAGAACTGAAATGCGCGGGGAAGGGAAGTGGTGTACGGAGGAAAGGGGGCGGGGGGGACGTGTGCGGCAGTCTAGCGGCGACGACGTAGCACAACGTAGCAACAAGTGAACGGCGCGGGTGTCGCGGGGTAAGCAGATGGGGAGGTTGGGGAGACGGCGCCCCCCTCGCGGACTTAGCACCTGACGCTCATGTGCACCCGTCCTGTCTTCCAATTCCACAGGACCCCATGTCCCCATATTATACGACAGGAAGGGCAGATGTCGCTAATCACGGTCGACGATTTACATAATCAAACAGGCAACAGCTGAATTATAGCAAAACGTTTTAGTGGCTCATAAGAATAAATATGTTTATGCATGGGTAATAAGCCTGCCTACTTACGTAAATTTATATTTTTTATCATAGAACACAGGCTTGGGCAGACTGGACTGCCTACTTGATTTAATTTGTTTTCAGTCACACAATACACAATTAGAACATGAGCTTAAAATATAATTGTTACTAAAAATATTTAACGAAGTGAATGACAATAACACGGAAATGAAATTCATAGCAAGAAAACATATTCATTTCATGAAATTGATAAAACAACGGAGGATTGCGTAAGCGTATTGAATAAACAGAACATTTACTTATCATTTCTAAATATTTGACACACCCGAATGATTACGTGTGGGAGTGAACAACATTCCGAATAACAAACAAAGGAAACTCATTATTGGAAATAATTCCAGTAATATTATTATTAAATTTAAAATTAGGTTAAGTCTAGTTTTGCCCGCGGCTTTGCTTGGCGGAAAATGTCACAAATATTATATTCCGAGATAAAAGTGCCTACAGAATTTGCCGCTAATCCACGAGGAAACATTCAACTTCCGTAACAGTTCTAAATATCATTCAAATCCTCACTTACACTCATTTAGTTCTTGCATTAAGTGTGTGATAAATGTGATAATTAATCGGTCGAGACATGTCGTGCTGTACTAGCAAGCATTGTTATAATAGGTATAAACGAATGGCGATCGTTGACCAACATACCGAGAACATTTTACAACGCACATTTGGCACGCTCCCAAGTATTCCGTGACAAGCTGTACGTTCTACGCTTGCTTTTTATAAATAACACAAAGAGTTCAGCTCACAGGTCACATAAATAAAATTGATGTTTAACCAACGGAATTTGCATTAAAAAATAATCAAAATCAAGATAGGTACTTATTTTTTGTTTTTTGCCGACAGAAAACACATTTACACTAGTTATATGAGACTAGCTACTGCCCGCGGCTTCACCCGCGTAGACCCTTAAAATAAAAGTAAGTTACTCCTTAAGGCTCTTTCAAACAGGCGCGACACGCGACGCGACACAAAGGCACCGCTCGTCGCGCGACGAGCGGTGTCTTTGTGTCGCGTCGCGTGTCGCGCTGGTCTGCACAAGCCTTTATAACATCAGCCAACTTTCAGTGAAAGTCCCGTCAAAATCGGACCAGCCGTTTCGGAAATTAGGCGGAACAAACAGACAGACAGACAATTTTTTTTAATTGTTTTTTCGTTGTATGTACCGTATATACTTTCATATGCATTTAGTAAAAAAGCTTTTATTTTGACATTACAAACAGACACTTCAATTTTATTTATTTGTATTTGAATGTATGTATAGATAATAACATAAACCAATAATGTTCTGAGAAGTCGGGATTTTCTTTTTTGTTTGCCCGACGATTGATTGCGAACACAGTTAAAAAACCTAATTACTTTTTTTGTTAAGTAGATCATGCATTAGCAATTTGTATCGCGTCGTTATTAGTAGTTGTTTTTATCTGTCTGTCTCGTCATGCGGGCAGGCGGATACTCGGATAGTCGGATACATAGGTAAATTGGCAGGTTAAACCCGTTCACGAAGTTTTTGTAAGAACAAGCAAAGAGGTCGCATACCTTGTTTTGGCCTTGTGCTAATCGAGTTAGCGGTTACACGCGAATAACTAATGCTGTGTAATTTGCACATACAAAGCGATGAAAAAACGGCGATATTTCGAGTGGAACGCGTTCATGTTTTATGCTAAGTGACTCGTAACCCACCTACTTGTGAGTCAAATGTCTCGCGTTCCAAATAACAATGATAAATACTTAAGACGCAGATATATGACAGTGACCTTGAATGGTTAGCTTGCGTGTTCTGTACTGAGCTCACGCAATGCGTCGTCCGTCCAGCCAGTAATAGGACTCGCCCATCAAGGAGCGTTGTCCCAAATTAGACGCATTATTAATTTATTACACGTAAAACAAAAGGTATTTTAATAGAACACGTATACTAAAAGATCGATAATTTAATTATCTTTAAAATGGTGAAGTTTTCAGAAAAATACGCTTGATAGATTTTGCGTCATTCTCAGTTTTTTATCCGCGTTAGACATAACTTTACAAATTAATTTCACTATGTAGTATAAACATAATTTAAAATATGCCTATATTAAAATATTGAAAAAATGCTCTAATTTAACATAATTTTTTTTCAAATCACTAACACTACTCCTTTAGACGTCATCTTCAGTATAAAATCATTAAAAGTCAGTTATCGTCCCCTTAAATGTCATTGAGATAACTGCGCGCTTATCTATACAGAATCACGTACAAGATATGTGTAACGACCACAATATCACGACCTGAGATAATCTACTAAAAATAGGTGTTTTATCACACAATAGTTTGCGTTCGTAGATAGCTTGGATAGTGAGTGGCGGGAATTTGTAGATAACAAAATACAAACACGGCAGTCGATAGCCTGGTTGCAGGCACTGATAAGGGGCCCGTTACCAGCCGCCTGTTTGCACAAAGGCCTGTGTAAATAACCTGAGAGCGTTTGTGAACTTCTCAGAATTTAAATAGGTCTACGCTTCATTTCATTTACGCTTGAGAAACTCAAACATGATATAAAAATGTTTTCCACGTGTGTTTATACGGTTTATGATCAACAAAAATTTACAAGCTGTTTCAAGTAAGTACATTAAAATTCAACGTTCAAAATACGTATTAAGATTTATAAGATTCTGATACAACTGTACATTGATAAATAAAACATACAGAAATGTAACATACAAACCATTCAGGTAAACAACTTTGATTAAGAACACCTTTGTGTGACATAGATAACGTTATCTAACGAACTCGCGGTTGTTTGTTACGAGGTTACACACATTTGAACAGTGTGCACACATCCTTACAGCTTTAGAAATGAAAAATATGTGAGGAACGGTTTTCCGGATAAGGTATGACTCAGGTTTCACTTCAACCGTAGACGTCAGATTTTACTGCAATGCCAGGAAAATTCCCCAGTATTTACCATCGGGGTAACGCATTTCTAAGCAATTTGAAAACAAAATCCTGTGCACACAACCCCTTTTATTCGGACGTAAGCGATACTATAGCGGCCAAGCGCTGCAAGCAAGAATAGTCCTTACAATATACAGATAAGCGTTTCTTCGTTAGTACCTACATACAAGAGAATAAATGTTTAGGTTTAATCATATCATGATAATAACAAAGTTATTCAGCCCTTATCAATAGTTGCTCAGCTGCCGACAACTCGCCTCAGTTATTACGATTAAATTAATTCGACGATTGCCTGATGCAATAATAAAATGTGACTCATGCCTTTATTTTATGAGCGTCAACGACACACGACGAGTACTTAGCATTCATAGACGACGTATTTTTATTATTGTATTGTTTGTGAACCGTGTTTGAATTGTTTGCATTATTGTTATTAGCCACGACACGAGGGCATGTCGAATTAAGTTAAAGAAAACAATAGAATCGCGTTGACATAAATTAAAATTATCAGGATTTATGAGTCAGTATTATTGTATTGAATTAAGATGTTTTTTGGAAACTCGCCATACAAGATCTTTCCCGAATGTTTCAAGTACCTACCTATCTACTATACTCGAACATTATAATCAAAGCGAATGATATATTTTCACATTAAATCAGTGCGGACGTAAATCGTAAGTATTTCGTCATCGCTGCCGAGATCGCCCCGGACCGATCTCCGATCGGATGTCAAAAACCGCACGACGCAATAAATTGTTGTCTCATGGAGAGTAAACATCGGCGTTCGGCCGCATTCATGCATAATTGATGAGGGTTCGGAACGAGCGCGTGGATTCCTGGCGGTCACGACTCGGGTCTGCCCGCGCGCCTCCGGCAGCCATTTTGTGAAGCCTGCCCGCCCCGGGTGCGCCGCATCGTGAATATTAATACGACCTTATGATGAACACTCCGCACTACTCAGATAATATCCCCAATTTAAAAAGAACTCATTTTTTTCTAGTCCGTTTCGCTTCCGCTGCGCTCCATCGATCGCACGTTACGATCATGACACGATAAGCATTGCAAACCGTCTTTGCTGCGGGCACGCAACATGCAATTAATACAGAATGATCATTATTCGTTTCTATTGTTACCGGCTGGCTAAATAGAGCATGTGCCGGTGTAAATGTAATACATAATTTTACTGGCACAATGCAACGCGTCCAACTCTCACGCACGGCCATTGTACCGTGTAATCGTAATCAAAAGTATTTTCTCTCGGAACGAAAGACTCGTCATTAACAGAGACGTTTCACAACAATTAGCGGGTAACCAGTGGAACTAAAGAATAGAACTCGGGAAGTTCTGATTGATGAGCGATACCCTTTGTGCCGGGGCTGTTACACAACCGACGGTTTCGAGATGATGAGTTACTTATTCCGTTTGAAGTTTAAACAGTAATAACATTCAATTGTTCTACGTTCGTAAACACTATCTATAAAGGAGTGTTTCCTTTCGCCGAGCTCTTGAATTAACGTTGAATGCGTTTGCGGTCGAGGCCTACCCTACGGCGGAGCACCCATTACTGATGAAAGTCTACCGCCGGCGACTCGTAATAATGTGAAATGAAATACCGCGCCCGTCCGTCTGTTCAGCGACCGCAAGTGTGGGCCAACACACGCTAACGTGAACATAAGCGAACGCGTAACCGTGAACTACGAATTATTACATCGCATTTGTACAGGAAAATACAAAGCTCGGCTCTGAATAGAAATGTGCTCATATTTTACTTTTTGACGGGCGTCAGCATGCAAAATGAACTCCATGCATTTTTATTACGAGTTTCAAACGAATCAGAAATCTGATGATGTTAAGAAACATGACCATAACGTAAACGTATTATATTATACGCAACACGTGAGTCCTTTTTTGTTACGTCAAACATTTGAACTAACTATTATTGAGAAAAACATTCAATTTTCCTTTCAGATAAAAATAGAAAAACATGGTGGGATCGTTCAGGCATTTATCCCGTTAATAAGGAAAAATATCGTGTTTTCAATATGTATCATCAATTCTTTTGAACTCTATGTGGGTCATTTTTGTAGAAACGATGCCTACGTAGATTAATAAAAGCAAAAAAAAATTCGGAAGTAGAAAAGTTTATTGAATGTTGCAAATCTACTTACAATTTCAAAATACTTATGCCTCGTTGCTTTTTAGCGAACATTTTGCTTTTAGCAAGGTGTGCAAATGCGATAAACGTATCTACAACGCTTCTTGAATGTCGGCCGTGTGTACCGAAGGTGAGGAGCAGTGTGGGGTACACAGACAGCTGCGGGCACAGCCGCACTTCCTGTAAACCCAACGACCCATTGTTACCACTCACCACCACACACTTTTTATGACGCATTATCTAAGAATAGCAACGTTAGCACTCTTACGATCATATGACATTGTAAGATTGTACACTTTATCTGCGTGACAAATAACGTTTTCAACAATCTCCTTTCTTCACTGTTTCGTATCTCGCCAACAAAATTTTATCTACTCAGATAACATTTCACTTCAAACATCTTGATATCTTCATACTCAGACAGAACAAAAGAATAAACAAACCGACGCTACGCCAATTTAATGCACATTATCTCAAGAATTTTAATGTGTAAATTTCAATTTCTTTCACGTAACTATGAATCAAAATCATTATTGGTAGTTTCGTCTCTGTATGCGTGTATCGTGCAAACCGGTAATAGGGTCGATGCGTTTTTCTTTTTTGCACATACGAGTAGTGATGTCCAAACAATTTGTAGCGAAGCGCTGGGAACCTGGCTGGCGTGAGATCAGAAAGTCGTGATCGCCCGCCACGACGCGACGCCCCTGTGCCTCAATTCACTAATCAAACCCCACAATGACTCCATTGTTACCGAGATGCTTTATACTTTTCGCTACACATAACAATCGCTTCCTTGAGCTCAATACGGTAATGCAAGATATCAAAACATCAAGCATATAGTTTGCTATTATAATAATGGCTATGGAAAATACCATTGATAAATAATCGCGGACGCTTTGTTTGTTTTAACATATGAATGAAAAGTCAATAATGATGGAGCAACCTATTACTATGACAAAGAGATAATAATGTGGGTCTACATCTACATTACATAATGGTATCTATTCTTGTTTAAGTCACGTCATTAGACAGTAATTATAGTTGAGTAGAACTATATACATGACGATAAATCGTCGTTTAATATTCGTATGTGAGGACAGAATGATACATCAATATCAGAACATAATGGCGTTGGGTGTGGATTCGGTCGTACATCATGGTCCTCGGTGGCAGACTGCCCAATCCCCCTCACTAGGGCGGGTAAGGGACGCAAGGGGTCCCCCTATTTTATTCAGAGCATTAAGCCTACCATCAACGTATAACTGGTGCAGGTTATCAAGGGTTTTCTCGGAGAAGCACATTCGGTGCTGGAACAGAGCCAAGAAATGTTTCAACGAGTTACATTGACCGTTATCGGCTACCTGGCAGTGCACGTATTCAGCCGGTTTAAACGTTCCCGAGAAAATCTATAGAGCACAAGTGTCGAGCAGTGTGCTCGTTTAATAGCGTATTTCGTATCCGACGTAAATGTTAGTCTACATAATGTTCTCAGTTAAAATGTTCTATGTAATTAAGATACGAAAATGATTTAGATATGTATCTATGGTATAATTAAGTCTCCCACAGCCCCCCCTGCCCCTACCTCGACTCATAATTTACAGTTTACGGGGAAACAAGCTCGTATTAGAGTTTGTTTGTCAATAATTTGTTTACGTAGGCGAATAAAACGTGTTTAGAAGAAACTGGCAAAATTTATTCAAATTGCCCAATTATTTCCACAGATGCTTATGTGAACCCGTGGTTATGCAAAAACGCGCTTATTATTGGTAAATTAACCTGTTTCCCCAAGTCCGTCACCGATTCTATTTCTATAAAAACGTTACGAAACATGTCAACTGCTATTAAAAACGTCGCAATGGACCCTTAAAAAATCCTTGAGATTTTTGAAGAACCTATTGAAAAATGAAAATATAAAGACGAAGTACCTACATTAAGAAGGGAGGGCGTTTAATTTTCAAATTTCGTGTCGTTGAAAGATTATTGAACTGTGAGGGGGCGACAAGAGGAAAATGTCACAATTGAGGCGCCTAGGGGACGAAAGAGGGTACTCGGGGGTGGCATGCCTCCCACAAACCGCTCGCAGCTTGTTTACGTTGTCACCCATGAATCGAAGTAAATCCAGGGGCCAAACTTTGATTAGTTCTTCTTTTATTTATGATGACAAGAGGCCATTTGTTTTACAAGTATTGCCCCGAGTTTGTGATCTCTGTACTTTGAAACTTTTTGATAAGTGATATTTTGTACGACTTATCTAATGAATGTGATGATAAAGTTGGAAGGTAGCATGAAATCATGCTAGCGATATAAATAGGTTTTAGTTATCGACGGCTTAATTGATTAGAATAGAATAGAATATTCTTTATTATGTATAACAAAAAAAAAAAAATACAAACATTAATTTAGAAATTTTACATTAGGTGACACAATGGGCGGTCTTATCGCTAAAAGCGATCTTTTAGATTAGGTAACCTTCCTTGCTTTATATATCCGATCAATTGATATATATATATATATTGGCATGATTAGATTCGTACTAAAATGTCACACCTTTTTCTATCTGAACTGAAAAAATAAAAACACCTGTCTCAGAATTAGGAATAAATTAGGCCGCATATTATTTAAAACGCTGACTGACCACAGCGACCTCAATCTTCCCATATACCAATTTGGCCGCAACGTTCTAAAAATAAATTCCGCTCCATAGAGAAACAAAACCCGACTACATTTTCTCAGAATTTATGCGTATATTAATTAACAGGCCTCGTATTATTTTCCTAAAACAATAACCCAGAACAGTTTATCGTCTACGTCTAACAAAGCATTGTATATTTGCTCAGTATTAATGCCCCTTTAACAACGGTGGGCATCCGGCCCCGGTTGCTAGGCAACGAACGCCTATGCCTCTCACAGAAATCCCCATCCTCATTTTGTGTATTCCCCACATTGCACCCCCGAGCAGCTGATTCCATTCAAACATAAATTTTTCGTATTCCTTTGTACCCAAAAAATTATGACACATTGCTTGCGATTGCGACGAATAAAAATAATTAAAAACGCTTAACATTTTCATACAAGAATTACAATAACTGTGTGTAATTCAGTACACATTAAAATAATTGCTTTAAGTTTAATTACTACACAACGTAATTTCTGCATTTTATGACAGTAATTAACTCGAAAGTAGCGCTTTGTGTATGTTTTTACAACTTAGTGATTTCAGTCCTAGTTGTTTCGGATTCTCTTTTGGATTAGTCAGGGTTTTACCGGTCCCTTCTTTGCATAGTGAGCTGCTTACGTATTCTGTAAAACAATGAACAATTCTTAGAATTCGAACGAGTTTTTCAACGACCCATAAAAAAATAAACAAAGAACTATTTGTTGTTATCATTCTAACTAGTTTTAAAAGCATTGAAAAATAACTTCAATGGGCAGATGGACATAAATATGTAGAGGTACCTACTAACAGTCTATCTACACACTGGGTATGTCCAGCGTAGACTACCTAACTTAGACACAGCGTTACAGCTGCAGACAGAGCGTTTTAGACCACCGCATGGCCGTGTGTAGCAATAGCGCAGCCGCTACGATTGCGTAGCAGCTGCAGATCCGCTACGCTATCTAGCGTCGCGTAGCTGCTCGTAGCGGAAGCGGAGACGCTGCGCCAGCATTGCGTAGCCGCTCGTAGTGGAAGCGGAGCCGCTGCGCTAAAGTCGCGTAGCCGCTCGTAGCAGCAGCGGAGCCGCTACGCTAGCGACGCATAGCCGCATAAATCCCACTAAACCGATTTACTCTACAGTTTACTGTTATGTCAATTGAAGTAAACATTAAAATGATCGAGTTTTGAATCAAGTTCAATTAAAACGGAATTAACGCGAAGCTAAGTATATAATTATTCTAAATATAGATGAAATAGAAAAGCCACGTCAACCCTTCTCTTGGAGAGCCCGAGGGAACACAAAGGCCCTCTACCTCACCCTCCCGATATTCACGTATAAAAGAAAACATTGATGTAAGATATGAGGTAGACATTTTCGAGGGTGAACTCAAATTATTATTCTTATAAGTGAGCGATTTGCCCGTTCCCGGCTGATTTCTTTTGTTAGGTGGAGACGTAGCTAAATAACGGTTATGTGTAAACATAGCAACAACTGTTAGTCTGTTATGTACGAAACAAAATTAACAATATAACGCTCCTAACTCCTCTAATTAATTGAATAGATACCGAGCTACGCGCAAACAACAACACCTCTGTTCGCATGAATATCCGAATTACGTTCACGTTTTCGTGTCAACATCACGTTTGGACATTCCATTATCAAGTCACGACGACCTACATCCATATTGGATTTCTATTTTATGAATAGACAATTCGACCCACGTCATATTCTTGAAGTTTTACGGACTTTTTGTCGTCGAACAAACCTTATGTGACTTCGAATCATTCCAACACTAGTTTCTTTTTGTTATTTAATCATGTTTACGTTTCTTAGTAAAGATGAAATCGGATCAATGTCGGTATGTCAGCGTGACATCATTCCGCGGACTCATGTGATACTCGTACTTAATTTGATACATTGACAACATGCGTTATGATATTTTTAATATCTGGAACATGTGTTGTACTTACAATGACTCATTCTCAACTACTAACGCTGGCAATAATCACCTCGTGAATTAAATTACATGAGAACCGGTTGCACCGAGTAAATTGCACGGTTTAAATTCGATTTATGCAATTTAAATGCCAGTACGGTTAAAACGCAAGGCTAGCGTTATCAGGTCGAAAATCGACACGTTTTAGTAGGCCAGACTCGGCGGCGATAAGTGAGTAGCATAATAGCATTCCTTTAACCGTACCAGTAGCCAATTACGAGCGTGATAGTTTAATTTTCACGTTCCGATGACTTCTTTGTTTGCGCTTTTATTTGTCAAATTTATTCAAATGGCTTCGTGCGACCAGCGACTTTAGGCCTTCGATAGTTCAATAGGTCGCTTCGTTTCGCTTGCTGGTGAAGGCTTGGGGACGGGCAGACGGGCCCCGGCAAGTTTGTCATTGTTTTTCAAAACGGGGAGCCGCGACGCGTGACGTCCGCTCTCCATAATCATCAGTAGACATTTGTTGCGCAACCGTAGCGTCGCGACATGCCCAAAGAGTACTATTCAGTCGTCGACGGCCTTTACTTTCTCGACGTCCATATAAATAATCTCCACTTGGCCGTTTACTAAAACTTTATTAGCCTTTGTTACGTACGTGCGCGCCTAAAGAGAGTGTTTCTTTGCAGTCGCAACCAAATTATAGTTACTTATTTGCACAGCTATCTTATCGTTGTGTACTTTAAATCTACGTTAGTCTAAACAAAAAGCGTGTTGGTGTAAGACATTAACCGCACATAACACATTTACATTTCATCAAGCGCACAAACACGCGTGAAATTCAAATACTTGGCAAAAAGTATTCGCTTTATACATGACAAAAATAGCGAGAGGTTTATTAAGTAATCAACCTTGAGGCAATGCAAATTGATTGGTGTAAAGTGAGTTCAATAGCTGTACGATCGTTTACCAATAGGTGCGTCTGTGTGCTGTATGACTAACAATATGTACCCCTAAGTATTGAAAGATGACTCGTTTTGACCTCGTGGCATTTGGTCGCATGGTCGCCGTCGAATTTCTATTGACAATCGACGTATGTAAATACATAGCTCGTATGTAATGAATTGATTCGTAACACTTTCTAAGTATAGATTGGTTATGTAAGAGCTGTTGTTCTTTTATGATTTCCCTTTACTCTAAAATAAACGTGGCATGTGATTTTATTAACAAACTAGCTACGCCCCGCAGTTTCGCCTACACAAGTCTCGTTCCCGTGGGGATATCGGGATAAAAGGTATCCTATGTCCTAACCCAGGTCATGGTCTACTGATGTGCCAAATTTCATCCAAATCCATTCAGCCGTTTTAGCGTGAAAGCGTAACAAACAAACTCACTTTCGTATTTATAATATCGACGGTTAAGAATCAATAATGTCTATCTAAATTTTTTGCATTTTCTACTTTTTTAAGTCAAAGGATTTAAAGTCCAATTTGGCACAGGTTATTCAAGCAACATTTTTTTTATTTACTGTAAAGTTGACTTTTGTGAGATAGATACTATTGATTCTTAACCGTCGATATATAGTTAGGATTCCTTTTATGTTATCGAAATAAGAAGTACCTACGTATAGAATCGAAAGAAAAAAATAATTGTGGCGAACTGATAACCAGATAACCTCCCATTACGCTGGGGTTTTTTTGTAAACGATCTTACAAAATAAGCAAAATTATGTATTACTCCGGCAAAACGCAGATAATAAATTACTTCTTGACATCATTATGATATTATGACTAACTTTGTAACAACAGATTTTAATAATATGTTATGCTAATTCCAAGAAAAAAAATGTTTGCGTACTTATAAAGTCTACCTACGGCAAAATTCATGAGAAACTAAAAAATATTCTAATACAATGTAGCTAGATACCTATTTGAAATTAAAAACATTTACTTACAATGTTAAAACCGCATAAATACATACCTAACAAGGATAATATGTACAATCTAAACGTTAGGTACAATGCAGTAATTCAAAGTAGGTTCTTGCGTAAATAAATGAGTTTCCTTCCTGGTACACGCAGTACGTAAATAAATTGAAATACATGATGTAAATTATACGAAACAATAATGTTTACCTTTAATCATAAAACTTCAACGGAAAACTTCATTTTAATTTGAATAATTGAAATGAAAACTACGTATGTATACGGCTTTTTAATTTTGAATATAAGTTTATTTTTGTGGATAACATCAAATCATCATTATCTGCATCGATTCGTCATCCTCGTAAAAGTCTATCCTTTTGAAAATCGAAAATCTAATGTGGACGCTGTTAAATTACTTGAAATGCTTTCTCCTGAAAGAAAAGCTTTAGATAAATGTATTCCAAAATACCGCAATAAGTGCGCGAATAATGATGTGGCCAGTACAATCCACTTTATATTAAACCCGTTGCTTACCTACAAGTTATGATAAATAGACTAATAAATATAATAGACAATGAATCTCCAAATAGCAGTTATTTTCTAAGCACAATCATTGTAACAAATTGATCGCGAGGCACATTGAGGTCTGATTCCACGCGTCCTCGAATATTGATCATCAATCACTTGAGTACTGTTCTCAATGTCTGTCGCTTTATTATTAATATAACCTAATAGGAATGGATGGGTACATTACCGAGATAATAAATTGTGTTTAATGATGTGTTCAGTTGTACTAAAATATTTTAGGTACTCTTGAATCTTTAGCCCTAACTTCTTGCGATTTGGGGACTGGTATAAGAACCATTCTAATTTCTAATTCTAAAATATTAAACAAAACATGATATCGTGAAGTGAGTTTGTTTGTTTGTTACGCTTTCACGTTAAAACTGCTGAACGGATTTGGATGAAATTTGGCACATGGTTAGACCATGACCTGGGTTAGGACATAGGATAAGTTTTATCCCAATATACCGTTGGGACCGAGACTTACCCGGGTGAAACCGCGCGGCAGCAAAACAAAAAACTGTTTTGTGCCCTGTTGATGGCATTAAGCTCGCCCCCTATTACATGAAACTTAAACATGGCTGGCGAAATGTGGGTGTACTATAGGTACACCTCTGCCGAACCCTTCGAGAATTACAGTCGCGATGTTATGTTATGTAAAAGAAAATATGCGCTTAAACCCAGACCATAGCTAAGACAAACAGAATAATACAACAAATACGCAGAAACTGTATTGAAATACATAATACAGTTTAGTTTATTACAAAATACTTTAGACTCGGATTCTAATTATAATTGAATGACACAACGTTTTTGAGGAAGGCTCGTATTATAAAGCTGACATCAACTAAATGACAAACAACACATCCACGTATTTCGACACGGTATTAATCTTACATAAACCGGTTTTATTTATAAACGTGTTATTAACATTAATGATTCAGTCAATAATATAAGGCAGGAAAATTAACATTCGGATAAACCGGTTTAGTTAATATTTTCGCTTGAACATGTAAATGAAGGGGACAGATTAAAAACAGGAAAAGAAATCGAGGTGAAATAAGGAGTCTTGAGAAAGAGCCGCTAATATTAATAATAATGTCATTTGTATTACAATCGTGGCGGAAACCCTGATTCTGTACAACATTCACGTTAAAGTTTCGTCACATTATTCTTGGTACAATTTCGTCTTTCGTATTTTGTCCAATGTCAAACACATCAAACGCTACTTTACTGCGCACATAACATACCTAGCGTACAATGTACGGCCAAAACTTTTAGCGAACAAAGAAATTCTACAAAGATATAACTAAAATAGAAAAACACAATGTCTGTCCCTGACATCAGAATTGGTTGATCGTTTATCAAATTGAACAATTAGAATAGAAAAGGTAACTAAAATCCGGGCTTGTCTGCTGTGACGAAGTAATAGAATTCATTAGTAATTAATTTACGAGCCATTTTCCTTTGGGAATAGCTTTAATAGTAATTAACGCACATCCGGTCAACCGGGATCAAGATTAGTGACCAAACGCATTAATATACCGTTCAGAATTGAAAATAATCGTGGAAATGTGGGAAAACGATAGCCCTATCATTTAATCCATGTTACTCAAGTTCCACAGGAAGTCATTCGTATTTACATTGCAAATAACAAGTTATTTACTAAAATATGTGTATGACTTCAATGAATCAAAAAGCCAGAAGTCATTGCCTTAACAGCCGTGGGCGTTCATAACTCATGCCTAATTAAATGTCGAGGTTCTTGACTCGATAGCTATAATACCATGCGCGGGAGAGCCACTTGAGCCGAGTTTCGTGTACAAAATAACTCGTATTGACAGACCTCGAATGGTGTTCGACGGACGGCCCACGCCCGACGCTGGATACCATTATTCATATTGTTACGTCGACATTTCGTGATGGTCGGCATCAGTCGTTCATCTCCGTGCATCGCCGACGTCTATCTACATCTAGACTCGACACCTAGCCCATCAAAAGGCCGTTGGCCCGCTTTACACGGCGTGGGTCGCATATTATGTGCATGCCACATCACAGAGGATACAGTTACGTGTAACTAACGTTTCCTATAGACCCACATTGTTTTCGTATCGCGTGTTTTAATTATCTAATTACGCAAGTGCAACGTCTCGTCACGAATATCTATTTGCGCCGCCCGCCGACGCTCACTTGCCAAAAGCTATTAATTACGACCGAAGAATAGAATATCTCGCCGGCTAATCCCCCGGAGACGGTTACGGTTACCGACAACGTTGATTAATGCCCGCAGCGTTCATTTAACTCTTCTTTGTATACGTTCATCGGTTGTGTAAACGCGAATAACCTTCTTTCGGGTTGCTCGGACGTAAATAGGCTCGCATCCGCCGTACAAATAAATAAATTATACGCATTGATCCGGCACAGACGCGGTCCGTTTGAAACCTTGAAGACGTATCCGTGTGAATATTAGACCAGATTTAGTCGATGAAGCAATAAAGGAAAGTGGCTGTTGTAAGATTGCTACGCTAATCGAAATCGGTGCCAAATAGTGCGCGGTTTTCACTGGCATGGCAACAAGAAGTTAGGAGGGCGTTCTAAGCGAGAACAATAGAGAATGGAGATGGGGCTCTCGTCGTGTAGTTACGTCGGTTCTCCTCGCTGACATTGTGGCAAGCGATAGCGGGCGTGCGAAGAATGCCAATGGAAACAACTTTACTGTTGGTTTCCTCGAAGCCGACACGCGTGACGAACCGAGAACCGGTTACACGACACCGCGCAGAAACAATGCATTAGCAATGCTTTTCATTAATTTTAGACCCGCTCGCCATTTTATTTATAAAAACTTGCAGAAAATTCTGAGATTTTCGACATTATACGTGTACGCGTGATCACGAATATTGACGAGTAGATCGAAAGTTTACACGTACGTTAAAACGGATCTTATTAATAGCCATGAAACTAGTTCAGAGCGTGTTGCAATAACATTACACCTTGTGTAAGTACACTTTCAAAAGGTGCATCCTGCTGCTGAAGCTGAGAAAGCAATCAAACTCGATCTACATGTAAACTGTGAAAACTACGTGAACACACGCGACCTACATACTCGTCAGTAACGTTCGAATTTGAAATGTAACAAAATCCATGCGGTACTCAACTAATATTTAAATCCACTGCAACGTATCGCATAATGGTAGGATTAAAATAGGTCACCCGGGAGGCAAATGAAACGAGAGTTATTGAGCAAGTGCGCTAGCGAACACGCTACATCCGCGTATACATTGGCTGTTAATTCAAACAGCAAATATCACGTAAAATATGGCCGCAAATATATTCATTCCACGCTGTTTAATCATTTACATATTTTACGACCATTCCTAATTATAACCTGACCGATCTATAATTTGAAATTTTATCATAAAATGGCCATCTGCTGTATAAAATAAGTAGCATGACCTCCTAAAGACAACCTGAAGAGTATTTGAAGGTGAGCAAGCGAGCATAATCGAAAATATAAAACATCTTTGTTAGTATAGAATGCCGTCTAGACGGGAGCGTGACAAGTAGAATAATTAACCTAAACTGTAGCAAAAAGAGCAAGTTTCATTTGAAAACTAGCAGAAGTTGAATAAAATGTCTTAATATTTAACGAAAACAAAAGTTGCCAAAGAGGCTATGTCAGTGACAATATTGTTTAAATAGTGTTGCGCAATGTATCATCGTGTTGTCGATAGTCGTCAGGGTAACCAAGCAAGGTTAATAGATTACAGACGATGTAAATTCAACGTGCTCCGCGTGACTATAAATACCTCTCAATGCAAATAGCGAACGAATTTACCTGTTTGTATCTTGATAAATGACGTATCTACATATTTATTATATACAATGGAAAATATGTTTCGTTGAGAATAAACGGCTGCCATAACATGGACGGCAATTAAAATTGACATTTTATGTTCAAAGAGATTAGTGAAACAAAAAATAGTATTCATTTTGTGCGTATATGTGTCGGACAGGATCTTTATGGATATGATGAAGTGGAGTCTGTAATTAATTATTCGCAATATAGGATTTTACTAACCACAGATCGCGTTAGTTGGCGGTCTGATATAAATTATACGAACATAAAAGACAGATGAACAGGAATAAAATGAGATGTCGTATAGTGAAAAGTTTACGAGGGGCGCGCGAGCCGCCGTCTACGCACACCAGTTGGCGTGGGTTCAATTCCTGTTTGAAGTATTTTAGGAGCCACGCACGCCGTTCACGGTGCGCTGCCCGGCCTGTTTACAAATACTAGCGCAGACTCGATTCAATTCCCCGAGATTTTGTAAACATTGTGCCAAAAGAGATTGGCTGGCGCGTTTGTTTGGTATACCTACCCCGCAGTAATATTTTCATGCTGTTTCTCTCGATTTGTAGAGCCGTTTGCATTAAGCAAACATTCTTAGCATACTGTTAAACAATTACTGCCGTTTGGTTGAATAAATATTAAATAGTGTTCAATGTTCACATTAAGCAAATATTTTCCTTCCTCAACATTACACATGGTGCGGTTGCCCGGTGCGGCACTCGTTCTACTTTGGTTATCAAATGTAACTATAATGCCGACCAAATAACACATTACTTCGTGTTTATTTGTTGTACAAAATAATTATTAAATACCTCTTGTGTGTTTCACTATCGACGAAGGTCAGTTTGGATGCTACACAGCGGTCGAATTGCATTACTGTTATGATGTAAAGCCAAGTACACTGTCAGCATAAATACTCCTTTTAAAAGTCAAGCAAAGTATAAATAATTGATGAATGAGTCGGTCGTCCGGTTCGTTGTCGCGGAAGAAGAAATCAAGCGAAACGACTGCCCCGGTATCGATAAACCGACCGGTTACAAGCACATCACTATATTCGTGGGAGAGAAGTACTAAATAAAGCAGCATAAAGAAGAAGCCAGATTCTGACACACAACTGATTTATTTTCGTAGAATAAAAGAACAAATAAATTATACGGTATCGTATTCGACAATGAAACGGCAAAAACATGGAAGATTCCCTTCTACCTGCTCTAAGACCCTTTAGTGAGATCAAAAAGCTCTTAACAGGTTCTTGGAACGAAATTCCAAGGAAGACATTTCATTCCATCGACTCAATTCAGAGTATTGGCTAACGAATTTCGATTAAGTATTTTTGATTGATAAATTCGTTGTTATTTCGAACGAGCAAGTTGAAAAGAAATCTTTTCTTCCTCAGATTCTAAACGCTGAGCATCACGAGTATTAATTGCTTTCGATTAAAATGCTCGCAGCCTCGTAACAAAAAACTATGGATAAATGGCTCCAATGGTCATGTTTATTCATATACCTGCCGAATTCATAGCTGAGAAAAAAAAAGAATACTCGAAACGAGCAAAAAAGAGACCGAGACCACAATACAAGTTTTACTAGTTCCTTTATAGCTTCGGCAAACACGTTTCACGGGGAACGCACGATTTGGTCCGTCGGTCGCGCGACTTGCCTGGCTATAATTGAGAGTACGCCGCCCACGCCGACAACTTAAAATGTAATGTACATAACTTCTGTAGAGTTGGAATTCGTTTGAACAAGTTTCGCACATAATGCATCTAAATATAGCAGTGAAACAAAAAGTCTCGAATCTCGTAAATATTTCGACATTTTTGCCTCGAGCAAGAGGTTATTTTGCGTTTATTGAGTTGGCTCTTGATTGCTCCGCTAAACGATTACTGGAGCATTGAACTTGGTAGTTTAGATTCTTTTATATTTCTTACATTATTTATGGCGAATGATATTCGTTTAATATTATAATATTTTTAATATAAACCTAATATCTATGATTGCTACCTATTTACGGGGTAATAAAAAAGCAGTCAAAAGTTTGCCGGCATTTGGATCAATGGCCCAACAACACAACTCACAAGAAGGTTCGAGTGTTCCACACAAAGTATTTTATAGAAGTCATAAATCTAAACATATTTAGGATCCAATACTTCTTTATGACTAAAGCCAAATGAAAATATCAAACAACGGTTATGTTCCAAATAATTATCGTTGAAAGATAAAATAATAATGTCAGCTAACATTAGAAGTATATTAGTGTGTCACTTAACATAATAAATAACAGACAGCTGTTTGTCTGTCAGTGACAACCTTGGAACCTGTCTACATCTACCGGGTGATCAACCCTCGGTAAGAACCACGGGGCGTAACATGTGGTCGATCAACGCGATGTATATTTATAGCAAGTCACTGCACATTAATAGTTGTTATATTTTTACCTCTATAACATGGACGCACAACTCATTAGCATAACGCAAGTCAGGAAAATTGAAAATGAAGAAAACATTAAAAAATGTTATAAAACTTGCTCAAGTAATGCTGAAATAGGTATACCAAGTTTCGTTTCAACAAAAAAAGTGAGGAAACCGGCAACCTTAAAACTCAACTAGCTATTCTTAACTCAAAAACACCAGCAACAAGTGAATTTCGAAATAACTAAGAAGCAGGTCAGAAACAGATGTAATACAACGACAAAAAGGGGTCAGTGACTGCACAGTGGGGTGTTGAGGGGTGAAGGCTCGGGGTGGGGGCGGAGGACCCGTAATAATACATTTGAAAAAAGAACCCCTAACATCTGCCACACATGTGCGTTCGTTTCATAGTGGAATAATGCAAGTGGTGCGAGCAACCACCGCGCACCGATACGGTCGAGCCTTTTTGTGCAGTAGCTTTTTGTAGTCTTCACGCTTTGTGGTCGCGAGCTTTCAAACGGACAAAGCTTTTTTATTAGAAAGGAAATCAATACGTTCGTGACGTTTGTGATGAGAATTTGAACGTATGAGTTCCGAAATTATAGTTACTTTCATTCGGTCTGCTTTCGAATCGTTACAACATTTGCGACCACATGTTGTGCTAATGAGTTACATTTAGAATTTGTATGATCACCAGTCGTCCGGGTGACGTAACAAAAATACATCGTAGTCGATGCGCGTAATTAACAAGTTGGCGCTGAATGCCTCGCTAGTGGATCGATGCATTTCTCAGAAGATCGACACATATTGGATCGACGCCAGAGTTGCGGTGAGGTGGGAGGAGAAAAGTGGCACTTGAATATACACAGATTGAGTTACAACGGTTATGACGAAGATGAATCATATTAAAAGACTGGCAGCTGTTACGCAAAGCGCAAACAAATCTATTAACAAAGTAACTGAGCAAAGTGTATTTAGAGCAAATATTGTTATATCCAGATATTCAGTAAACTAATTAAATTTTACAAACAAAACTGATCCAGATAGCCTCACTAACGAAATTAAGTCAGACTGCCCAGGCCTAAGGCAAGATAAACGAAAACTATCAGACACGAATTTATAATCAGAAATTCGATCGGACAGATTTATTGAACAAGAAGAGAATAAATCATTAGTGTTTACTGATTTGTAAACAAAACTGTGGTCTGTATTGAATAAGAAAGACGACCTTAATTCTCTTGACGTAGCCGTGCTCAGCAACTGTGACTCAATAACAAAAAGTGGTGGTAAAAAGAAATAATTTCTTCATAGGAATGACAGTTTGTTTTGTAGAATACAATAAGACATGAATGCCAGCAGGTATTGCTAAAGTCAGAGAAGCAAAGATCGTGACTCCTGGCCTTTGACTGCGAGTCCCCTGGGGCAACGAGGGCGCGAAGAACTTGTCTGCTCACGATCGTTCTTGTAAACTCCCTTCCAGCTGCATCATGTTAGAATGGGGCATAGTTAAATAATATATATTTCACGAACAGTTTTCTGACATTTACTGAATTTTTACTGCACAAAAATGAACAGGAAACATTAATAAAATAAAAGTTTATAGCTCCAATTACAAAGCTGAAGTACAAATCAATAAATGTGGTAATTTAATAAAAGAGAAAAACGCAAATGGAAGCCAAGAACAGTTTCAATTAAATAAAGGTTAACAAATATTTGTGGCGCACATATTATTTCACAACGTGTAACATTATCATCATCGTGATTCCGCAGTTAATAAAATTCAAAATGGATGTCGTAATCGGCGTCTGCGCAGCCGGCAGCTGCTTGAGGGGAGGGCGGCGAGGTAAATCCCGTTAGGAGAAAGTAGCTGCCTACACTCTGGCGCACGGATCGTGACGAGCACTGGACCGACCGCCTCCGACTACGAGATACATTCAATTCGATTTTATCGTGATCAACCTAATACGGACCGTTTATGTCGCGCACAATACACAAATGACGGGTTATTTTTACGTCACGACTTCCACATTCAGGCCCAAAAAAAGCTTTTGATGCTTATCATGATATTCTTAATTGATTCGGGCTTCATGAAACGGTTCATGAAGCCCGAATCAATTTAAAAAAATTGGACACAAACATCAGCTTCTGTTGATAGTGGCGGAAATTACTTTCTCTTTTGTCGTAAAGGGAACAAAGAATTGAAAAATCACTAGACTGTGACTTGGCAAAAAACACGTCAATCATCTCCCATTGTTGCAGGATTTCCTCAAAAGTGCTCGTTGAATTTTGGCTTGAATGTCGCTGATTGAAGTCATCGCTTTGGGATGCTCATGTCAGCCAATATTTACCTGCCATTTTAAATTCGTAAAGATTATTATATTAGGTATGTGTGAACAGTGATCAAGTGTGAATGTGAACATTATCGTGCTTTTCTATTTCAACTCGACACAATTCAATACGAGTTTTTGCTCCAATACTGCAACTAGTTTCCATCAAGAACATGGAACACCTTGATATAATGTAGGCCTGTAATAAAGTAGCTTTAACGAACTCCGGTTTAACTGCCGCTTCTGTTCAGTTAAAAATGATATATCATTAAAGCTGAATAAAACGCCAATGAAGCTCAGGGTCTCATTATAGGAGATCGACAGTAGGGAGGCACGTTGGTCGATGCAACATTGAGGCGTGGCAGTTCTCAGCAGTTATTGCGCAAGCGGTAAAATAAAATCATGGCGGTGATAAATAAATGTTTCATAACTACACGACTCGACACTAGACGGTGACGGGTATCGGAACTCGTTTCACCGGTTGTCGTGCAGGTGGCGCGGGCGTCGCGCTGACACTTGCCTCCCGCGACCCTGACAACTGCATTGCTCATTGCTGCACCGCATGAAGGAGCAATTACGTTAAAATCTCAAGTATGCCACGCCACGCCACGAATCAGTGGACAAATTGGTCAGGCATTCGATTTAAAGGCCACATCAATTATTGCCAATAATTATCTGGTAGATATTTATTGAAAGTTTTATAATTATGATGTGGACAGTTATTGCAGTTTTGACGCTGTTGCTGTAGTGACTTTACTCTTTTCGTGAAGTAATTATTAAGTTTCTTTAGGCATTGCTTGAAAAAGTAGGCGCACTATCACGGTTATTCTATTGCAGCAGCTCGAATACCAGTAATTTCCTGCTCATTAACGATGGTATATGAATCGAAACACAACAAGTGAAAGGAATAAGTAAGTTTTACTCGATTCACCTTCCAGGAAGCAATAAAACAATCATTATGTCGTAAATTGTCTATGCAATGGTTACCAGTACGTCGTATGAATACACCTATGGAGTGAGTTCATGTTTTCCCCTTGTCTCGTTTAATATTCAATTTGAATGACAACGAGGCATTATCATACAATCATTATTCAGTAACATCTCACATGCTCGATATCATATACCTTGTTCTTTTGTTTCGATTGTCTATTCATGTATTACCTGTGTGTTTACCACGATAGTTCTCGTACAGTATTTTCCCCATGAACAAATGACAATCGGATGTTCCGTGATCACGTGTAATAAACTAACTTTGTATTCTGCTGCTATATTTCTCATTATCATTTACTTTGAAAGTTTTGTTTCTTTAAAAAGTGGTTGTGTCAGTTGAAGTCACATTAATAGTGATTCGTTTCAAGTATTGTTAACTGGTTAATTTGCGAGGTGCTACGTGAATGTGCGTGTTTCAAGCGTGAGTCGAAGTCCGGAGTGCGATAGAAAGTCGTGCAAAATTGCATGTTATGCACAACCGGTCGGTGCTCGTGCAATGTGCTGGAAACTCCATCACCCGCCACGCTATAAACACGCATGCGGGCGAATTAATTTAAATGACGTCATTACACACTACATTTTGAGCTCTCATTAACTGTAGCCCCGCTGAAATTATTCGTGAATAAAATGTATGTTTAATCGTTAAAACTGCCATGAAATCGTTAAGAGTTGAATTTTAATTCAGTGACAGCGAGCTTATCTTTAGTAAAAATGAAACTCAGGACATAATCGGCTTATATCTGCATGCGGGCTTGTTAATTGCACCCGTTTCCATAAGGGCAACAAATATGGCGGATCATTACGTTATGCAAAAGCGTATCATTTGTGTGTATGATGTCAAAAGAGAAATTTTCCTTTTTATGGTAATGAACTGGTTACTACTGGTAACTACCCTTGTGTCCACATTTGAATTTCAATAGGAAATAAAGTTATGCACATAAAAAAGCATCTAGACAAAAAATAAAAACACTCGGATTTTGGGTCTAAGTTTATAGAGGTATTAGTTGTCTCCATCTTTATCGTACACGATAAAATTAATTTACAACTCTCAAAGGCAGACAACGCATTGTTCTCGATTACAAAAAAATTATATGAATAAAAAACTCAAGGACATTACATTCCTATCTAAAGGCACCCCATCAGTCAAACAGGTAACTCAAGAATAACAGTAACGGTTCAAAAGGAGATCCCGAATCTATTCAACGACATAATAGTCGACCCCAGACCCTCGTCCCGGTCGATCCTAACAAAAGGGACAGGTTCGCTTTACAAATCTCACATACATTACCTTTATTATTATTCCCTCCATCATTATATTACAATAATAATAAAAGATTACCTTGTGAGTCTGAACTTTAAGAACCGGTTTAGTTACGAGCGGTGTTATGAAACTCATTTAATAATTCTGTCAGTCGAATTAGCTGTGGCTTGGTACTTTCACCAGCGACTTTCTTACTCGTGCATACTGCACGAAATACTCGTTTGACTTGTTCGTTTGACCTCCTCTGGCTCTAGTATTGTTCGGTACTGTTCATATCTTCGAATATCTCTTTGTTCGCTGTCAATCTAAATGCACGATCAATTGTGAGCCTGTCAATGTCAATGGTACAGCAGATACTTTCATGGAGATAGAATACTTTGGAACAATTTACGTCGCTTTAAATAACCTTAGTTCACGCCTCAGTTGTGAAGTGCAGATGCAGTGGAAGATTTATGCATTGATACAAAGTTACGAACGTTATGAAGATTTGGATTCAACATAAGCCTTTGATAGAGTGAACCATTCTTAAAAGTTAGCTGAAAGGTTTAATAATAAAAGGGTTAGTATCTTTTAGAATCTCTATCAATGCTCTCAATAGACATAGTTGTCTTTCATGTCTATGAATATTCAAGCGGTGCAGTGGTGTAACTTTTTTTGAATATTTGCCAATTTTGAACCTGATATTGTGTATATGCTATATGTATATGAAACAATCCACCGTTACTATCTTCTGTCATTACAAATCGCACAGTTAACAATTAAAGTCCGTTGTCTGTGACATTCTACATAACATCGTGTGATCGCTAATTATATAGGTATCGCCGATACAGTTTTGTGCGTCATCAAATAACCGAGGTATCACACGGTATGATCGCGTCCCTCCAATTAATTACCTGTTCTTGATTAAACGTATCCGTCGGACGCACTGACGCGCCTACACACGCAGGTGTTTATAAATAATTAATATGAGTTTTATGATACACACGCGGTTATAATAACTTGTAATCATTCTCAATGTACCAAGTTAAATAACGGCCAACAAAAAACCGAGAGGCCAAGGCTTGGCACCACCACAAATTGATCCGGCCCGAGCGTGCTATGAATATTCATTTAATTATACATCTGTATACGAGATTCAAGATGACGCACACCTACTTAACCGGAGCTCTTACCGGTTTAGTATCGTATTTATTCTTATTTATAGCACAGGTCGATAAAGTAACAACAAGATTTCGTGGAATCAGTGACGCCGACTCTATGTTCTAAATCGAATAGGAATTTTATGATCCCTAACTCGACTTTAAACAATACATTTTCTGGTTCCAATACAAGATAAGAATTCATAATTGAATACTGCGCAGTGGGCCATAAACACGTTCTGTAGGCGTTTAATAATCTCAATGAAAATACGTGATATTAATGTTACCAGGTACGAATAAGCGAGAAATAAGGCTCCGACGTTAAGGCCGGCTCTCAAACATAACAAACAAAAGTTTCAGCTCGGTTTCGAGTGACCCTGTGTACCTACTTTATTACGTTGGAGCTCGAAAAGGTGCGGCAAACGTTGTGAAAAGAAAATAAATTTTAGCGGCGAGGGTGGCACCTCGTGTGTGGCGGCCTTTAACTGCCGGAGGGAGAACGGAACGTGTTGTTTTAACCTACTCCAAACAAGAGACCAGTCGACAAATAAAACATCCAACCGGAGACGGCTCAGTATACGAACACGAATTCAATGATACATGAATATCATAAATAACAATTAGCTACTTACCGTTGCACAAAATAGTATACAGTGTAAACCCATTTATCATAAATAAAACGGACGCACGTATAAAGAATTATGTAGAAACGTCTATCGAAAACGATGTGACCCCGTTACTCGGATGCTGAATTGAAATTCAGATTGTGAAATGATAATAACAAATGTATTTGTCGTCCGCTGTGACCTCTGGCTTTAAAAACTCGTGTTGAGGAGCATGAATACGCCATACATACGCAGATGAGGGCTGGACAAACAAAGATACCGATTTGAATGTGAAATTAAGAATGGTGATCTCAATTTTTCAACGTAAACACGTTTATGATTCTCGTGAAGGTGGCGGCAGACTGAGAGGCAATAAAAATAAAGTCCTAAATGGGTTACAAACTTGATTACAAGATACTCGTTTTATTTTAAGAAAATAAATTATTACGCCAATATAAAGTTTAAAATCTGTATAATCCGGTTTTTCGTCAACTGGATATACAGAAGTTATTTTGAGGAGAGTACATCGATCTCATGTTTTGCTGTCGCTTAAATATTAATTTGTGCTTTTCTTCACTAAAATTCAATTTAAAACTTATCGTCTGGCTCGTCTTAATAGATATTCACTTCATCAATGTCAGATTTAACGAATAGACTTTACTCATGAAAGTCATCTATCTTGACATCAGGTGGCTTATCTCGGGAACCCACAGATTTCATTATTTCTAGTAGGCTATTTTCAATTTCATATTTTATATTTTTAACAGCAAGTATATCATCAGCCTAAAATAAACTTTTAAATTAAAAAACAACAGTTGTTATGGAGGCTGAGGTACGGTTATTTGGTATTAAAATCAGGCAAACGCTGTGATCGATATGAACCACTGAATACATGTTTAAATGAATAGTGATCGAAAAATGTAAACATTGTTTTTTTTTTTACCTTTTTTGTTAATTTCGCTGGATTCACGTTCTGGTGATGAACCTGTAACAAAAGATACAACATATGAATAAATGCTATGTATGAAACGAGGGTTTTTTATGTGTTCGTAATTAAATATATGGGTTTGTAGTTTCCAGCATTCCATAAACTATGCCATTTGGTATTACAAAAATAAATATTTTAGGTTTATTATAAAAACATCTAAACTCTCAGAAACGGACAAACAGTTTTTTATCGTCAGCTTCGATGAGTTATCTATGAGAACAAAAATCCCAGAATAATCAATAGAGAATCTATTAATAAAAAGGAGGAAAACATGTTCTAATATCAAAACAGGTTATTTTTATGATACAAATTTTAAACACCCAATACCAATAAAAAAATAACATATAGAAACACGAAAATTGAGTCTTGAAACTAAGAATAATACTGTTATAGAGTTTCACGGAATAACAAAATACAAAGTTACGATACCCCCAGCCGTTGACGACAATTTACGAGCACTTCGTTTTAATTAGATAAACTTACATTAAATTTATTCCTCGAGATATAATAACTTTATACTGCCGCCAAAACGGAACCTTTTCGATTCAAAGGTCAATTATTACCCACTGAATATTTATAACGCTGTCAAGAATAGCAGACAAGGACCGGTTACGATAACCCGTTTCGGTGAGTAAAAGGTATGCGAAACAACCTTCTTTTTTGTCACGTATATTAAAAAAAAATGGAGTGGTCTGTTATTTATAAGTAAGTTTATTATAGCCAATTTGGTATTTAAATATGGCCGTGTCCATGCAAAGTTTTCGAAGCTAAATAATTTTGTCGAATAAATAACATAATGAGTTACCGATTTGGAACGATCAGAATGGCGTGGAACAGTAGAAAGGGAATGGTAATTTCTTGAAATGTGTAACTTTAAATCGATTGAATAAATATGTTCACGTCAACGATATCTGCAAACTGCAGTTGCGATTATCTGCAGTTTCTGAAATAATTAATGGCGAGGTAATGCGGCGAACGGCTGGTCAAATCAGACGAGGGTGGTTGTATGCGGCAGGTGGGCGAGTGGCAGTCTCTCATGCATGTATGTTTATGTTTTCTGTTTGCCCGCATGGCCGTCACATGCAGCTGCCGGTTCAGTAACCCGCGGACTCATATGCGACTCGACGTGGCCACGCCTAATGGATTTGTGATACGATTTTCTTTTACATCCTTTATCGGTTGGCTACTTTCGAATCTCTGGGTGGTCAGCGCTTCTTGAGGTCACCTTATGTTAAAATATCTCTAATTCATGCACGTTTGTAATTATATGTAAAATCACTGTCATAACACGAGCATTCAGTTTTCTTGCATGTATAAAATTATGCATGATTTTCATATAATCCGTAACTTTAACATTAATACTCTTATCAACGAAATTTTATACACTAGTTGCGCCCCGCGGTTTCATCCGCATAAGTCTCGATCCCGTGGGAATATCGGGATAAAAGTATCCTATGTCCTAACCCAGGTCATTGTCTACCCATGTGCCAAATTTCATTAAAAATCGTTCAGCCGTTTTAGCGTGGAAGCGTAACAAACAAACATACAAAAAAACAAATCTTTTCTCTTTATAGTTTAGATAATGGTTTCCTTTTTGTAAACAAAACTCCAAATCAAGAAATTGGACCACTCATTCTGCAATTAATTCATAAAAAAAGACCTTCCATCCATAATTGTGGTGTAGGACGTAGGTGTATAAAAACAGCTGAGTATAAATGCTTGTATGACTCGTCTGACATTTTATCGGAACCTGTTTTTAAGTTATGCAATAGAAAACATTATCCAGTTAATGGCATGCCGGCGCGACTGGCTGTTTAGCATAATCACCTGTCAATTGTAGTAAAATACATGAGGTGCGCTGTAATTACATAGATTTAGGAGGTTTTTGTCCTGCGGTTGGACTTTAATGGTATTGCGTAGCATTTATTATTATTAATAAACAAAACCTTCATCGTATATGTTCACAGCTGGTTCTACTTTATCGTTATTGTCCCGAGGAATTACACCGATAACTATGCTAGTAATATTTTTAATTTCAGTAACGAGAGTTTATTTCGAGAAGTAAATTTAATAGTTCATTAAGCATTTCATTTAAGTGGGAGGTTTAAGAATATTAAAATGCTAAGCGAACCACTCTAGTAGTTTCAGTCAAGGCCGAGTTGCACAGGTGGCTTGGAAACTAGATTAAGTAAATGAATTAATCATAGTTAACCAACGTAAAATGCCTTTAGGCGAGACAAATTGTGATTGGTGGGTCCTATCGTGTCGGATCTGTTCAGCCAATCGCTACTATGTAAACCAGTTTAGGGTTAAATGGTAATCCGTTCACAGGGTTAATCTACAACTTTACATTGTTGAAACTAGTTTGTACGTGACTATACAAATTAACAGGGATCGAGTTAGTCAAATTATTAGTAATTTGCCCAATTAAACATTATGTAAAGTTAAAAAAAAAAACATCAAAGAGATAATAATCAAACAGAAGTTTAATTTGAAATGTTTAAAAAAAATTATGACTTCGCGTAGCAACACAGTAATCTTTTCATTCCTATTATAACAGAAGGCCAGACTACAATATAATTTTCTAAAGCCTTATTCTTAAGAATGAGTAGCTATTTATTTTAATAGTGTCTACTTTTTATACGCATATTTTCAGAGTCCGAATAACCGCGTCTCGGCGTCATAACAAAAAACAGCAACTTTGTGGCGAAATTAATTTGCTAAGGCAGACAATGCACTGAGTAGACAGACTGTGGCCGCAAATATCCAAAATTGCAGCTTTTTTATCAAGCCGTAGCCAACCCGCGTAGCAACCCGTAGGGTAGCTCCTACGGATTGCTACGCGGGTTGGCTACGGCTGCTACTAGTGACGAAGCAGTTAAGATTTTTAAGTAAAAGGGCGATAATGTTCCCGTGTCGTACGTAGATGCGATGTCGTATCACAAGAAAAAATATTAAGTCTTGTGGTCGTAGACCGTAGGTAGCAACTCGCTGCGCTACAATTCCTAAGAATGAGTTACGATCTACTATCAAATTATCAAAAATGCTTAGATAAAAATTAATCTGCCTAGCCTTTTCCCAACTATATTGAGGTCGGCTTCCAGTCTAACCGGATACAGCTGAATACCAATATTTTACATGAAGCGACTGCCTATCTGACCTCCACAACCAAGAAAAAAAATGCTTAGATATTTGTGCGAAAAAAAAAGGTTATAATTATTTGTCTAATCATAAGAATTTGTTTAACCGCCTGTCTGCAGCAGTCTTTCAAACTAGTGTGTCCCCAGCCTAACATCGGTCTAACCCAACACGTGAGAGGTTGCGAGGCTAAATCTAATCATTATTTGAGCCGCACGCACGGGTTAATGGTAATGGCGGCCGGTATACTCGGGGGAGCAAAAAACATGCAGTTCTCCCCTTTAAGGCACCGCTCCACAGCCTTTCTTGATCGGCATGCCGACCGACAAGTCTGCAACTGGTCTGGACGTGAAAAATGGGGACTCGACTGCGTTCATTGCCCGATATACGCCGTGCTTGATACTACGGCCCGCTTACAGGCCAATTCGATCAACCGAAACGAGCGAATTAATCTGTAACGTTTAGAGCTCGAGCCGTTCATAAATTATTGCTGAGAAGGCGAGTTTGTTTGAGTTTAATGTTTGTAAATTATGTGTGTATGCTGTGTTAACTATTTTAAATAGCTTCCGTTTAACACCATTACTAAGAAACGACATAATTACTATGTCTCAATTGCATAAGAAAGTCGTGATTCTGGCATAAAAACTAATAAAAACCCGTTCAAATTACATACAAACTACGACAGAATGCCTTTAATTTATCCACAACCGTTCGCAAAATAAATTCCTATCTGTGCAATAAACTAAGTATCATGACTAACTGAACCCGATCGTTCAATATAAAATAGATGAAATGTCTGATCTAATTCTAATGGCAAAAACAATTTTACCTTCATCGATCAAAACGTCACTTTTGTCAGATAATGTTTAACTTTCTAATTGAGATAAGATGCTTTAAGAACTGGTTGTGTGTCGTCTGGTTAACGGATGTCGTCGACACACCGGACTGGAGACCAGTAGACCCGACCTGCCAAACCGGACGAAGCTCATTGAATTTATGTGAAGAATTAACCACAATACATAATTTATAGTCCACGAAATCGGGCTCACATGTCGAAACATCTCGTGTTACGAGCACAAACATAATCGGACTCAGTTACTGGAATGTATGAGTATTGCTGTATAAATATTTTACATGTTACGAGAATGGTGTAATGAATCGATGTCGGAAAAAAACGAGTTTATCTCTCATCGGTGCCTTTCTCTCGACTTGTTTATACTAAATCAGACTGAGTAACGTCGAACATTGAAAACACGCATACACTTGGCACACGTTCCAGATGAAACACAAACAAATAATATGTTGGACCGGTCTGCCGCTTTATATAGTCTTAAAATAGGTATGTTTTCATAAACCCGATATGAGAGTTTACGCAGAACTAGTCTCGGGAATGAGGTCAAACGAGTTGGCATGCGATCTTCTGTCGGTCCGCTGAAATATGCCAACGGTAATAAACAATACGTTGGCATCTTAATGTTAACACCCACTGGAGAAACTTGGGAACTAATGTTGCAAACTCGCCAATTGTTTCATAGCTAAATAAAGCTTGATTCTAGATGAAAGAAAATAATCATAGATGATTATACAGGATACTTGCATCTAGAACGCAGCTTAAATCAGCAGTAGAGATCGTAAATACGTGACGTGATGGTACATTCATTACGATAACAATAGCAATTGAAATGCAATCGTGTTACGAGTTGGAGTATTATATTATCAATCGTGTCGTGTCGTTCAATGCACCGCCTTATCGTCTTTGTAATTAACTTGAATGGAAACTTGTTTATAAATCTTATTGATCACGTTGCAGTCTCGACGATATATGTACAAAGACGTAATATTTAACTTCGGAACGAGAATAACAACGTGATTTATACATTATTTCGGAGAAAAACGATAATTTATATAAAAAATTGGGAACTCAGAAATATTGTCTAAAGTATGAAATAAATATTTCGTAGTCACTACAATAAATAAAGTGTAGACAGTTTCAATGTTAAAACAATCACTAAACGTATAATTCCTTATGATGAATGACAAAAAAAACAATCAAAAGCAACTGGCTTTTTTCGTTATTTTTTGTTTGTTTTGTGTTGCTCTGGCAAAGCTATCATGGCTCATGTTGAAAGGAGTTTTTATTTTCCGGGTTGAAGCGAACCTTCACGGGCGGTCGGTCGAAAAAGGAAGCCATTGCAAATGCGCCGAATTCAGCTTTATTTTACAGATCGAAAAATGGAGCAAAAACCTTAATCGATTGTACAGAGACCGTGTCGAGAGATTCTTCCTTCGTACAATGAATAAAAAACACTTAAGTGACAACTGTTGCGTAGTGAGATGAATAAAAAATGTTGGAAACGAGGTCACTTTACATCGTCTAGTGATGTGCACGCGTCGTAAAAGTTACGATCCATTACCTTTATTGTAGGCATCGATTGTAGGCCGCCCACTCTGCCTATACTATCTGCACTTATTTGTTCGCCGATAATAACTGGCTGGCCATGAATTCCAATAAATTTGTGCAGTAACATTTATACCATGTGTGGCTGTCGCAATCAAGTCATAAATTTAACGTAGACTCGATTGCTGTTATCTGGTTAATATGCAGCCATTTTAGATGCCAATAAATATTGATTGTCTGGTATGCAAATGGACCAGGCATGACTATTCAAAAAATCTCAATAACAAATTAAGAATCGTTTCTTTTTATGCTTGAAAACAATTCGAAGAATCGTTTAAATCCAGAAATAGAGGTAGCAGAATAGGGACATGAACTTTAGTGTATTGAAATAAATCTATTGGTTTCCAAACGAAGCTAATTCGACAACTTATACTTTGTAAACAAAAATTAAAAAGTTAAGCTTTCAATGAGCTGAAAGTTTTGTAAATTGAAATAATCTTGAAGCGGAAATGGGGCGTTAAATATTGATTAACGAGAGAATGTTGGCGTTTCGTGGAAGCCAATAAGTCATCGAGCTATTTGCGAGGCGAGACGCGTCAGTATTCCGTAGCCAGTCACCCGACCTCAGCTCCATTTGTTTGCCAACATTATGTTACGCTAACGCCTCGTGCCTATTGATAAACTGTTTACATATTGGAATGCAAACCACATTACGGATATACACGTTTGAATACTTATGTAAGTGCATACTAGAAACGAATCTCTTGTACGTAAACGTCAATCATTATTTATTACACTTGATGATTATTGTGATCAGTGTCGTAATAAATGGGCTTATAAATATTTTAAATTACCTAACATTTTTGTGATACTTACATTGTATGCTCACGTTTTCAAACTCTTGACCAGAATAGTTTATTAGCAGACGCACATTTGTATCTTCATATAAAACTTTAACAAAATCGTAAGGCTTGTGTAGACCAGCGCGACTTGTCGCGCGACACAAAGACACCGCTCGTCGCGCGACGAGCGGTGCCTTTGTGTCGCGTCGCGTGTCGCGCCTGTTTGAAGGAGCCTTTAATCTAGAAAAAGCTGAAAAAAGTTACACAACTCAAAAATAAATCTTTTTTACAATTTTGTCTTCCTGTCTGTTGTTTTGTATGTTTGTTGCCTCATCATGTGTCTTGACGAATTTTAATGAAATTTTACTGTTGTATAGCTGCTTATCTTAATTAAAACTGGGGCACGTCTTGATGGCTCATCTCAAGCGAAGATTGAGCTGTATCCCAACCCAACATCTTGATTGTAATAACTATTACGCATATCCGTAGATACAATGAATGCAAATGGAAGAATTCGACATCCACGCGCACGGAGTTGCGGGCACAGCTTAGTACGTAATAATTCTGTATTATTTATGAATGTTTACATAGGTATGTATTTTCTTCTGTAATACCGTGGAAGACGCACATATGTTACGTGTTTGCTAAAGGCTTTTATAAAAAAATAAAATAAACGGCTTGTAGCTATAAACAACGACTATAAATGGAAACAGATCAAGGTGGAGGAAATTTATTCAGTATGTATTATCTTCCCGGTTGTTGACTGAATAATCCGATCAATTTGCGTCATTGATACATTTGAATTTCATGATTCTATCGTAGGTATCTGATCTACACCATCTATTTACCTTGCATTACGAAAATTTTCGAACAAAATATCAAATTGAATACAAAAGTTATCTTATTTGCATTGAAAAGAAAATGTCGTGAACTTGAACTGTGAACAAAAATTCATTTAGCTGAGAGTCGCATAAGCAATAAAGGTCATTGAGAACCCACGCGAACTCGGTTCCCATGGCCGTCGGAAACAATACCAGAACCGCGAGACTCGAAGCGCATAAAGCCGAGAACAATCGGGCGAATGGAAACAAGAGAGCGATATAAATCAAGCTAAGCATTGCGTGCATCGGCCGGCCATAGATCCTCGCGTTTCAGCTCGCCTGCCCGCCGCGCCGCGCCGCACCGCTTATAATTACCGACTACTTTCGCCAACCGACGGCCCGCCGCCATCTTGCTATTTATATTGCAAAATGGCGGACGGCGCGCAGCACGTGTTCCTCTTTCTTTTGTTATTTAAAGAAACTGGCGCTCGTGCATTTCAAAAGCAGAATGTGCTAATAAGTTATTTGATGCATAAGAGCGGCCGAGATACTGAAATTCACTAGTTGTACCTTCATATGGATTTAGAGCTCGAGTCGCGAACAAGGTCTCTCAGAATTTACATTGAATAGGGAGCCGTTAAGTTCGATGTGACTGGACGCAAGGAAGGTCACCTTGACCGAACGAGCGCGGTAGTTTGTCTTGCTGACTGAATAACTTGGAATTAAATTAAATTTAAATATGTAGGTACCTACTTCGTTCCTAAATAACACATTAAAGTATTAAAGATGTTAATGAACCGACCTTATCAGTAGACGTATCTCTGTGTAAAATAGGTTATGTTGTAGAACAAGTACGGAGTGCACTTAGGTACCTATTTACTTACTGCAATTCACAAGACTGTGTCTAATTGGCATTTTGAATATGTAAATTAACGCCAATTTAGTGGAGTGAATATTTAAAAAGGAAACGAGTTTACCTGCGACTATAAGTAGTCTTAAAAATTTAAAGATAAATAACTGATACACGAAAGGAGTGCGTCACTATCTATGTAAACAAGTCTACTGAATACTAAACAAATATCGGAACAGTAACCAATGTTTGCAGAGCTCTGTATAAGAACAAAGGATATTGATGAACTTGAAAAATCAACAATGTTATCAATAGAGCAATAAATACTCGATAACAAAATTGCACAACTAATACATCACACTCATAACGAATTGATAACTGTTATCTGAAGCAAGTGGGTCAGCTCTAACCATGCCGATGGCAAATTACAATGTTGAATAATAATAACGTGTAACATGCTACATATTGGATCTTTAGTAATAATAATTTTGTTTTCGTATAAAATACATAGCAACTCTTAATAAGTTAAAGATAACGTCATGTGTATAAATAGAATAAGCCAACGTATTGAACTTCAAGAGGGTAACGTGTAGATTTGATGGCTTCCTGCTAGTTAGCCGATCGTGCTACAGGGCCTACAGGAAACCGAAATCGAATATAATTTCAATGCAGATCTTGCAAAGGCGTTCGCTTAGTATTCAGCGAGTTTGCGCCGATGGCGAGTGACTATGATCGGGTCCGGCGGGCGCCGCTTGAATATGTATGAGCCACGAGCCACTCAACACTACACACGCACGGGTTTAGCCGTGACACACATCCTCAGCAAATATCTAACCGATTCTTCTCACTTTACATACTTATTGAAATGTTTCGCTACATTACACTACATTTAAAAGTTTAATAGAGCAACTATTTAACTCATTGTCAATCCAAATGAGTTCAACAATGTTTAATTCATTGTTTAGTTGAGGGAAACTTTAATGCGCTATTGTAGTAATGTAATACATACATAAACTCACGCCTTCTTCCCATGGGGATAGGCAGAAACTATACAACGCCACGTGCTACGCAACTTAAATACTCTTTAGTACTTAATGTAATCTTGTATAAAAATTATTGTTTTAAATCGGAGAACAATAGTTTCAGGGTTCTTCTTCGTGACAGCAGTCATGGTACCCTTGATATTGGTGCCAATTCCCTTGTTCACAAACTAAACTAAATTTAAATTCAGTGCATCTTTTTCTTTCTATTTCATTAAGAAAAGGACAGAAGATAAATTTTAGTTTAGTCCTGTCAAATTAATCAGCGCTTGACGTAAATTGACGTAATTTTAGTAGGCAAGTTTTTAATCACGTCTAAACTTGTATGGAGTAGTGACAGGCGCTGATTAATTTAACAGGACTAAACTAAAATTTATCTTCTGTCCTTTTCTTAATGAAATAGAAAGAAAAAGATGCACTGAACTTAAATTTAGTTTAGTTTGTGAACAAGAGAATCGGCACCATTGACGATAAAATCATATTATTATTACCTACCCTAAGCTTAGCCATAAACAGTGATCTATTCAATAGTCGTTAATCTATTTCAGATATTTCCGTTCGCCCGGTGTCCTTTATGTGCGATAATTGCGTTGCGACCAATCGAAGGCCAATGGCCTCATTTCGTGGCATCGCATTTGTCAATATTTGATTAAGCGTAGTAGAATTTATGGCTCACAAAAAGTTAAATCTGTTTATACAAAAGCAAAAAAAACTTAAGTCGATGTTCTGAGAACGACGAGCATGACTGACACGTCGTGCGAGCCGAGTACAATGTGAAGAACCCCGTATTAATGCCTCGTAGAACAATGAATAGATAATAAAAAAATGCAAATTCAATGACGTTTGGATAAGGCAGAATATTTATTTAACCTCGAATGTAAGATGAAAATTGAATAAGTTATTTTGTTTTGCCAAAGTAGCTTTAATCGTATTGTCGCAAAGAAAACATCAAAGTATCCAAATTATATCAATCAACCGGCACTTTATTCAGCAATGTTAATGAGTCATTAGTATTTGTAGAAAACACATGTCGTCCAGCCATTCTCTGTCTCAAGTCTCGTTACCCACATCTGTCATGTTCACGGTTACGTTGTTAACACATGTTAGCTAATGGCCCCTTCCCGACATGCCACGCTCGCTACGTGCTTATAAAAGAACGTATGCTCGTAAAATGCTCTCGCTAAAACCTCCTAAACTCCAAAATAACGACGTACAATTTACTTCAGAATGAACGTTAACGGTAACAAAGCTAATAAAGATGCGATCATCAAACGGAGTTAGTGCAAAAATGCAATAGCAAATTGCAATGCACAATAGAAAAGAAACGAGAATGAAGCGTGCGAAGTGGTGGTGCGCGACGTGGGAAAGCGAATGGCGGCTTTGGTGCTGGCGGCCATCTTGGATTGGGCTCGTTCGGAAAACATCACGTGTCCACGTGTCCGCCTGGCAACAGCGTACAACAAGCGCTAAACGGAGCGGAACAATTCGTATACACCACGTGGTTTTTTATTTGTGCAGCATTCCGATGCCTGACGGGCCCGACGGCTATTGAATTTATTGATTGGTTCGCGTACTCTTTCAGCAGCTACATTGATAAAATAATTTGAAGCATTAAAATTTACAAATCTACCTGCTAGTCAACCTATGAACCTTACATTATGTACGTACTTATTTTGTTTTTGAAAATATTTCTGTGATATTATTTATATTTGTAACATTGTTTGTTCATATTTTGTTTTTTTTTTAATTGTATTTTAATAATAATATTAATCATTAATTAAGTAATCTAATGAATAAAACTACAACCATGTTTTTCAAAACAAATCAACATTCAAGAGCAAAATAAAATAATTCACTCTGCTCTCCGTGCAAACAATATAATGGCACATTGTGCAAAGCAAGGAATATACATAGTAGAGATAGGCACATGATTAAATAAGGAAGTATATTGTACAGGGTGTCAGGGACATCGACGCTAAAACTGACACCATGGATTCAGTACATGATTCTGAACCCCTCTGCGTTGAAATTTTTCGTCGGTTATTTTTAAAAAAATCAGCTGTTACATAGAAAACTGCAATACCTACGCGGTCAAAATGGCTCCACTACCACATAGAGGTGTGTTGTGTACTTGTGTACGCGGACTAAGCGAGACGGCAACAGAGCGCTCGTTCTAGACTAGTTTCGCTATACAGCAGTCGCGACTGCCGCGCCGCGGTGACTGCTTGTCCTTTGAATTTAAATTGCGAACGTTCGGGAGGCGAAAAGTACGTTGCTTTGAAAATGAAGCCGGCACGGGTTCAGTCACGAGGACGTTCATATTGCAGTGTCAACGGATGTTTCAATACATCGGAGTCTAAACCGGATATCTCGTATTTCAAACATCCTTTGGACGTGGAAAGGTAAGTCGACATTGAATTTTTATTATCATTACAGAAATACCTACGCTGTTTAAAAACAGCATTGTGAAGGGAGAATTATGATAACTGACGACGACAGAGAAATCTTATTCCTTTCCTTTCTTCTAATTCCATAATTCTCACATTTTTGTTTTTGTACAGTAGGCCGCACGTCAGTGGCTAACTGACCTTGAACTAGCCTAGCGTAGTACGGAGTTTCAGTGGAATAAGAGGCCACCTTATACTGATTTTGCTACTAAAGTGTAAAAAATAACGCACGGGCGGTGCGACGGCGGCGCCACCTAAGCCCCCGCGGGCGGCTCGGCGGCGTCGCAGTATGAACGACACTGAAAATCACGAAGGGCCCGATCACACGTACTATCGAAGAAACACATATCTAAGCAGTTTGAAAACAAAATCCCGTGCAGACGACCCTTTTTTTCCGTAGGTAAGCGTTACTATATCGGCCGAGCGCTGGAAGCAAGAATAGTCCTTACGGTGAATAGAAATGCGTTTCTTCGATGGTACGTGTGATCGGGCCCTTCGTGATTTTGACCACAACCACACCAATAGTTAATGATAACATGTTTTTCTTTCAGGCGGCTGAAATGGCTTCAATTGATAGGCCGAGAAGAATTGATAGACAGACCCGGAAAAAATTATTGCGTTTGTGAAGATCATTTTAAAGTGCAGGATGTTTTACCGGGTATACAACGCAAAAAATTAAAAAAGAATGCGTTGCCTGCTCTTCATTTACCGGTTCAGTCGCAGAGCCAATCTGAAGAAACAGATATGGACATGGAAGTTTCCGTCAAAATTGAAGAATGTGAAGATCAACCGAGTTTGTTTGCTGAACCTCTGCCAGAGGTAACAAGGAAAAGAAAATTAGCATCGCCTCCTCCAGGATGTAGCAGCAAAACAGAAATTGAAACTCAAAACAGTAACTTAGTTTTTTTGGGACAAGATACGTTTAAAAAAATGTGCAATAAATTTCTGACGAAAGCACTTGCTGACATAGTTATAGCGCAAATGAATTTAAAAAAATTAGCAGTAAAAAAAGGCATTGATATCAACCTAATGTACTTGAATTTATACCACAGCAATCCTCAAGCCTACCGAATGCTGCAAGGTGCTTTACGTCTGCCATGTTCTTTAAGCTTACATAAGAATGTCATACCGATATCCTCAGAAATAAAAGGTAATTTTATGTCGCTGTTTACAAGGAAAGTTGAAAACATGACAGATATGGAAAAGAACTGCTCTGCTGTAATAAGTTCTATATCTTTAAAGCCCAATTTATTCTATAGCATAGATCATGATATAATTGTTGGTTTCCTCGATATCAATGGAATTAGGTTACCAGATACAGCAGAAAAAGCTTATGTTATGATGGTGCACGGAATATATGGTAATTGGAAACAACCTGTTGGATATGCATTGCTATCTAGAGGTGAAAAGTCTATTGAGTTTAATGAATGGATTGACGGATTATTAGAAGAGCTATTTAAAATCGGACTTAACGTTCGAACTTTTGTCTCCGACACAGGAAACGAATTTATTAACGCAGCAAAAAATAGATCTGTCACCATTGAGAAACCATATTTCTTCATCAACGATAGAAAAATATACTACATATTTGATGCTCCTCATCTTATTAAATTAGTTCGCAACCTTTTCATAGAACATGATTTTCTCTTTCAAGATAGTCAAGCTAAATATGAACACGTCCGTAATTTTTATGCTGTGGATAAAAAAAAAGAATACAAACTTGCGCCCAAATTAACTAAGAATCATATTCATCCCACAAATTTCGAGAAAAAGGAACTACGCTATGCCACACAGCTACTAAGCAATTCTGTAGCCACAGGAATATCAACCTACGTCGACTTTCGCTTTGTTGAATCTGGAAGAGAAACTGCAGATTTTATTAAATTAATGAACAATTTGTTTGATTCTTTGAACTCATTTGACTTAAAAGACACTGATGAGTATAAAAGCGTTTTTCGAGGCAAAAAATCACAAATAGATTTTTTCAATGAAATGTTGATATTTTTCCGAGACATAAAATTGTGTGATACAAAATTTGAACCAAAGTTTACTGAAGGTTTTCAAATAACAATTACATCTATCTTACAGCTATTCGATGACATTAAGACAGAAGGATACACATTTTTGCCAACAAGGCGGCTGAATCTGGAAGTACTTGATCATTTGTTTGATGAAGTTAGAACAAAATGTGGCATAGCCTCAGAACCTACGAGTTGGCAGTTTGTGTCGACTTACCGAAAAATTTTAATATCCAACTTTATGAAATCTCAACAAAAGAAAAATTCCGCAGAAGATTTGACAAAATGGCTTATCCAAATTCAGACCAATCGGTTTAAACGAGTCCTATCTGATAAACCGGTGAATTTATTTTTAAACTCTGATGACGATTCTGAAAGCACTTTTAAGATTAAGACTTCTGATTACAACAAACTGGAATTTCAAAAAAAACATCGTCTTTTCGAAGTTAGCCACTACCTCCTGACGAAATGTGCTGAAAAACACGAATGTAAATTTTTTAGATCATATATCAAACCATATAAAAATATACCCGATTTCATTGAAGAGAATCGCTATCGCGGCTACAGAAGATATAGTAAAGACCAGTGTAAGAGTTTGTTAGTAGTGCCGTGCGATAATTTTGTTCAATTTGTTAAGAGAATGGACGCAACGTTTGTTTCAAGCTTTATAATGGTAAATTCTAAGCATAACGTAGGGCAATTACTTTATAATAGTGTTATCGAGGAACCCTATAATTGTCCACCGTGCGGCTGCTTTCCTAAGCCTTATCTTGTAAAACTGTTTGTAAGAATGAACATACATAATGTCATAAAATTTAACAATAAAGCTTTTGGTTTATCCAGATCCAATGTTGGAAAAATAGTTATTAGTTGTTTATAAAAACATATTGCTGATAAATATATTGTAACAACTTTTATCAACTTGTGTTTTATTAAGCTTACTTTAATAAGTACGCAAAACTGTAAGTCATTATTAATTATGTACTTAGATAGTAGAAACTCGAAAATTTTGCCTGTAGGGCACAGAATAAAAACTCTACGTAACCTGGTAACCTAATAGTTATAAATTTCAAAGAACACCTATAGTCTTCTAAAATTCCTTTTCTTCAGAATATTAATGCAAATTAACATACAATTTAAGGAGCCTCCTCTTAACTCATAAACAGGATTTTTTGCGTCAGGCTCTCGGCCGAGATAATAAAATATATGTATAAGGATATTGAAAAACAATAATATCGCATTGCTCACAATCTGAGTGTTGGTACCTACCAACCAATAAATTTTACCTACAAGAAATAAATTTAACTAATATCCTAGTGTGTTGGGTCTTATTTACATAACGAATAATGCACGCTAATGTATAGCACTGCATTGAAATTCACAAATAAATGCATGCATATTTATGAAGTACAGTCACATAATTATTCTTATTAATCAAATGTTTTGTGTTAACCGAAGTAGCTCAGTATCGAGGTAAATGGCACGCGATTAAAGAAGCCTAAGCATCCCAGCAGAGGACTGCTATGATGACGAAGACCCGGACAATCAAATGTCATGTCACAAAGATATGCTACTAACAGTTCCGAACACGAATTTTGGTTAATATATTTACTTAATTTGTATGGCTGTGTCGTTGGTCATGTAGTCGCAAGCGGTACTGTTGAGTGAGGTCCTGTCTTGGGTTCGATTCCCGGGTCAGGCAGTGTTATTGAGTTTTTCCATCTAGAATTTCTCAGTAGCGGCATGGAGTCTGGATTTGTGCCCGGTTGATGGCAATAGGCTCGCCCTCTATTACATGGGACTTCAACATAACTGGCGAAATGTGGGTGTTCTATAGGTACACCTCTGCCTGACCCTTCGAGGATTACAGGCGTGATGTTATGTTTATTTTTATCTGCCAGCCTTTTCCCAACTATGTTGGGGTCGGCTTCCAGTCTAACCGGATGCAGATGAATACCAGTATATTAAATGGAGCGGCTATCTGACCTCCACAACCTAGTTACTAGGTAACACGATACCCCTTGGTAAAACTGGTTGGCAGACTTTCGGGCTTCTGACGACCCGTAACGACTGTCAAAGATCCACGAATGACAACCGGCTTTCCGAGGCACGGAGGGGTCTTGGTATATATAGATGATCACCTATCCACGGACTAACCGCGGCAAGCGTAGCTTAACCCTTGGAACGTGGATCCACGCGAGACACAATGGTTTTTTAATTGTTTCTGTAATTACGGCATTCGAGAGGTTAATCTGATCGATCGACCCGTGGGGCTATTATTAGTATCTAAATAATTATTTATTTGCTCTCATGCACATCACACATTTTATAATATTTTACTGAAGGTTTTTGTACATGAACCCTGTCAGGGCACTGCAAAGAACAATGTTGGTTTGCTGTTGAGTTGTGAACATTGTCATAAATTCAGTCAAAACTTATGAAAATACAATTAAATACATTTCAGAAATAATAAAAATAAAAATACATGTCAAGACGTCGAAATGATCTCCAATGAATAGTAACAGTAATAAACAATATACAATCAAACACAATTTAGCAACGAGCTCCTCGCGTTGATGCATATTATGTGGGAGTTTATAGTTATTTAATGTTTTTCGTGACAAACGTTTCCTCCACGACCAACACGCCACGCGTGACTCACTTGTATTGTATTGTGTTATGTTATTATTACGTCTGCGCGATGTTGCCAGCTCAGCATTATACGCTTTTATGGTATGTCAGCGATTTATGTCTCGACCGTTAATGTCATTCAAACTCAAAGTATCTCCATTTTACCACTTACTAGACCCAGATTTAATACCATTGATTTGAAAAAAATATTGTAACGTATAGCCCATGACCCATGGGCCCGCATGGCGAGATTTTAAATGTATCAACGGCATTTAGCAGAATGTCCAGATTTCCAGAATAAGTATGTAAGTAGTGATGCTGTCGTTGTAATCGCATTCCAGACAAATTCACATAAAAATTCCAACAAGAGCATTAGTATGGGCGTCGCGTCTCGACAGCTGATAGGCTGGGGTAGACAAGAGCATCAATCTTAAGACGATCCTAAAAAGGTGAGCCGTTATGTAACTCTTTTGTGCGAACGTGAACAGGCGCGCAGACCGAATACATTATGCAGAGTTTTTATCTCGACGCCTCTCAGGACACGCATTGGCTGTTTCTGTGTAGTCCTGCATGCAAATGTGGTAAAAGACTCCTTGTTCCTGCCGCAGGCTATCATTTCGTTCAAATGTACCCAATTAAGCTACCTACCAACAGTAACTGGATGTTTGCGTCAGTAATATGCTAACATTTTTCGCAAATCTTATCTAATCTCCACGACTGTCTGAATATACTTCATGATAAAATACTCATTCGAATAATATCTCGGGGTTATCATTACATAACCTCAAAAGATAACAAAAGAGTCAACAAAAGCCAGCTCAGAGCTCTCGCCAGCCCGCTACCATCACGTAATTCGTGAAATTCAATGACAAAAAAGTGGATAAAAAACTAGCCAGTTGGCAAAAAAATTAACGGCAACCAAATCTGATAGAATGGGACAGAGGTAGTGGATTGCAACCGTTAGAAGGAGACGGATGTGCACGCCATCTTGCCTGCATCGAGTCTTTAGTCACGCGCAGTAAAACAGCGTTTCTATTTTTTGCGCGCTCTCGTCTGACCTCCTTGGTTTATCGTTATCATACAGCTCTAATAATAAATGGATTTCGCTCGTCATGGAATGTGCGCGCACAACAAGCGGGGCATAGCAATAACGAAGATAGCCTTCGCCCGAGGCTCGTCAAATTTATAGGCCTGCATGCAGCCGCTCAATTAATTGCACAAATTACCTTATCCACTAAATCAATTTACATTATACGCTCAAACTGCCTTCCCGTTGTAATGGTTATTGCATAGATTAGTTAAGATTACTCGTATAATACTCTATATTGTTGTGTCTACTGTTCCTTTCGATAAAATACGGCCCACTTAACCCCTTAATAGTGAAGTTCATAGTCAATTAGTACAGCAACACAGTTGTGAACTTTCGACGTCTGCGTGCAAACGAGATACAATTGGCCGCTTTTCGAGACTGTACTGTTTAATTGAGACGTTTTAAACTAACAATCACGATATTTCGTGACTCAATGTTTAATAAGTATAAGCTATGTACTTACTTATTAATGACGTTGCGTGACTATTTACAGTTTGTTACAAAGTATTTAATTCAACATTATATTTATTAATTCGTTGTTAGTTTTGAAAGCACCGTTTTTTCTTAAAACGTGGCGGATATTTCCGAGGCAAGTCAAGGACGGATCGAACACGAACCCATTGAGAGCAATCACGAGTGAAGCTTCTTTATCGGATGCCATGATTTACTGACTCAATAATGTGGCCATTTAGTCATTAATCATGATGCTCAGACATGATTTGTGACGTAAAGCGACGTAAAATCGTGCAATATCCATAAAATACAGTTAGTACTAGCTGTCTGTAGACAGACTATGACTTATAGGCGACATAAAATTCCATTACAGGTACATTTTACTTAGTAAGCTGCACAAACTTCATGACCTAATAAAAATAAATGTGTAGAAAAATTAATCCTTTGTCTGGGAAAGTGTGCGGTGATAAAACAGAGACGTTTTCACGTAAGTATAAAAAACACACACACGCCAGATACTTTTAAGAAAACTTTACTAGTTAGAATAACTCCGGTCGTTTGGAAAACAAAACTAACTTGAAGCAATGAATAAGAAGACACTATAAATTAACTCGGGTAATGTAATACAAAGTTTATTCGCAGCCAGACAGCAATTACGTCGAGAACTTTAAGCGGTATTCACGAACACCAAAGAGGATGGGGGGATTCCCCCTCCGGCGCCCTCCCATCGCTCACCCCTTTGAAACGTTTCAAACTCACAGCAGGGGGGGAAATTGTCAAAGTTCCACCATCCTCGGATTCTATCCGATTATTTTGGAATCTTTTAGGGCTTCTAACTTTGTTTGACACTTGGGACTGAGAGAAAAAGTTGATCGTTCAGTGGATTAATTGAATTCACCGCGATTTCATTACGCATTGTTGTCAGTGGGGGCGAAACTTCTGTTGTGGGTACTTGTTGAGCGGATACAACATTACTTCCACTTAAATAAACACCCTTCACCGTTTTACTGTTACGTATAGCTTCATGATTCGTATCGGTGGAGAGAGAATGAATTCCAAATTACACAATCCAATTAAAATGTGAACGAAAACTGAAGGGTTTCATAACAAAGCAAATGAAGACGAAGAAGTGGCAAATAAACATGTTATTTTAAAGTAGGAAGGCTGCGAGCTGCGAGGCGGCAGGAGTTGGGCGCAGTCCACAAAGTTGGCAAGTTCAGAACTTCTGCCGGTTGGAACTCGGCTGCTTCAAAACTGTAATGGCTGGAAGCAGATAATCTGCAAGTTTGTCACTGTAAGCAAACTTCGCTAATATGATCCGTAATTACTTTCCAAGCATGATCTTGATAACGCTCACGAATATTTTACTGGGAGAGAATATTAAATATCAACTCGAGTCTTTGATCAATATTAGCTTCAAATTAATAATGAATCTATTAAACGCAAAACGATTTTATTAAATCAAGGTAACGTTCATCAGTTGTTGAACTTTGCTTTGAAAGTGTTAAGTATTTCAACAAAAGAAAGTCACACAATAATCAGGCACATATTGATTGCCTTGGTTTACGAACCAAATAAAAGTTAAATAAAATAGTTTACGTCAGTAACTTACCTAACACAATTACCTACCCAGTAGACAAAGAGAAATAAAACTGTAGCAATAAAATTGGAACAATAAACGTCGCGTATAAAAATAGAACAATCCGTTGAAACTTTCATTTTAATGAAATATAGAAACAAAGAATAACAAGAAAGTTTTATAACGAGCAACTCTTGGAAAACCTGAACTGAACGTCATCTTGCGAAATATAAAACCTAATATTGTTTAACTTTCCGTTAAAAGTCTGAAAGTATATAATGGTGTTGCTGAATTTACACTTAAATGGTAAAGTGGATATTCCTGTTTCAGATCTTTCTTTAACAATTATTTTTATAAACAATTCTAGGTAAGTTATTTTTAGCTTGGAGTAAACAAAGATAATGATGAATTTTAAGAAGTCAGATAAGGAAAATATAGACGTAGTTTTTATTATGTACTTACAAAATATGATAATTATAAACAAAGATGATAGTAGTATTGAAACATAATAAGACAATGTAGCAGATAAGCAGAGTAAACCCCAACTTAATACAAACAAAGTATACGTGAGTCGGACTTGGTATCTCCAGCTCGATGAATAACTTACTGACACAGAACTTCGCCTCGACCTTAGTTATATAATTGAGTTGTACGGATTCACCAACTTCGGAAATTGATTATTAACTCAGAAATTGGGATTGCAAAGGAAAGACTCCATTTAATTCTGTCTTCGGTTAAAACTTTGCGAAAACATGAAATTGTTCCTCAAGTTTATAATAACCAAAGTAAAACAATATTTATGACTTTGCGAAATACGTTTCTAATGCAATGATGGATCATATTGATTACTTTTCCTGATGGTAAATTAGTTTCTAGATTACTGGCCTCAGTTTCTCCTATTAGTGTTAGAAGATTAGGGTCTCGGCAGCTAAATTACTTCATACGATCATTATGTTGAAACGGCAAGTAATGAACTTCGATAATACCTTCGACGTCTTCGACGATACCTACCTAAATAAATTCTCTTCGATAAAATCATTACTATTTACAGGTAAATTACTTAGCGAACCTCTAATCAGAGATTAATTAATTTTGAAAGTAATTAAAGCAGCACTTAATTACACTCTCATTTGGATTTGGTGAAAGTCAAATATTTGGGGAGAAATAAAATGTTAGGTAAGTAGGTAGATACTGATAAGATTAAAAATTAAAGACTATGTTAACTTATCAAATTAATATTATTTTATCTTGTCAATTTTATTGAAGATAAAATATCGTATGTTATTTACAATTTTCCACAATTACCGGATAAACATCTATCGGTTATCAACGAGTTTATCATCGAATGCACTATAAGTAAAGATAGGTATGTCTGGAATTCCGCATTAATAGACGGGGTCTTTTGTTTATTATTCTTTAGGTACATTTTGCATAATGTTTTCATCACATTACCATATTTCATAGTCATAGAAGTCAATAAGACTAATAATCAGCCTGTATAGTCCCACTGCAGGGAAAAGGCCTCCCTCGTCATATTCACAACAAAATGCCACCAAAACTTAATAATGATTAAACATATTGATTGCTTTTGCTCATTTTACTATATCAACTTTAATAAAACCAATATCAGTATTTAAGTTAATCTGATATTACAATCGACGTGACCACTAAAGTTTCTACAAACCCTGTTTGGTATTCAACGGATGTAACGAGTCCCAAATCCACGGCCACTAGGGTAAAACAATAACTGTAAATTAAGCTGGAAACTCATTAAAAGCGAGCTGAGAGAGGACGGTGCTACAACATGTTTTATACGATCGAACTTTAATTGGGAGGACCGAGGTTCACTTGATATTTGTTAACTTACTCAAATTGGTTTCAATATTCTCAGTAACTTCTCGACACTTTTTATAAACGCCTTACTTGTGCCGTTACATAACGTTTCATATCTGCTGTTTGTTATTGTATTGCTGTTTATATAAAACGCTCTTTTACGACAACATCGTGGAAGCGATTTTCTTCTCTTTTCGTTTAAAAAATCTGAATATTATTATCATTACGATCTTTACGATCCTTATATTTTCCAACCATGTTTGTAGCATATGAGTAATCACAGCGGGTATGAAGGCTTAAGGCACTTGATTCCGTGAAAATGATTCCACATTTATATTCAAGTTAACTGCTACAGCAAAGGTCGATCCGGCCGTTTACAGGGAAGGGAAACCATCAATCAACATTTAGTTGATACGACCACTTGGAATACGATTACTTGTACATCGACGTTGGCGCATTTCCAATTCCAGTTCAGATAGCTATTTACAACCGTAGAGTTCATGTACTGGCTATAAATAAATATGTTCTAATTGAAAAAAAATGCCATGATAGAATGATAAGCAATGAATGCTGTAGATAGAAATGTCAAAGAAGGAACGCTGTAAAATGAGTAAAGTATGTTGAAATGTGTACTCAAGATATGTAAGTAAAGAAAGTAATTTAAAACATGTTAAACAATGTACTATTAAGTATTAATTTGTATACACGACATGATTGTGAATAGGATTGTGTAAGAAAAGCGATAAAAGTTGGTATATTTGCACATCTAAAAGAGTCTGAGTCATTGCGTTTACGGTTTGTTTTCCTTCTTACTAAGTTCCGAATTGGGAAGCATAATTTATGGCATCTCGTTTTATGGATATCGTAATGACTAGCAAGAATCGTATGAAGTTTGGGCCCAAACAAACAATCTATTACTGTGGATCATTTACACGTTTATTATACAAAGACGATACTTAATACAAATAACGTTTAATTTAATTTGCACTTGCGGTAAATCCCAGACTACGCAACAAACATTGTAACAAAACTCAAGAATAAACACTGATTAATAAGTAATCAAATTGAATCAACAGAAAACAAGCAAGCATAATGACTGCAAAAATACCTAAAAATGATAGCATCAGAAGAACTAAAAACATCAACGATAATGATAATATTTCATGACTTTTAATCATTTCAGTTGTAGATAATGAAACACAATTTATTGTTCATGCTACATGCGGTTACATTTTTGTGAAATAAACGTAATTCGTAAAGTCTAAATACCCTTGAGATTGTGACCATATTTTTTCGTTGGAGCGAAGCCAACCAATTCGCAATACAGCATTAATTCACTTACTTAACACACAGTTTTATCGTTTTCAGCACCGGATTGTGACATTTCATATTGTAAGGAAATGTTAATATTTGCTCAAATAATACCACATTGCTATACCAGTTTGATACAATACAAACTGACAGTTCAATAAAATTACTAGGATAATGACTGCAATATTAATGTTTCAATAAGCTGCTTGGAAATAATAATCCGCATAAATAATTGTCTCGTTCACGGCCGCGATCTTTGTGGATGTAATAAAATTGTCTCCAGCTCTCGACGTTTCCTCATTGCGAGGGTCATGACCTCTTACATCGGCTCTTTATGTATTTCATCTCAATTTTATACGCCAAACAAATTACTGAAATTTTCCCAACGCTCAAAGTCAAATTATACTCATTGAAGATTATTTGAGAGAACGTCGCCCGTCATAAATATTGTCCTCTGTTCATTGTTTCCAATGAAAAATATGATAAATGGCAGCCATTACGGTGGGCCACGTTTGGCGTGCCGCCACGGTCGTCAGCCTCGCCTTGACCAACATCGAGACGTGATCCGAGATGTCCGTTTCACTGTATGCGCATATTGATTACCAGATTATAGAGTTCCTTTGCATAATTCGCCAGATGCATATTGATACGGAGCTGTTTAAAAAATAAAACAGAATTTCAATGAATAATACATTAGATGGGAAAAGAGGTTCATTTTTGCCATTCAACTAAATCTTAATTTAGGCGATTTCAAGCGAATTGACAGTAATTGAACTGAGAAAACGAATGGTTCAAAAAACCTTGAGTAATTGTTATTTATTTACCATTTAATTAAAGGTATTTAAGTTAGTCACGACAATCAAGAGCGAAGACGTCAGACCTTGTTGATCAAGTACATAATCATCGAGTATTTAAATGTCAGACTGAAAACGCAAACGAGCCACGTGGGTGCGTTCCCACATTTTGTTTCCATTCTTGTCACATTTATTGTTGGAACTCGCCCATTCTCTCGATTAAATATGCAAATAGAATCGTTTATTTCCAAACCATCAGTTATTTTAGTTCATTTGTAATCTAGAATATAATTAGAATGTTCATTAACAAGGGAAACGAGCTAAAATCATTAGCATAACCGTAATATAGTGTCGTTTTAATGATAAGTACTAGTTTTATTTTACAAAACTATTTAGGTTACTATCAATAAATACCAGACAACATGCGCGAATGGACGACCAGACAACGAAGTAATTTAAAAACGTATTTTATGAACCTATTTCAATGTTACATGTATTTTATTTAATGTACATTCTCAATGCTCACGTCCTGCCGAGAGCTACCAGACAAACAATTTTATTAAGAGACACGATTGTGGCTCTGATAAAGGCGTAATGAAAATAAACTTTAGTTGTGACCTACTTCACAATCGTACGCTAGTTTGTTTAAAACGATAACACGCCGCTTCCAATGATACATTTAATAACAAGGATTTATGTTATCAGGAACACTTAGAGATAGCACGTCTATGTAAAAACACGACGAGGAACGCTCAAACGGTCCTATCAGCCGACAAACAGGAATCAACAATTAATTTAACACAAAGTCACATGATTTTACAAATTACGTACGCTGCTTGGTGGGTTGTCTAAAACCTTTTGAAGTTAAAATGTACATCAGCAACTTATTAAGTAATTTGTAATGGTATAAATAGGGAAAATGCAGAACAGGAATGCATAATATTTGCGCAGCAGATAATCAATTTCGTATTCATGGAATTCAAGACAAACAGCCACGTAAGCTGTTTATTTTCCTGTGAATACCGAAGAATCGCCTGGGAAATATCAATAAGTACTATATTATTGAATACTTCTGCGTTCATTGTTACGGAATACGGCTGTTTATAGACGAGAGGTGACCGGCTGCGTCTATTGTGTATTGTTATGATTTTCAAACCGAATCCATTAGCTCTACACATGGCTTTTAACATTACCAACACACTTCTCCTTTTGTTTACAGCTTTATGTTTCCGTAAGAGAAATAAAACTAGCAATAAGTAAGTTCTGGGAAAGTTTCCAATACGATCTATTGTCACGGTATTGTATCGAGTTCAATATCGTCAGATAACTCGATACGTGCGTGATATCGTACACATGTTATTTCTTATCTTATAACTGGTATTATTTTTTGCGATCGATTGTAAGATAAAGGTATGCTGTATATCAATTTAATAGAACACAAGATTCCACACCATTTATCATTCAACATTCATTTAAGAAGTATTATTAGAGTTCTCATAAGCAGCCTTCTAGATCAAGATTTCAAACCGTTATCACTAATATCATTAATTTTATCTTGAGTAATTCGCAAGGTGTGTCAATGACATCATTCTAGATCTATTGAAATGATATATAATGAGATATTCTGTGTTTTTTATTCCGTTGTGATTTACAATGGAAACATTTGGGCGATGTCTGGCAAATGTTTTGGCATGGAGCCCGACATAACACATGTGCATGTATAAGTGCTCGGATGAATATATAATGGTTGAGTATACGTCTGGAAATGTAGTTACACTAAACGAAAACTGACACGTCTGATTTATAGCGCTAAAGTCATGACAGTTTGAGTACATTATGAGCTGTTTTGATCAAATGCTTGCCTTTGAAACTGACTCATAAGGACACGATAAAGTAGAATGAATTAAGAATAATATATTTCTGGAACTTAGGTAAGTTTAAGTGCTGAGTAAGCTATTTGTATCTGTGTTCAAATTAATAGTTATGCAGACAGCATAACCCACAGTGGACAGAACAAGCAAATGTAGTGACACGGGGACAGAAGCGTGGCATTATTTTAATAAATTAATTTTATATTACGAGAATGACGTGTCTGAATTGTCATTATGTCTATACAAATATCTAGCTTTATCTATACAAATAAATAAAATTGAAGTGTGTGATTGTAATTTCAAGATAACAGCTTTTTACTAAATGCATATGAAAGTATATACGGTACTTACATACAACAAAAACACATTTCTTTTTGTCTGTCTGTCTGTTTGTTCCGGCTAATCTCCGAAACGGGTGGACCGATTTTGACGGGACTTTCACTGGCAGATAGTTGATGTCATAAGGAGTAACTTAAGCTACTTTTGTTTTAGGAATCTATAAAATAAATAAAACTGATGTATAGAATTCCACGCGGATGAAGTCGCGGGGAACAGCTAGTAGAAACTAATTTAGAAGCAGGAAATTCCTCATTTTTAATTCGTCTAATTTGTTTTAATCACGCAAATATATCTGTTACATAGTAACTTAAAAAATTATACGTTAAATAGGTAAGCAGTATTTTATGAAAACAAAACATTGTTAAACATACTCGTAGCAATTTTTTCAAAACAAAAACAAAAAAGTCCACAGCTAAAAATATTAGCGCAATAAAAACGTCGAGGGGATTAAAGGAAGATAAACGGCTGAAATTCCGCTGAAACGGCGAAAAATTCCGTCTCAATCGCCCCATTTCATTCAATCAATTCCTAGTATCGAAGGGGACAAATACCCTATTGATTTTCCTTGGTCACAAATGCGTCAGAGTTGACGTCACATGTTTATTTTCGATCCACACTGGTCTTATTACTCAAGTCATGAATCTAACATTTTGGCCAATTTCGCATTGTGTGCACTGTGACAGTTTTCCGGCTATATTTCACCGGATAATAGGTATTCTGTATAGCATTGGTAATTTCCTAAGAAATGTGGTAGCACTTTCCACGTTACTGAGTTATAGAATGGATGTTTACTTCCTGGAGGCGACAGTCATCAGTAATGACGTTGGATATGAGCGGAACTTTCAATATCATTATGCTTGAAGAGTATTCTTCACTTACAAGCATGCATTCTGAAAGTTGGCAACGTCGCAAATAGCTGTCAAATAATTCGCTGTTTTGATTAATTTAATATTACTTTATGGAAATATGAAATATCGCTAACTTCGTACTAAAATGTTTTAGTTCGTAACACCGAATATTTAGTTTTAGATGTAAAAAAAAAAAAGTATTTGGAAACTTTCCAAATCCTCTTTTTACACCTTAAACGGTTATAACATCAAATTCAGTGTTATAATAAATTGCAATTCATTGTTAGTTAGCGATATTTCATATTTCCATAGGTACAGTAACATTAAAAAATTAATACAAACAGGTAAATACTAAATATTTGACAGCTACGAGTATTTGCAACGTTACCAACTTTTAGAATGCACACTCTTAAGAACACATTTTTGTTTAAGGAAAAACCTGTACAAAGAAAGAGTAAAGAGTTCTTACATTTTTCATTACACGTGGGAATTTTTTGATAGCTCGTGGCTAAGTACTAACAGCCGCTCGGGTCGATCTGTCAGGTTAAGCTACGCTTGCCGGGGTTGGTCCGTGGATGGGTGACCATTTCTACATACCGAGACTCCTCCGTGCCTCGGAAAGCACGTTAAGCCGTTGGTCCCGGCTGTCTTTCGTGGATCTTTGACAGTCGTTACGGGTCGTCAGAAGCCCGAAAGTCTGACAACCAGTCTTACCAAGGGGTATCGTATTACCCAGTTACTGGGTTGTGGAGGTCAGATAGGCAGTCGCTCCATGTAAAATACTGGTATTCAGCTGCATCCGGTTAGAGTGGAAGCCAACCCCAATATAGTTGGGAAAAGGCTAGGCAGAACAGTGGGAATTTTTTGATAAAATCCTGAATAGAAACTGCTTTTAAAACTCGACAAAATTTCGAATCGCTGTAAATCGAAAGATTCGAAACAAATTAGCGTGCTATCACTAACGATTCGGAAAGTCACGATCGTTTAGCATGGATAATAGACCGAACCGTAATCAGGTCGACAAATATCGGTTTACGTACAATGAACGAGGCTCATGGGAAATTAATTCCCCACGCTGCTTCAGGGCGTGATGACCTCGTAAACAATACTTAGTACTTATTAGATTAGATAAGTTTGAAAATCAGCTCATAAATTCCAAAATACACTGACAAGCAACATAAAAAAGCCACTTGCAAAGAGCCAAAAAAATAGACAAGTTATAATAGCTATTTGAAGTAAAAAAAATATTGAACAGATTTATAGGTATGTGTTTTTTATGCGCTTTAAATACACTTGAATGTTGTTTTTTACTTCAAGAAGCTATCTTGCGTGGACTCGGAAATATTTAATGATTTGGCTTTTTATATTGCTCGTCAGTGTAAAGGCTTGTGCAGACCAGCGCGACACGCGGCGCGACACAAAGGCACCGCTCGTCGCGCGACGAGCGGTGCCTTTGTGTCGCGCTACAAGTCGCGCTGGTCTGCACAAGCCTTAAGTGTCGACAAAATTGTTATATGCTACAAGGATCTTCTGGCGCCTGAATGACATTGATAGGGGGGCGTTGTTGGTAAACATTTGTGAAGTTATCACAGAAATTGTATTGAAAAAACGATATTGTGGCGTTAGTTCTGATTTCGGCCACACGCCAAAAGGTCTTGTAGCGTTTTAATCTACTATATATTGTATTTGAAACAACGAATTAATTTTCACGGCCCCTTAAGACCTAGGCCAAATATTTTTGATATTAGGATAGCTCATAACCTAAAGAGGTGCAATAAAGAAAATGAATTTAAAAAAAAAAAACAGTGGCTTTCCGGGGGTGCCGACAGTAGTAAAACTTGAACAATTTTATTGTGCAGGAAATAGTTTTCTTTTTTGAAGTCGGTAAATAAAAAGGGAAATGTCAATCATGTCGTTGTCATGTCTAAATGTGTGGAATGTCATTAATCCCAAATAAAATGTTTCGCGCGTTGATGTCTTTTTAATGGTCAAAAGCTGGTGTCGGTTATAGTAAACAAAAATGCCCAACACGCCTAAAGAAGTTTTCACTTCAAAAAAATCTCGACTAATTAAAAAGTTATGCAACAACGCGAAATTTCGCAGGTATTCTGGTTTTATTATATGAAATGTATCCAAAGCGTTATTCTCATTAAATTTTTAAACAAGAGTGACGGTTATCGACAGAACAACGAAGTTAATTATGAAAAGATTTCCTCTTGCAAACGATAAGCTATAAACAAATCGTGCCAAATTCCAATGAATAATCTATTTGTAGTGTGTGTTTTCCCGAAATGGTGGCCATGGAGATATGATAAAACATATTTATTGTGAAATACTTACAAAAGGTCAAAGTGATAAAACTGATAATGGAATAGGAATAATAATATTGACTGTCTACATAAGATAACAATAGAATGTAATATCTCTAGAGGCAACTGAAAAAGACATGTTTACTGTACCTTCAGACTTAGTTGATACTGTAAATCTCTGCGTACCTGGAACAACAAACAAACAAATTGTAAAAAAGATAGAAATAAAATAAATGATTAGTGTCAAGGTTTCATTAAGGAAAATTCATGGCCTCGTTTTCTTACGATAACAGCTTACAGAACAATAGATTAATTCCGACAAGATTTTTTCATCTCTGATAAAGTTTCTAAACAAGATAAATGGATAAGGAAAAAAAAAAGTGGTTTTATCGTAAGATGCTGATAAAGCTATTTACTAAGTACTAGATAAGGATTAAGTAGAGGAAGTAATGAGTAGATTTTTTTATTTGATTGCATTTCTAGCGATCATTTTATTATTATGAAACAAATATTTTAGTGTATTGCTGGGAATAAATAATAACATAATTCAATTCCCGGAAAAGTTCGCGGTAGGCATAGAATTATAACTGAAACTACTATAAGTGCGGAATTAAATACATAAAACATTAACTGTGTCGAACAGAATTCCTGCTGCGATAACCTCGCTGATAACACCAAGTTCCCGGTTTTAATTAATATAATTACAATAACGAATTAATAATATCAGAAAACCTTACACTAGCGTATCTTTGATCTATTTTCGAATTTTATAATAGCAAGGAGCAGTGACACAATGTATCAATGAATTAACTTTCACTAATTTGAATTTTAATAGCACTATAAATCGTTAGTCTGACGTCGTCGGTTAATGAGACCGCCACTCCTTCGGGTCACTCCACCCAACGGTCCATTGCGCTAATTAATTGCCTGTTAAACTGCAGTTCCTTGTATGTTAATTCTTGATGGTGCAACTGGCTCGAGTACATTCAAACCGGATTAGTTTATAATTGAGTTTATAGTCTTTGATATCGCTGTAAAACTATAATGTTTAAAGGCTCGAGAAGTTTCACCGGTTTGATCGGTTTATGGTCTTATTATGAGTCATAGACTATATTTATAGTGGCATTTTAGTATCTATCAAGATATGGATGAAATCGCGGATTAATTAGTTAGCCAATCATAGTAGGAAATCTGTTATTATTTTCATTTTAAGAGGATTAGTAACGGTCATTAAATTGTTTTTGCTACTCGAATGTCTACTACAAAATTATTAGTTGTTCCGACATAAATCTGGTCATTGTGTGCAATACAGTTGCAAGCATTATAGAAAGTGAGTGCGGAACACCACACCATGGTTTCCACTGCGAAACATTCTCTTGGTAACGGTACAGTGGTCCATCTATCATATTCAATTGCATGTCCGCTGACAGTTGCTGCTGTAGCCACTTAAATGTAGCTCTCGTCATGTGTCCGCTTGATGAGGATGGATTTATTTATCGTTGGGACGAATTTGACGTCTCTGAATTGGTTCAAACTGGGTTTTGAATTCGACCACAGAATACCTTCGAAATTTAAATTCTCTGAATTGGATCAAACTGGGTTTTGAATTCGACCACAGCAAACCTTCGAGATTTAAATTCTTAGTCACGTAAGCCTGTATTTATTTAGAATAGGTACGGAATGTTTAGTGTGCCTACGCATATAAAACCGGTTTTTCAAAATGCGTCACAACAAAGCAAATTCCTGTCAACATACTTGTGAAATTCGCAAACGTTGAATTACTTCCATCTAAGCTAGCGAAACTTTACACTATTTTTAAATGTAGTACAAACAAAGATATTCCGTAATATTACGAAGGAAACACGAGAGCTGTGTCATCATACCGCTAGCGGATATAACATGATAAACTATAATTATAATGTAGTCATGGGAAGTGGCAATAAAAAATCCTCGTGTGGTATCGCAGAGTTGCGACAAAAGGATACTTGGAGCTCTTATCGGGCGTGCGATAAACGTGATGATAAGTCTCCTATATCGTGCACTTATGATATAGATAACGGTAACAATCTAGTGTTAGATTGCAGAACGTATGTTTACTTATGTGCGAGCGATTCGGTAAGGTTTTTCCGTTGATAATCCATTTAATATCAACCTTGCGCGATGACCCGGTTGGTATTCTGGTAATAACAACTTTGTTCTAATTATACCTACCGAGCATTTTTTTATCTTTATTGGTCCATTTAATATAGTTTGACCGGTTTGACCTTTAATCTAATAAATTTAAGATTTAATAATACATTTTCGTGTTTCGAGGTGTCTTATCTTTCATCATCTGGTTCTAAAACAAGAATAGACACCCTAACTGAACGTGTTGACCTTGGGAGAAGTTTTTTCTTGAACGTTCAAGGTTTTGATGTCTTTTGGGGCTTTGGAGGGTTCGTTAAAGTAAGGGTGGAATATGTCGACAGGTGCAATGCATGCGCCGACAAAAGATATAAAAAGAAAACCAGTCGCAACTGGCACTAAAGGATAAACTTCATTCAAATGGGGATCGTTCTTATTGTATCGTTTTTCATTTCAAAGTCGTAAACATCATCAAATTCTTTTGTGAACTACAGTTGCCATTTCAATACAAGCTATTGTAGTAGAAAATTAGCTTTTGTTTGATAATATTCAGCGAAAATTGATCAATATTTGAGCCATTTAAGTCGTGCAATCTACTTACTGTTCACGAATATTGCCGAATTCCTTTTGGATTCAAACAAGTTATTTCCGAATTCTTACCCTTTTCATCATGAATATTTTTATTTTTTACTGGAAGTCGATTTATATTCGTAGAACAGGGCCGTTTATTTTGTTCCAGACTTCAAATTTATAGATAACCTTTTTACATAATCTTCTTTATCATTAAATACAGTTTACCTTCGTGGTCTTTAATGAGTCTTCAATTAAGTCTTTGTGTTCTTAACTGATGGATAATATTCTTGACCGTTCAATTATAAAAACACGAAAGATGATTTATTTATTTTGCAGTCTCATTGTGTTAATTAACTTAACGTCTTAATTAATCATGCTTACTTATGCTAAGTATCCGATCCATCCATAAATATTGAATAATCAATACACTGAAGAGTTTCATCAGAAGCCGTCTGTAGATATCAGTCAAGGAAAAGTCAGTATTATTTATAATTAGCAATGTAAATATAATATCAAAACACATTAACCGAAGTAACTGATATATAATAATAAAACAAACGGTATGGGGTCCAGCTGTACGAGGATCAAATGTCAAAATTCGTGATAAACTAAAGGTCATGTGGTAAGTCAAAACATAATAAGGCTTATCTTACAGCGAGCTCGTTTAGCAGAAGTCGGCCATCTGATCTGACACAAGTAGAGAGGGCACGACCCCGGCATGCCGCAGTAATGGGACCAAACACTTCGGCTCGGGTTTCTAAACAAATATTGACGTCTTAAACTAGTTGCACTAAGAAAGTCCTTAACTTAATGAGTTTGTACAAGATCGAGTTTCAAATGATGCAGAATTATTTATTATTAACCACAAGCATTCGAATGTTAACGCATTCAATATTAAGAAGGTCATGAGCGTATTTGTTAAAGAAATACCTGCCTCACTGCTTTTATAAGTATTGCTAAAGACTGCACAGTTAATAAAACTACAATTCAGTGTCAAACTGGAGGTCAAAACACGGGTACCTGATAATAATATTATTAATAACAATTATGTACAGAATTAAGATATATTTGCATAATTTAAACATTCAACATGTATTTACCATATTAACGAGAATCGTGAATGTATAAACAAACTCATATCTGACATAAGCCAAAGAATCTTAATGAAAACAAAAACCTGCGCATAAGAATCTTGATGATGTTAGATTATTGTAATTTAATTCATTATTCAAAGGCAGATGTTACGTAAGTTCTTATATAATCATTTATATTTCTGTAAAGTGTAATAAAGAACCGCAAAAGACGAAGTTTCTCCCCTATTATTAGAATCCGAGGAAAGAGCATTAAAAGTTTGGCATTTCTTTTGAGAAGTTTGTTAAGTTGGCAGGAACAGTGGCGGGCAATATCGAGCTAAACTGAGATTTATATCCGCTTACGACTTCTTTGACAACTGTCTGTAATGTTTCACTTGATTGAGAAAGTTTGGTAACTCTTAATTTGTTACAGAGCTTCGCACTGATGACCTTTTACTTTCAAGTTCTGTGTTGCACACTGCGGTATTTAAAACTTGTTTGGTGCCAATTTAATTGAAATATTACGGCTGTCAATTAAATGCTTAATATGGACACGAATAACAGGTTTCACAACAACACCATTCAATGTGTCTTAATATTCAAGATCGTTTGAATAAAACACCGAAGAGGAAAACTTTATCTAATTAAGGCTGTGGCAGACTTTAGACTACTTCACATTAGACAACAAAGTCGAAATGTCATGAAACTTGTCTATTTGTGTCTTGTATTCAAAATTGCAGACAAGCAATTTGTTGTTGTGTGTCCTTTGGACCGTTTCAATTTTATAATCAGCTGTGTCAATCGAACGAATATTTTATTCAAAGTGTAATGAATAATTATAAAGTATATTAATATGTATTAAAACTTCCGATACTTTCAGCTGATAGTCGATATCTACATACCGGTAATTATTAGCACAGTTGCCTGTTAAGGTTACGTCAAAGTGACCTACGCTAAACAAAGAAGCGGCAATGTCGAAAGCGCATAATTTTGTCGGCTTTTTCTCACCATTTTCATTGTTTATTTTAACTGCATAGCTCTGATGTTTTAAAAGGTCAGTTTATTGTTTGAGGAATTGCTGTCTCAGTCTGATTAATGCTAAATGTAAATTGCTGAAGTACCTATTTTCCTTTACTCAGAAATTCTGTGATACTGATATTCATTGGCATTTATTTCATTCAGTGTTGTGCTTAATGAAATAAATGCCAATGATTATTATCTACTCATTGCGTCTTCGTCTTTTTATTTGTCTTCAGTTCAAATCATAATGCAGTTTATAAGTTCATTGCAGATTGAAATTCAATTACTACTTGGACTCGGTGAACCACAGACTGGCCAACTCTTTATGACAATATCACAACCACAATAATTGTCATTGAAACCAAATTAATTGTCATCTAGAAATTAATTTCAATAATTGATTTCCTTTTCCTTCCGTACGGTTGACAATGGAAATAATTTATTGTCCAGTATATATTGAGTCACGTCACTCACGGCTGAAATCAAAGGACGCTTGAATTTTAATATTATAGTTCTGTACCCTAATTGCGTAATATAACACAATCACAATCTGTTTCGATTTGAAACAAATTGCTAATCCATTGCTTCAAAGTTGGAAAAAAAAATCTGCTCAACAACGTAAATAACGCAATGAATGTTGTTGAACTGTCAAAATGAAACAAATTAGGCAAAATTGTTTACGAAAATAAGTTACGCAATTGGGGTGCTGGTCCTTGTTATTCTTATTATCAAGAAAATAAATAAGCCTTATTGGGGGAGGCCTATGTCCAGCAGTGACAGACGTCTTTCGGCTGAAATGATGATGATGGTGAAATAAGCCTTATTAATATCTGATAAGATGTTTTTAAGTTATATAAACGAACCCAATCTAAAAGATAACCTTTTTTAAAACAAGTTCATGTAGACATAATAATTTCGCGATTCTTATCGACGTGAAATAACGACAAAGTTATCAGCGACACGATTAGTTGAATGATTTTTGTTCTAGAAAGCGTTTTAATAACAAATGCTATCACTATCTTACAAAGCTTGTTATCGTAAAATTAGGAACACAGTCTGACGATAAGGTGTTGTTAACTCACAACACGTAGGTATATAAAACATGTTGCAAGATGTGTAAATAAACAGCAGATTAGTATTTAGCGACGGCTTCAAAGTGAAAAGCAAACGGTTACGTTTATGTCCCACGACATTGTGACCTGCCGCAACTATGTCACTAACATTCACAGTTGTAAATCTGTCATACAGTCACCATTTTCCATCCATTGTTATTATGGAACATTTTAGCGAAACGCCGGATAACACATCGATCTCACAGTAAATCCCGATTCCGCAACGCACCAACGAATTGTTTACATTTTTTTGCGCATGAAAAAAACTGGTCCATATACCCCATATTTAAGCTGTAGAATGCCTCTTTCCAAAGAATTAAAGGGAGATTTTTTGCTCTCCGACAAAAAGCGGTGCTTTCTACCCGAAATGCTTTGTGAGCTGTAATTATAAGTAAGAATAACTTTGGGAATATCTTTTGTTACAGGAGGGGAGTTTTTCTGTGCGGGTAACGACCGCGGCAGGTGGTATACAAAATGGCGGCTGATAAATAAATTACAAGAAAAAAAAGTGCAACAAAAACTGTAGAAGCGAGGACGGGCGAGCCCGCCAATGTCAAATAGAGGTCGTTGGAACATACAACGATTTATCAATTAATTATTATTATAGCTTTTGTGGTTAAGGAAAACAGTAACAAACAAAACAGGTATTTTATTTAGTAATATAATACTTAACAAGTACACAACAACCTTAGTTACCTTCACAATATTAATAAATACATTATTATTAACATCTAAGAGTAGGTAGTGACATGAGTATTCACATAGGTACATAATAATATGTAGGAATATAATGAATATAAGAACGATATTACCATATTAATTAAATATTATGTTTCGGTCTTAGCACCACATGAGTAAAGAACTTTGCACAGTTGGTGGAACGAAGTATTTACATGTTTGTTTTTACATTATTCATGTACTAATTACTGATAACAACGTCTGTTTCGAGAAAGAATTCCGACTAAACAAATAAGCAACCGTATGTAGGAGCAGGCAATTAATTTGAATACCAATTTACGTTTGTTATTAGTAGTTCGACGATCAGTATCATGTGAATTATAAATTCAATTTCATGCCGCGTGTACCGGGGTCCGGGGAACACGTATTCTACAGTCTACACGCGATAAAGTTTAAAGGCCCCGTCTTTGTATTCATCCGGTCGAGTCCATTAATATAATGAAGCCACAACGCCAGCACATCACGTTCCTAGCACTGGCCACGTCCGCATGTGCTACAAAAGGAATGCTTAGTATTATTATTACGATGAAAAAAAGGCTGACACTATATTTTTTCCGCGGCGCGGCATCCAGGTAGCGCAACAAAAACCGAGCAGGGGAGAGGCGGGCAAACCGGTCTGGTGAAAAAAAAAGCTCTTTGTAAAGGCAAAGGCATAAATCATGCGGGCTCACGACCGAAACCGGTTCGATGCGTGGTCTCGCTCGTCTTGACTGCGCGGCTAATGAGCCTTCAATCAAGGTCGACTCTTCGAAAACAGCGACGTTTCCACTATGTAATTTATAACCCGTTCTGTACTATTGTGTTTGTATGAAGACTTGTTGAAGTAGGTATAAATTATCTATAATTATTATTTTTGTAGTAAAAATTTGTCAGTATAACCTGTTCACCCGGTCTGGTTATTTATACGATTAATAATGTTTATTTTTTGTGCTCGGAAATAAAACTATTAAGTGGTTTATTTTACGCAGATAACATTTAAATAGATGTCTGTAGGTATAAAAGTTAAAACTGACGTCAAAATGTATAAGGAAGATGAGATCAACAAAATGTAGACAATTATTATTTTTTACGACGGAACACTGAAGGAGATAATAATAAAAGCAACAATGAGCAGTAGCCATTGTATGAAACTGAAAAACAAACATTTCTCATTAGGCGAGTAGCGCGAACAATCTATTGTTCTCTGAGAGGACATAACGGACCGTGTCGGATTTACGTCAACTGCGCCGACCGACGACCTTTGGAATGCCAAGCAATACAATGGTCCCTTTTAACGATAAGATTACCCATTTTTGTCCTAAATCCTTATTACAAATCTGTCTGTAGAACCCTGTATAGAATTCCAAGCATTTATATGTTTTCCTTAAAGAACAAATTAACAATTCAGATTAACAGCCATGTGTGAAACAAAAAATAAACATGAACAGCAATAATAACCTCGTGAAGTCGTGACCTTTTGTTATTTTACCTGATCACTTAATAGAAGCACGAAAATAATCGAATAAAAAGATACCTATCACAAAAAATATGTGCACTAGGATAAAAATAATGACATACCTACGTTATGTAATTTAATCTATCAGCCTACGGGCACAACGTTAACAACGAGTGGAGTGGAACGGTTAGGTCAACGGCCGGCGGACCTCGGACCAATTCGCGACATGAGATTGAATAATAAGTTGATTGCGAGTACGACCCAAGGCCGACGGCCATTACTGCGCGTGTCGTGGCAGCCATTTTGCGCAGCGTGCACCCTTCGGAGATTTTCGTGTAATGTTCGTCCATGTGACCCAATTTTCCCCATTATCCCCGACTGTCCGGGAGTTGTGACCTCCATTTTAACAATTTCGGGAGAATCAAAAATATTACACTCAAAATTGTATTTAATTGGTTTTGATCACGAGATTGATTGTCATGATTATTTATGTGTTCGTATATTTTAAATTAAAAATAGACTAGTTTTAGTTTGGGTTGGAATTACCATTTAGAACTGGTTTTTATTCATAATAAGGTAGGTAGTTAATGTTACAAGCTGTCTCCTAAAACAGGTCAGATTTTTAATGATTGAATTATAGTGATATTGAGAAAGAGGTGATGGAATATTACGAATAACTAAGTAAGTATATTAATCAAATTAAACTATAGAGATTGGAATATAAAATGCACACGTTTGTTATGATAATTAAATCGCTACGTGGCAAAGCAATCCCATTTTCCTTTGCTAGAAACGTCATATGAATTGCATAAAATCGTTGCGTCTATAGAGATCGCAAAAAACATGTCGTATTAAAGATAATTGCTCTATGGTATGGTGTTTATAATTGGTGTTATTATCCAAACTGGTTTAGTGATGCAACATGAGATATTTTTTCAATTCGAGTAAGCTGTTAATTAAATATATTAGTGATTTAGACCATCAAATAGGTGGCGATAACAGTTTAAAGTCACGTTTGAAAAAAAATAAGTTTAGATTCCAGACAATGTCATTAAACTTTGGCAAAATATCCAAAAACATGATGACATACCTTGAAAATAAAAATAAAAACCTGTTTAAGATAATATTATCGCAACAACACACTATATTTTCAAACTACCAATGCCGCTTGGATAAGGTAAAACAAGTTGCTGGATTTTAAAAGTCAAATGAATAATAATATGGACATTAAAATTTTTTTTTGTTCAAGGATTTTAAATTAAAATAAAGAAGTACCTGTTGGTTAATCAGAATCACCAACAATAATTATTAATAAATAACCTTTTAATTAAAAATAAAAGCGTTGCATTTCGTAATGAAATCACAGTTTCTATGAGGGATTATGCAACATGACCTATTTTTCACATAATTACACTCAATAAAATTTTCAATTCCATGGCTAATAAATAATTTAAATACCTATTTCGCTCTCATAAAAGTGGTGCAGATTTACAAGCGGGAAATTTAGTAAATAAAAGGATAATTTAATAATTTTGTTTGTCATCTATTTATTGTTGAACAGCAGCTAAAATAATTTGTGGGTAGGCGTTGCGTGCTAGGTAGGTAGCGGTCATAATACGCCGTAGAGTCAGAATAAATTACAAATTGTTCTTGATACGAAGCTGCCTGTTCCAACGTAGGCTATTGTCCTCTTTTACTATAGCGGAAATTTCCATTTAGTGTATGTAAGAAGTATTTTTTCATATTCAATAAAAACTTTAACTTATTGTAATTCTGACTGTATTATTCATTTGTTGCCTTTCATATCAGCTCTGTCAAAATATTAAATTATTTCAATTCAACAACAAATTAATCAAATTAAATAAAACATTCAATTGGATGCTAATAGATTTCATTATAGATCTATTAAAATAATTTAATTGTCATTCCTCAATTAATATCGTCATTGTGATTCGTTTTGCTACTTAATCATTGTCCTATTGTAATAGACAATCTATTCGGTTTCTTTTTCCTTATTTATGTCCTTCACATAGTTGACTGCGACACAGATCTGTATTTATTCACGACTGCAAAAAAGACCATGAGCGTCAATCAACATTACGATCAATTTAATGCGCCCGCGCACCGGAGCTGACGTCATACCCGCAGCCATCTTGGGGAACTATGTGTTCTAACTTTAAACTCCGTATACATTTAATTTGTGTAGTAAGTGGTGATGATTCTTGGTTTTATTTCTGGTTTTTATCCAGTTTCTCGGAAGGTGAGTTTAGTTCTCAGAATAATCTTTGCAAATAATAAGATATGGCCACAGCAAGGACTATTCTTGCGAAACAAAAACATGTCTCGTTCTAAGATAATGACTGTCGAATGAAAAAAAAACTGTTGCAAAATGTGGGAAGTTGCCTCGTAAAAGTTTAAACAATACGTGAAGGATCTCTATAAATCCAGCTCCAAAAGTATTTCTTTTGTGTTAGTTAGAAGCTCGAATAATCTACCCTTTTATGGTTCTTCGTTTTTGTCTAATTATATAAGACTGCATTCCAATCCAATTAACGGTCCATTCGAGCCGGTAGACATTTAAAATAAGAATATAAGCTCACAAGCCTTTAATGTAAAGCCGGCCGCATTGGAACAGGTTCTACGAAAAGGCTGGTGATAAATTCTTCTAGGAACCGATTACGATTCGACAGCAAAATTCCCTTTAAGGGCACCATGAATCTTCCCGTTTACGGCGATTAGAGGGAGATGAATGTATGTGAGAGATTATCCAGATAGGGCCTGCATGCCTCGCCCTACTCGTATTTATGGAGCTGGTTTCGGAACCTGTTTGTGCTGGACATGCGTTCTACGGAGGGCAAATAAAAGTCATAACGGAGCGGGAGTAGCCACCGGCGCGGTGCGGCGCGATAATTGTATGAGGAATGCATTTGCGCCGACGTGTGAAAAATACACGACCTCTGTGGTCTTGAGACTCTTGAGTTCTTGACGTGTGATTTGAATAATGTAGAAACACAACACATTTTTGGTGTGCGCAGTGCGATGCAATCGAGTTCTGATTTCACTTGTTAAAACTTGCGCGGAATGGCGGTCGCCTTGACTCTTTATTACGTTTTACGACCTTATTAGGGTTTCTTTCACAATCTACCGATTGAGGCTAAATGATCGACAGAATAGAATAGTAAAAGCGCATTTTGTAGGCAATTACTTTGTTACTTACGCTTATCAAGTCGATGAACAATTGACATTTGTTTCTTTCACATTCAGTATTAAATTGAATGCTGTTTATGTTTCGTTATTTACCGATCTATTACGAAATGAATAAGAATAATTATGTTCACTTAGGTACCTATTATGAATAGACATTTTAGAGACCTTTGTTTCTATTCAAAGCATGTTTAAACGAGGCCAGATACCGGCCTGAATAAACATAAATCGCGCTGTTTCTGTACGTTCAATAAATTTCTAAAGAGGACAAAATAAAGGCAGAAACATTACCGTGGCTATTACTAGTCTTGTCTCTTTCCGTCGAGGCCATTTAGATACGAAAACACCTACTGAGTAAATAACTACATTACACTGAACATCAGTGTTTACTGTTTAAATAAGGAATTGGTAAGATACATCGGTGGCATGACCCGAAACCGGATTACCTACGTACCTATCAGGTACCCGTCAGGTAAATTATTCGGTACTTGTGGATTTTTCCGATACATTTAGATTTTAAATGGTTCTCAATTTAAAAAACAACAAAAAATTTAGCCATTGCGTCCGTTATTTAGTGTAACAAACAGCTGAGTTGATCGAGATTGTGATCGTAGAGTGCGAGAGAGATAGCGAATATTCAGTAGTTCAAGTAACGGTGTATCGGGGTGAAAGTACACATAACAACGTAACGTCCGCTCCGGTGTGTAAAAGACTGTTTGGCTTCCAGTTTACATTTACATTTAAAAATATTCTTTTATACTTTGTGGAAATGTTCATTTTAATGACTTTGTAAAATTATATTCTTTGCATAATGTAACTTAATGATACCTACTTAATATTTTAATTTTATTGTGCTGTTATACTTGAAGATACAATGTTGGTAATTATGTAGCTTTATTTCTACTGAATAAAAATCAAAGAATGAACAAATAACACCACAGTATTAACCCAGCATGAAGATGAATAATACCTGCCTACAATTAGGACATTTCGCACTCCGAACACGGCCGTACGAAAATATGCAAATCGCTGTTTGTCCCACACTGAGGACGGAAACGGTACTGCCGGCCATTTGCGATTCCACACCGATATTGTTAAAGCGGAGTCGTCACTTGGAATAAATAAATGGCATAGATTCCGTGTAGAGGATTCGCATCGCGTTCACGGCCGCGTTCCCAGTCAGCCATTGTTCTTTACGTAACGCCAACGTGACGCGCCGCAAACATTTATTATGCTTACGCAGGTGCCGCCGGCTCTTCACCATGTCGATTTCCACCGACTATTGTTCTTGTAATCGCACTAATCTGCATAATAAACACTGATATTATAAAACTATTTCTAATAATGCAGCCATACAAGAATTATAATTAGCTCGTTCAACATAAATACATGTTAATTGGTCGCAGCGACTGAAGATCATCGCGTGATGTAATGTAATATTAAACAGTGTTCAATATTCAATGTGATTGTTTGTCAATTGGCGTGTTTCATTAATGGCGGGCCGGTACTATCACGTTTTTAACACGACCTCGATGCAATAAAAATTAAATGAGCTCGGAAAGCCGGCTCCAGTGCGCCCTCATAAATCTTCCATAACGGTCGACCCGACTAGGAGTGGGCGATACAAATCGTATATAGATACGATATCTATGTATCGACACAATACCCAATACGTATATATCGGACGGCACTGAATCTATATATCAGGTATCCGCATACCTATAGCGAATATAGCGCGATGAGTCTCAGAACAACACACTATATCAATATCGTATCGCATGATCTTAGATATTCGGTTCAAACTGATTCGGGTACAGTAGAGTACGGTAGTACCGTGTCCTCGCGATGCGCGCGGGCGGCAATGCAGTCAGTCCTAAGCCTGAGAAAAGTATGAAGGAAAGTTCAATTCACTGATAAATACTTGACCTTTATAATTAATTGATAAAAATATAAGTCTAAAAAACCGAAACGACTGTACTAGTTTCATTTCAGAGTGCCATATTATCAACACTACCAAACAATACATTCACTGATTTCGAGTATACAGTTACAAATAAAATACAATGATGTACATGAATCGAACAAAACCGAAAACTAAAAATTACAGTACCACTTAAGTTTCCGAGTACCACACAGATTCAGCCGATATATAGGTATTGAAATATATAGATGTGATATCCGATATTCTAAACCGATACATAGATACGATTTGATACAGTGTAAAAGCGATATTACCCATGCCTAGACCCGACATAAAAAGGGCATTCGGCTGTCTATTGAGGGTTCGGAAAATATAGTAACCATTATTTTTTACACTATCATTCACTCTTGCCTGGCTTTCGGTGTAGAAAAAAGTTATTAAAGCGAGTACACTTAACTTATGTATGGTTACGTAATAATAAAATAAATGGGTGTTAAGTATTGGGTTTTAGACACAAAAACAAGTCTTTACTTGGAAATGAACGAAATGGCTTGGTCGAACGCTACAACTAGCGACATCTATCGTCCTACAACGAAACTACACTTGAGTACAGAGATCATAGCAGCAATTTTTTTTAACTTTTTCTAGCAATATGACTTCTTGCGCAACAGCTTAATTCGAAATAGCTTTTCAGGATGTCAAGCAAAGTCAAGAAACAGTGATTAAATTGTGGTAGGTACCTACGCTATTAAAGTGGCATTAGGCGCTAGAAAAACATGTTCAAATTGTCTCAACGATTATTAGATGAAAACAAATTTAATAAGGATTAGTTTTAAATGAGACAAATAGAAGGCAGACTAAGCTGAGCCTCCCCCCTCCCCCTTTGCGTGTCTAACAGACGCTTTTCTTTCTAATTAAGTAGATGTTGATTCACTCGCACGCTCGAGTTGCGTCGCGTGTCATTGACCTTCGCGCAATTGTGGGCCGGATACGGCTGTCATGCGTTTGTGTACTTCATCACACGCGGCGCTGCCTGCTTTATATCAAAACAAAACATCGCGAACACACGTTGTGACTCATTATTTAGTGTTAATTAATACAATCGTCTTTTGTTTACACGCACTTTCACGCGCTTGATAAGTCGGCTGAATCAGTAATCAGGTTACGTGGGCTTCGATGATATATCTTCTGCGATTATACGATTTGTATCGTTCAGAATCAGATGCTTTTTTATACCGTTAGTACGTGGGATTGGAATTAAACTGTTAGTTTCTGAATACATTGAATTAAAGATAAAGACTTAATTACTTATTTGAATGGTAATAAAATTCGCTATAACCCAAATAACATGTCTGTGCAGAAACAAATTGCATAATTTCACCCCATTGTTTCAACCTCCACGTCATTACAGTCAGGTGAGGTTATTATGGAGCAAAGATTAGGGTGACACTGCATTCCTGCACGAATTTCTAACGCCACCCCACAAAACGTGCGCTAGACGTGTCACAATTTCCCTGTTCACCCCGTTCCACCCCGCTCACCCGTCCGCCCCGGGGATGAGTTCGTCGCGTGCCGCAGCCAGTTTTGCCGGCATGCAAATTTAATATTGTTATTTTTATTCTAACTTTACAAGGGCAGTGGGGGAGGGGGAGCAAAGTATGATAAAGGGGCATAATGTGTATTAATGCACGCCCGGTTTCCTAAACTCGTATAATATTCACAAGTAAAGGGGCTGCCTTGAGGATGTTTTTATTATTGACTACACCATTTTGCACTTAAGTATGATAACGTCTGTACGCGTATGCGGAATTGCATAATAATTTTACAGTTGAAACAAGTTTTTGGGTCACGAACTCGCGATGAATAAAGTTCTTTGTTTAGCCTCTTTTGCATATCTTCGAGATTACAAAGTAAATGCATATTTAATTTTAATAATTCAACTACATAATTGCCTATGTTAGGGTTAGGTACTATACCCGGGTACATACTATGTTTATTTTATACCGAACATATGCACTAGACATACCGCAGTCCCAGCGTACCTCTGGTGCATTTAAAGGTAAATATGTAAAGTTATGCTAACTACATGACCCAACGGGCGCGCACGCAAAATTTGCGATGTTCCGCCAGTGGAATGCAGATTACTTCGTTACCGAATATCAAGATTGTATAAATCTGTCAATGAGATAAAATTTGCTCCAATGGAGCTATCTTCTTCATTTGCAATTTAGAATTATATGACCTTTAAATTGGGGACGTAGGTAAGTAGGTACAAGAGGGGTGATTAACCTGTCATGTTGAGTTAGAAGACATTATTATTTTAACAAAATTCTGTCTGTCGCTTTCTAGAAACATTAGCATGAATATGTTAATATTCAAAAGAAGAGGTTAATATAGTCAGTTGAAATGTGTAAATTGGTGTGACGCGACGCGGTTGTCAAACATCGTTACGTAAGGACTCGTAACAGACATGACATGACATTAGGGTTAACTAATGTACATTATTAATCTGCACATTGAATTATCGCTGACAAATATCTGAGACAGGCGTACAATTAGTTGAATTATACACCGTGTTCGATCGTAATCTTGTTACAAGTAATTACTAGCAGTTCAATGAACACCCTGCTTGCTTATTATCGCTGGCATTTGTTAATATTAAATAACAGTTGAACACTTCCGTCGCAAATTGAAACTCGATCAATAAACAAGGCTATCCAAACATCAATTAACAATATAAACAAGAACTATGATTACAATGCTATAATTGAGTGTGTGTTTTAAACAGCACGACACGAGGACGAGACGAGACGAGGCGAGGCGACGCGGACGCTCTAGTGCTGCGAAAGCAATTAAAATCAAATTGTTAGGTAAACAAACAGCCGGGGGACCGCGGAAGCTTATCCAATATCCGAATTCCGTTAACTGACACAAAGGACTGTCGCTTCCACCGCCGCTTTGTGAATACACAACACTGCATATATGTATTTGAAGAGGTATACGGTTGATAGCTTTGTCAGTAGTTGTCGCTATCAACTGAGTTATGTACTACGATTGTTTGGATAGCATATTATGTGCTATCAAAAGGGGATTAATCGAACACGATCGTAAGTAAATTAATGGCATGGTTTGTGTTACACGTCCTAGTATATATTTAATTAATTAGGTGCTAATGTCATGTTAATGTTGCTATACATATGTGCTAGTCAGTTCTGTACAGACAAAAAACCTTTCAGGGAAAGTGATGAGAAATTGTGCCAAAGGTGCTCATATCTACCTGTTTGAAAACATATACTAACAACAAAATCAGGCAGTCAATATGCCTAGCCGGATGCAGCTGAATACCAGTATTTAACATGGAACGACTGCCTATCTTACCTCCACAACCCAGTAACTGGGTATGCGATACCCCTTGGTAAGACTGGTTTTCGGGCTGCTGACGACCCGTAACGACTCCACGACGACTCTGACGATCCACGAATGATAGCCGGGACCAACTGCTTAACGTGCTTTTTGAGGCACGGAGGAGTCTCGGTATGTAGAAATGGTCACCCATCCACGGACCAACTCCGACAAGCGTAGCTTAACCTGATGGATCGACCCGTGCGGCTGTTAATACTTAGCCACGTGCTCCTCAACAACAAAATCAGGCAGTATAATATGCATATTCTTACATACTCTACATAGCAAAAGTGCCGTAAAATATCGACTCCACTAAAGTATTCGACACAAACATCTTGTTATTTACGGAACGATATGCGGCTTAGAAACGTGACTACGAAACGTATAGGTTTTTCCATATAAGCAAAACAGGACAAAACATTCTCAATTATGTAAAACGGTGTTGTTTACTGAACGGTACCGAAACAAGTTACTGTTGCTACCAACCTTGGAAACTTAACTAGTTTCACATTCAAAAGTTGGTACCAACTCCCACTGGCCGATGGGGCAGGTCGCGAACGCTGACTGAACGAAAGTGACCGAACTTTGAACGATGAACAACAATGTGAACAAAGTTCCAACGATCCGAGCAATATTTGTACGAAGCCCACGGTTGTTCGCAACTCCGTAGTTCCAAGTTCCGAGCCAATATAAAGTTAGTTGCCGTTTGAATACATACATATTAAAGCCTCAAAGCAAAACTTGCCAACTGTTAAGTATACAATAACTTTCCTACAGTTAAGTAAACGCATCAGTAAGGAATAAACGATAGCACTGATCCAGTGTTTGAATAAACATGAGGAGCAATAATATCAAAAAGGAAAATGGTTCAATATTTAACGCAGATGGCTTTCAAAATCACGAAGAGGGTTGTGCAAAATTATGAAAACTGGCGGAGTCGCTTGCTGCCTACGTTATTAGATCCCAACTCTTTATTATGTAAATATAATATACGTTGGCCCAGAGGCGACGAAATTTAATATAGGTAGGTACTTTGAATTATTCACGGAATAATCAAAATCATGACTCTTTCATTCTCAAAATAAGCCTTTATTTAATATGTATGTGATTTTTAAAACGCTCCGGTCAAACCGTCTACACGTTATTTCTGAAGAAGTCATAGAATTCCATCAAAGCAAAGAAAATAACTATATATTCTGTTGTAAATTGAGTAAAACTCGAGTTTCAAATTGATTTAAACATAATATAACTTTTGTTCTGCAGACGTGGACGTGACATATCTCCGATTACGAAGAGATACACGTGCGGGGTTGCTATCAAAGCGGCATGTGAAGTAATTATATATACTACGCAGTTCTCTGATTTATATGACACATGTACTCGTTTCACATGTATGTAGCATCCCCGCTGCCGCCCCGCGGGCAGTCGGCCATTCTGTGACGTCACGAACGAAACTGTCACTCGCACCCCGAACACGAAATGAAAGCACGTTTTTATCTTCCTTTATCGCGGACATATTATTTCACTCAAAGGATAACATCCCATACCGCTCGCTGGACAGACAAAAGAGAAATTCTGCTTCCTATTTAATTTTCTTTTCAACTCTTTCTGTTTCAAACTGAATTGAAGTTAAACATTAAAAGAAAAGAGTAAATGGATTTTAAAGACACTGAAAGTTTTAGAAAGTTTAAAAGGAACAAAAGATTCCTGAGCTCGGGTTGAGTTTTTACTCGCTTAGATTAAGTGGATAGGTAATTAAATTCACAAAGGAAAAAAATAATTTATCTTTGCATTCTTGTTAAGCAAAAACAGTAGCTTAGTCCTGGATAATTTGCTACTGCTGAAATTAAATCGTATGCGAACTAAGAAGCTCGCGTGGAAACCTGCATTTTCCGTGGAACGTAGTCGAAGGTATAAATTGTGCGTTTATATCCTGAAGTGGTCTAGTTCATTAGGCTAATTAAGTCGGCTTGTGGGGCCCTGAATTCTCTCAATTATCGCGCGATCCGCTTTTAGCTGGGATTACACGAAGAGTTCTTGAATAGCTGAATACTGTGAATACGTTTTATTGAAGTGAAAACTTCTTTAGGAGCGTTGGGCATTTTTGAGATGGGAAAAAATAATTGAAGTCGCAACACCGTTACCTACACCTCATTTTTGTAAACGCGATTGTGGTCATTATTTAAATAACGTTACGGATCAATGTTCTATGCAAGTATTTTTACTCTAAAGGTCTTGGAAGTATTTTTTTAAATTGTTCAAGTTTTCACTTCTGTCGGCACTCCCGGAGTGCCACTGTTTTTTTAGTTAGTTACATAGTATTAGTACGGCGCGCTTATCATGACAACCATAGAAACGGGTTTTCTACGAGTTTTGTCGACAGAAGAATAGACAAAATGACAGATTGATCTGTAATTTTGTCTATTCTTCCGTCGACAAAACCCATTTCTATTGTGGTCATACTAACTGGAGGTGCTTCTATATTATACTATTACATTTAATTAGAAAACAGTACCAGATACTGATTAATATTAACTGTAGTAAAAGAAACTGATATTAAATTGGGTAGGAAAACCAACAACAGTTAATTCTTGAAATGAAACTTTTTGTTTTCCCGGACTTCGTTTTAATTTTGTCTGCTTTTCATTTAATGTTTTGCAAGAGTTTCGCCTGAATTTATACGTACAATGAAAAATCTTAGTTCATTCTCAGAGCTTACATAATATGGTAAATAGAAAATCATCTATAAGTATTTTTATTTCATACAGGTTTCATAATCAAACTTCACATGTAATTATAACAAACGCTGTGTTTATAACCTACACGACTTGACACAAAACATTCAACGCTGTCAGTTCACACAGCTGTAGGAAACAAAAGATAATTGAATACAAACAATTCACACACTCAAGAATTTCGCATTATAAAAGATTCCTTTGTTGTGATGAACTGTTTCCAAACACTAGAAAGATTAAAAGATTCTATCGGGAATAATGTCGTAAGGACCAAGAAAGTAGGTAGTATTGTAAGTTAAATCATTATAATGCAAATGGTGGCCATCCATCTTGGGTGCAGTCAAAGACGAAGCAGGAGTATCCATTAAGGGGAACTATGGGGAAAATGTACATCCTATATTTATTACTGTTACCAACACAGAATTATTTATTATACTACTATATTATTCATTTTTAAACGGTCGCACTATTGCCGACAATAAATTGAAATTAATATTTATAAAAACGTTATTTGAAATCAGAAACGTCCGTAATATACGTCGCTCATAGTTTTCATCTGCACTGAAAATACATGAGCTTTGCGTGTAAAATATTTTTACAGTTTAGTGAGAAACTGTCTCGTACCTATATTTAAAATTTTCTCGAAGAAAAGACAAACGTTTTTCTTTTCAAATTATTCATCGTAGACGCAAGAGGTAAACTATTTTTGAGCTTTCAAATTATTATACTACTAAGATGCGAAGAAACATTTTTATAATTGGTTTTCCAAGAAAATTGTTATATCTGTGAATGGAAAAAGCAATTTAATTTACATGTGAACGAATTCGGAAGCTCAGTAAGTACTTACATATAAAAGCAGTACATTTCACGAGTTAGCTCCAAGAGCACTAAACCCAGCTATGGGCGAATGTACTATTTAAGTTGAAGTTACCCGTTTATAGTCGTCGGCTGGCATCGTGCCAAGGTATGGAGTAAAACCCGTAAAATTTGAGACTCGCTTATCTATACATTCACAAGTATATACCGAAAGATGTCCGAGTAACGACCCACACTTTACACTGACCCAAAAAGTTATCTGAACTCATATTTCAGGAGGTAAAAGACATGCGTATTTTACCGTAAGCTGCTTTACTTAACGCCAAACAAAAGGAGATAAAACGAACGGTTCTTGGTTTAAGATTAAACGTAAAAGCAAAGTATATTAGCTTTTTGTTCCCTACGATGGAAAAGGCTAGGAGATAATGGAGCCATATCTTATGATAACTATGTTTTTTAATCACAAAATCTAAAAATAAAATTTTTAAATAGCTAAAGTATCTTACTCCCTTTTGCACTTTTTCAAACGTAAAAGTTAAAACTCTAAACATATATGTTTTCTCTTGAATAGAGAACGTTTTTTAAACATTTCAATATAACCAAAAGCTTTAGTGAATAGTGCATTAAATCTAATAAGAATTACAAATGGAACGGTCACGGGTGCCGCGGACCGTGGTACAGACGCCAGCACTTCAAGCTACTACAATCTGTCAAATTTATTTAATAGATTTTCAACTTTATAGCTGAAGCATAAGGTTCAAAGTTGATTGGGAAAACTTGACAGTTTCGGGTAGCTTGATGTGCTGGCGTCTGTACAGTCAGCACACCTGAATGCTTCGAATTCTATCCTATTAAGCGTGGAGCCCGGCTAACTCTCGGGGGAGCTTTTGTAACTATCCCTTCTATATTACAGCACAGTGTAGAGTGTACCATCCCCTTCGTATATTGCATGCTACGTCCATTGCGACTTACTGAAGATACCGATCGTGCGACTGCGAGTTCGGAAAAAAACCGAATCAATATACAGGGTGGCAGGGGACATCGACGCGAAAACTGTTACCATGGATTCAGTACATGTACAAAAAAATTTTGTTTCATAGAAAAGTGCAATACCTACGTGGTCAAAATGTACGGAAGAGCAGATTTAAAAAAAAAATAACCGACGAAAAATTTCAACGCAGGGGGGTTCAGAATCATGTACTGAACCCTGTATGGTTAAAAAGAATGAGATGTAGCTTTTTGTTATTAATGATCTGAGATAAGGAGGACTTGTAAGATAATTTCGTATATCTTTTATGCATGTTTTACTTCAGCGCTTGGTTTGGATTGCTTTTATCATCAATCATTCTCATTCGCTTTTTATACAATGTCTCGGTTATGTTTCTAAATTACCTAACATTCTTCTAGCTAAATGAATAGGACGAAGTTGTAATTGACTTTCAGAAAACACCCGTGAGTGTTACCGGAGGTGATCCATCAAACAACTTTCACTACAAAAACGTTATTTTATGACGTGGCCATCGACAGCTATTCTTGCCTTTTCAAGAATAATACATTCATAGCGAAAATAGATAACTTTGTAATGGCGCCATAAATTTTGGCTTTTATTGAAGAGTTGGCAAGTTTATGTGATGAACAAAGGAGATTTGTTACAGAGGTGGAATAAAAAAAAGATTTGTTTACCTGCAGGTTGTGGCGGAGGCTCAGTGGGTGCGATTTGCCCGTTGCTCCTCACGGCTGACGATTTCTTCCTGCCACCGGTCGTCGCTGGACTTTTTGTTGTCTCGCGCTCAACTCTCTGTAAAAAAAAAGAAACAAATATTATTATAGTGATTCGAAATTCAAAAATAATCTTGTTCCTATAAAATAAAGACAGAAATAAAACGTGATTTTATTACAACGGTTTCGATTGAGTCTGGGTTTTAAGTACCTATCTTAACCTTTGTCATTTTTCGTTTTGCTTATTTTGCCGAGTAAGTATAGTGTTTTTATTTTATTTTCTTACCAAAACATTCCGATTATGCTTGGATATTTGATATAAAAAGAAAAAGTGGACATATGGACGTGTTTCAATAACGAACTCGAGTCAAAGTAAACAAAGGACTTTGTGCTCGGAACACAATGTTAATTTGAAACCCGGCCTTCAGCCCTTTGATGTTTGGCTAAACGTGGGGGCCGCCCTATACATATTTTAATGAACTTCTAAACTTTTAAGTTATCAAGAACGGCCTTGTTTTGTTATATTAACCGTTTCGCTTGACATTCAAACGGGAAAACGTTTACTTACATTACAATTTATGTTATGTAGCGTTAATGCACGATTAATTCATTGCAAATTAATATGTATTTATGTTTACTAAGAACTGCTTTTTGTACGTCATTGCTCCTGTATTATTGTAGTGTTTATTTTTAATATATAAACCTATATGACGTCAATCTAATTATACTTAATATAATACACGAACGGGTAGGTACTCCACTCCTAAACTGATTAAAAGCTCTACTCATTCTAAGTATATTGTGTTAGGTTCTAAAAGGTATTAACTCCGTATTTACACAAACGCTTGGAAAACATGTTTGTGGTAACTCGACCTCTACTCGTGTTTATAAATTAGGAACATTCAGCAGTCTCATCAAACCGTAATTCAGGCCACATTCTAATTTCTTACGCTCTTTGTAAGAACACAATCAGACTGCGTTAACCTCGTAACATAAAGAAAGATATCACACAATCAAACAGACCGTGTTTTGAAGAAACCTCTCCAAGATGAAATTAATGGAACATAAGCATGAAGTAATGACATCAGAGAGCGCCCTTTGAAATGGAATCATTGAGCCGTGAAGCAGCAATCCACTTATTTCGGCTGACGGCGGGCGATCCCAGTCCGAATTACGTCGACTCATGACTCATGGCGTTTCGTGTCGGCTCGTGCTGACTCACGCTCGACTCGGCAAGACTCGGCAGGACTGAAGACTGCCGACTCAGCGGCGCACCTCGCCAGCGGTTATTGCGCTGACGGGGCGGAAAGCGGCCGCCCGTTCACTGTTATGCACTAATACTGATTGATACCCGATAATCACAAACTAAACCTCTTCTAATACTTATACCTTTATTATGAACGTTTGCCGTTCTCAGACACAACCTGTGTTTATACAGTATTACAGCTAACTAATCGGTATTAATACTTTCGATCAATGAGAATTAATAGGAATTTCGTTTTGTAGACATAGGACTAATAAAAGAGGGAAGGAACTCAATAAATCATGGTGTCAAGAGCGAAGCAGGAGATTTAATAAAACCCTGGGTAGAGCAGAATGGCTGCCAAAAGGACAGAAAGGAATTTAAATTTTAATTAATGACATCGAGCGCAAAAGATATCAAGTTACGAACTCGAATAAAAGACGAAATAGTTGTTTGCCTAGACAGTTGAGAAAGTAGGTGAAACTCAGAATTTAATTATGTACAATCTGAAACTACATGTTTCTGTATTAGCAAAACATACACAATTAAATAAATGTATGGGCCCAGCTGACCGCGTGTTGTCATAACAAAAATTTATGGCATAAACATGCGAAACTTGGGGAGGTAGGGGATGGGGAGCCGACCACGACATGCTAAGTACTTGTGAAAAATGGGGCAGCAGGGTGGGCGATCCCTCCCCTTCCCCGTAGGGGTGGCAGGGTGGTGGAGTCGACGGTCGCGACTGAACTGTTTATGTGCACAAGCGAGCTATGCTTTGACAACGCGCTGCGTCATCGGGAAATTGACAAACAACCTGTTTGTATGGATCGAGGAACACTGTTGGCTCAGTGTGGCTCCGTTTGAATATCTATCCTAACTTTGTTTATTATAGTTATCTCTCGAATGGAAACGTCTATTGCTTACACATGCATAAGTGAAGCCGTCAATTCGGATACGTTGCTTTCCGCAAAATTGTTCTAAAGGAAACAAACTGCTGCGATCCACTGAATAAAAATAAATGTATGCAATTAAAACGTCAAAACCCATAAAGAATCATTTAGCATAATAATAATCTTCTACAAAGTAACAATACGAGTGATCAAACTCCAGAATTACATCAATTAAGACGCGAAATTTAAACAATCTACACGCGCTGAAACTTTTGTATACGAATAGAAAGTTTTTAAAACATTAATTAAAACTTTTGCATTGGTAGTCGACTGAGCTGCGAACGGGAGAAAGTTATGAGTCATCTGGTTCACTTTAGTATTGACTCTGTTCTTTGTACGTTTTGAATTACATCACATTTTAATCAAACGATTGTACACCTACGTACAGCAGATCGAATTGTTGATTAGACTAGTGTTGTTATTATAAATGCCATGTATGATTTATTCATCATATTAATGTACATTAATGATCATTATCTTCGTCTAATTTTCATAATATGAGCTACATCGTACACTACGCCATTTTATGCCGTTAAAAATAATTAGGTACATGCTAATTATAGCTCTCAGAATTTTTTGTTACACATGTAACGAATTTCCGCCGGCGACTTACACAATTCGTGCAAAAATAAAAAAAGTGGAATATGAAATTTCATTTGTACATTAAAAAATTAAATGCTCTGAAAAATGACATCAAAATATCGATCGGCGAGTGAAAGTGAAATGGTAGATTAAAGAGAAAGTGTGGTCACACGCGACATGACTGACCTACGCAATGCGCCTTGCAAACTAGGCCATGGGCCAAGCTTGCACAAGCATACTTGCATACTTTGCATTACACTTCTTACTCTATGCTAATAGACTTAAAGTGTTTCGCGTCCGTAAGTATTTGCACAAGATAAATTAAATTACGTATTTCAACATGGACGCGAGATGCAGCTTTAATGACTACCGCATGCGTTTGTTTTATCTTAGTCTACTCTACCTACGCTAAATCCATGTTTTAAAGATTATCTCTAGTAAAAGATTTAGAATGAGACAATAAGCTATCATACATATATTAAGACATAATAAATACAATTTTAGTAGATGACATTTAAACGTTTAAAAGTCAATAAACGAATTAATTGGTTCACAAATTATATAGACTTCTAGAGATGTCTCATTCTGAGTTCTGACCAACAAACGTGATTTTTTGCATGTGCATAAATTATTTTATGTGGAAAACCCCTAATAAATTATTCATCAATGACAACTTGATTACTACTTAAATCCTTGAGCTTATAGGAAAAACCTGACTTTGTTTACATATTTTACATTGTTTACATTAAGAATTTGTTTGTTTTAGTATAAAAACGGGACGTCGTATCACTAAACGTGTTTCGAGCATCGTGGGTGGTCCGTTATCGACCAGGGGAGTAGGGGAGTAATCTATAATAGACGCTATTAACGTCCACCCGCGCACGTCTATTCATAGCCTTATAGAATAGATCAGTCCGTTTACTTACTCTATGATGAAATTAATGCTTCTTTTTTCAAATATTTGGCAACGTTCCATAGCGCTGTTTGATTGTTCCTCGCGTCATGTTTGCGAACCATTGAACGATAACATAGCCAATTAAACTAACTATTGAATATTGTTATTGAGTACCGATTGTAGACTTATTTATGATGATGTTTTGGCAATTTCGTAAATAGGTACATTCGTCAGCGAAATATTTATAACATCTTATCACGGTTTACGCAGTTCAAGGATTTATTTGGATAGAAACTCGCGACGCTAATAATACAGGGTACCTATCAGCTATCAATCAATGTGTGACAAGTGACTACAAAAAAGTATGATTGATAAAAAAAATAAAAAGTTATCGTAGGTATTTGATTCGTATGAAAGATGATACACCTAGAGCGTGATATCATTTTTGAATAAAAATAATTCAATAGAATTATACTTTTCTTGACCCCTTTCGATTGTTTAGACAAACTCAATCTATTTATATTACCAGAATGAAATGTGAAGCACTTATAATAAAGTTGGCTGCATTTCACAAAAATATGCGAATAACGACCTTGCTCTCTTCACAGCTTCAAATAAATACATTTCACTTGGCACCGCTTCTCATAGTGGACGGTCTATTTTATGTCGACTCATCCTTTACTGTGTCATTCACCCCCGGCACGGGGTCTGTTACACCCCTTAACCCTTTATCGCTATGTATGGTACGTTGTGCGTGACAGATCAAAACCATCTTTCGCTTTAATGAGATTTCACATGGAAGGGATAAGGGTCGTATTTTTATTTTACCCTCGGAGCAATTATAATGTAGGTAAGGCTAGGAAGAAAACATTTGCACAGTGATTGAATGATGTAGGCACCTACTTTTCTGATGAAAAGTGATTAAAACATATTGTTCAGAATCATTTGAATTTTTCGTGTTTTTTTTTTTTATCTATGTGAGTTATATGAAAAAATAAATTCATTTTTGTATTTTGCATTCAAATGAATTTCATGCTACCTATTATATAAATTCTCCGAACTGGAAATGATCACATAAAGGCTTGTGCAGACCAGCGCGACACGCGACGCGACACAAAGGCACCGCTCGTCGCGCGACGAGCGGAGTCTTTGTGTCGCGTCGCGTGTCGCGCTGGTCTGCACAAGCCTTAACACGCCGCTCAATATTGTATGCAGATTTTCATACGCATGTATTTTTCATCAATTATTTATTTTACATATTTCGAATATATTGACATATTTTTTGCTTGCATTCTATTAAGTAAATATTTTCATACTTACTTTTAATAAACATATGGCGTTTTTTTACGATATTAGGTATAAATAATAGAGGGTTATTGGTTACACGTCGGCAATTCGTTAAGGGGATGTAGGAGAGGTCATTTGCAACCAAATGACCCCTGATAACCCCTATGCCAATATATATATTTAAATGTATGAAATATAAAATTAAAATGTCAAATGACTCGACAATTGTTGACATTTGCAAAAAAAACAAAAGTCATTTGGTTGCAAATGACCTCTCCTACATCCCCTTAACGGATTGCCGACGTGTAACCAATAACCCTGTATATTCCATCACAAAACTAAAAAAAAAAAAGAACCAACTTCGTTCTTAGAATCACAAAATAAATGAATCATAAAGACAAAAATACACAGTCAGTAGGCCAAAAAGCTCTTTAGTATTTAGACATTGACAACCAATTACACATTGATTAAATGAACCTCAATTCGTGGTACAAATTGCCTTCGAACGAACAGCAGCAGACATAGATACCTACTAAAATCAAAAGCAATTAATTCCATCATGTATTCGAATCAGGCCATTCGCTCTCATACTTGATACCACCTCGAATCGACTATTAAAAAAGTAATCCTATATTCAACAAATTTTTGGGGTCGTGTGGGTTTGTGGATGAGTGGAGTGACCATTCATTACATAACAAGACCCGGCTGTCATTTGTAGATTTTTGACAGTCGTCACGGGTATCAGAAACCCAGTATGACAACCAGAGCTACCAAGGGGTATCGTATTAATGGGATTGTGGAGGCAGTGGATGCAGTTGCCTAGTAACAGGATTGTGGGGGCAGTCGCTCCATGTAAAATACTGGTATTCAGATGCTTCCGGTTAGACTGGAAGCCGACCTCAACATATTTATTTATATATACTTTATTGTACACCACAAAAATACACAACAAAAAATAAATCAAACACTACAAAATATACAATGGGCGGCCTTACATACTAATTGAGAAAAGGCTAGGCAGATTGAACTTGTTTTCAAATACTGATCAAGCGTGTCTGTAAACAAAAGACTGATGAATTATTTTCTTAGAATATGGAAACGCGTCTAGCCAGTAAATTAAGGTAAAATTCAAGTTACTACGGCACGTAAATTCCGAGAAAAACGTCTGTGAAACACCGAGTGACGCTCGCTAAAGTAATTGTTTCCTTTGACGAACATCATCCTAAAAGCACTTTGAACCACCTGTAATTGAGTCGCTCGAATTAATAGGAAACTTGTCAGATATTTCAAAATAATAAGCCAACTATGGCGATGAAAGTTGCCAACGATTTGTTATTTATGCACCTTGTTCAGCTGTGTTTTGCTTGAAGCTTTGCTTTACTAATGCCTGTTCTACTTATCCTATAAAGGAGAAGCGTGATATAAGGTCTATAATCGTTGATATAGGGGTTCTTCCTTTTTTAATATGGCAGAAACGCGGATTACGCACTCAAAATATGCAGCCGACAAAATAGGGTTAGAATCAATTTGACAAACGATGGATGGTCAAGATATTGCAAAAGTGCCAATCAAAAATATGTTATCAAACGAAATACAAAGGTAAAAGCACCAATTTATGATTTCAACCAACTCAATCCACAAAAGGATGAGCCTCATTCAATTTCCCATGTATATGAGCTATTAAGCGAATTTTCTAAAGGCCAGTCCCTTGGTAATGCTTCCCCGCACCGAAAACGGTACATTCACCCCATTCAAATCCTCGAGACCGTTAGGAGATAAAATAGACTTAAAGGAAACGGTCGCCTTTATTATGTTGGGTGAATAAAGTGTTACGTGAGTGTAAATCACTGGCTCCTTGGCCTGTTCAATGTAACCTAGTTTTAACTTCGATTTACTGATCGTCATTAATATCATCTCTCATTATGATAAGTACCAGGGCGACCGAGCTCTACTCGGGTGAAAATAATCGTACAAATTCCATATGTAGTACCTACTAATTACATGCTGTTATGATAGTACTCACGGCTACACATCAAGCTATACATTATCAGTTTATGCTGATCTCGCATTGTATAGGATTTCCGTACAATGCGAGGTCAGCTTGTACTGGAAATGTATAGCTTTTTTTTTTGGGTGGGAAATTATCAAATTTCTTCTCCCGCTCTGGGCGGAGCGGGAGGGCGTGTCAGACTTTTGCTGACTAAACCCATGTTTCCGGGGGCCACGATGTCCCTTTCGGAGTTCTTCGCAATCCCGGCAGGGAAATGTATAGCTTGATGTGTAGCCGTGTGTACATATACTAATGCCATGCTGCCACGTCATTATTCTAAAGTAGCCATCTTGTTCTAAACTTTGGGCGACCGTGCTCTTCTCGGGTGAAAATACGGGGAAAACGAATTTTCCCAGATATGAGACCTAGCTAGATCGATATTTCGACCGCGTAAACCCCTATATTGCAACTTTCATCGAAATCGTTAGAGTCATTTTCAAGAACGTGATTACAAATATATATACATAGGTATATACATATATATGTATCAAATATTGCGCATTCAATAGTATAACATGAACAGGATATGTTCAACATTCTGATAATGATTTAAGCTTGGATAAGTTTTATTTTCATAAGTGTTCGCTATTGTTTAGTAGGTGATGCTAGAAAGGGAGTGACTACCGAGATGTCGACTAACAGACAAGGATGGAAGAAAAATCCGACCACAAATAAAATGGGATAAGGTAATATAATTATATCGAGACTCCTCCGTGCCTCAGAAAGCACGTTAAGGCGTTGGTCCCGGCTGTCATTCGTGGATCTTTGACAGTCGTTACGGGTCGTCAGAAGTCCGAAAGTATGACAACCAGTCTTACCAAGGGGTATCGTATTACCCAGTTACTGGGTTGTGGAAGTCAGATAGGCAGTCGCTCCATGTAAAATACGGTATTCAGCTGCATCCGGTTAGACTGGAAGCCGACCCCAATATAGTTGGGGAAAGGCTAGGCATATTGATGGTTCATAATAGTAAACGATTTACTCTTTCTCATATTCACAAGTTCGTAGTCAATACACACATTTCACAAGCGCTCTAAATAGAACTTATAAACGATTAATATTCCGCCATCATGAAAGCTGTATAGTGCAAGTAAATTCAATGGGAACACAATCAGATCGTTTATATTCTCCGTGGTGGCGTTGTACCGCACGTTACACTCTGTATATCGGGCCTTTGTATGTTTCCCTTTGAAACACACAATAAACAAGCTGAGCATTGTGGACGGAGTGTACTGAACCATGTTCTATAGCAACGGTACTATCAAGTCGCTTATCTATAGTAAAGTCAACTTGTACCTATCTAATATCTAGGTAACTACAAACGTCCGGAGACCGGATTGATTACTCAGACTCAAACGTACTAGATTTGTAAGAGCTTTCAGGATTGAATTTGATGTCGACGGCACTGCCAGTAATTTTTTTGGCAGACATTGAACTAGATTCAAGTAAAGCAAATGAAAACAAGACGGAAATCAAAATTGAGGAGGAAAATATAATAATATTCTTCAGTGTTATAAAAATTAAATTCTGAATAACACTGAAGAACAGGAAGAAATTGTAATGAATACCAATTTGCCGTCAGCTATAAAAAGAACACGTTAAAATTACTTATCGCTTAAATGTTAAAGAGCTTTACGAGCCGAGCGAGGAGTAATTTCCCGGGAAAGTCATGGCACGAGAAGCCTTTGAAGGATCACAGCCTAGCAACGGTTCTGCAGCACCTATTACCGAGATATTTGAGAAAATGTGAATATTATTCTGCATATTTAATAGACTGACAAAATTTAGTAGTTTCATTTCACTCGCTGCGTAACATTTGGCATAATAATAATATGACAAACTGTCGTCTTGAGATATTTTACTTACGAGTGATAAAGGAGCAGATTTTACTAGACAATACCGCTATAGTAAAGATAGATGGAGTACTTTTAGCAATTAGTGAATGTAAACAGAAGAATGATAATGATCTCAACGCTGTAAATATTCAATTGAACGACGCTACAAAAACTAATAATGGCATTAATAAAAATAAAAGGGAAATATTTATCACCCCTAGACCTCGCCACGCTTTATACGAAAACTAAACGAGCGGCAGAAAAACTAAGCGGATTATCGACACGTTCCACGTTGTGCAAACGGGGCCGCATCCTGACAGTATAATCCTTTATGAAACCACAACAACGTGTGAGGAAGCAGAAACAAGTATAAAGGAACCCACCACTCTGTCACATGTGTAATATTCACAAGGAAAAGTGCAGGTGAACGTCCCCAGCAACAGTACACAGTGATTTATTTCCAAGTTCACCTTCTAGACACCGCCCGCACCCCGGAGGGTAATATCGACAAAATAACCAAGATAAATTGAACCATTCTGCCTTCACAAGATCGTGATAATAGATACGTGGGTACACAATAGACGGAGCTTTGATTAATTGGTTAATTTGAACATGAGAGGTTAACGGCACGGGTCTACTCTTCAAAGCGTTGAAGTACCTTCAAGACGTTACTCAATCTAATTCTTAATAAATTTCCTTTCCTATGTAAATGTTCAGGGAGTCACGATTTTGCGTGATAAAGAAAATCTCATTAAACCTAAAGCTTTGGAAACTCTATAAAGCGGTTAACTAGAAAATAAACCTACGAGTTTATATCCTGAAATAACGTTAGCTGCCTTATAAGAAGCTTTCTAGATAATAAGGCTGAAAATGGCGCCATAAAAAGATTTGTAATGGATTAAGTATAAATATCCTGTAGAGACCGTCATAGGATGCCACTAGAGCGTTTTGATCTTTTACTGAGGAATTCCAAGATAATAAGATCAGTCACTACATTATGTAAGAAGTAGGCAACAAAGCGAATAACAGAAGAGTATCTTCCTAATATTTTCAACATATTTCAACTTTCTGACATACGTCTAAATCTTCCAGCTTGTCTGCAAAGAAAGACTCGTCTGCATTAACGAGAAACATTGCATAATGCAGATGCACGGAACTCTGTCTGAGGAGTAGAACACTTTACAAATGTTACGCAAGTGCACGCTCGCCTGACCTTTGTCTACCGATGAATGCATCTAACATAATTTATATAATACTGTTATACTCTCCTTTGTATGTTCTCTACTGGCAGTAATTGGTTTAAAAGGATCACTACATTTAATCCGTTCAAGCGTACAACATCTTTATATTATCTTTCGTAAGTTGTCTACGTGATAATTACTCATCACCATCAGCATCGTCAATAAGAGTATTATTTTCTTCTATTTAAGCGCATTTAAGCCTTATCTTTTACAAATACAATAAAAAAATTGCGTACTATCATAAAATAATACTAAGTAGTTTTAAATGCATTGTAATCATTCTCTCTTGTTATTATTTTCATTACATAACACGGAGTAGGATTGTTGTGATTACTCAAGATGATTAAGCGTTTATCATTGTTGAGCGTAATGTTACGCGATTCGTTCCGTATACACGAGTATACAATTTCACGTACTTTCTTAAGTTCGTGGAGAGAAAAAACATAGTGCCTCAGGTGGTTATATAGTGTGTTTATACGAGAAGTTCCCGGTACGTTTATCTCTCAATCTTGTGAAGCCGGGGGCAGGAGTGCAACTCGACTGGTCTGACCAGCTCGCCCCCTTCCCCCTCTGTTCCCACTAGAAACCGGTATTCCTAGTCCGGTCCTAAGCCTTTGGGGGCCAGACTTGCTAACTAGATTATAACGTCGACATGGCTACTAACTATTATAGTCATAATTATAATGACTACATTACCTTATTTTATCTTTTTGTGTGGATTTTCATAAGCGATATTCAAATCATCCATTTCCTTTTTGAATAATTTTCCCTTAATTGGTATCCGACTATCCGATTATTGAATTCGAATATATATTTATTCCTTTACTCGTTATGCGAATTGCAAACGTTTAAAAATAAAATATTCGATGATGTTTAATTCATGGTATTTATTTCCATGTGAAGTAGGAAGGTATGTTGATTATATTATATTAACTGGTTTTAAGTATCGCCAAACAGGAAGCTCTAACGATTAACTTGAAACACCGCTTCATCGCGTTTTAATGGTCTCAAATGGAATTTCGAAGCTTCTGGCTTGCTCGAGTTTGGGTTTAAATCGATGGACCAAATAGTTACTCATTTTAATGAAGTAGATTAAAATGTTGTTTTGCTTGTTAAATGTACTGTACTACTAAGCATATTGTTGATGTTTATCAGACCACAGCCAAAACAAATTAAGCTGTAACATACATAATGAATAATAAATCAAAGTTACGACGAGGTTAATATAAGCAAGCAACGGGTATTTTATAACTCGTATCGGTTTATGACGTCAATATAATAAGTGTATGTGGTTTACATACATAATGGCAAGTCTCCAACGCGGTTAGAGATAGCCGAACATAAATAAGAGGGGAATGTCGCCGTGACAGCCAGTCGGAACTTATGCCTTTGTTACTTCCATAGCGATTGCTCTCCGCAGTTCGTCAACTCTGAATAACAACATTCTGTAACATTTTTTGTAGCCAAACAATTGAATTGGTTGAGAATTTTCACATCTCTAGCTATTTATTATTACATTGTCACAATCACAACGCTTGATAAAATAAAATAGAGTATCGAATAGTAATATTTTCTCAAAGGTAACATTGTTGTTATAAATCGGAAAATAACTCGGCAATTTCGTGAAAACGCTCACGTTTCTGTTAAATCCGCTAACGTAAGATAAACCGAGCGCTACGTTTGTATGGAAGGCTCGGCCTGGTCTCCGCAGTCCGGACTCGGCGTTGTCAGGTGAGATTTATTCACGTATAGCCTTAACATGCGGAGTGGGCGTACGTGGGATGTAGACGGGCCGTGGTATTCGTGTACCGCCTTTATGTTGTTGCGTCTAGCGAACTATTCAACTCCCTATTTGGGCTTTATTGCCCTTTACGGTCATATTTTATTTCGTAAAAGCAGAATAACAAAAGCTTGAATTATGCCAGCACCGACGCAGGTGTTGGTGTTATGCCTAAAACTTTAGTTTCTATTGTTGTTTCAGGTTCAGAGAAAGTATCGCGCATGACCTTTGTGAATTCTCCGATTATTGTGGGAGTAACGCAATAGAAAATAATCCGATCGAAGAGTGAATGTTTATAAATAGTCTCCTCCGCAGCGGTCGCTTTATCATGCCGAACAAAGGAACAATAACGACCAACAAAGAAGTTAGAAAAGAACAAAAGCAAACATCGAGACCGAGTCAAACGAGCTGTTTCCTTCTAAGGCGATGTAATAACAATAACAATATGGCGCACATTGTGCGTGCGTGCGACGATTAGTGATGCGCAACACTCTCAAACTGATCTAATTCCGGGCTCCGGGAGTGCAGGCCACTCTCGAGAACGTTTTCAGAAAGTGTCGTAAACATCTCTTCGGAATTAACGGTCTGTTAAGCTGTCTAATATACTGAACAGAGATGTGAAGGTGGGAGAGAGACAGTCCTTATCGGGGTGTGGCTATCTCTACTTTGTATGCACTGCGCCTACATAGTTGCATGCGAGCGTAATGTAGTATGCAGGTATTATACGTATACATACATACATATGTACTAGCCGGTCGTGCTCAAACCATTATATGCTAATTAGCTTTCCGATGCATGTTCACTGTTGCATTGCAGATTAGGCTCCGGCCTGTAAGTACTATCATATTTTGAACAAAAGAAATGCTTAATGGAGTTAAGTTACAGGTAGACAATAAAATTACTTAATGCCAGACTGTCATCCATTTTCATATGGATATTATTCATTAACATTTAAAACAGGAAGCAGAAGATAAAGCTGCTATGCAAATAAATAAGTATCATAAAGTTCTTTGAAGTAATATTTGTGGTGTATAAATTACATAATATAATGTGATACGATAATAACGTGTAATACCCGATGACCTAACGAAATAAAGTGTTATTGCTGTTATAAATAAATATAATAAATCATACAAGTAAGCCGGCAAACTAATAGGCGATAGTAAACAATGAGTCATGACAAGTACCGGTGGCTCGGCGGGGGACGTTCCACGGTCCACACTGGCCACAAAGCACCAAAATCACTTCACGACGTCACGCGGCACATTCGAAATTTGAAAAAACAAGTGACGCTAGTGCGGTGAAAGGTAAGATGCGTTCAGTAAACCGTTCCGAGTAACGAGTAACCGAGCGTAGTGATGCCGACGCGGGAGAATGGCGCAAACTGGCTGGCCGGGAGGGAGGGGCCCCCCGTGGTAACCCCCCCTACCGCACCCGGCGCAAGCCTGGCTGCCCGGCCAACAGACACAGGCTTGCATAATTAATTATACTTCACACACATTGCGCCTTCCGCACAAGCAAGGTCATCTTTTTAATGATAATATAGATTTGCGATACGCTTATCTCTGTGGCAACTGACGGTTCATATCGACAGGTGATAAACAAGATTTATCTGTTAAGTAATATTGTATAATATAAACTGGTTGTAGCTTATCTAACTCACGTGCTTGCAGCTAAAAGCATTTTATCTTTAATCGCCAGAAAAGAGGAAGTAATATAAAGCTTGGTTTTGGTAACATAAATAATTGGATGATGAAAAATTTCAATTGTTTTTAATTCTTTGGCTTCTAATGGAACCGAAATGTTTAGATTTGAATATGATCATTTCAAGTTTGATGAGATTTGTTCCAGTAAACTGATTTAAAGTTTTGGTGAATCATTTTTCTATAGAATCAGCACACATCATTCAACGCCTACAAGAACATCTATCATCAAAAGAATTTCAACAAAGAATTCTAATTCAAATTCCCATTCCCATTTGAACAAGGAATTCCGTCATTCAGGTCAAAATGAATATTAACCTTCAAACAAAACAAGAACAAAGTAGTGAGTAGCACGTTATACAGACCCTTTTGACGGGCGGCGCGAAGGGTGGGGCGAGGGTGTTCGGTTACCCGGGACTGCCAGACGAATCCCGGGCGTCCCGCACTTGTCGCGATCGATATCCGTATCCGCTGCACGCCACGGGAACTCGCATTAACTAACTTCACCGATGGAGGTGAAAAGTCGGCCGATGTTGTTACAAACTTTACCGATTACAGTTTCACGAGATACTCGGGATCTTGTTATTGTAAATGAATCAACTACTCGTTACTGGGTACTAACAATATTGACGCCTTAGCTCCAATGTACTAGTTTTGTTCAGGAGTAAGATAGCGAAAAAGTTAAGACGTTACATAAATTAGATACATTCAATCAAGCTCATGTAAGCTCGAAAGTTTGACTTCATTCTATTTTTGGCATAAACACAAAAGGTTAACGAAGCCTGACGTTCACAAAATTATTTTCAGTAGAAATATGGTAGGTGGAAATAAAATTATGACAAAAGAATTTTCATGCTTTGTTTTTATTCAACTCCGAAAACACCATGGAAGAAAGGTTACCCACCTTTCAAAAGATCCACCAGTATAAGATTACGTTTTGGCAAAGCATCAGATGAATCTGAATGAAAAGATTACAACCAACCTATAGACAGATTGACTAGTAGAACTTCTGACATCTGAAAGAATCAACAAGAATAAAAATTCTCTTAAAGTCATTACACTCATTACATTACACAAGTCTGAAACTCTAGAAAGTAAAACATTTACTGTATTCTATTCTTATAAAACTCTATTAACGTAACTGTATAAACTGTATATAATACGAATATAAATGTCATTTGCAGCAAATTCTTAACTGCGGACTTAATTATAATATAATTTATGCAAAGTAATATCACGATAAAAATATATATACGTAGATATATTAAATTAAGCAACGATTTGATTCTGAGAACCAAGACCACATATAATTTAATTATTTCTGTGATGAAACCTGTTACAGACAGCAACGATAGGAATATTATTTTAGATATTTGTTAATCGACTTAACATTACGGTTCTCACGGAGATAAACATGTAGAAATGATCACAATTTTACAAAAGTTTTTCATGTAGGTATGCAAATGCAATGTGTAACGCTGACTTTATTCTAATTACTGCCATAATGTTGTATAGATGGGAAAGAACACGTTTGCAAGATAACGTTCAAAATGCTCTTCGTGAATAATATCAAGAATATGAATCATGCTTAGTTACTGCTACGACTTCCAGGTTAAACTACGTTTGTTTTTACTGACAACAAAGCGTCTGGCGAGGAGCCAAAAACAAAAACGATGACCAACGCTGAGTTTCGAAATTGTTCAATATGCCCTTGATCTGTCAGCCGAATTGATTCACGAACAAACGAGTTTTAGAACAGCCATTAAACACAATGGAGCGAAATGGGCCACACTCAGCCACGTTCTACGAACGTCTCCAAAACGAATATGACGATAACGGAATAAATTGCGAATGTGGACCATTAATCCTTGTTACAATGTCACCAGTGACCCGGTCGCAGAGGGGAGCTTTATTTATTCGACATCTACGGTATTTACATACAAAAACTACCATTCAAGTGTTTTTAGACTTTTTATGGGAAACAAACACAAAGGAATCTTGATAGACGTACCCCATGTTGATGTTTGTGAAATGTTTATGTTTTTTTTACTGGTTTTCTATGAGAAGTATGTACAAAGTACCCCATACTAGAGATGCTGCGAATAGTGATAATGGCAATTAATCGATTAGCGATTACTCGAATTCCTTCATTCGAGTTTTTCGCCATAATTATTCGACATTAAAAACGATACTGCAATCTGTAATAAATAACAATAGCACTAATATAAGGCCTCCAGCTGTCTCAAAACCTACCGAGTTTTTAGAATTTATTCCATTGGTATTGCTAGATTACTACAATATTTTTTTATTGATTGTTATTCAAATCCCAACACTTGACAACCCTTTTCGTTAAAAGAAACATCTCTGACTGAATCGAACTACATAATTATAATTACTTGCATGTAGCAAGTAATTAATATAGTTAGATTTTTCTAAATCTGTGGTTTCATTTCTTTCAAAATGTAAACCAGCCAATTATTCGCCACTATCGAATAGTACCCACTATTTATTATTCGCTATTCGACGAATAATGAAAAAAAGCCGAATAATATCGAATATCGAATAATAGCAGCTAATCGCGGCGTCTCTAGTCCATACTACGTAAAAGCACAGAGTAAAGAAGCTGGATATATATTTTTTGCTACTTCTCTCGTCTCTTTATATGCCATCACATAAAAATTATTGGAGTTCATTTGGGTAAGCAAAAAAGGTTCCATGGACATGTATCATCAATGATGAATTGATGATACATGCCCATGGAACCTTTTTACTGTATATCTCTCTTTTTAGAATATTTTGTCAACATGTTCCGTTTACAAAAGATAGAAAGTAAATAAGAAGTTTGTTATTGCTTACAAAGACAATATACATAAGCGAAATTGCTTGTAAACTTCTCCGTCTAAGTCAATAAGAACATTAAAGCCAACATTTGCAATTTCTTTGAAGCAATTTTGAAGAGTTTACAAGTACAGGTCAACAATACCATCCTACAGAAGTTTGAAGGCAAAATGGAGGAAAATTCAAAAGTAATTTTATTCAAACTAGATTGAGAATCAGCACTTTCCGAACGTCAAAATTACATGAGACAGTCCCCCAAAAACGCCCACCCTTCACCACTTCCTAGTGCCTTTAGCTGGGAAGAAGTGGCACAACAAACTCTCCAGTAGCACAGCTGTCTGTTCAAGTTAGAAAAACATGATTCTATACAATAGTATGCAAAATAATTTACATTATGCAACACAAAACATAATTTAAATGATAAATTATTGGCCATATTATGTCAGCTAGCACACGCCAATATACCGACAACAGGAGATATTTCTCGACATGTGAAGCCAAGTCAGAGACCTATGGGCGGCATAAAAACTCTGACACCAGGCTAGACACCAACCACACGAAAAAAAAAGAAGAATGGTGGAATAATCTATTATATCGATACCGGAAATTTCAATTGTCGTAAAGGACATTGTATTCCCTGTCCTTTACGACAATTGAAATTTCCAGTGTCGATATGTAAATTTGAATATTTGATTCAGATTCAACATTTTTTTATAAGGGGGAAGTTTGTATGCAAAAATCACACCCGTTACAATCGGAGACAATGCATATGTATCGGCAAAAAACAAGTGTGACGTCGAAGCCAATTCCGAGGGTAATAGGAAAAGTTAGAATCGATTCACGAAGCAAGTTTCTCGCCGACACGAACGCTCGAGAAGGTAGGGCCCTACATTTTCTACAACATGCTCAGATACGGCACAGCTTGCAGTTGAATTTGCATGCCACGCTCTATTTTCAATATATTCCCATTTTGTAAACCTATTACGTTTTTTAACATCCAATAGACACTAAACAACACAGCAGACATTCTCTTTAATACGTTTTATGAATTTATTTGCCGTTCGGAAAATGTTCACTGCGAAAATACAATTGCTGCTTATTTTAACTTAGGGCCAACGATAGCCAGTTTTCTGGATTATCTGGGGTATTTCTCTTGGTTAGCAAAAAATTGAATCTATATCTTATCTGGTAAATAAGTCAAGTAACAGCTGGAATAAGGATAATACCAGCATATAAGTAACTGCAGTGCAAAGGCCTGTCCTCATACGGAGAAGGCGCGAGCATTGATCACCACGCTAGCTCAAGATGGATTGGCGATTTCGGATACAGAACAGTTGGATTATTTTTTGCTAATACTTATTTTACTATTCTCTTTATAGTATTTTGTTCTAGATTATCATTGAGGAAAAGGAAAAGTTTGAATCGATTCACGAAGCAAGTTAATGGAGGGCTTATAAATACCAAGTTGTTGTTTAGTGTCTATTGGATGTTAAAAAACGTAATAGGTTTACAAAATGGGAATATATTGAAAGTTAAAGTTCGTGAGCACATTCGCAAGAAGCTGGCAGTATCATCACAGCGGTAATGATTTCCCATTGTTTGTCTTATTTGCTTTAGTAGTATTTTATGTGTATTTATTTTTTGTTTATATTTATATATAATTGGAAATATATATTTATGTATATCTTTATTTTTAAATAAATATCTATTCCTCAATTCTCGCTATTGCACCTACCACTGTTTGTCTCTGCATCACCCAAAGGTTGACTGGTAGAAAATGCCTTTGGCATTAAGTCCGCCTCTGTACATTTGTGTGCTTGAAGTATTAAATAAATAAATAAATATATCATTAAATTTTCATTTCACTTGTGTTCATGTTTATCAACACTCAGTCTCAAATGATAATTTATTTGAATTGACCAGGAGGTGTAGAGTTGTTCTTGGCAGCTCTCCAATTCTAAATGGTTTCTCAGAAACGTTAGTGCGAATGCAAAACTTCCTTACGTCTTTACTCTTTAATAATTATGCGTCTATGTATAACAAAGAAAATATTTATTGTTTAGACTGACTTTTATTTTTATTGCCTTCAGAATGTTGTCTTTACGATCTGTCATACGGAAATTCCGAATTTTAAGTGGGCGATAAACTACAATCACGTAATTATTTTTCATTATATTCAATGATTTATGAATATCAATAATGTTAACGACCTCTAATCCAAATATGTATAATTATATTACCTACTTGGTTCTAATTTGAATCTCTTATTCAAATTAAATTAGAACCAAGTAACATAGCCTTAATTACTAATTGAATCGAGTTATGTAACTGCTGTCATAAATATTCAAACGATATCTTGGATAATATATTTTTAAATTGCTTTAATTAACATATATATCATTAACATATATGATATAAGTGATACGAATTAAAACAGTCATACTACAGCATTTTATCACTTTCTATTAAAAATTGTATAAATGGTCTGTCTGACAGTTTAATAACCGGATAATCTATTTGCACGATATCTTTCAATATTTTTTATTCAAACTAGCTTATAAATAAACATAAAAAAGTAGGTTATAGTAACGAACGAATACATTTTGATTAACAGTCAAAACACATTCAACAAAAAATGTGATGCCAATAACTTATTTTTATGACCACTATCTAACGAATTTTAACAGCTGCAAAAGTGTCAGGTTTATTGTGAAGTCGCGAGCAATACAAAGCGATAACGTTGCCAAAACTATTACGTCAAACAATGTTTTCATTTACTAAATTACTGATGACGGCAACATCGTGACTAACCGGATTTCCCAAACCAAAATCCCAGTTCATTAGCAAAGTTTAGAACGAGTTATACTTTTAATAAACCTTTACGACGCAACCGGCGCCAACTTTCGATTAAAATCTTTATCACAAGTGGGAGCTAGAGCTAGCGTTATACAAAAAGCAATTCCAGATGTTTCTTGACCGTTCAATTCAGAAAAGTCAATAGAAAGAGAAGCTTAGTAATAGCTGTTTCACGATCACGGAACACCTGCACACCAAGTTGTCGCATGCAATCTAAAAACACTCTAAAAGTGCACTTTTCAAAGTCCCTTTTACTATTCCCGAGGAACGTGCAGGAACAACTCGAGTTAGGATTACAGTTTAGCATTCCACTCACGTGCGGAAAGAGACGGTGCTATTACAGCTCGGCTAGAGGGAAAAGTGGAGATGATTTGTTCGAATGTACTTTTTGAATCGATAGTCTAAGAGCATTCATAATGCCCCTGTTCTGATCTACTATCGCTATGCGTAGATGAATTGTTTATGGTTTCCAAAGTCGGGAGAATACTCATGTCTCCGAAAAGGGTCACTGAACTAGACAAATTGCTACGAAGAGAATTGCTTCGCTCCCCCTTTGTTAAATCGGGGCGCAATGTTCGGTTTAATCGTATTATTTGCAGGATTTATGTTGAGTTGAATTTTCGGGTGAATTAAAATTAGAGGTAAGAGGAACAAGAATTTGCACTAATTGAGCATAAATTGCGCCTTTATGAATGTCAAACTAGGTTTCCGTTGGATATGCAAATGTGGAATTGTTTTGAACGCTTTGTTGTCGGTTGGAGTGGATGCGATGTGAATTATTCACGTCACAAACTACAAGAGCTTTCAAATGTCTTTTTCATATTTTTGTACCTGGAAAGTAGTGCAGCGGTCGTAGATAAACAATGTTAGCGTCAGAGCTGAGTGGAATATTCAAGGTTTATTCTAGGTTACGAGATTGATTGACACAGTGAACTGGTATAATGGACTAATGGAACGTTTAAAGTCCACTATTTTGATGAACGACGCGCGTGTCGTCAGCTCCGAGGCAAACATGGCCAGATGGGAATTATGGCCGAGTGTATTAGTGGCATACGAGATGAGCACTATCGGCCATTGCGCGGCTGTACGTGACATCCATATACAATGCACCACTAAATCTCTCTCATTGCCTCCTGGCTTTCAAAAAGAATTATGCTTTATGGACGGTGACACGAATTCGGACGACTGCATTACCGTTTTATAAAATATACTTACATTTCCGTTTCACAATATAGATTATGTACTTCGTTTGACAGAGTAATTTAAATCTAAATCAGATGTAACTGTTTCGTAATATAGTCTGGTTACAGAAGCTAATTTATCATGTAATTTGAAACTCTTTCACTCAAACTATAATTGCGGTGACCTCGTTTATGTTCTTGGCCAAAGATTATTCAAATACTTACATATAAAGGGTTCAAAGGAATATGAAAGTAAGCGTGGGTGTTCTAAATAGGACCAGTTTAATGAGACCCTTTCGACGAGTCTGATATTCCGACCTACATAATAATAAAGGTTAGACAGTCGTTTCGAGGTCCGAGTCCTACTACGATTGGTCTCTGTGAATAATAACTACACATCCTGGGGCTTGGATGGGCCACTGCGCAGTTACTGACGACTTTCTTTGTCTTCGTTTTATGTTAATCTGTATCGTTGTTACTATATACTATTACTATCCGAGGCTTCATCCAAACATTTCTTTGTTCTGGAAGTAGATAAATTTTCATTGACTATTTATCTTATAAAACAAAAAAATATATAGATACTTGTATGACTATTTTCCAAAAGAATAGAAAGGAAATAAGTAGGTCTTCTTCTTTCGAGAAGAAGTAGATCAATAAAACAAAGCAGTCACAGTAGGCCTAGTGTACGATCTAGGTACTGCTTTGTTTGTACTAGTTCAAAAGCAGTTAATGAACTTAGGGGCGAAGTTATACCCTAGCAACACAAAACGAGAAAATATACGTAAATTAAAACAAAGATAACCGATAAAGAGACAGCCAATTAGAAAAACTTTTATTCACTCCCAAAAACGCAAGAATTCTCTTGGAATAAATAAATATTAAATTATTCCAGTCGATAAGATTTTGACAAGAGCGACAAGATTATCTGAAGGTGAACCACATAATTAGTCATCCACATTCAGAACTCATTTTATCTAAGAGTAAAAGACACGTCCTTCATGAATGTCGGGACCTTGGAGCGTCCGATCCTTGAAACCTTGAAAGCTGTCTTGAGCAAGACCGACATTTTAATAAAAATGAATTTCTACGTAACTTTAGAACTTTACCGTTTATTGCTCAAACAAGGTCTTGAATTTACATAAATGTGGGAGCCAAATAATTGCTAAATAAGTAAGGTTATTTAAAAACAAAAAGGAATATAGTCCTTATAAATTTGAGATACATTATCCAGTAGATATTTGATAAGATTGGAAGCTCAAACCTCAATAGTACCACAAAGAGGCAAAAACAACACCAGTTGTTTCTCAACTGCCAGTATAATTTAAGTGTGCCTCATTTATTACATTAGCGAATGCCCTTTGAATATAGTTTGTAAACACATCTACTCAGAAATAGAATTAGTCTGGACATATTTATGGACTGGAAGCTAATTATCTTACACTAGTAACAGCACTGGCGCTAAATTTGAAACTCCAGAGAAAATTTAAAGTCAACATGTATTTCAATATTCAAAAGGAGTATTCCGCTTGTGTCCTTAACCATCCTTCGATTAACACTAAAACAATACCGAAGCCAAACTTCTTAGTAGAAGTTTCTATTCCAATATTCAAATGAGTTCAGTGGTGCAGAAACTCCATCGTTTAGAGTTTAGAGTTGGAGCCACAGAACTTGAACAGCCGAAACATTGTTCCGAAAACATTCTACGGTTGACTACAAGTCTACAACACTGTTATGGCATTAATGTTTAGTGGATTTTAGTAAAACAGTGACGTACGTAAGGCTGGAGACGAATTTCGATTTGCTCGCTATATTTCTCTTTTATTTGAAGTTGAGTAGAGCTGTTTGTGTTAAACTATTTCACGATTATATTAATTTGAATTCTAAATATGATCAAAACAAATCATTCGATTCACCATTTATATTATTCAACGTTTATACTGTTTCCATTTCAACTGTCTTTATCAAGGCGTGAATATCAGTTTCATTTTACGATTACTACCCTATTAATTCCGAACTGGTAGCATCGACCAAGATCGTAACTACACCTACCAGTTAGTCATTTATACCATATTTAGCTGAACCGGTGCGAGTTCAGGATAATGGCGGCGTATGCGTCACCAGGCGCCGGGGACTTGTCGCGACACGAACACCAAAATAACCGATGGATAGAATAGACAAACAAACGCTACTTGAATATACATACATAAATGATTTGCATTCTATGAACATTTTGAAGTAGGCTCGCCGGCTCATTCTCGTTCACTTCTAAGAAATTACCTGTCGATACGACAGAAGACGTAGAAAACTATTATTCCACTTTCAATGGAATATAAATTCCAACCGTATTTAACGTTATTCTTGGAACGCTAAATATGTTACTTAAATGTCTTTTATTTATTTTAAGAACACTTCAAAATCTGAGAGAATTAAATTAGAAGGAACAGGACTAACAACTTACATGGGCACATGTACGTAATACAGTTAGCTTCGAGAAACATCGTCTCGTTGAAACTGGATAATTTTCCTTTATAGCGTCGGAGCTCGAATCTCTTACTTAATTAAATATTCAAGGCAGATTATTAGCTAGTCGACTTACTTGGAGGTTGGAGCGAGATCGTCTCGGCATCACTCCCACCACTTCTCCCTTCATGATCGATTCGATTACTGAAAAAAATAAGGTGAAGTTAACGTTTGTTTTTGCGGAGTAAAACACGAGTAGGATTTAGTTCTTTATGTATCCACTAAGGATTTTATATTTAGATGTTATACTGTTTAGAGTAGTCTCGAGAACATGCTTTTAAGATGTAAGATGTAATTTATTTCCAAGTATATGGTACATTAAGATCTTAATATTAAAAAGTTTCACATTATACTACCGTTGCCGACTTATATATTTAAAACGTTTTCTTTCATCTTCATTTATATTTTCTCGTCTATAGTTACATAACATAACATCATGTCTGGTTCTCCTCAAAAGGTTAGGCAGAGGTGACCCACACCCACATTTCGCCAGTTATGTTTAAGTTCCCTATAATAGGGGCGATTCTATTGCCAATAACCGGGCACAAATCTAGAGTTATCATTATTAAAATTATAATGATTATAATATTAATGACTAAATTTCTTTCCTATGTAGATGAACTAGTCATAGTTAAAGTTCCTCGTTGCGCTAAGTCACTTCTAACTTGTAAGCGTACATTCTTTCTTCAGCATAATGCAACGTCAATTACTAAGGTTTCAATCCAATTATGCACGTAAAAGTATTTACAACACCATCCTATGTTCTCATTGCAATATAGCCGTTAGCACATACGGTTGCACAATATTATAATGCACTATTATTAGTCTGTCAGCTGCTATCTAAACAAAGGATCGATTTATAAAAGATATCTTCGCATTCATAGCTCTACATTGCCCCGAGCTAGATTCATTGTTTGATGAAACTTGTACGTGTACTTAATAATTTCTCAGACAGTTAGAACAAAGAGAACTTTAACTAATAAACTTTCTATTTGAAGGAACAATATTTTTTTTATTTTGTTTTAGGTAGCTATATACTACTAAGGGATCTCGCGTACTATACGGCCACGACTCCGGCCAGTCGTGGCCGTCTAGGGTATTGTATGGTCTGCGGCTAGTAGCAACCGACAGTGCGCGATTCGTATCGGTTTCTATAGTTTACCTGGTCGCTGCGATCACTGCTCGTGGTCGTGGCCGTCTAGTGCACGAGATCCCTTATAGTACTACTAAGTATATGCTTATACTTTTTTAGATACTCCTTCAATTTGTACAAAAATTTTAAGTGCCAGATACGATTGTTTACAGTTTCGTTGTCCCGTAATCGGGTTAGTAGTTTAGATAAACATTCATAATGTCGACCTTACAATAAGCCGCTGAGCGATATCTATTTAAAAATACATTAAGTATAAATCATAACTGTGCGTGGTGAAACCAGCCATTGTTCTACAGATGGCCGAAGATTGTTCACTGCAGCGTGTAGGTTATGTAACCAGACCCCATTGTTTCCATGTACCCACATAAATGTTATCGTAATCAATCATGGCGATCCTTTTAATCGTTAACCAGAATAATGATGCGTAATGCGACAAAGCGATACGGTTTTGCATTGTTTGGAATCCATTGGCTGATTACGAGTACTTTTAGTTTGTGTATTGCATGTTGTATAAGTATAATTGTTAACGTATTTACCACCATCCCCCAGGAGTCTCATCTGCACCAGTGATGGATCTTCGCTGTGTTCCTCCAAAACTGTATCATCTGTCACAGTCAGCTCCTGGGAACAAAATAACAAATAAAAACTTTATTACTCTGTTTTTCTATGAAGCTACTACATAACCGGATTCTTAGAAATCGCCTTGTTTATAGAACCAGATATGGTAATACGATCACCTATGATGATCTGATACCGTTATAACACCTCAAGTCTCCGGCTTGATCGTTGCAGTTTACGTCGTTACTACTAGCGCCATCTAGTTACAAAAGTAGGCATCGTAATTCTTAGAAATAGTGGGCGGTTACTCGATAGTTTGATATTTAAAAGAATCCATCTAGAATTATAAATGAGTTTGAAAGAAGCTAAAAAAGGTAGTCTCATAAATATTTTGTTTAGCTCTTTCATCGACGCTATTAATAAATTTCCATTCCATAATACAAACAAGAATACTCATAGTATAAGAATAACCAATTTCTTTGGAAGTAAAACACAAAGTTCGGCAGGTGTTTTATATTCGTAAACAAACAAGATTCCCTAAATTCCCATCTAAACTTTCTCACGCCCGAGCGCTGTTCGGTTAAGTTCGGTAGAATATGGCGTAAACAAATACGTCTCTGTTTTATGTCGCTCGTTGAGTGGGTACAGGTGTTTGAGCAAATATAACCTTGAACGTACCTATTAACTCCGCCTACCGCGAGTTTAATAAGAATCGAAAATGTATTCACAAAAACAACGTCTGGATCATTCTTTGTATCTAATTCTTACGCACGGATGATCTTGTTGTATAGCAATATGCGGACATCCTTTGTTGGATGAATCATTTGAGTAGTGACGAATGATACGCATTGTTAATCGAAAACGTCTAAGATATTATGTAACATGAATATATTGTAGAGCAAACGTTTGTCAAACATATCAATACAATAAACAAAGAGTGTTGCCGATAAACATGTCGACAGTCGACAGTCAAAGTTGGACTCAAACTTGCGAGAAACAAAGAACAAACTTTAAGAAAGTTACTTCAGAAACAGGGAAAGGGGGCGAACGAGGAGGTTGCTCAAAACTTCGACGTTTCGGACTCAGTAATACGAACCTTGCGAAGAACGAACGAAGTTTTCCACTCGCTAATTCGCAGTATAAATTTGTTTAACGTCTCAACTTTTTAACTGTAATTACTTAGCCAAGTTCGAGATAGATTGAAGTACTCCGAAACTCTGACAGTTTGTGAAGAGTTTGATGAGTTATTGTAATAATTGTAGTTGGCAGTTCGCAATCACCCACCCGAACAAGGACGGCTAGAAGTCGTGAGGTTTATGTGTCTTCTTTACTTTGTACAGGCCTCCACTTCGTTTATCTTTTCAGATGTACCAACACAAAGACTCTTTTACTTCAAGTACCCAAGTCTTGAGCTCATTTGCTAGGTAATGAAACTGGTGCCATTACAAAGTTGCGTCTCCTTCAAAAAGGAGTAGGATAAAGTAAATTCAAAGCTAGAATTGTTAATTTAATCCACAATTCGAATACGTTGATATGACTAAAATGTTGGGATTATGGTTGGGACCTATTTTGGGAATTAAAGAGAAAAGAAAGGTAGACCGAACCACACTCCACGTTACTAAATTGTAAAGTTTACAAAATAATTACAATGTAAGTACATTAAAATAAAATAATAAACCTACAAAACGTTTTAGACAGAATAAAGACTGATTATATTCAACCCGTGAAACAAAAACAATTCCTATTCATGTAACATTAAACATTACAGCAACAAAAACATTTAGCAAGCAATCCAAACAGAAACATTTCATTTAGATGAAAGAAAAACAAGAAAAACAATAAAGTGTTTCAATAACGCAAAACAACAAAGTTTGTTTAGAGAAGTTAGCGAAGGGGTGAATGGGGTGGAACGGAGCACCCAAAACCCCACACGCCGCAGTATTATTATTGATACAGCTTTAAACACTAACAAAGCCCCCAAATATATTACAGATTAATCTTGATTAAATTGTCTGTAAGCTGATTTCACGGTACTACCCAGAATCGAAATTAACACCGTAATAGCATATATGGCTGCTAGGCAACGAACCGAAGGCATTATGGAAATAATTAAAGGAAATGATTGTACAATAATAAATTAATAAGCATTAAGACGGAACACGCCGGCAGACGGTTACAACTTCCTCTCATAAATAATTATGACCAATGATCGTAATAAATATGTATCGCGTAATGAGGATAGCGGTTCTGCTTGTAAAAAATGTTGGATAGAAAACATTAATAAGCTTATAAAAAAGTTAATAACATCATTGATGATTGTAAAAATCGACTAAGAGATTAAGATGCAAAACATAATTCAGCAATGTAATCAATTGAGGCATCCGATAAAAATGCTGTGTTAAACCATATTAAACAGTACGTTTACAATAAACATTTCACAAGACGTAAGCGTGAATTTTTCATATTATAATTTCCGTTTGATCATAATACCAATAACTTGTTCATATGATACCTTGTTTACATTCTTTGCAAACGTATATCGAACTACGTACACGATACGTGAGTTTACATGGGAAACTAATATTATGTAACAAGTGAAGCTGTTGTTAGATCCCAGTTAATATCGTGAGCCGGCCTTGATCCGTAAACAATGAACGGTTTGCTTTTCAAGTATTATACGGGCATGGAATTTGAAATTATGGATATTAATATTCAACTAGACTACACCCAGGTAGCATAGATTAAGCTTGATGCAAACATGCGTTAATTGTGCATCCCTAGGAGAATATCACATCAAAGTAAAAGTAGCTTGTTATTTTCAAACATATACACGTATTCCTCTTTGCGAAGTTCTCTCGTGAGACTAACTCGTAATAAACGTATAAACTTTACCAGTTATATCAGTTAGAAGCGCTATCAAAGACCACACTGTTGTAGGACATACTGTGGCATTAAAGACAATTTAATGGACTGCAATTAATTGAACGGCACTTAGTCCTACGCATGACACATTCATCACGAAATTCAATTAAATCTCCATCAGCGTTACCTCACACGGACGCTGTCGACATAAATTGACTGGCTGTTTTACTAACTTCTTATACATATACATGATCGACTTTGGCAGTTACTTGTACACACGGCTACACATCAAACTATACATTTCCAGTTTATGCTGATCTCGCATTGTATAGGATTTCCGTTAAATGCGAGGTTAGCTCATACTGGAAATGTATAGCTTGATGTGTAGCCGTGTGTACATGTAATACGTCCATGGCTGCCTTAGAATTAACGAGTTCCGTCAAAGTACTTGGACTACTTGGTTATCCATCAATAAGTATTGAACAGGTTCTATATTTCCAACAGGCGCCGTCGACCAATACAGAGGCAGCGTTATAATTGGAAGCATGTGGAAAGTTCAGGATTCCGTGTACACATTTATGGAGCGACACAGCGTTCTGCAGAACAGGTTTCCATAATGTTGATCAAGTAACGAACACGCTGTTCAAGTTGTTTTGTTACTTATGAGCACCCTTATAAATTGAACATCGTTGTCGGATGCCATCGCGTTCAATAAACCAAACTGGTTCTCTCCAGAACTTCCCGCTTTGAAATTATCTTGTAGAATTTCTTGTACAGTTACTTGTTCATGTTATAATGCTCACCTGCACTCAATTATTTAAGGTATTCCTTCGAGATCCTATTGTTTGCTAAGGCAACGAGCTGGGTGATAAGAATTCACGAACATTATTATCTTAATGGGTTTCGTTATATCCTCTTCGAAATAGATAATTTTAAACGACTTGTTAATGTTGAGGAAGGTGACATAAAATCCTTCTAAAACAGAGAATATTTTAATATTGAGTAGGTAATAGAGACGAATCTTTTCGAATTCGAGATCATTTCTTTAGGAAGATTTTTTAGAACAGATGTCGATCGTCAATCACGTTACTTTATTGGAAGTCGGAATTGGTTTCGTTTAATAATTGGACGTTTGGAACATAAAGAAAACGGTAGATGACTTTTGAACACAATTCCCCATCTGGAAAGTAGAAAAATATGACATGTCGATGTGAATCCAATTTATATGTTTTGCTTTTATTGGTTTAATATTCACCCAGGTATAAAAGCTTACCTAATCTCCATATTTTAAAGAATCATAACCACGTTAATAAGCGTAAGAGCATTGCAGAAGTTATTACACTATTTTTCATCTAAACTCTTTAAGAATCTAGTTTTCTGTGAAATGTTTGCAATACTTATGACTTAACTAAGCCTGAAATATTCAAGCTCTTCAAGGCAAGTTTTCTAAGAACTTGGTTCTTATTTCCTTGTTACATTAAATTATCTAATCTTGATTAATAGAACTGCTTAGAATATATCGGATACTGGTGCATTCATAATTTACCCTTTTCCTAACTATTTTAGGATTGGTTTCCAGTTTAACCAGGTATGGTTAAATATTTCGCTCTACAGAAAGCGAATGCTTGGCCTACGTAGAACCCTAGTTTCGATGAATTTAATGGATTCGATCAATCAACATATCATATCACAAAACTACTCAGGATAAACGAATTGAGATTACAGTTAGAACCAATGAGAGGATATTTGGGCCATTTCGTAATCGTTTTTCAATCGATTCTATAGTCAAGCCGTTAGTTGCGAGTGGCTCTAAACTAATCATAATCATATCAGCTAAAACACATTTGCTGCTCGACCATGGACATAGGGTTCTACCCAAAGAATCGTCACAACGACCAATTCTGAGCTATCATCTAGCAGATTCAGGACCATCGTTTTCTAAAATTATGTAGAAGATCTAAGTGACATGACCATGATAGTACTCACCCCAGTATGCTCGTTGACTCCAACGATGACGGCAGTGTACCATTGCGTGGCACCTGCAGACCGATACACCTGAGAGCGACAGCCCCCGAGCACCGAAGGAGTGGTAGTCAGGATCCGCTGCCCATCTTGTATGGTCTTCCATTCTGCGGCTTCGGAAGACAAGGAGGAGAGTATGGCAGCATCTAGGCCAGCATCTGCTCCTGCTTGACGAGGGTCCCAATCCTGGAAATAAATGATTTGGTTAGTTTTTGCATGTAAGTACAGGTAGAATTTCGATGAGCTGCTCGTAATTTAAGGGCCGGTTTAGTCAAAGTCAAAAAAAATGTTCTTTCAAACAGCAGGATGTTTGATAGAACATTCTTTGCATTATGTTTAGGTGTAAGTACTAAGTTGGAACATAGTCTGCCCAAGGCAAGTGCGGGTTCTTTGGACAGGTAACTGATTCCGGTTTCTGAGGTATCCTTAATTCACTCTATATCTTGATCATCGAAAAACAAATTGACGTCGATGGCTTTGCAAGTGGATTACCCACTATATTATATTTGTATTCAAGTAAAAAAAGTGTCTTGTCTTCATGTCGGAGTTTCAGAGCGTAGTTTTCTAAAGATGATAATTGGGTGTGCCGAATTTCTTGAGAAACCAATTCGTCTCTACTCTCTTGTCCTTGAACTTTTATTTATCTTATAACATACGACACAGAACCTCAAGATTCATTCGTGAGCAATTCAGAGGATGTTGTTATTTTCCTGAAGATGAAAAGACTACATTATTAGCGAGAACTTTTGTGTCGCGTTCCCATTATTTCTCGGATACCCTTTGTTACAACCGCTTCACGACAAAACCAATTGGATTCGTATTAGGAGAGTACCTATTTTCTTTGTTATTTTACTGACATAGGTTACTTGGATAATACGACAACGTATAGCTTCGCCTTTCTCAAACGTAATTTAATTATTTATCTAGTTATCTCTACATGCTTATGTAACAAAACAAAAACTAACGTCTACTATGTTAATATCATGAAACTAGAAATTTTTATTAATCCAAACAGTAATAATTTCCAGTTGAGCTGCTACAGTTTCAACATAATTTAACGCCTATTTAAGTATAATGTTTATGTGTCTATGTGCCAACTCGTTTAATTAGCATCTTACATGCTGGTAGGGTAGCACACATATCTAACGCGAACTAGAACATAAATCTGTATTTATATATTAATTAATGCAGAACATCGATAGTTGCCTTTACGACCTCGTATCACATGTAAACATTATGCCCCACATTATGGTACACCTCCACAAATCAACATTGGTATAGTTGCCCACGTATATCGTGTTAAGTGCAGCAATAATTCACCGTACACACATAATCTACATACATATACATGGAGGTACCTGTTTGTACGCCGGAGTGCCGGAGTTGAGCGTGCACACGATTGCACTAGTATTTATGTCAATGTTACAACACACACATTGACATAAAACGCACACCTGTTTCAGTGTATTGCATACAAGCCAGTGCTCGGCGACAGACGTATCCGGTGCGTTGAACCCGCCCCCCTCCCCCCATCTCGCCCCCTACAAACGGCTGTTATATCTACATGTAGACCTACTGTATCCGCCTGTTTGCTAACTAACGCTATTGGACCATTCAGGGTCACCGGAGTTGTGTAGACAGCTTGCTTGAAAGTATTTATGTGGGGCGCAAGACACGAATTTTAACACCAAACTCAACAAAGACAATGGAAATACAATTGTGTAATTACAAATGTAAAGGATACAGTTACAGTTAGTATCTTTATAACATAAACTGTTCAAGGTTTACTGAGTATGATTGTAAATGTTTGCAAATGTAATTCAGAGAAGCAGTAATATTGCTGTGCTTGCCGGTAACCTTATATTGTGGAACGAATGAGAACGCTTTACGGATGAAGCGGCGGAATACAATGGAAGCCCTTTTCACGGTCAAATCATTTTCTGATATTATGGTCTGGAAACCTACGTAGTAATCGTAAGCGGTAAGTATTTGTTAAGTCACGCACTGATGAGCACGGCAAGCGGCGGTGACTCAGCACGACTCAGCACGGCTCAGCAGCGGTTACGCAACGTTGCCTGCAGCCATTACTGTTTATTTTGCTCGCGGGTCGCTCTATTTGGTGAGATTACGTCGTGATTAATACCGGGCCGTGGCCCCAGGATCAGGGAACGGATTAAGCTGGTTCTGTTTGAGAAAGTGATGAATATTAATATTCTTAGCTCTAAGTCTGCGTGGTCACCTCTGACAAATGAAAGTTTCAAGTTTATTGCAGCTATCAATTTCATCGCCATTATGAGTTTGTGAGTTAACTTTTTTACGAGAGGTGTTAAAAAGTTTGGAATTTTCGATGCTTCTAAGTTTCAAGTGTGAGAATATACTAACAACTTAGAGATACAACTTTTTACGCCGTTGTTATGTGTTGTATAACAGAGTAAAAAGTTGTTTCTCTGACCTGTGTTGACTATTACTCCCAAATTTTTAAAATTGATCTTATTTAGTTATTAAATATTACAAAAGAAATTGCTGGAGTCAACTAAAGAAAGTTTTTTTTTTACTATTCAACTGCAACAACATATTTTACTTAATGATCGGTGGATCTTGCAAAAACCAGTCACCATTATACCAAAATATTGTATTTCAAAACATTATTTTTAACAAGATAGCATACCATATCATACTGTTATATTTCAAGGAAAAACCTTCCAGCAAGTTGAAGGTCTTCCAAACAAAATTCCAAACGGTATTGTAAGTCCTCTAAATAAACTTTTCCGTGTACTCTGCACTTATATTCAAGCTGATAGGTAGCTAGGTAGCACTCCACCAGGAAACCATTACGTCTGGCACACATTTGCGTCTCCTGCGACTCTCATTCAATTTCCTGCCATGCAGCGCTCGAACTAGCTCCTAGCTTGTGATACTACTGATAACAGGTTTATAGACACCTATCTATAAGTTCCAATAGAATTTATTCCTAAGCTATTGCCTGTATTGGGTAACGCAAATACTCGGATAGTTACAGCCAACGGTACTCCCAACAATTATCTTCAATACCCTTATCTAAGATCTAGGCAGCATACAAAGATCACATAACAGTCGTAGGATTCTAACTGCCCATAATTTAGCTTCTAACTATCTTAGCTACGATCAATACGTAAACGGATACGTTATATCCGTATAGAAATTAATATACAATTCGCAAGCAGAGAGCGAACACAAATACTAAATATTCGTTCATTGTTCACAGAACAAAACAGTTGGATTTGGACGCAAATAAAAATAGACGCACGAAAAAATTCGTGTGTGTGAGTTTTACAAGTGGCTTTATTGTGAACTCTAAAAGTTCCCGGAGCGGTCATAAATGAAAGGTTTTAGTTCCCCAGACAATGCTCTCATGCTGTATCCATCAACCGAGATGAAACGTCTGGCGTATCCCCCTCAGAGGAAAATGCAAACACTTACAACGGAAAACATAAATTGTGCTTTTGTTATTCACTAGTACCTCCGTAACAAGAATGTATAAAATTATAATGAACCATTGTATAGTCAAAGACTGTGTCTGAAAAGCTTGACAAATTAATCTTGCGAAGTTCAAAGTGTTGTGAAAATTAAAGAATTAATTCTTTAAGTAATTCCGTAACGAAATGTACAATGGAGCCTAGATTCATTGTTCTAACCTTTATTTAAGTAAACAATGAAGTACAATTTAAGATAGCCTGTACTTTATTCGATATTATTAAAGGATTATTGTAACAGTGTATAAAATAAGAATCTAATAACGACACAGAAACAAAGAACAAAGCGAATCTATCAACAATCCGACATCATATCTTATTTTCTTTCTATATAGAATTAGCAACAAAGGCCATGTTTCTCTCGATATTAATGTCTTTCATAAAATAGGAACACGATCAAAGTAACATTGTCTCGTGTCTAACACACGCCTATATCAGCCAGAACTCCCCATTCCTCCCTGTTGGGGGGGTAGGGGAGGTTGGGAGTACCGGACAGTTGAGTAAGCTAACTGAAACAAACTTTACTCGTTTAAATTTTGCGGGGAGCAGTTTCTGAGTTGGGTTGCGTGCATGCTGACGACAAAGTTAAGAAACTCGCGATAAACTTACATTGCCGGTTGGCTAATTGAGTTTTTTTTAAATTATTAATACTTTTTCTTCAAGTTTTTGGTGATTTAATTATGTATTTTTTACGGTATGACGCCCAAATAGCTGTTTGTACGTTTTTTTTAATGAAATATTATAAAAAATTCACAAAACTTATAAATTTCAAAACGTAATTTGATGTGAAAATTGTCAGTAATCTTATAAAACCGTACCCGTTAAATACAGCAACTGGCCAGAAATCAATCAAACATTTCCATCCTCTTCTAATGTTTGCACGTATTTCTCTTTGTTTACTGTACATATAGTAATTAACGTATGTACTTACATCTGACCACCAACACCCACCCCAGTCGCCAGGGCAATAAGGAGTTACGTAACCTCCATTGTTCTCCACTGTTATACTAATAACACAGAGCTAACAACTCCTTTATCTGGAATAGCATAGATTACACCTAGTTTCGTTGAAACTCCTTCTAGAATTCGAACAAAGACAACCTCAAGGTATCGAAACAATTTTGTTTGTGGTATTTATTTATTTTAATTGTTCTCATCCTCGTATTTGTCACCCACGCGATTTTCATTCTATATGACAATCCTAACTAATAATAAAAATGCGAAAGTGAGTTTGTTTGTTTGTTACGCTTTTACGTTAAAACGGCTGAACAGATTTGGATGAAATTTGGCACATGGGTAGACCATGACCTGGATTAGGACATAGGATACTTTTATCCCGATATTCCCACGGGATCGAGACTTATGCGGGTGAAACCGCGGGGCGCAGCTAGTATAATTTACTACGATTATGTACCTAGTATGAAGTCTTAAGTAAACTGAAAATAAATTCCTTCACGTACTTAATTAGTTTAAATTACCGTCCGTAAAATATGCGAAGGATCTCTTTCTCGAATAAAAATTTAATTTCAAGTTAAATGTCAAAGAAAAAAAAAATAACCAAAGATCGGGAGCACGGCTGCCTGACGTTGAAAGGAAATTTAACATTAATGAACATCCCTTTTCGTAATATCATTCTGCGACTAGAATCAATTCTATTTTTTGTTTTTGACGTTCAAAAGTGCCTTTTTGTGCCTAATTGAAATAAATTATTTGACTTTTGACTTTTGCTTAGGGCTCCTGAAGCGTTTGTATGTCTTCACAGAATAAATTACTTTCTCAAATCTCGACGTAACGACGTTTTTACTCAGATATTGTTTATCTTGTACTCAAGTACCTTATCTACTTACTATGAAACAAAAACATAGTTTTCCTTCAAAAATATTGGCCAAAACATCTGCCAGCAACGAAAGTTACAGCATTTTCAGTTACGAATATTAATTAACAAGAGTAAATACACCTAACAAGTATCCAGGGATTAATTAAATTGACAGACGACCTTCAAATGCTAATCGAAGACTTACAAAACTTGAAGGGTCCAATTTTTATGTGATGAAATTGCAAAACAAAAAAAGAAATTGGCTTTCCGGGGTAGCAGCCGATCAATCATAGCGTTCACGGGTGCGACGTGGCCTGGCTAACCGAAAATAGCACGACAGTCGGCAATACCGCCATCCACCTGGCTCGGAATATGTATATAATAAAGGGGAGGCTCGGGCGGAGCGGGCGCGGAAAATCAATAAAGCGGGCGGCGAGCATCAAAACATACCGCGCCCCGCTCAACGCTCGCCAGATCACCTCCGCCACCCGGCCCTCCCCTGCGCCCGTCTCCCGGGGAAACCCTCCCCATGTTTGGCAGACATCGTCCTTGATCTCCCTACTTCGCCGAAGCGCGCAACTTTGGATAAACACTCGTATTGTCTCATTCGAAATTGGGTCGCTTATGCGTTTTACCATCCTCCCTCTTTCATCTCTTAAACTAATAAACTTGGCGTTTGATACGTGGTTCTTTCCATGGACGAAATATTGACGATTTTCTTTCAGCTATTTTTAGAATCTTCCACGCGTCATAACGTAGGTAGGTTGTATATTAGGTACTTTAATTTATCACGGGTTCTCTGTACATTGAGAACCGATGAAATTACAAGACGTTTTCCTCAATACAGGTAAGAGAAGGACCGCACTTCATTTACCGAAATTATCAGAGTATAAATAAATGTGGAGAAGCGTATGAAAACAGGTTACATACCTACTGATTCTTTTTATTTCACCACTTTTCTTTTTTATTAGAAAAGTTCTGATTTAGAAGTTATACCATTACATGTTTACACGGTATAAAGTACCTACTTACATAAAGTACTAGAATTAATACATTCAAGAAAATTCTTAAGATCTTGAGCTATTTACGGTAAGTAACGAACGCTTCTATTGTTTGTTTTTCTTGGAAAATAAACAATCTCTAAATGTCAAAGACTATTCAGTAATAAGTTTTGGAGAGAAAATCACTATCATTAGTTATAATAGTAATTTACTGCTACAATACATGTTATTTACTTTCATGTAATTGTCGAATTAAGCCTGGCAGGCGCGACGCGACTATCAAAATAATTTCTAAGAAAACTTCACGGTAGAATAATTGCCGGTTTCGCGTCACCGCGTCGCGCCAGTCTGGACGAGGCTTAAAATGTAGTGTGGTCCAATTGGTTAGATCTCACCCTCCGACAGTAGGATGTAATTTTCACCCTACCGATGGCTGTTTGATACGTGCATTAGAAAATCTTCAAATTAGACACAAAAGGAAAATTAATACATTTTTCATAAAAAAGTAATGTCCAGTAAAACCGAAATCAGATCAAATCATTAAGATTTCAGAAACTAAACGTTAGTTACTTCAATAATTTTTAATATTATGATAAATATTTAGTTAAATATTACTGGTGTGATGTGATTGTAATAATCGCAAATAAATAGGTAACAAGTATCTTACTTGACTTTCACTATACCGGATTTCCGTAAACTAAAAGTAATCAAAAATATTAATATAGTGTACTTAAACACTCGACATATTATTTTTATTACAACGATATTATATGAAAGTTGGAAGCTATTAACACAGTTTGCACAACATAGCGCCATCTATTGGAAGCTTAATGTAAGCACTTAAGTAGGAAAGTTTTCAGTCCGGTAACTGTAATTTCTGTTTTTGTGCTAAACAAAATATTGTAATAATTATGCTTACATGAATATTAATGAGAGAGTTAGTTTGTTTATGTTAAACATTTAATCGTCTGTGCAAATCAAGCAAATCAAAGCCCTGTTGTTTTGTTGAATAAGTAATTACTGCAGAGTACAAAGGAATTTGCGACATAGGGCATCGCAAATTCAGACCAATTTCTACCTTTGTAGGAGTAATAGTTCTGTAATCGAAATTTAATATGGCTATATCTATATAATGCCAAATAAATAACACATAAGAGAATTCTCTAAGCTGACCTCAAAAAGAAATATGTAAGTATTTAAAGTATGTAAACAAACTGAGATCACGATATGTCACCTTAACATTCTGAGATTGTATATGTCATTGATAGATTCTACATATTTATATGACATGGTCATAATGGTCGTTACATAAATGACACGCAGATAATTGGCGATGCCGTCGCGCGACATAGTGATACAACTTGACCTACAACCTGCTTAGCAACAATGGCAACTAAGTTGTCAACGTTGTTGCGTGTGTTGCGTGCGTCCATTATTAATTTATTTATCTTGTTTATTATTTAATGTGTTTATTACTTAAATTAATTAACTCTGTTTGTATGTCTACCTGTTTGTCATCAATTTACGCCTTAACAGCTGGACGGATTTGTATCAAACTTGTCACACGGATAAACCATGTCTTGAGTCAGAACATAGGATACTTTTTATCCCCGTAGTTTGATCCCGTGGAATATTTTTTTCAAAAGCCGGTTTATAATATGTACCTAGTAGTAGAAAGTAGTAGTCATGGTTGTGTCATTGTGGGAAATGGATTCAATAAATTAGATAGTCACACTTCACAAACCGATAGAAGTGTCAATTTTGGCTCAATTAAATACATAACAGCACGCCCGTGTTCCCCGAAGGGTTAAGCAGAGGTGGACATTAACATTACATCTGCATCCTCATTTCGCCCCTTATGTACAAGTCTCTTGTATTGTAATAGGGGTGAGCCTGTTGCCATCAACCGTGCTACTGAGAAATTCGTAATAGAAAATCCCAAAACCCTTTGTCCCAACAGCAACATTACGCTCATACCAACAACAGAATAATTTACAAAGCATTAATGTCGACAAGACTCATTACTTTCAAGTTTCAACCCACGCCATTAAGTATTTATAGTAGTCGATTTGAAGCCTTATAAGCAAGTATCTACCTACGTGAGGAAATGCGCCCGCATATATTCAATAATGTATTCGGAATGCCTGCACTGGCGTCGTTCGAACAATGACCCGTAGCGCCATCTGTCGTGTAATACTCGAACTACCGGTAGTACGTGGCTAGCTGGCTACAGTGCGAAACGTTTCTTGTGAATTGACTTATTATTATTTTTATCAGCTCTGTTGGATTGTCTTTATTTTAAAGGTCTTTTGTATTGTTTTTATTGAAGTTGTCTACCTATAAGTTTTTTTATTTAAGTATTTGATATTTCATCACTATTAACTCACGGAATCTACAGTGCCTTCACATTAGGGTTACCAATTATTTTCAGATGAACAAAGAACCGTCGTTTCGGTTAGGGAGGAAAGGGTCAGGGCCCCCGCAATTCATGGGGCCCCCTAGTTCCTGCCAGTGTCGTAGAAGGGCTGTCAAAAGATAACCTAACTTTTCGATTTCGATTTAAAAAAAAAATTACGTACTTAATAGGTACTCCTTTTATAAGTAATTAAGTCTATAAGTACAACTACTGACTAATTACCCTCTCTGATATCAGGCATACTTACTTACTTTATTTCTTCTAAAAAGAAGTTGGTTACCTACCTTAAGTAGGTACTTACATTACAGATTAGATACCTACCTGCCTTTTACTAAATAATTCTTGCCTTTCCTCTGATACTATTATCTGAACTGAATCATAATTATGGACTATTACAGTTTTCACTGTGAATTCGTTCACAGAGAAATTATAATTTTCATATAATTAAACTAGCTGGCTTAAAGACGGGTCAATACAACAAAGTTCCGAAATAAGTAGGTAAGTATAGCAAGTAATGATGAGTTTTTGTACTGTTTACATTAAATTACTTCAGGCTTCTACTGAGAAATTCCTGACGTAAATACTCCCATGATACTGTCCGACTTGAGAATCGAACCAAGGTGTTGTACCTAGTTATTTTTCTTTTATTACTAAGCTAGCTGACCCGGCACACGTTTTTAAAGATATCGAAGAATAACGATACCTAATACTATGTTCTCAACACCATAAAATATGTATAAATATTTTAGGAGAAAATCGCTTGTAAATCTTGCGTAACATACATAAACTCACACCTTCTTCCCATGGGGTAGGCAGAAACTACTGAACGCCACCTGCTACGATTCTTACATACTCCGTTTGCCTCGTCTACGTTCATTGCACGCCGGTTGCGCTGTGCTACGTACCTGACCTTTCTGAAGAACATCACCAATAAGGTCACTTTTATGTATGTATGTCCTCCTAGCTAGAGCGTCCCCTCCCCTCCCGGCGCTTCCGTTTCAAATCTTGCGTAAGTGTAAGGTATTTACGCTCGTGACTGTAACTATATATAAATTAAACGTATGCTCTCTTACCTGATAAGGAAGCAGGTTGGCGTAATCCAAGAAGTCCAGCTGTTTGTCATGGAGGAATTCCACCGGCTGTGCGTCGGCCTGGAGCGTCAGGTCAGCTGCCAGCGGCATGAATGTCTAGGAAACATTTACATAATTAGATATCATATTTGGCGGTATTGTAGGGAAAACATGTAGGAAATACTGACAAGATTCGTTGGTTGGGGGTTACCATTTCGTTATTTGAAAATTCCTGACATAAAGCCGGACATTTACGAATAAGTCTGGAAATTTTTACTTTTTAATCTGTCCTATTTCACTTTGATTTAAACTGAATTATTAGGGTTGTGCTTAAAACTGAAAAGGCATTTCAGGAAAGCTCGTAAGTATTAGAAATTCACAACACGAAGTTAATTAGAAACTACGATAATTGTATTCAATTTACAGAAAGTTCTGAAAAAACCTGTCTAGATTCTTGGGTCCCGTGAAACATTTTCTAAACTCGATTATGGGTAAACGTTAGAAGAATTCGTTTATAGGTCTGCTACTTCTATTAGTCATAAATTAATTTTAAACAGAATGAAGCTGGTCTGAATTTTAGGTATCTAGTTCATTAGCTCTAGAAACCGGTTTACCGGCTTTTAATTGACTATCAAACTGACCTAAAGCCTACTCAGTAGTAAATCACGTTTTAAAAGCACTCTACTCGCTACTAGATGGCGCTGTTCATAAAATGAGACCGCGTTATTAAATGCTTTACTTTTTGCTTATTTTTACGGTTTTATAGCTTACCTATTAATTATCATGTATTTAAAACTACAGAGCCGAGCAGTGATGTATAAGTTTTTGATAATTAGATTGATGATTTATTAAAAGTACATTTAACTTTAATTGATTAGGTATAAGGGGACAAAAAGGACGCCTAATGAAGCTCCAAGTAATCAATAAATACATAATTGAGTTTGTTGGAGTGTACTGGCAGGCAGAGGACAGAATGATGTTTTCATAATATTTACATAATGGTAAGAATTAGTACAAGCTACGGTCACTTAACATTTTACAGAGAGAGGTATTTAATTTTCACGTTTCACTGAGCATTTGCCCTGAATGATAAAATTAACTGCATGAACCACAGCTGGCTCAATACAATCTGTACAGCGTACCTACACGAAGCAAGATCAGCAGCACCATACAGGTGTTATTAGTGGTGATACTAACTGATACGTGCTACCTATATAGTAGTATCACCATTCATCACTGTCTACCGTTTGAATAAATAACATCACAGCGCCATGTGACTTATGTGAGCGCATTTCGAACTAAACTTGCTAAGGTATTGTTTGCAAAATATAATTTATTTATTTATTTCGAGAAACCAAACAGTTACACAAATATCATAATAAACAGGTAGCGAGAAAAATAAAAGAAATTACATATGTGTAGCTCACGAATATAATGTAATGCTAATGATAATAATATGTAAAGTTATATTCCTTTGAGGGAACCGTGTAGGTATGTTAAAAATACTTGCAATAGTTGCACTTATTAAATGTCAAGGTCCACACTTGTTTCAATATTTCTGTCGCTACGAGAACGGTTTTCAGTACAAATCAAAACGTCTGACCTCAGACTCGCACAAAACGTGACCGACATACTTAAAGAAGGGTGCGTGTGAATCTGACACAAATGGAGGTCGTACAGGACACGTGTGTGTGGAGCAACATTTCGACGTAATCTTATAAACAACTAAAACGTTCCCTCGTATATTGAGTTATCTTTATATCAGACAAGAGAGGTCTATGTACAGATAAGTATTACCTACGGTAATTCCATTTGGAACTGTTGCCAAAGATTCGACCGTCTATCTGTCTTTATTTTACTATGAAAGAGTGAATTATAGATTTGTAGAGAAATTATAAATACGTATGTTATTTCACAGATGTTGAGGTTTTGTGGTTTCCGGTTCAAGTCTCTAAACTGGGGTTCATTCGAACGTTTAGTTTATTTTATGATATTTAAATACGTTATTTTCTGGTTAATACTATCAGATACCTAACAAATAAATATTACTACTACAAAAAATATTGTGATAACTTAGCGGGCCTAGTAGCGCCATCTACTGCAGATTGATTGAAGTAAGAAAAAATAATTACCAAAGCTGGCCATTTCACGTCTTTTCCTTCGTATGTTTTGGGAGCCCATACAAGAGTTCTTTCCACTAAAAAAACACGAAACGTCCGTCGTGAATAAACTGCCACCCACTCGCGACGTTGCCAGTCTACACCGTCATATTCCACTAACACCTGAAACAAAGAAAAATCGTTTTTAAAACACCGAAAATCTATCTATTATATTTTGTACCACGTAAACTAGCTAAACATACAATCTAATATGTGTAAGCTACGCTTCAGCAAATCAAAAAATATTTTTACGATTATGTTACTAGTAGCGCCATCTTCCATTGAGTAGCGACATTAGAACAACTGGAGGAAAACAGGTTGACTAAGGTGGTAAGTTGAACGCATTCTGCCACTAGATGGCGGCACATGTATTCAACGATTCCATGCTGCAGTTCGACCCCGCCCAAATATAGTATAGCGTGGGAAAGAGACTTGCATTTTGAAAGAGACGACAATAATAACAAATCAACTTTCTATCCCACATACCTATCTCATAACGTAGTATTACTATCAAAGTTGCAACGATACAAACAAGTTTTGAATAAAGTTGCCGCGAAGTATCGAATATGATATAGAATGCGTATTTACTCCTACATATATTATGTCTATATACTTAGTAAATGCTTGTTTATCTTAGCTAATACAGACGTCGGAATAATTTATCTTGGCAACTAGTAAGATTGCTGATAGAGATATATAGGTAGATACCTAGATCCCTTTACTTACGCAAAATCTATGTAAATTAGTGGCAAGATTGTAAGTCAAGATGAACTACCTAGATATAGGGAGGTACCAGTTTAGATATTCGTTTTATGTGGAGGCAGATAGTGGATAGCAGAAGTTTACTACTTATAACAAAAAAAACATTAAAATAACATAACATTGAAATAATAATGAAAAAAAATTACACCCTCTCATGTAAAATACGAATCGAAATCGAAAAAATACAGCCTGTCGTGGTATAAATGCGGTATTATAAAGTAAGCCGACGTTCAAACGGACGTAATAAAATCGCGGCGTTTTTTTACGTGCACTGGATTTTCAACGCTCTGCTTAGCGCCGAGAGTAAAATCCAACAGCGTGTTTTTTCAACGCTTTGGGACGAGAGTGCGTCCCAGCGCGTTGAAACACCGAGAGTTGAAAATCCAGTGCGCGATAAAATACCGCCGCGATATTTTTACGTCCGTGTGAACGTCAGCTTAGTACCGCATTTATACCACTACAGGCTGTATTTTTTAGAAATTGGGCAATCCATAGCATTGTTGAGGGCTGTTATCTTGTCATATCCTATCCATAATCCATGTGTCCTTCTCCCTAGCTAGAAAATGTGAAACATCAAGCAGCCTTGTTTTTAATTTAGGACAAAGAGATCGTATCCTCCAAGGAGCTTACAATAATTATTATGAACTAGCTTCCGCCAGCGGCTTCGCCCGCGTGTTATCTCTGTAAATTATAGCCTATGTTACTCAGTGATAATATAGCATTCTACTGGTGAAATATTTTTTTAAATCGATCCAGTAGTATTTAAGTTTATTCATTGCAAACAAATAACAAATCTTTTCTCTTTAAATATTACTAGCGGACGTCACGCGGTTTCACCCGCGTAGTTCCCGTTCCCGTGGGAGTACTGGGATAAAATATAGCCTATGTTACTCGCTGATAATGTAGCTATCCATTGCTGAAAGAATTTTTCAAATCGGTCCCGTAGTTTTTAAGTTTATTCGTTACATACAAAAATACAAACATACAAATCTTTCCTCTTTATAATATTAGTATAGATTAGAGTTGATAGTGATGATGATGATGATGATGACTCATGCCTTTCTTCCTTGGACATTTGTGACCTGCAATCCTACTCTGAATTTGATTGGTTACTACTGTGAAAGTGTACCTATTTAATAAGACTAACAAAAATACTCAGTAAGTACTACTAGGTACTACTGTACTTAGGTATGGGGACAATTGGGGATATTTATGAAACACGGGGCACAATGAAACAATCAAAATAAAATCTCGAGTTTTTCAAAAATCCACGCTCTTTTTGCTCGACCAATCAGTACCCTAATTGCGTAACTTATTTTCGTAAACAATTATGCCTAATGTTTCATTTTGACAGTTCAACAACATTCATTGCGTTATCGTTATTTACGTTGTTGAGCAGATTTTTTTTTCCAACTTATGAAGCAATGGACTAGCAATCTGTTTAAAATCGAAACAGATTGTGTTGTATTACTCAATTAGGGTACCTACTGGTTATTCTTTGTTAGTTGCATTGAGGACTAGTGCAGCGTGTGAGTCTTGGGTGTGAAAAATTGTTTTTTTAATAGCCCAAAGTTTAAATATGCAGTGAAAAACATTTCTTTTTACTAAACTATTGACACCATGTTTGTGATATTTTGTTTATTACAGAACAAAGGATTACATTGTGACACAAGCACTAGGGAAGCCGTAGAATTAGTAATAAATATTTTTTCGGCTAAATATCTAGCAATAATGTAAATATTTAGAATTGTTCTAGATAACTGATTTAAAAAAAAAACGGATAAATACCTATTGAGGTATTTATCCGATTTTAGGTATTGTCAATATTTGAGAATTGTTTAAGTTTATTTTGTTATTTTTTATATTTGTTAATGCATAAAAATTCATACTTCATTGTGCCCCGCTATGTTTCATTGCACCCCAGACCTGCGGCACAGTAAAAGAGAGGCAAGGTCCTGGGAAAATTAAAAAAAAAATAAAGCAAAGTTTATGGAAGTACAAAAATAACTTTTTGTTAATTCAGATTTTCAAATTTAAAAATTAAAGATGCCTTTTTCGTTCAAGGATTAGGCATAAAAAGAATCGATCCACCTATCTAATTACAAATAAACACTTCTCGTACACCGTACACACCAATCACGAATTTAAAGCTTTTGGCTCACAAAAGTTTCAATATCAAAATCGTGTGTAACGTTGTGAATTGTGATACTTATCAATTCTATATCTACCATAATCATCATTATTTATCTCAAACGTTACGTAACTAACGGCCTAGGGCGACCCTCGGGAAAATAACACTACGTTACGTTTCCAATGTCACCGGCTTACACCTACTGACACTGTTTCACTGAACGAACATTTATTTTTATAGTAATGTTGTTTTCTCACGATTTTCCTAGAGACATGTCCTAGAATCCTAGAACGAGGATATTAAGTATTAACTTGAAGCTATGGAATTAATTAAAGATCGGAGTAATGAGCAAATAATTACTGTAGCTCATCTAAGATCAGTAACCTAATTGCGTAAATAATTTTCGTAAACGATTATGACAAATTTGTTTATTTTTGACAGTTCAACAACATTCATTGCGTTATTTACGTTGTTGAGCAGAATTTTTTCCAACTTATGAAGCAATGGATTAGCAATCTGTTTCGAATCGAAACAAATTGTGATTGATTGTGTATTACACAATTAGGATACAGGTTAGTCACAGTTATATATTGTCCTTCATTTGACTCTTGTTAAGTATTGTTGCATCAGACAACAAGGAGACCAACCATTTTGAACTCGTTTACTACAAAAGCCCTGTTTGTATAAGCAGTCAATGATAGTACTATTTTATGATTATGACCGTCTGACTACACTATCTCCCAGACGACCAATAAAGTCCTTGATTACTTTAATGAATATCGGATTGGCATATTTATTTCCCCGTTTCAACTTAATTATCATAAAAGGCATTATTATACAAATAAGGCACACGACACGACTGACTGGCATGGCATGGCGTGCCAGTACTCGTCCTAGTTTCAATCGAAGCCCTACTGTCAAAGCGACCTTGTCACAATATACGAGTATTTCTGTACTTATATAAAATATACATGTGCATATACATCTTTCATGTATTTACAGAAGGTTTGTGTACAAAAACATTTATTTATAATGGACGCGAAGTGAAACCCTGATTACTTTTGGCAGGCGACCAAGGAAAGTGCCATGAAAGATATTACTGTGTAAATAGGTGAAAATGATATTAAAAATGGAAATGTAAAAGTTGTGACTCGTTTTTTAGGGTTCCGTAGTAAACAAGGAACCCTTATAGTTTCGTCATGTCCGTCTGTCTGTCTGTCTGTCCGCGGTCTAGCTCCAAGACTGTTAGTACTAGAAAGTTGTAATTTGGCATGAGTATACATATTAATCATGCCGACAAAGTGGTAAAATAAAATTATGAAAAATATATTTTTTTAGGGTACCTCCCCTACGCGTAAAGTGGGGATGTTTTTTTTTTTCTTTCCCTTGGTGTGGGGTATCATTGGAAAGGTCTTTCAAAAACATTGTGAGTGTGTTAAAACCATTTTTGAATTCTGAGATCCGTTTGTGAAATATTAAGCTTTAAAGTGCAAATTTTTGTTAGTCAAGTCCCCCCCCCCCCCCCCTGCCAGCAAAATGGTTGGTTTTAGATATGTGAAAAAATTCACGGCAGTAGCTTATATAACGAATTTAAAAGGAAAACTATCACAGCTGAGTAAGCTTTACAAGTTAACGAGTAATAATCGACCAACTTAGATTTGCAGTTGTAAAAACATGTTCTCCCATACATTCCGTATGAAAGATTTTTTTTTCAACTACAAAGTTAAGTTTGTTCTTGGGATAAATTCATCCAACTACGGAACCCTACATTGTGCGTGGTCCGACATGCACTTGGTCGGTTTTTTTACACTTAAATGTGACACTGAATGAATATTGATTTTTTACAGGAAGTTGCAGGAATTTTACGCATAACTAGAAGATGTCAATTCCCAAAGCACAAACATAAACCCAATTTACATGCCGCTACAAAAATGCCCCATGATTAATTAAAAATGGAACATAGACAAAACCCATTCAAATGTTAGAGACCAGATATTTTGGACGACACCCATGAAAATAAAGGAGTACTCTATTCTCGGCTGGAAACCACACGGCAACTAACTAACAAATGCAGAAATATCAACAGAGTACTGAGTCATAACTTCAACATAAACATTGGCAAGTGGCAATCACTCAGAAAGACTCTTAAAAAGGGACAATACAGATTTAGAGGCACAGGATAAATCAAGTCCTGAATATGACCCGTAGTAAGCACAGATACATTTAATAAAGTTACTACGAGACACAAAATTAATGATTGGGTCATTGAATTCAATTAATTTTCAAACACGTCAAAGAAGTCTAATTGCAAGACTTGAAAACAATTTAAAATGTCACCTTTATACAAAATATGCAAATGAATTAATGAATTCGAAGTTTAAGTACCCGTAGAACCGGTTTGATTCCGAAATAGCACTACAGTGCTTACGAATACCGATCACGTCAGCCGAATGTGTAAACAAACATTGTAGACACTGCAGTGCATTCAATGCAATGGAAACCACGCTCTAATTTGTATTCATCACCGATATCTTGAGTACCATCGTAGCGCACAAAAAATATTGTTATTACCACGTAATATAACCTCATTTTGTTTCTTGGAAATAAGCAGTGCTTCTCGAATGTTGTTGGAATCAAACCGTCATCAAACGCACGCGAATGGGAGACCGTAATATTTGCAATCTAAATGCCAGTTTGGTTCCCCTGATTGTAATTTTATTGCTATTCGAGATGTGGCTCGGAAAGTTTGCAAAAAATGTTTTAGTCTTCTCAGCAGAAAGATTCCCTTTCTTTCTAGAAATACTAGAAACCTCTCTAGTTTATCTTATCATTAGCTAGTGTCAGTTGGGGTCGTAGGTCGTAGTCTCGGTATCATCGCAGACAAAACCTAGAAATCGACTGCACAGTACACGTTTAATAACTTTAAATTAGCCGGACATAGTGAGTTATGAGACATTTCCCTTTGTTCATAAATTACAGACGGAAATAGGGCAGATATAGACGCGATTTCGTAACACTCGTAGTGAAGAGTTTCATCGTCTGTCTTGTTTGAAGTTAAACTCGGTCACGTATAATGCAAACATTTGACAGGGAATACAATTTTCAAACGCCAAGTTCCATTTTACAATTAATGTAAAAACTTATATTTATTTCCATATTTACGTATGATCTGAATGAATAAATGCCTAATTAGATGTTCAGAATATTTTGAATAAATGCGAAAGTGAGTTTGTTAGGCTTTCCTGCTAAAACGGCTGGACGGATTTGGATGAAATTTGGCACATGGGTAGACCATGACCTGGGTTAGGACATATGATACTTTTTATCCCGATATTCTTACGGGATCGAGACTTATGCGGAGGAAACCGCGGGGCGCAGCTAGTTTGAGAATAAAATAGGTACCTACTTAGTATTTTTTCGGCGTATTTTATATTCAAATGTGAGATACAATCTCAGTAGGTAATTTGACTTAACAATGAGCCAAGGCCAAACGGCCACTAGTTTGTAAACACAACTTTAAAAAGAAAAACAAGAGACTTTCAGAAAGAAAAAAGCCCATTGAACTCTAAATAAATATTTTCATTTAAAAAAAATCCCCATTGAAGTGCATCTGTCCTAAGTCAATGTTATTGTTAATTTATTTATTCAATGATCTCCTCTTGGCTAAGCGCTGGAAACGAGTCTGCCATTATTATTAGAAACACCAAGTACCTACGTCAAGGTTTCGAAACTAGGCCAAACGCGAGATTATACCAACAACCAGCACTGCTGTCTATCTCGTTGAATGCATCATTTGAAAATGAACTATTGATAAACGTTTCGCTGGAGGGCCGAATATAGGGCACGTAATAAGAGCAAACCGCACTTACACTTTCGATATCGAGTATCGGCGCAAGTGACATGACGACGAATATTTACAAAGTTCGATAGCTGTACGGAAATAACGTTCGGAGTTGTGTAGTAGATTCCCTAGAATAAACTTTATAAAATAGGTAACTATAACATTATAAGAGTTATATATTGTTTTTACTATTTATTATGTAGTCATTATAATTTAAAATAAAACAACTCTATCTTAATCATAACGACATCTCTAGCATGCAAAATATTCTAATAATTCTACGCAACTAAAACTACGCAAGCAAGACCACCTCAAATTCTATTATCAAATTCACCAAACCAGATGTTTCCTTTGTCTCAGCGAACTTCAACGAAAAAAAAAACATTTTCCCGCCAAAAGTATCGATCATACACAGGTTGTATAGGGCTCCAACGACGACGCTCCGAGGCGCTCGGCCTGAGGCGCAGCCCCTGTAAGGCCGGGTTCAGTGGGTCAATGAACGCTGTGCAGACGCGGGCGCGCGGACCTGTCGTGCGATCCGTTGCAAAACATTGTCACCGCCCGACCTTGGTTTGTGCCACGAGCGTGTCTCAGTGAAACTAAACAAAAGATTACTTATGGCGCTGGCGCGAGTATGCTGTACATTAGGTACCTACCTAAATAGAGGCGAGTTTTGATTTTTTCTTCGTCAGTCAGCTCGACTGCGGATTAAATCTTTATTTAGGGGAGCGAAACCTATTTCTTTTGAAGTACTTTAATGACAAGTCTTCTGTAAACGATTAATCATAAGATGGGATTCATGGGATGTGAATATTATCGATTAAGTAGCTAATTTGTATTATTTCTATACGAGGGAATGTGGCACTAAGCCGAATTAAACCTCAGAACTCAGAACAGTATCATAATGTTATTTCCAGTTTTAATTTGGCAGTTTCGAAAACCCCAAATTAATCTGCAAAACTTAAAAAAATATATAAACTACAGTTGAATCGGGGTCAAGTTAAAACATTCAGATCAGACGAACAACACTTCGTGTCAGACAGTGTAATATTATAGTTTGTAATAAACGGGCATCTCGCAATAAAACAGCTCATTATTGCGACCATAATTATCGATAGTGTGATAGACGAGTAGGTGTGCAATATGCATTATCATTGCAGAGGTCTTCGACATCCTATCGCACATAATGAATGACACTTGTCGGACAAATTCTACCGCTCACGGCTCAGCTACATAGCTTCGGATGTATCCTGAGGATGTATCGTATAAAATCTTGACTACTTGTAGAATTTAATGCCTGCTTGGTTTAGCACTAACTTCAGAGTTGGTTGATTTGATATTACACTGGTTATGGTTTGGTAGTTGTTTTACGACCACTTGTATACTGGTTATATGTATTAAATGGTTAATCTAAGCTAAATTAGCACTAAGATGGTTTGATCTGGTTTCGTTTGAGTTATGCGATTGGTATCCGAATAGGTACTGGTAACAGTTGCGATAGGTACATGCATTTATGGAAATGCATGCAGGCAAAAGTGCTAAGCTGTTCGGTTGCAAATATTGTACCGAACACTACTTTTATTTTCCCAAAATTCTAATAACGCATGTATATTTTTTAAATTTGTTTGCGTTTTTTTTTTCACACCTTGATTTGTTGATTGCGCCATTTATATATTTATAAGGTTTTAATAACGTATCGAACAATAAAAGATTTATTTAATTATTTCGCACATAGTTGTCAGTTACCTATTTACATTTATTACAGTTCTATTTATTTTTTATGCTCGATTCTCGGCGAAGATAAAGAGTTCAAAGACTGCTATGTATCAAGAATCAATATAAACCGGCTATCATCTTGAAATGTTGAACACTAAATTATATAGAATACCTACACATTCCACAGCTTGAGCAGATTCGCAGGTACGTTCTCTGGTGTTCAAAAATACTAAAACTATTTTCATCTGGTACATTTATTTGGAATAGAAAACTTGCAGTAAACAAAAACACGAACGCAGTCAAACTATAATCAATCTTTCATTCATCTGCTACATTACGCCCTCGATTTTAAAAAGGAAAGTTATTTTGGAAGTATGCAAATGGGTACTCCATTAAGGTTGAATATACAGGGTCAAATAAAATTAGTTAGCAAAACCCCGCAGACTTGATGGATATTTTCTATATCTAAACATGATAAAATGAAGAAAGATTTATGAGATCGTGATCCTCATTAATGGGGGAACGAGGAAGAAGGACAATCATTTTATTTAAAACTACCTGCTGCCCGCGGCTTCGCTCGCGTGGAACCTAATTCTTTTCGAAATTAAAAGTAGCCCAAGTTACTCGGAAGTGAATCGGTCTAGCCGTTTCGGAGATTAACCGGAACAAACAGACAGACACACAGACAAAATTTAAAAAAGTGTTTTTTTTTTTGTATACTTTCATATGCACTTAGCATTTAGTAAAATGCTGTTATTTTGACATTACAAACAGACACTTAAATTTAATTTATTTTTATAGATTGTGTTTTATTTGTAGAGCAAAAGGAATAGTCCAATCACCACTTGGGTTTTTATTGACAGCCGCACATTACGTAAAATATTGCACCTACATTACACTAGCTACATAGAACATAATGTATGTGCGGAAGTATAAACCGTAACATACCGAACATGACTGGAATGATAAAATGCGTGCAGCGGAAAATCATACAATCTTGAATAAGAAACACATAAATGACAGGAGAATATGTATGAATTCAGATAATCTTTTAGCATAGTGAGTGAACCTGTACCCTAATTGCGTAACTTATTTTCGTAAACGATTATGCCTAATTTGTTTCATTTTGACAGCTCAACGACATTCTTTGCGTTATTTACGTTGTTGGGCAATTTTTTTTCCAACTTAAAAGAAGCAATGGATTAGCAATCTGTTTCAAATCGAAACAGATTGTGTTGTATTACGCAATTAGGGTACAGATATCTATCAACTTAATAAAAATCTAAAACTCATTCATTCACAGACAGTGACAGGCAGCGCACTACCTAAACCGCTGGGTCTAGAAGCAAGACATTTTTCACTGCACAAGAGCGAAAGTGTGCACTAAGGAGGAAGTTTTGAAAATTCACCCCCTTTAATAGACGATTTAAAAAAAACTTGAAAACTTCTTTGGAAGTTTTTGCCTCGATGGGAAATCCCATCGGGGAAACGGCTTGTCTTATATGTATATAATTATGTCACCGTATAATTATGAACTTCGTTAGTTTATTATCGGTATTATTTCCGTTAAATTATAAACTGTCGCAAAATTGTGAACTGCAACGAACCATTTACAATTTAACGCATTATTTTTCGTTAGTTTATAATCTTTCCATGGGAAACCGACAAATTGTGAACTGGTATCAAATTTGCTTGCGATGTAACGCACCTTGTGCTAATACTAAATAGCCAGCCTAGCTGCGAGCAACTTGGAAGTAGCGCTCGCTGGCCGCTGCCGCGGCACCACTCGCTCCGCTCGCTCGGCTCGCGCGCGGTTGGTCACAGTTCTAACCTAACCTAACCCATTTCACCCAATTCACAATTTTTTGACAATTTATAATCTAACGGAAATAATACCGATAGATTATAAACTAACGGTTCTCTCAATCTTACGGTGATATATTATAAACTCCTGTTATGTCTGTTGACAGCTCAAACTTTAAAGAAACAGAGAGGAGACCGAAAAGTGCGCTGGTAGCAGCTGGGTGAGGTGAGAGTGGCTAAGGATTGAGTTACCTAATATCATGCGATTGCAGACGCCTAAATCCAGCAGTGCTCATGATAATACTTTAAAGAATAAACTCTGAAGTGTCGTCGGTTATTCAAAGCGTTCATTCTAGCGATGTGAAACCTTCGGTACACTATAATTACTGTACGTTCTATGGTACATGTCTAGTGATATTAATGCGTATCCAAGACCGGTCGTTAATAACAGGCATAGGCCGTGTTGATAGCTCAAACGTCTCGGCTCGTGTGAAAACTTAGCGCCATCTATCATCTGGCGTACCAACCGCATGACCCTAATTTGTAGATACCCTCAAACGCCCTCAAACTAAAATTGGTTTGAAGGTTGGGCGGTTCGGTGACGTATGGGATGTCTTCTACTTTGTCAAAACGTTTTCTCTCTATATATTCCATTTAATTATCAGATGATCTTACTGTTATCTGGGTTCAAGAACTTTTACCAAGTGCTCAATCAGTCTCTTTTACTTTCATGATTAGTCGAGTTCCTTCTCATTAGTAAATGTCTTTTTTCAATTGAATTCCGATCTTTACATCTTCTTTATCTATAATCCAGTTTATCCTAAATGAAAGCTTGTGTTACTTATCCATTTCACTATTCATATGGTTGGTAAGATGTACAGGATTGAAGTGTATACTAGCTTTAATCTTTCAGTAAATTGCTATCCTTATCCGAGAGCGAACTTAAGTATTTATTTATCTTTGCGAGATATAAATCACTGGCTGAAGGTACTTCACACGGTATAAAATATTGTACCTTATAGTTCTTATATATTCTATGTAGGTATGTATATGATACTAGATGTGTAGGTAGGTTAGATATATCCCTCGGGTTCCTTTCACGGGCTAATAAATTGAGCTGTCCCCATCCTTTGGTGATATTTCTTCATCAGGCTAAATCTCTTGAAGCTTCGAAATGTGAATTTCCACACAGATAATGTGCCTTCAATATAATTTGTGTCTGTTAAATGTTTCAATGTAATCTATTGGAACTTACATATTTAAGTACCTATCTAGTTTAGTTACGCCTTGAAAAATTTATGTAGGATATGTTAAATCAATACATACCCATGAATACATAGTATAGAATGTTAATGATGAAGAAATTAAACTAATTACTATAGACGTGGTACACTACAAACCTTAACAATGTTTAAGCAATGATTTACATCCATAAGTATATGGCAAGCAAAACGGTAAAATAAATTTTTTCGCCTCCTCCGAATGTCACTAAGAGGAATAAAATCTTGGAATTTTCTTGTTCTTATCAATATCATGAAAAGTAAGATTGACTGAAATGATGCTGTTGAAAGAAATAGGTTGCGACTTAAAAATATCAGAAACAGGTATTGGACACTATTTGAAATGGAGTAAACAAGAGCAGCCTGTCCAAAATCGCAAATACACAGCTGACTGCTTACTAACAATTGGAGAGATAAGGCTTTTCAAAATAGTAGATACAGAAGTTTCTTTTGAAACTCGATTAAAAGATCCAACCAAAGACACCAATATAGACCAAGTACCATTCAGGGACAGCGCAAAACAAAAGAAAGGCATAATATCATTCTATTTTCGAATAGTCGTAACAAGACAACCAGCGAAATATGACACGAATCCACGCCAGCCGGTTCCAATCTCAAAACTAACATAGCGTGAGAATATCAGATAAAGAATTTTACTTACATCACTAAACGACATGATAACAATGACCTTGAAGTTGGTACGCTCGGTGTAACTACAGCGTGAAGTATTTATTTAATTATACGCGTTCGAAACAAAAAACTAATACTCTGAGCCTCCGATAGATCTTTTTCCTAGGCCTACATAATAATATGTAAGAGCGTATATACATATTCAGATTTCTAACTAAATGTTTGGTCTGTATTTTCAAGGAGCATCGACCATCTAACCTCCGTATCTCATTGAACTGGGTGTTATTATGATGATTCACAATAATATGAAGGTGAAATCCGTGTGGCTACTAGACTTGCTTGCAAAATTCAATGGTCAGGCCACTTTAACTGCGAAAAAGTCCGAAAGGGATACCGTGGCCCCTGGCAACATACTGGCAACTGAAGGAACACGAGTGGGTTTTAGTCAGTAAGAGTCTGACACGCCCTCCAAAAGCGGGAGAAGTTATTTGATAATTTCACACCCAAAAGAAAAGCCCACTTTAACTGCCACAGGGTCGTAAATTGCAACTATGATATCATTTCAAGTTCCAGCATCCTCAACTGCGTTCAGAAAAACAAACTGAATACTAAACCAATCGATACATTTTATGATAATGGAAATTTTCCCTTACGATCGTCCGTGAATGGTGGAAGAGCTATTTAAGGAGGCACATTTTTGCAAAAGAAGTAGGAATAGTTAGCGTACGTAACACGCGTTTTAGATTCTCTCTTGTCTATGAACACAACCTATGCTACGGCGTTCAATCTGTCTGTCAGTGTCGCAGCTAGCCGCTTGACAACCGAGACCGAGTCTGTTTAAATATTCACCTTCATTAATCTTTAAATAAAGGGCAATGTCCTCTAGACAAATTAATCCATTGAAAACCCAGCTCTGATAGAGTAGTAGGTACTTGGTGCGAAAATTTAATTTTGAAGTTGACAAATGGTTTCACAAGACTAAGCTCTTGAAAATACGCTTTTAAAGTATTGTGGGAGTAAAAATAGAATGTTTGATGGACTTTACACTGTACTTTGCAAAATTGAAAATTTTATAATGTAGGTAGTGCTGGGGGTTGCTTGGCGTACACTAAAGTTATGGCACAATATTTTCTATGTTGTGTTGTTGTGATGTATATTCATTCTTCTTTTTTCCAAGAAAGTGATCTAATTCGACACTTTCTTCGTTGGGAACCGCTGGGTCGATAATATTAATTTCTGTAACTCCCCTGTGGAATTATAGTAATTTCTTGCTTGTGAATTCAATAATTCAAGTACCTACTTAGTACCGTGTTAGTCAATTAAGTAATCATAGATATAATAACTTCACACCAGAATGTGAAGATACTAGGAACATTTTACATTATGTAATGAAAAGCAACGAACTCTGCTTCCCTATGCCCCAAAGGCGGAAGAACACAACGTTAACGGTAGGTAAGTATCACCTCCCACTTGACGCGTATTTCGCTCTTATCGCTACATTATGCAACATTACTAGACGTTAATCTAAAATGCAAATGTGCATGCTCTTCGGCTTTCATACTTTCAATAAAGAAACACGAATCGTTTTTCCAGTATATAAAGTATGTAAATATTTTTTTGCAGAACATTCTTCTTCCTACATGGAATGTTAAACGTTGCCATTGGTGAAGAATTTATGAGCAAGACAGAAAATTTAATCAAAAGAAATCGGTTAGCATGAGTTTCATGATTTATACAAATAAAATCAACGATTCGTTATAGTGACCACTGCTGGCACTGACCGACCTCGGTGCGATACATATTCAATGAGACTATTCGGCAGTTAAATTCTCTGTGGAAGTACACATCAAAACAAACAACTTTGTTCAATGTTTTATTATGTGGACCGTTTCGTATTTGAATGCACTAAAATGTAGGTTACCCCGTGGCGCTAGTGTTGTCAAACAAGACCTTTTCGCTCTCGGCCTAGTTCAGTGAATATGAGGGGTGAAAGAATTTTTACGAGAAAATAATCTCAGCTTCGCTGGATGTAATACGAGACTACGAGAGTAATTCCAAGAGTCCAAAGGAAATAGCTGTCTCGCTGAAATATTAGGTCATTGAAGATTAAGTCAGGGTTTCGGAGATGGCTGAATTAATTCATCATGAACATAAGACATGAATACAACATTTTTTCTCTAAAATTCCCAACATCTACAACATACGCTCGAACTCTTTTATCGGTAATTTTCCCCCGAACAGAGATGAGACACACGCCGTAACAGTATCATGAAATATTTACGAGTATTTTCCCAACGATTTTCCTTGAAGGGAGTAGGGGCATCGGCAGTAAAGCCAGATTCCATTTATAAGTGCGCTGGCTTCTGATGTTGCTCATAAAGCGTCCCTGATAAAGCCCCCGGTCCTGTGGGATAAGGGGGCACACGGAGTGAAGTGGGGGAAACACGTACAGCGCGAAGTTTCGAAATGTGTCTATGTTGTAAAGAAGTTGTCATATTTGGAGAGGACGGGTATTCGGAAGAAAGATATATTGAAGGTTTGGTTGAAATATAACTAGAATGTTTGATTTATGATGAGATATAAGAAACCTATTTGATAACTTTGGATGTGATGCGGAGGAATGACGAAATGTCGTGAGAAAAGTTTTGAGTATGAATGTGGATGGCTATAAGAGTAGGGGAAGACCAAAGAAACGATGAATGGACTGTGTGCAAGATGATATGGCTGGAAAGGGGATGAATACCGAGATGACGACTAATAGAGAAGTATGGACCACTGACTACCTGCAGTATTGTCTCTCCTTGTTTATCCATCCAAAGGTTGTCTGTAAAAGATCGCTTTTAGCAATAAAACCGCCCATTGTGTCACCTAATGTAAAATTTCTAAATTAATGTCTGTAATTTTTTTGGTGTACATAATATTTATTTATTTATTTAACCATTTATGCACACACATATAAACAGACAAGAAGAAAGGAACAGAAAAATACGTACAAAGGCAATGCTTATTTCTAAAGAAATCTCTTCCAGCTTAATAAAGAATATTCTATCTATTTCTATCTATCTATGGAAGAAAAACACAAGTTACGCCGACCCCAAATAAATTTTGATAAGTGCAGGGGAATGATGATTTGATAAACGAAATACGACATTAAACTTTTTTAAATATAACGTTCGACCTTACAGGCTTATGAAACCAATATATATGTTCAAAGAAGCACGCCAAAAACATTATTTTTAGTTTCCGCCTTTTCCCCGTAAATCACACGGCGAGGCTATCTACTGTTTTCTGCCGTTCCCCCAGCGAGTATCCTGTTACCCCCAGGCCGACCGTTAGCTCTTCCGAGTTCAGAGGGAACTTCCTTACTGCGCACCATTCCCCCTTGTCATCCTTAATGCTGATGGTAATCTACATGTGCTTGGAATATCGTGTTGACAACTTGACATTCGTGGCGTTGTTGTTCCCACGAACATTAAAATACTGTTTCTGAGAAGAAATGTACAGTTCTAAAAGCGGATGTGTGTACTAAAGACGGTAGTCACGAAATACCTAGATTCGGATGGAAATAAATAAATTAAGTGAAATATTTTCATTATGTATGTTATTCGGTACACTTAGTGGAAAACAGGTTTTAAAGGAATTTCCAGTGAGTGAGAAATCTAACGTTGGAATGAATGTCTTTAGCTAACGAATATTGGATATATCATGCATCAGATATAATTTCATAATGGTGTATTGAAATGAAATGAAATTGTTTATTCTGTAAATAGGATATCGGAATCACTTTTACACGTCATTTAAAGGAATATTAAAAATAAGCTAGATGAGTTCGGCGTTTCCTATCTGACTACTCTGAGAAGAAAGGCCGAAACAAACTCAGTGGTCGCAATTTTTTTAAAGTCCAGACATAATCTTGGTCAGGCCATATGAGGACCATGTAGATTAGTGTCTGAAAAGGTCTTTTGAGGAAAGAACCACATTTGAGTGGACCTGTCCAGTCAGTGCAAGCATTTGTCAGTAATCGTGGAGCTCAACTCAGAACTTATTAAGGAGCTCAACTCGACGAACAATACCAAAGAAAGGACATTTGGGTAGGCCGCATAAACTACTCAAAACTGCCAGACCATCACTAAAACTAGCAAAAAAATAAAAATAATATCCACATAGTCCTCACATTCACAATAATTAAAATAATATAATACTTTACAAAGTAATCATGTCATTTTGAATATAATTTTCAACAATGTCAATGTGTATTTAAAACTTGATTTTACATAATAATTAAAATGTCTAGTTTTATGGTTTTATCACAAGGCTTAGCAGAGCGAGCAGTTCAATCCCAAGCTTTTTTATCTTCTAAATAATCTGAAATTGTATAGTACCCTTTTTTACAAAGTTTGGTTTTGATAGAGATTTTAAATCGTTTAATGGGTAAGTTTCGAAAGTCAATGGGAAGTTTGTTGTAAAAGCGTATACATTGACCCATGAATCATACTTATGTACTTATGATGCAGTCAGTTTAGAATGTGATAGAGTATCGTGTCGTGACTTATTCGGTTAGACCCAATTCATAAAATTGCGATAACTTCGTATAGTTTTGTGATATACTACTATTAGATATTCAAATCACTTTTTGTCTACACTTGATTAATTGCCATTGTGTACTCGTACAACACAACTTTTGAATCATGTAATGAAAGTTCCATCATTTACATAGATTACTTCTTATTATTTTTGTAATTAATATTCTCGCCAACAGCCGTCCAAACGCTAGCGGAACAGGGAACAGCTGTGAGTGTGTGCTTGCCCATGCGCGTGCGATGCATTCCTAGCGGTCAACGCACGCGCCTGCGCAGTCACAGCGCATGACTTTACTATACAACATTTTTGTTATTACTCTTTTTATATATATCGCGTTTGACCACTATTTCACCTGTGTGGTCCGTACTCTTGCCTAGAAGTTATCTCTTCACTCGTGAAGTCGTGACTTGAAGATTCCCAGATTATAGATATCGGTAAACACGGACTCCAGCAAGCAGTTCAGTCTGCTACTTAGCAGCATTGCATAATAAACGTATTGTCAATCGTAATGTGCGAACTGGTGGAATATACACTACCGATAGTGCTCGGGTGTTTCACGACAAACAAGTACCTATCATTATTTCAAAGTTACTTTAATCTTAACAAAACATAATAATGCCCTCTTAAGTTTTGAAATGCTGCACTATAACCGGTCGTGCCCTACAGATCACGTAATACCACGGACTTACATCCACTGCAAAGGCACAACTATAGCAAACAGCCGTCTAAAATCATTATGATCCTTTCATAAGCTTGTACCTGCTTATATATTCAGTTGTTGGATTTGAAATTCAGAGAGAATTTCGGAGGAGTTTGCTTGTGAAATCGTGTACAATCTACATAGTTGCTGATACTCGTCTAACTTCTTGTGATGCTTTCCAACAAAAGCAGAACTACATTAAACATCAGAGTAACTAAAGTAGTTTCAACTAGGTCCAAGTAAGTACGAAGTAACTCTATAAATATTTCTCAACCAATCAAAACTAAACAGAAACTTTCTATAAAAATGAATAGACACCATGAAATGTACGTTCCGAAAACATTTAAATTATCAATAGATCAACCGTACAATTTCACCAGACACACAAGTACGGAGTTATTTCGCGGCAAATTAAGCGGTCTACCGACTGTATTAAAAAAAACAAGCACTACTAGTCGTGGCTGCCCGTAGATTGGCGAGACGGGACCAGCATAGCAATTAGAAATATTGAGACACAAAAAGTCCCGTTCCTTTGAAAAAGGCGTTAATTTTTCATTCGCGGTGAATTAGACGTGGAACGGGTTGAAGTCTCGACGGCTGCTGGCGACGATCGATAGAAACGAGTTATGGGACTTTCAGTTGTATGGTCTTGTAAAGATTTTTGCTATGTTTTGGAAATAACGCTTCGATACACTGGCACCCAACAGTAGGAAGAGTTTTAGAAAAATACAAGAATAAGAATAAAAGAAAACAGAACTTGTAGCAAAGATATTTTTTTTTTAACTTTAATTCTACAACATTGAGACCAATTTTCCGCTGTCCGGGAAATACGTAAAAATATGCATTGGCGAAAAATATTAATTTCTGATCAGTCTGAATTTACATATTTAGCCATTTGTTTACCATTGCTATTTCGACTGCTACGCCACGCAACCTTGAGTAGTGGCAGTGGCAACACGCCCCTTATTAAAATTGCTTATTTCAGAAACAAAGCAAGATAACATTTAATTAGTAGATTTGAATGCTGAAGAGGAAGGAGTGAATTGTCAATTAGAGCTCAAAAACATGATCGTAAATGCAGATGCAATTGCAGAAATGACACCAACTGCAACCATCAAAAACGTATTGAGAGAAACAGAAGTCAGAGAAATTGACGTTCTAGCAAGTACGAGCAATGCACTATCTCACAAAAACTGCTGAGTTTACTTTACGCCTCATATACAAACAGTATTTCATCAACTCTCAGTTTGTTTCATACAGCGTAGTACAATGCCGTGTTTCTATTTATAATTAAACTGTTTAACCTTAGATCTTTACAGGTATTATTTCCAGGAGTTACGTCAAGCCACGCATCGTGAATGAATAATTCATCAACAGCATTAAAAATGATCGGAATACGCAACCGCTTTCCTTGAACGTACAAACTTATGAATTATACAGAATTAACACAACCACGATGCATTCCGCTATTTTACTATACATTATCGTATTTGCAATTCAATTTGCTAGTAAAACGACATCAAATAGTTACAATCGGTCTTTTATGCGAACCCAATTTGGAACGAATTGTGAATTTGAGATAAGTAAAGAATGTGTAGTGTTTAGCACTACACAACGCATTTCATAGTAACTTTATAAGTACTGTATTCAGTTCAACCAAATACGAAAAGATTTCAAAACACAAAGAGAGTTGGTAATCTGGAGACTAGAAAATAAAATTAACTCAATTAACACTGATCACAATCAAAAATTTTAAACCTAACTCTAAATAGAAATCTTATTTATGCACTAACTCTATTCAATCATTTGAATTGACGCCAAATACCTCACAAACCACAGCGAGCATGCAATATTTCATCCAATTTTGCAAGCTTGCCCAACGTCCACTACATTATCTTCAATAAATAACAAAATGTACTTTAAATAAAGTATCTATCGAATGCATGTCACGTATTCGATGAAATAAAATTAGTTGTTACGAAATGCCATTGTTGCGACACTACACTATACTTACTGGCCTCAAATTTTGAGACGTGAGCTGACTATTTACTACAAACCAGTAGTGATTCTACAATAAAATTTAATAGAGTACTTACTATTCTCCTTCTCATACTAATTAAATTAGAGAAACATGGGAAGTTGAATGTAACATTCATGTTTGTCCTCGGGTTTTCCTACGTTTACGTGATTGAGACTCTTAACCATGACAACATACATATTGAAAAGAATTTCTCTGCTCCTCTTCAATAGCTACAAGTCCTAAGTCAATAAAACCCTTTCATACTCTTGACTACCTTAAAACAATCATTTATCTTATTATTTACTATCGTTAAAAGTTTTTCAAAGATCGTAAAAGAACGACTTAGCACTTACACTGATTGAAGCTACAACTTTAATATTATACTCGTGTGCTGTCCAATTTAAATCTCCTTTAACAACCCTCCATTTTCTATCATCATCAGGCAAAGCCGTAAAATGAAATAGAAATCCTCAACATTATTAACATTTGCTAGCATTACAAGTATTATAACCAGCATGAATGTTCGTATTGTTGTCAAATATCAATTTTAGCGAGACGGCCCAAGAAATTGTGTTCATACATAGTGAATTGATTGAACTCGCGATGTTTGTACGCACTTACGCAGTATATATAGTATAGCTATAGCATTTATTATTGAAGTTATCTCAGGTCACGACTTCGATATGCAAGTTTAACAAACTTGATACTTCGACTTGACAAATCATATGAAACCACACTACGAGGCAAACAAACCCCCGACTTCAGATTAATTAATTTCAGAAAGATGGTGGAGGGTTAGAAGTTTCTCTACTGAAATATCGCGAGAGATAAATTTTAATTTGAAAGCAGTCATTACATTTAGATTAACACTGGAAACAATCTAGACACAAAGTTAACAGAAAAAAAAACATTGTTGAATATATATATACCTAACAGAAACGATCCATACGAAAAAAAAGACCCGTCGATGCCATGAATCATCTTTTTTTGTATTCCAAAAGCGCACACCCGCAATATCATTAGGCAAATCCCCTGAAAGCCAAATGGCATTAAAATGAAATTTAAAGTCAATACAATTTCAAATAACGACGTAGGAAAGCAGTAACTAACCAGCCCTCATCTCTCTCCCCAAGGGTTCGTCCCAATTTCGTCCCTTCACGCTGTGACCCAGTTCTGAAAGCCGCTCATTTGCCACCGTAGGTTTAAAATGGGGTTGCATGTAATCGTTCTTTGCCCTCATACTCGGAGGGTTTCAGTACTCAGCTGGTAATGTCTTCTCTTTCACACAAATTGATCTTTCAGTAATGGAGGACAGAGTATTGTTAATCTACAAACAAGTTTTTGTCGATGATGTTTTTCCTTTAGGTTGAATTGATATCACAAGGTTAGATGATTCAGTAACCATAACAGCAAAAAGACTTCAAAACCACGCAGAATTTAACCAGCATGTTAAACTGAATTTTCGTTTTGGTTAAAATATCTTGTACCTTACCATGCCTGGGGCCGACTCCAACATAGTTGGAAAAGGCTAGGCATATGATGATGACCTTACTATGCCTAAGGATCTTTGACTTGACTACTCACAGAGAGCAACACGAATTGACAATTTTAAATATGAAAGATGAAGAGAAAAATGATTCTTCAGTTGGTTTATGCTAAAATATTATCGACTGGCCCATGGTATTTCGTTGACAATGAATTGAAACAGAATAGTTTATTGATCATCTTGCATTTTTAAATATAGTATCAAGTAAGTCACTAGCGCCAAGAATAGACGTAAAATGGTCAAAAGCAAGCGCTGCATCAGGAAATTCACGAATACATTGCAACGATATAACGGCGTGGAATTCACTTGCGTCACTTTTTAAACTTTTCTATCTTTAGTGTTTAACAACAAATCATACGAAAGTGTCAAACTAAAAACAAGGTCCACTTCTCGACAGGTGAACGACCGAAGAATGTTGCAAGAGTGCTACAAGGTTGCTGCCTCGGACCAGTATGAGAATTTTACATCATGAAAATTACGATAATGAGTGTTTCGTAAAAATATCGCAGTGATGTGGAAGCTAATTTTAACTGCATGCTAGAATCGGATGACATAATAGTAGATTGTTATACGAGGTAGTTTTACTCCCGAGGACCGATAACGGGTTTTAGAGCCGTGTGTTACACTCTACTTTTCACTACGATTGCGAGAAAATAAAATAATCCGATACAATATTAAATAGTTTATTTTATTTAAAAAAAATACAATTTGTTCAATCAGAATTTTTAAGGAAACTTTTTATCCCGGTATGCGGTAGTAAAAAGCTAGTTTTCCCTTGGCTGTCAAGAGCTCTCCTGGAGATCAATAACAATTAAAATTCGATTGTGTCTCGTTAATGACAGTTGAACTCCTAAGAATAAAGACTTTTTCGTTTTTGTAGGCTCGTTGGTTACAGATAAAAATTACTTTTTCCTCTAGAGCAAGGTATGCTATTTTTTCCCCGCTCTGGTACGCTACAATGACGGAATTTTTGAGCAAGAAGAGTAAAAAAGTACTTGTGCTCTTTGGAAAAGATAAAAATATAGATAAATTGACATTGACACTAGCGTGCATTGATTTTGATAAAAGATTACATGTAAGATATATTTTGCAGCTTACTGGTCTTGGCTAAGGCAATTCTATAAAATGTAAAAACAGCAAAATGTAAAAAGTATTATTAAAAACATTGAACCTACTTTAAATATTTGATGTCTGTTTTAGTCCACAGATAAATAAAGCACCGGTTATACTTATAACAACAATACCAAAACAATTGTAGTCATTACACCTACACGAAATCCTAAAAAATATTGCGGTGAGTTCTTTTTGACATGAACAAAATAGTTCCTACCCAAACTGTTGAAAGAAAAATGAACAAAAAGAAATTTAAAAGAAGACGAGTTTATTCAAAAGAAATAAAAAAATACACTGAACGTAAGTGGAGATATAAATCTGGGTAATAAAATCGAATAGGTAGAAGAAATAACAGATGCCTTTTACTTATAAAGAAAGCTAAATACCGATAAAGTTTACGAGAGATTTTCCAAGAATTTACTTAAGTATCGACTCAAAGTACAGTAACTACAACTAGTCGTTGCGTAAGCAGCGAATGCAGTCAACCGAAATGGCGTGGTGGCTTATTGCGTTGTACAAACAAAGATTGATCTCACGACCGTGTCAAATGAAACGTAATAATTACTGAAGAAACAGTATAAAACCTAGTTTTAGGTACTACAGGAACTGGAATGATGGAGTGAAGAAGGTACTGAAGGTAGCTAGATGGAATCACTGGAAGATTGAGATCAACTCCAAGCTAGACAAAGTACACGCAGTCGTTAGTACTGGGTAAAGTTTTAGAACCTTGACTTCAGGATCTTCAAGGATATTATGTAGATAAATATATCATGTCCCACTTGCAAAAGTTTGAAATGAATGACATGGCGATTCATGAAGGCACAGACAACAAAAAAGAAAAATCTACAACTGCTGTGGAGGGCTCAGAATGCTGGGAAAGTTAAATTACAATTAAAGTGAGTTAATCCGGAAAATTGATTTTGTTTGAACTAACGACAGAACGCAGTACTGCACTTTCGTTTTCATATTTGATATCAGAGAGGTGTAATGCAGCACAATAGAAATTGCTTTTGTACTTGTTCCTGATGAAACCTTAACAGAGCAACGATTTAGTAACTATTCTATTACATGCGGTCTAGCTTGCATATTATAGAATACTTCATGAGTATATTTCGTTCATCACGAAACGTAAAAAAACATAACTACTGTAAATAATGATGGTCCTTCATCAGTAGCATCGATTCATTCATAAATCTTTATGTCAGCTTCATATAATGTTTTTTTCCACAGTCGTAAATTTTAGGCTGACATCTACAACATCGCCTTCGCCATCAAGAATTTTCCTCGTTTCCAATGTGTGATGAAACCCTTGACCTACTTCTGTACGATTTTTACTCGAAGAAACTTGTATATCATCAATATTAATGATATCTGATTCGGATGGATTACGATTATTATGTAATTCAGCTCAGTTGTATCGTATATTCGCGTCCTAATCCATAAAATTATTTGGATGATTGAGTTTTTAGTCATCAACGACAGAATTATGTCGCCATCGCTACGCTTCGGGTCCCATAGCTCATTAATCATTAGACATAAATTATAGTAAGTAACAGGTTTAAAACCTGTTATGAAAAAATACACCTACTTAATGTAAAGCTACGGTTACACGATGTGTAAGACATCACCGTTGAATAAGTTCCTTTGGCTGAGTAGCGTCTGTAAATGGGTTTCTTTTGTCATAAATTTTGGTGCTTTTACAAAACATTTTACTGCACATTTTTCTTCTCTTTCTGTATATGTCAAAAATGGAAATGGAAATCGGTTAAAGGCTAGACCACAAAATTAATAACGCGATTTTTTTACAACGACTTTTTTATTAGATAAAAAGTCGTTGTCTGGTATTCTTGCATTGTAAATTTGTAACCGTTGCTTAATATTATGCAAAATACTTCATCAGTCTCGGTCATTAAGCACGATGTGACATTGATATATTTTGCTTATATCATAAACAAATAATACTGGCTATTCAGGTCACACCTACTTTATCTAATACATGTATACATCTTTAATTAAAGCTGTAATGGGCATAGGAAATTGAATTTTATTGGAAATTCTAACAACAGGAATTGCGGTCGAAAATTACACATTCCATTAAAATTCTCTAAAAGGGTTTTGCTTGTAGGATCATTGTACCCTCGGAAACACCCGAAGAACCGGGTGGCCGTGTCTTTCAAAGGATGATGACCTTAGAGAGATCAATATTAAAAATAGAGTCTAGATTTTAAGTGGAGCCTTTCCTCCACATGATTTTTGTTTTTTACCATATATTTCTTGCCCTTTTCACAATAGGGATGATGCTTAGGTAAAAAAAGAAATTATATTTAGTCCGTCAGTCAGATAATAAAAAAAATATTGGACACAAATTTATTGCATCATAATTATTAATAATAAAATACTTAGATAAAACGTATTTAAGTTGGGGAGTGGGGGCGCTCGCTACGTCACAACTAAATATGTATAAAATTTACATAGGCGTGACGTCATGCCACATTTTAACTCGATGTATCGCCGTAATCTTCTGATTACTTAAAAAAGAAAAAATACGTGTCCAATATTTTTTAATAATATATTATACATGACGGAAGAAAAATATCGTTTTTGTCGTCATTCCTATTTATCCACATTTCATCCACATTCATCAACCTTTACTACCTTGGGCGGTAGTAAAGGTTGATGAATGTGGATGGCAAAGAAGGCCCTATATGCCTTGGCCTTCATCTCTGATCCAATGTTTTTTAAGTACTAAAATAAAGTTTTTTGAAACGCAATTATACTTTGTACCTTTGCATTTGTAGCTAACGAAAAATTTGCGTAAAATTAATTTTTCAAAACCAACGAAAATTATTTTTAAGAAGCCATTATAGTCGTACTGAATAAAACGAAATTAAGTTCCGACGAATTCAGGCTTTTACAAATTTTTATATTCGACGCTTCCAATAATTATATACCGTCCAACTAAATTCTTTGAGATAATTTCATTGTTACTCTGTGATCGAATTACTTATAAGTAATTTGTGTTGTGAAAGTGGCCAGTGTTTACCGGCAGGGTAAAGAACCGAGTACCTCACGACTTGGGACCGGTTTAGTGGACTGACCCCAGCTGTCAAGCAACATTGTGTCCTATTGCACGACTAAACCCCGATTTATCGGCCTCGGATCAAGATTGCAGGTAAATAACGATTATCTGGTAATCCATTGATTCTTACTTAGATTAAGTGTAGGTGTTTGAAGAGCAATTAGTTTAAATAGTGATATAAATTCATTTAAAAGCTCTTTGTTCAGTTTATTCTTAACAATTTTACAAAGCGATATAAATAATGGCGTAGAAGATTATCAGTCAATTGATAAGAGTAGGCTAGTAAACACTGCATTGTTGTAGACCGTTTTCATTTCATTTCAAAGTCGTATCAAATGATTCTGTTTTTAAATGTTCGTAAATTTTGTAGGATTTGATGGAAACCCCTTTCTGGTAGGGAAGACAGCAAAGGAATCCGGCGCATGAGCAGGAAGAAGTTCAGTGAAATCTAAGCAGTTGTCTTAAAGAATACCGGATTTGACACCCACATCAGCTATTTTCAGCCTATGATCACAGAGTAAAGAAACGGATTCTTTACTCATGTGCTATTATTGATAATTGATCCTTTTAGCAGATCGAAAGAGGACCCTTCAGAAGTTTAGAAAAAGAACTGGGAACTGAAACAATGAACGAGGAACTGAAAAACAACTGGGTTGTAGAGGTCAGATAGGCAGTCGCTCCTTTTAAAATACTAGTATTCAGCTGCATCTGGATAGACTGGAAGCCGACCCCAACATAGTTGGGAAAAGTCGAAACAAGTTGATCATTATTAGAAGATGAGAAAAAGTATAACCGATAGATTATAGAGAATATACTTCGCTACGTGTTAATGCATTTTGTCCAAGCAATGTATTCAATATCAAAGTACAGCGCAACACAAGTTGATCTGTTTACTTGATTGACATTCATACCTAGTAGGTACTTAGCATGTATCACGTTATTTATAGAAGCTGGTGTGATAAAACCTCAGTAGTTGTTATCAGAGACAAACAATAAAGACACAGTTGCATAGTTATGTGCACATTATCTTAATTGCACTGTCGTAACAAAATGATAATAATTTATAGAGAGAGAACTAAAACAGAACTAAACTTTAGTAAGTAAGAGCAGAGGAGTTTATTGTTCAAGATAATAATACACAAAGGCTAAGTAAATTTTCTTTTCATTGCTTAATGTACCAGAAAATGGCGCTCTTTAGTCTTCAACGTTTTTCTTGTAAGCCCAATACATTAACAAAACAGCGAGTTCTTTCTTCAAAATGTTGCAACCTTTAGTTCTACAAAGATGGTCTGTGGTTAACGTCTTTAATGTCTGATGTCATCAGTCAGCGTTGTGAAGGAAGAGGCTACTTAGACTACTTGATACTCGATCATCATATCAGTCGCATACGTATATGTCGCATATCAATGCTGAATGATACTGAATTGTCACACAATCCTAGGCAAATTGACAGTCATTGTAGTATGGTCTTCTTCGCCTTTATTGTAAACTTTGTGTAGAAACTGGGTGGGCTATTCTGTCCTGGGAAACGCAGGTCAACATGCAGCGCAATTAATTTCAATGTCAGCCATTGAACAATCGATAACAATTGTATTATTGTTTACTAAAGTAAGGAAAAGAGTGCATGAGACGATCTTGTGATTGTTAGCAAAGAAAACCTAAATAAAGCATTGTTTCCTGCCATTTGCTTACATTTTTAAACAATTTTCATTGTTTACGTTCACTTTGGCCTCAATGATGCGACTGAATCACAATGGAGCTTAACCTTCTTCCATAAAGTTACAGTCATTACAAAACCATTATATCATCAGTCCTAACACGATTGGTGAGATCGATATACATTTATACATAATGCATATATAACAGATCATCGCATTCCTACAGAGACTCATGTACTTACAGATCTACGTAGCTTATTCAGTAAATTTTATTAGGCCAGGGGTTTCATTAGAACCGTGCTAGACCGTTTCATAATTACGATCGTCAGCTACAGGCGGTGTCGACCCTTCGTTGGTCCTAACACTCCGAACGCCCTCGCCATCGACGAGTTCAGATTCCTTACAGCGAGTTATTTTTAAACATTATTTTGGGTTACGTAAGTGACCGTAAATGTTTACTGACGAACATGAGTGTCCTATATCGACCGCCACAACCTTCGTAGAGGATATACGTATGCTCAATGGTAGACAACAAACGATCCTGGGAGAATAATGCTGTAATTATTACGCTTGGCAGGCGACTAGATGACCGCACTATGATTTTATTAGAAGCTTTTGTTGCTCATTCGCTAGGCTTTCTTACTAAGACCAATTCGCGGAAGAAACCACAAGAAATACAGAAATAGCTGCAATAAGAATCATATGATTTATTCCAGTTGACTGACTGAGGAATTTATCTTGTGGTTTAGAAAAAAAAATGCATAAATATGATCGTTTCTAATAATTTTATAGTGCACGATTGCGATCAATCATAATATTAGTGATTCATTATGTTAATCATGACAAATAGGTACCTACAGATAGATACTTGTCAGTCAATATCAAATGGCAGTCATGTTGATGGGCTCTTACTGACGCAAATTGCATAAAAGAACAAGACAATCTAAAAATTTATCCCACCACCACCAGTGTGCAGACGTTGACGTTGCAAAATCATCAGCAGAAACCTTTGAAAAGCCTTCAGACTGAACCACTCACCAACCAAGGCCGACGGTCATGGCTGGTCATGGTTCTACATAACAAAGTAATACAAGATCGAACGAGAAAGATAATAAAGGAGAAAATCTCGGCTGTATAGATAACGAAGACTTTGTACAAATAGGTACATGAAACAGAAACGCAGCGGCAGAAAATAAATCATAGATGAAGATTGATGCATTACACTATCCAAACGAGAAGCAACCACTTTCAGCAGATTCTGTTCGGTTGTTAAACTAAAATGCGGACATTAGACTTGTCTTTATAATCCGAAATCGATGCCGAAATACTTTCGTCGGTGTTGTAACAGGTTATTTCAACGGGGCCATCGTTGTTGGTATAAATAACAGTTAATTTCTCGTGTCACGCTCCGTTAGATCGCGTCGCGTGCCCACCGATGCTTCCTGGTTTGCCTCGACAGATTCCATTGCATTTAACTATCGACTATAGTTTGTGGCTTCTCCTATCGACTTGATTTGTTATTCAAATATATTTGTTGACCACTCACGAAGCGTTTTTACGATTTATTAATTTCGAGTTCTTAAAAACCCGTGTCGTAGCTGCCAGTCAGAGGCCCATGGGTGGCTTTAAAACTCTGACACCAGGTTAGTCACTAACCTCACGAAAAGAAGAAGAAGCTGCCAGTCTTGCAATAATTCATGCATCAAGTACTTACTTGATGTTAAAGAAGTAAAAACAGTCATTAGCATTTTATTGCATATTTTAAAAACAGCATCTCATTACAGAGTCCCATTAACATGGATCGCCCAATACACATTAGCAACATGATTACATATTCCAATGGAAAACGGCACATCATCAACAAATATAGAATCATTATTACACTTGGCACATTGAACGTAATTGAAATCACAGATCATTATTTCTAATTTTTAACCGACTTCCAAAAGGAGGAGGTTCTCAATTCGTCTGTATGTTTTTTTTTTTTTTTTTGTATGTTTGTTACGCGATTACTCCGCCAATTATGAATAGATTTTGATGATTCTTTTTTTGTTTGGTAGATCATACTTCAGAGGTGGTCCCATATAAATTTTATTAACTTTGCTTGGGTAGTTTTTGAGTTAGCTTCAATTATACGTATTTTTTTCCCACTTAGTATGTAGATGATATGATAACTTCTTGTCACTGTTATTTTATTTACATAGCAGGTAGTGGTATTCGAATTTGTGTGGGGTAGGTACCACAACTAAAAAGTGAAAAATAAAAACTTTTTCCAAAAAAAAAACAACCGATTTCAAAAAAAAAACACTACAAAGTGAAAAATAACTTTAATTTCGGAAGTCGGTGACAAAGAACGAAAATTCAAAACCAAAGACACCGACTTCCGAAATTAAAGTTATTTTTCACTTTGTAGTGTTTTTTTTTTGAAGTCGGTTGTTTTTTTTTTGGAAAAAGTTTTTTTATTACTTGTTATGAAAGAGTGGTTGCTATGAATGCAGGGCAAGTACACACGGACGGAAGAACCATGGTGCGTGACCGACGGCTATGTGTCCTCGGCTTTGTTCTGCAGAACATAAAATAGCGGTACCGATCGATGCTACTGGAGGTCCTTTATTATTAATGGTTTGTAACTCGGACTTTGCGAAACGGATTTGGTTTCGTGTAAGTTAGGCGATATCTGATTTGTCATTATTACTATCAAAATCATTGAATATGATTCTGAATTTATTCTGAATCTAGCTAATGAATTAAATATGAACTGAATCATTATTTTAATGAGGACCAGTAATAACTTAATAAGATTGTATTGTTCATTAGATAGTTCTAGATCAAAGATCCTTTAAAATAGAATCAGCATTTCATATTTCGTAGTATGCTGTAACTGTAATATTCCATTCAATCATTTATGCAATATTTTCACTTTCCGCGGTTGTCATGAAACATTTATTTTGAGAATTGGAGTTTGAATTTATAAAAGTGAAGATTCCTTGAGAATTCAGGTCGTGCAGTTTGGGCGGCAAGCTATTTCCAATCTTCCCGTGCAGTGGATTCCAACGGCCGGCGTGAAACTGTATGTGTTAAGATATATCTATCTCATTTGCACCTTTCATTCTTTTACATACGTATTGTAGACTAGCTACTTCTAGACTATCGCCTGGTAATCATGTTTTATTTCTCTCAGGCTATAGGTAATCAAGCAAAAGTCTTATATCAAGCGCAACCTTTAACTATTTTGAATTATATATCTCTGAAAGTAGAACACTGTTCACAAAACATGCCTATTTATTTACTCAAAGAGTAAGAAATCTACATTGGAGAATTCAAAGCAAATACTCTCCTAAACGTTATTATAAATGATTAAAACAAAACAGTTCCCTGAATCCTTGGTTTCTATATCCAATTCTGAACGGTACGAACAAGAAAATAACAATTGACTACGTATTTAAAGAAAACAACGGCTCTCTCAGAGAACAATAACATTTATACAGAAACAAAGAAACTGACTCGAATGAAGTATTTATTATGTGTCTTTGTTCATTGCAACTTGCATCGACAACTGCTTACATAAACAAACAGGAAACACTTGTTTTACAGTCACTAGAAAAAATGATTAATATCGACATCTCTTACGATTACGAAATTACGAAAGGCGTGTTTGAAAACTCATCAACAAGGTTGTGCAGGTTTTTCAAAACCTCGTGAGAAGGAAGAGTATGGTTTGACGCTTGACACGAATGATTCCTGAAAACTTAATCCTTTTGAAAACAAAATATTTTTAGTACATGTTCAGTGATAGGAAAATAACTTTTTATTAGCAACCGATTCAGTCGTTTATCAACGTCAACATAGAGATAGAATAAACACAAACAGACGAATTTTATAAGTATTATTTTTGTCGATGGCACTGAGAATCGGGGGCCTCGCAGGTTGTTCGTCGCGAAGGGCTTTGCGAGGTTACAATAGCTAAACCTTATTTGGACGGTAAACATCGAACAAAAACTAGGCACTATTAACTACTTCAAGTTTTACAAACATAGAAGATGGGTTTGTTATTTCTATATTAGCTGCTTTTGTTAGTGAAATTGTAAGTACATTTCAGGTAAGAGCCCTTTTGAATGCTGAACACGTAGGTCCAAGTTATTACTTCCTGCTCACCATCATTGAGTATCAAGCTTTCTCTGCAGCAAGTTCATTCGTTCAGCACTCAAAACGTTTACCTCCTTTCCCCACTGATTCAATCTCTGGACTTCTTTCAACCACTTTATCTTTAGAGGGCAAACATGAAATGTGGTAGATAACTACCTAACTAGTTTGCCAGCTGCCTCCACTTTGTCAAGCCCACTCAAACTGGTATCAGGGCAGATGGAAAGCGACTCACGTGTCAATACGAGTGATTTCACCTCTATCTAGCCGGTGGACAGTTGTTTCAAAATATTTAGAAAGTCATAGTTTGTTATTTACAAATTGATATATCAAGAGATGATTCAGTTAGCAATCAAGTCATCCAACAGCTCTTAAACGTAGTTGATTCAGAAGTTAAACTGAAATATTTTACCTTGTACTGGCACTAACAAAGTTTACTACGCTTTAGGAAGGGCACAGCCTTCATCATTACGAATAAAGGTAAAATATAATTATCTCATCTGTGGAGAAGCATAAACTCGAGCCAACGAGCACAACAGTGCCAGATATCTACCAACAAAAATTTCAAGAGACAAACTCGCTTTCCCCGCTAGCCGCGGCCCCGGTCGCTCGCTTGATAAGTGGCCTAAGGGCTCCCCCCTCACTTCTGTGACCTACTTCCCGCCCTCGCCCTCGCGATCTTTGTGCTGCCACTTGCACAACTCGTTTGATATCAGCTGGATGATAATGTTGATTGGATCATAGGTACCACCTCTATTCTGAATTTGGATCGCATTGCGAAACTCTCTCAGCGAGTTTGTTGAACTTGTACTCTTCGTCTCGTACATATTTGTTGTTATTACGATTTAGATAACTTGTAATACTTTACTCTATTGCTCTTACAACTTTCTTTATGTCAACGACCGGTAGTAACATGGCCTCCAGGCTCCAAATAACTTTCACAGTAACTTTTTGTTTTATGACGATCGTCGATATTCTTACTCCTTTGTTTTCGTGGTTAAGCCTTAGTAAAGACATACCTGTCATGTTTTGTAAACATTACAGTGTACGCAACCGCTAATTTCGTTTGCAATTGCAAGTTTTGTTTTTAGAATGTACTCGTAAACGACAGGCTATTTCCCAGTTCCAAGTGTTGCGAAGGTCGACCTCTAATAGATATTTTACAGCTGAACTTTTTACCATCTTCCGCTTCCATGATTGTGTTTTGATTACAAAACTATTAAAACTTTGAAAGGATTGTTGACTTTAATTGTAAAGGGTTTAATTTGAATTAAGTAACGGGAACATTAAATTCTATTACATTGACTTTTTTTCAAAAATATAACAGTTAAAGAGTTTGCAAAGATAGACTTTGAAGATGCCTGCACAGCCAAAACAATATCATCGAGGTAAAAGTTTATGTAAATCATGACAACTTGAACATAGCCAGAACGCGAATCAAATCATAAAGTGTTCTTTGTAGACACCTACTGGACTCCTAACGATTCAGTATTATGAAGACCAGCTAAACTTTATGTGACCATTATAAAAATGACGGTGCGTCAAATCGCTAATGAACCTGAGTTAGATCAATAAAACATTTGTGAAGGTCAAATGAATCCTGACTCAGCTATGTCAACAGTCAATTTCTATGAGCACGCAAGAGTAGCTACTGTGGGTGCTATTTCAGGGACACGGAAAATATGTCGCGGAAGATCGGATTTCACGATACTGACAAATTTTCCCCGACAATATGTCACCTAAAGTGATAAATGATTTCGTCACCTGGAAACTGGAAATAATTCAAAAGTTATTTTGGATTCTTATTTGGACAATTTCCAAGAGATTCTTGCTAGGAACTGTGATATCCTACCCTTCTAAAGGTGGCCTTGACAATTATTACTCTACATAGGTAACATAACGTGTAGGTTCAATAAAATTGTGTCGCCGTTAACCAGTGACTAATATCCCTACAATCATTTAAAATGATCGCTAAGAACAAAGACTGATAAATTACATGTTATCTTTTTTACTCTTTTAACTAAGAAATCCAAGGCGGAGGAAACACTTATTTAACCGGATCCAAACATCTTTGAGATTTAAAAAGCGGCTGATGACTTTAATCAGCAGTCAGCACTGTCGTCAAGTGAAACAGAACTCTAGTCTTATTTCAAGATAAGTATTTTTTGTGACAAACCAAACGAGCCCAGATATAAGTACAAAAGGTATATGAGCAGATTACTATGAATTCTGCACAAAGTCATTGTAAAGTAAACCATAGAAAGTTTATTAGACAATCATCCTACAATAGTGTTACTATTGAAGGATGATTGTCTAATAAATTTTCTGTTGCCTAGATGACGGTGACGTAATGGTTAACTATAGGAATAAAATACAATTGATTAACCGGTCTCTCTTTGGCCACAGTTCAATTAACAACAAATTACCTATTAATACAATCGATTTGACATCACTTTGATAATTATCAAAATATTGGGTTAGATAATGCCACTAGGTTTGACTCAAAATAGTTACCTTAGGTCTATAAGATTACAGACGTGTTTCAGATAAACTCATATCAGTTTAGTTGGAAATAACGATACTTTACAGATGGTAATAAATAAATAATATACGTCAGTCACTCAGAACAAGAGCAAAATGCCTCGGAATATCAAGCCAGAGTGAAGATAATGCGCATGTAAAATTAACAAAAGAAAAACAACGTACATACAATTTTATCGTAAGCGGTGTGACCTATAGAATTTAAGTATTCTGTATATTTAAACTCGTTTGATCGGGTTTAAAACAAGTATGTTTAAACAGGATTATTTGTCCATGAAAGGAACCTACCAACATATTACTCATCACCAGAAAAACATTGAGAAATAAATAAATTCAATATCTTGAGGCGCAGTTTCAGGGATCCGGCTACAGCATTTTTGGTAAAGATTGTTCTTCATGCAATAGAAATGTTAAATTCATTTGACGAATACAGATGTATATTACACCAGTCACGACCTTTTAATAAAGGTCCTTAAATATATTCTTTTCATCTCGCTCATCAAAGGGATAATTTATTCCTACCGTATTTAGTACACCAGTTTTCTCTGGAAGCTCATTAAAATATTGGCTTCGGGAGATTTAGGTAAAAACACCAGACAGTTTAGTAAATTCCTCTTCTACTTTAAATCTCAATCTTTCTACTTTAAATTTATAGGAACAATATTCTAGAGTTCACAGCACACACACGTTGTATAAAAGCCGCACGGGTCGATCCGATAGGTTAAGCTACGCTTGCCGGGGTTGGTCTGTGGATGGGTGACCATCTTTCCATACTGAGACTCCTCCGTGCCTCGGAAAGCACGTTAAGCCGTTGGTCCCGGCTGTCATTCGTAGATCTTTGACAGTCGTAACGGGTCGTCAGAAGCCCGAAAGTCTGACAACCAGTCTTCCAAGGGGTATTACCCAGTTACTGGGTTGTGGAGGTCAGATAGGCACTCGCTCCATGTAAAATACTGGTATTCAGCTGCATCCGGTTAGATTGGAAGCCGACCCCAACATAGTTGGGAAAAGGCTAGGCAGATAGATTCTAGAGTTCCAAAATGGCAAATTAGTGACTTGACTTAGTTCAGCTATTTAGCTAAGTATAGTTAATTAGTTAGACATAACTTGCTGATTAGTAGAACAGGAAACTAGCGAAATAGATCACTTAGACTGACATGACGGACATATCAGCTAGACTAACTGCGTGCGTGGTGGCAAGTTTGCTGTACTTCAAAACCATTTGAAACGGTTCTCTGTTTAAATGTTTAATTTTGCTATACAAAAGCAAAAGACACCTGCGCTCACGCCCAGTGTTCAAAACGCGTAGGTAATCTAAACAAATTATCTTTCATGTGGCGTAGCTGTGTGAAGTTGGTCTGGCGTCTCTCACTCGGCGGGAGAGCAAGCGAATAGCGATGCATTGGTATAAAGATATGTCGTCTATTTATAACAGACGAGTAATGCAGGCGTGCGGACGCATCACAGAGCAACTTGGCTTTTGTCGTGTCTCTTGATTTTGAATGTTTTGTGATATACCTGATGTTTATGCGAGAGAACACACAGATACTGCAGTAACATGCCAGTCATCGTGTCTTTGCGTGTTATCTCTTCAAAACTCAAGTCATTGTCCGTTGCAATACGCTTGATAAGAGTAATTTGATTCGATAACTGAGTATTGTAAGAACGAACTTTACTAATGAGATCGTATAGTTAATTATGAGCTCTCGTTATGTTGTGTTTGAAGTTGCCAATTTCAATAACTGATTACGCAACGTGTGAGCAAGGTATTTATAGATGTGTTATAATTAGAGGGGCTACACACGCACAGGCTCCTCTATGGTGAAATATGGTAAGTATAAATATGTTTAACAATAGGGTTTTTGGATACCGACTGTGATACTAACGAAAGAAAGAATAGGTTGATGGTTTCGGATGGTAGGTAAGTACTAATTAAAAGGATGAATAAAAAATATTTGAGAAACATCAGAATCTACTGAAAATAATAATATTTTATTGAAGTTCCTAGTGTTGGTTTGTTAATAATTTAGTCTTATTTTATTAATATAATACCTAGGTATAGGTACTATCAGAGGTGCAGTTCCCATATTTTTGCCTTTAATTTAGCTACGTTTTTGATATTGATCGTTGCTGAGATGAGATTCCGACTAGATTTTGAACGTTTTTAAATATCGACGCCTTAGAGTGAAAACCTCGTAAGTGTAAAAAAGAAGTAACTTTTCAGGAGGAAGAAAAAACTGCGTGCCGTAAAATTTTTGTAGGTAGCCGCGTCTTTTTTGAACCTCAAAATTTGCAAAAAATATAATTGATTCCAATAGGTCCATGTTTGTAGTCGCCTAAACCGGTACCTGAATTCAAGTGTCATTAAAAACTTTTTTGTAAGCCGAAAAACAAACGCAAAACCTAAATGCGTAGGTACTTGCGTAGTTCCTTCTACAACTGCTACAAGTTCTTATTACGTTTTCAATTCAATAAAATTTATTACAACTATTCTTGTAGGACTACATATTTCTTCTAATAATAACAAGGGTTGTTTTTTTGCTCAAGCTTCATAATTTACGTCAACGTCGTTATTTTTTACGATAATGCTACCTCAACCAAAGTTGAAACTTCTGTAATATTCCAAAAATTCTTTGGTAATATCAGAAAAATAGTGAATATTAGTGAATATCAGAAAATTAATAAAGACCAGTACCCTAATTGCGTAATACACGATCAATCACAATTTGTTTCGATTTGAAACAGATTGCTAATCCATTGCTTCATAAGTTGGAAAAAATATCTGCTCAACAACGTAAATAACGCAATGAATGTTGTTGAACTGTCAAAATGAAACAAATTTGTCATAATCGATTACGAAAAATAAGTTAAAATTAGGGTACAGGAACTGAGACTAATTTATGAATGAGGCAAGTAATCTAACAAGTTAATTAATTAATTTTAGATTACTCATTAACAAAACACTATCAAAACAAAAAAAAAACGTTTATTCAAATTAAACTGACAACCACAGCATTTTTTGAATGTCAAAACTACACAAGACAGTCCCCAAAAACGCCCGCCTTTCACCACCTCCTGGTGTATTAGCTGGGAAGAAGTGCCATAACCACAGTATTACCAGTATAACTTAGTTTATTATACTGACTGTGGTGTAACACAGTATAATAAACTAAGTGTGGTGTGCCCAGCAAACCTATAGTAGGTATAGGTGTGTTGGATCATTAAGTTCCCTTCAAAATGGTTGAGCTAAATGGTGCTGATCCATGCGTCATGTTCGTGAACGATCTTTTAGCTGCCACGGTTTATTTTAATTTTTGAATTGTTTTTATTTTTATATTTTTACACGCTTTTAACGTTCTGCATCGTTCTCACATGTATAACTTCAACATGAATGATGTAACCAATATTTTGTAACAATATTTTGATTTAAAAGAGTGTCCGTGGAGTTTCTTGCCCGTTCTTCTCCATAGGTACCTACTACGCTTTGGAATGGGCAACTAGCTTCATCTTTCTGACTGACCGACCGACCCCTTGACAATTCAAAAGTACCTGTAATATTGGTTTATTTGAAATAAATGCTTTGAGTTAATATAAATAAATAAGATTTAGATTTAATTGACATGTTTAATATAACGAGTATATAATGCCCGTTTTCACCGACAACTATGTAACACCTAAATGAATTCCTAAATAAAAGTGCAGATTTTCTACTCTCAACGCTGAGCCTAGCGTCGAAAATCCAACAGTGCACTTTTATTTAGGGATTCATTTAAGTGTTACTTTACTTAGTGCTGGTGAAAAAGTCTTTCAAAGTCTTTTCGTGCTCAAAATAGATGAAATATAAAACTGTAGTACTAATGCTGGCCGTATTAGGTAATCAAGATTCAAGAATCCAGTTTCATAAGACGTGTAGGCTGAAGTAAAAACTGTAAGTACTTGGACAAAAGTTTAATAAAGTGGATTGAAAGAGGCTCAGTTGCTTCATTTTCTCTTATTGTTAGTAATAAAGTGGATTAAATAAAAGAGGCTAAGTTGTTTTATTTTCTCTTATTGTAATGTTACTTTTCCATTCAGGTTTTCCATATGTAATGAGACAGACAATACTAACACAATTCCTTTAAATATTCACGAAGAAAGGATCAAGATGAGGATTCGAGCAAAACATGGGACAAGTAAATTGGAATAATTTATATACAAATTGGAATTACTTCGTTCAAGTAAAACCCGAGATCTGTAAAACCGTTCCATGTCTAATAACTTTTTCTTCGTCCAAAAACTGATTGGGCCGAGTCGACACAGCCAGCGCAGCGCAGCGGTGCGTACGGACGGTGCATCGAACGCGGTGAGAGCGAGGTCGATGAACCTCGCGCCATGTGCATTTAGATTTGTACAATTTTGTACCTAATTGCAATTTTAGTGCTAATGAAGTAGACTAATATCGGTTGATCAGTTTTGACGTAGTACAATAAATCTGACAATGCGTCATTAGAAACTGCATTTAAAATCTCGTGCAGACTGGCGCGACGCGACATCGGTAATTGTTCTACCGTCAAGTTTTCCTAAAAATTGTTTTGTTAGAGTCGTGCCGCGCTGTCGTGTCGCGCCAGTCTGCACGAGGCTTAAATTTTGCGCACCTATTGCGTAGGTACAGATACAGTAGGTACCATCGAAGAAACCTATAACTAAGCAATTTCAAAACAAAATCCCGTGCACACGACCCTTTTTTTTCGTAGGTAATCGTTACTATAGTGGCCGAGCGCTGCAAGCAGAAATAGTCCTTACGGTGTATAGGTATGGGTTTCTTCGATGGTACCTATGTTTTATATCCGCTATTCAGATATTTACCTCGAATAAATCTAAATAATGATGAGACAGACTAATCGAAAACTTATAATTTATAAAAAAGGTTTAGGTACCTATAAAACATTTAACTAGGTAGGTATTCTTGAATATTTTTAAAGTTAAAATGTTATCGGTACGGTAGGTAACTAGGTACTTACCTACTTCTTAATTTTATTAGTCTTATTAATTTTATGACTACGTTTTTGACTCTATTCTCGACAAAAATGTAGATTCTGTAGGTAGTCGGTAGGACTATCGAAGAAACGCATATCTGTACACTGTAAGGACTATTCTTGCTTGCAGCGCTCGGCCGCTAATAGTATCGCTTACCTACGAAAAATAGGGTCGTGTGCACGGGATTTTGTTTTCAAAATGCTTAGAAAGACGTTTTTCGTGTCTGTCTCTGTTGCTCGGGCCACACCAACGGAAAACGCCGTTAATTATCACGATGATGGACCTTAAGTCCTTAACCCGCCGGAATAAAGTCTATCATCGCGATAATTAACGGCGTTTCCCGTTGGTGTGGCCCCGCGTTTTTTTGGCTAAACTTTGCAACGGATTTTGATGCAGTTTTTACCATAATTTAGAGAATTTATTCCGATAGGTTTTTGTGTATTATTATTACATTGATACAGAAACCCCGATGTTTTGTCAAGTTGAAAAAAACGTGCGAAACGGGGACAGGTCGCTAGATAAAAATAAACGAATAAAATGATGTTAATAGGAAGAAGCAAAAAAAACTTTTTACAAATAATACAACCGACTTCCAAAACTACAAAGTGAAAAATAGGTAACTTTAATTTCGGAAGTCAGTGTCTTTAAAAAGACACTGACTTCCGAAGTCGGTTGTATTTTTTGTAAAAAAGTTTTTTTGCTTCTTCCTATTTGCATCATTTTATTCGTTAATTTTTATCTAGCGACCCGTCCCTGCTTCGCACGTATTTTTTTAGTGCTCGGAAAGCACGTTAAGCCGTTGGTCCCGGCTGTCGTTTGTAGATCTTTGACAGTCGTTACGGGTAGTTAGAAGCCGAAAAAGTCTGACAACCAGTCTTACCAAGGGGTATTGTTACCTAGTAACTAGGTTGTGGAGGTCAGATAGGCAGTCGCTCCATGTAAAATACTGGTATTCAGCTGCATCCGGTAAGACTGGAAGCCGACCCCAACATAGTTGCGAAAAGGCTAGGCAGATGATGAATTGTAAAACTATTTATTTTAAAATTATAAAAAAATATGTTTGAGACCCTAACAGTAAGCTCTTTTATTTGATGTCACACCGCACCACGGTACAGTACAGTTTTTTATTTTCTTTTTTCATTCCAAAAGTGACTCCCATAAGTCCCATATTTAAAAACGTCCGTCCGTGTTTGGGTCACAGAAATTCATGTGTAACAAATTTCAATTAGATTCGGAGCAAAATTGACTGTGACAGACGGTCAGCCAGCCAGTCAGTCAGACACACGAGTGATCCTATAAGGGTTCCGTTTTTACATTCGGACTTACGGAACCCTAAAATGTAACATAACCATCACTTGTTTTTTTCTACGTTTAATTTCGAAATTAGGTAAACCCAGCTTATGACACACGACTTCATGAGTAGTGGTACTGTAGTATGAACATGGACTAATTGTTTAATAAGTCCATGAGTATTAATGAAGTTGTGTGAATTATGTAGGTTTTTAATTTTGCTGTTAATACGGGGTCCAGCTGCACAAAAAAAATCTGGATCTGAGATTTTTTCTAACATTTTACGTAAAACACAAATGTTGCCAGGATATGATTTAAATAAAATACAATTAAAGTAGGTATGTACGTGCTCTAAGTTATACCTTTAAACATAAATATGTAAGTGTACATACATATAATGTACTACTTTGCAATGAGTATGTTTGTGTAAACACGCAATAATGTCGTGACTCTGAGTGTTTACCCACTACGTCCGATCCGAATCCGAATTCAATCAGATTTGGGAATGTTCTAAATTTTGACGGACTGAGGTTGGCTCTAGTGCGCAACCCCTCATACAAATAGTACTATACTACGGCTACTTCGGAGTTCGGACTGACATTTTTCTCGGATTCGAATCGGACGTAGTGCGTAACCGCTCTGTCTTAGTTTAAGGCTCGTGCAGACTGTCGCGACACCGGTAATACCGTGATGTTTTTTATGCCGGGGCCACACCAATGGGAAACGCCGTTGATTATCGCGATGATAAGACTTTATTCCGACGGGTTAAGGTCCATCATCGTGATAATTAACGGCGTTTCCCGTTGGTGTGGCCTGAGCATGAGGAAATGTTTTATTAGAGTCGCGTCGCGCCTGTTTGCTCCCGAGCCTTTACAGTGAAAACGAACTTTCAATTTTGATATACCTAGGTACCTAATCTGTCTGTATGTAGGTAGACAAATAAAAGAAATAGGTACCTAACTACCAAGTATTTATAACCTACATAGTATTAAGAGATAGATATTAGATGGATACTTATACTGAAGTACATAGTTATTTAAACATATTTCTATAGAATGTGCTTTATTATAACGTAAAAAACATTAAGTTAGGTACAAGGTCTGTGTAGGTACCTAATTAAGGTGTGCCTACCTACCTGTGTTTTAAAAGAAACTACTTAATCTCAAGTACGTACCTATATACCTACTAAAGAAGTTGGCCTTCCTAATTATATTATTGTAATTATGTATATGTATAAACTAGCTATGTAGTAGGTAGGTATATGTATAATATAAGGGCCGCAATATTCCAGGGTTTACTAGTCCCAGGCCCTTCCCAACTGCCCGTAGCTCGGGAGCCCTTTCTTGTCCTCCCCCCCTCTACCCTACACCTCCCGCGCTTGTAGGACGAAATGTAGGTACCTACTATGGGTATATAGCAAGGCGTATAACACTTATCTACTGCGGTAAGTACCTATTCTTTATGTAGGTATTTAATTTTATACATCAATGCACTTGTCAGGTCTGAAGGTCGTATAAAAATTATAAAAACAAACAGCAATCACAGTAAAATAATAAATTTTCTTGGCATTGATTCGCGTTTTACGACATTGATAACATCTTCTGGAGTTGGCTATGAAAAGCCATGGAAAGTAGCGAATGAAGTACTCAGCTAACTATAGTAGGTAGGTTGCACGTTGCAACTACTTACAGCACGAAAAACCGCGCGTCGAGCCGGTTAGTTTAAACTTTAAATCGCGTAAGTTTACTTCTTATACAACATTGCGAATTCGCAAGAAATATGAATAAAACTCTTGATTATTTTATTTAAATATTCCAATAAACACTAGGTTTTACCTGAAGCTCCTTGTTCTTGTTATCTTTGAGCGATGCTGCTCTGATAACACCAGCTTTCCATCCCCATTCAGAAACTTTATTCACGTTAATTTTTGTCACACCACTCACAGCGAGAAATCTTTTGCCAACTAAATCTTCACGGTACTTATAAGCCATAACGAACTACACAATCACATTATTCACATTAAAAACTACACAAACGTCAAGAAACTCAGCGTTATACGCACTACACGTCACACTCTTCGTTGAGCGAAGGGAAACTACGTGGAAAACACAAGAAACGTTTCTGCGGAACGTATATGTTACGCGTCTGAATTCGAAACACAACCACATTGAACTAAGTTTGAACATTGTTCAGGCCGTTCACAATTGGTAGCATTATTATGAAACTTGTTATGAACCTGCTAGGGTAAAATGATCGCATGGTTTTACAAATTCAACGTCGATATAGCAAGCTCCTGAAATTGGTCACATTATAGGCTCATTTTACAAGGACGTAGATTTTACGTGTTAGTTCAAAAGAATACCAATAGAGGGAAGTAAGTTCAATGTTTCATTCAACTTTGAATATCCACCTCAATATTGAAAGTTTTTGTTGAAACTTGTACGTGTAACACAAGTATTTTCATGAAATAAATAATTAGTTATGTTATACCGTAATTATGTTTGGTACGACGAATTACCTTCAACTAAGAAGACGTAACACTTTCCTGCTAAAAGCCCCAATCACCTAGCCTAGTTTATGGTTTTTACTAAAACTATGTGAAGAAGCACATAAAAAAGCACTAAACAAATGAAGGTAGTTAAAGGCATTAAATTGTTTCGAAGTTTAAATCTAAGTTTACTTTAAAATAGATGATCATAGATGGCGCTAGGAGAAGTCAATTTTAAGTAACGTGTGTTTAAGTTAATAAGTTTTCTATATTCATCTTAGATACAAAATAAATCAGAATATAATGCGTTGATTTACTTTATACAAAATAATGAAGTAAAATATTATTCTCATTTGTCTTTTGGACCACTCTCTTGAAACCATATTGATCTGTGCGGTCACGTGATCAAAACAACTGTCAATTTATCATCATGGCGTATTAAACTTTTCAACGGGCGGTTGTGTTTTGCTATGTTTTTTAGTGTGATTATTTGAGTGAATTTTTCATATGTGATTAATATGATATCGTCGATAATCTCTCGACTGGTCATGTAAGTTTATTTTTCTCTTCCTCCAAGTTGTAACAATTACCAACGAAAATTATTTTTGTCGACTCCTTTGTTTAAAAATGAAAAATATATTAATTATAATTTCCTGTTTGCGCTCGATGCTAAATCAACGGGATTAAACGTTCTTTTTGATCGGACTTATCTATTGCAACATATTAAACAAAATGTACCTACTTATTTCCAGAAAATCTTACACAATTGAATCGTCATCAAGCGTATTGCTTGTATTTTGTATTAATTTTATTCTTCTATTTGTCTTTATTGTATCGGCGGTCAACAGTTACTAAGTGGTCTGACGTCTAGTCCAGTTCTTCTATGTATTATTGTCTTAGTACTAAAATTAAAGTTCAGAGGCAGGAACAGACTTCATTCATGTAATTTCAATGCCAGCTGTAATGTAGTCTTCAATTTTAACTTGATCAAAATCGTCGAAATGTTTCTTTTATAGGTTAGTTAAATTGTTGCCGTGTTTTCCACGCCCAAAGATGACCTTCTGCCTTGACCCACACTTTATTTTCAATCTAGAGATTTATTGATTAAAACTACACTGTATTTCATAATTAAATAACTATATGTACAAGAATGTTACACATTCATATCTGAATAACACAATAAGTACTTAATTTTTATCAAATTGCATTAGTTTCATTTGTAAATATCTCCAATGGTTACATTATTATTTCAATGCCATTACAAACCTAGGGTTGAATTTGATAAACCTAAACTTCATAACATCTGCAAAATAAAATAAATACATAGTAAATCAACAAACCAGCCGGCAACCTCTGTCTGTTTTTAAGAAACATAAACTGCTTACTCTGCCCTTTTTATATATCTACGAGACAGCAGTATTTGTAAAATCAAATTTGCATTTATTTCAAACATTGAGATCAAAACGACACAACAGAGAGATATGTGCTATTCCACACAAGACTGCGCTATATTCAAAAAGCTTTTTAGGAATGGCACCCAAAATATATAACAAGATACCCAATCCAATAAAAGATCTCGACATACACCATTTTAAAAAGGCTGTTCTTAATTTATTAAATATAAAAGCTTATTTCACAATCAATGAGTATCTAGACGACAAGTTATAATTTATTGTCATTTTTTTTTTATATTATACATTTTTAATTTGTTAATTAATAAAATCTTTATTAAAAGATAAATTTGAATGTTTTTATGTGATTTAATGTATTGTATGGTAATTAAATGAAATAACAATGAATAATGTTTTTAAGTATCTATTAATTTTTAATTGTTAAAATATTGTTTTATTTGTTAATGTAAATGTTTTGTTTCATTTATTACTAATTAATTTATAATCAGAATATTTGTGCGCTGTTGACGGCAAGACATAGCATAGCGCATTTTTATTATTATTAACATCTGTACTTTTTTGTTTACCTATGTTCTACAAATAAAAAAAAATGAATTTGAACATTGTTTCAAAAACCTGACTTAATCTGTATGAGAGAAGCTCAGCTCTCTCACCTTATACAGATATATTCAACATCAACAGTTACTGAATATTGGAAAAAGATGATTATAGGAAATAATATCAGAATCTTGATAGATGTATAGTAGATAGAATCTTACATCATTTACCCTCACCAAGAATACCCATTTACGTAGGTAGGTAGGTATAGTCCAAAGTACCCTAGGTTAAAGTATTTTGGAAATTATTTATGTAATAAATAACAGCTGTTTTGTTTTTGAAGGTGTAAATACACACACACACACACACATCCTAACAGTACTTCTAACCCAATATTATCTTAATTTGCACATTTTCTATATATAATTATTATAAATTGTTTACTCGAATTGCAAGTCATTTAATTTCTTTTCTATATCTTTGAAACTTGTTACTCACTGCTGTTTGAGATTTAAATTAATTCACATTAATTAACTACCCAGTCAAGAATTTTTTCATTAAGTATTATACTTATTGTGTGTACGTTAGTGATTGCACTTGTGTTCTTGTTCAAGAAAGAGGAAACCAGCCAAGCGCTAGTCGGACTTGACACAAACGCCGTAAAAAACACGTTTATTGTAAAGTTGTAATTAAATGGGGTCCCTTAATTTTTATTATTTGTTGTTATAATGGCAATAGAAATACACAATTTGTGAAAATTTCAACATTCTACCTATTAAGGTTACAGTTCATGAGATACAGCCCACTGATCTATAGACAGAATGATGGACGGACAGCAGAGGCTTAGTAATAGGGTTCCATTTGGCACCCTTCAGGTACCGAACCTTAAAAATCGTGTATGATTTCGAAAAAAAATTTTTTCATGGACATCGTGTATGATTTCGAAAATTTTTTTTTCTTGGACAAGTTATTTCTTCTACTGTTATTTCCTATTCGGCCTAGAGGCCCTATATTGGCTAATTTAAACTTCATTCATTCAACTGTGATGCATCTTGTCACCAGTTTAATACATTATTGTAATTGTTCATCAGTTCAAACTAGCCGAGATATTTCAATACTGGCAGTGGTCCAAATATCTTGATTTTGGGAACGCCAGCCGTCCTAAAATTTGGCAACACTTTAGACTTGTGTACGCCTTTTATCATTCTTTTCACCTTCAGATGTAAACTAGCTTTCGTGAGGAATAGTTGTATTTATTGGATCAACTTCCAAAACTATCAAACCCCAGATTTTTTATGATATTTTAAGATATTAATATCTCTGATTTGAGTGGCAGTGAAGTACTTTTGTAACTGAATATGTGGTGATTCATTAAACAAAGAAAAGTTGAGCTTCGTTGTGGAATTCGTCACTAGGGTATCCCAGTGCACTGCCGGGTGCTATTTTCGGCTAAGCTCGGGCGTTCGCCTCTGGTGCAGCGAGAAGAAGGTTTAGTCTGTGGCGCTCACGGCTTGCGTCCGCGTCGCTGTTCTATGCAACAAGTGAAGTGCGTTGACACCTAACCTAACTGTAGAGTGATTCATTTATCGACATTCGGTCTTCGCGAAGAGTTATTAGTGTCTGTTCCGAGTGCGCTCAATCTGTTCACACAGTCAGGAGGTCGTACACCTTGACTGCGCCACGTTATGTGCTTATTAAGAGCGCTTGTCTTGCCTTATTAGGAACAGCCTCGGCTGAATTACGTGTACCTTTACCCAGTTTTGCTGGTGACATATTTTTGTATAATTTTTTAAATGTCTTCGCGTACGAAACTTGACATAAGAATAACTATTTATTACGAGAATCATGTAGTTGTGATTTATATTTAACTAACGGTATGTAAGTGCTATATTAACTTGAATGTAAGTTCCTGTAAATATATAATGAGTTGTACCCTGTGTTTATTTTTCGAATGCCTTGCTTGCGACGTGTTTGAAATCTAATACTGCACACTCACAGTAACATAAGAGAACACAAAATCCTTCAGCCACAGGATAATGTTCCTTTTCCTATTTGGTAACCTGCTTCAAGTACCGTGAAGTAAATATCCATATGTACTGGATAGATGAAGTGTAGTGTGTATATCTGGGTTACTCTCCCGAAATAACTGTGGCATAATTTGTGACTAGTACACAGTGAGTCATTAATATTGAACCTGTTCCTAATATTAATACTCCACTTTGATTTAAAACTATACAACTAGATAGGTGGGTAGCTATATTGTAAGTCCAGTAAATACCTAATAGGGATACATAACACGATTTCACTAATAAATGTCAGAATTCGTTCGATGCACACTTGAACTGGTTTATTACAAGAAACTTTCTCTGTTTATTTACGAAAATGACCTGCTAACTAATAAGTTAAAATAAATAACACCACCACCACTTTTTATGGTGTACATAATAAAGAATATTCTATCTATCTTAGTAGGTAATAAAGTTATTTTGTGGTCCTGTCAGATTTGAATGAAAACAACCAAGGTTTCATACCATTTTTAGATCTGGCATTAATTTTTCTATGCCGTTGTAGACCACGAACTACAAGCAAGTCTATATTCGGCTGTTTTTGTTTTGTGCAAAATATTTGACTAAGTATTCAAAGTTATTCATACAAATTCTATAGCATTTGTATAGCAATAACCAAACTTTTGCGAAGGAGTGTTTTCAACAAACGCCGAAGTAGGTACCTACCTAATTTAAAATTGTAATGAACCAATGCTACGCTTGACCGATTCTTACAATACACAGGAAGTTTACATATTACTAGGGCCGTTTGCGCAAACTTGTATTTAGTATAAATTGATAAGATGCAAAATTAATGCATTACGACAAGACTATTTACATTGTGAGATCGCATTGATGACGTAAAGCGTCTTGTAATGCGCATAAAGATCTGAACGCTCCGTCTGGTTGTCTAAACAACGAGTGTTCCAAACGACGGTTTGCGTATCTGTTTATAATGGAAAATGGGAAAATCTAAAATTAAAAGTGAGTTCATTTAGGTCACATTTCCGATAAAATTTTTGACTCGTTTACTGCAAGACAAACAGGCATTTATAGACTAGCAAAGCTTTTACAACAACTGCATAAGAAGCACAATAAATAACAAGTATGATCATTGATCGGAAGATGGCTTGCTTATGTGCAATTACAGCTCTACAAATTGCTCTAATTCTTACTATAAAAACTGAATCAAAGTACTAAATGGTTTCCGAAGAAACAAAAAACGCACACCCGTTATTCAATACGCCTAATCATAAACCACGCTGGACACGCTCAACTGACTGTTACATCGACCCTGAAGAACGTAGCGAGCGATGCGCACGATTCGATGCACACACACACTCCTTATTGAGTCCACCAATAGCCGTACTCGTCCGTATAGAAAGGATCAAGCCGTATCATTATCGATATAACAGGATGCATTCCAATAAAACGTGATTTGAATATGGGAAGCTATTAACCGGTTTCGCTATGTAACCCATAGGCCTATTCAAAACAACCTGTTCCATTTTGAATACATTTTTTCTTGAAAGAAAGTTCCTCTATTAATCAAATTCTAACAGTTTTTCATTGTTCTGAAAAAATCAAATCTGACTAAGTGAACACAACAAAGAAGTTCGGCATAAAGGTTTATGATTCATTTTCATATAATAATAGATAACCTTTCGTATAAAACTGACAAGGGTATAATTTGTTCTGCGATGCACAACACAATGAAGTAACGAGCATGAATTAGCCTTGCAATCTCGACGTAGGGTTACTACTAAATGCTGATGTTGTTGCTATAGCTCTTAAATCGATGGGCAGTAATAGGATTTTGATTATTGCATGCTTGTTTAAGGCGTTCTGCCAACCCTGAAGCTGAAATTTAACTGAACAAAGGTTTCTAACATCGCGTGAGATGCTCGGATGCACCACACTGTATTGGAGTTTCTTGACCTATATGCGTGGCGTATATTTTTATAACCGATCATTTTGTTCACAAGTTAAGTTCGGGATTTATGAGAGCTACTCGAAACTCTTATTTCTGGAAAGATTTAAAATTCATACCTCCATAGGTAGAGTTCATTTAAATTTCATGCTGCCATAAAAGGCCTAAACGCATTCACGATAAGGTCGAATGCTTAATAAAGTTATTACACCCACGATAACGTCGAAGTTTAAAGATTTATTCCACTGTTTCGACATTCAGGAAATCGATAGGTTAAACGATTTTCATAGCTGATTGAATTTAACGCATCATTTGTCATCAGCTGAATTTGCGAGTAATGCTCCCGGGTTAAATTTCTTTCATCCGTAGTAATTTCTGCCTATTAGCATAGAATCGACCAAGACTGACTTGATTTTGATATGAAACTATTGCTTTAAACTCAACTTTCAAACAAATAAAGGGTAAAGGTCACAATCTCTACATAGTCTTCTGTTTCAGAGACTCGTCTCCTTTTTTAGTCTTGTGCTCGTAGAGCCAGCCCAATTTTTGTTATCCTTTCAAACAGGAACATTTCTAGGCGATTTTGTAGTCCTGCCGTAGCGGATACGTTGATGGACATCGAATTTGGCACGATTAGGCTCTCCACCTCGCGTATATCCAATATCCATTACGCCCACGAGGGGCACGAGGTCTAAGTGAAGTAAGACGCAAGACCGAATATGACCTTTTACACATTTTACAGCACTTCACGGCCTTTTTCTGTTCTCTACCCACGTAAGGGCATGATCGAACACAGTGTTACAGTACACATGCCTTGGCAACGGCTACTACCGATTTAGCCCAAATGGGTCGAGTTTCTCGCCTATTTATTTTAGGACGTTATTAGGGAGTTGTGAAACCGCACCATGTGCGTGCACGTTCGTTTCGCACGCATGATGATCTAGTTTTATCCACATTTAGTGTTCCACTTCGCCTGATACGAAACAGATACATTCCGTACCGTGTTCTGTACATTTCCGATTTTGAAATAATACAAATGTGTACACAGGGTTGTTACTGGTATAGGTACTTTACACAGAAGTTCTGCTAGTGTACCGTGGATTCCAAAAAGGTATTTACGGAAAGCAACAGCTGTTAGCATAGCTATAAAAGAAACAAAAATTGCAAGGATAATTTACGAGAACATTAATTTAAATAATGATTTATGATCGATTCCTTATTGGTAACATAGCTTATTGTCTCCTTCAGGTGGGTGTAATTTCTGAAGAATGATATCATAGTTTTCGTATAAGGATGAACATTGTTGTACTGAAGTTGAGAAACTCGCATTGCATTACGTTTATGTCAGTACAAAAATAAGTTAAAGAATGAGTATTTTGAAATCTATGTGTTAGTCATAATAAACCTTGCTATCGAATCCATTACCTACCAAAACTGGAAATATGTATTCTGTTAAATGATAGGTAAAGTTATCTAATCTAATTCTAAGTAGATGCTTAATGTATTGGGGGTATCACGTTTCGCGGTTTCTAACTAAAGCGTTCATGATAATTGATAAGGAACAGAAAACAATACAACGATGATAATAAACGAAAACAAACATATCATTGTCTGGGATGGTATAAAAACAATACTGATTATTGTTCCAGACTAAACTTAGATATGCCCACAGGTATCTATCTACGCATACAACGTGCAACAGCGGTGCAATTGTGTTCATTTTTAAAGCCGTCCAGTACAATAGGAATCTTGATATGGAATCGGTCTAAGCAATCCGACGATCAGGGTGGTTCATATTAAACTGGTGGAGATGGAGACTCCTAGCCGACTTCCATTTATTATTCATCTGGATTGTCCACTTCTGCATTATTGGTTTCCGTCGTGCTATCTTTGAACCTGTATGTGGTCTGCGATTCATATTATGTCGCTCTATGGGATCTGACTCCACAAGTATTGATTGAAAATAATACCACTAATACTATCGGTGCCTACTTTCTGTAAGCACTAACTCGTTAAAATTTCACGCATTCGTGCACTTAACCGGATAGTGAACAAGTAGTATACCGCATGATGCAAAATATAAAAATAATTGAACAATCAAATGCTGAACTGTAGACAAGCCAAGCAAACTTTATGTATTCAATCTTGAACTGGTCATATTTATTTAACAGTTTGCTATCGACCACAGCACATCTAAACCTTGCAAAACACCCACGCGCTTTGTACCGTTTACCAATTACAAGACAAGTGATTACAAAGTAAAATACAACCAATTGTATTCCCCGACGAAGTTACTTAACCAAACCATTAATTTCCAGTTAGGCGTTTAGAATCAACAGTCAAATAAAATTTAAAACCTAATTACTACTTGAAGGTCGTCTTTGTATACATTTGGTGACTATTACCTTTCAATCAGACACCAGTCCACGCGGCCTTACTGTGCACCGAACACGATAGTATTGATTTACAAGGTGGCAAACAGCTCGCCAATCACGCTGAGACAGATCAATCAGTCTCTGCGATTCATCTAGCGCGTGCGTCTTAAATATTAATGTGCAGTGCACTCGAACAGACACTATATAAAACGATACATAAACAGTGAATACACATGCGTTGCTAGAGAACAAATGCCGTGGATACCGTATCCATGGCGGTGGGTCGCGCGACCGGTAACCGTGACGATAGACCTCGCCTGCCGCCGCTGAGCCTCGGACTGTCCAGCGTCCGATTCATTGTCAACAAGCTCGAGGCGGAATACACTCGTGCAACCGCGACCGACACATTTGAATCCTGCCAAGAACTCGTCAAATACGACCCGAACGTCGACGAGGGTTACCACGATTACGATGACTCTCCTCTCGGTCAACCGAAAGGACGAGTCTGGAATCGATTCACAACGAACCTAGGATTGGCCCTCAGTAGATGCATCCCTAGTGTCTCGTTTGGGAACTTTGGCCTGTTCGCCTTGACGACTGGATTCTTTGCACCGAAGATGATCACTTACCTGGTGGTGTATCCGTTTTGCAGATTGGTATTCGGGACCCTCTACCCGGCTTATGCTTCATATAAAGCTGTACGGACGAAGAACTTAAAGGAATACGTAAGTACAATTTAATACTTATATAATTATGTAGGTCTATAATAATAGGCCATTATCTGTGCTCCATATTCTGTGACGCTTGAGCTACAATTGAACGACATTACTGTCTATAAGCTTCAAAAGGCAAGTAATTGCCAAACGTCGAATTACCATTTGTGGAGCGACAATTTGGCGTGTTGAAAAAATGTGTAATTTGCTGTAAATGGTTTAGTAAAGTACAATGGTGACCTTGTTACGGGCGCTCGGTCGTGTTTGAAACGCTTCGGCTCCCACTGTGTCCTTTACCTTGTTCCCGGCTTCCTATGACTAATTACTAGCCGCCGGTAATAGGTATATATCCCTCGGTATTGTTTTATAAACAAAACCCAGAATGTAGTCTAGGGTGTTATGATCAAAATGAATATTTGGTTACCGATGTGATGTTGAACTAAGAGGATTCGTAGTAAGTCATCTCAACTATTTGTTTATGCTGCAATATTATTCACATTGCTCTAGTTTTATACCCAGTTCTACAAACTATTTTCCTCTTGCATTAAAATTGGCACACACTAAGTTAAATAAACATATTACCAAGTGAGTAATGTTGAGCTATTTATAATTTAGCTGAAGAATCAATACATGTTTTCCAATAACTTTGTGTCCTAGTTTAGACCATTGTGTTCGCTACTCACTTAGCTCATCATCATCCACTTACAGTTTTTCATCCATAACTAAAATTACCGCTCTTTGTTTATGAAACCTTGCTCAATATAAAAATCAGTACACCTTCTATAAAATAATGTGTTGTAATAACTGTATGAGAAACTTAACTCGGCGTCGAATATTGAAATTGCGCCCGTCAGTTTTGCCCTCCATCACCTAGGAAACCAATTTAAATGACTAGGGTTCGCCGGTTCTCCTATGTACGTCTGTCCCACCCCTTTCGCCCCTTCTAGACTCATTAAGCTCAATACTATTTAAACCTATTTTGTTTTGATATTAATTCAGTTTTCATGACATTGTTTGCTTGTATTTTGTTATATCTAACGGACGACACAAAGCTTGAAATGTTCTTTGGTAATTTCGTAGATTGTTAGGAAAGGAACAACATTAAGCCACACGTAATTATCAACATGGTCTAGTCTTCTCCGATTATTTGGGTTTCCCGCAGCATTCCTTTGTCTTCCAACATCTCTCAATCGTCATCTCAGTATCACTGTTGTGCAATTGCTGACAAACTGTTTTACAGTTTAGCAAATACTGATTACTGTTGTATTGTGTAAATTTTTGGGAAACAATAATCAAACATTGTTCACCCCCTTTGTAGCCACATAATCATCGTATAGCTAGTTAATACCATAAAACAAAACCCATTCTGTCAATTCCAGGTAAAATGGATGATGTACTGGATAGTGTTCGCTTTATTCACGTGTACGGAGACGTTCACGGACGTGTTCCTGTCATGGTTCCCGTTCTACTACGAGGTGAAGATAGTGTTGGTGCTGTGGCTGCTGTCGCCCGCAACCAAGGGCTCCTCCATACTGTACAGGAAGTTCGTGCATCCGGCGCTTTGCAGGCGGGAACAGGTGAGAAATTGGATATTTTAAACTTGTCTGTTCAGGGAATCTGATTATGGGATCCGAATAGCAGAGACTAGCCAGATTAATAACTTTAATTAAAATAAGTTATTTGAATGACAGGCACTTTTTAAATTAAATTCAATCTTGTAAACAGCAGCAGCAAAGCTACTAGTAGATATATGTGCTGTCATGGCGTGTGACGTATATCCTTTCACTGAAGACTCTGCCTTTCTTACGAAGAAACAGCTTCAGCTTGCGAAATGTCAGTACACAGTACGACATGCACTTGTCGTAAAAGTTGATTACTACAATGGTAAACAGATGTTCTTGCAACTGGTCACTATCTGGTTCTAAATATTTATACCCAACCAAAGTTAGTCAATTCATTATGGATCATAACTATGATGGCCACGTCACTAATGCCCACTTTTGAACAACGTAATTTCCAGTATATCCTCATAGCCATAACAGAAAGTCAGGCGGAGGTCGAATATTGTATGAAATAAAATAAGAGTTAATTTGGAGACAAGAGTGTTATGAATTTTTTCTTGTCACATTGTGATCTATAGGACAGAATTCACGGCATAATAAGTTTTATTGACCGTGTAAGGCAAAGTTGTGAGGTATTTCCGTAACCAATACGCACGGCATTCGCGTAGTTACGATGTTGTTAACTTGTTAGTACACAAATAGATTTTGCTGCCTATTTGTGTAATTTAATCTGTAGCGTTGACAATTACACCCACGCGGTGGTGATAAGATGATATTCTATGAGCTCAGATTATACTGCAAGTTATTGTTTAGCTGATAAGTTTTATATGATCTAAGAAATGCAAGCAGTGTATTTATTTTTATACTGATTACCTGCCGCAATGCTCTATAGATATTAATATTATGTCAATTGAGTTCAAAATGATTTAGAACTATCGCTACATTTTATGAAAGCTTCTTGCAGCTTATCGTTCAAACTGTTTGGAATGATTGACACAAATGTGTAATAAATACAATTTCATTGTTCCAATTCAATGTCTTTGTGTTTTTATCATCCAGACGAAGCTTGTGACATTTCAGATAATATTGTATATGTTGATAATTTCCATATTTTTAATTATACGGAAGCGCAATGCTTTGTTACAAATTAATATATAAATGAGGAACAGGTAATTAATTGCGTAGGTACTTAAAATCTCGGACATATAGAAACGTGTGACTCATAAGACTCATAACATCGTTAAAAGACAATTACCATTTTACTTAAATTGTAATGTTTCCATTTTCCAGGAAATAGATGAGTACATAGCGAAGGCCAAAGACCAGGGTTACCACACAGTGCTCAATTTGGGCACCAAAGGCGTCAACTATGCCACAACTGTTATCATGCAGACTGCCATAAAAGTAAGTTTTCACAACCCTGTAATCACCATTGTGGCATGCTTAGTTCTATAACTACGCTCTCATGGAAGATCTGTAGATAAACGAAACGTTTATATAATTTCGACAGTTCTTAAATGAGCCAAATAAGGGTGTCGGTGGGCTTTAACCCTTAACTAAAATACACAGTTACAAGTGTTAATTTGATGTTTAACTTTGTGTTGTTTTCATACCACTTAAAGTTGTCACAGAGCAAATACTTTTACCAGCGCAACAAGTGTGGCATGTTTGATTACAGAGTGTTTAATGTAAATAAGTTAGCAAAACGTGAATTACACCCACAGTGCTAATTTGCACACAGCTTTACATGTTTTTTTTTTTTTGTATTTCCCTAATTGGCCTAATCGCACTTAGCAAGCTAGCCATCCAGTAGCCACCAGTCATCGGGCATGACCACATCAAGACCATGTAATATCTCAACTCTCACATCGATTAGATCAAACCACATAGCCGCTTTATTTAATTTCGTCTTTTTTAATTTTATTAACACGCTTTTTTAATTTCTCCCCTTCCACCCCATCTTTTCCAAATATCCTTTCCATTGCTGCTTCACGCAGAACTTCAATCTGCCGAGTCCTGAGCAAGACAGCGAGGCGCGCGCTAGACAAGCGATCAAGGCGCGTGACGTCACCGACGGCTACCACGATACCTACGACGACTTGGAGTACCAACGTTCAGAGCTGCCCGGGATTGTGGAGATAGTGGAACTGGACCGAGATGATGAGCGACAAGACTATAATATGTTAGGGGACGGAGATCCTCACGACCCGGACTACGAGCCCGATGACACGTCAGCCCGCAGCCGAGGCAACGTCATTCGTAAGCGTAAAGTTGCCAAAGAAAAAGAAAAACGACCTCGCAGCAAGTCCCGAGGTCGCCGCACCAGATCCCAAGCGGCCGTAGACAAAGAAAACAACGAAATTATGGTCGACTGAGTAACGAGTACGAATGAAGCTCAACTGTGATGTTTAGATAGTTTTAGACAACGATTAGGATAACCCGTTGTTTTTAAAGTATCAAGTGTATCAGTTCGAATAGTATGTTCCGAAATTTCAAATTGACAGCCGCTGGTATTGGACATAATTTAAGGGTTTTTGTTAAATATTTTCTCGCGCTGAGAGAGAGAAGAAGCTTGAAATGTATCAGCTACGACATCTACTTCTCATTTCTCACAAGTTTTAAGATAAATTTGAGTTCGTTCCCACTGTGTTGGACCGGCAAAATGTCGTCATTTTATCGTTTTGGATTAGTTATGTGAACTGGGCTATATAAACTGCTCAGTCATTAGGCCGTAAGACATTTTTATCGCCAACACATCCGACATAGTAGGAACAAGCTTTTAGGGAAATTACTAATTTTGGGATTCTCGAAAACTGAGCTTTTTTTAGTGGCGAAAATGTCACTATACAAATATCATATCAGTAATTGTTTAATGAAGATTGTAGGTCTGAGCTTTATTACCAAATGATTTTGAGATCTTATAATAAATGTCTAATACTATAGTTTTTTTTTTACAATTTAAACCATTATTTTTACTACGAGGCTGATGCTGGACAAACGCCTCTTGTGCCTCTTGTGTTTGTTCTGATGATTTCTTTGTAATCCGATATACTTTTTGAAACAACTGTTTATTTCTTATTTTTGTTACACTTTAATAAAAATCAACAGTTCATTGCAACTCAAACCAAAGCAGTAATCAAATTCATGTTGCATTTCTTTTTATCGTTTATTATATGTTTTTTTTTTCATATCCTACCGATAGTTATGTCTATAAACTTATTTTATGTAAAAACTAAATAAAATTCTAGTATATTTTTCACACTCTAAATTACTTAAACGTTTGCATTACTTTGTACAATGCAAGTCAGGGACCCGTCCAGGCATTTAGTTGAAATTTGTTGTTATATTTTGCTATGCTTAAATTATCGCTGTTCCTAAACTATCCTGCACAATCTCATAGACGAGCCGATTTATTTAATATTATTTTACATCGCATGACGTCTGTAATTAATAACATAGTAGTTTATAAATACATAGATGTGATACACATAGAGTAGGCAAGATACAAGATGTAATAAATTAATGCCAAAAGAAAGAGATAGAAGAAGTTCCTTTCGGCTTATAGTGGGCCACTTAGTCTTCCGTCTCTTTCTATGGATGAAACAGTTAGGCTTGTCAACTGTATGTATATTAACTCTATACATAGCATATTTGTAAAGAACGCATGTGTTGTGAAACCACCAACGTTGTGTATTGTGTTATTTAGATTTAGTTGTGTGACTGATTTAGTTTTATATTCGATGATTTCTCAATAAATCAATATAGTGTCCTTGCTATTGTTTATTTATGTGTAAAGCGTTAATATCATCGCTTTAATAGACATTATGACAGCATGCGCTTTGCCTCACAAAGCTTGTGTCACTGAAGCATTACTGCAGATTCCACGTGAGTATTACTTTTTATTTATATTTTTAAGCGAAGGCCAATTTTTGGCCACTAAAGTAAGTAAATGTAAATCACTTCATGCAGGAGAAAATTATTTTTACTATAGATAGAAAAGCTTGAAACCATCAAGTCATTACACGCAAACCCATCTGCTATGTGTAGGCACACATTAACATTTTTCACGTTAGAAAATAAAATATCATAGTAAGAAAAAAAAAATTGTATAAATGATTCATGTTTTTATTTCATCACTTTTCTTCTATGTTGAGGTCTATTTCCAGTCTAGGCGAATAAAAAACCGATAAAAATATATAATTGTGAACACTGTTTCTACTATACATAAAATTAATATATTGTAATAAATTCACAGGGCGGAGGCGGGTTGGTACAGCAACTGCGCAAGAGTTACAGTCTGTCTGACTTAACGGAATGCGAGCCACGCGAGGAGAGAGGCAGTGATGAAGCCGACGATGTGCTCACAGAGCCGCGGATTATACGACGAGGTGGTAAGAGGTGAGCTCAGCTTGTATATCATATCTACTGCGCAAGAGCTACTATAAGACAGACCTGACAGTATAGCCGAGTGAGGAGAGAGGTAGCAGTGAAGCCGACGATGTGCTCACAGAGCCGCGACTTATACGACGAGGTGGTAAGAGGTGAGCTCAGCTTGTAAATAATATTTACTGCGCAAGAGTTACTATCAGACAGACCTGACAGTAAAGCCGCGTGGGGAGAGAGGCAGCGATAAACCCGATGATGTGCTGACAGAGCCGCGGCTTATACGACGAGGTGGTAAAAGGTGAGCTCAGCTTGTATATAATATTTACTGCGCCAGAGTTACTATAAGACAGACTTGACAGTTTAGCCGAGTGAGGAGAGAGGTAGCAGTGAAGCCGACGATGTGCTCACAGAGCCGCGACTTATACGACGAGGTGGTAAGAGGTGAACTCAGCTTGTATATCATATCTACTGAGCAAGAGTTACTGTCAGACAGACTTGACAGTATAGCTGCGTGAGGAGAGAGGTAGCGATGAAGCCAACGATGTGTTCGAAGAACCGCGGCTTATACGACGAGGTGGTAAGAGGTGAGCTCAGCTTGTATATAATATCTACTGCGCAAGAGTTACTATCAGACAGATCTGACAATATAGCCGCGTAAGGAGAGAGGCAACGATAAACCCGACGATGTGCTCATAGAGCCGCGGCTTCTACGACGAGGTGGTAAGAGGTGAGCTCAGCTTGTATATAATATCTACTGCGCCAGAGATACTATAAGACAGACCTGACATTATAGCTGTGAGAGAAGAGAAGTAGCGATAAAGCCGACGATGTGCTCACAGAACCGCGGCTTATACGACGGAGGTGGTAAGAGGTGAGCTCAGCTTATATATCATATCTACTGTGCAAGAGTTATTATCAGACAGACCTGACAGTAAAGCCGCGTGAGGAGAGAGGCAGCGATAAACCCGACGATATGCTCACAGAACCGCGGCTTATACGACGGAGGTGGTAAGAGGTGAGCTCAGCTTGTATATAATATTTACTGCGCAAGAGTTACTATAAGACAGACTTGACAGTTTAGCCGAGTGAGGAGAGAGGTAGCAGTGAAGCCGACGATGTGCTCACAGAGCCGCGACTTATACGACGAGGTGGTAAGAGGTGAGCTCAGCTTGTATATCATATCTACTGAGCAAGAGTTACTGTCAGACAGACTTGACAGTATAGCTGCGTGAGGAGAGAGGTAGCGATGAAGCCAACGATGTGTTCGAAGAACCGCGGCTTATACGACGAGGTGGTAAGAGGTGAGCTCAGCTTGTATATCATATCTACTGCGCAAGAGTTACTATCAGACAGATCTGACAATATAGCCGCGTAAGGAGAGAGGCAACGATAAACTCGACGATGTGCTCACAGAGCCGCGGCTTATACGACGAGGTGGTAAGAGGTGAGCTCAGCTTGTATATAATATCTACTGCGCAAGAGTTACTATCAGACAGATCTGACAATATAGCCGCGTAAGGAGAGAGGCAACGATAAACCCGACGATGTGCTCATAGAGCCGCGGCTTATACGACGAGGTGGTAAGAGGTGAGCTCAGCTTGTATATAATATCTACTGCGCCAGAGATACTATAAGACAGACCTGACATTATAGCTGCGTGAGAAGAGAAGTAGCGATAAAACCGACGATGTGCTCACAGAACCGCGGCTTATACGACGGAGGTGGTAAGAGGTGAGCTCAGCTTTTATATCATATCTACTATGCAAGAGTTATTATCAGACAGACCTGACAGTAAAGCCGCGTGAGGAGAGAGGCAGCGATAAACCCGACGATGTGCTCGCAAAACCGCGGCTTATACGACGAGGTGGTAAGAGGTGAGCTCAGCTTGTGTATCATATCTAATGCTCAAGATACAGGGTTAAGATACAGGGTCCTATAGTTACTTAAAGTTATATTTAAAAAACTTATTAACTAATAGCCTAGATTGTAATGTAAGAAAAAAAAACATGGCTCGAAGAAGCCACAAAAGATACACCCTGTCTGACAGAACCTGGCCTTAGGTTTGCAGTGTGTACATAGGTACAGGATTCACGAATAAAAACGCACCTACCCGCATAAAGACCTGAAATACGGGTTGCCATGCAACAAGCATGGTATCTACTCGAATCGGAAAAGTCTCGAAATGTGAATGAAACAGCATAAGAACTTCTATAATGTAATGTTTCAAGGTAAACAAAATGGAACCAGGGTTGTAACGGATGTCGTATAACGGATGAAGATATCGAGATAATCGGGTTTGAGGATGCGGATGAGGATACGGATCTTGGAAAATTCCTTATTGAGGATGCGGATGAGGGTGCGGATGCAGATGTCGTATGAAAAATTGCCTTTGTTTTGACACCTGACACCACAATCATGCCACCACTGTCACGTGCGGCCGATCGTCTGTCACAGGACAGGGACACTGCGAATTCAGGCAATAGGAACGCGACACTCACACTCCGGCCCGCACATTAGCTCGGAGCGATTTAAAAAAAAAACACTTTTCGAGCGAACAACGTAGGTAGGGTCACATCCCCATAGAAATTATGAGGATGAGGATGCGGAGCTTTTAAAATCAAAACCTCAAGTTTTGATTTTAAAAGAAGCGGCTATTTTGCGGATATCAAAATTTTTGCGGATGCTCCGCAGTTGCGGATGCGGATACGGATATCCGTTACATCCCTGCATGGGACATCTAAGCTAGAATAAGATCATTTATTTGTCCGAAACATGAGTACACACACATGGCATGCAAGATATTACATTCAATTATACCACAGTCATGTTAGATGTTACATTAAATTATATCACAGTCATATTAGACTGCCTCGTTGGTCTAGTGGTCGCAAGCGCTACTGCTGAGCATGAGGTCCTGGGTTCGATTCCCGGGTCGGGCAAAGTGTTATTGGGTTTTTCTATCTGACATTTCTCAGTAGCAGCTCGGAGTCTGGATTTGTGCCCGGTTGATGGCAATAGGCTCGCCCCCTATTACATGGGACTTAAACATAACTGGCGAAATGTGGGTGTACCTGCTATAGGGACACCTCTGCCCAACCCTTCGGGGAAACAAGGCGTGATGTTATGTTATTAGATGTATGTTATCCACATTAAATTATATCACAGTCATGTTTTGCTTGCCTTAACGTCGCGGCGTACAAAAATATAAAGGTAAACAAACATCATAGATAGTATAAACATCAAATGATTATAAACTGCTTAATAATATTGCTTTATATTTTTTTTTTATTGTGGCGGTGGTCGGGGGAAGCCTATGTCCAGCAGTGAACGTCTGTTGGCTGAAATGATGTGTGATGATTATAAATTTATCCATTATTCAAAGCAATTAACAATCCAAAAACTTAAAAAGTCAGGTAAATGCAGATGAAAAATGTACTGGATGTTGCTCCATGAATGTCTTACCAGCGCAACGCCATACAGGCATACATTCTTCCTTTATATTCAAGTTTCTCGAGTAAAATAAGTACTAAAGGATTTCTTCATTTATTTCCGCAGTGGATTCTCCACCCGTCGCAGCGCTTCAGAGTCGAACAGTCGTTCGCCAATGTACTTCCCCGAGGTCGACGTTGATGTTAGACCTCGTCCTAGGGCTGACGAGCCGGATTTCAGGTAGTTCTTGTTTATTTTTTTGGAAAGACTTTTGTTTGACAAAGCTTTCTAGATGACGAGTCTAAGGCCCGTATTACAGAACGTCACTCAATACTCAAGCATTACTTAAAACTAGTTTCAACCAATCAAATGGCTTGAATCTAGTTTTAAGTAATGCTTGAGTATTGAGTGACGTTATGTAATACGGGCCTAAGAGTGCACAATTGCAGACTTGCGGATGAACACACATGCTTTGATACAGTCATACAATTATTTTTTACTTGTGGAGATATAATCACATCTTTATCGAAAAAAACTGCGCAAAATTTTGCGCTTAGGGAGAGACACGAGACTTAAGTCAAGACAACAATATCCTGCCTTATGTCTGCACAGCTCGAAGGAGGCTTTTGAGAGACATTGGCAGTTTTATAAAACAAAGTTGGTCAACCTTTTATCGAATCAATGGTTTGATCATAAGATTATTATCAAATTTTGGAACAACAAACTCAATGTCATACACGACTAAGCTCAAATTCCATTGCAACCAAAAAAAATAGGACCTTTTTATTAAAAATGGTCACTCAAAAATAAACTTCAAATCAAATAATTTATTTGCATAATACATGTTAAAAAGGTGTTACAGGTATAAAAGGTACATTGTATTATAACCTAATGAGGTGTGCAAATTAACATATTAGTTATTAATCTTAAAACTTAGAATACATAAATCTTAAAGTCGATCGTTGAGTAGGAGATGGAATGTAAATTATCCGAGATCAGGAATTGAAGAATACTTATTTTCACTTTCTACTATCAGAGGGGCATTTCCTATATTTTTAAGATCGTTCGCATTATAATCCCAGTCTCTCCTATATTTTTGACACTTTGAACGTTTTTAGGGTTCCGTACCTCAAAAGGTAAAAAACGGAACCCTTATAAGATCTCTTGTCTCTCTTGTCCGTCTGTCCGTGTGTCACCAACGATTTTCTCAGGAACGGGTGGACCTAGCAAGTTGAAATTTATACCAGATACTGCTGTTTATAGTCCCTATTAAGTGTATAAAAATCAAGGTCCCGAGTCAACACGATAAAAACATGGGCAAATTTAGATTTTCGCGAAAACTTGTAAGTAAGTACCAAAAGGACAATGCTCAAAAAAAACCCAGGCTTGGCGCAAACGGAATGTATCTCATTTTTTTAGTATAAATGTGAAATGAAATGCCACATAGGTAGCATCATCAAAATCGATGGCTAAATGTAGAAAATTGCTATTTGTTTAGTGCCAGGAGTTACTTTTAATTAATCGATTATTGGTACGTATTCATCGTACGCATCACTATAGCACTAGTACAATACAGTCTGGTTAAGTAGTTACGATCCTCAGAGGTCAAATACGAGACGCGATAATTAAAAAAAAAAAAAAAAAATTGCAGTCCCTCGAGTTTTTAGTACTCGTCGACTTCATGGAAGGAGGGGGTCCCCTCCTCCATGAAGGCGAAGAGTACTGAAAACTAGTATCCAGTAAGTATGCCAGTTGTAACAATTTTCAGGTACCTTAAAGTTACCCTTGCCATAAAATAAATAGCAATTTTTTACATTCAGCCATCAGTTTCAATGTAAACCGTTTCTTTTTGTTATCTAGTATAAGCTAATTGTAAATATTTTAATTACATTTTGAATTACCTGAATGTTAACCCTGCCACTAAACAAATAGCAATTTCTTACATTTAGCCATCTATTTCGATGATGCCACTATGTGGCATTTTATTATACGCTTATACTAAAAATCTGAGATACTTTTCATTTGCGCCAAGACTGGTTTTTTTTTTCATACTTCGTGAGCATTCTCCTTTACCTTCATTTTCAACTTGTTAAATTTTTCGGAATTTCCCTTTACTTGTACCTTGCTTTTAACTAAAAATTGACAATTCTAGGTCAACCGGAAGTACCCTATCAGGTTTTGGGTAGAAAACCTATATGGTAGTTCCAGTTGACCTAGAATCACAAAATTTGGCAAAAAGCAAGGTCTTATTACAGCACACGTAAAGGGAAAATTCCGAAAAATAAAAAAGTTGAAAATTAAGGTAAATTTTGGTACTTACAAGTTTTCGCGAAAATCTAAATATGCTCTATATCTTTTACCAATAAAAATGATACCAATTTGATGCACACGTAAAGGGAAAATTCCGAAAAATAAAAAAGTTGAAAATTAAGGTAAATTTTGGTACTTACAAGTTTTCGCGAAAATCTAAATATGCTCTATATCTTTTACCAATAAAAATGATACCAATTTGATTATGGCGGTATAATGGGTAGGTACGGAACCCTCGGTGCGCGACTCCTACTCGCTCTTGACCGGTTCTTTTTTAAATACTGGAATAGGCTTTCAGATCACCTGTTTAATCAATAACTCTTACATTCCAGTCACATAAAATCATCGGAGGACATAAGCTCAGGCTACTCGAGTGCTGACAACAGTGCTTCCCTGACGCGCACGGCTTCCTTAGGAGCCGGCGCACGCGCACGTGGCCGGTCTTCCCGAACTACCGTCACCTCCATCAAACGACCGCAAGCCGCTGAGGTCTGGTAACACTGAATATGAACTTAAATGAGAAGGCGTGGGCGTAGCTAGTGGAAAACTATGTATTTTTTTCGACTACTCTCCAAATAATTGAATAGGTTATTCTTGACGTTTCTGATTTTCACCTGACGATCACATGACGATGGCTTGACGCAATAACTTTATTTGAACGTCAATACACTAATAAACCAAATGAGATGCCGTTAAAACTCGAATAATCTTGCATCAACGTTTTTATACCAAACAATGTATCAATACGTGTCATTGGCGTTGCCGCTTTGTTCCGACTAATCAATTATTTGGAGAGAATGAAATTTATGAGAGATTTTTTGCTCGCACATAGCAACCAACGGCCACGCTCATGCGCCAAACTAACAGATTGCATAATTTACAGACACTTAGTACAATTTTTTTTACCTTGAGAAAGGCTTGTTTGTGTAGTCGAACGGTGGTTCAATGAAGTCTCTGTACGGTATGTAATCTTTTCGTGTATTAGCCCTAGTTCCTGAAGATAATTATTAAAAACTTAACTTGCCGGTTTCAATATGATTTCTTCTAGTAAATTAAGATTAGTATACTGGTCAAAATTATATTATTAAGTTCTCGATTTTATAAACGAGCAGTAATCACTATTTTAAATTATGTAATACTCTTTTTAATTTTAACATTTTACATAGCCTTTGGAGGCAATAAGGCCGAATTTAGACTAAGTTAATTGGTAATATTAATAATTATGGCTTAAGTGTTATGTGGAGCGTTACTAAAAACAAAGGCAGGATGTTTTGTTTTGTTTGTGAAATTCATGGTCTAGTAATGATGTTGAAACTGGCATGCTTGACTGCGTTACACAAGGTGTTCTACATGATCAATACAAATATTTTCAAATTTATAACAAAAATGTACCTGATTTTGGACAGTCAATTTAAAGGTTTTATATATAATGGAAATCATGAATTATCTTCTAAACTAGGGCTATTGGCAACTATAATTTTAAATATTTTAAATTATTGTTGTAATTATTTCTATTCACATCAAAAATACTGTTTAATACTTTGTGAATGTACCTGTGAATGTAATAATTACAGCAATAAAACTAAATTTATATCACGTTCCTTACACTTATTTTATTCTAAATATTTTATTCGAATATTGTATTATCAAAGATTCTATGGGGATCCATTTACATAGGGTATTCTGCAGACTACTAAGTGCTTTCACAATATCATAAATGTACTATATAAAAATTGTTAAAAATGTATATTAGGTGAAGCTTTAAATGTCACGTTAGATAAAATTATGAACTGCAGACTACCCTATATAAATGTTTTTTTGGTGTGGCAGGGTATGAGTGGTGCTGGATCTTGCTTGAAGCCAGAACATTATTATGAAATGTGTGAAAATCTATTAAATATTGGCTATTTGACTGAACAAATATATCTTTAAAAGAATGATGTCTTTTCGACGGCTAGGTATGTGTAAAAGCTCAAATGTAGAAAATGACATACCTACCTTGTAATGTTATTGCTATTCAACTTCAAAGTGTTATAAATGGTTTGTGTAAGATAGAATATAAAGAAAAGTATTATGCTATTACAAGTTAAACAAATTGGCTTATTAAATAATTAAATTCCTTCATATTCAAATAACTTCGGATTCTGTTTTATTTTTAGTAAAAACTTTACTGAGATTTTATAGAACATAGTTTTTTTATTGCATGAGTTAAAGTTGCTCTCATAATTTACACCAGTATATCACTACAATCACGATATTATGCCAATAAGTCTGTTTATTGCATTTATTAGCTTATATTATTTTGTGTTTGGGTTTTCTTTATTTTGATATAGACTTAAGAACTTTTTATTTAAAGGAAAGTCAAGTAATCATCGAGGAGCTACAGGACGACGATACTTTTGAATATTCGAATATGCCCGCTCTTATTAATGCCCCGTCCCCTATCTTCTTATCCCACACACAACCCCCCTTTATATACCAATACGTTGGAGACCAAGTAAAGATCCTCCAAGTGCTAGGTGACTTCCCCTTCAATGCAAGTGTTAATAATCAAACTGATAACAATACAGATCACTGGGACCAAAAAGAAGGCACTTCTGAAGAAATTACATTAATTCGTTCAGTAGATAAAGATAAAGAAAATACTACAGATGATTCTATAACAAAACAAGAAGATAAAGAAAGCTATATTGTATCCGACATTCCTGTTGCAAGTCAACAAAAAGACAATAATGATGACCAATCTAGTGCAAACAATGAAGATATCGTTTTTGAGGCTGCCCTAGATAATACAGATACAGCAATTGTCACAAAAGAAGCAGTAACTGTAGTGTTAGAACGCACTGATACTACGAGTCTTGATACCTCTTTAAACGATAACGACTCTGCCGAAAGCGATGACGAAGCGTCTTTTGGAACACCAGAAGATTCCCCTAAAAGTAAAAGAAAATCCCCAAAGGGTAAATACGGTAAAGCGAAAGCGCCCCCACCGCCACCTAAAATCGATACTGATGAGGTAACGACAGATAACAATAAAGAAGTCGGTAAACCAGAAACAGGTATAATTCTGAATAGTACAACATCCCAAGAAAGCTTAAATGATATTGTAAATAAATTAACAAATACCAGTATTAAAGAATCTGGATTACCAAAAAGTCTTCAAGTTGTTAATCCTATAGCCGAAAACAAAAAGCGCCATAAGTCTAAATCACCAGCGCGCATTCCTAAAGGCAGCAGTTCAGGGTTAGGGAAATTGTTACATTTGCCAGGTAAGCTTGCTTTTTGGCACAAAGGTGAAGAGAAACCTAAGTCAGATGACACTTCAACTTCATCAACAGATGATCATAGTAGAAGGTCATCTACCAATGAAAAGGAAGCTGATGGCTTCCAAAGCTGTACTGAATTAGACACTCTCGCTGCAGACGAGATAAAAGCACAAGATACCAATGCAGCATCTGAAGTAGAAAAATCAGATGATCAACTTAGTTTTATAGATGCGTCTGAAATAGGTGACGAAGACATATCCCAAGATATAATCGAAAAGAGTGATGCTCTGCAGAAACTAATTGATGCGAAAATAGCTGGTCATCCAGAATATAAGTTTATATCATTGCATGACGAAGCGCCGTCTTCGTCAAAGAGTACAGATGTGTAGAAAGGCTTTCCTAAAATCCCAAGCCCGCTTTTACTCGCAGCTGAAGTTAGGCAAAACAGTATGTTTATTTTAGTTTCGTTTTGCGAGTGTTATTGACAATTTTGACATGCATGATCTTAGTTTGTTCGCCTATCTTTAACAGACTTCACTAATACATTGTACCTGAAGAGTATTTTATCGTTTATTTCTTTTAAATTATTTGCTTTGCATTTTATAACGTGTGTTGTGTCGTATTTTATTTTATTTATTGTTTATTTTAATCAGTGTTTTTCTTCCCTAATCCTATGTAATCATCACTGACAACCTAAGCCAATTTATAACTGTTTATTTTACGGTTGCACTTTTTTTTGTAAAATTTCCATGGATAGAATAATAATAATTAAAAATGCCACCGTACAACTATAATCACAGAATAGTACAGAAGATTCACTCCGCAAAAATCATCATTTAAATAAAAAGCGCCTCTTGCTACGACACAATAAAGTGCAATTCAGGTCGCACAGCGCTAATTACCTACAGTAATACGTATATTCACCTAGAAGTTGCCTCTCTTTCTATCGCGTAACTCTTATGCCTTCTGACTACGTTACGCTCACTGAATTGGCCCGACAAGACGGGCTCCCCGCGTACTTGTAGCTTTATACCTAAAAGAGTGAACCATCCGTATTCATCTGTGCTATAACTGAGTAGTGTGCTTGTGCTTTTTTGAGTTAGTTTTCAATTGACTCCTTTTATTTTCAGGCAATGCTGACGGCCTCTGCTACCAATACCTTACCTCGCGCAAAAAAATCTAATAAAAGGAAAACACAGTAGATCTTACCCAAATAAGTATAAATTATTCATATTTTCAGCCGAGCTTCGTGCAAGATCGATTTATGCTCTCTATATTCTGGAAAATGATCTTATAATTTAATTTTACTTAGCTACAGTTGAAAGATTATGTGCAGCTATTAGGGAGCATAATGTTTGTCCAATCTTTCGCGCTTTTAGAAGAAATGTCATAAATTCATGTTTACTATGTCTATCATTGGCCTTAAAATTAGACCTGCATGTGAACTCACTTAGATGTTAATTTAAAAAATATGCGGTTATCGATCTCTGAACGGTCATTGGACGAATAATTAATACGACGAAGCCAAACATTGAATAAGAGCAGTAAGCAGGTCGATTGATATCTCCGCATACTCATTTTAATTGATCTGCAGCCGCTTTAGAGTTGAATGATTAGTACATGCTACACATTATGGACTTGATCTAGACATACAAGACTTGAAAAATATTTTGACTTTAATATATGCATCTAATTTAATCTCTTCTAATATGATAAGACAGGAAACGTATCAAATAAATACGTAGTCTCTTAATAGTAGGACTTTAATTCAAATTGAATACTTGCTGATCTCAGCATTATTGTCAAGTCAGCTTTTGTCAGCTGATTATATATTTATTAAAGTAAACGATGGCTATCCGTCTTATTTATTATATAGGCATTAAATGCGTGATTGTTTTTATTGATATTTTTATGAGAACATAATTCTCAATAATGCTCCTTTTAAACTCAATGCCAGTATTTGTATTAGTTTTGCATGGCTATGTCATTCATTATAAATATTTCAGAGAGATCATAATAAAATTAAGTTAGTCAAAAATTGCCGCATTCTCAAGCCAACCATCATGAGGCCGTACCGCTATGACATAATTTCCTATAAATAAATACTAGAACTCATAAGCGTTGTTACCCAAATAATATTAATAGCAAGTTCGTGGACTCATTATTGGTAATTTATAATTTTAGCCAAAAATTGCCAAATTGACACTAAACGACTCAACAATTAGCAGAAGTTATTTTGTATTAGTCATATTTATTATAGAATTAGTTTATAGAAAGATAAAACTAGTCGTTAATAATGAATTTAATAAGTACATAGCTTCAATGAGGCTTCATATCGGAATTGTGTGAGTACATCAGGCTAGATGTGGGAAGGAAGGCACATAATTTTATTTTATATGTATTTCAATAATTACCAATTCAGTTACCTTCAAATGCTAGATAGAGCCTGTTACTATGTTAGCTTACTCTAATGCAGAAGTATTGTTTTGTGATACAGAATTTGAGCTATTTTACAACAGGAAAACTAGATTAGAATGGTACAGCACAAATTGCAACATATGTGGGGTATTGAATAAGTATGTCTCCAGTAGGTATTTACAAATTCTTTTTTCCCCAGAATTTTAAGTTACCCTTACTTCCTGAATAATATAAATTATATGTAATCAATATTATGTAGGTAATAACTGATTGCAGTATTTATAATACAATAATGTAAACTATTTTAAAACAGTTTGCTATGCGGTTAGCAATTTGTTTGTAGTACATTTTCAATGGAATGTTACTGGATTTTGTATGAATTTGATGTTACCCTATAATTTTGTTACCTATTTACATTCAAGTGTACATTCGTTTACTAGTTGACTGTCACAATTTTGCATTATAATTTGTGTTTGAGTTTATTGAAATAAATGACTATCATAATTATACACATTTATTTTATTTCTATTCTAAACTACATGATCATTCGGCGCCTCCAGTTCTTATTTGTAATGATTCATATATGAAATTGCCATAATCACATTTGTAAACACTTTTTAATAGTTGTTCTCTTAGCAGATTTAAAGATTCATCATCCCATCTTTTGATGTAGTGCAGCAATGAAAATAATTTGTAATAGCCACTTCCATAAATATCAACATCAGATATTACAAGCTTGGGTAGATTTTCTATGATCTCTAACAACTTTGGTCTAACAACCATGTTGAAGGTTTTATTATTCCGAACAGCAAACTTATGGATTATATCTATTGTTTGCAATGTTACTGTCTCCTCTAACAAAATGTCTGGCAAGTTTTTGAGCCAAGTATGGTAAGCATCACTTTCTTGAAAGTGGACCAGCTTATCATTCAGAGCAATTTTACATAAAAGACTAAAGATCTTCTGTCTGAATGAACTAGAAATGTCCTTATTAAAATATGCCCAAATAATCTTTCTGAATAAATCATCCATAACTGAAAGAGTTCTGGTCCAATTGTTTACTTCATTTGAAAATATTGTATGTAAGATTTTTATGATAACATCATTGATTTCAGCTTGAGTGTTCTTGTTAAAAGTTTTCTCTATATAATTCAGTACAGTCATCATGTCTTTGTTTTGGTTTTTTACATTTATGTTAGGATTCAGCACAATGAACACTTGACATATTTCCAAATTCTGTATTACTAATTTGGGATCAGTAATAGCATCTTCCAGTAATGCATTTGCATTTCTTTGTTTTGTTCGCATATTAGTTACATAAGGAAAAGCATTAATAAAATGTTGTAAATATGGCTGGCGGTACTTTTGTGAAAATGCGTTTTGAATGTTGGAGCTTGGGTTCTTCATATTGAAATGCTTGACAAGAGACCATATCAAGGAAATTACCTCAAGGGTGTGCTTCAGTAACGAAGCTGCATCTTCATTGATAACAGTCTCAGTATTTTTCTCTGCACTTACATTAGGACATACTTCCAGCCATGTTTCAAATAGTAAAGGCATTAGAGTGTCAGTATATTCCCTGAATTTATCTACTTCATCTAATGGCACAGCATCTTGCAAGTTTTTTGATGAGAAACAAGACAGTTGACAATTTTGGGTATAAATTGGATTAAACAAGGAATAGTGATTCATCTTAGAGGAATCAAAAATCTTAGTGGTCTCAACAACTGGTCCTCTGAATTCTTGAATGTTATTGTATTTTACAAACGCATTTAGGTAGTCTTTCAGGCGGTGCAATACTTTGACTCTCCATTTCACACTAGTGATTTGGCTCCCCAAGTTAACAGTCAGAGTTCTTCCAGGCTTTGAATCAACCCGTAACTTGGAAATCATGTCAAGAAAGTTTGGTATGATTTTGTGGAAATCTTGAGCTACTTTTGTGGGTGTGCACACAAGGAGTGTATCCAGAAACAGAAGGGAATCCTCTTGTATTCTACCATCAATATGGGTCATGGCACTTCTTAAATATGTGCACAAGATGTCAAAGAATGGATCTATTCTTGCAATATTTGCCTTTGATAGCATTGAATGTAGTGTCTTGAGGGATTCATGGCGCACCTGAAAAATAATACTTCTTAGTTTCATAGGTAATTTATCAATAAATCTCTATCTATGAGAATAAAATCAATAGATTAGAAAAATAAATAAAATAGGAAGGAAGAAGACAAGATTGGCCAGTGTTAGGCCTGTATTACAGAACCTCACTCAAGACTCAAGCATTACTTAAAACTAGTTTAAACTAACTAAAACTAGTTTCTAGTTTTTCAGTAAAAGTTTAGAAGGATTTAAACGATTTTTTAGTAATGCTTGAGTTTTGAGTGAGGTTCTGTAATACAGGCTTTAGTATTTGTTAATGGGTCTAGTTGTGGAGAGTTTTAACGACTAAATATTATGAATTACTTACGACTTTTTCAATATTTAGAACCAAAGGTGTAATTCCGTTAACAAGTTCTCCAAGATTGAGTTCCAACACTTCAGGATGAGCTTCAATGAGTTCCTTAAGTCCGCTGAGGGCTTCAGTTCTGGAGTGAGTGTTGAAATGATTGAGACGGGACAACAGTTCCTTTATATTCAGTTTCCTTGCAGACAATGCTTCAGTTTCACCATGCTTCTTCAGCTGTTCCCTTATCACTATCTTCTTTATTTTGAAATTAGTTTTCGTTACATTTGTGCCTTTGGGGAGTTCTTTGTTTTTTGCTTTAAGTTTCGTTTTAGATTTTTCTGATTTGAGAAATTTCTGGCGGCGTGTTGCTCCTGTTTGAGGCATTTTAATTAATATTGATTAACTCGTCTTCAAAACATAACCTATAAAGCCGCTCCCCGCTAGCAACCACCTGACAACTCACTGATATTGACAGTATTTGACAGTAAGCGACGACGGCACTTGAAATGATTGCAACCTGCGAAAAATTACGCTATCTGTAAAAGTTTAGATAAAAACCTCCCTTTTAGTCGGTTCAGATGGCGCTGATCTCCAGTCTAATATTTTGACAGCTAGCCATACATTTTTTGTAAACAGGCGGCTTCTTTTTTATTTAATGAGCCCAGTTGCGCAGCTATTTATCTGCAAAAATACGGGGACTCATGTATTTGCCAAAGATGTTATGAGCAGAAAACTGTGGGAGAAAGATCTCCGAAAAAAATTGGAATCCGATATTTCGTCGAGACGATGTGCTATCCTTTTTTATGGGAGAAGAAAGTGGTTTATAGTTGATGCTCCCAAGAGAACTAAAGTCTATTTTCATTACTTACATAAAGGCTCTTGTGATGTGAAATTGTGTAAATTATAGTAAAGTATGTGTGTTTATATTATCATATAGAAGTGCTATCTTTGAAGTTTTACAGTCAGGAACATCATGGGCGAATTGGTTTTCAACTCTGATCAGGTTATTTCTATCGTACGCCTCCAGTCTTTAACAAAAACCGAACTTAAAGTCAACAATCACAAAATAACAAGTAAAATATAAAACGTTGATAATTTATTGACTTTTCCACTAAAGCTGCTTTTTACCAGTGGTAGACGCTTCCCCTGTCCTTAGTTCGTCTTTTAATTGTGTCACACTCCAAGTCTCGTACATATTTATCTAGTTTTTGTATAATTTGTGATCGACACAAAAGTAAACTTATACACAACAATAGCGGCTTAGAGACGCACAACTGTGCTGCCATCTGTTCTGAGCTTTACGTTTTTAACCTCATTAAAGCTGATTTTCAGCCCACCGTGCGCCGTGGCAAAAGGGGTAAACTCAGCGCAATGTGCAGTATTCATAACGCTATTGTACACCTGGAAATTAATTGTTCCAGTCGCTTTTCCATCGCTACGTAGCTTCTAGTGTAGCCGATCAATCCTTTCAGAAAATCTAGTTTTAGTACAACATTGTACTGTGACCTAAAAGACCCAGATTCAAGTATGAATGAAATTGACAGAGACAGTCTTGAATTGACATCTGCCAAGCTGCCATCCATCTGCTCGCTCTCGCTCGCGTCAATTTCTCACGTGTAACGTGTTGTGTTGAATTTATTTCTGAAAGTTTGTTTATCGTAACTTTAAAAGTCTATTAATTATCTTTAAATATGAAGATCAAGAAGCAGCACCGTAAAAAGAAGTATCAACATAAACTAAATAGAAAGAGAATGCACATTAAACAACGTAGCACCGGCGAAGTTACTTGGTTAGAATTAGTTCCATTTGTTTTGTCGATTATCGTGTACTAATATCTTGTGTGTTATTAAGACCTTATATTTACAGTAAACCAATAAAGGACGCCTGGGATTTTAAAAAGTCTTCTCTTCGTAACATGAAGGAAATGGGACTTGCCAATGATCCCAATAAAGTTATAAAAATACCCAATTTCAAACAGGAGAAAGTCAGAGAAGCTAAAAAGATTGTGAATCAAGAAGAATCTGATGAAGAGAGTGATGAAGAAGAAGTAGTCCAGCCAGTTGTGAAAAAGGAGGTTGTTGAGATATTGGAAAAAGAAGCTAAAGCACTTCGGCCTAGACGATTTATGTAAGTATGGAATCATTACTTGGTTTTCTTTAGCCTACAGTGAAACGACAAAATGCGACTTAATAAAGTAGCTGAATCGACAGACATACAATAATTTATACAAAAATCCCATAGAAAGAAGGATGTTCAGACTTTCTGATTTAGAAAAAAAATTGGGAAATTTAAAAAAACTTTCCATTAAAATCGAATTCAGAATATTAAGAACATTAATTTAACAACAAACGGCATTTCATTTTTAAAGATTGTGGATGTTATTTAGCTATAACTTTCATATATGAGTTACACCATACTAGTATAATGTCATCTGTGACCATACTGTACAACAGTTAGTAATTTTATTAATGTTTTCAGGTTACCAAAACCACAAGTTGAATTCATAACATATTTACTAGACAAATATGGACATGATTACAAAGCTATGGAAAGAGACAAGAAAAACTATTATCAAGAAACTTGGAAACAGCTGCGGGCAAAGGTTAAAACATTCATGGGTATCCCTAAACAGTACAGTAAATATTTAGCATCCAAAGGACTGTTAGATAAGGAGGAAGATGATGAAGAGCTGAAAATAATAGCAAAAGGCATGATTACAGATGATTAGATTGTAATGTTAGTTTTTAAGCATGACCACCATGGTTAAATTCTCTCAACTATTGAGAAGTTGTTAAAAGAATTTTAACTTTGTTTGAACTGTAAATATACTTAATTTTAGGAAATTGTGTTTGATTTACAATGGACCTCATTATAGAAATGACAAGACTTTTGCAAAATAACGTAAGTACCTACAATAAAGTTTTAAAAAAAAAAAGAAGCTTTTAGAAGTCTTCTATATCATGACACAGATTAGTACAGATGGGCCACTGCAAAATCAATAAAAAGTGACTCTTGCTACAACACAATAAAGTGCAATTCAAGTTGCACGGCACTAATAATTACCTGCAGTTATATTCACCTAGAAGTAGCCTCTTTCTATCGCGTAACTCTTAGATCTTCTAAGTTACACTCACTGAATTGGTACCAACGAGTCGAGCCCGCCGCATACTAGTAGCTTTATACCTCAAATGCGGAGGGTCCCATCTATAATCATCAGTGATCATGAGAGAAATTAAAACAATATTATTGTTTTCATAATATAATTATTTTATTGCGTTTTACAATCACTTGGGATATCTTTAACAGGTTTCACTTTGTTCAACTCTTGATACCACTCTTTATCCATATCCAGAAGCTGCTGAGGCTTTTTATACTGAAAATAATTTAAAAAAACATTAGTCAAGCTGAAAAATATATGAGAAAATTAAAATAAGTATTATTAGGTATATTTTATTAAATAAAATAAAATGTTTGCAAGGGAATGCATAAAATAGAAATGTTTTCAAAAGTGCCTTTTTGTGCCTAATTGAAATAAATTATTTGACTTTGACTTTGTAATAAAGACTGATAGATGAGTACTTTGTAATTGGTTTTGTGATTCCAGTATAAAGATGTTTTAGTTTCCAGCTACTGCAGTATCTTCTCTAAGGCCAAAAGCAACTCAGAATAAAACTGATTTGAAAGAAAACTTACAGTTATAATTAAAGTGTTGAATGAGTGACTAAATTGTATATTTGCTTGTTCTAAGGATAAATTCAGTCTGTCCAGTTCAGGCACTTGAAGTCTTTTGAAGTATTTTTTATTTGTTGTGCGGATTATAATGCATCTTTCATCATTGTCGGCGCTTACAGAGTATGTCTCAATAGGATAGGGCAGGTTCCTGATTCTCCATTCCAAGTTTATTCTTGTGTTACGTCTTGTCAGCATTGGCTGTAATGAAAATTCATATTTTTTTTAACCGACTTCCAAAAAGGAGCAGGTTATATGTTTTTTTTTTATGTATGTCCACCGATTTCTCCTTCATTTGTGGACCGATTTTGAAAATTCTTTTTTTGTTTGAAAGGGTATGCTCCCAAATTGGTCCCATATCAATTTTATTAACTTTGCTTGGGTAGTTTTTGAGTTAGCTACAAAATACGTATTTTTTCCCACTTAGTATGTAGATGATATGATAAGTTCCTGTCACTGGTAGCAGGTAGTGGTATTTGAATGTGTGTGGGGTAGGTACCACAACTAAAAAGTGAAAAATAAAAGCTTTTTACCAAAAAAAGAGGTAGACTACTAAGTTTTATACAAAAAAAACAACCGACTTCCAAAAAAAAAACACTACAAAGTGAAAAATAACTTTAATTTCGGAAGTCGGTGGCAAAAAACGAAAACACAAAACCCAAGACACCGACTTCCGAAATTAAAGTTATTTTTCACTTTGTAGTGTTTTTTTTTTGGAAGTCGGTTGTTTTTTTTGTATAAAACTTAGTAGTCTACCTCTTCAAAGGTGGTTAAGTAATTTAATTAAAGATATTATTTTATAATACTCTTTGTCACAGGATGAAAGGAATCGTAAGAGAAACATACCTGATCCTTACTCTCCATGATATCAGCTCCAGCACCTTCAATGTGAGGAGTGGCATCAGGAATCGGGTCACCAATCTCAACATCCCATTTCCCGTCGCCACCGAGTTTTCCCTTTACTTTCCAAGCTCGGCGCAATAAAACCTGTGTGTCTGCATTGTACTCTTCCACCATTTCCTTGTCATCTTGGAACTTGTAGTGAATCTTTCTTAATTTGTCTTCCTTCAAACACGATTTTTCCGCATCGAGCAGCGAGCGGTACCAAATGGTGTTTCTGAACATTGTTGAGCTGCTGAGGGAAACCTTAATACGTTTTTGGACACTATCAAAAGCTTCGAAGTCTTCGTCGATCAAACAATTTCTTTTCATAATGTTTCTATAGCAACGGAGTAAAGCGCTTGTTTTTACTGGATAACAAACTTTTTCGTACTTAACCTCTATTTTATTTAACCCATGCCTAAAAATTATCGATTTCGAATTGCGATTACAAATTGTACATAGATTTGAATCTGTAGAATATGTTTTACATAAAACCAATCAGACAGAATTATTAAAATTAATTAAAACCAAATCAAAACAAAAGTAAATAAAAACTTTACAAAACAAAACAATAATAAAAAGAAAAATATTCTTTTCGTGTCTATGCTTTAATTTATTGTAGGGTTGTCAGCTCTGAAGAAAGATTTCCACGTCTTCGTTGTTAATAAAGTACCTGCTACACGGTCGCCAACCACGTCTTGACAGAGGTTACCTTAGTTTACAACCGTGTAGATGGCGGTTTACGACAAAATTTAAAACTACTCTGCTGATCGACAACCAGGGTCACGTCTGTCGGGGACGCAATTGGCAACCGTGTAGCAGGCACTTAAGTAAAGTTACAACTGAGAAGGGGAAAAGAACGCAATGTTAATTGTTGTCCAGCCTGTCCCAACCTTGATCTTGATGTCCTCCCTCCGGTTGACGCCCTAAGCCGAGGTTCGTACCCTACAGGCGGTGCCCTTAGCAAGCGTTCACCTAGTTTTAATTAGCATAGTTGAATAACCCCTGGCTGAAGGTTTTAAATGTAGTAGTAGCTTGGGCATCCACAGGAAAGCCCGGTTATGTAGTCATGATCTCAGAGGTCACTATAAGATACCTAAAAAAAAAAGTTAATTGTTGCAGCAAAAAAATGAGTACGAATGTCATTCGTAGAATAAATACGCAGTTTTTTTATACTATTTAATAACAAAATATTAATAGAAAACCCACCTTCCTTCCTAGATTTAGTCGGAAAATCTCTAAATTGGTAACACTGTTTTCAATTGAGTATGAGTATAGACAATTTTGATTGTTTCTGAAAAAGTGGCTTGTTTACTCTGTATTTAATCTAAGATTTAGTCATACGTAATGATTGAAATATAAATTATTTATACTTTCGATAAACATGTGCTCGATATCGACGGTATCGTTTCATATTTTTCTTCAAGGGTTGAAAAATTAAACAGCAAGTGAACGGATTATTCCTGGACGAAAGTAAAAAAAATCAACTGTCAAGAGAACATAACATAGCTATAGGTTATGTTTTGTAACATTATACAAATTATTTCAGTTTCGAAATTTTTCGATTTCTTTCTTACTTTCAAATCATTACTATTGATAGAGTAATAAAATTAAAAAAAGATGCCGCCAGCTATTCCTGATAGGTTGTTTAATTTTGTACTAGCAATAAGCCTTTGTAAATGAGTTGGCAATGTTGTGGATTACTGTATTTTTTAAATTAAATTTCAGATGGATACCATACAAAGCCTGTGGCACTGTTATTGAAGGTACCAGGTTGATCTGCTTCAAGGTACCTCTGAAAAAAGTATGTATATTATTTTGTAAACATAATAAAAAACAGAACAATTATACACTCTCTATGACTAAAATGTAATTGCTTGAATGTGGGTGTACTACTGTACTGTATACCTCTGTCTTACGCCTTTGGGAGTATTGTTGCTATATTATGTTATAAATATTTTAATTGACAACCCATGTTTTACGTTATGGGGTTTGGTTCCTCCAGAAGTTAATTAAAACTCCTGGTCTGTTCAGAACAACAGGGGTTCCCATTCTCATTGCATAATATACAAGAACTCATGAAGCATCATCGTTTTCCTCCCCTTATACCTTTTTATTTGTGGTCGGCTCAACATGTTTTTTTCTTCCATACTTCTCTATTAGTCGTCATCTCGGTAGTCACCCCCTTTCTAGCCATATCATCTTTTATTATGTAGAACAACCTATGAATAATTAATTATGACATCAATCCATTTGTTATGCATAGTGGTTGTAACAATATCTTATCACACACATTTTATAAAAAAAATAAGTGGTCTGTGAGGAGCCGTATGTGCAGTAATTAATGCCAACACAGAATAATGAGATGAAAATTTGATAATAGAATAATAATCTTTTGAAAAATATAACATTTTAAAAGTAAGAATGTGAAGGTTTTCTGAACACAATTCATTAATGATTTGGATAATAGAATTCAAACAAGCATTGGTACTTTTTAGTTGTTAGCGTACCTAAGTACTGTTGTGATGAAGCATTCAACTTTAAAATGTATGTGTAATACATATATATTTTTCATTATAATTATAAAGTGTAAAGAATAAGATAAGGCAAGATAAGGCTTTTGCGGCACCACTGCCATCTGTTAACAACTTGTAACATAAATTCAGTAGTTTCAAGCAGTTTACAATAGATGGCGCTACAAAACTAGTTAGTGGTGTTAGAATTTCAAAGTTTATGTTTAGGGTCATCATACCATTTTAGCTAAATGCCTGCATGTTCAAGCGTGTTGTTGCATAATATTACCTATAAAAGAAAATAATCATTAATTGCAGTCTCAATACATTATTTAATTTTAAAATCTCTGTAGTAAATTAGACCACCTTAAAATTCAACTTGCGGCTGAGGCAAGTGATGATCATGTATTATGCAAAGCTTGAACTTAATGATATTTAGATTTTTTGGTGGTTGACCACCAAAAATTTTTAATATCATTAAGTTGATGATGACGGATCATTGAATTACAAAGGCTTAGTAAACAGTACGCTCAAAAAAAGTAGTCAGGATTCTTTACAGAATTTCGAATTAGAACCTTAAATTTTCATTGGGAACAAACTTTAAAACGACTGTAAGTAGTTTAACAGTCAACGTGCTTACAACTCAAAAGTAGAAAACTTAAATGGTAGCATTTGCACCTGCATTAGCAGAGGTAAGCCGACAATGAAATGCATTATTGGTCCATAAGCGCGCCGCACAATGCGTGTTTGTATAACTGTCCGTCTGTCCGTCTGCCTGGGCGTTCACTTGACCGTACCACAGTTAGATGGCAAACAGACTCTTGACGATCTGTGTTAATTTGTTCTGCATAGCGCTTGCATCGTGGCGATATCAACCGAGTGTTTGGCTTACCTCTCGAGATCGCACGATAATCGATCGGTGCGGGATATCGATTATTTGCGAGTTGAATCGTTTCAGTGGCCCAGATTCGCATAACAGATTATTTTTGTACTTATTGTTTTATTGGCGGAAGTAAATTATAAATCTAAATGTTATTCACCTAATACGCTATGGCAACAGGGCCTCCTTCAAATAGATTATCATAGATTCCGGTTAAAATACATCTTATTGAAATTAGCTCTTTGTAGAAATAGTGGATCGTGACAGATTTTTGCGTTAACTATATCAGAAAGTTAAAAAATATCTATTAGCATTTGACTGTCGTTGGAATCAAAAGCGATGTGATCGAAACAGGCACTGAATCACCATGTCTGAAGACACAATATGAAACTCATTTGAACAGCAGTCCTTACCTCTCTTCAGTTTAATCGGTAGGAAGTTCTCCAGGTTTCGCCACTTGACATAAAAGATTAATACTACGCAGTATCAGCCTCCATATTTGTTGAAACTGTGGGCTTAACTCGCCACGTTATTGTTACAGTCAACAAAACATTCTCAGTAAACTAAGTACATGGTGCCTTAATCGAGGTGCTTGAGCAATGTTTCAAGAAAGAAATCATGAGAATTATGGTTAAGCATTTTTGAGTTTGTTTGCACCAGTTTGTATGTCGTCTAGTTTGTGTCAAAAACTTACTTTCGTGTTCTAATTCACACACTTTGTGTCCATGTTTCCTCAACAACTCATGAGATCGAGAAAGTGTCAAAGAATTTAAGAGTAAAAGTCGTGAATGTAATGCTAAAAGTCTTTTCTCTCATACAAAGCGGCTTTTAAAAAGAAGTTCATTACCGCGCGCCAATACTTCAACAATACTCGTAACCCTGACAATTCAGGGCGGATTGCGGAGCCAGCCTCGTCGACTATGCCGGTCAAAACTTGATGCGAGGATTGCGCGCGTGCCATTATGTACGCGTTTGCCCCAACTATGTGATCTAACCGAAAAGCTTTAGAGGATGAATCAAGTTGATTTCGAGACTTTCACTGCTGTGCTTCTCACTGAAAACATTGTTTTAACTAGCGTTCATGAATTTAATTATTGTGTAAAACTAATATTTCAAACGATTTCTGGAAAATTAAGTCAAAGTTTTGCCTGTAAGTATGGCATAGATTATCTAGATCAGATCCAAGGCGATTATTGAGTTGTTAAAAGCGACACAGAAATAATCGAGGGTCGAGAGCATCTTCTACCTCATCACCAAACACGTGTGCTGATTATACAAAATTGAAATAAATTTGCAAGTGCTCAAGAAGAAAGCCAATTTTTTTAGATTATATTCTTTTAGATTGAGGTCTAGTCTAAACTCTGCACAGTTTAGTAAACGTTTACCGGTTGATGTGGCTTACAAGTGATATCTTGGAGAGTTTCTCTGATACGTGCCCCTGTTTGCAGACATGCGGTCAGGCAGTACGTCTTTTGATGTTACCCTCAGTCTTGACATCGACTATGTGGGACGATTAGAAGCTTTGTGTATGACATTTGAGAACTTAACTGGTTCACTGAGGCTTTGGGCATCTTATAATTTGCATAGATGAGGATTAAGTATTTCAAATAAGTCCAAAGCTTCAAGTTTACTTTTCGTCAAAATAATAAGCCTTATTTTATCACGTCTATTTTCGACATATTATTATTTTAGCCTTATTTGCCGAACCGCGTGTCATAATATTTGTTTGTTACAAAAGAAACGGGTCCCAACATCGAAAGGACTAATCCCGTATTTGATAAAGCAGCGGGTGCCTCGCACGCCGCTCTGTGAATACTTGATTCTTTTTATCTATACATCTTTTGTTTTTTTTTTCGAAATATAGCCCTTTATACGGTATCCGTGGCGCTTTGATTCCGTTTCTTTATTCAACGGTATCTAGCTATAAATTAAGATAGTTTTGTTCTCTTTGAGTTATAAAGGGTATTACGTTAATGGCAATCGGTAGGTGTAATTTGATATCATTCATGGATCCACAACTGTTACTTTATTATGATTCACTATCGACCTTTACTTTCTCATCGTTACGTTGAATTCCTTATCTTTAATCATTTTCAGAATTCTATACGTTGTTGTCTTTCTATTATTTAAGTGTGGTAGATATTCACACTAGAATTTTTATTATTAATATATTTGGGATACAACACCTAAACGCTTGCAAAATCTTTTCTATCATAGGAAACGTCTGTCTTAGCAATTTCTACTGCTTTTATAGACTTTTTAGTCACATTTTTTTCGGTTTCATTATAATTATGATGAATGATGACAGTTACAAGGGCGTTTGCTATTCATCCAGGTGGCAGATGGCACCTTTTTCGGCTTGTCATTTATTTGGCTATACGTCTATGTGCTTGAGCAGACATTTGAGCGAGAGTTTATTAGAATGTTGAGAGATCTTTAATATTGGTCGCACTGTTTTGATACTGCTGTGATCAGTATTTCTTTTGATCTCGTGTCTTGTTTTGACTTTCATCAGTAAGAGCGATGTATTGAACAGATGCCAGACGTAACACATTTTATCAATCAGTCAAATATTTCAACGTCTTAACCATAACAATATTTTCTTTTCGCAATATATTTTTACGATATCACCTCTAGGGCTGGCGAACACAATTGGTCTGTGACTTTGATGTACGCTTATGTGTTCATTATGCACACACGAAGATATAAAGTTTTAAGCGACAGCCATTTCTTACTGCGCCCGCAGTAATTTTGTTTTGACCCGATGTATGAGCTGGACCAGAGAAAAATAAACCTGTCATTCTGTATCTATTTATTTTTACGAAGTTTCTTTTGTGTTATATGGCGATACTTGGTCGTGGTCTGTAATATCGATCAGCCTCGGACCTCCCACACCTGAAATAATATCTCTACTCAAACAATTAGAAAGAAACGATTATCTTTGACTTTACTGTGAAAGTGTCAATCGGTAATGCATTATTCGATTTAATGTTACTGACCGATATCTTACATCTTTAATCGATTTAGTGGGTAATTGCTATGCCGTTGTAATAGCCACGAAACTAAATCGGTGTCAATATCGATTCGTCTCCGGTTCTAAGTGTAATGTGTGGTCCTATGAACCTGTAAAATTATAAAAGAGAGCCTTATAAAGGTATATTGGAGCCAGAAAAAGGTCTGAGAACTGGGTGTATTCCCTTTGAAATATATTGTACGTCGGGTTTTGTTTTACATTCTCACTATTATGACAGGACGCCATAATAAGACATGATTATTACGAAGTATCCAAAGTGGTATCGAATTTCAATTTTTGTCCTTTTGTGATCTACGTGGATGTCAGAATCCATTTTTTTACTTTTAGTAATGTTCAGCTTTGCTGCATAGATGATTCTTTGGTTAATCTCCTAACGATTCGACGACGACGAACAGTCGCGTCAGAAATGACCAACTTAAATGCACCGTGATTGGTCTAAAACGACTCATTTACACATTTTATAGGACGCCACACTTCAGTATCGGTGTGGAAATCTGAATCGGGAATGGTGTTGCATTTCTCTGGCCATCAGGCCAAATAAAAAAGTCATAAAACGATGACAGGCTTGGGAACACGGGGTAGTAATGTAGGTCGATATCGGCCGTTTATTTTATTGAGCCGACAACATCGAAAGCCCCAATACGTTGCACTTATCGTTTATCGGCATGTAATGATATAGCGTTACACGCTCGTAAAACAAAACTAAAAACTAGTCCGACCTCCGCCGTATTATCTATTAAGGTCGGGTTGAATTAGTTCTCGCACCGTGTTAAATATTCATCAGGGTGTAAAGGATTCAGTAATTAATAAAGAAACCGATCGAGCGTCAGTAACGAAGGTGTTACGAGCGGACTTCAATCATTCTTCAGCGCCAGTTTGATCGACGTCCCATAACGGCATCCTTTGAAACATAACAAGGTTCCGCACCACTCCCCGCCAAAACGAGCTTTTGTTAAATGATTTTGAAACGTTGAGCTCATCTTTACAATCCATACTGGAGAGTCTTTTACGGCTCAATATTGTTCTCGTGGATCCCGTGCCTGGATTGACGTAAATCATGGTCATCAGAAGACACTTTGGACAAAAGACACTTTCTAATTCAGCTTTTATTCATTTTGTCCCTACGTCGCGCTGCACCACCGGTACCTAAATTTCGATCGCCCGATTGTTTGGCATTGTCCGCGAAATTACACCTCAATTATACGTAGAAATTCAGAAAAAACCGAAACTTCTTTGTATTTGGGCAAAGGGAGGGCAATAATTTATTCTCCGTTGGTTTCCGGCTGGCGTCAAACGGTGGACTTAGGGGCTGTTAGGGAACCCATCTGTTTACTGTACTGTGTGTACTTATTTGTATTTATTGCAAGATAAAGACTTGAAAATGAAATAAAATGTTCATGTAATGTATTATAAATAGAATAGGGTCAGTTTTTAGAACTCAATATCCGTTTGGATTGTCATTACACGAGTACTTAGGCAAATGTCTTGATCATGGCGCGTGGTAATTGGTAATTAGTATCGATGTGCTAAAATCAAGTCCGCCGCGGAGTCGATTAGCATCGTATTGATTGCGTCGCCGATAGCGGTGGGCAGTGTTAATGGCCTCTTATTTAGCGAGCTGTTTGATCTTAAAATAGCCTTTTGGGAACACTTTGTTTTTGTGGTCTATGCATTTTTGGTGTGATAATGTGTAATTTAAACACTGGTCTTCGTACATAGTCTGTAACGTGCGTGATTGCGTCAAGTTTAACGTACTTACTGTTGGTGTAGTGCTGTCATCGTTTCATTTTTGCTGGTTGTGTTATGATATTTTTTCTCATAAAGAATCATTACGGTGATGTCACCGACGGTTTCTGGACACGATAATCGTGATGGTAACGCCCTGTCTGCTATTACCATGTTAAGTTATGAGCTCATTTATTTAGCCAGTTTAAATTTTTTGATCGTATTGTTAGTCATTGTTAAGGAGGGGTTGACATTAAGCGGTCTGTGGGAAATTGATATACGATTATTAGAGTCGACAATTAATTAATGTGTGTATTATCTGGCGCCTCTCTACAGCTGAGTGGGGCTATATGCGTGGTAAAAGTGGAGGGACCCCTACGGCGACGGCACTGCGCCTCGACTCCTGCTAATCAATGCGCGTTGATTGCCAATTTGCGCCGTGATATATCGCCGATTGCTGCGTTTAATTGTCTGGGATATAAACCAATGGCTGCGCTGTAGACAAACATTGCGTGTGATTTCAATTAGTTACTGATAAATCATTAAACCGCAAGCCAAACAAAAGAAAACTATTCCTGAATATCTTCTACGTGCGCATTAAATCAATTGCATTCTAATTGTTTGAACATTCTGACGTCCTCCAATTAGAGTTAATTAAAATTTATGGTATGTAACAAGTGAATTACGAATTGAACTTACTTATATCTACGTACGTTCCCCATTAAAATTGACACAGTTTTGTTTATTGATTTATTTCAGTGTCTGGAATTTAGCATTACGTTGCCCTTATTTTTGGTCGTATAAAGGGACCACCGTGCGATCCCTACTGAGGAGATATCCTCTCTTTATTATGAGCAACTCTGTATAATGCAAATGACAGCCGGTGGGTGGCGCAGTTTATGCGATCCTCAATCAGTGACGGTTGTCCGGCGCACGCGCCGGCTACGAATTATACCACGAATTATTATTGGCACTATTTGTCGCAATACGCGTCCCGGTGGCATTTCTATTAGGGCATAGCATTTGTTATGGATGGACCACCAAGGCTAAGTGCGTTATAAAAATTGTGCGTTTCAATCTGGGTTTTATGGATCATTATTTCAAATGATCTGTTGTTTAGCTTTCAGCATATTGCTTAGGATTATGGTTGCTTTTTTTAGACGAAGTTCTATGTATTTATTTAAATAACGCTTTTATAACACTTGCTTCTAGTTTATTAACCAAATTTTATGAGCTTTATCTGAACCTACGCATTACTTTCTTTTTATGATTTTTTTTAGATTACAAATTGTCATTGATTAATAATTATATACGATTACCATTTAGTGTTCAAAGTAAACTGAATATTTATTTATGACCACAGTCTTAGGCCCGTCAGAGCCCTGCCATGATTGTACCCGTATCAATTACGCAGATCGACTGATAAACCAGCGATAAATTATCTGTGGGCCATACGATAACATCTCCCAGTGATCGGGGGCAGCCATCTTGAAAATTTTGTTCTTTGTTCATGATTTACTGAAGGGGTTATGAAGGCTACTGTCATTGATCAAAATAGGGTTCAGTGAAGAATTTAGGGAATTCAGTATATTTCAAAATTAGGGGAATAATGTATCCAAGCCGGAGAGCAACAAATTATTGAGGAGTTACTCAGAATAAATAATTATTTCAGTAGGATACCCATGATAATGTACCAAATAGTGAAGAAGCCTTACCAAAATAAAAGGCTGGCGTTTAAATGTCGTCAAACATGCAAAATGTCGTTAGCATCTGTAGTTCAGTTTCTTCATGAACAAAACGAACTTTCTCTGAATCACAACTGGACACGAACAAACAAAATAATGATCCATCTGGTACCATCAGCCTAAATAAAGGAAACTTAACACAGCGACCTATTAAAGTCAATCGTCCGCCACGTGGTACTAATTCTCGTGTCCAGACCGCGTGTTTGTAAAGGTGCACAGACACAAGACCACACAGTAAGTAGGCAATCACCTGAACATCGCTCACCCCGCTCCCACTCTCTGTAATCACGCCATCATTACTTCTAATGACGTGTTAACGTTGCTTTATGGGAATGCCAAACATGACGTTCACATTTCGGTCATTTACATTTGTTTGTCGACTATCTTCGTATTGTTTGCCTTCGTCTCTAGAACAGAGGGCGGCGTTTCGGCCAGCCACCGGTGTGTTTAAGGCATTTTTTAAGTGCAACGCGGTTTCGGGTTATGTTTAGATTTTGTACTGTCGCTTCTGTCTTTGTGGCCTCAAATTACCTTAGTTTATTGGTTTTATTTGTTACTAGCTCGTGGCTGCGGTTTCGTTGGTGTGCATGATTTACAATCTGGTTTTCTTTGATGAAAGTTATACATAGTCTTCTTCTGAATTAATCGAAATCCTATTAGTGATAACTTACAAACTATTATGTCAATGCTTTTCCACATTAAGATTACATATTTCTGGTTTCTAAGACCTTCCAAGTACATCCATTTTAATTTTATCCTCGATTCTTTTATCTGTTTAAAATACTTTTACTTAAATAGTGTGTCCCCCAGTCTCAGTATAATTTTTATTAGTGTAACACTTAAACATGTAAACATAAAAAGAGGACCGAACAGGAACCGTTAGTCGGCAGGTGTAGAGAGTTATCATTCCGGGATAGTGTTCACCTCACAAACTACATTTCATTGAATTTGTTTTAAGACTCATTATGGTTTAGATAGATGTTTTCCATTACCAGTTCATTAATAACTTCCAATTCATTAATGCCCTGTAATGGTCTATCGACAGCTTCATCAGAGTTAGGAACATTAACTCGTTCTTCTTTCTTATTCACATCTATTACCAAATATGCTTGCGGTAGTTAGTGTATACAAAAATACGACTGGTTAGGAACACCCACGGATTTCCACCTTCCGGCTGGTGTTAATACGTCCCTGTTGATTTTGTGGCTACACCACATTCTTTTCACTGTTGCCAAGAGCAATAATGCCCCTTATAATTAACGCAGTAAAAGTTCCCCCAGCTCCAAAGCAAGTTTGTGTGTTCGCAAGCCTTGCCTAATTCACACTATGTATTTAGCCGAACTTTGTGAAACACAACGAAGATGTAATCATGACTGTGGTAATGCATTTTTTTCGTGTACTTAAAGACATCCGTCGCAATGCAGATGTTAATCAAATTATCAATGCAGACTTCCGTGTTATTATTAAAAACAGGTTTATCTTCTCATTATAGGCTACGACCTGTCCCCAAAACAACTGTGTTAATTTTTTGAATAAGGTAACATCTTTATTAATTTCATATCTTTGATAGTGTTGTTCGGCTTTATAAATGGAATTATTAAAGCTTTACGTACATGCATTTAAATTAATCGATTTTGTATTCAAAAATCCATATTGAGCTGTCGACGGTGTCCGTTAAACAGTACAGTCACGTTTCTTATAAAGAATATTGGAAAAAATCTATAAAAGCCGCAACTCATAATAGGTAGTGGTCACGAAGGTGCTTGGTATTGTCCAAGGCGCCAGCAGTTGATGCTACCCGCTGCGATACCTTTCCCCTACCAGATTAACTTGAACCTTTCCTCCTCCTCAGTTCTTCCTCTTAAATAGTTAAGTAGGGAGTATTCGTTTTTGTGACAGAGATCTTATAAACTGGTCTCGGTTGCCCCGGGACATTGAAGCTCGCCGATTGAATTCACACCCGCAGTTCCCGTGTCCCCTCCTCGTTATAAATCAAACGCAGGTATGATTCCGTCTGGGGCAGTCGTGTGGAATGCTGCAAACCCTTGCGGGGGCGATTTCTGCAACGATGCTTGCTATTATTCTCATGTTTTGGGGATGTTTTAATTAAGCACGCAACTCAACTTTTTATGCGTAAGCTTGGAGGAAAATGTCGTGTCTGGAAATATATTTAATTTTTAATGCTATTTGATGATTTATTGTAAGTTTAATTCATACTTCCTCAATCATTTGAAAAACGACCTTTGTAATGCTATTTGATCAATAAATTAAAAGATTAAACTAATAAAGATTTCAATTTTTTTAACAGAATGTGCCATGACCGATTTTCTGAAGTTTGTTTTCATAAACAAGTCTTAGAGTAATAAAAAAATTGGGTTATTTTTAACAACAACCATAATAAATTATTGGATTAACTTAACGAATAATAGAACTGTATGATTATTTTACCTGGGCGTGTAGAATGGTGTATTTCAATAAACTTTATTCAATGTATGATATTAATGCTTCTCAAAGCCTTTATCCGAGTCCAATATTAGTTTAACCTCGTTTCTTTTCTTTAATAAATGTGTCACGTTCGTAATACATCGTGGAAGTGTCTCGGCTCGACAATGAACTTGCCAGTCAGGCGCTAGCCGGGTCTCGGCCGATGGCTTCTCACACAGACGCGACTATACCGTGAACCCTCTTCACGTGTGACGGGACTATGCATTTGTTTGTCCGCAGCTGCGGTGCCGACAACATATTTATTGTGCTCATTAACCTTCAAGAACGCTATTTAATTGTTGGCCGTTTTTTATTCACTTCACCTCTGACCCGTCCGCGACTTATTGCTCCCCGGCCTCACTTTGAAAGCGAGAACTGGATGTTATTTATTATCCTGAGACTAGGATGCGTGTCGCTTCTATCTTTGTGGCGCTTGTGAGCTCGTCTTTATGATTTATTGAGCTTATAAGGACGTAATTACGGCAACACGAATCGGAGTGCGGCTCGCTCTTCAAACACGTGAAATACGGTTAATGGAGAAAATTATTTCTCATATTTATTATATTACTACTGACAATGGCTTATTTCATTCATAAAAATATGCCTATGTTCCGGGTCAGTAAAGTTACTTTTAGCTGTCGCTTCAGCTTGACTTGAGCAGACAATGATAGCTTTTTGAATTTGCAAATAATTATACAAAAGACATGTTGAAATATTCCATTAGGTTAAGTTCAGCTCGTGTCGAAGAATTTAAAATGTGTCGTAGACAATATTATCCTAACCGATTTAGGCACATAACAGGATTACATAGGTAATATCAGAAATGTACTGAGAGCTATAAGGAAATTTAGCTTACGTGTAATCCTAGACGTTTATATTTACTATCTATACGACCAGCAAACAGGATCTGTCCATTCACAAGTAGTTTGTAGTGAGATCCGCCGCCACGATATAATGAAGTCCTGGGTAATATAATGCGATGGAATATTGGCCGGGTTATGTGGAATATATTTGTAGCGACGATATTGTCAAATGACTGTCTATTTCTCACGCAGTATGAGCCTCTACTCGTGGGGGTCTAATATCTATAGCTAATGATCAAAACACACGGTTCACAGGAATTTGTGTATACAAATGTGTTTATTGAATAATAAGCCTGTTGCGCAATTTAAAATGTTACTACTTCTTGAGGATTATGACGGCACTCATGTATATTTTATAGCGATGTAACGTCGCATTCTGCTTTGCCTCCCCGCGACTGTCTTTTGATGTTTTATTCACACTCGTAAACTGATCGTTTGATAACTTTAGTCATGTTTAACTTTATTTTCTTTGGTGTTTTTGTGGCTTCGGCATTAGTGTTCGCGTGAGACGAAGACGAGCTATTTCTTGAAATCAAATTCTCTTTTGTCAGACGCTAATGTGAGCTCCGTGATAGATCATTCTGCGTTTGCTTTACATTATATTGTTACAAGGGATTCGTATCACAATGAAAATGCAGCTACCATTGTTCCGGAGCTTTCTATCTAAGCTTGTTATTCACTCCGGCTTTGACGTCTTCATACGTGCTATCGGCAACAGTAAATTGTGGTATCGTGTCGGTACCGTCGTCGGTATGGAACCGTTTATTGATTGGTATCGTAGTTTGTCCGCTGTTCACTTTGAATAAAATTCGAATTATAATTAATCACGGTTGTGCCGCGTGGGAGAGCGTCGTCGCGCACCCGACGATCTATCATATTTTGTGATAACGCCACTAGGACGCATCTCGTAAACGTATTGAGACGATCTGGTTTGAAGCTAAGCTATGCGACAATAGTCGTGTGCAACGGTACAATGCTATTTCACACTGAGTAACCGTAAAGTCATACTTATTACTATGATGTATATGTAGACATAGACACGTGTCAATAATGTTATCATTGGTTTCTACTGCTAGGCGCGTTGTAACCGGGAGGTCAGCGTGTGTCGAAGCTGTTAAGCGTTCAATTTTCCGGTCCATTTAAAGGATTCTACCGCATTGTTGCGGCGTTTATAAAGACGACAGTGTCGATGACAACAATAAAATCGGATCATAAAGTTCCGATCGCATCCTTTGAGAGTTCCTATGCAATCTCGCCGCTCAATTTTATTTCCAATACCAGCGTAAATAGATAGGCGGGTAGATGTAAACGAGGGACACCCTGGGGCTCCGGCGGAGGCTCTTGTCAATTGAATTTGTCTGCAAGCGCTCGGTGCATTAATAGCGCACTAAACTACGTTGAATACTATTATTGATATTTTCATAAAAGCGCGCATCCATTGTGTGGTGACGACGCTCAATGCACGTCTAGTTTTAGTGTATTTTCGTTATGGTATTTGGATATTTTATTGCCGGTGTGGTGCGGTGTGGCAGTCGGTTCTGTAGTTTTATTGCCTTTGTAATTTTTTTTATTATTTAATCGAAGGCTTCCGATATTTTTCGTCTTCATTTTGTAAAACAATGTTTTCCACTTGAATGCATTTTCAGGTAGGTTTTCCTTGCTACTCGAAATATTTATATTAATTCTACGCATGCGGTGCCGCTGACAGGCCACTTGCACAAAATGAAATATCGCACTAATGATCTCTTGAACAGGACTTGTAAAATGTTTACATCGCAGTCTATTTGTTTGTCGCAATAACTATCCCCTTTCATCGTTCTCTTTCTCTGTCTGTTCCCACGTTCTTGACGCTTAATCACGTCGGCTCTGCGCTCGCGCCTAATATTGCACTGTAATGTGTTTATTAAGCGCCGTTCCCTTTAATGGCGCACCATTTAACATACAATGTGCAGTGGTCCGATTTGCGTGTAGTCCCTTCGTGGATGCGACGGAATATCCGTAATCTGAATATTAGTTACGATGTCTACGCACGGAATTGGCGTCGGCTTTGAGTTGACATCTTAGGAGCTTATATTGCCTCTGTTTTAACTGTTCTTTGTAGAGTTCGTTGAGGGATTACGTTATTTCTTGGAATTCCTTCATTTCCTGAAAGATGATGAGGCCAGAGAGTGCCTTTAGGTCTTGTTAGATTGGATGTAGGTAAACCCCAACAGACTTGAAAGTAGCCTGGTAATGGCTACTTAGATAGTGGTATACCATCTAATGTGGAATTATTGTTGGGATTTCATACAGGAAATAAAGAGGCACCTCCACATCTTGATGTCGGTGTGTGAACTACAGTTTCCAGCGTGCTTTCTTTGCGTTTCGTCATCGCTACCACGCCATGAATAACACTGTATTAATTATGCTGCGCTTGTTTGATGACTGACTTTATTCATGAGTTTGGCACTGATTCTCATGCGTGTTGGCTTAGTTCTTTTTTCATGTTGACACATACATATATGGATGGTCTAGTGCTAATTTATGAGTGATTTTTTTGTTCCATTTTAGAGCTATAATTAGCATTCTGATATCATCTTTCGGGTATTAATAGTCCAATGATTTCAGATTCTGTAAAGGTGTGTTATTTTATTTTAGTATATTGAAGCTTAAAATAGTTACTAGATGAATAAGTGTCTCGTTTAACTCCGTTTGCCCAGTCATTATGTCAACACGAATACCCTAATCACCGCGCATAAGTTGTGGATCGAAAGTGTTTGATAAATCTACCCGTGTCATCATTACCCGAATGTGATCTACGCCTCTCATTAGCTCCCTCCTAAATAAGATATCAACCATTCATTAAGTGCCAACGTACCGGTGATTATTTTATTGCATTCCGTCGCTAATAAATAATATATCGATTTATGGTTTATCCGTATTACGGTATTGTCAACGGTTGTTTCCTGATTACGTCCAACGTAAACATTTAACGGTGAAAACTTTAATTAGCATACAATCGCGAAATAATAAATTGTTTAGGGAAAGTTGCATTATTACTCATTTGCGTATAAAATACATAAAATTCACTCACGTCGGCTCCGTCTTAATTAACTCTAAAGACTCTATGATTGAAAATTAATGAACATGGCATTAGCCACACGTATAAAATGTCTTTGCCGGTGTTTTTCGGGTTTTTAAATGAAGCTTTTGGGGACACAAAAATTGATAGTTCCATTCCGTTGTTTTCGTTAGTGGATCGTTAGTGTCACCGGTTGGCTCGCAGCGATGCAAATTAAGATGTTCGGTCGGAATTTGGTTTTGATTTATGACCTTATAAAGCGGTGGTACGACGCAGGTACTTCCTCCTCGAATATTTCATGTAGGGCGCATTGTTTTTACCGAGTTACAAGTAATTGATCGCATGTTTTAAAGAGCTTTTTTAGATATTTTCTCCGGTATTATTTCTTTACTTCACTTTTTAGTGTTCTGATCTTAATTTACCTGGCTGATACGAAATTATTATTATTAGATTTATACAGGGTTCCCTGTATAAAACTTAGAAGAATTACGTTTTATTTATTTATATATTTTATTATTTCAATCATCATCCACGCTTGTTTTAACTGGTTACCACTTACTTTTTAATAAATATACAAAAAAAAAAAATCTTTAATCTTCATTATTTCTGTTTCCGTTTTGTTATAGACGCCAGTATGTCCTCAGTATCCGGCTAGAATTCTTTTTCAAGCTTATTTAATATTTTTACAACTGATGTCATATCTGTGGCATCCATGTATTGTTGATCTAAGGTCTAGTGTACTTTTGATGCGGATAGTGCGTGTTAATTTTAGTTTACGATCTAAGCAAGGTTGAACATTGTTCTGCAGATTCCTTAAATTCTATCATTCTGTACCATATTTTATTATCTTTATAATTTATTGCCTATACACATTTTTATAGCCGCCACATCGTAAAAATTGTGTCTTGCTTATTATTTTCGTTTTAGAAACTCCCATACATATTCATTATTAAGTTTGTCAGCTAATTTTTAACCATCGTGTTGATTGAACATCGTCGTCACATAATTAATTAATTAAGGTATACATAATTGCGTCATTAATTTATATTTTAATGCTTTCTCATTTTATTACTTTATTCAAACATGCATATTCGGCTAGTTAGGAAATAATCTTAGACACGTAAATCATATATATTGGAATAAGTTATGTAGCGAGTGACTTGTTATTGCTTAATAATTTAAATAAAGCTAATGAAGCATTGCCTGTTCTCGGCCAGTAGTTTGATGATAAATATATTATGTTTTCATTAAGAAGATAAATGGAGTTGCTCAAAATATTATGCACTTAAAGAGCTTTATCATGTCATTTTCACAGTCATGCGTTTGTACTTTTATGTTCGACGAAATATTTCGGATTGTGATGTAAGTCGTGTTTCGTATCTTACTACATTTGTTGAGGTCACAGTTCAAGTGAAATAATAAAAAGCCAGGTACTTACATCCCAAGTTTTTAAAGTTTGAACAAGTGATTTGAACCGGATTCTTTTATCCAATTTTCGGATGCACAAATTGTGATTATGTGGACATATCCATCGAAAGTTTTGGTTATTTTATGCCTCCATTGTTTTCTTTACCTTTCCCTAAGTGGTCTGAATTCCGGAGCATATTCCGGATGAATGCGGTCATCTTTAATGGCGAATGCTATATGCGGTACTTACTTATCTTTTAATTCAATTTACACGCGTGCGCCTTGTTGATCAGTAATTTATTGTTTGTAATTCGGTCCGTTATCTTGTAAGGATCTCAATTTCTTTATCTGTCTGCACTTTGTAACATTTTTTTTGTTGGCTCATTCAATTTATTTATGTCGGGTGATTACATTTCTGGATGGCTAATTTAATCTGGTGTTTGGAGGGTTACTGAGTTTAACTACATGGAAGGAACATGTCCGCTGTGACTTGATCAGTATATTAAATTGTCCTTTCTGGGTCTTCTGAAGCTTGCATTATGCAATCAACTTTCATAACCTCACCTGTTTCATCACCAACCATTCCATTTGCAGTTACTGATCGAAAATTCTGCAAAGAATTAAAAGGATCCTGACAAGTAGGCTAGCTCACACTGTTTATATAACGTAAAACAATTTTAATGAAGTGTACATACCTACTACATGGCAGTCTGTAACGCCTGGGACGCGACGGGTACAGTAATAGAGAGGTGTGTCGCCACGCCTTGCCGCTGATGTGCCGACGACAAGCTCGCAACTTGGCAGTGTTGATTTTGTTCTACCATGTACCTATTATTAAGCGGTAATTGTATATTGGAAATTTTTAATAATTTCCTTGAAAAATAATAGGACAAACGGTGATGGAGAGGATATTGAAATTAATCCAGATAGTTGCAGTTAGTTGGTCATTATATTACATGACACGATTGTCTTTTAAAATTCCAGCCCTTTGGAAATAGCCTGGACACAATTTGTCTCGTCTTGGCTATGAATCTACGCTTTGATAATGATGATGATCAAGAAGATAATAGAGCGTTAGTTTTAACCAACTTTATACTGAATGGGGCACAATATGAAGGCAAAAACAGAAAAGCTATTGTTGATATCTAGTCTACTAGATTAGATATCGTTGTACTTTCGATACCGTTGAAAATTTTAGAACTTATGTATTTCTATTGCCGCTATAACAACAAATAATAAAATTTAAATAAATTTTAAAATTAAAGGGGCTCCCCAAACAATAAACAACAGATTTAAAAAAAAAATCTAACCCTGGCATGTCGGGTATCATTTTCTAGAGCTCATCGAGTAAAGGACATTTTAAGCTATTGCATAGCTTTTATCGCGGGCTTTGAGCGCGGCGATCGAATCAAGAAATTCCGTAACGTGACGAAAATAAAACCTAACACCCCCCACTCCGCCTACCATGTAATGACGGTTCCCATGACAATGTGATGTTGTCATGGGAACGTAATTTTTGTTTTATGTCATCACGTCATCATCCCAAGTGTAGCGTTGACAAATAGGAAGCATGGAGGTTACAAATGCTATGCAATAGCTTTACCGCGGCAGTTCCCGAGTGCCACACGTTTTTTTTTATTTGTCTTTAAAATGAAAAATAGGGGGCAGAAAAAGTTGTCAGTTTTAGACCATTTTTATACGAGCTTTATCTTAACAACTAAACAAGTTAGGAATTTGAAACTTATGTACATCATGTACCATATACTGTACATAATCAACAAATATTAAAAACGCCGATTGAAAAGGTATTTTATTTGAACATGGGTGATTTTCTGTAACTGCAAAAAATAACTTTGTAATTCATGGTATTATCATGAAATACAAATTTTTATTTGCGATTTTTAACATTTAATTTGAAAAATAATAATATTCTTCGTTTAGTATTTTATTTATTTGATAAATATTGTACGGTGGTACGGAACCCTTCGTGTACCGTCCTGTCGTCGGTTTTTATCTCCCAGACCCGTAAACCTTCACTGCTGAAATAGCTCTTTACCTTACCATATCACGTGGACATTTAGCGGAGGATCTGGTGGTCACAGTACTTAGTTATTTGAAGATTTCAAGTCGTGGCTAAGTAATAATAGCCGCACGGGTTGATCCATATGGTTAAGCTACTCCGTGAATGGGTGACCATCTTTACATACCGAGACACCTCCGTGCCTCGGAAAGTACGTTAAGCCGCTGGTCCCGGCTGTCATTCGTGGATCTTTGACAGTCGTTATGGGTGTCGTCAGAGGACCGAAAGACTCTGACAACCAGTCTTACCAGTTACTGGGTTGTGGAGGTCAGATAGGCAGTCGCTCCGTGTAAAATACTGGTATTCAGCTACATCCGGTTAGACTGAAAGCCGACCCCAACATAGTTGTGAAAAGGCTAGGCAGATTGATTGAAGTCTCGAACATTTAGTAAATAACAATTTGTCATAAATATAATGCGTTGTTGACTTTCAAGTGGTCTCGAGTTAATTAGTCAATTCAATTTTTGTTGTTGTCTCTACTAAGTTTTGCGAGTTCAACTTGAGTGTTTATTTTGCGGTTATGATTAACTTACTATGTTTTGAAATGATGACTATTAATGTTTACACTTTTATATTTACGATTTTAACTGTTACCACATTTTACTGTAACGATGTCACCGTACATGGTTTCCAAGTGAACCCCAGTGGTGCAATTCTTTATGACGTGTGATTTAAGTATGTGATTGCAAATTCTGAGTATTGTATACCTACATTTCCGATGTGAATTCTTGAACGTGAATCAGGATGGCCTGCTTTTCGAGGATTTACAAGTAATTTTGTGATGCAACGGACGATTAAGTGGGTTCAGTCATTTTTTTACTGCAATGTGTCTACAAATGGTATATTATACATTCAATGACATACCTACATGTTTGTGGTTTTCGAGCATGTCATACTAACATAAGATTTTGTTGATCTGGCAGTTCTTAGAATGCATATTTCTTGTCGCGGTGTCCTATGTTATAACAAGGATTAGTTCACCAAATATAGGTGTCATTTATAATTTCGATGATACCTATATTAGATTTTTCGTTTAGTTCCTCAGTTTCTTTTTTCGTGTCAGCTGTATTATTTTCTTTGACCATGCACATTTTCTTATATTTCAAGAGTGATGATGGTTAGTTTAGTTTATTTGATTAGTTGGTTTTGATCGGATACCCAGCATAAAAGATTATTTTTCTGTGATAAGTAATATGTGCTAACCACAGTGCTAACATATAGCAACTCACGGATTTGTAAAGCTTCATGTTTAACCTCTGTTAGAACAGTAGGGACGTTAGTAAACAGTTTATTTATAGATACAAAAGACTCTACATTAATATTTCAAGCAGTTTTATTATATGAACATAATATAAAATGCTGAGATATTTTACCTTCTCTAAACCGTAGCTGTATTATGGGAGTTGCTGGCGCCAGCGCAGCTCTCACGAATTTCGCGGCGCGGCGCCTGCGCGTGGGCGGCCTATCGCGTACCGCCATCACACGTACACTTGCCACCACACCTGTAACATCTCCCCTACATGAACCCTTACAAATAAGGTTTAATTTCCTCTACCACAACCGAACAGCGAAATTCGTATGACGGCCCTTTGTTGCCTAGTACATCTAATTAGTCAGTCTGTTTAGTGCTGTACTCGCCGCAGGCATTTCACTATGCAATATGCAGTGTGAAATTGTATGATTTATTGATATCTTATGCGTACCATGGATTTTAGATAAATTAATATTAAATACCTATTTAGTTATAGACCAAGTTTTGTTTGGATTTTCAATAAAGTCTTTTTTGGAATTGATAGGAGTTAAGGCTCCATCAATACGCCTACAACAATACAATAATATGTGCTTTATATTGACTGTCTGGGCCAGTGGAGACGTCGTATTTCAACAGTCGTGTGCAGATTCATCTGCCAGTGCTTATTCATAAGAATATTCACAAGTGACATTAAAACTCCTTGTATGACGTTTTTGTTCAGTCTCGTTGTCGACTGATATCAAAGAGTATATTTTGTTGAATTTATTGTGCTCGCCCGCGGTATCGTCTGCGTTGAATAGCTTGTGTGATATATTTTTCCTCAAACCGTCTTTAAACTGTTCGCCTTGTACACCGAGTGGCGTTTCGTGTTTGCTCTTTGTGTTGATATTGGCTGGATATTGAACGTTCCACGGACTTCTTTCCAATGTAACAATGCTACTTTCATTCCCGTGTAAGTTATAGTTGAAAGTTATCATTGAAGTTATTACGCCACTCGTTTGAGTCACGCGTGAAGTCCTGAATCAGAAATATGGGCTGAAAAACGGCGGCACGATGGCGCCAACGTTCAGATTAATCTGAATCGTGTATCAGCAACTTCCAATTTAAAAATGTTTATTGGAATTAAATGGGAGCAGCATTGTAAATATTGTGTTCATTGTAAGTAACGAAGTCCACGTTACTTATCTCAGACAAAATTATGACATTCATTTGAGAAATTGTTTTGTGTCATGGAATAATTTGTTTATTTATTAGAATAATATTGATGGTATCGAACACCCACGTATCGAATTACGGCTTCTGTAGGTATCGTTTCACCGCCTAAAATTAACAAAGGTCCGTTGTTGCTACCGATTTGTCGCGACCGGGTGATTTATCTTCAATAAATTTATCGCTCAATCAACGTCGTCGTACGCGCAAGTTCGCGCCGCCGCTGATTGGATTTCTTCATAATTACATCTTTTGACACGTACGCGCCAAGTTTCGTACTTCATAAGCCGGGGCATGAGATCGTGGGAGCACCGTGTAATCAGCTTTCTTGACTGTCTTGTTTTGATCTGATACCAAGGAAATATTGTTTAACAGAACTGATAGAATTAGTACTTCCGAAGTATATGATTTTCCTGCTTGAAGTATGTTCAACATTTCTCCCTCCCCCCGAAATCATGATGCTCTTCTTTTTCATTTGTTTAGGAAACCCTTACTTTGGTTTCGTCTGTCGATTTACCCAAAGCATTCGCAACTCCCAAAAGCTCTATCGTGACATAATGTGGGTCGCCTAGACTGACTCTAAGCTTGTGCTCTACGTGAATGTCTTAACAAACTGCATCTTATCCACTTCATAAAAGTTAACTCCGTTAAAGCATTTCCAGATCCTCTTAATTCTTCGCCAGTTGCGTGCGCCATGCATTATTTAAAGCACTGCGTTGAAGGGCGGAGATTTTAGCATGGTTTCGTTTACACGTCATCCGGTTGTCATGTCTGATAATATTTTGGTGGTTATTAACAGAGATCGCCGCCCCTGATAGTGGCCGTATTACATTATTATGTACGCATTTAAAATTAAATTTTACTTGACAATTATGCGTTATTTCATGCCCATTAAAGATTTTGTATGAATCCTTTTCATACATCGTCAATTTCGCGTTACATCATAAGCTACGGCTTAGTATGCATTTTTTATTTTGGATTGCTTTTTATTGAATGGAAGTAAAATAGAATATGGGTTGTTTAGAGTCACTTATTCTCTGGCATTATTCGCATTTCTGGAACCTTGGGCTTTGCCACTGAACTTTACTTTAACAGTGGACTATTTGAAAGTATTTCCAGTTTCATGGCCTCACTTTATTAACTTCACAGAACATTCTTACTGCAATGCAATCCATAATAGCTGCGTCTTATAAACTGTTTATAAATGTACGTCGTGCTTCCTCAGACGTCGTACTTTAATCAACTTACGAGGTATCATCACCTGTTATTACCCCAGTGACATGCAGTAAATGATTTAGTTGAAATTGAACGTTCAAACACCGGTCTTGGTCCACAGAGCCTCCACTGTGGATTTTTATGATTGCACCGTCATTGCCGCACAACGGGTGTAATTTCTCAACTAAGCCGACACACCTTCCAATAAAAATGTATGGAATATGCAGCAAATCATCTCAAACGAGGCGTTTATTCCGTATATTTATTTTTTGCAAAACAATCAAAAGGATACCAAGGTTTCTGAAATAACTGCATGCGTTTATTAGTTCCACATAATTTTTTTCACATATAGCACATTTTTATCGCTTTTTTGGGTAGATTTCCAATACGTTAGCATATTGACCCGGATACCGGAAGTACTCAAAACAATTCATTTGCATTCTGATCGCAGATATATTTTTTATTTTTGTCCTGTTCCGGTCAAGCTTAAAGGTTCATACCATTATTGGTAATAGGTTGCTCCGTAATTCCGGACGCCCATTCTTAAAATACAATCTTGCTTGAGAGATTTAAACTCGTGCGCGGACATACAAAAAGAATACAATTAACTCTTAATTTCGCAACACCCGAAAAGCGCTGTGTTGTAGGGTGACCATTAAATAAGGAGTTATCTTGAGGTATGGTTACGACTCGCGTCCTTCGGCGGCACACATATTAGCATTCCAAGACTGAATTCACTAAAATTTAATAAGATATTTATTGTGTAAATTATGAGAGCATTATCACACCGTTAAAAACGTGTTGCAGTCCAATTTAAATTTTTATCTGCATATATAGTAACGAAACCGTTTCGGCAATGAAGTGATATTGGCTTCGGACTGACAGTAAATAATCAGGATACATTGATAATAACTTCACATACATTTTACGAAAATGTTTTGTTGGATTCAACGAACGCTTTTTTCGGATTATTGATTTATGGTTTCATATGATTTATTGTAATATCTTAATTTGTGCATTGTGTTATTCGCAACGCCTGCCTTCGTTAGTAAATTTCTTTGTAATAATAATAATTTCACCGTAATAAATTGACAAGGAGTATTAAATCGAAAAAAAAGATGTCAAATCAAGCTTGCTTTACTTGAATGGCTTAGGTTCGTGAAAGCGATACGTGGGCCTTTGACTCTATTTTTGGAGTTCTATTGCAATAAAAAATATACATGCCCTAACAATTTATAAGATACATTCTAAATCGTCTCAGCCGTGTCATAACGATAGATTTGAAAAGCAGAAATGCCGTTACCGTAAGGAGGACATATTATTATCCTTAAGAAACGATAAAGGTTCGATTTTTATACACAGTCATAATCGATTTGAAGGTGTCTGGAAGGGATTTTCATTATCCCATAACTTCCAAAACGTTGGGTTACACGAGGAGTATCACCGCTGCCCATCACGCCACCCAGTACGTTCTTAAACTGAATTTCGGCGCGGTGGTCGCAATTAGGCGCGATAAATGCCCCCGACATCGATACGATACACCGGCTTTTCATTCGATTAATCGGTCGAAACGAATACGGAATCCCATTTTAACAGGTCGTACCTTTTAGTTTTTTATGTAGCACCTCGTGCGATATTTCGATACTTATCTCAGCTTGTTCTCGTATGATCTTCAAATTTTAATATCTGTTATTTAAAGCCAGTTGGTTTGACTTATGATTGCAATTATTTTTTTGTTCATGTTATGACGAAATATTAAGATTGAGCAGGTGTAAGTTCCGTTTGTTTCCACATGGACTTCGTCTTGGAAATATTAAGTTAATTGATCTTATTGAAACCCCTATGTTTCTTAACACATTTGGCTTTTAAATTAGTTAACAGCTAGTAGTACAAGTTTTTTTCTGTATTGATAGAGCCCGCATATGTAAGAAGTCAGCCACATATCAATTATTATGACACCAAATGCTTTTTTGATCATTACTCAATTACATTGTTAAATTTTATGTCTTACTCTCAATATTCGACCATAACGAGGGTCATATCTGTGACATCAATATGAGTTGATTGTGGTTTATAATATGTGTAAATCAACAACGTTTTTATAGTGTTTAGATTGTTATATGTGTAAGAAGATGTAATAGGCATGTAAGAGTTTTAAAACGACACATCACGACATCTTTCGGTACACATGTCCTCATAATAACAGAATATAATTAGTAAAGGCACGAACAATTCTTAGACAGGTCACGAATTTGAATGAGTCTACTCCACCCTTTTTAAATCTACCGCAGCAGTCGACTCGGTGTCAAAAGAGAACAAGTCAGTAACGATCCATAAAACAATACAAAAAGCTCAACCATTACAAGGCGACAAAACTGTAATATCAATAGAGCACAATGGGAACAATAGTTGCCCTCTGTCAATTATGCCATCATTACCATTGGAATAAACGACGTAACGGATCAGACGATTGTCAAAAAACAACATGATGACAACGCAATGCGGACACGACCGCATATCGCGACATATACAAACAAAAATCATTCTTATACACCAATAAATAAAATTTCTAATTCCTCCCGAAAATCTAACGATGATCTTGCATATTTTAAAATGTCGAAACAGTTACCCTATAAATGATTTATAGACCGCGGCGCCGTCTTAATTTTTGTCACTTAACAATGTACAATGTATCTGAATAATCAAGTGTCGCACGCCGGTTAATAAGTATTTTTATGCATTGTAATTAGGCGATTATGAAATTAGAAAGATGATGTGGTTGAGCCTGTTCCACCGGCTTATTATGTTACCAGTTAAAGTTATGCCATGTGCATCAAACCACTAACCAGGCATGATTATCCATATATGATTATGTTGTTTCATCTGCATGCTGCGCCAGTGGCACGTGAATTTCAAGTAGTCAGTATTACTACCGTGGATCATCGAGAGAAAGTCACAAAAGAGATTTAGTATTTGCATCGTGATAAGCTGCTACAAGCTCTTTCTTGTAACCTCGTAAATTCTATTTGGTATCGGCTCAGATTTGTTCCCTGAACATTTCATTGAAATATAATACTCGAACTTTAACGTTGACTCACCCAAAACGTTTCAATTTTGCGAAATGTCTACATGCTTTTGTGTGTCTACATTGTGTTGTGTTGACGTTGTTCAATTTGTACTATTATTCATTTCATTCAAATCTTGATACTTAAGTTCCTTCCTTGACTTGATAAATTTACTGTCTACTATTTACTAGTGAGTCTACATCATTATTTAACATATTCTGATCACTATCGTATGATTTGCGAATGCTGCTGCCACGCTGTTTGGATTCTTATTATTTATTAATACAGGTTGGTTTTTTGATGTATGGTCTCTGAAACGTATTTGCGATTATTTGATCCTCGCATTTGTCAAATATGATCGAAACGTGCGAAGGTGTTATTCGTTTTGTCGACACGCGATCGTGAGATAAGTCCGGAGCTTGCTACTTGTAATTTGATGGGAGGTCCTCGAGCTCTAACATTTTATTATTTTATTTTTTGTAAACCACTCGTACTGTTTATGCAGTGGTCTGTTTTTTATGATAAATTGATTTGAGCGATTTAAAATCTGGTTGGCAAATAATCATTGAATATGAATACGTTTCGTAATAATGTAACTTACATGTAGGTACGTTTCAGCTACCGCGTTTATGTATTTATACAGGTATTTGGCTGGATTCATTAATAAATCAGAAGTAGTCCACTTAGAGCACCCGTCCGAATAGCACCTGCGACTGCGAGCAGTAGGCTGCTGGGGTGTACTTGTTTTACAGGACGTTATTAAATGAAAGATATCGATAAAAATCACTAGAATGTTTATTAATTAATTACACATACTTATGTACATACGAAATTTGTTTTATCGATATCTTTCATTTAATAACGTCCTGTAAAACAAATACATTCCAGCAGTAGGCTGGTTCCAGTCGCAGGTGCTATTCGGACGGGTGCTCTAAGTGGACTACTTCATAAATCAAGGCAGAGACTGACAACTGGGTACAGCCATTACAAGACCGGGCATAATTTATATCAATTTGATAATTTAATGTGATAAAAATCTTGTATGTTTCACTTTAAGATTTGCTTATCTTCAAATGAATACATCTCAATACCGTCACGTCACCGCAGGTGGTGATCCTCCGCCCTCCGTGTTTGCAAATGTACGTTCATGTTGTATGTCGTAAAAATGACAATCTTACATTTATTGCCTTGTAGGACACATGTAAGTAATGTCTTGTCGTGTCGTATGGTTTTTGTCAGCGGGCAATCGGCGATTTATTGAATCGCATTGTTGATTATTTTATTAACGACTTCTTTCGATTGCGTGAACGTTACTCGCAATCACAACTTGAATCACCACGCCACATTTGGTTCTGTTGAGAGGCTTGACGAACCAACGTTTCTCACAAGTTATAAATAGCTCTTATTTTTGCTAATGACGATACTGGACGACTAACAAATGGGCTAAGGTTCAGTGGTTGCTATAATAATCTCTAACAATTAATTATTACACCTAGTCACAGTTGTTATGAGGGATCAATACGGAGCGTCGATATAACTCTCCTTGTCATTATTTATTTCACCTGCTTTAATATACTAACAAATGGGTACGGTCTGCTCAGAATATCCAGTAAAAATAAAATAAAAAATGCAATGGAATTTGTGCGATTTGAACTATCCGACAGCTCACTGTATGCCAATTTACCTTAGCAATTTCTGCGACAACCATGAAATTGAATTCGGGTGGTCAATTCTCATGTTTGGGACCACACCGCAACATCAATATAGTAATAATTATCGCCAAAACCATCAACAAAATAAAATGTCATATTTAAATACTGGTAAATAAATATAATTTTATTTTGTTGACGTTAATCGAAGGTAGAGCCAATAATGTAGGTGCGTATCGGTGCGTGCAGATCCAACTTGTGATTGAGAGTTACGATTGTCATTAATATTGTAATGGAATCGATTTATGATCGAGAATCATCTCATCGATTTTATTGCTCGGTCTGTACTGCATTTAATTCTAAATACATTCGAAGGCAACCTTATTACAGGCTGTTAATTTGTAATCATGTTTGCGATGCGTAATGAATTTTTGTTCGTTAGTTATCTATGAGAATATCAATAGCTGAGTTCATATAAGTCTTGGGATATTGTTTTTAATAGCTAGATCACGGTTCGTTCCTACAGTCAATAAATGAGAGAGTGAATAAAAAAAGTATTTTACCGTCACCCTTTCAAAGCTCTCATTATTAGTGCTTTGCCACAAGGCAGTAAAATCAAAATTGCGTCGTTTTTCGAACGCTTGTATGGAGTCAAGGTTTAATTTTGTGTGCCACCGCATTTTTTACATTGATATTCGCGGTTTCAATAAACTCCTTTGTCCAGACTGCGTTTTATTTGTTCCGGTCCTTTAATGTTAATTGAAAATCGTGGTAAGTGCACCCGATGAGGTCGCGATTGTTTAAAGTATTGTCGGACGTTTGTTTTTTGTTGATTCGACAAATTCTTTTGTGATTTTCTTTGCATTTATTGTAATAGTAATACCTAACACATTTTCATTTAAATGTCTTAATGAACAGACGGTAACAAATCAAATTCTGACCCAATAGTCATATCCACGAAAACAATCTCCAATGGCAGTGGTGTTCATTTAAATTATTAACTTAATGATGAAAGGTTAACTTGGTAAAGCATCCAAGGTATTCTTAATTTATTGCGCATATTTACATTCATGTGATTGTCAGACTGTTAAGCAATTAATTAATTGCACGATTGATTCTCAGTACTTCGCCGAAATGAAGATGTCGGCGAATAATTTCGGCGACTTTCACATGTCACCGATTAATTTTAATCGATCACATAAAATGTTATTAATCAAGGAACAATATTCAATATTTATGTATATTTCTCCGTATCATAACTACATGGATTTATTTAAATTGCCGTCTCTTAATTTATAAAGGCCACCGACGAATCCAAATTGAAAATTAACCCCATTTGGACACACCTCCTGGCGCTCACTTTTTTTTACATTCTTTTTACATCATGTCAACACCGTCGATAAATTATTACCGCACTAACAAGCTATTATTATGGACCCTGACATTTTATTTAAGGTAATTTCGGGCAAAATTGAAAATTTTCACCCAAAATTTTTGGCCTGCGGTGCATCAGGAATGGGTTTTTGAGATTTATGGCCAACGATTTAAGAGTTATTTAAAATTCTAATTCATTGTTTATTCTGTCGATATAAAATCTTATCGATTTCTTGGAATGGTTATCTGGTTCGATATAACTTGAAAGTTTTAAACGGTGACGTTTTCATATAATTAGCATACTAATTTTTTTATTTTAACCTGTGTCGTGTGTCGAAAAGTCCCAAAGTGGATCGAGTCAGGTGGCCCTCATTGGGCATAAGTTCATTGACACCGGTCAGGTAGGACCAGTAGATGATTGATCTGCTTCCTTATCACACGCCGTCGCCTACGTGCGGCGTTCTCAAAGAAGTCAAAGACACATTGTCTACAACCAGAGAAGCGTACGCTAATAGCACTACAACTTTGCCCAAAACATTATCTAACATATCGTAAGTTGATTTTACTCAATGTCAATATTTTTCGTTGTTACAGAGCGTTCAGACATGGAACAAGGACATTAAAGAAATGTAAGGCTTTTTTTCTTTTTTTTATTGATTACAAAAACTACGTGACGCATAATAATAATTAATTTATTAGCGAAAGTGTGGACAGCACGGATGAAATAAATATTGAAAATTAGCGTCAGTACCGGAGTTGAGATCAATTTCATGGATATCATTTTACGTTCCCAATTTACATTTCAATGCAGCCCTTAATTCCATTTAATTAAGATTCAATTTAAACCTTTAATAATTACGTTGCTGTAAATGTGTGGCGCCATCTGAATGTGAGTGGACATTTGGTAAATTGAAAAACTGACAGTTTGCAGTAAGTGGCTCCAATCGTGACCCCTTTCACCTTAATGATGATGAGATAATTGAATTTTCAATATTTTCAATAAGGTTCAGTGTGACATAGAGCTTTTAATATTTTATTATGGTTCATTTATTGACAAAGTTTCGAATTGAACTTTGTTGTTTATAGATTAAAGCCTACTCTAAGCTCTAATGAATACGAGGCATATATAAAAAAAGCGCTCTAATGATGGATGATTGCATTTCCAAGATTGATTTCAATTGAGGGTTGATAATTCACTGTGTTTTATTGTTTAAGAAAAACTTGTTAAAACGCCATAATTATGCAAATGTTTGCCGACGTGCAGTAGGTAGGCTGGCGCCGCAGCTAATTTAGAAAGTTATTTTTATATTTAAATTGTTGCGTTGAACGATTTTTTTCAAGTTATTTATTTAACGCCGACGGGTACACAGTTTTCTGTAATTGGACATTATTTGGGTTTACTCCTACGTACCAATCCGTCATAATTTCACGTACCGGTTAGGTAGGCATTACACATTCTATAAAATAACAATGGTTCTTTTTATTTGCAGATGGGACATTCCTGCTCTACTCGAGAAAGTTCCGAAATTGGGAGCAGTCATAGATTTGACGAACACATCCCGTTATTACAATCCTCATGTATGTACCTACAACATTCCAGGTTTTTAAGACGAGCCTATTATTAATGACATAGTAGCACAACAAAAAGAGTACTCAGGCACTTTCGCACATACCGCATACCGAAATGGACATCTTAGTTTCATAAACATTCCTCTGTGGGTTGTTATTAGTAATGAAAGGTAACAACCACTCTGCGCTAACAAATGTAAGACAACGTGTAGGGCTAGTTACGACTCTTACTTGTTCGGATAGCGCCCGTAGGAATCTCGGCCCGCCCGCCATGGGTTAGAATACCGGGAAGCTATAAAATTATGTTCAGTTTTACGATTGAAAGTCACATTTTCCAGTACGAGGCTTTGTTCGTTCTTGCGTCTGATTGCCTTGCATTCATCTTCTAGCATAATCCGATCGTAAAATATGGTTTCCATGGAGCAGTTGACTCTTAGCCCGTTGTAGTCCAAGTCGCCAAACGACATGCCCACAGCTTAAGGCGTTACCAGGTCTTTATATTCCTTAATTTATAGTTATGCTGTAAGTTTCATAATGTTATGATGTACGTGTTAATTGAGTGATGATAGCTAAAGTTGGCTTTTGCTACTGGCATATCATATTCAAATTACTAGTTAGTAAACATAATTGTAAGACTCTCATTTTGGTGAGTCGGTTAAAGCTGGTGATTGATTTCTGGCTCGGCTGCGATTCCGTGGGAAATTTGGAACGCATTTTAATGTTCTGTCGTTTGACATTGATCAAATTTGCTGATTGCCGTTCAGACTGGCGCCATAAGATCCAACACTTGGTTTTTAAATGTAGTCCTAAATAATCCAATGCTTACTTCGAACAAAACGGTACTAAATGAGTAACACGCTACGAACATCATGGAGACAAGCCTGCAAGTCGACAAGGCGGCAAATTCTATGAAGAATGTGCGTCGGATAGCTGTGAACGCCGTAAAGCTAGTTGTGACACACAATTGTGACTTGTTGGCCCATTATCCACACTTCAACACTCGTAATAAACGTTCAGGGCTCTCCTGATACATTCGTTGCCATTGTGATGGCCCATGGTGCTTTGCTAATGTGTATGACGAGTGGGCACCGTTATTCGACTGTCGGGTGAGAAATTTTGCTGGATGTAAAGTTCTGCATGAACTTTATGCTTGAGGTTTTTAAGTCAAAGGGCATGTGTTGAGACAGATATTTAATTTGATTTTAATTTGACACATGGTGCGCTAAATAGCGGTGTTCAGCAGGATCTGGTTAAATTGAAAGCTGAACTCAAATTGATATTATTATGTGCCAACTTCCAAAAGCATGGCGGATGTTGAACTGACTGGTATTTTGGAACACTTGTTTATCTTCTTTAACTTGAAAGCCAGTCAGCACTTTTGTATACTTGTTGACATACAGTCTGGCACCCAAATGGGAGTTGGTTGGAAGTGTGTTGGAGTCATACTTTTTGTCGCCCTTGTCGAGCATAACAACGATACTAATCACTGTCAACGCTTGATCTGTCAAATCGACGCCTAGTTAGCTTAAAAAAAAGTATAAGATCAGTAAACTTAGATAGGTTTACTAATCTTGTACAGTTTGAACAAAAGTGTTGAAGCACATGTAGACAGGCATACAAATCACACAGTTGATTGGAAGAGGCAGGTTGGCATCAAGTGTCCCGTCGCTTCGGGGCACGAGACTACGACACCCTTCAATGTCGTGTCGACGCTTGACAGACGTGTCATATTGACGCCTGCAGCCTAACACGCACTATGGTGACAATATTTATCACAGGACTTTCTTAAATTTTGTTTATGAATTTCCACAAATTACTCGACTTATGCCTTGTCGCGGTAGACCATACAAAGCAGTTACTTATAGTTTAGAAGTAAAATGTACCGTATAATGACTGAAATCTATACAGATTTAACCTAAATATAAGTCCGTATTAGAAATAAATATATATATTTAGAATTAACAATAAGAAAATTCGTTCCGACATTTGGCTTATTGTAATCTTCATTAAATTAAGTGCAACTAATCGCTCACTAATATGTCAATGACCTCATAAATTCCATATTGATGTGCTTATTCAAACATCTTATTCGTTTTATATGTCTAATACATACGATTAATAAACTAATATTAAATAAGCTATTAATTAAGCCGCAGTGAAGTTGACTGGTTTAGATTTCGACACCTCTCTAATCTGATTGGTAATTGTCATTCGTTGACGTCTAGTGACTCTTCACTCACTTCATTATTATGTGCCTCAGATTTGTCAATAGATGGAGTGCTCAGACGTGTACTTTGTAACGAGTTTGTACAGTCAACAAAATAAGTCAGTAGCTGCCGTAGCTGGTCACAATCAAATTGGATATGATCTCTCTCTATCTGTGTAGAGAGAAAGAGTCTATTCTATTATATTTCTTCTTATGGCAAGCAAAGCCGATGTCGAACATTCTGCCAATGTCTAAAGTTAATTGGAAAAGGAAGTGTACATGATAAAAATCATCAGACGATGACGACTAAAAAGGTGTATTTGTCAGCGTCCCTATTTTCATCTAGTTCGGCCGCTGTTACGTGCATTATTTCTCCATTCCTTAACTCCTCTGTGCCACATAAACCATCGACTGTTTCATGCTCTACTTACATTCTATAATCTCATTATTAAATACGTATCTTTAATAACACGATCATTTGAAACCGGCTTACAGTAATGTGTACTTAACTTTTCATTTAATTTCTCGACCCGTGTTTTGGCGGTTCGTTTGAACGACTTTACAAGTAAATTAAGGTTTATTGTTTTTTGGAATTAACGTTATTTACTCTGTGCCTTTGCTTAAGTTGTCTTAAAAATTACTTTATGAATAATTAGCATAAGCATATCTAAAATCTTTCAATATTTCAAGCAAATAAATCGGTACACGCAAAGGAGCATTACTGTGTAAATAATTATTGGTTTCTTTGTTATAGGAATTACTATCGAAGGGCGTACTACACAAGAAAATTTTAATGCCAGGCCGCATAATACCTCCCGAGGACAAAGTGACAGAGTAAGTCCATCTTCCCCGGCGCTGTTTACGTGCGATTAATCGCGGTCTCTTGTAAGACGTCTTCACGACGACGCCGAGCCTTTTTAGCTCGCCCAAGTAGAAGATGTATCTCACACACATACATACATGTTCCAGACGTAATCTTTATCTCATAAACCTTTGAAAGTCAGGCATTGAGAAGTGACGTAGTATTTGTTGTGTTAATATCGAACCGCGACAATATTTCATACTGGAATATAGTAAGAGATTGTGCGTATCGACATTCTTTTAAAGGCTCTCGAAAACCATGGAGCGTTTAAAATTATTGCAGCTCTATATCATTCAACAGACAGCAGCCACTAAATACTAGTGATTGATATGGACTTTATTCGACAACATTTCGCCTAAGGATGAGACGGCTTAACAAGTTTACACTCCCCTTATACGGTGGTGCGTAAATCAGAAACAGAACAGCTATCTATCAAAGCGCGGAGTTATCGTTTTGCATTCGCGGCGGATTTTAATTTGAAGCGTCGAATTGGCGCCATTCGTAGGCCGAATATGGGTGATGTTATAAATCTACGCGGGGTGCGTGGGCGGCGCGGCGCGCGCGCCTAAGGGCCGCCGTCGACCCGACCGGTGTCGGTAGAGGTACCTATTCTCGTATTCAATTGAACTTGGTCACATCTAGCGCTTGTGTCGATGGCGTCTGCCTCCCACGCGGGATCCGATGCCTTTCGGAATTTGAAAGGCATTTGTCGCAGCAACGATGCGTGTGCTCACGTGTAGCAGTTGTCCGGCTGTCCCCCTGCAACTAAAACACACGGCGTTTTATTATAGTCGTAAACTTTAACACTATCAAAGTAGTCATATTACTATTAGTATTTCTGTTAATTGATATGTTTATTAAAATACTAAATGCAGTCTTTTTTGTATTCGATGGTGACAGATTTATTTAGTCGCGGCAATAAAAGCTTGTGTAGAGCTTGCATATTATAAAAAAATCATTGGATCTTTGTCATAATTTCCTCTAAAGCTCATTACATTTTCATAATCTGTTAATTTATGAAAAAAAAAATATAAAGTCCAGATTTTCGTGTTGGGATGTTTTTAGCACTTTCCTCCTGCAATGTGCTGTTCAGAAAATGTATCAGAATGAAATACGAGCCATTCACACTGACTATCAATAAATAAAATGATTTGCTCAGCTTTAACTCTAGAGATTATCTCGATCATTTGTCTGGTCTTTTGTTCGGCGCTGCGCCCCATCGTCGGCCGTCATAGACATAAATAACCATCGGCATTTCTAAGATAGTTCGCTGTTGTTATCAAGGTGCGGACCTCGCATCTGTTTGTCAGTTAACGTTTGACTAATGCGCCACCCGTATTGCTACTTCAAATCTTAACTAAAAGGCACGTCGACTTAATGACAGGTCTATATGTTTTGAGAATAGGATACTACGGGGAGATTCTCACTATTCTAATATATATGTTGAGACTAGAGAAACTCCTCTTTTTTCACATAAACCAAAGAAAATTTTCATTTGAGCGGTTGCTATTTTATTTAGAGACAAGATTTGAGTCGTCTTTTCACTTGCAAGTTAAGCTAAACTCTCACAAGTGTAGAAAAATGAAATAAAAATCAGCTAAGCTTAATAGAAAATATTCTTTATGAGTAAACTCTAACGGAAAATCCGCTTGCAACGCGCGAAAAATTTTCTACATAAATTACATCACACTGCAATTTAGTCTAGACAGGTAACTTGTTCACCCGAACAAGAGAACTAATAAAACCAAGCTATTATTTTATTTTTATAATAAATTGAGGATAAATATATTGTCATGAGACCTTCATTTATACGACCTTTTACTGAACGGAGATGATCGGACGCGCGTTCGTAATGATGCTCGCGTGCTCACCCGGTTCATTTATCACGGCTGTATTTTTACTTGTTTTCCATGTCGACTGTCGACAATCATGTCGTCATTACAAACCCGTTCGTGTACATATCACCCCGTCTATAAATTGTGAACACCGCCGGTGGTACCGATTGTCCGTTTAATAGATTTTTACTGCTCTGCTTTTAAGGGTTTTATTGTTTTGTCGATTTATTCGCTGTTACCGATTCCTCTCTACGCCCATTACAGGCCTATTTTCCGGGAAGTGGGTGATAAAGTTAATGTTTCACTCGACAATGGACGTATAATCATTTATAGATTTTACTATCTCCAAAAATGCACACAATGAAATACGAGACTTGATACACCCACGGGTTAAAGTCATCGCTTAATCCAATATTGATACATCAGATTCTATGTCATCCACACTTGTTAAATCCGCTTCTGAGCTTTTTTCGCCTTTGTTTTTTGTTTGTGATAATATTAGCGCATGATTGAGACTTATAACGAGACAATTTAACATAGTATCTATTAAGTCATTTTTTTATTTTTAGTCTGTTCAATCACGGTTGGGAAAACCGAAAAAAACTGGACTTTGACCTGGCGTCTAATAGACCCAACTGCTGTGACATCAACTATGGATACACATAGTTTGCATATACAGTAATCAAACAATATACCTATGACGCGTGTGCAAAAAGTTCGTTTGACATCATCGAGATTATAGCCAGCTTCCAAGAAAATTTTGTCTGTGGTCGTGGCGATCCTAAAAGACAATAGACGCTTCTTCTTTAATGATGCCTCAATAAAGTATGTCCACGTACGTATCTTGCGAGCTGTGAACTCGTTTATCGCACTAAAGGTGTTAAAAGTAAATTCTCACGTTGTTGACTGTTTGTCTAGTAAGAGGCCAGTGTAAATCAGAGTAAGATAGGAGACTTCTGAGCGTGATAACAAACACATAAATATAGAGACCGCCAGCCATTGTCCAAATTTACTGTCACTAACCCATTCTACTAACACTGTGAACGGTTATTTTTCCCTAACCGTCCGACGATAATGTGGTGTTGAACGTTGAATTATTAGTGTTTTGATCAACGGCGACCGATATAATTACTAAGCAGTTTTTACGACAGTTTTTCTCCTTATCCACAAGAACTTATCCTTTCAGCTTTTCTGTTTCTCTAAAAAGCAATGAGTTACCCAAACAACGATTATTAGTTATAACGTTAGGCTGGTTATGTTAATATCGTACTATACTAATGAACGCGATAAGATCGTATCAAAGCTATCACGTAGCGCCAATTACACCTGGCATGGCATACCAGCAAACAATATTTTCTCCTTATATCAATATTAACTTTCATATTTATTACGCTATTCATAACTTGCTCAACTATAATAACATAAATTCTATAGTAGAATGATGAAACGAATTGCCGATTTTCTATAATGTCTATAATAATGCTAATAACTTGTATATTACAAGTTGTTGAGCGTAATAGCTGATCTAAATATCGACAATGTTCGAGTATTCTTTATTACAGAGTGTGGATAATCATTTGGACCACACAGAGTGGGTATAATTGAGACATTGTATGTATTATTATATAGTTGTCCTGTTATTAAACCTACTTTTATATACTTGGAGTTGTTACGAAAGTTCTCGGTTGCATCGTACTCTGAGTTAATTAAACGCTTACGAAACCCAGTACATGATTTGATTAGAACGTGCCCTTGTTTTAATACAAGTAATTATTTTCTGGTCTCGGCGAGTAATGATGACAAGTTTGATGTATTTGAGCGACATTTTGTAGATTAAAATGTTCATTATACGTTCAGAACAAATGTATAGATTAGTAGTAGGTAAAATGTAGTGTTTTTGATAATTATTTATGTAATAAGTTTGATAACATTTCTTTTGAGACTACAATAATCATCTATAGAGCTGCATTTAATAATGAGCTTGTTTATTAAATTGAAAACATCAACACTGGATATATCGTGTTGGTGTTGTCAGATTAAGGGTTTTCAGTAAATTTCTGTTTTTTATAATTTTTTTACAACTGGTTTATAAACTTATCAGTTTATTTAATTATCAGATGCGTAGTAGCTTGTTTTTTTTTTATTTTGCAATTTCATGTCGAAGTTGCAAAAAAAATAGATATTTTTATCCGATTACGATTCTCGTAAAAATTTACTTAACAATAAACAAATGACAGTACACGCTGATTCACTTCATTAATAAGGTTCGTACCGTACTTCCAACAAAAATTATGATCGCAATCTAAAAGATATCAAATGATCTCATCACGAATTATCGTTATTAAGAATTATTCACATTAAAGTTATGACTGTACTGTACAATAATTACGCTAATTATACAGTCACAGAAATTCTAATGAATATAACGCGTTCTAGGACTCGAGTGCTGAAATTAATTAATTCATACTCACATAATAATATGTCTGGTCAAAGTTTTGTGTAAAATGAACATAATACGGCAGTTTTATGTGTCATTGGCGCCGTTTCTAATGATCTCGCTAATTAATTTGCACATCCTACATCTTTAATTGGTGACGAATCGCATTGTTGTGGTTTTATTACTATTATTCTGATTACCATATAAGGATGGTCGGGTTTTCGAGTTTTGTTAGTTCTTCTAATATTGGTTTATTCGTTTATTGTTGTAGATTTATGTCATTGGTTGGTCAGTGGTCAAATGAAAGCATGTTTTTCTAAAAAAATATAACTATCTACACGCTTACATTTTTATTTTAAAGTTTAGCAAGATTTTATTTATTTAACCATTTATGTACACACATATATAAACAGACAAGAAGAAAAGAACAGAAAAATACGTACAAAAGTGATGCTTATTTCTAAAGAAATCTCTTCCAGCATACCTGCGATAGGAAAGTAGATAAAGAGATGTAGACACCGTGTGTAAGAGTAGAAAAAAATACATTAAAAAAATAAAACAATTCACTTAATAAAATAAAATAAATAATAAGAGAAAATTATAATTAGCATCGTCTGAATTGAAGATCGAAGTAGTTTCGCTACCAACGCCGTTGTTGAAGTTACAACGCGCTGCTGTTCATGTAATATATAATATTATATGAACAGTCAAACCGAGCTATCCACAACTTAGGTATACCTTTTTTTGGGTGGTAAATTATAAAATAACTTTTCCCGCTCTGGGCGGAGCGGGAGGGCGTGTCAGACTCTTACTGACTAAAAGCCACCCGTGTTCCTTCGGTTGCCATGTTGCCAGGGGCCACGGTATCCCTTTCGGACTTTCCCGCAACCCCGGCAGGCATCGGCCCTAGCGGACCCCGCCAGTTCTGCTGACATTTCTTTGAGGCGCGCGTGGAACACAACGCGCCGTAGACCCGGGCCTGGTCCTTATCGGACGGCAAGCTACCCATTGCTCACCGTCCGCAAGCCCGCGCCTACGGTGGCCGGGAATTGGCCTGCGATTTCTGACGCCCAGGGCGTCTCCTGCGGCGGTTAGGGGCGTGAGGGCGCGAAGTTTGCCTCTCCCTCATGCGTTCCGCCTCCTCTTTCGCGAGCATTATTGCTTCGCAGAAGGAGGTGACGGCCTCCCATGCCCTCTCGCTCCGTACCAGGGCCGGTCGCGAGAGATCACAGACGCCGATCGATTCCACGAGGACAGGCGGTGCTTCGCCCAAGCCGGGCAGACTTCCATCGTATGCTCCACCGTGTCCTCCGGTCGATCCACACAACGGTGACACCCGGGCGAACTTAGGTATACCTAAGTACTAATTTAAAACAATGAATATTAAACTTGCTTGCGACGTAACGCACCTTGCGCTAATACTAAATAGCCTGCTTAGCTGCAATCAACTTGGGAGTAGCGCGGTTGGTCACAGTTCTAACCTAACCTAACCCATTTCACCCAGTTTACAATTTTTCGACTGTTTATAATCTAACGGAAATAATACCGATACATTATAAACTAACGGTTCTCAATCTTACGGTGATACGTATAAAGCACCATTAACCGAATTGTTTCCAATTCTTTAACAAACATTCTGAAACAATCAGAAAAGCAAAACCTTTAAACTTGTTTGTCAAACTCTACTGCAAGGATTAAACCATAATAATTACTGTGGTTAACTCGAAACGATGCTGAAATGAAACGACTCAATATCATCGACATTAAAGTAATAATGACCAGTTCGTTTGGATTTAATCATTGTATTGTTGTGCCGGCGGCAACTCGGCTAGACCACAAATGAAGCAGGAAGAGGTACCTATTCTCAGAATTGGCAATAATAATCGCAACAATTGTCGAGTTAGAGACATTAAGTGCCAGCGCAAACTGTGCGTCTTGTCGCCGCAACAAGACGCAGAGTTGTCGTTTGCATATGCGTCTTGGCACTGAGACTACCCCTGTGTTTAGCTGTCGTTTGTTTTTGAGACTAGTCCTTACGACAGACGTCGTGCAAGAAGCGATTTTACGTATTTCGACGTCCGATTTTAAATATTGACATGAGTTATCCATGTTGAGATTCTCTGTCGCATGCGACTGTCGTCAGGTGTGTGCACCGTGCGTCTTTTCTCTGCGACAAGTAGCGAGAGCATGTTGCAGAGTCACAACGACAGGCTAAGGGAGTCGCCCTTAGCCTGTCGTTGCGACTCTGCAACTAGACGCCAAGTATGCGGAGGTTTGAACAAAATATATGAAAATTCAGCCGTCTAAGCTGTCACAGTCGCATGTCGTATAGTGTGCGCCATGTCTCAACCAACTGATTTTATTTTACGGGTACTAGAGTATTGCGGGACACGTAATGTGTGAGTCAGTGCTGTTATGGCAGATGTAGATGACTGTATAATGGGGCTTGCACAGGATGGCTAATATGTTAATAATAATATTAAGGGCTTTTGTATTCGTACCGGTTGATTCAGTGTTTGTTTCATTCTGAATTCATCATCAAATTTAGAAAATTGAAATAATGGAATATGTCAGAAAACAGATTTGATTGTTTTTCAGAACTTGAATTGGTACTATTTATTTGCCACATAATCATTTAGAAAATTAACGACTTTATAAATATGAAGAACATTCATAGTTATTGAGAAAATATGAAAGAAAGTTAATTCGGAAAAGTTGTGATCAGATAATACCTAGCTCTCAGAATAAATCACATGCTTAAAGATGTTTTCATACGAAGTTTATTTTCACAACCTGAACTTGTGAAACTAATCATCTAAATCAAACATACGAATTAAAGAAAAGAATTCTTCGTTCTATGAAATGGAGTTTATCTGACAAGACTTAGGGTGACCACCTCAGAAATATATTTTTCTACTAGCTTCCGCAGCGGCTTGGCCCGCGTGATATCTTTATAAATTATAGCCTATGTTACTCAGTGATATTTAGCATTCTACTGGTGAAATAGTTTTTAAAATCGGTCCAGTAGTTTTTGAGTTTATTCATTACAAACAAACAAACAAAAAATGTAATCTTTTCTCTTTATAATATTATTATTATATCATATTAAAAATAATATGATATCCCCACCGCCGTATCTCTACGTTGACGTCGTGGTGGGGCTTGCGCGCTCCGAACTCTGGGTCTGTGCCGGTAAAGTTTACTTTGCCGAAACAGGTCTAGGGTGAGGAGCCAGACCAAGAGAAATACAAAAACCCGCAGGGCAGCATGTGGCGAGCTGTTGGGCAGTAGCGACCTCACGGACTCTTATCTTCCGGGAGAAGTCTTGTTCCTCACCTCTGGCTTGCCTTTATTGGCCGGCTAGAGTGAACACTGACGAGGAACAGAGCTCCCACCTCATTCTTGCCTTTATTGGCTGGCTTGAGTGGAGATTCGCAAGAGCAAACATGCTCGGAGGAAGGAAGTATTCCAGTAAGATGCTGGTAGGGATCTTGACCGTACTTCCGGGATTGTCCTGATAGCCGTGGAATACCTCTCCACTCCTCATAAGCACCTCAGGACATGTTGCCCCCTTGTCGCTTCGACACTTTGTGCTAGCGACCATTTTCGGGGGCCCATTATTGAGTGTGCAAGTCACCCCCTGCCATTTTATCCGTGTACATATAAACATTAATCAGGCAAGGGCCATAGTCCTTCCATAGTTCCAGGTAACCAGTCCACTTTAGCCACCCAAACCCATAGTCCGATATCTTTGTTTCAATATCCTGCAATAGTCCTACACCAACCGGGGGTTGTCCTTGGGTGCCCTTGCGTAGTGCGAACAGGGATAGTCGTCGGTTGGTGCCTCAATACTTAAAAAATTCTAAGGGGCCTCTGCGACTTGGATTTGGCCCCTCGTACGCCTTCCAAAGATCCGGGACCCCAGGGTCCCGAGATATGTTTAATATATATATATAAATAATAATATGATATAATAATAATAGTCCTTCCATAGTTCCAGGTAACCAGTCCACTTTAGCCACCCAAACCCATAGTCCAATATCTTTGTTTCCATATCCTGCAATAGTCCCACACCAACCGGAGGTTGTCCTTGGAGGTTGCCCTTGCATAGTGCGAACAGGGATAATCGTCGGTTGGTGCCTCAAAAATGTCAAAAATGTCTAAGGGGCCTCTGCGAGTTGGCTTCGGCCCCTCGTACGCCTTCCAAAGGTCTGGGACCCCAGGGTCCCGAGATTTGTCAAAGACATTTAAAAATATGATATAATAATATTATTACAAAGAGAAAAAAAAAATCGGTGGTAACCACCCTGTATTTGTAACTGTGAACTGTTTCCGGACCGTTTGCCGTCTCGCGAGACGTGAGACCGTCTCGACTATTTTAGGAGACGATCCTTCGCACAAATAATGTCGATGACGTCACGGATTTAAAAGTAGCCCCGTGCTACGTCATCTTACTTTATGACCACGTATTTGCATAACGTCAAAACTTTTCGAGATTGTTCTCGGGAAGAAAATATTGAATATTGATTTACTTCCTGTCCCAGTTAAGAAAGTTGCCTAGTTTCGATAATCGTATTCGTTAAGTTTGAAATTTTTTCCAAAATAGCTGTGAAGATTTTGAAATGTCTAGAAATAAAAATATATTTTTCTTAAGAGTTTTCTTTTGTTAACCAATAAAGTTTATTTATTATTGTTATTATACAGGACAATATCATAATAAGTCTTATAGAAGGACTTGGACTATATTTCTAGTCTAAACTTCAACAGAAGTGATTCGATTTTATTGTTATTTGTACTGTTGTCGCCATGATGGATTTTCTTTGTGTAAATCTTAGTGGTTTTTCTTTTGAAAAGAACTGTGTACACAATGGGTGATTTTAAAATTGAACCGTTCTTCTTAAGATTACTATTTAAGGAATACTGTGTTATTGTAAAAGACATTGTAATGAAAGTGTATTCTTTACATATTAATGCTGAATTTGAGAATATCCATGAATAACAATCTAGCTTTTTGCGATTCGGTAATTTTAAGACTCGGCATTGTATATGGTTCTAAATCATATTTAAAGAAAGGATCAAGAAAATAAGTTTTTCCATATATTTGGTCTCAGAAATCACCTTTACACGATCCGCAGACACTGAAAGGCACGAAGGCACAGATGAACTGTGACGAAGGTTACTCTGGGGGCTATTCTGAAACTTTCCCGACGTAAACATTTAAGGAATGGGGTGTCATGGCTTTTGTCCTGATTGAATGGCGCTACTTTTGACAATCACTCTCTTGTGATCACTGTATTTGTCTAGGGATGCCACGACTGCCTTTGCAATATATATTTTTCAAGGAAACATTCGTGGGAAAACGCTATCTACGAGTAGATTCACGAAGTAAATCTTTGTAACTGGAGACGTTTGTCATTTGTCATTTTTAATGTTTCCGCAAAACTTGCTTCTCTCGGTTTTTGTTTATAACTGAATTATAACCCAATAGTAAGTCATAATAATTGATGTGGATACTTTGTGAAAGCTTGGAAACAGTTCTCAAACGAAACTTTCTATTACATTAGACAGATTTGGATGTATCCCAAAATTATTTTTTAATGATACTTCTCTAAAAGTCCTAGATAACTTGGTCCTAACTTGGATTGTATCCAGATTCAAAGAGACAGATGACAACCCTACTCTTAGGATTCTGGACAATAGTGTGACTAATGTTTGTGGTGATATAGCTCCACTATTGTGCTCGTAAAATTTTCAGACAATTTTGCTATAAATATACACCGAAAGTGCCGTACTAATAATAAAATATAATAGCTTATTTCTAACTGAATACAACAATAACTTCTATACAGCGGTACGTCCTTAAGATAAAATTATTATTTATTACTTTTATAAGCTTTATCATTCCAAACTGTGTTTTTTGTAACAACTAAAACCTAAACTTTATTTTAATTTACTCTTTGTTTAAACTTCAAATCACATTTGTTAAAATCTAAACATATATGCAAATTAAATTGAAGTGTCTGTTTGTTTTGGTCAAAATAACAGCTTTTTACTAAATGCATACGAAAATAAATACGGTACTTATAGTAAAAAAAAAAAAAAAATTACAACATTTTTGTCTGTCTGTTCCGGCTAAACTCAGGAACTTGTGGACCGATTTTGACGGGACTTACTTAACTGAGACGACTTTTATTTTAGAAAAAGAATTATGGCCCACGTGGGCGCAGCCGCGGGTAGCACTTAGTGAAAAATAAAACTCAAAATTCTTGGATTGACAGCTCCTTGAATCTTTTAATATTTGGTAATTCCATAAATGCTGCCATTATCGTCCCCTCGATCCACCCTAAATAAGAAACAATATTTACTGACACTATCAATTGGCAATCACGAAATATCGGGGGAACACCATCAGCTCCTGCGATTTCATAATAAAATGATTTCTTTACAGGTCTGTCACCACTTAAATGTTGTCGTTATTGCTGTTATTTCGAAACAGTCATAAAATTTCCATTAATATTATCTGTATCAAATAATCAATTGGTTTTTGGTGCGAAATATGCTATTAAATTAAATCTTGGCATAACACTTATAGGGAATTTACGTTTTTATGAGTAACCTTTGGCATTATTTGTATTAGCTTTATGTTTTAATGCTAATAGTTTATGAATTTGTTTTAAATTGGTTGGCTGGGGTTAATAATTATTTCGGTATAATTTAATCCTCATTCTTTCTGTCATGTTTGCCATATAAAAGGTTATTTATTCCTCATTACACTTTATAGATTCTTCTTATTAAATGTAGTGACATTGATTTGTACTTATTACTATCACGCACATCACATAAAACTGTCAATATAAACCGACTCTAAATTATTAACCCAATCTCTTTATAAACTTTCCTTTTAACTTTCCAGATTTTTTATAGTCTTTTAAAGTACATTGATATTCATAGCCATTAAATAATTTCATAGTAACTTTAACTAATATACCATACGGTGCGTTTAATGTGAGATTATGTGAGCAAAACTATTTAAATGAGAAAACTATTTGAATTATATTTCGACGAAACTTTACTCATTTAGCTTTATGTTGGAATCTGCTCGTATTGAATTTACGGTCGCAAAGGGTAGCTAATATTTATCTTCTTTGACTGTGATCTTTTAAATTAGATCCTTTAAATTAATTTCATTTTCTACTCATGAACATTCAGGAGCAACTACAAATCATCATTTATTTGAGGTCGACGTTACATGTCTTTTTCTTCCATAGTTCTTCTATTAGTCTTCATCTCGGTAGTCATCATCATCTTTCACACAAGTCCATCGTTTCTTTGTCTTCCCCTACTCGTTTAACTCCATCCACATTCATACTCAAAACATATCGTCATTTTATATACGTTATCTATTCTTCTAATAGAATTCTATATCAGCTTCTCAATCACTCATGTTTCATTCTGAAGAGATACATAAAGTCCATCACGTCTTTGCTTCGCTAGTAACATGTAATCCTTTAATTCAAACGACTGTCTGCAGTTTTCTGCCTAGAGGCATGACTACCACTTGTCGATAACTCAAGTGCTTCGACTGAAACGTGCAATTTATTTAAACTGATAGTCGCAAAATACTAGAACTATTAATTAGATTCAAAACTTCGGTGTTTAAACATTCATTATATAACCATATATTACCTAAAGGACAGACAAGTTGTTGGGAAACGTAGCATTAGTAGAACAGGATCGCGTGCGCATCTTGGATCAAGGCGATGTATCACTAGGTAATTACTTCGCGACGGCAGTCTGCCACCGACGGTCGTGCAGTTTGCACGCCGTAAACACGAACTTGATGACGTGCCTACGATACTCCAGCATAAATTATATTCCAACTACACACAACACTAAAGCTTCATTAAGTTTATGTTCAAATCATTAAAATAGTTTTGATAGTCTCGTGGTCCTTCGTGTCTTCATCTTATATGTTTAATAACTTTGTAATATTAATGATCGGTACGACCTCACTGTCTTCACCGTGCATAATGAACCCATAAATCTCTCAATTACTCTCCTATTTGTAGCAAGATCCTGCTTTTAACTTCGGAAGGTCCTGCACTCCTGCTTTATTTGTCACCGGATGCATATTTCTGCTTGTATTTAATCCACGTCTGACCTTTAACCCGTTGTTTTTCAACGTTGTTTTTAGTTGTGAGGACGCCCTGGATCGCATGGGAACCTCCTTGCTTCTTATCTCGCGTTGTATCAAAATGTCGCCTATTATCTCTGTTTGGGGCACTTTCGGCGCTTGTTGGGTACCGACACATAACGACGTGTACGCTCCTACCATGATGGATGCGTTCGCGTCGCGTATGTGAGGTCCGGTGTCTTGTGAAAGCATGTTTGTCATTTTCTATTCTACGCAGTAACTGGATTACTTGATGGAATTTACTAAAATAAATCGTTGTACGAGTATAATAGAAGCGTTTTATAGGCTGCAATAAAATCAATCCGGAAGGTTTTTTGAACAGTGACTTTTGGGGTAACTGTGCCTAAATACAATGACAATAAACCAGGAACAAGTTTGGAAATGTTGAAATTATAATAAATGTCGTTATTAATTCGCAATAAAATTATTAAACAGTTTATACGCATATTTTATGATCGTATGTCGTCAAACTCGTGTAATGGTCTTGTAAATTTGACATTTTATGGACTACAAAATTTTAAAGCTTATGATCTTTTTCATTAAAACCGCGGCTTATCGATTATGTTCGAGTTTATATTTACTTCGAGCAGCCAGCATTCAGATATCATCAGGAGATTAATCAATGTAATCCGTAGGATTAACATATTTATGTCAATTTATCTATTAAATTTTAATGCATTTTAATTTAAATTTATTATGTGTTGGTGATTGGCAAACATTGTGAAACAGCGGAATATCTAAGTGATCCTTTTTGCGTAGCTCTCGGTCATCTTCACAAATATTCTCGGCTGGTGTCGGAGGGGCAATAATAATTGCAGCGATGCCTCCTGGTAGTTACATAAATTTTCCAATAAGGCAGGGGCACGGCAGTGGCACCGCAGCCGGTGTGCCATGAAAAATACCCGGATTATAACTCGGGAGCGATCTTACCGTACAGATAAGACCGCTAGATATAAATTATCTCACAAACGCAAGACGCTACTAATATTAAATAAGAAAGCATGTAATTCACGTAGCTTCGATCTGCCGCCCGAGTAATAAAATACACAATTTTGACAGATTTTAAATAATGACGTCCGTGCTGGTCAGGAAATGCTTAGAAAGTTTGTATGTTACAATGAACTGCTTTGAAGTCGTTCAGTGATCATGTCGACCTTGCATGTGATTAATTGTAGCCATTTGTAGAACATTTCGTGTTTTGTCGTTAACATAAGTTTTTTCTGTTAGTTGTGAGCATAAATAAAAAATGACGTGCCATTATAGGATTAATAAGGATTATAGTTAAGCCGAAAGTTATCTCATATCTATATTTGTATCTAATATATTTGTCATCCTTGCTATTCCAATGTATATTAATGGATTAATGATGTTCAAATATTTTAAATGCTGACTGACGCACCTGTTTGACAAACTTACCAATGTTTTTCTGTGAATTATACAAAATAGCTTGAAAATGGTAATTGCAATATACTATAATATATTAAACTATTCACACAGTATCTTAAAATTCTTAGAATGTATATACATTCAGTTCGTTTCCCTCTTCGTGACAACCTGTAATGTGTTAAAAAACTAATTATCTGAGAAAGTTACAGTATTATTGATCCTTGTTCAAGTTATACTTAAATTATTTTAATTGGTCTGTCACAGATATATTTTTATGTATCTAAGGCCATGAGGTCAATGCGTAGAGCTGAGTCTAAAGAAGACTATCTTAATGAAAATAACATGATAACGATGATTCCGTATCAAGAATTGGATGCTCCTTTACCTTATTTGGTGTTAAAATTTGTACATGAAGCAGTGTTGACCGTACAAGATACGAAAAAAAAAATACGTCAAAAGCAAAATCCACGTAACCAAGGACCTTGATGGGGATATATTCTTCGAATTTGTTGAATCGTGACTTTATACACAATTAAACTGTTTACTCTTTGGCGCCACACGTCGCGGCTAGTTTCATTTGTAAATGTTATTGGAGTACAGATTAAATTCCACAGAATCACCTTGTTAACATAGTTCTATTTGAGTTTTAACAGCCATCGTTTTTAATTACTGTTTCACGGATTATTATTTTCCTCTGTTTTATGTCTCTACAACTAGAATTGGTAGTTGTTTTTCCTCTCGTACTAGCTTTTACGATTATGACATAGATATTATTATAAACCTACATGTTTACAGCCCCATCTAGTCATAAAATATTTGTGAAACAACCATCGCCGCCATTCCAATAATTCATCTACGTGGTAAATGAAGAGCTCGTTTGCACCGTTTTAGATGTTAATATTGACGATGATGATAAACTGAATTGTAAATTTCGTTTGAATGCAACTAGTCGCGGCGCCGCTGTCGGCTCCCGTGTCGCTCGAGGGGAGTCTCTAAGAATAATTAGAAAATGATGGCGCTTAGTAAACGCTTGCAATTTTGCATGACAAGACTTAATCACCACGACCCTCAGCTGTGCGCAAAATTTATTTTTATATCAAAACTTATACTTTATGCGACACATTTATTTGCTTGTGAAAAGAAAATTCCGAGCCGAAATATCAACATTGGACCACCCTTGCAAGTTATTTAAGAAAACATTCCAATAATGCCAAGTTGGGGTTTGCCGGCGCCCCCTCCTCGTAGCAAATATTAAAAGACATTTGTTATGATGAAAACAAACATATTTCACCAAATAGGTCGAACTGGCAGTCCGGTCGGCAAAACGCCTTGTAATTCTGAACGCCCACGGATCGTGCGGTTTTAGGTGTAAAAAAATCGATTAAAGTATGGCGACACGCTGCGATCGATACATGATAATATTTCATCTGGTTCTTGACGGGTGCCGTAGATTCTATATTTTTGTGAAATTCAATTAAATGTTTTATGGTGGAATAACTGTTGCTACGTATCACTTTACATCGCTTTTAAGTTTTATAGTTTATTGTATTAGTAACTACTACTGGACTGGAATGTAGAGAATTTACGTTGTAGTCCAACTCTTGATTTGTTACAACATTGCCACGTCCAGGTCTACCGCTGAGAGCAGCTACTCATAAGATAGCTAATGGAATGGTTTCGTTTTCTCAAAGACAATTGACCCTTTATTATGAACTCCATATTCCCTGGCTCTGTTAAAATCCTTTGCCAAGTTAACTAGCTGTCTTTAAGTTTTTATCAGTCTTATATGGTTGCCAAGCCGTATGTGCTAATACATCTTCATCGTGAATGGCACCTAACTTAAAACACCTATTACTCAGAACACTGCTTATGTGATTGTTTGATTTTATTATTAAATCAGCTTTGTTTTTTCCAGATTTATGGATACCGTTGACGAGTTCCTGGGAAAAGATTGTGGTGAGTCAAAATTTTGTTTGCACTAAAAGTTAGCGCATTTGATTATTTTTGAGCCGTGGTGAATGCCGGCTTATGTGTACCGACTTATATTGCTGTTGCGGTTTTCTCTTTAGTGGCTGTTCAAGTAAAGAGAGCCAGTCTCGGTTTGTCGACCACAGGTAAGATCCGTTCATACATTCAATCTAAACAAACGCTCACAATTGGGTGTGTTGTTAGCTCGGCGCACTGCAAACGCTCATGTAGGTTAAAGTCATGAGTCGGTATAAGTACACTCATTTCGCGTGGGTGAAAACTTTGTAGTAAGGTGTTAATGCACGCCCATTGCTTAATTGTATTGCTTTACGAGAAGACCATGTTGGGCAGATGGTTGTACTCACTTTTTATAGTCGCTAATTGTTATTCTATTTTAAGAATACACACTGATTTAAAAATAGCTGGTCAAATATTTATGGCGTAATTTTTTTTTGTACCTTAGGTCGGTAGGGTTGAGTCTGGTTGCCCGAAAAAACTTACCACGAAATTGTTCCTTGTTTCTACTTTTCCGTCCAATGCGGAAACATTTCTCATTCTGTCAAGTCTATCTTTTACTGCGATTAGTGAAAATGAAGCTGTTCAAATAAAATGTGGTCATATATGTCGAGGCTATCAAGGCACTGTTTTGAGTGTAGCTATAAAATGTTTAATGAATTATGAAGCATTATGGCAATTTGTTGTTTGTACAGTTAAGACCACTGCTGTAAGTTAAATCGAACTAATACGAAACTAAACTAGTGTAAGTACAAAATTTATTTGAATTGCCTCCAGAACCTTTAAAGCTTTCACTCTCAATTAAATGAATGCAAGCACAGCGTATGAATCATCACAAGTGAAATATGTATTTATTGGAATGAATATAACGTAATTTAAATTTCATTGCGTCTCAATCTGCATCACCGGTCAGTTACGTCATTGCATCAACAGAACCGTATACGGCTTTATCAGTGACGTTCGACACAACATACGATTTCAATTAAAGACCGCTTCGATTTTAACGAGAATTTTGATTCATGTTCACTCTTCGAAGAACTCATATTCCTTTTCCGTTTCACCTGTCTTGTATGGGACGCAAGTATCGAAGAGCTCCTCAAAGTTTGGTTGATCGACGCAGTCAAAACTAGTAGGTTCAGTCTACACGTCCAGTTTATCGGCAGCTACGCTTTTAATTACAGTGACACAAATCGTAGTTATCGACGGACTTCTCACGGTGCCGAACTCAATATTCCGAATGTTCATTAAGTTCTAATTACGAATGGGCGCCCTTGTTTGTCTTGCTCACAAAAACTAGCTTTTATTAGATTACGTGGGCAGTTTCAATTAATTGTGAGCATGCGACTATCTGTCGGCGTTTTCATTGGTAATGGCCGGTTATCGGTGTCGCCAAGTAGATTGAGTGAGATGTATATTATACTGGTTTGCTAAGGCTTGGCGCCAGATTCTTGAAGAATGTAAGTTGATCCGTGTGGTTTGATCTGTTTTCTCTCAATTGCGATTAGCTGTTTCTTTGATAAATAAATAAGGATTTATTGAAGGTTAGATTGTTATCTTTAAAATAAGATGATTGTGTGGAGCATTCAAGTAAATGACACCATTGGTAGCGTTTGGCGTTCCGCCGCGTGGTAATGCGACGATATTCGTATTTCACTCGCTATCTGAGGTGGAATCGTGCTCGCGTCCTGATTTACACGATATCGCATGCGCGGGGAATGTTGTTACACTTGCTACTGTTTGTGCACCCCGTGGTGGTCGTAATCATGCTTAAAGTTTAAACAAATTATCGGATTTTTTATTTTGTTTTTGCTCTTCCTTATTTACTTTGATCATGCTATTATGGATCTCGGTGTATTCATTTCAACCAAATCCCAACATTTCCGATTCAAGTTTCTGGTATTTGATCTAAGTACATAAGAAACTTTATTATCACTTGATACGACACATTTACATCGTTATGCATAATTTATCGTGCTCGCTTCGAATTAAAAATCAATTTTATCATCGACCTTTTTTATCGATGTTTCTAACAGATGGATAGTACTGAAATCAATTATAGAAGTTATCGCTATTATAAATGTTTTACAAGAAGTTATTTGACGTGTGCTGCAGATGTCCCACTGCCGCGTGTCGCATGCTTGATGGATGGATTTATTTTACTGCTACACAGATGACTTGCTACTTTCGACGTTGCCTTGATAAACGATGGGGATTTGCTTACTTTTTTTGTTAGTAGTAAGAAAATTACTAGACATTACAAAGGCTGTGTGAAAATTGCTACTAGTGTTTCTATCTATGACGTATATTTGATTTGACTTTTAATGATTTCATTTGGATTGATATATGAGAACAAAGTCTTTAGCAGTAAAATCTATTCTATCAACATTTTATGTTTGTTGTATGTCTTGCATCGTAAAAAGCTCACTGATAAAGTAAGCTTTCTTTTTGTATTATTGGGATGGCGTCACGTAAAAATGAGTTTGTCCGAAAGTTATTTTCCAAGTTTGTTGATATGGGAGTTGGATATATCGCTGCGCTTCAAGCAGTTTACTTACTCTGAGATAGTTGTAGACAAAGTTGCACTTTTGGAATAGAACCAGTCGCAGTGACAAATGTTGCTGCAGAATCTGTTTGTCTGTCTATTTGTAGAGTGATAACGTACTTTAACAGCTGCTCATAATATATTGCAATTGTTATTTCGTAAATTATTGTGTTACTTCTAAATTATTCTTTTGAAACACTATCTTTATTTATTGTTTTGTTGAACTCTGTGGTATTGCCTTCTTTGCGGTTTATTTAAAGAGAAGTAATTTAGTTGCGATAACTTTGCATTGTCTAAGAAATATTCCAAATGTGTTAGTAGCTATTGTTCATCTTTTGTGTTAAAACCGCTCCTTTCCGCAGTCGTAATAATTAGTGTTTTCTTTAAGAGCATTTGTCGCATGAACATTCGATTATTGTTTTGCTCAAGTATTTTCTGCAGCATACCTTCAGGATATGACATCATAGGGATATACTTACAAATTTATTTTCATGATGTTTTAGTACTCTTTGTTTAGTTCAAAATATGTGTTACTATCTGCTGCCTATTCTTGGCTTTCCTTTGTCAACCGTCAATCTTAGCCATTTCAACAGCTACCAACTAATAGATTTTAGCTACCTATTTCTTCGATTTTGAATTCTTTAACATACCGTTTTACAATATTTTATGTGCGACCGCCACTCAATCAATAGCTACTTGTGGTATTTCTGTCGTTCGTGTTCAATAAAAATTCCGAGCGAAGAATGTAGAGCTATTGCGACAATTAATATTCTTAAATACCTAATCAGTCATCTGATCATCACATCACGGCCCACGCGTGGCGCCGCGGACGATGTGGCAACACGCAACAAGTTCTTAGATACGGTTTTTGGGATGAGGTTTCATTACAAGCGATTTGACGAGCTGAATTTATACCTCATAGTCTTATAGAAGGTATTCAAGCAAATAACTGTCAACTTTTGTTATAAGCCCGTGAAAATAGCTTGCCTTAAACCTTAGCTTTACGATAATTTTCCATCAAAGCTGTGCGAGGATAAAACGCGCCAATAGAAATGCCTTATTTTCAAAATGAAGTAAATCTATTGGTGGAGTGTTTCCTCGCTCACCGCTCTCCGCGTCTTTGTAGCTTTGGTAGAAAGCCAGCCTATCTTGGTAACTTCATAAACTGTTATCATAAAAATATCAATGCATTAATACGTAATAAGGCCTTTATCGTCCGAAAAATGTTGTTTGCGTCAAGTGGCGTCTCAAATGAAGGCAACATTTATAGCGTCCCGCGGCGCTTTTGGGTTGTTTTACTACTCATATCTGTAATGGCATAGTTTTAATGTAAGTTTATTTGCTTATCGTGATTTCTAAGTATCTATTAGCAAGTTTATAGCTAACTTTAGAACTGTTTCGGATCCGCTCGCACGAGCGACTAGCGATAAAGAAAATCGGTGCAAATGAATTCTACGCACTGAAACCTGCTTTTTTGGTGGAAACAGTTCAGTAGTTAGTGTGAAAAAATTACAAAAAGAAAAAAATATGTAGGTATATGTTGTTGCGTTTTTCACTCCCCTGAATACAGTTACATAACTTTCGTAATCTAAAAGGATATACCTATCAACGCAATTTTGAAGTGCAATGTAATAGGATAGCACAATGAAGAGATACCTAGGTCGACATCGTAACATTGTTAACACACCGCAGTCACATGGATGCGTGTGGTAAAATCCTAATAAGCCGATTACGATGTAAGGGGGTCGCGCGTAGGCGAACTATCGCGTATCGATATCGACTCGTTTCGTTCACAATGCATCGATTGTCGACAATCGATATGAAACGCGATGCGCACACCTATTCGTCTCAGTTAAGACATATATCATACTTGATGTAACTTTTATCGTGGAACTGCCAACGTGAACGTTAAATTTACGACGTTTGCAGAAAGAATGATTTCTTAGATAGAGTTTATTCTCAGTAATATTTTACTAATTGTACTTCTTTATTAGTGAGCATAGTTGTTGATATGTTATTGAAGTCAACTAACATACATAACTAAAATATTACAGTCCAAACATCTTTTGCATACAGAAACATTTTAGCATTATGTGCGATGTTAATTTTGTTGGGTTTTCTTATTAAGGTGCGCTAGAAGAGTTTACTTTGGACTAATCTGTGAGATGTTTGACTGCGGTGGGTCCTTCTATTACGCAATAATAAATATTCATCAATGCATCGTTATTACAATTACATAACGCCCTCTTTTGATACCTTTTGTCTGTTTGTTTGGGCCGTACGTCGGAATACCACTGTTGTTTATTTTCTATCAAGTTTATTACATTACAAATACAGTACGCACACGCTTTCTATGCTAAGTGACTTGCAAGTGGTAACATGTTTTGGGCTATTGGCTTGTTGTATTGTCAGTGGCGATTTGCATGTGAATCGGTGGAACGTAACGTAATAGTTGACATTTGAAATGTCACCAAACGCTACTTTGGAAACCTGAAACGGCAGCTCTATGTTAGCAACATAATAAAGCAATTGTAGCTGCCTGTGTTAGAAAGAAAATAGGCGGAAGTAAGGAACAAAGTGTGTGTTAGACGGTAAAATAATCAGACTTGTCGTTGGAAATGATTATCAATAACGTTATTTTCGGATAGTAAAGAGACTGAAGTCTGTGAGCAATAAAATGTGGTGTTGCAAACTATGTTTAGGCAGGAGCAGGTTAGCCTTACAACAATTATCACTGAAAACTAATTTACTCTAAGGTGTTTAAACCCCACGTCGAGCTTTCAACAAAATAGTATTATCTCAAAAGAGTTAACTGAGCCTGCGCCGTACATCTTGCTCATAAATATTATCTCATAAAATTACCTCTGAGTGAGTTCTCATAATTATTATTGCATTGTTTGTTTCTGTAATTGAAAACATGTACTTACATACGTTAATTAAGTTGCTGGCAAAAGCTTGCTTTGATGGATTGTTTTAAATGAAATTGTTTTTTTGTCTGTCCCGACTTGGCATGAATTTGCATGTGTAATGCCTCAAATGCATTACCCCTTGGCCGCTCTGCGTGGGAATTTTGCATCGACAATAAGGCTTTTGCTCGTTTTTTGTCTCGTGCTAAGGAACTTACGAGGTGCATATGTAGCGGACAAAGTCAGGTCGTAACGTCTGTATTATGCTCGCGTACGCTTCGCGGGTTTATGATTCTGTTCGCCGATGGTTGAGAGTTGAAACGTACTCTCTGATTGTATGACAAACATGTCAGGTTATAAAATACGTCTTTGTGGAATTTTCTTAAGAATCTGAAGAATCAGAGGGGCCGCCACACACTGTCATTTTGTAACTTTGTAAGTAACGTAAAACATTAATGTAAAACATGATTTCAACTACATTTCTAAATATTTAAAAAGGCTGCTTTGTGAAATTCTGTAGGATGTGAAGGCACATCTTGGTTGCTACTTCAAAGGTCTTCCTGAGGAAGTGTCAAACCGCGGCCACGACTTCCTTTCCCCCGGCGCCACCCCGTTGCACCGCCCTCGCTTAGCGATGGGGTGCGATGGGGAGGGAGTCAACGACCTCCAGCCGATGTTTGCCGTGCGATTTTGAAGACACAAACATGAGGTTTTCGTTTATTTTCCGCGGTGCGCTTTAGTGGCTATCGATCGTGATTGCATTACTGTTCGTCTTTTCATATTATTGTAATGCGTTGGGTTTAGGGAAATTGTTGGATTTGATTTTGTAACTCGATGTTTTCCTTATGCGTTAGAGCTCTAAATATAATCTGTCTCGACATACAACTCCATACTACTCTTTATTACATTGTCAATAAACTCTTTGAATTCAAACTAAGGTAAATAGAACAGAAAAATTCTGTTCTGTGACTCGGACACTCCACTTTTTCAACCAAATCAATCACCTATCGCAGTCAATCTGCAAAATATAAACGTGTCACATTTGTTTCAGAAACCTTGATCGGCATCCACTGCACGCACGGCTTGAACCGCACCGGGTACATGGTGTGCCGATACATGCGCGACCGCCTCGGGTTCCTCGGCAAGGACGCAATTAAGAGTTAGTTATTGTCTATAAATATTACTACATGAACTGTTTATTGCTTCACTAGTGTTCGCTGGTTTACGCGCCCCGTCACTGCAAGTCTACCATAATGTGCTGAGATGAAAGTATTGTTAGGACTGGTGAAGTCTTTAGGAGATATCTGTTTGGATTTGTAGTTCTGTTTCATACGTTGAATAATCTACATGATGTCTGATTTGATGTAATACAGGGTGGCAGGCACGTCGACGCGAAAACTCTTACCATGGATTTAGTACATGATTCTAGACCCCACTGCATTAAAATTTTTCGTCGGTTATTTAAAAAAAACCTGCTGTTCCATACTTTTGACCGCGTAGGTATTGCACTTTTCTATGAAAAAGATGTTTCAAAAACAAAAAAAACGGCAAAAAATTTCAACGCAGAGGGGGCTTCAGAATCATGTACTGAATCCATGGTAACAGTTTTCGCGTCGATGTCCCTGACACCCTGTATGTTAGTTAGGTTATTGAGTCTATACGTACATATAACTCACAAAGCGATGACTACACTAAACGAAAAAACGTTGTTACAGAATTCGAAAAAGCTCGCGGGTATCAAATTGAACGAAATAACTATATAGCTGATTTAATTGGAACCACTCCACCACCGCCTGATGTTGGCAAAGAAACAGACATCAAACCTGTAAGTAGTAAACAGACTCCTTACAAACGATCTCCACTAGCAGAAGATGAGGACCTACAAGATGCAGATCGAAACAGGGATCGATACAACAGATATAATAGCAGATTAAACAATAGGAATACCGACAGATATAATAGTAGGAGAAATACCGGTAATGATAACGGTTTCTGGAGAAAAAGAGAAGATAACGATACTAATTGGAGAAGGAGACCTGATTCAGAAAGTAGTTCCTCTTATGACTACAAACATGATTATTGAAATATTGATGGAAGAACATGTTTTTATACTTTTGAGTACTATGTCAAAAAAAGTCAAAAATAATTTGAATTTTTAACCAAATTGGATAAACATACAGATTTGTGCACATCTATTTTTATATGTTATTTAAAAAAAAAATAAGTCATTAATTTAAGTTGATGGCATAATCATACATAATTAAGTTCACTTTTCTTCTTGAGGAACTATAGTGTAACATTTAGTAAACTCTTTTTACAATTCAATTTATTTATAGTAATGGGTGTAACATTAATTACTCTTATCGTATTCCCTAGGTTAAAATAACTAGTGTAATTAATAGATATTACGGACTGTCATTTTATTCACAAGTACCGACATAATATGTACCTATACCATATATCAAGACGAATAAAATCATAATATACTGTTGTAAAACAATTCTATATAATATTTTCACAGTTGGTGAAAAAATTTTCAAGTCTGTCTGCGGGTGATCCACAGTCGACATAGGATTTTGTAAGTATCAGTGAAATATTCGTGGGTAGTGGCATTTTATATTTTTAGTCAGTCTTATTTTGGTCTCGAAAATATTTTATCAAGTTGACGTGGTGTACGTTAACTTGATAATATATTTTTATCTACTTGTATCATGGAAACGTTCAATACAATCATGTTGATTGGAGAAGGTTACCAACCGAAACTGTAAAAAAAAATATCTTAAAATTAACTTCTGTTGCTTCTTCTGTAAAACTTGCAAGTTGATATCGTGCAATATGGTTTTCCAGCAATCATTAGTAAAGCTTAGCAAGTACTTGCGTGTAAGGACGCAAGAGTAGTCTTTTTTGTATATTATCATTAAAAGTTGTCAAACCTACATAATATCCTTTTGTTGTAACTGTGGCACAATATTGGGATTATTTATTTTAAAACACCGCTGATAGGTAGATTATACATTCTGTAACTATGTAATATTCTTTTGGAATAAATTCTATTTATTTTCGATTCCCATTCCGGTTTTTTATTTTGCACCCAAAATCCACGTACTTTGAAAGAAAAAAAATGTTTATAAAAAAAAGAGGAAGCAACAAAAAACAAAGAGAAAAATATTATTCTATGAAAAATAAAAAAAACTAAACTGAATGCTTTTTAATTTCACGAAAACTTTCGGGAGATTCGAGTTTCAAACGGTTGTTTGCAAACAAACATCTTTGAAGTAATCTAACGCTACATCTTCAAATAATACTGTAATTAAACTACGCGTCATCAACAAGACATAGATAAGTCTAAGTACGATCAATTGTCCTGCAATGCTGATCGTAATTGAAATGTAAGCAGTTAAAATCTTACCGAAAACAAAGGGCTTACTCGATTTATCGAAGTTCTTCATTATTGTAGTTCAAATTGAGGCAGATCAAGATACTCATGAGAACAAGTCTTGTTACGATGAAATTGGTGAGATCACGTAGACGAAACGCGGTTCTGATCCTATCAGAGTGCTATGAAGATTGGGTGCTTATGACGAGTGCATGCGACGCGTCGTAGATCGCTCATTCATACAAATACATTTGAAGGGTATTGACGGAATACTAGCACAGTTATGTGCGATTAATACCAACATTGTTATTTCTAGATATATGAATGACTCTTCTGGAAGGTTTCGTGAGTATTTTATGTCTATTATATTTGTCGAATGTGTATCTCTAGATCGTTAATTGAGTGACGTAAGTTAGAACAACAATTGTTTATTGCATTATGAGTAACTTTAAGTTAGATATATCTAATTGTCGTTTTTATCTAATATTTTAATGAGATGATTTCGTCAGAGTCAGTCGTCTATTTACAAAGATGACAAAGGAAAGGCAAGCCGATTACATCAAAAAAGTTTTTATGAAAACTGCTATAATTGTTAAAGCCGTAAAGCAATGCAACAATGTTGATTTCCCTCCACCTGATCCGATGCCCTTAAGATTACCCTTGTTTACGAAATATACCGTGGAGGAATTCCGGGTACTCGTGTACGTATTTGGATAATTGTACCCAAATTTTATTACTGTTTATGTGACATCTCTGACCGTAAATGTTGATATGCGGCGGTCAAATTTGCGTTTATTCTGTTGTACTTGGGCCAGTGGAAACTTTTTAGTTTTATTTACCGCAAAACGTTAAAACGCATGATTTTTTCTGGAAATATAATTAGTAAGTTTATTTACATCATCGGAACGTAAGATAACATTACTTAACATCACACAAGCTCATTTATCTATTGTGATTAAAATTGTAATCGACGTCTTCTCAGTAAATCGGCCACATGTATATCAGTTTTGTCTAGGTAGGGCTGCTCTACCGTCGAAGCCGAATAACTTTGCTATTGGTTTTCGCCCAACAGTTTTAATCCAGACAGCGTTGTCATGTCAAGCCGTTTCAATTGTCCGTTCTTACGTTTGTTATCTGGTTGCAGACCTTGTCTGTAGTTATGAACAGACTAGAATAGAGATGAAAATGAACTTCTATGACATTGCTATAATGGGTTTACGGGAGACAGGTAATTCTGAAAAGCGATAAATGTGCTAAATATGTATTGGGCGTTATCTCCTCGACCATTCCCTTTAACCAAATTAAACAGGTCCACTTAAGTCCGCATTAGATAACAACAAGCCGGAATATAAATTGGGTATCCCTTAAAAAGTATCCCAAAGCAGAAAATTAAGTTGCTAATACTTTGTCAACTTCAGCAAATAAATCAACGCAGAGATGAGACAGATAGTGCAAAGTGCGGATAGTTCGCCGTGACAGGGATCTATTTCTATGAAACAGAGTATTTTATGTTACGGAAAACTGAATTATGTCCCAGTGTTTGGTCGGTAACTTGGTAACGTCCACTGATATATTTCTGGGTTGCTTCAAGTAGTAACGCTCGAGGTTGTCTCTGATTTATATGTTGTCGATACGTTTGTTGCTTTCTCGAGTTGTCGGGTGCAGTTGCTTTTATTGCTCTATTGTTTGCCTCCTGGGCGTAGATTACGAGTACTTCGAGTAATTTACTTGTAACCACTGTGTATTGTAACTATCGGTTTCTAACGTTAGTGTCGTAATGAATTGCAATACATTCGCGTGTGGTATGACCCACAGCAATAATTTAAGATGAGCGATTGCTGTGAAGAAATTTTATGTTGTGTTTGTGTCTAGAATTGTAGTCTTAGAAATCGTGAGTGGTTAAACTTAGCACCCGGGGTGGTTAAAGACAATTCACACGATGCAAGTTGAAGATGTGAATCGTCAAAAGAACATACTGTTATCCTTATCTCACGACCCAAAAAGGACGTAAATTAGCGTCGCTTTGCTGGCTTCTAATAAAATGTAACATCTTAACTGTTGTTATCTTATATTTTTGTTTGGAATCTTAACTACCTGGCTTCCGTCAGGGCGTATTTCTTCAGGTCCTGCGGCTTGAGTGACGTGGATGACTATTTAATTTATGTCTATTACTCTGAGGCGTTTCATTTTAATGTGCTCGTTCATTTGGGTGACAGCCGGTGACGCTCCGGGCGCCATATTGATTGTTATCTGCTAACCAACGCTTTCAAACAGTGTCTATAGGTCAGTTATATTGTTTAGATTTATTGATTCAATGGAATTGATACAGTTTCGTTTAATTGCTATCGATCGAATGATATATGCTTTAATTTGGTTTAAATAATAGGCGGCATGCTCAACTATGCTTTTTCTTATCTACTTATGTCAATCGAACTCTTCATTTATTTTCTGTTCCTTAAGTTACCTAGTATCACTTTGAACTAACATTTGTACGATGATTCTCTTAGATTCAGCCTTTCATCCAATTGATTAATCTATCTTTTCCTAACGTTTGAGATTTTATACTTTTCCTCTATGTTCAAGTAACTTAACAAAACAATAAATTTTCATTCAGCAATTATCAGATCCAACTCACAAGAAGTGCTTAATAAACAAGCTGGTCCAATAGCTCCCATAATGAAAGTAGCAAGAGCAATATATAGAGGCATTACTCTCGCGATCCTATTATCGGATCGATAATTCAATCGCGAGCGATATTGTCTGCGTGCCTTGGGGCTGTCGGTGCCGACGACGTCGCTTCTGTGGCCTGTCGGAAGAACGGTGTATTGAATTTGAGGTTTGTGGATACTTGCTGATTTCCTCTGTGAGGCCTTGTAAGTATGTAAAATGTTTGATTTTCTGGAAATCTTGAAGGTAACATGTTCAATTGTTTGTTTTTCAGGAAATATTGATGTTGCTGTGAGGTTGGGAGTTTTTGGCAATTTATTTTTGTGACTACATCAGGTGTAAAAACAACGCAGTATTCAAGTACCTATTTTCTTCTAAAATTACCCACAATTTTAATTCTTTAAGCACCTACGGAAATTATGAATTTAGTGGAAAACTGTTTTTATAAGTAAGGAGATCTAGCAGTACTTAAGATTAGTCGTTTTCAGACAATAATTTGGGAAGTCTATTAAATTACTTAGGACGAAAATAAGGCTCGGCAAAAATAAAGTTCTTCAAAAGTTTTAATCTATGACAAATAAAGCGATTAATAAACCCGATCGATACAATGAACGAAGGCACAATAACATTAGCTTTCGATTTGAACACAATTAAAGGGTTCTGCCGCTACGGATATTAATACCTGTACTTTGTGACACACTGGGTCATGTTTTAATTATAACCTATAGTTTTGGGAACCACAGATTGATATATTATCATAAATTACAGGTTCCGTTTCAAAGGGATATGGAATTATTTTGAAGGAGATGATTATCATTGAAGGTACACGTGTTTGAATAATGTTTTCTTATTTTATTTGTAATTTTATGAAGGTATCATTGTTTTATGTTTTACCGTTATAATTTTGTACCTACCCATGTATTTGCTATATTATTAGGATCTTTGTACCTTGCAGATTGCGGTTTAATTACTACTTTCATGTCTCAATCTTTGCATTAGCTACCAGTTCCGAGCAGACTGTACTACTGAACTTCGATGTTTAAAATACCGTTGTACTGTATTCATCATAGCTATTCACGATCAGTCGACAGGTTGTCGAATCGAAAATGACACATTTTCACTTACTAATTTGCCTTGCCCCCGATGGAAAATAGCTGTCGGAAGAATAGTGGTCGTCTATTTGTATTAAACTGACAAAATTTTCTGGTTTTGCATGTGTGAACAGCCTTTAGAGGACTCTTTTGATACATTAATTGATGTTCAATTTGGCACGGAAGCGGAGCGAACAGTTGTGAATAGCTATGCAGGTCACTTGATATATTCCCAAATTGGAAGAGCCTACAATCCTAAAAATATCGGGGACAGAAAAATACTGGATGTGCTATTTATTGTGCCACTTGAAGGCCCTTTCCTCACTGGTCAGTACGTCAGCGATGCGGGATCAGTATGCTCGGTATACTCGGTGCCGAAAGCTTACCGAGCGCCTATATTTCAATGAGCGTTTCCTGATTGGCTCGGTATACGCGGGAGTGGGGCAGGATCATTTCGTTTTACCACGTCTCAATAGAAACATCGAGTACGGTACTTTCACGTCACGCATTTTACAGCATGTTCGGTATACTCGGTACCGAAAGCTTACCGAGTGCCTATATTTTAATGAATTAAGCGGTACTGCACAAATTATACAGAAAATATAACGTCAGGCCCGTAAAGGAAAGCAGTGCGGTATTGTTTCGGTATACAGAGCATACTATACCGCACTGCTGCTTACCGACCAATGAAGAAAAAGGACAGCAGTGCGGTATCTTTTCGATATACCGAAACGATACCGCACTGACCAATGAGGAAACGGCTTAAGAAGCCATGTATGCTACATAGGACTCTACGTCAAAGTCACACGTTTTAGTGACAGTAAAAAAATCTACCCATTATTTATTTCCTCGTATCCATTTCAATTGCAATTAAACAAACACCGTTAGAACTTATTCAATGAATAGCCGTCTTTCGAGAATAATTGCGCACTATTAATTTACACTTAGATACACAATACGAGGTCTAGGTATTATGTACCTCAGTGTGACCTAGAATGCGTCCTAATTACACAAACTACTCGACAGGGAAGCTCGATGGATTCCTCGCGTATGTGTGAATAAATATACCTACAAATTATAATAATTGTCTAATGTCGATACTTGGTATAATAAAATTGTAGAGGACAAGACATTTGATGTTGATTGTTGTATATTTTTTATATTACATTATGACAAAAATAGTGATTTCGGGTATGTTGTGGTCTTCTCTAGTCTTAATTTGTTACTTATAAATGAAACATATTTTGATTCTTTAATTATTTTGTATTTATTGTTTGTCATAGGTATTTAAAAAAAGCGTTTTGATGAGTTATTGAATAAATTTGCTACATTCTCAAAGATTGGACATTTTGGGGGTTGGACATTTTGGGAGTTGGACATTTTGGGAATTGGACATTTTGACCATTGGACATTTTGACAATTGGACATTTTGACAGTTGGACATTTTGCTAATTGGATATTTTGACACCGTTGGACATTTTGCCCCTGAATGGTCTGTACGTTAAAAACATTGGGGTGATAGAAATGAATACCAAGAAAAATAACGACTTTCTAATTTTGGTTTGCATCAGGCAAGAATAGTTGCATTGTTAGTGCTGGGTAAGGTATAATAGTAACCTACCTCCAACTTCTTGGTACTTTTCACGTAAAGCGGATCTCTTAAGAATTTGGAAAGTGTTAAGATTAATATCGATTTAGTGTCACTGGTGTCCAGCGCTGGACTGAAACACTGGATTAAAGTAAATCAGCCTTTATTGAATATAGTAGAGGCGCTAACAGCTGGTGGCACTTTTGTTTTTTTCTGCAGTAGTTGGGAGTTTCTAAATTATGTCTTTCTATATACCACCTGAGCAAACCCGAGGGCAGGTGCAAGTAATTAATAATGATTTGTTCAAGCGTCGTATTTATCGATTGCACGTCCACGACCTCGCTTCATTCAAGGGCTGAGGAGTGAGGACAAATTCTTGGAAACTATAAAAGGTTGGAAACTTGAAAACGCTATTTGTTTTGTGTGTTCTTGTCGAAATTTTCCTTATAACGATCTGTTAAATGACTGTATTAAGGTGAGTAACTGTTGTTGACAATTTTGGCTATGCAATAACAAAAACAAAGCAGATATCTTCCGCGCCTGACATCATTCTTACATCAGCCCTTAAATTTCAATGGTAAGCCTATCAGATACTACCTACTAGGTATAAGAGTCACACTTACGTACTTATCATGAAGTAGTCCACTTAGAACACCCGTCCGAATAGCACCTGCGCGAATAGCACCTAGCCTAGTCACGAAGAGCACCTACGACTTAGCAGCCTACTGCTATTTGTATTTGTTTTACAGAACGTTATTTTAATGAAAGATATCGATAATAATCACTAGAATGTTTATTAATTACACATACTTATGTACATACGAAATTTGTCTAGGCGGCATTTAAAAATGAAAAATAATAAAAATCACGCACACATAGACACATAACATCACTGCTTGTTTCCCCGAAGGGTTGGGCAGAGTTGTACTTGTAGTAGGTACACCCACATTACGCCGGTTATGTTTAAGTCCCATGTAATAGCGGGCGAGCCTATTGCCATCAACCGGGCACAAATCCAGACTCCGGACTGCTACTGAGTAGCACCTAGCCTAATCCACGAAGAGCACCCAGGTGCTCTTCGTGGACTAGGCTAGGTGCTATTCGGACGGGTGCTCTAAGTGGATTACTTCCTTATCATGACTACCTACTTACTACACTGAACAATATTATCTACCTACTAGGCTAACTAGGCTGATCAAAAAATAATGATAATCGGTTCATATTTTCTATTATTATAATACAGCTGAAGAGTTTTTTGTATGTTTGAACGTGCTAATCTCTGGAACTACCAGTCGGATTTGAAAAAATATTTTTGCGTTTGATATCCCAATTCTTGAGGAAGGCTACAGGCTATTTAACATCACGATAGGACCCTTAGGCGCCGAGCAAAAAGAAAAGTACATAGCCGATTATCATTACTTTTTGATCAGCCTAGTAGGTGTTACCACGAAAAGATTATGTGGTCGTAACCTCATAAGTTTCAGGAAATCTTTCTGATAGAATTTTACGTCTGCATCATTCACTGCTGAATCTAAGAGACACTGCGAGTCGATAATGCAGCATGATGGAAGATATCTAGGTATTCAGATGCGTCTTGGAGATGGAGTACTGCACGTCGTGTGACTAATCCATGCGTCATGTTCGTGAACGGGCGCCGTCAGTTGGGACTGGTCATCTCTTGGCAAACGTAAGGTAGGACGCCCTCAGGCTAGGTGGGGTGACGATCTTAGCAGGGTGGCTGGTAGCAGCTGGATGAGAGTTGCCGAGAATCGAGCTGAATGGCGTGCAATTGGAGAGGCCTATGTCCAGCAGTGGACTGCTATAGGCTAGTGATGATGATCTCTTAGCTGCCAGGGCTTATTTTTAATTTATTTTAGTTTTTGAATTGTTCTTTGTTTTATCTTTTTATTATGGACGCTTGTAACGTGCACGTCTTTCTACATTGTTCTTATATAATTTCAACATGAATGATGAAACCAATATTTTGTAATATTTTTTTATTTAAAAGAGTGCCCGTGGAGTTTCTTGCCCGTTCTTCTCCATAGGTACCTACCTACTACGCTTCGGAATGGGCATCTAGCTTCATATTTCTGACTGACCGATTCCTTGACAATTCAAAAGTGCCTGTAAATGGTTTAATTGAAATAAATGGTTTGAGTTTTGAGTTTGAGTTTAACTTGAATGTCAAAAGTAGGTAGGTATTAAATGCACCATCAAAGTGCATCAAGCAATAATGGGGTGATGTCATAAGGGTTCCGTTTTACCTTTTAAGGCGTAGAATCCTTACTAGCGATCCATTTCCGGTGACTAATCATAAGCATGTTTGACTCATGTTATTTATTGAACGGTTTAATGCAGCCTTGTAAGTTTTAATAGGTAATTTTTCATATACGAATTTACTTACTGTTTTTTCTAAGCTGATGTGTATATATATATACTTGCAAAAGACGGTGTCATCATTCGTTACTGGCGGATTATGTGTTATGTGGAAATAATCACCACAATGATCTTTTAGTAGTCGCTCAGGGTTTATCGATTGCAGTAATAACAGCTTAGTTATTACTGCACAGGAGGATTGTCTATCCTCTTGATATAACTCTTAACTCATCTTTGATCACCTGGGCTGTGGTTTCACTGACGAGACCACTGTTTACGGGGTGATTTGAAGATGACGGAAACTGATCGGTGTACCTATTAAAGATTAGAGCCTAGCTTTTTCCATAATACTTACATAGGTACCTAGTACCTGGGCGACCGAGCTCTGCTCTGGTGAAAATAGAGAATGCTCATTTAATACTATAGAAAAGTACTCATACTAATTCCATGCTGACATGATTGTAGGTACTTACTAATTCCATGCTGCCATGTCATTATTCTACGGTAGCCATCTTGTTCTAAACTTTGGGCGACCGAGCTCTCTCTGCTCGGGTGAAAATACGGAGAAAACGAATTTTCGCAAATATGAGACCTAGCTAGAACGATTTCTCGCCCCCCCTAAAAACCCTTTATTACAGCTTTCATCGACATCGTTAGAGCCGTTTTCGAGAACGTTATTACAAATATATATATTACACTTACAAATATTGCTCATTTATTAGTATAGGATATGAGCGTAACTTAACATAATTTCTTTGAGTTCGATGCATAGTTACTAATGGTCTTTGAATTAACTAACCAGCTATAATAAGTTGACCAAAATTGTTATCTAAATCAACAGATAAATTTGAAATAATATCGATAGTGCGACAGGAAGTGATTTATTAAACTGCGTCCGATCACAATGTTTCGAATAAAAAGTAACATGAGCTTTGTTAACGTCGCACGATCACATCCCTTGTTATAATTTTTACTTTTTCTTTTATTAATAAAATCGAGAGTGTTCGGAGTTTATGGCAGGTGATATTTGTTGTCTTTTGATCTTGTCGTGTATCAATATTTTGAATAAATTATACAGAGGTATGGTGTATTTTGTCATTTATGATTTTTTATGGGTACTCATGATAACCCATAGTAGCAGCTAGATGTAGACAGGATGAGTAAACTTTCACTTACCTTACTTGTACGTTAAGTCATTTTCTTTATCGACGGTGGAAATTTTAAATGTCGTAAGGGACAGGGAATACAATGTCCCTTATGAAATTTTAAATTTCCACCGTCGATCTAATAAAAATGAACTGCTCTTCGTTGGTAAGCACATCACTTCGGAACGGCGGCACCGATTTGGCAAATTTTTGTTTTTAAATGTCCGAATCAGGTTCTAACGGAAAGAAAAAATGGAAAAGTTGCCGGGAAAATTGGAAACTGAAAGTGAAATGAGCTGAAAATTCTTTGGGAATTTTGTATGAATTATTGAAATTTGGACAGGACAACGTCTATTGGGTCAGCTAGTAAGTTTATAAAACTATAAGTAGGTAATTTGTATTTAATTGTATAGTAAGTTAATTAGTCTTTTAATTTGGTACCTTGTGTAAATAGTTAGTTGTGTTATAATGTATATTAAAAATTTCAATTAATTAAATTCAATAGTAGTTAATTCAAAGAACTAAAAATGGGCTCGTCCGGGATTTGAACCCAGGGCCTCTCGCATCCAAAGCGAGAATCATACCACTAGACCAACGAGCCGTTTGTTTTCAGCCTGAAAAGAAAGCACAATGAAATATGTATAGGTAGGTAAATACAATAGATTCAGTCCATTTTTAGGGTTCCGTACCCTGTCCAAACGGATTACTAGGCATCCGCTGTCCGCCCGTCCGTCTGTCTGTCAGTTAGCCGGCTGTATCTCATGAACCGTAATAGGTAGACAGTTGAAATTTTCACAGATGTTGTATATCTATTGCCGCTATAACAACAAATAATAAAAATAAAATAAAGTTACAAATTAAAGGGAATACAAGAAACGTGTTTTTTTTCGGCGTTTTTTTTGCTAAGTATTGTACGGTGGTACGGAACCCTTCGTGTACGACTCGCACTTGGCCGGTTTTTACAAGTAAAGGTGCGTACAATAGTTTTTTCGATCAGTAGAATTTACTTTGTTAGGTACTTGGTATAGACAAGATCTAATTAACATTTTATCTTGTTTATGTTAATGAAAATCTTTTATTGTGATTGCTTTGGTGGCGATCATGTTAATTGTTTATCCGTGTTCATTGTTTAATCACAATTATTTATAATTGAACGTGTTGCTCTGCAAGTACAATATACTTATAAGTTATTTACGGAAGTCACAATAAATATTATGGTACTATGACTAGCTGCGCCCCGCAGTTTCACCGGCATAAGTCAGAATACCGGGATAAAAGTATCCTTTGTGTTAATCCAGGTTATAAACTATCTTTGTAACAAATTTCATCCAAATCCATTTAGTTGTTTTTGCGTGAGAGTAACAAACATCCATCCATGCATCCTCACAAACTTTCGCATTTCTAATATTATATGTAATATATATGTAGGAACGGAACGTTATGACAGGATGGTGAAACGAGACGTGAAGATGAATGACCGATGTGAAGCATAAACTGACAGAGATGATTGTACGAGATAGTCAAGGAGTGAAAGAGATAGTGAATGGATGATTACGATATAGAATAATTAGAATAATGTACGGGGGTGTGGACTATGAAGCAAAAGGGGTAAGACGTTAGAGTTGAAGACGGAAAATAAAATACAATATTTAAGAAGCAATTAGCGTCTTTATTTGAGCTATATTGAGCCCATCCCACATATATATACATAATAAATACAGGCTGGTATCCCACATCGACGCGAAAACTGTTACCATGGATTCAGTACATGATACTGAAACAGCAGATATTTTTTTTAAATAACCGACGAAAAATTTCAACGCAGGGATTTCAGTATCGATAAGACCCCTCTTTGAGGAGTGGCTAGAGAGGCGCCACGGCGTCCTCACCTTCCGCCTGACGCAGGTACTCACCGGACACGGCTGTTTCGGGAGGTACCTGTTCAGGATAAAGCGGGAGGAAACGCCCGGGTGTCGTCACTGTGTGGATCGCCCGGAGGACACGGTGGAGCATACGGTGGAGGTCTGCCCGGCTTGGGCAGGGCATCGCCGTGTCCTCGTGGATGCGATCGGCGGCGGTGATCTCTCGCGTCCGGCCCTGATTCGGGCCATGCTACGGAGCGAGAGGAAATGGGAGGCCGTCACCTCTTTCTGCGAAGCAGTAATGCTCGCGAAGGAGGAGACGGAGCGCGTGAGGGAGAGGCAAATTTCGCGCCCTCGCGCCCCTAACCGCCGCAGCAGGAGACGCCCTGGGCGTCGGGAATCGCAGGAAGATTTCCGGCCACCGTAGGCGCGGGCTTGCGGACGGTGAGCAATGGGTAGCTCGCCGTCCGATAAGGACCAAGCCCGGGTCGACGGCGCGTTGTGTTCCACGCGCGCTTCAAAGAGATGTCAGCAGAATTGACGGGGTCCGCTAGGGCCAATGCCTGCCGGGGGTTCGAAGAAAACCGATGGGGAAATCGTGGCCCCCGGCAACATGGCATAGGAAGGAACACGGGTGGGTTTTAGTCAGTAAGAGTCTGACACGCCCTCCCGCTCCACCCAGAGCGGGAGAAGTTATTTGATAATTTCCCACCCAAAAAAAAAAAAAAAGGGGTTTCAGTATCATGTACTGAGTCCATGGTAACAGTTTTCGCGTCAATGTCCCTGCCACCTAATTATTGTTTCAGTTAAGAGAATTCTAAGCCTTAAAGGGCACTACTCGATATACTTATTTGTAACAGAAGGTTCATGATTTCACTACATGGTCTGGTTACGAAATCCGTAAACACTTGTGCTAAGAAGTATCAAATCATGTACCCGTCGGGAAAAATGTATCTTAAGATGTGCTAGGCATAAAGATAAGGTCTAAAAGTATGAAGAAAAAGAGAGTGGAATAGTAGATTGTTATACAAGGGTCGAAAGGAATAAATTCCCATACGAGGTATTTAAAGGCTATAGTCCGAGTAGGAATTGATGACTTTCACCCGTGTTAAACACTCTACTTTTCATTACGAATTTAAGGAAAGTAAAAAAATAGATTTTCTAAAATATTTATTGATAATAATAACATTGAGTATTCTAGTACCTACCTATTAGCCTTTTTTAAATTTTAAATATGGAACACACCGCGTCACTGCCGCGGGTCGTCCCGCTTACAGGTATTTTTTTAAAATTCACATTGGCTGGTTATACACTGACAAAACTGCAGCATTTTTTTTATTTGATATTTTTCTATAAGGGGGATTACACTATCATATCTATGATTATAGATCTATGATCAAATATATAGATAATTTTAAAATAGACATATTATGGGTAATTTGTGAGCTTCGTAGATTAGGTATATGATATAATATGATAGTATAATATCCCCTAAGGGGGACCATAAATGTCTATTTTACAATTTCATTACATTTTAGATCATAGATATGATAGTGTACCTAACGAAATTTAGTTTTATTTTTTTAATTCATTCTCGCTCTAGAGAGGGAAGCAATTATTATATGTCTTTCCCGCCCGAGGGTGAGGAGCAGCGTCTTCCACCCGCTACTCGGATCAAACAAATACTACTTTCCGAGTATGAGAAATGAAAATACTTATATGCTACAACAAAATTAATGACTACTCTAAAGCGGCTTTAAACTGAGTATATAAACACGATATTTTTTTACCACACCGAACCAATAAACCAACCGACGACAGTTAAACCCTATTCACGCTATCATAAATACAAATTTTCCGCTTCACAAAAATCCTTTCATTGTACAGCCATGGACATTACTCCATGCCCCACAAACCGGTAACAAACAGGTGTAACGAAATCCTCCTTTAATCTTATTAATAGACATGTAAATACCGGATACATTTCAACAGGTCAAATAAAACATTTTTCTCTTCTTGTCGTATGGAACGATAAGTATAATGTATTGGTAATTAGGCTATAATATATTGAGCATCGATGTTTCCCTCCCTTCATCAACGGAACATAACTCTTACTTTACGGATTTAATATTATTTATATACTATTTATTACGGATTGTAATGTTATAGAGATAGAATTCGGATTTTCGGATCTGTGTATAATTAATTTCTTATTTTGTTGTGAAATGTGTGCTGATCATGACCATTTACATTTGATTTAAAATAGTGTCAAATACCAGAGATACGAAAAACTTTATTTATTAGCGTATTAGCATTTGCATATGAAAATGTTTATATTTTAGTCAAAATAAAGACCCGGTAGATAATACAGTTGTATTTGTAATAAATTGAATATAAGAATCTGTTGACAAGTCAAAACTTACAGATAAGCGGGCAGACAAAATAAATATTTCAAGAAAATCTTTGAAATCTTCCCGGAATTCAGATATATAGTACATTACTGTTGCGGCCTACAAGCCGAGGCGAAGCCGAGGCACACATACTTGGGTCCATCAATGCCTGGTTGCGGCCAAGGCTTGTCTAGTACTTTTCTCAAATAATGCGCGGAAATTCCAACTTAGTAAATTAATTATAAATTCCAGAATCAATTGACGAACAACGATAATTTTTCATGCGCCAGTATGTTCATTTGTTTTTTCTTTACTTTAAAATAGCTCTATTTGCAAGCCTAATCGAAATTTTTATAAAATCATTGTTATCTTACCTCCTTGGTTGCCATGTGTTGAAGTAAAAAGTTCGTTCCATTTTTAAATAACACGACAGATATGAGTTTTCATAGTAGGTATTTATTTGGCCGCTAAACACGACAGATATGGATTTTCATACAAAAATTGCTCGCATGTATTGGACCAGTATCGCAATTTTGATTTATCTCGAAGAAGGTTGTCAAAATAATCCTCGAATTCCCAAACTGTTTGAGAAATAATTATTTAATTTACCAATAGTTACACAAAAATTAAGGCGTAAAATAATAATCTAAGCTAGTCATCTAAGTGTCAAACAGTCGTGAGCTAGGCTTAAAATTAAATAATTATTTCATCAATACGAGAACACAAAACAGGGCTCGTCCGGGATTTGAACCCGGGGCCTCTCGCACCCAAAGCGAGAATCATACCACTAGACCAACGAGCCGCTTGTATTCAGCCTGAAAAGAAACCTTCGCACAAGGATTGGAACATTAAAGCCGGTATCTTTACGAGCATGTCGCGTTTTATTGACCATTCAATATTTTCTAAATTATCTTGAACATCACTGAAAAACGGTGAACGAAAAATATTCTGAAAAAACCTGAATTTCAGTCTGTGAAATATCCAATACCTACGTGGACAAGATTTGTTATTTTTGTTTGTATGACTTTCGCCTAGGGCCATTCGCATTTCAAGTTGGTAATATAATACATTGCATGGCATAATACATTGCATGGCAATCTCCTGCCTTCTGCTTCTCGTCAGGGCTTTCATGTATAGGATTATTACTGATCAATAACTATTAAGTATCAATATAAGGCAGTACGTGAAAATTACTTCACGTAAGTACTGTAGGTACTTAAGAGAAATTATTGTGTAGTTTTGTTGAAGGATCTCACGACACCATTCACCGTCTTAAAATATACAGACTTTGAAACCTAAGCCTCCTGTAATAGCCCTATAACGTATATAATAGAGTCTATTTTCCCGTGATTTTAATTTCTACAATTGCAGTGTGGATTACGGCGTATTAAACTTGCGGTGTTTTCAAATCAAAGCGGTTGATCTTTCAGGTGATGGTCTTAAAATCGGCGGATAACGGGAGATGTCGCCAAAGAGGGCCTCGAGGAGAGGTCAGCTGCACTTTTCAAGAAATTATAGACATCTAGGTACTGGATGTTTGTAAGGGACAGTGGTTTTGATGGTTAAAAAATCGCATGAATAAGTAAATCAAAGAGTTGGCACGTAACACTCCATGATAGAATTGGACATTCATTTGCAATTCTTAAAGTCTTGAATGTATTTAGCGACCGTCATGCCTGTCGCTAAGCATATCAAAGAATCGATCCCACCACTATTTCTTCAGGAATCGATCGAAATATTTTAGCACCATTTTTCCTTAAACATTCTTCCATCTTTATCATCGCCTTAAACATTCACTTACAACCACTACCTCTCACCTCATGGCCTCATACACGTGCTATGCGCCTGAGTCGACCGCAGCTTTACGACGCACATGCGAATTGGACGGCGGAACATCACAAACAGATCGTTCAGCATAAACACCCACCGTGGGACTTGACGGTGCGACGGCGCCGTAACTTACGGTCTACGAACCTACGTAGTGCCACATAATAAATATGTACAGAAGGTGGATTTCACACGACGGGCGAAAACGCATGCACTCATAGCCATGCTTCACCTACATGCATTCGACCGAGTGAGATCGAGATCTCGATGCGTACGCGTCTAAGTGTGCGAGCGCCTGTTTTCGCTCGTATGGAACTAACTGATCTTCTGTACCTATACATTTTGTGATACCAAGATACATCGTTAAGTACCAGGTTTGTGATGAACATTTACTACTAAACTGTTGAAATGTGAACGTTTCAACAGTAAATTTTAGCTGAAGAAACTGTTGGTGGAAATTTTACCTGATACCTGATTACCTGAGATCCGTCATCTTTTTTGATCGATACACGGATGGATCAAATCATCATGACTGAATTATCTTATCATGGAACGTAAATGTACTTACCTACTTCACTCTTATCCTTTTCGTGTGGTTAGTGACTAACCTGGTGTCAGAGTTGACACCAGAGGGGTTTGGATGGGCGGCTTTAAAACCTACTTCACTGAATAAATAAAAAAAAAAAGTGGTGGCACTCCGGGAGTGCCAACAGAAGTGAAAACTTGAACAAGATCGCCTTGATGGAAGAAAAATACTTGTATTCAACATTGGTCCGTAACTTAATATAAATAAAGGGCACAATCGCGTTTACAAACCTTTATAGTAAAAATACTTGCATAGAACATTGATCCGTAACGTAATATAAAATAATAAAGAGTACAATCGCGTTTACAAAAAATGAGGTGTCGTCATGGTGTCGCGAAATCAATGGTTTAGTCCCATCTCAGAAATGCCCAACGCGCCTAAAGAAGTTTTCACTTCAATAAAATCGTTTATTGGGAATAAAAAACAAATACATACAAAGACAAAAATGTTAAACGATGATAGCTGCAGGTCCAGAGGTCCGATGATCGGGTGCTTTGTCTGGGCGTATGGGTTGGAATGTGGGGTGACACAGGGAGGTTTGACTTCCCGGCGCACTTCAATCTATACGTCAATAAGTTGATCGAGGAGCTCAGCAGCACTGGTATCAGATGCTCTATCCATGGTGAGATTATTAATAGTATAAGTTATGCTGATGATATGGTGCTGCTGAGTCCCTCGATTGATGGACTCAGACGGTTGCTTGAGGTATGTGAGAGATACGCCACGTCTTATGGTTTGTTGTACAATGTTCGGAAGAGTCAGCTTGTGGTGTTTAGGGTAGGTACAAAAAAACCTAAGACAGTTCCTCCGGTGTTTCTTTATGATGAACCACTAAATATAGTGTCGCATTTTAGGCGCATCTTGGCCACAAAGTAAATGAGGACTTGCAGGGCCGTCTTTACCCGGGGGTGCAAGGGGTGCGTAGCACTCGGGCGCAAGGTCTTATGGGGCGCAAGGTGATCGAGTCGATCGATTTGTTTTGAAATCGAACGTAGATTTCAAAACAGACAGTCAGTAATTTTGTCAACATAAAGCCAGAAAAATTTAATTTGGTGTTTTAAAATGTACATTATTTTATTGGGGAGTAAGCAATTTTTATTATAGTAGGTAGTACTTACAACTACCTACTTAAAAAAAAAAATAACACAATTTTTTTTGTTTTTTCTAGGGTTATGCAGGTTTATTTTCGCACCCTGGCGCCCAATATAGTTAAGACGGCCCTGAGGACTTGAACGATGATAGTGACATAGAAAGGGAGCGAAGAGCGTTGTCGATCCGATGTAATATGCTGGCCCGTAGGTTTGCGCGATGTTCTAGAGAAGTGAAACTCACTCTGTTCAAGGCATTTTGTCAGTCCTTCTACATATGTAGCCTGTGGGTTAGACATACGCAGAGGGCCTACAACGTTCTTCGTATACAGTACAATAACGCTTTTAGGGTTCTGTTGGGGCTCCCGCGGTTCTGTAGCGCATCGGGCATGTTTGCTGAAGCAGATACAGACAGCTTTGAGGCCATTATGCGAAAAAGAACAGCATTCCTGATGCGAAGGATTCGGGGGAGCACCAACAGCATTTTAAAGGTGATTGTAAATAAGCTTGATTGCCCGTTCCTGGGGCACTGGACCCGTATGCACAGCTGCAGGTCTGGTGCAACGGGAAGCGGACATAGTGATTATAGATTCATGAATTAGTTTTATTTTATTTTAATTATTTTTTAAATGTTACTAACAAAAATATGAATCATTTGTGTTTGATGTAAATAAATAATAATAATAATAATAACCCCACCGCCGTATCTCTACGTTGACGTCGTGGTGGGGCTTGCGTGCTCCATTATTGAGTGTGCAAGTCACCCCCTGCCATTTTATCCGTGTGCATATAAAACATAGATCAGGCAGGAGCCATAGTCCTTCCATAGTTCTAGGTGACCAATCCACTTTAGCAACCCAAACCCATAGTCCAATATCTTTGTTTCCATATCCTACAATAGTCCTGCACCAACCGGGGGTTTTCCTTGGGTGCACTTACATAGCGCGAACAGGGATAATCGTCGGTTGGTGCCTCATTTCATTCAAAACGTCTAACGGGCCTCTGCGAGTTGGCTTCGGCCCCTCGTACGCCTTCCAAAGATCCGGGACCCCAGGGTCCCGAGATGTGTCAAAGACGTTTGAAAAATAATAATAATAAATAATTAGCCCCGCAGTGTGACAAAACGAAGGATAAAAGAAAAAACCGTAGGGTAGATTGATGAATGACGATGAATAGAACAAGCATAATCAGCCTATAATGTGCTCACTGCTGGGACACAGGTCTCTCTGTGAGAGGCAGTGGGCCATAATCCACCACGCGGCCCCAGTATGTTTTCCTTCATCGTTTTGAGAGCAGTGGTGATGAAATAATTTACACAGTATGTGAAAATCTTCCATTGTCAAAGGTCTTATGAAACCTTTTACACGTAGGGACTCATTATCGCGAAAGTAATTGTGTGTAGGTTTTTAGTAACAATACCATAAATATGTTAATTACTTATTTATGTACAGTAATGGACCCTCAACAATATGTTTTAGTACTTAGCCAGCACATAATATATTTTTATTATGTGTCCTACAGTTGAAATATTTTATGTGTAGGATTGTGAAATGCTAACTTTGTGCTAACTACACCCAACTGACGTTGTTAAACTGGAAAATGTAGTACCTACTTAAATAATGAAAAGCTTTTTATTTATTTGTTTAATGTGTTTTTAACAAAAGAGTTAAACGCATATGCATGACGCATTATGGCTCAATTCTGTTGTAAGTTGCTGAACACTTTTGGAAAAACTGTTGAAACAAACAAATAAAAATCTAGTAGGTAAAGCGTATTGTTTATTAATTAAAAATATCATACTAATTTTAGTGTAGAATCTGTGAAGTTTTGTGGTCAAACATCGAAATTCAACTTAAACTTGTAGTATATTAATCGCCAACCCACCATCCCGCACTGGGCCCGCGTGGTGGATTATGTCCCACTCCCTCTCACCAAGAGGAAACCTGTGTCCCAGCAGTGGGAACATTATAGGCTGATTATGTTATGTTATATTAATTTAAGATTTTGAAACAGTAAGTAAATAAAAAAGAATACCCGATTTTTCACATCATAATAATTCTAGCCCGAATAATTTTCATCCTCAAATTTTTGGTGCGGAATTAATTTGATCGGTAAAACTGTTTGTAAAATAAAATTCTCGATAGTGCCTTTTTTATAAGACTTGGACCAATCTGAGTAGATATCTTTACTTGTAAGTAAGTACTCATTTTTTTAAATTAAATCGTTTACTTTTAATAAAATTTAACAAGACCGAACTTGCAAAGCCTTCTTGGATTCATTCTATTTCATCTCCATTACAAGACTACTTATATTGAAAACTTGTAAATCGACCGTTAAAAGGAAATAGGGTACAAGCGACAAAAACTGAAATGTTCAGGAGAGCCGTTCAAAGTTTAACATTTTTGAAAAACTGACGTATTTTTATTGGCATAAACTGGCATAAACGCCAAAAAAGTCATCGTAGAGCCATGGGAGTAAGCGCATTCGAAAGAGCGGACAATTTTACGTAGGATGGCATATATAACTCATTTTTGACCAAAATATATTAGAAACCTTTACCGATTTATACAACGCTGTTCGTATTAAATCTAGCGTCAAAACAATGTGACAAAATGTTACTAGTTGGTCCTATCAAAGGTTTTTGCATCACATTTGGATGGCAGCCATAGTAACTCAGTTTGTGATTTGGTACCTACTTAAACTTTTGAAAACCAAAATAACATTTTATGTCACAGAAATTAAGGTTGAAAGTTGTTAAGCAATGGTGTCGCGATATGTGATGTAGTTATTTAAAATGAGCTCCATCAAGCCTATGAGGTCTGCGACATTGTCGAAGACTATTTTATAATGCGGCCAGTGACACAATGTTTAATTTAGTTAAAGAATAAGAAGTAAAAATAATATTTATTACATTTATGTAATTTTATCACAGCCAAAAGTGAGTAGTTCGAAAACTACTGCCGCTGACGCCGATGAACCTCAGTCTTGTCAGGCTTGGCTATTAAGGACGAATTTCACCAATGAAACTGAACGCGATCAGCACATCTAAACAGCGTTCAACAGTTGTCAGAGACAATATTCCACAAAAATGATTACACTGACAGCTCTTGAACGCGGTTTAAATGTGTTGATCGCGTTCAGTTTCATTGGTGAAATTCGTCCTTAATCTGTGCGCTATTGAATGTAACATCATCTTATCGAGGCAGTTTATCCCACTTACATGAAACACTTTAGGTACTTTCTTACGGTAAGTGTCACTAGCGTAAGAAGTAGAAAGAAATTAAGAATATTTATTTTGACCACATTTATATTCAAAATTCTCATCCATATTCCGTACTAGCTTTTGTCTACAGCTTCACCCACGTGGATCTCGGAAAATATCCCACGGGAACATACTACCGGGATTAAAAGTACCATATCCAGGCTATAAACTATCTGTGTGCCAAACATCCAAATGCGTTCAACCGTTTTTGCGCCAATCCGGAACATACATCCAGACAACAGGACAAATTTTTTAAAACTTTAATTTCGGCTTCAGGCTAAAAAAAACTTACAAAAAACTACTACTATTTTATTATATGTATATATTCACATCCATATTCCACATTACAAATACCACATTTAATCAGTCGTTAAACCGCACCAACTAAAATTCATATTAAAACTAAAACGATAAACCGTCAAACTAATCCGAGATTACGTCTAACCAAATACGGTGCCGGCACCTCATTTCGTCAGCTCGCGGCTATCCAGCGGAAAGATGGCAATTTTGGCACGGGTTCGAACTGCAAACACATTGCACATGCATGCAGCCCGCGAGGAACCCCAAATTGCTCACCGAGACACCCTTCCCGCAGTAACTCATATGCTGTTCACGACATCTCGTGAAACCTCGTTGAAGTTGCAGCGAGTTACTTACATTAGGGAATTATCGATATTTCTCGTTTGTTTTGATGAAATATTGAAATTGTGTTTAATGTGACGTTTAGTAAAGGGGTTTTCTCGTCAAAATCTATTTTTATTTTTGTATAATTTAATATTTTTCTTTATTATTTCATGAACACATCGTAATCGGTGTTCATGATATAATAAAAGGTAGTTTTTATTACGAAAACATAAAAAGGATGCAGATAGGTACCTACATCGTTTAATAGTTTACGAACAAGCAGGTAATTGCAGGTAAATAGCTAGTAGTAGGTACCTTCCTATTTAGCAAGTCATCATGAGTGTAAAACGACAATCCTTAAATACCTTAAGTTTATAATGCCAGTACTAATACTTAGGTACTTAAAAAGTTACGCAACATTTAATTAAAAGAAAAGGTGTAACAACATCACTAATTAACATTTTACTCCACTCTGCCCTTGGCCACGAGCTACACGTGACTGTGGAGGAAACAAATGAAACACGTTGTTTAGATCATGTCTTGAGTCCCGCGACGCTACTTACGGAGTGACGCGCGCGCGTCGCGTCTCAAGTTGCATCGCTCGAGGCTGTGAACGGGGCCTAAAAACACCATACAAGAAGCTGTTCTTGTAAAAATGTTAGCCAATCAACAAGGTGGTAGCGGGGATGACTGCCCAAGGACGCCTATTTACGTGTCACCACTATTTTGGATGCTAAAGAGCTTTTGCCATAATTCCTTTACGAGAAACCATTTCATTATGTTTTCTTTTAGAATTTTCCTAAAATGTCCAAATTCCAACAGTGCCGGCGACATCTCTGTTTGTTCCTCATGTAATTGTCGTAGTGTAGCGTATTGTCAAATTTTATTGCCCATATCAACTTTGTGTGTACTGTCAAAATTACTACGCAGTTATTGTCAGACCGTGTTTGTCTGTTGAGAGTAGCTACGTAGCTGTTATTATCACTGGGAGATCTGAAATTTTAGTATTTCATGAAATCGTTAACAGTTTTAATTGGATTTGTAGTGCGTGTAAGTAAGGTTCTTGATGGGTGGTTTCGTAAAATTAACGTGATTACTTAATGTTATTAGGTAGGTGTTGCAGATAAAACTTAGGGACTTGAAATGTATCTCAGGCTGGTAGACTTATAAAAAAGAAAACTACTAGAAAATGCATCATATTAATGCATATCTTATAACAAACACATTACCAACTTAATACGTATCTAAATTCTGTGAATAAAATCTAGAAGCCTCATCTCAATTTATTTACCGTAAAGATTTTCAAACCCTTCAAAACAAAGACTGTTGTTCTCTACAAGAAAATCTCCCAGAATTTCCCAGCAAAGCGACATCATATTCCTTTCTAATTTATGATAACTTCGCATAAAACAAAGCCCTCAAAAGCAGTAGCTGGCCAATAGGCCAACGAGGAGATAATATAAGCGATTTCACCAACAGTTAATCACGTTCTTCAACTAAACACGTATTGAAGGCAATACGCATGAAAAACATCGTTTTTGCCACACGACATGCATTATGACGATTATTTACGGCTTGCAATAAAACTCAACGTATGCAAATGACACAGGGAGTGATTCTCTACAGATGAATCTCGCATAGCCCTCTCCGGGAACGGCTACAAAACTTATTGATGGCTAAAATGACGCTTTTTGCTGATTGGAGGTTTATAATTATGTGAATTGGTATTTTTTTTCTCTCATCATAACTTAAGCTATTCTAAACTACAAATACAATAAACATTATTAATGTCTACACAAATCAGTAAGCAGGTTTGCTATCTCAGTTGAAGGCCGCGCTAAAACATTACCAAAAGAACCAATATCATAATCATTTAATCTTATTCTACTCAAGTATCTCTCTTTCCTTCTTTGTCTTAGTACATTCCATAAGTAGATGGTGAACATCTTCAACTGTTCCGCATGTTTCAAAATTGTGAGAATAAGTCAATTAGTTGATAAACAGCGTTTTAATGGTGACATTAATTTAACACACGTTTATCGATTAAGTAGCGTTTTCTTTTTATGAAAATATTATAATTTCATTAAACGTTGAAGCACACACGCGTTGTATTCACACTACAACGTTAATATTTATTGATTTATTATCAATTTTCTAAAATAGCATCTTGGTGCAACCTGTACTTAACAACTGTAGCGCAGAGGTCATTTACCGGGATCACGGATCATAACATCGCATCAATGAAAATAAAACGAATAACGTGCAAAGAGACGGCGAATTGAAGGAAAGGGAGAGCCCTATGTAGAAGAGCGTTTGAAAATTTTAATTTTTCAATTAACGAATTATTTTTTCTTATTATATTTTTATGATTACTGGCCACTAGCCCTACCCGTGTGTTAAATTAATGTCGCCATTGTAGCGGCACGTTGTATAGACTAGTAATAGGCAATAGGGGTAGGGGTAAGCTTGATGTCTGAAGTTCTAAGGACGAGGAAGTCGTATTAATTTTCTATTTAACTTACTTAAACGAGCAAGTTTCGGTATTTAAAGGAAATAAATTGTACATTGACTCGGGATAAAAACTAAATAATTTTCATTATTTTACCGATTAACACATGCAACAAACATAAAATGTTATGTTACAGTAACTTGCAAAACTTTGCTGTACCCACAAATTCCTAGTCAATATTGACTTAACTACCACTATTAATAAACGATTCTTTGGAACTCCGAACTCCTAACAATGACGTGGAGTGTTCTCAACGTCATTATGCGTGCATTCGTCTCGAAGCGTGGTTTTACGGCTGCAAGTGGTACCTCCGTGATGCCGCATACAGAACTCGATTAGCAACATGTTCACTACAGTCATACAGCTTCAGGAATGTGAGGTCACATTGTTTTCTATATTTAAAAGGCATTTTCTCGGCTATAAAACTGCATGAGCGCAACCTTGTTGGTATTGGAGGTTTGCGAGGACGCGTTTGCTGGTTGGCTGAATAAATTAGTAGGTACCAGCTATGTGTGCATAATTATTTGGTCATAATATATCAATTCTTAGTATCTAGTTATTGTGATGTTTAATTTAAAATAGAGTTTAGTTACTGTAACATTGAGTTTGACAAAGTTCATTAAAAAAAGTTAAGCTGGTTAGTAAAAAGCACAAGTACCTATGAACTTTATCATCTGCCTGAAAACTAGTTTGTAAGCTAACTAGTCGGTAAAGTAACTGTTATAGTGTAGTTGGTAAAGTCTGTTAGTTAAAATGTGGTGGTGAAATATCTATTTACAATCTGTTAACGCGTTGTCGACATTAAATACCTACCTTTGCTTTGCATAAAATGTTGTTTGTTGAGTGTCATTCCAATACATATGATATCATGCATGACTACATAAAAATAACAAAAATAATCAGATTTACCAAATCTGCGTTCAATTTAAATTACACCTCAGGATCATTCAAAGATTACACAAGATTACATACAAGCCGTGAATCTACTCGTTAATAAATCTAATAAAATATTATGTTTACGATATTGACATGTCAAAGGTAACGCGTAAGTCCATAATCGGGTAATAACTGTCAGTTTAAATCAATCATTCGAACTGGCATGTTTTGATTTTGACGAGTTTCGTTTTTTGCCTGTCACACTTGTCTATGGTTTGATGAGGCGGAAATTGTGAGTTGTTGTTAAAATTGATTTATTGTTCATTTGTTAAAATAGCGAGTCGATTTTAATGCAATTAAATAAGGCTGATTATTCTCTTGTTTCTAGGGTTTTAGAGTGAATATATTAAAGTCTACTAGGCACTTTGTATTGAGTTTAAGAGTAAAAAAAAATGTTTGGCGACGATTATTTTTGAAGAATTTATTAATACTTCAAAGCCCTGTGAACGACTGTGCCAAAATCATTTTTTGTTTTATTTTATTGGTTCACACCAACAGTTTGTCCACACTGGTTTTAAGCCAAACTACATGCCAAGAAATTTTAGTAACAATGCAGCAATCACTTACAGGCAGGCAAACTCCGAAGCTCTCCGACCTGATCCCATCATCTCCCTTTCAATATCGGACTACCAGACGTACCTACTGCAGGGTACCATCCGCATTTGGTCGGATATACCGAATAGTTGGTATACTTAAACTATTTCACGAAGTCCTGTCTTGTCGCCGTTATGACGTTAAACATAAGGTTTAAATTGCAACAACTAACAGGACTTCGTGAAATAGTTATACTATAGTTGTACTCAGCGCTTCTTCCCCACATTTATTATGCGCACGGCCAAGGTGTCTGTGTTCCCTTCCAGGTATAACCCATTAGTTTTCAAAGCAAGAGTGAACAGGCATCTTCTGGGCATGCTTGTTCCACCATAGACCTAATCCATCGCTTTCCATCAGGCGAGATTATAGTCAAGAGGAAGCCCATATCACAATTAAAAAAATATATACCTAACGACCAAATATTTATGAATGGAACAGAAATCTATTTAGCATAGACTACACTAAAACATAATATAGAAACTCAACCTGCGTCGTATGTAAAGAGTTGGCGGTGTGGCCAGTGGTAAAAAAAAAACTACCTGCACTCTCAGCACCTTCCGAGAACGTAAAATTGTTAAGTCAAACAAGCGGCCAGTTTGTTCTACAGACGGACCAACGCACCATATTGTATTATTTCTGGTTATCACTTTAAATTGCCCCTACTTAGTAGACGCGTGGTACATGAATTTGTATTGTGAGCCTTAAAAGGAGAAAGTGTGCTCACTCATATATATTATGTTTAACATGATGCATAGATGGCATAATCATAATTATTACTTATCACATTTAGCAGCCAAATCTCTGTTAAAGATTTTATGGAAATAATATAACACTCCACACGGTGGGTGCCTGAGCATGGACGGCGGCGCCGAGATCGGCCCAGGAAGAGGTGGCGAGACGGCCTAGATGCGTACCGCAAGGGTTGGATGGAGGTGGCCCTGGAAAAGGATGCATGGAAGGATTTGGGGGAAGCCTTAGCTCAACAGTGGGACAGTGTAGGCTAACGTAAAAAAAAAAATTATCTGTTGATAGCAATAGCAACGTCATTCTGCAATAAACTTAACATCGACTTCACTATAATTCCGCATCCCCAAGAAAATTTAATTTAGTCTCTAAAAACGCCTGTCGGTTCCTGCTGTTCCGGTTCTTGCCAGCTCTTCTCCATAGGAAACGACCAATTGGAACCGTACACCTAGCTTTTGCATAGTTTATGTGAAGTAAAATATTTTGAATTTAAACGATGTATAAACATAAAAAATTTATGGCTAAACAGTCGCTAATCATTAATTAACTTTAAGCAACCTCCTAACAGATACAAAACAGTGGTGCCGATTCTCTTGTACACCGAACTAAACTAACTAAACTATCACTAAAATTCCTTACTTTTGACTATGAGAATCTCAAAGCTATTCTGCAAAATAAATTCTCTAAATTTAAAAATAATTTTGACACATCTAAATCGAATTTGACAATCGCGACTCCACACGTGATACCTAACCACGTGAATCTTTTTAGAGCCGGAAGCGCGCAGGGGGGGGCAGCCTCGACGTGTTTTATATGGAACTTTTCACTTTTTGTATGGAAAATAAGAAAAATTATTACCTACATGTAGAGTGTTAGGGGTTTAAGGGTTTTATAAAGGGGGTCGAAATTTTCATTATTTTTGCGATTGGACACACCGTTTTCAAGATATAAGCAAAAGAAAAAAAAAAGATTCAGTACTGTTTTTGCATCTGAAGTCGAGGTGTTGGTGTGAATTTAAAGTTCATGACAACCAATTTTATTCCACACGTTTTTAGTCGCGATTAAAAATACTCAGATTTAGTTAGAAAATCTAAATTTTAGGTGAAAAACGTCAAATTCAGAATAGCAAAATTGCCATTTTCACTAAACTAATATCTCAGTACCATCTTAGTGCTGTCAAATTAAAATATAGTTAAGTTGTGTCACTTTTAGTCTATTTCAGAATGGGAAATCGTTGTTTGACAGGATTAAACTAAATTTTAGTGATTTTTAGTCTAGTTTAGAGGCATTTGTGACAAGAGAATCGGCACCAGTGTGAATAATATGGATATCACACTGTGTTAAGTCTTAGAGAATAGCCTATTTATGTATGCATATAGTAGGTATGTAGTTAGTTTATAAATGAACTGAAAGATTTAGCGAGCTTCTAATAAGACCATTTTGATAGATAAAAAGCTGTTAATATTCTATCCATTGTTTCTGTAATCATTTGCCACTCAAACAAACACTTCAATAGGTAAATTAATTTTGCTTAGCGTGGAAGTTTCTACACATTAGCACCAATAAACAAGATGTAAATAGATCAAGATTTTATTAATGCAGTAATAGAAATTCGATTGTTATGTGCACTTTTCTGTGCCAAGAACAAGTCGATAAAATCAAAGATCGATAATACTGATTACAGTTTACGTTATTACGTGTGTAGATTATATTATTTTAAAGTAGGTATATAATGAGTTCACATTTATAGGACGCATGTCGTTTATAATGATTGCATAGCACATTAAATTAACATAACATAACATAACATCACGCCTTGTTTCCCCGAAGGGTTGGGCAGAGGTGTCCCTGTAGCAGGTACACCCACATTTCGTCAGTTATGTTTAAGTCCCATGTAATAGGGGGCGAGCCTATTGCCATCAACCGGGCACAAATCCAGACTCCGAGCTGCTACTGAGAAATTTCAGATAGAAAACCCAATAACACTTTGCCCGACCCGGGAATCGAACCCAGGACCTCATGCTCAGCAGTAGCGCTTGCGACCACTGGACCAACGAGGCAAAATTGGACTAATTCTGTTTGCTCATACTAATTAAATAATTATGAAAAGCAACTGTTAAAACTTATATAATAAGATTGTTTGGGCCCTATTGGTATATAGCGCAAGGCTTTCTTAATTAAAGCAAAACTTTGTTTTTCGCAATTCACAATTCTTTATTGCATTCCTTAATGTTGGTAAAAAGTAATGCAGGGTTATTGGTTATACGTCGGCAATCCGTTAAGACGATGTAGGAGAGGTCATTTGCAACCAAATTACCCTTGATGACCCCTATGGCATTTTCGAGTAATTTGACTTTTTTTTAAATGTATGAAGTAAAAATATAAAAATCTGGAGTAATTTGGTTGCCAATGACCTCTCCTACATCCCATTAACGGATTGCCGACGAATAACCAATTATCCTGTACAGGTTGGTAGGCTTAAAATTAATGAAACAATTAAGAACCCTGTCGGGCACAGCATAGTAGGAGAGAGGAAGAGCGCTCAGTTCAGCAATAGCACTAACTATGCTTTCCTTGAATTATGTGAACATAACACAATTTGGTACTGAAAACTAGACAAAATAACCTTCTATGCCGTAATAAGAATGAAAGCCCCAATTTATAGGGCTTTACCATGACACCACGTGTACAGTGACAATTACAGCTAACTGACCTCCTTACATAAAAATAAAGACATTAGTCCAAGGACCCAATAAAAACCCTTTTGTATCAACACTACACATTCGCACTACATATTTAATACCGTTATAGCTCAGTGTGACCACCCTTTAAATTTTAATTCGCAAACAAAACCTCAATGGACGTTTTTTCCCATCCGGTCCCCATTCATGGGTCCTAAGCTTTATGGGGGATACTCGTGCGAACGTATGGTGACGTCACTGACGCTAATCTCCTGCAAGTGGACAGTTGGACACGTTTGTGACTAACAAAGCGTCCTAAAGATTTGTACGTGATGTGCGAAAAAGGTGCTGACGGTAGATGTGGCGTTTGACGACGAATAGAGATGGTCATGGTCATGTTTTGTTTTTTTATAAATTGTATAAAGGTTATTGTGTCTCGTGGGAAGCGGATTTTCTTTCGGCCAGTGCTTGTGATAAAAAAATTTGAGGTTAATTTGTTAATTTTCATAATTTGACGCTTTATGGGAAAAAAATTAAAAAAAAAATTCTAGAACCCGCTAAAACAGGCTTGTAGATTATTTAGTTATTAGTAATGATACCATATTAACTCCGATGTATTCATTAAAATTTTCTAAAACAGAATTTTGATCGACTTGTCGCCATAGAGTTAAATAAAAAGCTTATCACTGTTCTAATCCCTTTCCAAACATTTAATTTTGAATAGGAATATCGTAAAAAATTTATTGGCTCATCAATATTTTATTCATACTCTCGTGACGCGTTCGTCCGTGACTAACAAATCAGTTTTAGCGTTTAGTTCATGTTAACTAAATAATAAGCGGCTCTTTTGATCTAAACAACCACCGCAGTGAACCAATCACAGTTATATTCATATTATTCAAAAAAGTATTCATTTAATTTAACTAATCCTATATTAAGCTTTGTCGGTAACAGTTAATGTGGTGCGGTTCCAAAATATTAATTAAAATTTGGAAAATGAAAGTGGGTTTAAGTGAATTCACACACCGAATTAAGTTTATAAATTATTTCAAACGGATTAGGCACATTTACAATTAGTGCCAATGTAATAACTGACTGTAATCACAAGCATATTTAGTATAATTAATTGGGTTCTCCAAATTTTCTCTGCAGTGGGAAAATTATGGCGGATAAAGAAGAAAATATACATAACTAGCTGTTGCCGATGACTTCGCTTGTGATCCAGGATGGAAATTAGCTTATGTCCTTACCCAGGTCATGGTCTATCTGTGTGCCAAATTTCATCCAAATTCGTTCAGCCGTTTTAGCGTGAAAGCGTAATAAACAAATAAACACTTTCGCATTTATAATATTAAGTTAGTACTAGTGACCCGCCCATGCTTTACACGGGTGCAATCTAATAATGTGACAACACGTCAAAACATCGAGATTCCTCGTGTGTTAGCCGATGTATGCACGGACGTAATAAAATCGCGGCGATTTTTTTTATGCACTTGATTTTCAACGCTCTGCTTTTAGCGCCGAGAGTTGAAAAACGCGCTGGGACGAGAGTGCATCCCAGCGCGTTGGAATCTCAACGTTTGGCTTAACACTGAGAGTTGAAAATCCAGTGCGCGATAAAATCCCGCCGCGATCTTATTACGTCCGTGTGAACGTAGGTTTATACTCATAAACCTTCCAACATAAATTATCTAAATGATAGTAAAAACCGCATCTGAATCCATTACATAGTTTAGAAGACAGACACGAAAAGCGACTTCAATTTATAATATGTATGATAGATATAGATGTTTAGATAAAGAAAGTTCTGCTCAGCAATGGACTGCGATATGATATAGATGTTTAGATAAAGAAAGTTCTGCCCAGCAATGGACTGCGATGTGATATATATGTTTAGATAAAGAAAGTTCTGCCCAGCAATGGACTGCGATGTGATATATATGTTTAGATAAAGAAAGTTCTGCCCAGCAATGGACTGCGATGTGATATATATGTTTAGATAAAGAAAGTTCTGCCCAGCAATGGACTGCGATGTGATATAGATGTTTAGATAAAGAAAGTTCTGCCCAGCAATGGACTGCGATATGATATAGATGTTTAGATAAAGAAAGTTCTGCCCAGCAATGGACTGCGATATGATGTAGATGTTTAGATAAAGAAAGTTCTGCCCAACAATGGACTGCGATGTGATATAGATGTGTAGATAAAGAAAGTTTTGCCCAGCAATGGACTGCGATATGATATAGATGTTTAGATAAAGAAAGTTCTGCCTAGCAATGGACTGCGATAGACTGGTTATCCACTGTTGTTGTCTATCCTTTTTGTAAATGGGATTAATTATTTTAAATACGAGTATAGAACGTCTCATGTAACTGGACTCTACAGGGTGCATGCTTTATCAAATTAGATTTGTTACAGCTGTAGTGGAAATCACGTTATTTAGTTTAAATAGGTCCTTATTTTTATTATTTTATTTATCTTTTATATAGATTATTTTCTTTTAGATTTTGTGAATGTGAGAACGTTGTAGGCTGTAGACTTGTGGACCATTTTCTATTTTACTAAGTACTGGGTACTTGTTGATAGGCCTACACTGTCCTCTCATACCTATTAACACCGTAATTTGAAAACATTGTAGAAACCATTTATTTTTAAAAGAGTAACCGTGAAGTTTCTTGCCAGCTCTTCTCCATAGGAAGCGACCAATTGGAACCGTGCACCTAGCGTCTGACGTTTCATAAGTGTCCTTGTAGGTTTATGTGAAATAAAATATTTTGAATTTTGTTTCAGAAAGGTGTGGTCAAAATTAAGGGTGTGATACAGACTATTAAACTAAACAACTTTCTCTATGGGACTAACATCGAAAACGCGAAAAATTATCAGTCGTCTCATACAAAACTTCAATACCTACTCGACTCAAATGTATGGGACGACAGTTTTTTTTTCGCGATTACGGTGTTGGTCCCAATGAGAACATTTTTTGTCCCTTTGGTCCCTTAACTTTGACCACGTGTCTCTGATACACCCTGTACATCGTTATTTTGCTTATTCTGAGGAAGATATAAATGTGGTTTATTACGGACATCACCATAACAGTATCGTTGTTTTTATGGCTCAGCCAAAGGCGGAAGGACCGATGTATGGTCTGCTTTAACGACAAGGAATTAATTTTGTGTCCTTATAGTAAGCTAGAAAAATCTCCCAATTCTTTTAAGTGATATGAAAGTATGTAAATCTCAAATAGTACTTTTTTAAGTGAAAACTTCTTTAGGCGCGTTGGGCATTTTTGAGATGGGACTAAACCATTGATTTCGCGACACTGTGACAACACCAGCTTTTGACCATTAAAAAGACATCAACGCGTTGATTACCGTGGTGCCGATTTTTTCTGAAGTTTTCACTTCTGTCGGCACTCCCGGAGTGCCACTGTTTTTTTTAATCACCAACGGGGAAACTCTTGGCCTCTAAATTTCACCTGATGGTAAGTGATGATCAGGCTGAAGGTGGAAGCGAGCTTCACCCGGAATCCTCAACCACAGAGGAACTGGCAATCTTACCTCTAATTGCCGAAACACAACAATGCTGTTAACATTGTTGTTATGGCGACAGACTTAGATAAGATGGTGGTAACTAGCCAGGCGGACTAAGAACAAGCCCTACCACCAACTAAACCGAGCAGTTTTTTTTTGCCCCCACTGGGAATCGAACCCGGGACTTCTGGGTCTGAGTCAGGTGTTCTAACCACTAAAGCAAAGAAGCGGCATTGGTTTAGCTAGGCTATAGGTCAAGGTCACCAAGGACAAGATAATTGCTCATGATAAACCATTATTTACATAATTGAAATTGAAAATACTTACCTATGTATTTTCAATTTCAATTTTAAATAGTAGAAATCTTAAAACTAGTTTTACAATTTTTATAAGTTTAAAAACTAAAAAAGTAAAAGCCGTGGTAGCATCCCTGTATACCTACAAAATTTTATTGACGTGCGACCACGGCTTTACCTTGACCATTTTTGTAGCTATGTTTTGATTTCTGTCTGAATTATTTTCTTGTTTCATACTTTTTAGAGCGTGATTTTTCAGCAATCGGATTTTAGTTTTTGAACTTACTTTTTATTTAAATTATTTTTAAATAATTTAATTATTATCCTGAGTTTTTCTCCTCCGTGTCGATCCCGCAGTAGTTATCAAGTCGTCTTGCCACCTTTGAAATGGTCTTCTTCTTTTCCTTAGGTGCACCACAAAAAAAGGAAACAGAGAATTCCTTTTCCCGTCTCGGAACTTGCAATATACACGTTTTATTTTATTGTTATTATTATACACGTTGATTTTGTTTATTTTTTACTTGTGTTATAATTATGTTGTGTTGTGTGTCTTTTTGTTTGTGCTAAATAAATGTATTTTCTTTCTTTCAAAGAAAACAAAATTGAGACGACAAAGAAAACTGTTAAAAAGTCTGAAAACTCCCTGGTAAGAGCTTTATTTGATGCTACATATGTTTAGATGGAAGTTCCCACGAAGTGCCATGTGACTTCGCAACGCTATTTAACTTCACTTAGTTCAAATTGCAGAATAAATTCCAAAATGTTGCTTTGTCACGGGTGAAGGAACTGATCTTATTAACAGTTCCAGTACAATTCAGTATTTAACAAATTGTACTGAAACTTTGAGGGGAATAGCGCGTGATTCGAGTCAGCTTAGGAAACAGTATTTAAAAGAAGAGTGAAAGAACCTTTCCACTTCGTCATAGTTGCGTAGGTATTTATTTTGTATTTTATGTATTTATTTTTGTTACATTATATTAGTGTTATTTATTTTAGAAGTATGTATGTTTGTATGTATGTAAGTAAGTATATTTTCATATTATTAGTTTTATTTCATTGAGTGAATTGTTTTGATTTTTTTTTTAGCTATTATTATTGTATTTGTACGCCTTTCCAGGCAAAACATGTTGAAACTTTATTTTTTTTGAACATACCAACTGTAAACCTACACATGTTTTTGACAAATAAAAAATTATCTTATCTTATCTTATCTTATGTATTTTACTTTCTCTCTACTCTTACACACGGTGTCTACATCTCTTTTTATCCTCTGTCCTATCGCAGGTATGCTGGAAGAGATTTCATTAGAAATAAGCATCACCTTTGTACGTATTTTTCCGTTCCTTTTGTCTTGTCTGTGTATTATTTGTGTGTACATAAATGGTTAAATAATAAATAAAAAAATAAATAAACAGTATTTTTATGGCTACTTATTAATTTGAAGTACTGGACATAGAACACGGAAACCTAAAAAAAACCCTTTGAAAAAAAAACATAAATTAATTAAAATTATGATAATTTAGGAATCACCAAAACAGGCATTGCATTGATAATATTAAATATTTGTGAAGTCACTTTTTTATATGGTTTCAAAAGAAAGTACCTGGGCGACCGAGCTCTGCTCTGGTGAAAATAGAGAATGCTCATTTAATAGTATAGTACCTACTAATTTCATACTGCCATGATAGTAGGTACTTACTAATTCCGTGCTGCTACTAGACCAACGAGTCAGTCAAACAAATATATTTACAAATATTGCTCGTTTAATAGTATAGGATAATAGGTATCCCAAAATGTTTTTAATCAACAAATTAAACTAGCGACAAATCCAAACACAAAATCTAATCCAATCCCGATACTTACCATACTTCTGCATCCATGAATGAATGCTAATGTTCACCAATACGCCCAAAAATAGTGTACAACGTCCATTGTTACTTAATACACATGTCATTAGTATAAATTTCCACCCAAATCGCAGGGAATGGGTGGTGCGGGGTGGTTTCAGCCCCGTCAATGGAAAGTGTGTCGGGATCCGAGCCGCGTCGACGCCACCGCGGCGCTCTCATATGCACAGCATGTTTAAAGAGAAACGTTTTAGCTTTAGCTTCCAAGAATTTGAAAGAAAGAATTCAGACACTTTTAGTGTAAAAGGATTTTTAGATTTCATACTATTTCGTGAGTTGATAAAAGGTTAAAATCTACGATAACTGCTTAAGAATGAATTCTAAAAGAATTCACTTTTTTTTTATTGTTAAAGTATTTAGTAAATCGACAAAAAATATCTATAATTTTAAAGTTTAGGTAACATATCACTCTCTGAAAGATTCGATCTTTTCTTTATAAGCCGTTTAGTTGAATTAAATCAGTTAGTCGAATACTATTCTAATACCTACTTAGATCGTTTCCTAGTCATATAGAAAAAGTGGTGGCTCTCCGGGAGTGCCGACAGAAGTGAAAACTTGAACAAGATCGCCTTGGTGGAAGAAAAATACTTGTATAGAACATTGATCCGTAACCTTATCTAAATAAAGAGCACAATCGCGTTTACAAAAAAATAATACTTCCAAAACCTTTAAAGTAAAAATACTTGCATAGAACATTGATCCGTAACGTAATATAAATGAAAAGCATAATCGCGTTTACAAAACCTTTAAAGTAAAAATACTTGCATAGAACATTGATCCGTAACGTAATATAAATGAAGAGCATAATCGCGTTTACAAAACCTTTAAAGTTAAAATACTTGCATAGAACATTGATCCGTAACGTAATATAAATAAAGAGCACAATCACGTTTACAAAAATAAGGTGTCGTCATGGTGTCGCGAAATAAATGGTTTAGTCCCATCTCAAAAATGCCCAACGCGCCTAAAGAAGTTTTCACTTCAAAAACCCACGTACTTTCCATGCAGAACAAAAACACATAAATTAAAAACTTCTGATTGCCGAACTCAAAAAGAACATCTTTAAAAAGAGAACATCATGTAGACAAGTTTCAGTGACTCCCACGCAGTTTTCAGCGCGTAGGCGACGCCGCGGCAAACACATTGGTAGTATATTAATACAGCTTAGTCACTGTTCGCGAGGCGCCGGCCGGCCTTCTGACGTCACAGACCGGCACATCAGACAAACGTAGACTAGGGGGGAAGGGGGGGAAGAAAATTTGCTTACTGTTTACGTTGTAATAGTTATTTATTTGGGTTGGTAGAGCTGTAGGCGTTAAATGTGTTGGTAGTATGGTGGACTTCTTGGAAAAGTGTAAATAATTACAAATCCATTACCCATTTTGGGAAAAGTCATAACCAAGATAATCAATCTTCAGTTTGTTTAAACGGTGAACAACTCCTTTTGCTCTCTCTTTTAAAATGTAAGCTAATTCGATATTTTGATTACAAGTATAAAATTGTTTAAGTAACGTAAAAATAAAATTTCATCTACTATGCATTAAGCAAGTAATGATGGGAAATCATACATTTGACCGCCCCCTTTAAAAATTATATATTTTTTGAAAGATTTATAGTCATTAGCATTACACAAGTGGACACCACATTGTAAACGTATCGTATTTACCTACATAATACATATATTTTTTTTAAATCATCTCCTTGATATTTTATTGTGATCATTTTATTATCTGTTTTCGCGCGTTTCTCGGATGTACTACTGCGAGCTAGTGAATCGTAAACAATGTGATATGTAAATGAAAAAAAGAAAAAAGTGAATGAGCCAAAATACTTAATTTTTATTTCACGAAGTGACGCGCGCTTTACTTGTGGTTACCAATTGTACAAACATGCTGTAATTGTGTGTGTAAGCGCAGGAGCTCTCTGTACCGTCGGATACAACGGCGAAGTCTGGAGTGTGTGTGCGTGTGTGTGTTATTTGCTGATGTTACTCGTCTTCACGCACACATTCACAGCGTGTTTGAACACTTGCATACCACAAATAAAGCGCGTGTCACTTCGTGAGAAAAAAAATACGGTATTAGATTTATGTTCTAATTTCTGTATGTGATTGAATGTTTCAATTATCAACGTTTCTAGTATTTAATTTGTGTTGGACTTTATGAGTTTATTATTTCACTACATGAAAAGGACGTTAGCTTGTAGTCTCGGTCAGTGTAACAAATGTTACTAAAAGACAACCTAACCTAATCTAACCTGTACTCGATTTAGACTTTGCGGTTGTTGCATCTAAACTAAACGCTGATAAAGGTAATCTTTTTTGATTTTCAGACACTATTAATAGTATAGAATCTGCCCCCGATACATCTAGAAAAAGAATAAAGAAAGAAATATATGAATGGATACTTATACTAAATAAAAAAACCTAATGCTAAAGAAGGACTCATAACAAAAGTAAAACCGACCATCTCATTACAATGATACGCCAAATACTTCCTTCCAAAAACCACTTCATAAAAAAGCAAAAGGCCCTAGCACGAACGGGCGACGCAAACACAACAGATTGATTGCTGAGACCCACTGCTGAGACACAGGCCTCCTTGCTATCAGTATTAAAGACTTTATTTCAGACCATGTATCCATTTTGTTAGTAACAATGTTCTTATGGACTGGTGTTAGTAATACTTAAAAACTTCCCACAACAAAACATATAAAAGAAAGTTAACTCAATCACTACTGCGCCATTCCATGACAAATGGCGCAGCAATGATTGATGTAACCACAGTCCAGCCGACTAGCGATCATGTTAAGGATGCTGTTGGCACTTCCACTTACTCTACGCACCAGGGATGCGCACCTTTTACGCATCGTAGCGTAAAAGCAGTCTACGCGACGTTCAGCAAACATACCTGATGCACTACAGAATCGCCGCAGTCCCTGAACGCATTATAAATTGGACTCGGAGGGCACTGTAAGACTTTTGAGTATAGTCGGTCCACAGGCTGCACGTGTAGAATTATGTACAATAAGATCTAAAAAGTGTAATTTTGACTTCTGTCAAACAACGTGCAAACCTGCGAGCTATCATGTTCACCCGCACTGCCAGCGCCCTCCGTTCCCTCTCGATGAACGATGATGATGTCATCTATTAGAGGCAGTGGACCGTAATCCACCACGCGGGCTCCGTGCGAGTTGGAAGATGTCACATGTCTTCGAATTTTTGAAGTGAAAACTTGTTTAGGCGCGTTGGGCATTTTTGAGATGGGACTAAACCATTGATTTCGTGACACTGTAACGGAATTTACCGACAACGTAGAGTAAAGACATCAATGCGTTGATTATCCGGTGCCGATTTTTTTTCAAGTTTTCACTTCTTTGGGCACTCGCGGAGTGCCACTGTTTTTTTTTTGGTTCCAGGACATGCCGGCTCCCTAGCGATAGAATGATGATGAAAGATGAAATAATTAACACATAGTAAAGAGCCTGTCAGGGTTCGAACCTACGACCTACAAACTCGTAAGTCGCGGCCGTTACCACTGGGCCAGCACTACTCCGTCGATTATTAAATCGAAAATACAACTAGGTATCCTGTACTATTTTGGTTTATATTTTTTGCAACAAGCACAAAGAAGCATGAAGAAAGTTATTAAACTAAGTATTTATTATGTGCGACAAGAGTATTTTAATTTTTCAAATCGTTCGAATTTTTGTTACGTTTACTCCTCGCGTTCGTGCGAGGCCCAAAGAATATGACTACATAACAGCGAAAACTGCCAGTAACTTCAACGGTCCATTGCATAAACGCCTACTCTCCCGAAAATGATACCGCCATTGTTACCCAAAGAAAGTAGTCCGTTACATTATTTTTGTCACCCTTAACCTTTAAGATGGCCGGGACAGACAAACCCACGCTGCCGCTACATTTGGCTGACGGCCAGTACGATACCATGAAAGGAACCATGTTTTGCGTATAGATTCTTAAGTTGCTTTTGGTACATAGAAAATTACACCTAAACATACTCGTACAGTACCTACAAATAATTGTTCTTAATATCCCTCGGTAAACCTCGTGTTTCGTCATCGTCAGTCATCGGATTTCTATCAGTTGCCCTTTGCACTTGGTGCAGATCGGACGCTTTCAATCGACTTGGAAGTATATAGAGTTGTTAATACTCTTTTAACTTAATGAAATTTGTTTAAAAAATGGTAGGAAAGCTGCTAAAGTCACAGGCACGACAGACAGGAAAATAGTTTTACAGCTCAAAATATATCCACGTCTATTGTATTTTATAATGGATTTCCGCAAGGTCACGCCTGAATCAATTAATTAGCTCTATATAGTTCACATGAAAATCAAAACAATAAAGTACTTAGGTCTGAATTCAAATTATTATCCAAGATAAATCTATTAATTGATGGACATGGAAATTAGCATTCGTTTGTATTCGGAAATGCGATGATACCCGAGAAATACTTGTACATAAATTCACGCCTTCTGGCAGAAAGGAACGTTGGTAGAAACTACAAAACGCTAAGTGCTACGATTCCTACATACTTCTTTTGCTACGTCCACGTTCATAACATCTTGTCAAACACCTGATATTTTTAAAGCCTTAGATAATTAGTAAGGAAGTAAGTAATCGGTCTAAGAATATCGTTTAAATATTCACATTCATGCATATACGGAGCAAACGTAGAATGTCTTCGTTTTGAAGTCGGTTATAGCAGTTTGTCGTAGTAAAAGTGCTACGAAATCTCGTAGCACGCTGTTTATTTTAATATTTAGGTACTAGCGACACGTCCCTGCTTCGCACGATTTATGCAACTTGACAAAACATCAAGATTTCTTTATTATATGTAGGTTTAATATTAATGTATTATACACATAAACCTTCCGTAATGAACTCTAAATGATGGAGAAAACCGCATCTAAATTTATTGCGTATTTTAGAAGAACAACGCGGTCCCACAAACAGGCACGAAAAAAGACCTGAACTTATAGTAAATACTAGCTGCGCCCCGCGGTTTCACCCGCATAAGTCTCGATCTCGTGAAAATATCTAGATAAAAAGTATTCTATGTATTAATCCAGGTTATAAACTATCTGTGTGCCAAATTTCATCCAAATCCGTTCAGTAGTTTTTGCGTGAAAGAGTAACAAACATCCACTATCCTTACAAACTTTCGCATTAATAATATTAGCCCACTAATATTATAAATGTGAAAGTTTGTGAGGATTATTAAGTAGGAAGTAGGATGTATAGATATAGAATAGTCCTTCTAAGATCTGTATAATATTTCTGACAACTCTAAGGCCACTGCTAAATATGGGCTATCATGAAAATTGTTCACTGAGGTAAAATTATCCTTTATGGTTTTCCGGAAGAGAGAAAACTTAGTGGTAAATAAGTTTTTAATGAAAACAAATTTATGATGTGAGATACTTTCACTGACTCAATATTTCGCTGTCCCCGGCGAATAAAATCGTAATCGTAAAAACCAAATTTTACAGGAAAAATAAAAAACATTTTTTTTGTGAAAATCTTATTAACTAATATACATAGCAGAATTGTTCAAATATCAAAAGAAAAGTTTTTTTTTACATTCACTACAATACACCTTAAAGTCTCGTAACTTCTGAAATAACCGTAGGAAAAGAATGAAAAAAATTGACAGAGTGTTATCGGACCTCTTAATATCGAATATGCAATAAAGTTAAAACTATCGTAATAGCATTTGGTGGCATGAGAAACAGGGTGTAAAGTTCACTCATCCACCATAGAAAAGGGAGGATCCTCCGACCAGACGGGTGTTGTGTCTGGCGGGCAACTGCCCTTCGGTTGGAAGTTGAAATCTTGTATGTATGTCGATCGCTCGGTAAACTCTAACTGCGCGATGCAGGATTTGTGTGACGTCATGTCTTTGATGCGTAGTTTGTATGTGGCGGTGTAACCGCTACATCACTCCCCTCCGGAGACCGGAGGTCGATAGTGGGCTGAATCTTGCGATGCTTCACACAGTGCCACAGTGCCAACTGTGGTTCCAGTGAGTCGGAATCGGGTGCCGCATAGTTTGCGGTGAGTCGGAACTTTCTGTGGTGATTGCGGCGATTGTGGTGATTCCCCAGTGAGTCGGGGTGATTGAAGTGATTGCTGTGATTCCCCAGTGAGCCGGGGTGATTGAGGTGATTGCGTTGATTCCCCAGTGAGTCGGGGTGATGAGGCTGATTGCGTTGATTCCCCAGTGAGTCGGGGTGATGAGGCTGAGGGTGATGACCAGGAATGCGCGTTCGCTGCATGCTGGTGGTCAGGATACCCGTTGAAGCCGTGGGTGCTGGCTGGCTGTGTGACTCGCCTCACGAAAGCTTGCGGTAGTGATGATGATGATGACGTCACGCCGAAGTAATTGCACGAAGGCTGCGTTGACGTTCATACTCGGGGTCACCAATTTGGTGGCATGAGGAACAGGGTGTAAAGTTCACTCATCCACCATAGAAAAGGGAGGATCCTCCGACCAGACGGGTGTTGTGTCTGGCGGGCAACTGCCCTTCGGTTGGAAGTTGAAATCTTGTATGTATGTCGATCGCTCGGTAAACTCTAACTGCGCGATGCAGGATTTGTGTGACGTCATGTCTTTGATGCGTAGTTTGTATGTGGCGGTGTAACCGCTACAAGCACATTACCATTTTATTCGCCGGGGACAGCGATTTCATTTCTTAACTTATATACTGAATAATTCAATCCATAGGATAAACTTGTTACTAATTTTTTTTGCTGAAAGATTAATAACATCAGAGATTTTCCATGCCCAAGAAAATTCGAGAAATTTTTCTAGCAGCTACATTACATCCAAATTAATTTGCTCAAACAATCTGATATCTTTAACTGCAAATAGTTTCACAAAACTTGTCATTGAAAAGGTCATCACTTTTAATTTCTTGACCTTTGACATTTGGCAATATTTTCTTTACTACTCACATATTGAAGAGCTGGCTACGTGCCAAGTATTGTGACGTAGGCATCCCTTGGACATGCTCATTCATAATTTTCTTTTGCGTGGGTATATTGTGGCTGGATGACTTGCATGATGTCACTGTACATAGTAATAAATTTTATCCCATAAAATTTCACATAATTTGTGACATAATCTTTGCCCTCGTCTTCGTTCAAACAATATCTTTAATTCCCCTGTTAGAACCGCTATGGGGTTCTAACAGGGGTTACAACAGTTCCAAAATAATTATTTATGCAACTGTTGTATAATAAGGGGTATTAAAACACGAATGTCGGTTTACGAGTAGTATCGCATGAGTGTTTTAATACCTAATTATGTACAGTTGCATACAAGACTTTATCTACACCCATGGTATGAATCCTCTATAAAAGGTTCTGAAACCATAGGGTGTTGTAGGTACAATATTGTTTTCTCGACTTTTCTGGTAATATGTAATTGGTTATAAATGTTGCTGCATTAGAAATATCTGGTGGTGTGTTATCAAAGCTTGTATCACTCATTTTTGTAAACAACAAAGTAATACATTTTTGCAATACTAATATCGAACAAAAATGGCGGGATACGACGTGAATTCGAATAACCTATAAGTTTTTTTTTTACGGCTCTTTGGTGGTGAAACGCGCATGCATTTCAATGTTCGTTTTTTGAAATTCGAGTTGCATAATGAAATTTAGTACAACATTATAACACTCGTTTGGATGATATTATGGTTACTATGACACTGGATGTTTCAATGTTGGCAATAAGCTAACTGTTTCAGAATCTTTTATAGAGGATTTATAGCATGGCTGTAGAATTGTAGATAAAATACTTTCTTCCAACCTTTGTAAATTGCATGTTTGTTTTCGGTTGGTATTTAGCTAATTAGCCAGTCACGTAACGTTTAAGTTATTTAGATTTAAAACGTATAATAGGCATGTTCTTATCGGCTTTAGCAAAGCATTTAAAGCAGCTTCTACCAAGTGAAACTAGAGCAACTAAAATGGCTTGGAGCTAAGATTTAATTAAAAGATTTCATATGAAATTTTCATTCGGGCACAAGAGGCATTTAACGAAAATACATTCAAATAGAGCCGTAGAATTGTATAAGAGACCCGGTTAGCAAATGAACCGTCTGCATGTGCCATAGAGTAGATAATAAGTGAAGTGATTGTTTGTATATTGTTCTAAGAGTCTAACCAATCCCACTCACAATAACTGAAAAGCACTCGGGGATACGAAACTCTGCCATTAGATATATTCAATAGCAATGTCCGCAGGGCTTGTGTCGGTATCTTCTGCGTTCATCCCCTACGGTGTAATACTCCTTTTGTTTCTACTCTGTGGTTTGCGGGTTCATCGCATACGAATTCAATTTATGCCGACCGCGAATCAGGAATTGTATCGCGCACATTTTGTTCATTTACGTAAACGTCAGCGTTTGCTGTTTTTGATTATTATTTAGTTTCCAAATTTATTCAGGCAATGGAATCTTTATTTTTGTGTAGTACTTAATAAGGTGTAAGGTTTTCATGAAGTTAAAATTTGAGTTAAGTATTACCCTACACACTTTGCAAGAACGATGTATGGAAATTGAAAAACTATTGTAATATCAGTAGTACCTACTTTACATTTTCTCATTACGCTTTATAACTTATTCCTAGATAAAACAGGAAATAGTTCAATTGAACAAAAAACAAACTTAAGTTACGTACAAGTCCCTAAAAAACAATCCAATGCTGTGTACAGACATACAGATTCAAGAATCATTTGAAAAGTTTATATTGGATCATACAAGAAGTCGAATAAAAGGAGGTGAAAAACAATAGCGGAATATATCCTGCAATTCCAAGACAATGTCTGAAAAACAGGAAATTTGAGACTGGCGACGTATAAAAATAAAAATACGACGTTGAATATTTCGAAAATCGAATCATACGCGCCATAACATGATTTGTTTGGTAGCGCGCACCTGCTAAATGCTGACTCTGAGGTTGTGATGTCACTGGCATTTTACGACCACGTTTGATTAAGATTAACAAGATACCTTCGATTTTTATGAGGATCACTAGAGCTTAGGAGTTTAGTATACTCTGAGTGCAAAAATATTTTGGTCTGGTGGAAGTAGCATTTTTGAACGGATTAAAAAAAACTAACTTCATTCCTTATACATCGAAGGGGTGAATAGTTTTATAAGCTCGAAGCCCTTGAACTTTTTCATAAATTATGATTCACCAATCGACTTACTTCCGAATGGCTTTTAAAACTAAATCGAGCCAACGAAACAAATAAACCTCCAAGCATTTATACCAAAAACCCGATATACTTTTAGAAAACAACCCAACTATTCACAGCTACGTCTTACAATGTAAGTGGGTAACTTTTTATTTATCGGCACCTGACAAAACTTCCACCGTACCTTCCCGTTGCAATAAAAGATTATTTTTAGAAACCACGAAGCACTGTGAATGTATTTTTCTGCTGACGTAAGACGGAATATTTTCACGTGAATTATGATCGCCATGTTTACAGCTCATCCAGTTTTATCACCAGTTTGTAATAGTAAGTTTAAGGTGCAGGTTACTAGAATGTAAACAATTTTTGAAGTGAAAACTTCTTTAGGCGCGTTGGGCATTTTTGAGATGGGACTAAACCATTGATTTCGCGACACTGTTACGACACCAGATTTTGACCATTAAAAAGACATCAACGCGTTGATTACCGCGGTGTGTGGAGTAAGAGACATCAACGCGTTGATTACCGCGGTGCCGATTTTTTTTTAAGTTTTCACTTCTGTCGGCACTCCCGTAGTGCCACTGTTTTTTTTTTGCGGTTTTGGTTTGTGGGATTGTTTATGGTACACACGGCTACACATCAAGCTATACATATCCAGTTTATGCTGATCTCGCATTGTATAGGATTTCCGAACAATGCGAGGTCAGGTTATACTGGATTTGTATAGCTTGATGTGTAGCCGTGTGTACCATTGCCAACCCGAACTGTGCCCGTGTGGTAATTATGGCCCACTCCCTCTCACAGAGGGGAGGCCAGTGTCCTAGAACGTTAAAGGCTGATTATGCTTGTGGTACCTAGTGGCTTACAGTAATTGGAATAGATGAAGTGGGTTTAGTGTTTATGACTGAGTTGCTTTTGATCGCCGCTTCGCCTGCGTGGTAGCCACCAGTAGTGATACATAAATGAATGCCTGGCATGCTCTTCACAGTCAGCTCCGCTACAATCTATACCAGTGGTCGGCAAACTCATTAGTCAATAGAGCCAAATATCAATACTATAACGACTAAGATTTCTTATGAGAGACAAGCCTTTCTGTGTGTCCAAACTGTCTCAATACACTTTTCTTAATCCTTAAAACTTCCATCCTCTTTCACTCCATAACGCTTCCTAAAATTAACTTTCTAAGAAGTAGGATGCCTTCATCATCATCATCATAACGGCTGATAATATGATGAAGGCATCTTACTTAATAATAAGTTAACCTTGGAAAACTTTGAAAGGTACAGTAAATGATAAATTTTCGATGTCCTGTTAATTTTTGATGAAAATTAATTCGGATATAACTCCTTTGAAATATAGTTTGAATTTTGAATATAACTTGATATCTTACTTAATGACCGAAATCCCTACCCCCACCAGTATCAGCTCTCGCAGAGCCGCACTCTATAGACCAAAGAGCCGCATGCGGCTCGCGAGCCGCGGTTTGCCGATCACTGACCTATACTATCCTAACTAATATTTTAAATGGATGTGAGTTTGTTTGTTACGCTGTCACGCTGAAACGGCTAAACGGATTTGAATGAAATTTGGCACATGGGCAGACCATGACTTGGAGAAGGACATAGGGTACTTTTCATCCTGGATCGCAGACGAAGTCGCGGGCAACAGCTAGTGTCTAATATATCCACGGCATGAGCTTTTCCTACATAGTTTGTGTCGAATAAACAGAAGAACACAGGACTTCATTTATTACTATGGTAACGCTTTACAATAAAAGAGTGGACATTGTATGCATCTCGTTGGTTGGTGTAGGTATGCAGTTCCGCTCATAAACTCTGTTCAGTTTCACGTCCATCCATGAATTATTACCGTCAAACTTCCGCTCTTAATTTTCTGTGGCACGTAAATTCTTGAATAAAATCTTATAATATTTTAATATTCACATAAAACAACAAACATTAAAATCAAATTAAATCATTGAAATAAGATTACAGCAGTTGTATTTCGACTTTCGGTACCTAAATAACAAATTTATTTCTCATTTATTTTGACGAAACTTAAATACAATATACAAGCTAACACTAAAATATATATGTATACTCGTATCACTAGCTGACCCGGCAAACGTTGTTTTGCCATATAAATTATTTATGTTTGGGGTGGACCACCCTTATCACTTAGGGGTATGAAAATTAGATTACGACCGATTCTCAGACCTACCAAATATACAAACAAAATTTTATAAAAATCGATCAAGCAGTTTCGGAGGAGTATGGCAACTAACATTGTGACACGAGAATTTTATGTATATAGATGTCCAAATATATAAAAAAAACGAAAAGCTCAATGGGCCTCGAAAAATTCTTCCGCATCGCTGTCAATGGCAAAAGTGCCCAAAAGGCTGGCAGCATTGCCACGTTGGATGGCGATGCTGATTCTTTGGCCTAAATAACAGAATAAACATTGCCTACCCCAATAATTTTAATAGACTTATTTGTTTTGGAGGTCAAAATGATATCACAGAAACATATAAAAAGGTGAATTCATTCATTGCTTGTGTTAATAAGATTCATTAAACCCAAACAGGTTAAGGGATAAATGGTCCATCAATTAAAGTGTTCATCGATTCTTATTACATATTCATTGTTATTCAAATTATTGAAACACTATTAGATTAACTTTCGTTTTATTAAACTGATGCATGGCATGGGAAAATTGTAGAGATGCAGTTACTTTTTATGGTAGGTTATTTGTACAGAAACTACTTACTTTTTACCCGACTACGGCAAAGCCAAAAAAAAGGGTTATGATTTTAGCAGTCTATGTAACTGTGTATGTTTGTATGTATGTTTGTTTTTACATGTGTTCCACCATAGCGCCTAAACTACTGAACTGATTTTGATAAATGAGGTATCAATAGATTCGTAATAATGATTCGGGTGACATAGGCTATATAAATTTTCCCTAAATTTAATATGGTGGACTTCACATGTAAATTTATAAACTCAAAAAAAAAAAAAATTATGATAATCATGATATGTTTGGTATCAAAAGAAAGTTTTGACGAGTACATTAAATATAACATCACGCCTTATTTCCCCGAAGGTTTGGGCAGAGGTGTCCCTGTAGCAGGTACACCCACATTCCACCAGTTATGTTTAAGTCCCATGTAATAGGGGGCGATCCTGTTGCCATCAACCGGGCACAAATCCAGACTCCGAGCTGCTACTGAGAAATTCCAGATAGAAAAACCCAATAACACTTTGCCCGACCCGGGAATCGAACCAAGGACCTCATGCTCAGCAGTAGCGCTTGCAACCACTAGACCAACGATGCAGTCATGTATATAATATCATATTTTTAAAGTAAATAAGTATGTTTAAATTATTTAAAACAAGCAAAAGTTAATAAAATCTTAATAAATACTAACGATTTTTAATTCCACTAGAAATACAACGAAATAATTATATTTTGGATTTCTTCAAAGCTCGATAAATGGTGTTGGCGTCGAAATAAATCGCGCTATGGTTTTGTTCAAAACACTATGCACTGCTATTGGAATTTAAAATAGGTTAATTACTGACCTATTGTATTACACTCGTTGTCGTAACGTTTATCAAGCGTAAAAACGGAAAAGTATAAAATAAAAAATTAAGTTTAATAAAAAACTGTAACCCGACTACGGGAAAATAAAAATTATCTAAAAAGTACGAAACAAGAATATATTTCAGACAGAAATCAAGACATAGGTACAAACATGGTCAAGGTAAAGCCGTGATCGCATGCCTGTATACCATGTGGGTGTCAAGAACACCTTCAAAATTATAATGGCATGCGACGACGGCTTTACCTTGTTATTATATTATATTGTATATTCTTGTTTCGTACTTTTTAGATAATTTTTATTTTCCCGAAGTCAATGCCTCCACTTCTCATCCTTAGCGACTCTCGTCAATGCAGCGCCTGCAACAGCCTTTATATCATCTGCCTATTTCAATGAAACTCTACCTTACTGGTAATTATATTTCATTTACTTTATTGGTAATTATATTCTCTAGCCGTTTGGGGTTGAAACCCTCGGGCCGTGGAGTCCGAGTGCCACCCTCTTTCGTGACATCTCAAATCGGCTATTTGACACTTCCCGTGACCCAAGGGCTGGTTTTTACCTTGGCCAGAGGCTAAGCATTGCCATACAACGTCGCAATGCCGCCAGTCTTGGTGGTCTTGGTTACATTACCAGTCGACAGCGATGCGGAGGAATTTTTCGATGCTATATTTTAGTTTGTGAATAGTTATAGGTTAGTATACAATTTTGTTATTTTTATCAATTAATTAGTTACAAGTTGTTACTTATCTATATCATTTAAAGTACCTAATAAGTTTGCAAATAAACTCTACTAGGTCATTAATAAAGAAAGAAGAAGAACACGTGTTACGACCCCACGTGTATTCAAGTGAAATGGCACGTAAAAATTGATCGAAGAGGCAACCCGATGGCGAATGGTAATATGGGTCTTGAAGTGAACATATTTTTTTTGACATGGTATTCCAAAATTAAGCTCTAATAAGTGCAAAGTATTTGTGTGTATCAATGCCATCCGATTTTGATAAAATTCACCCTCATTTTTGGTGAAAATTCATCGGTAAGGAGTTTCAAGAATGATATACAGCGTAAGACATTATTTCAATTATAACGATGTTGGGGGTGGCAATTTTGTTAAATTATATAAATAGGGTATAAACTTCAAAGCAATCGCATTATAATCCGATTAATTAGTCAAAAAAAAAAAAAAAAATTGCCCCCCCCCCATATCTCCGCCCCCGTTCATTTGGGGTCCATTTGGACGGTACGGGGGTTCGGTATTACTTGTAAGACCCAGATTTCCACTCGCCATCCGGTTGCCTCTCCGATTAAATTTTACGTGCCAATGCTTTAACTATAGTAACATGGGACGAGGACAAGAGGATGATTTATGTCCTAAACTGCAAAGTAATGTTGACAGTTATATGCTTTTTAATAGGTATGACTGCCTCGTTGGCCTGGTGGTCGTAAGCGCGACTGCTGAGCAGAATAACACTGCCCGACCGAACCGAACCCAAGACCTCATTCTTGGGTTCGGTTCGGTCGGGCAGTGTTATTGGGTTTTTCATTAGGAATTTCTTAGTAACAGCCCGGAGTTTGGAAGTTGGCGGTGTGATATTCTAGTGCCTCGGAAAGCCGTTGGCCCTGCGCCTGGTCACTCTCTGGTCGTGTCGGATTGCCGTCCCATCGGACTATGAGGGTGAGGGAAGAGAGAGTGCACCTGTGTCTGCGCACACACTTGTGCACTATAATATCTCCCATGCCGAAGGCTGGTCTGCGCTGAGATTGGTCGAATGGCCGAAATCCGGTCTGGAGGACTATTACTACGCATATTACAACAGTTTCATAACTGAAACGCTGTGCCTTCTTTAGAGCGAAATTTAATGGCTCTCGTAGAAGTATTAAGGTTATCGACTCACATTGGTAGACATTACGAAAGAAAATCATAGATAACCCCATTTTAATTTCCCTTATTATTTTAAAGTACCAACCATAATTTTTCTACCCAATTATTGAGTGGACTGTCCAAAAACGTCTCGAGATCAGGCCACCCGACTAGATAAGCTCCTAAATAAAACTGTCATCGTTAAGCCAAGTAAGTAAAGGTGTTTACAACATAAAAGGCCCCGAAGTATAAGTCATATCTGGTCAATGAGACAGCCGACGAAACGGCTGATTGATACCCAGTTAAGTCGAGACGTTAAATTTTTATGTCACCAATCAATCAACTTTAATTCTTCACTTGGGGGAGCTAATGAATTGTATGGCTATTATGGACAGCGTAGTGTGGCTTGTTTGAATAATGTACTAGTTTTTAGTCGTGGCGTTGGTCGCGTGGTTCGTGGTTCTGACCAAACTGAGACGAATGCCGCGAGTGATTCGGGACGACATTCGCTCGTGCCAATTGTGTCGCGTGGCTTCCTAATCATTAAAACAATCGATTTATAATCGATCGATTCGTCTCAGTTTGAACAATTCTTAATCTAAATGATGCTGAGCATTTTTGAGAATTTAGGATGTTATTGGTGTAGGTGAAATTGTAAACTTTTCTTTTTCCTTAGACTTGTAAAAGGCAATGAATATTTAAGTGCCCTTTAGATTCTATTGCGATTTGTCAAACATCGTTCGAAAATATTATAAAAACTAAATGGTTTAAATCAAATAATTTAGTTTACAACTCTGTCACCAGACAGTTCACTGATCCATTGATGAATCACTATATTTTTGTAAATCACCGCAGATAACTATGAATAGACCAATAAATATACACTCGCCGAACTTTTCATAAAGTAAGTTGTCAATTTTCGAGACAGATAAAGAAAGCTGTATATTGATTTATGTGAGAAAGATACAATTCATGTGCAAATGTTTGTTTATAACGCATAATAATATCGTCATTATATCTTTATTGATTTTCATATCAGCCATTGATCTATGCTTTTTGACATGCGAGAAAATTTATATATTGAGTTTCTCTTCGATATTGGAACCCGTAGGTGGGTCAGTGAATATTTTTTCAATTACTTTACATTTTACAAGCTTAACTTATGTATTTGCTTTGTGTCTTGCATGTAGGTTAAATGCATCGATATAAAGAGCTATTGAAGCAACGCTTTGTTCAGAGTGTAATACAAAATTCAAATTATATTGTTTGTGAACCAAAAGAATTGTATATGATTGAAATTAACAGCATGTAAGTGTTGAATATGAGCCATTGAATAGAAAATGAACTGTGATTTTCCTCGTGTTTTCAATAAAATACATTTTTTAAAGTGCTATAAAGAAATTTGCATAGCGGTCGTTTATTATAGTGTAATATTTATGACTGCAGGCGATAAGAAACCGTGATTTACGTTTAACTATGGAGATACAGACTTTAATAGTAATTTATTGTTTACGCGGTTATAATTTGTGAAAATTTGTCTTTTGAATGGGAAATAATGATAGTATACGAGATTGGACTGCGAATAGAATCGCTACTGCTGAGCATGAGGTCCTGGGTTCGATTCCCGGGTCGGGCAAAGTGTTATTGGGTTTTTCTATCTGAAATTTCTCAGTAACATCCCGGAGTCTGGATTTGTGCCCGGTTGATGGCAATAGGCTCGCCTCCTATTACATGGGACTTAAACATAACTGGCGAAATGTGGGTGTACCTGCTACAGGGACACCTCTGCCCAACCCTTCGGGGAAACAAGGCTTGATGTTATGTTAGAATCGTATCGTAATTTTTATCATGCTGATATACAAATTATGAGGCAATGGTTGAGTTAATTTGTTAAATATCAAATATTTGACAGTCTTAGGTGTTTGGTTAGTAGAATTAATTTTTTATGGATGAAATATTTTTGTTGAGCTGGATACATACTACACAGACCCGTTAGAAACTGTGATAAGATCACAGTAGAAATAAATCGTGAGTATATGAGAGGCTTTACGATTGAGGATTAATTGATTTAGACGTACAAAAAAACTGTTTCACCAGGTTTTAGAGTTAATCGATTATATTATTCAGGTTACTTAACGGCACAGAGATTGTATGAGTAACTACTGACCGTGTTTTATAATACCAATGCGATAATTATATGGACGCGAGTCCTAATCATATGTACGTAGTTTTTTACAACGAATAAACAAGTAATAAATCTGACAAAATAACTGTTCGTTGACAAGGAAGTTGGTCTAGTTACTCGCTCATTACTTTTTGTCGGTTTTTAGGGTTCTGTACCTCGAAACGAAAAAATTGAACCCTTGTAGAAACACTACGTTGTCCGTCCGTCAGTATGTCAAGACCCTTTTTCTCAGGAATGCGTGGAAGTATTTAAATACGTAGGTCTGTGTTCCCTTGGAGCTCTAAAAAATTAAGCTTCTAAGTCAACGCAATAAAAAAATACGGTCATAATTATATGCGACATATTTTGATACTCGCAAATAAATCAAAACCTACAGGGTACTACCCGTTGAATCATGAAATTTGGCAGGAAGCAAGGTCTCACAGCACATGTAAAGGAAAAAGTCCGAAAATAGTTAATTTGTAGTTTTATCACACTTTTTTTTTGCGGTTTCAAACTTGCATTTGCAGTAGGCGAATTGAATGTGACGTATATCGATGTATGGAAGAACATGTTTTTCAACTACAATATTAAGTTTGTTGTAGGGATAAATTCAACCCAACTACGAAACCCTTCATTGTGCGTAGTCCGACACGCACTTGGCTGGTTTTTTTTTTGTCGAGCGATATTTGTATATCATTTTTTTCTTGGTGATGGAACGACCGATTTAATGATATAGAAATAATATATCGTACACTAGTTTTTTATAAGGTCTTTAATTTTGTTTCCTCAATTCCCAGACCTTGGGTCGCCCAGATGTTCTGTGACTAGGAGCTACGATGTAATTAGTTTGGAGTGGATTTAAATTTCAAATGGACGAGGAAATGTGCGGAGGTTATATTGATTCAAGGAACTAAATGCTGCAATTAATCTGATTCGGATGTGAATTAAGTATGCGGTGCAGGTAAAGGCGATAGGTATGATTTTGTTAAAATGAATTAATGAAATGCACCGATCCCAGACTCGATAAATCGAATGAACCCTAGGATCTGCACTAGCCCCTGGAGTCTCATGTTTCATGGTGCTACATAGGCCATTGCATACCAGGGAGTAGACCGGGGGGCGTGGTAATGGTAGGGAAGACGTGCCCTCAGGATAAGGAAGGATTTGCGAGCCGTACCGGATATGCATCCTTGAGTAGGCAATGGACTAGTGGAGAGACGAGTTTAGACATAGATAATTATCTATGGATCATCTTTTTACGACGTCGCCGCCAATTGGCTCAGTCAATCTTCGCCTGCGAATCCTTTAGCTACTGTCAAGGCTCTTTTCTATCAGTTGGAATGATTTTGTTAGAAAAAAAAATTGGAAGGCGTTATTTAATGCTGCAGTAGATTCTCCGTTAGGACATCTAGGCAAAATTATTTTATTGTCTGTATCGTCCCAGTCACGAAATACAAAACCATACTCGTCACATGTTGACCGAGTTATCCACTATTAGGTACCTACCTATATTATTGCCAAAGTTATGGTGTCCAATAAATGAACAACATTTTGGACTTTCTTTATGACAAGTCTATCAACACCTTCCTTAACCACAGTTGATGTCAAGTCCAGTTTTTTATTTCTGAAACTGTGTTGATGACATATCAACAAAAAATTTCATGTTCATGGAAACTTGATTATCTACTTTTGGAATTTTTGTGATCACCGAATTTCTGGTGCTGCATTTAAGAATTGGAGTAATTAGATGTTTGCCGTTTGGTTCTGCTGTAGAGATTTTTGATAGTAGAGCTTTTTCTGATAGTTTTTATTTGTGATAAAATATTTTATAAGAAAGTCGGTCGCTCAAACCAGGTGTTAACTGCAGTGCCTTATTCATTTTCTCTTATTTCCTTACTTAAAAAAACATACACTGAAATAAACAATTTCTATCTTCGCTTTAGTCTTCGTAGCTCCGCGTCACCTAGATTAGTTAGCATCACACGCGGCACGCTGTCTAGCGAATTGATTACACAACGACTATTATGTGCCTCAGTTTTTGTGCCACACAAAGCGATGCCGTACATCATAATGTGACAATGGACATCCAAGAAAACGTGACAAGACGTGTTCCACAAATAAAACTGTTAATTAATCTGGCGGGACTGTTTTCAGACTTTTTGCTGTAGAAATTATGCAAAAACGACGCACCTGGTTATCGCTTGGCGACAGACGACTTTTTGTCGATCTCTTTATTTTGATTGTTCTCGTTAATGATAGTAATAAGTCACTTCTATTTTTGAGGAGACAAAAAAATACGTTTTGCCTTAGGTACCTGATATTTTTGTCTGATTGTTTGTGATGCTTTGCAACATTTGTCAAGGTCAGTAAGATGTCTGTCTCATTCGCTGATATGCTGCTAATTGGTATGTTTCTGCCTTCTTATTAAAGTTTATTAATAATCATAATTCAAATGTAAATATATTGAGTAGGTAAGGAATAATTTAGCAGCAAATATAGTAGCAAACTAAATACGATGACATATTTTTGGGACTAAATATATGAGCTTTCAGGAGAAAATCCTTAGTAAAATAAATCTTTTTGAACAGAAAAAGTTCTAAGCAAAGCCACAAAGCTGTCGCCATGAGGACAAGAGGCTTATTTATGTTAATAAAAACAATAAAAGCTTTATACCAAGATTAGGCTAGACTAGGCTTAGTAACAAACTTAGGTCATTGTGTAACTCTTAGGTAATATTCGCTGGTTACAATAATAGAAGTGACGAAAAGGACAGTGGAAGTAAAATGTCACTGTCCATTTTGACAGGTGGTGAAAACTGGAACTTTATTGAAAAATTATTGAATTTGACATTTGAATGACGTTTGCCGTTGCAGGCAGCGCTATGTCAAGTTGTATATCTCGATTCGTCCTCAATGAAACTGTCCATAGTTAATTATTAACTGTGTTTAGTACAGTGGGTGTCTCGCGTGACACAAAAAATATGAGGTTTTCAAGTGTTTACGACGTTTGCCTACTTAGCGAGTATTGTACTATGACGTTTACGATATTACGCTGTCACTCCGAATTGTGTTTTTACTATTTTATTTACACGAGCAAGTCTTTTTGTATTACGTTATTGTGTTTCGCTGAATATAATAGTAGACATTTTGATATTTGTGGATGATACAGCAAATATCTTTTTGTGTTGTTCTTAAATATGCCGCCTGGATATTGTATAAAGGAAATTATATCACATATTAGGATTTATCCAAATAAACTGTACTTACATTCAATATTTTGACAGTAATAATACCTCTAATACTATTATAAACGTTTGTCACAACCACAACCCTAAATGGACCCGAAATAAAATGTAATAATTTGGAAAATCCCGTATTCCCGAATAGCTTCGCATCCGATTGACCACAATGCCAAAGAATTATTGCCCATTTGACACCTATTGTGACAATCATAATAAGATTTATTCAATTTATAGCTTTGGTTTGACAGGACACGTGGCAAATATATTTCTTTACAAATACATGGAGCAGATGTTGAAAGCTGTCATTTTATTAAAATTATTATTCCATTGTATTTCATCAATTTGTCAAGCAAAGGTGGAATCATTAGTGAAGCGAATCCCTTTTCTTGACTCCGATAAATAATGTAGTAATTAACCTTTTAAAATATAATCTTATATATATGGGCTTTTATGAAACAGTGTTATATTTATTGTAATTGTCATAATTTATCTAAATTTCGTCTTTGGTTAAGTGCAAAACGGTCTTACAATTGAATAAGTAAAGAATTCAGATTTGGGCATCTCAGTATTTTTGCGACTGCTGCCAACCCTTTCTAATCGATATTGTACTTTATTTTGCAACAAACAGAGATTAAATTCCAGTCATGAATAAGGGTGACAGTTGACCATTCCGTGACGAATTGAGTCGTTCGATTTTGTGCGGAAATAGACCAATTTAGCCAAGAATTATTCGTTTCCTATTTATGGTATTTTGGGGTGACAGAGTTGGTCATTTCACGGCGCGGCGAGGCGCTTGGGGGAGTGATGAATGCCATTGATGATGTAGGTAAATCGATTAGTTATCGTTTTTGGTCCCCTTTCACTAATATATTATCACTAATTGTCGCTTCTCTTGTTAAATTTATACCGGCAGATGAGCAGTTTAGTAAATGGCTTTGGATTTATACAGATTCAGCTGTTGTGGTTGGAGTGTGGTCAATCTTATTATGGGGCAGTTTATTGATATGGATTTTAAATGTATTATTTTCAAATTTTAACGTAGAAGACTAGGTTTTTCAGAGTTAGTCCCATAGTAAAAGTTGTTCATTAATATGAACAACTTTTGTGATGATGAAATGAATTTTATTATTTATTATTATTAATTAATACAAAATCAACTTGTATTCGTTGAACTTCATCTAGATATTGAATGAAACCTCGAGTGACTTCCAAAGTATTTTTGCGGTTCCTGTCTATATTATCTCTTCTGTTAAATCACTCATTACAATTAATGTAAGATTTATTTAGGCACCATATATAAAACTAAAACCAACCAATCAGCTTGTCTGCGTGTTACTCTCTACTCTATGCACAAATATCGTTTCTGCGTATTTACTCTATGCCTATCAAAGCGCCTTGATTATAACGTTAAATTCCACTCTTTAATATTCTGAGTCGGATCATCATCTGTTGAAACGTAGCTATAAAACGGACCACAGTGGTCGCAAATAAGTACGTGTGTGAAATAAAATTACAGACATGATCATTATTATTTTATGTAGTGTTCCACGGCGAATATAGAGTATTGCGTGGGAGATCTAACGTTTTGTGTCTTAGAATGAAATGATTGCGGTTTTTTAACATTTTAGAGGACTTTTTGAAACTTCCCTCGTCTGTTTATGGACCTTTTTGCGGGTATCTTAAACTTATCTCTTTTGGCTGTATTTTTAAACCCCGACGCAAAAAGAGGGTTGTTATAAGTTTGACCGATATGTGTGTCTGTCTGTGACACCGTAGGTCTTAACGGGTGAACCGATTTGAAAACGGTTTTTTTTTATTTGAAAGAAGGTTTTCTAGCGATGGTTCTTAGACATATTTTATCAAAATCGGTTCAGCCATTTAAAGATTATCAGCTCTTTTCTAGTTGATGAATGGATGTGAGTATCTTCCACAGGTCTGATCGATTTGAGGTATTCTGTTACTTCAATGATATTAGAAGAACCTTGTACTGATGCTGAAGCATTACCTGGAATTTGCTGGATCCCATCTCCCTTACCAACTTACAGCACAAGCATCGTGTTTGGGCTCATTGGAATGGTCTCAATACGTTATGGATAGATGGTGAAATGGTCTGGTGATGGAGTAGGAAAGAGAAATGAGGAAATGTTTGTGTCGGGGGTTTTTAAATATTTTACTTTTAAAATTGTACTTGTTAGAAACAATGAGTAGGTACTACTAGCCCCCGGTTTTTATGATTCTATTTAATTTAATCGGTTGATAAACCTCATGTTCTAATTGAGAATCAGACTAACTCATCTGGTTGTACATTTGATATTATTCGAGTGTCATGACCAAAGAGACGGGACGACGACATCCTCGCGTCTGACAACAATCATCTTTGAGAGGAATACGAAGTATAAATGAGATTGGTTGTACCCAATTGTCTTGGCCATTCAATCAGGAACTGCCAGTATGGAACTGAATTTCAGATTAACTGATTAGAGATCTTTCGGGTACCGGGGTTATAGCGTTGGGTACCTATATTTCACCATAGGACAATCAGACAAAATGCTGGTACCTACTGCTCCCTCTCAGGGAGAGGAGACTTGTGTCCCATCAGTGGTTATAGGCTGATTATGATAATGCTGCTAGGCTATAGATAGTGATTAGGTAAATACAGATAACAATGAAAAAAAAGTGCATGTCGATGAATTTATGCCAAATACAAACTTAACATAGTAGTTGAAATACATGTTGTACGCACAATATTGATAGATTAACCATGTTATTTTAAGACCATAGACTTCTTATAGGTTTTCCTGTAATCTATGAGTGAAGAACCATTCTCTGTATTTTTTTCAAAATTTTAGTCTCAGTAGTTTCGGGGATAAGGGGGGAATGGTAAATTTTAATCTATTTTCTTAATTATCTTTAAATGTATTTATTTTAAAATTATTTAAAAAAAATCTTGATATCCTCGTAACAAGCCCTTTCATTTAATATGTCACATGATACAGTTTGATATTTTTTTTTTTAATTTTCTTATTTGCCCCCCGAAATTGACCCCATATTCAAAATTAATTTATTTATGTTACACGTCCGTGTTTGAGTCACAGAAATACATATGTGTACCAAATTTCAACTTAATCGGTTCATCAGATTCGGAGTAAATTAGCTGTGACAGACGGACAGACAGACAGACACACGAGTGATTCTATAAGAGTTCCTTTTTCCTTTTGAGGTAGGGAATGATTTTGTTTATTGTAGTGAACTTTTTCTCTCCTTGATCATAATATTTCTAATAGTCTCCAAACACACGTCATGTAAGTATGCGCTCTAAATACCTCAATCACAACTGATTAACGATCGGCGCGTGCTGCTCACCGAAGTCATTATTTAATATTAATTGATTTTTTGCGTCAACACCTACGAGTTATTAGCACTTAAGATCGCCGTGTAAGTTTATCCTGAGATAGTGTTTCTAGGTCACTTTTACATGTAATAGATTAAATTGACCAACTTTCGAAAAAGAGTTACATTTTTATTAGTTAAATAATAATTTGGCCAGATAATCAGATCGCCATACAACGTGGCAATGCTGCCAGCCTTTTGGGCACTTTTCCCATTGACAGCGATGCGGACAAATTTTTTGGTGCCCTGTATGATTCTTTCCCCTCTTTTTTTATACAAATGTACATATTAATATTTTAAGTTTGTTAGCTTATACAGTGTGAGTCTTTATAATGTGCACAAATGATCCCGGAATCTATGCTTAATTTTATCGACAAAAAATTTTTTTTTTTCTTGTTCTTTTTGGCGTCTTATTGAGAAATTTTATGATTATTGTAAAAAGAGAGGAAAAATTTTTTTTTGCTAAAAAACATGTTTATTTTCAATTGAGGGTAATTTGTTTCCACAATTTTCATTTTATGAGGACGCTTAATTACTTTCAATCATTATGGAGTTTGTTTCATTGCGATAGATCATGTAGTTTAAAAGTTAAGTACACCGTATTGTTCTGAGCACGTAGTTTTAAATTCCCCGACTAATAATCATGATGAAAACTTTGATTCAGCCCGTCCCATCCTTGACGTCCTCCCTCCGGTTGACGTCCTAAGCCGAGGTTCGTACCCCACAGGGGATGCCCTTAGCGAGCGTTCACCTAGTTTTAATTAGCATAAGTAGTTGAATAACCCCTGGCTGGAGGTTTTAAGTGTAGTAGCTTAAGGCACCCCCAGGAAACCCCGGTTAAGTATTCATGATCTCAGAGGTCAACTACGAGAAGCCCTACCTAAAAAAAAAAACACCGTATTGTTACAATTTTTTTTAAATTCCATAAAAATATTTCGATTAAAAAAAAAATCGTCTTATATTTTTTCCGTCGATGAAATTAATCATAGATTCCTTCATTTCGATATGTGCACATTATAAAGACTCATTGTGCCTATGTTATGCAAATATTATTTTGTTTGTAAATAAAATCCTACGTAAGATAAAAAATTAAATGAATAAACATTGGAAGTTTAAAGAGGACCAGACATAACGACAAAACATCTGCAAATATTAAGAATATTTTAGACAATGATTAAATTTTTATTGTTCTAAAGATAATTGCTTTTACAGTGTTGTTTACTCGAAGTAACAAACTACCTATTGCAGTTACTACCCGACTAAAATGCGGGTCATGCTGGTTAATTAATAATTTGTCAAGACATAAGTTTGTAGGTACCAATGTAACTCTCAGAAAAAGACTTGGACATCTCCGAAGACTTAGGCAGAGGCATACATACAGAACACCCACATTTTGCCAGTTATGTTTTAAAGACCCATGTAATAGGGGGCGAGCCTATTGCCATCAACCGGGCACAAATCCAGACTCCGGACTATTACTGAGAAATTCCTGATGGAAAAACCTAACAACACCGTCCGAGCCGGGAAACCAGGACCCCATGCTCAGTAGTAGCACTTGCGACCACTAGACGAACGAAGCATCCTAATTTTAACTGCATGGACACCAATTGAAAATACTTACATTTTTTATTAACAGCCCTATCTGAAGTATGACATAAAATAGAGAGGTAATGGTTAGAAAATCATATTATATCAATCAATTGCTAGCGGGCTTGTGGCTAAGTAATAACAGCCGCACGGGTCAATCGATCAGGTTAAGCTACGCTTGTCAAGGTTGGTCCATGGATGGGTGATATTTACATACCAAGACCCCTCCGTGCCTCGGAAAGCACGATACGCTGTTGGTCTCGGCTGTCATTCGTGGATCTTTGATAGTCGTTATGGGTCGTCAGAAGCCCGAAATTCTGACAACTAGTCTTACCAAGGGGTAACGTATTACCCAGTTACTGGGTTGTGGAGGTCAGATACCAGTCGCATCCTGAAAAATACTGGTGTTTAGTTGCATCCGGTTAGACTGGAAGCCGACCCCAACTTAGTTGGGAAAAGGCTAGTCAGATTGGTCTGACAATTGCTGAGGAAAAAAAGATTGAAAATAAATTTACTTGATCCAGTTTTAGGCACACAATATACACACAAATAAAAAATACAGAAAAGACTTAGTTCCAGGCCCAGTTTAGCATAAATTCCCGACAATTAGTGCCTGACGCTGGTTTTCAACTGGACATTAAGGAAAACATTTCCCACTATTATTATTCAAGTGTCAACACGAACTAAAACCGTGATATTCATACAATATCATTACTAATTACGACACACCTCCAACAATATCGCGTATTTGATAACTACACACTTCTTATTTAAGCGCCACTTAATAACTAGATAACTTAGTAAATGAACGATTTGCGTACAATTACTTTATTAAGGTTCAATACATTGCTGCGGAACAAAATGGAATACAATTTTTGGAACAAAATTGTACAAAGCATAATGAACGCTTTGTCAATAGAGTAATGTACAAATTAGATAAGAGCTGTCAGCTGCGGGAATTCCCGAGAATGTGCGAAAATTCTCCGGAAGAGACGCTACCAGTTTTTTTGGCTCTTATCTATGTAGTTTGTACTTTATAAAGTTCTAAAAAAATGCTTCCATTCCGTTCCGCAGCAATGTAAATTGAGCCTAATAGATAATGAACAATAATTAATGTAAACAACAATTAATATGTAAGGGAATATTAGTTTTCATTTAGGTCACTTAAGAGGCACTTGAACTAGATGCTATGTTTAATATTAGCATCCTTAAATTGTTAATCGATTGCAAGTGGGCACTTGTGCCTAGACATAAAATGATTATAATGCTGATGGTTTGCATGTTATGTTGTTGTTTTACTAACTGAAATTTATGATAATTTCTTGTTAGTTTCATTTTTATGGTTCCGTAGTAAACAAGGAACCCTTATAGTTTCGTTATGTCCGTCTGTTTGTCTCAAACTCAAACTCAAAGCATTTATTTCAATTAAACCATTTACAGGCACTTTTGAATTGTCAAAGAATCGGTCAGTTAGTCAGAAAGTTGAAGCTAGTTGCCCATTCCAAAACGTAGATCTCTATGGAGAAGAACGGGCAAGAAACTCCAAGGCCACTTTTTTAAATATAGATATTACAAAATTCTGGGTACATTATTCTTGTTGCTTCTATATGTGAGAACAATGTACAAAAAATAATCAAAGCAGTTGCAAATATATGATTAAAAATAAGCCCTGGCAGATAAGAGATGACCAGTCTCAACTGACGGCGCCCGTTCACGAACATGACGCGTGGATCAGCACCATCCAGCTCAACCATTTTGTAGGGAACCGAATGATCCAACACACTCGCCACCATCAGCGAGACATTTAAGTGAGCTTGACATTCTCTCAACTGCCATGCTCTTTCAAGTCAACATACATCTTAATAACATAATAAACGGCTCCATGGTACTCACATTTACAAAAATCTAAAAATGCTTCTAAATTATACAAAACTATAGTTTGCAATGTATTTCATGTGTCTGTCTGTCGATCCGCGGTCTAGCTCCGAGACTCTTAGTACCAGAAAGCTGTAATTTGGCATGGGTATACATATTAATTCCTAACATGCGCCGGTGGTGCGACGATATTATGGCTGTAACTGGCCCCGCCTGGACTAGAATAGCCCAAGACAGAGAGGATTGGCGAAAGATGGAGGAGGCCTTCGCCCTTAAATGGGCACCCAATAACTAATTGATTAAGAGATTATGTAGCAAATTTATTTTATCCAACCTATCAATCAATCAATTTATTTAAAAATCTATTTTTGTTGGTAAATTGTTGTTAAATTGCATGCATAAATTATTATTAAATTAGAAACTAACGAATATTTTATGATACCATGTAAGTTAAATGTATTTTTTTGGGAATTAAAAGGCTTAAATAATAATACATATTAATTACGCCGACAAAGTGGTAAAACTAAATTATGAAAAAAAAAATCTTTTAGGTTACCTCCCCTAGGTACCTACACGTAAAGTGGTGATGTTTTTTTTCTATCCCATTGTGTGGGATATCTTTGGAAAGGTCTTTCAAAAACATTGAGAGTGTGTGAAACCATTTTGGATTCAAAGATCCGTTTGCGTTAAGCTTTAAATTGCTAGTTTTTGTTAGAGTCAAGTGTCCTGTCAAGTGCCCTGCCAGCTAAATGGTTGGTTTTGGATGTGTGAAAAAAATCACAGCAGTAGTTTACATCACGAAATTAAAAGGAAAACTATCACTACTGCACAGCTGAGTAGGCTCTACAAGTTAACGAGTAATAATCGACCAACTTATATTTGCAGTTGCAAAAACATGTTTTCCCATACATTCCGTATGGGAGAACATATTTTTCAACTACAAAGTTAAATTCATCCCAACTACGGAACCCTTCATTATACGTGGTCCTCACGGATACGATGCTTAGTGGTCTTGAACTGCAAAGCAATTTAGTACTTGGCTGAAATATTTTCTTTCTCATTGACTGAATAGTATTCAACTTTATTTTTTACCCTAGTTCTATAAACCAGGAAAAGTCTATAGTCAAGTTTTTATCACCGATATAAATCTGAAAACAAGAAAAACTTCACTTCAGGGACCAAAGTTCTAAATAACAGTATTCCAAAGAAAACAATGTTGAATTTGAAGATCGAAATCAAAACGAATTTAACGCAAGGAACTTCTGACAGACAAGGTGTGCGGATATCCTTACGATGTTTTTTCCTTTTTTTTTCCTATTCTCACAGGATTCGATAAAACTCATGGGCCTTAAACAATAGACCTAGCTGAAACTGTCTCCGAAAAAACAAAGAAATCTTACTTCATAGAAGTTATTATTACGCCTATTATGGCAGACGTTGGAGCCTTAAGAAAAAATATCAAATTGTTTTCACAAGTAGAATAACGAACAGTAGGATTGCGTGTGCGGAGATAAATAATAAAATTATTTGTAGGTAAAAACCTGCCTAAAAGTACTTACTTTCGCGAGGAATTGACTAACAGTTACTTAATAAATGTGTAATTGCTAATTACTATACTGCATGCTATAAGTATAACCAAGATGTAAAATCTAAATATTTGCACGGCTGAAATCTATATCTATGCTAATATTATATAGAGGAAAGATTTGTATTTTTGTATGTAACGAATAAACATAAAAACTACTGGACCGATTTGAAAAATTCTTTCAGCAATGGATAGCTACATTATCAGCGAGTAACATAGGCTATATTTTATCCCCGTAATCCCACGGGAAAGGGAACTATGCGGGTGAAACCGCGTGACGTCCGCTAGTGCCGAATATAATGAAACCCATAGATCTTAAGAACTTATGTTAGCTACCTATATTCTTGCAAATAAATATATTATATCATTCATTAATTCACAATTGCTTACAACACTTTACATTCCTATGAAAGCTGAAAGGCATCGTGCTGAAACTATATCAACAACCATTAGGTACTCACAACGCTTTAGCAGATGAAACAGTTGCTCTCCCAACAACGGAGTCTGAATCTCGTCTTTAAGGTCGAATACTGCTCCTTCATCAACAACATCATTAATTAGTTTTAGTTGTACAAAAAGAGGTCCTGGGTTCGATTCCCGAGTCGGGCAAAGTGTTATTGGGTTTTTACATCTGGAATTTCTCAGTAGCAGCCCGGAGTCTGGATTTATGCCCGGTTGATGACAATATACTCGCCCCCTATTACATGGGACTTAAACATAACTGGCGAAATGTGGGTGTACTACTGGTGCACCTCTGCCTAACCCTTCGGGGATTACAGGCGTGATGTTATGTTATGTTGTACAAAAAGGTACCTACACAATTCTCTACCCTATCTGTCAACAGCATTCAGTTTTCCTCAAAGTCAGTCCATTCTGTATTTAAGACTGCAAAAACCCCAACCACATTAACAGAGGAAACGCCGCGACAACAGTTAGTCTCATTTATAAACTCCGTTGTAAAGAGGTGAGTGCGTGACTAGCAACTCACAAGCACTCTTATATAACTTGTTTTAGACACATTAAGATTTGCACGCACTTGTCTAAGCACTACAACTTACGATTAAGCTATTAAGTATTGTGGTTTTTGTGTAATGAGGGTTCCTGTTTGTCGTCCATGTTTGTCTTTCGATCCTCTCTACTTAGTTGTAGGTACGCTAGTTGTTATAACTTGAAACTTTTTCATTTCAGCAGTATTTAAATGACTGAAGGTCGACTATTCAATCTTCAAATAATTTTCATTTTAGGAATAAACATTGGGGTGTGTCAGATTTTGTATAGAAAATATGTCAAATTGTCATATATATTCTACGGATAAATATAAACTGACGGTTGAAAAATTTGTTCTTAGAATAAGAGGAAACAAAGAAATTGGCAAATATCGAAAAAAAATGTATGAGATATCCCAGTTTCGCTATTCGAACTTGAACCTAGCCAGTCTCATCCAGAAATGAATCATGTATTTGGGTGATATATCTGACCTAATTATGGGCAACCCAAAAAATATGTCCCTTGACTTTTTCTCCCAATAATTAAGCAACTCGATCCCAATTAGAGGCGTCAAGGATACTATAACATACAATTTGATACAACTTTCCCCAAATTACTCTTTATTGGCTATCGAGGTTTATGGAGTGACATCGGTTTCGCAGTTACATGGTAATTGTGTAATGAAAATAATGATGCAATGACGTCAGGAGATGAAGGTGCTTTCTTTTTATAATTATTTCCATTAAATTGGTGCCTACGGATTTTTTTAACTAAGGACCTGGATGGTACCAGCTACTGCCTCATATAGACATTGCAGTTGCGTTGCCATATCAGAAACAAAGCTAAAAGCCGTAATGTCCTATACGTTTTAAGACCGGGCATTCTAAACACAATGTCCACGCAAACTCCGCCCCCATGCACCGCACCACTCCACTATGTGCTAAACGCTAACACATCAGTAATAAAGTTAAAAATTGCGTGCGCTCTTTGGTCGTGTTCGAGCACGGAACTAAATGGCGTAAGTCTCAATTCTTATTTTGTTTAAGACTAAACTAATAATTAATCTAGAAAAAATATATCTTGTGGCTGGAAAATAAACTATGTTTTCTTACTGTAAATACTATCTTTAAAAAAAACTTGTTATTTTGAATAAAAAATTAATCGAGCGAAAATGTTACAATTACGTAACTGTCGAGTACATGGAAAGAAAAAGATCCAATTAATCAAATACTAAAGTTCCATTTTGATTGTATGCGTGACTGTTTCAGAATATGAATGCAAATTAACATACAATTTAGGGAGCCTCCTCTTAATTAAGTGGTATCCAAAAAATCTTCAAACCAGAAAACAGTAATGCTGCTTGGCGTCAGAAAAAGACACGGTAGGACTTCCCCGGACAGCCTCCTTCACAAATAATCTACCATTAAATGACATAATGTTGTAGTATTTCCCGTGTGCTTTCGCCTCTTTACTACTCTATACTTCAGTATAGAAACGTGAACTTTGCAGTATATCCTGTAGTTCTAGCTATATTCTACATAGATCTAGCTATATAGCCTGCTAGTAAAAATAATACAAATCATTGTGAAGAGATCTCCTGGCTGACGAGGCCGACTCCATCTACATTATGTCATGTTAAACAGGTTCAAAGTTCCAGTGATGGGTTCATAGGGCTGTCAAACATATCGTTTTTACAAGTAAACTAAACTAAATTATACAAGTATATTGAATTAAAAAGTCTAACTCTTAGTGAGTAACACTTATAATCGGCGTATTACTTAAATAAAAGCTTATCTTTCCCGTTATTGCTCCAGAATTGTCTTTAAAGTCCTGCCTATCACTAACAAGGAGACTGAAGTTCTCTAAAGGTAACGTTCCGTAACTGAGGGCTCACAAAACTGAGAATTCGCATCGCATTGCAAAAATCTGCGAGCTCGGCCTAGGCCGTGCGCACTGCGAGCTTGCAGATTTTTGTAATGCGATGCGAATTCACAGTTTTGTGTGGGAGCCCTGACCGCAGCCGCAGGCGGCAACTGCAGGTGACGTGTTGCCACGATACGACAGGTTTCTGTGAAATACCTTCCGCAGCTAGCGACACGTCGTCTTCATAGAAATACATAGAAACCAGTCGTGTCGCGGCGACATGTCGCCTGCAGTTGCTGCCTGCGGTCGGTTTCGGAATTGTACCTTTACAATGGTTATGAGACGATCCTTGACAATTCAAAAGTGCCTGTAAATGGTTTAATTGAAATAAATGCTTTGAGTTTTGAGTTTGAGTTTGATCGCTGACCAGTGACAGATCACGTTTGTTAACATTCTTGGCAAATATTGTAATGACATTCCTTAAACTTTTTATTATATTTTTAAAACGTTTTTAAGAGCTTCTCAAAGAAAATATGCTACGAAATCAACAAGTTTCTCTGCCCTTTCCAAGTTCCAGCCAACCCTACGCACGTATTAATATGATGACGATGTACTCGACATACCTTCTGTTGCAAGATAAGGGTTTTCCAGCGAAACAACTTCACTTGACGCCATTTCCGATAGCGATTTGTAAGGAAATGTGTTCCTCGCATGCCGCAACCGCCGACGTGGAAGTGAAATGTGCAAACGTATAAAAAGTGAAATTATTTTTATCCTGTGTCTATGATTGTTCGATATTTAATTTGTAAAAGAATTGAAATGTTTTGTTTGTGGTTGCCAATGTCATTTGTTTTTTTTTTTGTGATTGGGTTAAAACCTTTTATTTATTAAGTTTGTCTTTTTGGCCTGTGATTTCATGCAGCGTGAAGTATGATCGGTTATATTAAAAACTTTTTACACAAAAAAAATAATCGACTTCCAAAAAAAAAACACTACAAACTGAAAAATAACTTTAATATCGGCAGTCGGTGGCAAAAAACTAAAATACAAAACCAAAGACACCGATTTCCGAAATTAAAGTTATTTTTTTCACTTTTTGGTTGTGGTATCTACCCCACACACATTCGAATACCACTACCTGCTACCAGTGACAGGAACTTATCATATCATCTACATACAAGTGAGAAAAAAATACGTATTATTGTAGCTAACTCAAAAACCACGCAAGCAAAGTTAATAAGACTTTTAAAAAAATGTAAATTTTCAAAATCGGTCTTTAAAATGACGAAGAAATCGGCGGATATACATAAAAAAAAACACCATACGCTACGAACATATAACCTCCTCCTTTTTGGAAGTCGGTTAAAAAGAGGCCGTTGCACTGACCTGTTAAAGATTGTTGTTAATAATGATTACTATCACTTGTCTAACTGATAATATAAGCTCAGGCTGAATGCTGTCTGCCTGATAATATCAGTCTGAACATAGTAATGATATTATTCATCAGACATACCTAATAATGACATTAGTCACTAGATATCCTTTCTTTTATTACGTTATCATGATAAGATAACACTAAAACATACATGATTTAATTCACTGATAAATATTCCTAGAAGAACAATGTTTTACATATTCAAAAGTCCGTTCACTCACGCCGCGGATACCTATGTAACTAAGATTGTACTAAGGAAGTTGACAAGTGAAGATAACATGTACAGAAATGCAGTATTATTTAATATCTATGCATTTTATCGTACGTACAAACATCGATTGACTGTATGTCGCAATCGAGAAGTTTGATATGAAACTAGGACTTCCTGAAGATACACATTATTGGTATTGATGAGAAATGTGAAGTGGTAGCGATTAAAACATAGTTTGACAAGCTATCAGTCATTGTACTTCCTTTTTGACGAGTGAAATGCTTGTTGAAGAACAACTTCCTTTGCAGAGACTTATCAAACGGAAGTCTGCACTCGAACAAGACTTAGGAGTGCTAGAAGGGCTAGACATTGGTCTATTGAAGGATCGATGTCTAGATCGGAAGAGTCCTTGAGTTTAGAAGGATAATCATTTAGAATACAGTAAAGCTCATTGTATTGACCGACGACCAGAAGAAAGCTGACTGTATCCAAAAAGCGGAGAAGCGGGTGTTTGAGGAACTAATTTGGGAGAACCTATGTCCAGTCTCAGACACAACTGTTTGCAAAAAATAAAGATGAAGAGTGGAGACATGACTGTAATCAATTAAGTATCAATACTTTAAAGATTGTGTGTACTTTTATGTGTGATCTTTATATTATATAAAAAACTTTTTACAAAAAAAAAAACAACCTACTTCCAAAAAACACTACAAAGTGAAAAATAACTTTAATTTCGGAAGTCGGTGTCTTTCTTTGGTTTTGAATTTTCGTTTTTTGTCACCGAATTCCGAAAAAAAAAGAAAAAAGACGAACATATAACCTCCTCCTTTTTGGAAGTTGGTTAAAAATCGATTGCCGTGCATTAGTCTCGCAAAAACTCTAAAATGGCTCGATCGATTAGTTTTTTTTGTTGTTTTTTTCGCCTGGTAGTTGGTGGTTTAAGAAAAAAGAAAATTAGGAAAAATCCAAAGGAACAGCTGAAAAATCGAAATCGAAAATTTGACAGTACGACGTCTGACGGGTCAGCTAGTCCGCAATTTTAGTATCATAGTGCGGAACTGAGAACCACTAGATTTTTTACTGATTTTTTTTATTATTGATGATCTTGCAGAAAATATCTTTGATAATTTACTGCGAAAATGTCGGAAAAATATATATAGTAGATAGATTATTTTTACGAATTATGTGTCTTTGTTGGGACATTGTCATAACTTTCCTCACGAATAATACACTACCACTTTCTTTACAGAAACTTATGATTATTATGTCCCATCCGTTTCTTAATCCAAAAGATTATGTCTGGGTTTCGACCTTGGTAGACAGACTTTGTGTACTTAATATTTCACATACAATACATATATGGTAAATAAATACTGACACAATGAAAATTTCACCTTTATTTATTGTTGTTGTTATCAAAATATTGTTCAGAAGTGTCAAGGATGCAGTGGCGGGAAAAATATATAAAGATGATCATAAAAAAATTGAGATGAAATTGGGTGAGAAATCGTATGAAATTAGCAGGGGACCGAGACGGTTGCCATGAACGAAAACAGGCGTATAATAAAATAATGACTCTTACTGAGGGTTTCTCACTCCCATTTGTTGGAATAAATGCCATCAAATTCTTCTGTTATATTGGACAAATATTTCAACAATAGTCCCTTTCTTAGTTTATCTATTGTAATTGACCACTGTTTGAATACATAATTATTCATGAGAATCAGAAATATTTTATTGGGCACTAGCTTCTGCTTCCGAATTCGTTCGCGTGGAAATCGTAAATACACAATATACTAAAATACCAGCCACATTTTTATAAAACTTCCTCGGCCCCAACCCACCGCGTCGCATCGCATCGCCCGCTCGCGATATGACTTCATTTTCGCTTAGTGTTCTTTCTGACTTTTTTATTTTTGCTCGGCACCTCAGAGTCGTAGTGTGATGTTAAATACCTTCCTCAGGAACTCGGCTATCAAATGGAAAAAAAAAAACATACGGCAGAAGTGAAAACTTAAAAAAAAATATTTCATAAACCTTTAAAGTAAAAATACTTGCATAGAACATTCATCCGTAACGTAATATAAATAAAAATCACAATCGCGTTTACAAAAATGAGGTGTCGGTAACGGTGTTGCGAGTTCAATTGTTTTTTCCCATCTCAAAAATGCCCAACGCGCCTAAACAAGTTTTCACTTCAAAAATCGAATCCGACTGCTAATTCCAGAGATTAGCGCGTTCTAACAAAAAAAAAACTTTTTAGCTTTATTATATTAGTACATATATAATTAAACTTGACCAGTATGCTTGGGGGAACTACCTCCAAAGGATACAACGAGTTGAGGGTCATACATAACCCATAAGACATCGTATAAGTTGTGTACAAAAATGTCGTATTTATATGTAATTAGTCTGTGCAACTGTTATGTGACTTTGACGAGGCGAATAAACAATCGAATGTCAACACTTGAAGGAGCGATGACTCGCGCGGCGTCGCGGGCGCACGATGTTTGCGACTGCCTTCGACTCGACAGCCTAGCAAACTATCAACTCGTAAAGCTAAATGTACGTCTATACTTGGTAAAATGTATGGTCGAGAGAATAACATTTTTGGAACGTATCGTGCTGATTTTGTGGGTAAGAAAATTTGTACTATCTGCTAATTGGTTTTTCTTTACAAAATATTGAAGTTATAAATTAAGTATGCTGAACATTCTTTTCAATTTACGTATTAAAGAATGAGCTGGGAATGTCATGTGTTTTATTAAACCAAACGTGTCCAATCGAATTCTTCTAATTCTTATCGTCACCTTTTCACTCTGATACCCAACAATAAATATTACACTGAGTATTAAATATTGTCACTGTTATCAAAAGAATTCCGATTTGTGAATTTAGAATTTTTACGAGCCGAAAATAAATTAATTTCTATAGATATGCCTTCAAACGGATAGATATAAGCCGAGATTATGCTCCGGGACACATCGTATACACACTCGATAAAATATTGAATAAACAAAATGTATGAATAGAATATGTTTCAAGCAAATTACGTATTTATGGAAAAGTTATCTGTGCTTCTTTGGTTGGTCTATGATAATACTGTTGTAATCAGTAGATTAGGGCCGCCCACTTGGCTTCCCATAGAGTTTGACTCTATACACCATAAGAGATACGGGGAAGACGTTAATGTACGAATTTATAGTTTTTGATGTGAACGTTGCGCCGGCGTCGGTTCTGTGACTGGAGTCGATTTGAGTCGATAACACGCAGATTAAGGCGCCTTGATAAACCTAGAGGATTTAAGCTTACTATGTCAGAATTATAATCGAATGTTATAATAATTTGATGCTGAACGTTTTGATTAATTATAGACACAAGTACTCGTTTTTTCGGTATTAAATAATGTATCTATTTATTCAGGTATAGCAACTTGGTACGGTCCAGGAAATTAACTTATTTTACTACTAGCTGTTGCCTAAGATTTTGTCTGCGATTTAAGATGAAAAGTAACTCAGGTCATGGTCTACCCATTTGGCAAATTTCATCCAAATTCGTTCAGCTGGTTTAGCGTGAAAACGTAACAAACTCACTTTTGCATTTATAATATTAGTTAGGATTAGCAAGTTAGTGTTAGGATGCCAGCGTTTAATAAACGGCTTAGGCGTCTAATTAGCTGGCTTATTTAACAAGATGGCTGCGACATATATACCAGCTACTGGACCCTTATTCTATTTTTAAAATAAAAGTTGCATAAGTTACTCCTTCTAACATCAGCTATCTGCCAGTGAACGTCCCGACAAAATTGGTCCAGTCATTTCGAAGATTAGTCGAACAAACAGGCAGGCAGACAGACAAAAAATTAAAAAAAACCTTTATTGTAATATGTAGATATCGTACACTTTCATATGCATTTACTAAAAAGCTGTTATTTTGATATTACAAACAAACACTTAAATTTTATTTATTTATGTCCAAGTTTCCTCACGATATTTTCCATGTCAGTAATGTCTAAAATAGATTCAGAAAGTACATACTGGATTGAAAAAATCACATTGGTACTTTCTCGGATTTGAATTCTTCAAATAGCACTTCTAAATTCGAATAATGTTGAAGAGTGAAACTGGAAAAACAAATGAATTCAGTTTCAAATTGTATACGGTCAGTTGAATGAGGTTCGAAGAGACGACAGAATAGCCTCTAATGTTGGCAAAACATCGGTATGCCATTATGACTTCTATAATTCCTTATACATAAGGTCCATTCTACCCAACATACCGTCATAGCTCTGTGTAGCATTGAATAAATTATTGTCAATAACTTTTTATATTGTTTTATTGGTATGAAAGCCCGTGAGTTTTCGTTATTACCTCTATATGGTCGCCATGGTCACCTTACGACACACGTTGTTTTATGCCTCTCGAAGCTTTACTAAGTGTTGTATCTAATGATAATGGCCCATGCGCATGTCATGCCATCACTAATAATATCATAAATATGGTAAAGATAATATGATAATTATTTGTTGGATTCCTTTAGAGTTTATGTAGAATAGTTGAATGGAGGAAAGTGGTTTTCTTAGCGGGACGCACGCGACCGTCTTTTTTTTCGAACTTTATTTGAAAATGTTTGATTATTTTTGACCAGTAGCAAGCTGCCGTGACGTCATGAAATCTTACGCAATAGTTTAATTTCTCGTCTGAAATCCTTGATTGGTGTAAAAACGTGGTACTTAGTTTTCATTTACCTTATTACGTACCCCAATTTTGAAGTGTAAACTTCTTTAGGCGCGTTGGGTATTTTTGAGATGGGACTAAACCATTGATTTCGCGACACTGTGACGACATCAGCTTTTGACCATTAAAAAGACATCAACGTGTTGATTACTTCTGTCGGCACTCCCGGAGTGCCACTGTTTTTTTTTCATCCGTCTTTCATCGTCATCTTAAGTTCCAAGGTTCGCTGAAAATATTTGAAATATTTGTCAGCACTGAAAGGAATAGGACTTCGAGAACTTTTTTAAGACACTATTGTATTCCCTTGACTGTCACGAGCTCTCCTGGAGATCGATAACAATTAAAATTCAATTGTGTCTCATTAATGACAGTGATACAATGCACTGTAGCGATTACACCGCCACATACGAACTACGCATCATAGACATGACGTCACACAAATCCTGCATCGCGCAATTAGAGTTTACCGAGCGATCGACATACATATAAGATTCCGAATTCAAACCGTTGGGCAGTTGCCCGCCAGACACCTTAGTACTCCTCCCTTAGTACTATTATATAAATACCCAGTGTTAATTTTTCTGCTCCAATCCTTCCATAATGACAGCATAAGTCGCTGTTTTTGTGGTAACGGGTCTTCCAACAAAATACAGAGGCAATGCTGTCACTGCATAGATATTTTCATTAGATCTTAAAGTTCCATTACAACTACTAATGTGAGCTGAGTAACTTGTAAATTACATTCCTTATGGCCGGGAACATTCTTTCTTACTTTGTAAAGGTAATGAAGATGAGAGATGCATACCTACGACTTGTTACGAACGTCTTGACAGTGAACTTAAGAGCTTTTTTTTTAAGCTATTGCATAGCTTTTATCGCGGGCTTTGAGCGCGGCGACCGAATCACGAAATTCCGTAACGAAAATAAAACCTAACACCCCCACTCCGCTTACCATGTAATGTCGGATGATGACATCTGTCATCATCCCAAGTGTAGCGTTGACAAATAGGAAGTATGGAGGTTACAAATGCTATGCAATAGCTTTACCGCGGCAGTCCCCGAGTGCCACACTTTTTTTTTCTTCTTTGGCAACTGATCCGATGTCGACTATTCTGCCAGCGTCATGTGGTTAAGAGCTTTTATTCTGAAAGTGGGTAACGTTGCAAATAGATGTCAAATATTTCGCTGTTTTGATTAATTTGGCAATATTACTGTATGAAAATATGAAATATGGCGAACTATTAGTAATTGCAATTTTATTATAACACTGAATTTGATGTTGCAACCGTTTTACGTGTAAAAAGGCATTTGGAAAGTTTCCAAATACTTTTTTTTTTACATCTATAACTAAATATCCGGTGTAACGATATTAATATTGCATTTCATAATCAATATTTTAGTTCTCTAGTTAGCCACATTTCATATTTCCATACAGTAATATTGCCAAATTAATCAACACTGGTAAATATTTGACAGCTGTTTGCGACGTTGCCAACTTTTAGGATAAACGTATTTAAAAGTAAACGGAAATTAATCGACTTTATCATAGATATAACGTTTTTGACATGTACCCGTCAAATGATGTTCACTTCGTCATTTCGTAGCGAATTTCCGAACGTTGTTTCAAACTTTCATCATTTTAGTAAGCTTTCGGTCTCGAAGGATTTGATTTAGTAGCTTGGTAAACGTTAATCAAATTGACTACCAACTTAATCTTCTTTTTAAGGAAATTTCTCGTTGACTGGTCGACACTTCACGTGACCAGAGGGCTGGCTCGTTCTTTGGCCAAAGAATTAGCTTTGCCATTCAACGTGGCAATGCTGCCAGTCTTCTGGGCACATTTCCGGATGACAGTGATACGGACGAATACTTCGACGCCTAAGTGTCGTTTTGTTTTATTATTTTTATTTATACAGATAGTTAGTTAGTCTTTTAATTTAGTACCTAATGTAAATAGCTGTGTTAAAAACTGTAAAATAAAAATCAATTGTTCGTATATTCAAATCGTAACTGTATGTAACATACTTTTTGACAGTTGCATGGCTTTAGCATAAGCATAATCAGCCTATTATGTTTCCACTTCTCTTCGAGAGGGAGTTGGCTGTAATCTACCACGCGGGCCCGGTGCGGGATGGTAGATGTCACATGTCTTCGAATGTTTGGTTCTAGGACATGTCGGTTTGCTCACGATGTTTCCCTTCACCGTTTTGAGAGCAGTGGTGATGAAATTATTTACACAAAGTAACGCGTCTGCCTGGGTTCGAACCCACGGCCACTCCTTAGTCGGGGCCGTGATTACTGGGTCACCACTGCTCGCTGGGCCACCACTGGACCACTGCACTGATGAAATGGCATAGCAATTAATTTCCTTTACTGTACTTACCCAAGAGTATGAGAGTCCACCACCTCCACTTACTTTAATATTCTTGAGAGAATCTTACGTTTGCTTTCGGTAATAAAACCGGTGTTGTACCTGTGTGACACCGGTTTAAATATTGGTAATTGGTAATATTATAAAAAATATGTTCTACCGAGTAACCGAACCTTTGTATGGCATTCATTACATTAAACTTACAGACTATAAAACGCACAGTAGTGCTACCAAATATTATGTTTACGACCAGACAACGTTTGTCGTTTAGTTCAGAATCGTTTCAGATTATACTGATGGTTACGAAAGTAGGCTCTCTATTGTTAATCATATGACGTTTCACAATACGCTTCCAGTGTAACAGCTCATCTGTTTATTGAGATTTTACTGATGTTTAATATGCTATAAATATTTATTTATTGCCCTGCCACTAATACGCTATATCATTCATTTTATAGCGTTGCGTTAAAAATTTATATCCCACGATACTTCGTTTTACTAATTTGATTTTGTTGAATATGAAATTGAAGACTGATTAGATAGGTTTTTATTGTATTTTGCATAATGAATCAGTATCAGTGAAAACACAAAAAACATGTTATTTTTGTTAAGTAACTTATCGCATTATGCTACTGCCGTAAGGGAATTAGAAACACATAATATTAAGGAAATCACAGCTCCGTTAGATATAAAAATGTAGTTAAACAAAGTAGGTCAAATATATGCGGATTAATACCATCCAAAACAGTCAAAATATGTATTTTCTTAATCTGATCCGATTAAGTATGTAGGTCATCGATCAGATTTCCACCCATCTGGTTACATCATAAAAGTTATTCTGATGGCATTTCATCTTAATAAAATAATCCAGACCCTAAATAATATCATATTTCAAATTATGCATTAGGAAAAGGTGTATTTTCCACTAAATGATAGAAAATTAAAGCTTGCCACCAAATGCTGTCAGTGTTCTAGCAGACACATGAATTATTTAATGAATAGCTTTAGTATGCATATACTTTCAGCTACAAAACAGCTTTCAGGATGAATGAACGCAGCCTGTGATCCAACACTCCTGAAAGAAGAAAGACAATATGAAGTACATATCTATCACATAATTAATTTACCTGTCATTGTTTTAATTTGTAAAAAATACCTATCGTAATTTTATCGTAATTTTATTGTATATCTTTACATATTATACCTGGGCGACCGAGCTCTGCTCTGGTGAAAATAGAGAATGCTCATTTAATAGTACAGGATAGTTCCATGCTGCCATGGTGGTAGGTACTTACTAATTCCATGCTGCCATGTCAATATTCTAAGGTAGCCATCTTGTTCTAAACTTTGGGCGACCGAGCTCTGCTCGGGTGAAAATACGGAGAAAACGAATTTTCCAGAGTATGAGACCCAGCTAGATCGATTTTTTGCCACCGTAAACCCCAAAATTGCAACTTTCATCGAAATCTTTTGGAGTTGTTCTCGAGAACGTGATTACGGATATATATATGTATACAAATATTGCTCATTTAATAGTATAGGATAATTAACATACCTATACAAAATATTGTAAAAAAAAAGTGGTGGCACTCCGGGAGTGCCGACAGAAGTGAAAACTTGAACAAGATCGCCTTGGTGGAAGAAAAATATTTGTGTTGAATATTGATTGGTCCGTAACCTTTATGTAAAGAGCAATATAGCGTTTATAAAAAAAAAATACTTTCGAAACCTTTAAATTAAAAATACTTGCATAGAACATTGATCCGTAACGTAATATAAATAAAGAGCACAATCGCGTTTACAAAAATGAGGTGTCGCGGAATCAATGGTTTAGTCCCATCTCAAAAATGCCCAACGCGCCTAAAGAAGTTTTCACTTCAAAACATATAAAAAAGTAACGGTGGAGGTTCTTTCCCATTCTTCTCCATACGAAACTACCTTTTGCAAATTTTGTCGTTCAAAAGTGCATATTTGAAATAAATGATTTAACTTTGACTTTGAAATAAAATTGGCCTTTGGGCTATCGTACAGTAGGTACCGTACAGAATGACAGATAGCTGACATCGCCTACAAACAACAACAAACGACCCATTACCCCGTTCCCTCCTACACCTTGCGAGGGCAGATAAGCCGCTACTAATACAATCCCAATTCCTAATCATCAAAATTGACTACCAGTAACAGCTTTACATATTCAAAGTCTGTAATCGAAATTTATTTCAACATTCACTCCGTTTGTTTCCATTTACAATCGCCAATAGAGCTATTTAATACAGGGAGCTCTGGATATAGAAATTAGAATAGCTATGACCCTCGCCCTTATGCTAATTCAGCGATAGTAATGCCAATTAAAATGTTAACAATAGCACCGTTGTAAAAGCTACAGCTTTATTGAAAGTAGACCGGTTTGGCACACGACACCCATCCGGTCACATCTTCATTCTATGAGCTAGGGAAGGGACATAGCTGCGCATAATAATGTTTCCCTAATTAAAATTTCGCTCTTAAAATAACAATACATGTTTGCGATTGTACTCTATTGTATAACTCGCGGTAAGAGCGATTTTATCTCACCTATATGCAGATTATTTTAGCATGTCTGCTTTTGAATACATAGTAGATAATTTTGAAGCAATCTACTCTTTTATTATTTAAATGTGTTCAGATGGTCTTTTGTAATGTTATGTGTAAATAATGCAAGTTTGGACCCATAAACTGTTTCAAATGGTGAGAGATATGATGCCGAATAACATCTTCATCATTAGAGTGGTTTGACATGCATACAAGATTGCAATATTCTAAAAATAAAGACACGACGTGATTAACAAATCTATAAAATTTATTTAATCCCTGCTTAAATAACATTTAAATAAAATACAAGTTTATAACAAATCACTATGTCACCAAATGTTGCCAAAAATAGTAAACGAACACTCTGTAGTTAATCAAAACTCGTTATAAATTTATGAATTTGCAATTTAAGATATGCCATTAACACGACACACCAGCAATAGCCCATAACAATTATTTGTTAAGCCGCAACAGATTAAAAAACATATTAGAATAAACCTAAAAATAAATAATGAAACATCTACAACGAACGCAAAATTATTTGTTTGTCAGATTCAAATCAATATTCTTTTGATTCGCACGTTAACAATACAGGGTGTACATCAATCAAAATGATTTCTAAAGTAACACCCCGTTGCGGTGACAGCGGGGAATCGATACATAGTGTGGGGACGGAAATAAAAACCGGTATCACTTCCTATTTCACCCTTCGGCTTCCGAACAAACCACAACCACTTTTTTTTGTTCGGGATCTATTTGTGCCATTGCTTCCCTCACAGAATTTGTTTACGAGGAAAAAACACAAAAAAGAAAAGCGCAAGTCCTCTCATTAACATGATAACGCATGAATCGTAAAACCGATACATCTTGGTACCGAACGTCCCCACTTTCCCTAATTTGCACGTGTATACGAATCTCCATTACATTTAGTATTAAATCTAATAGTGTCAAATAGAAACATTTAGTAGGTAAGTATGAACAAGGTGAAAAGCAAGACTGCAATAAATTAGTATTAAGATAATAATAATCGCTGTTAAATCTCCGAGCTTCTGGTACCGGTTTCAAAGATATCCGCACATGAAACAACATTATTTTTCTTTAATTATGATCTATGGTTATTGTGCAATATTTAAAATTCCTCAGTTTCAAACAGGTAGTTTGTTAAGCTCCTCGTGTTTAAGATGTTGTACACCCGGCTGATATTAAATTTAACTGATCGCTATCTGCAATTAATTAACAACAGCGATAATATCTTGCAGAAATAATTACGTGGTTGCTCGTACTTACACTACAAAAAGTATAATAAAACAAGCTTTCGATATAAAACTTATGATACGTCAACAACTTTTATTTGCAATAAAATATTCCAATAAAAAGGATATTGGTTTAACTACGGTAGTTAGTTTTGACGGTTTTGAGGAATATCTTAGATGGAAATCAGGAACAGTAGCGTCTGTTACTAAAGTGACAGAACAAATTGCCGATAATGAAATAACAAATCACGCGTGCTTAGAAATCGATTTGCTTCGCATCGCGCGTGATGGATGGGCAGGCGCACGCGGCGACGCGGATCGACCCCTTTTATTCATCACCACCGAGGGATTTAGGGCGAGAAGGGTAAATGAATAAATTAATATGAGGCCTTAGAATTTGTAGTTTAGCCCGCAGCTGTTGCCGTGTTTGAATTTGTAATGCGATTCCACTATCAACGATTATAAATTCGCTTTGCGATTAATTACAAAGCTCAAACATTCGGTTACCATAGTAAATGGTACTGCTATATAAATAAAACTCAAATAAATTTTGGCGTAATGAACGACAAAGTACAGGTTGTAAATAATAAAAGGAACGATGTTCTTATCAGAGATCTGGTAGTTTAAATGGTTGTCGTAGCAAGGGTATCGGATTTCTGTTTATTACTGCAGACGGTAGCTCTGCAGAAGCTGCCTCTACGAGTGAGTTGTCTGCGAGATCAAGATAGATGAACGATAACGAATAATTTCCAAATCAAGTTTGTCATTAAACGGGTACCTGACTTGCAACTACGATAATTTTAACTAATGTTGAAGGTGTATTTAATAACAGATGCTGGTTTGATACGCCAACACCTACACTGTTTGTTTATATGCTTGCGTATTCAGTTGCGTTAATGTCAGTACTTCATTCATTTGTTTTAATGGTTTCTTTTGTAATCAGAGGATTTCAATAAAGTTCAAATACTCGTCGAGAAGTATTATTACTTTTTAACCAACTTCAAAAAAAGAAGGAGGTTTTTTTTATCATGTATGTTCCCCGATTACTCGAAGACGGCTGGACCGATTTGAAAAATTTTTTTTTTGTTTGAAAGAGTATACTTTGAAATTGGTTCCATTGTCATTTCGTCACGATTTGATGATGGGATCTTGGAGAAATCGAGGGAACTCTTCAAATATTAAAGGCACATCTATGGCGATTTGGATATTTTTGATGAACAGTTGACATAAGGCTATTGTAACTTAGATAAATTACAAATCAACCCACTATAAGTGAAAAAAAAAACTTTTTTACAAAAAATACAACCGACTTCCAAACTACAAAGTGAAAAATAACTTTAATTTCGGAAGTCGGTGTCAAAAAACTAAAATACTGATCCAAGGACACCGACTTCCGAAATTAAAGTAATTTTTCACTTTGTAGTTTGGAAGTCGGTTGTATTTTTTGTAAAAAAGTTTTTTAAAGCTTGGTTTAAATATTACATTCGAGACGATTCCAAAGTTGAGTATACTCAGTAAAGGGCTCGGAATATAAACAAGCAAATTAAGGAGCATGCGTTAAGTAGTTACTCATACTCAATTCTTGTGATGATTTCTTAGTAGGCTATCAATTGAGGCGAACATTTTAAACCTATTTGTTGAGGGCCCATTGATATCAGTCAAAGGGCGTCACACTCGAGAGAAAGTTTAATAAACGACACTGAAGTCACACGTTTTCGTCGCCTCAAATATTCATGTCAGTCGAGCGACGCTTCTAGGCTATAGAATCATTGATAAATTAAACAAGTCGTTTTAGACACTTTTTAATATAATGTTACTTAGCTACGTGTAATATATAATGCATGCTCATTACTATTAACAAGAATTAAAACAGCATTCCGCGTATGATAGTAAAATTTTCAGTACAACGGTTGCGTCAAGAAAATTTTAATGTAAAATGTACAAGAGTCGTTAAAGGTTTTCATATTATTCCTTAAGAAATAACAACACATGTGATGCCTCCAACGGCCCTTTGTCTAGAAGCAGATGAATTTGAAATTTTGCGTCGAGGACACAATTGTGCGTGAGGACATACATTCGTGTACATTCTTGAAATTATTGAACACAATACCTTCACAATTATTGGAATACGTGGTGTCAACAATGACCTTTTACAATTTCTGTTATGTTTATTTCCTTGACTTATGAGCGTAAACAAAGACGCGTAAAATGATAAATTGTTGTTGAATGACCATCATGGACCATCGTCTTAGACAGCTATTGTCGCTTAAGTTCGCTTAGTAATAAAAGCCTTTGCGTGAGTTGTGGAAGACCATCCATCTTTCATAACCATCTCCACAGAGCCAATGAAAAACTTCTTCATACCTATACACTTCTGTTCGTATTCTTCATTTGATTGTTCTTTCGCTAAGATTTGGTCTACTCTCTTTCAGAAGCTGGCCTAAAATGAGACCAAAAATGATGAGGTCCGTCTACGCAGCCAGCATCTTGACCATGAAGTTTCATCTCAAGATCCGTAACGGTCTACGGGAAATGCAACGTCGACAGGCTAGTATGATTATGTATAACATTATACTGCTTATAGTGTCCATAATGTTATTTAAATCATAATATCCACACGCATAGAGTCCAGGGGGTCACTAATGCAGCATATTTCTTCATCTTCATGACGTCTTTCGGTCTCAGGAAAGCGGATCTTAAGAAAAAGACGCCTAATTATGTACAAGTTTTATAGACCACCGTTAAATTAATTCTTAATTAATTTCCTTCGAAAGAAAATTAGACTTTCAAATCACTTCCACGCTGACAGATTTTTATCAATATTTAAAATTGTATATGTAGTTGCATTCTCTTTCTGGAATGATCTGATGTGATTGATAGAAGATGACAAAATTATTGACGAATTTTTGGCCAAATAAAATAGTAGTGTTCCGATTTTTGTCAGGCATCAATCGGTGGAGATTGGTATCGAAATGAAAACATCCGCGTCGGTCCAGAAATGGGTTTCAATGGGCTGAGCTGATCGATGATGTTCTATCCAGACATAGGATCTAAAAAATGAAGTAAGTAGGTGTAGGAATTTTCAGTAATTATAGAAGTGGGGGAAATACATTATTAGGAAGGTTATTTTTTCAAAAGCACTTTTCGAAAAGCAGCCAAACTCTTTATAAATCCCGTTTACCCAATAAAAATAAAACTAAAACAGCTTACGCAATACAATAAATGCCCTGAATAGAGAAATCATGGTACCAGGCTATCATAAATAGCGCGGCGAACTATGCAACTGTTGTAAACTCTGCGGCTCCGTCGCAGTTCGACTCGCAGTCGGAATATCCTGCTCCTGTCACTTCCTGCGGTCCCAGCAATCCTTGTTCTAACTTTGCATTGTTCACAAACTGGGTTACTGGTGACATAATACTAGATAACGTCTTTATTACTAGACAGTTTATTTGTTGTATTGCTATTTTCCTTTTAAAAAAATGGATTTATACGGCGATAGTTTTTTTTCATTTGATTAAATTTCAGCACTTAATGGTCAGGGCCATCTTGAGGGTTGAAAAGGTCGTGAAGATAAAATCGTCTATGCGTTAGTTCTAGACAAAACTATCATAATTTGCATTAATTAAAAGTCTGTTTTCTTTCCAAGCACTTAAACTTTTACGCTCTAAGATTCAAAGATGACATTTTAAGATTATGCCTGCAAATATATACTTAACCGCAGCTTAGGTTACGAGTTTATTTTATTAATAAATACTCATCTCTTGCTTTATTTTAAACTTACCTCACCATATAAGTCGACTCAGTATTGCGGTTTTTCTATTCGTCATTCAGTAGTTATTATTAAAATGACCTTTAATTGTTTTTCTCGCTACTCGGTAATTTGATGTTGTTTCTAAGGAATTATTTTCATCGTAAAATAACTGACCTAGTTTCAACTAAATCATGCTTAAATTTTAGCTAAATGAATAATGTGGTTGTATTTCTGAGTTAGGAAGTGATGAATCGACTTTTTGTGGACTAATCGATATCATAATAATATAATTGTATTCAAATATTTGAACGCATCAATTTCTTGCAATGACACCGCACTTCCGATTGAAAAATTAGAATGTAAATAAAATAAATGAATAAAACATGGCGTAGCAACAAAAGAATGCATACTTGCAAAAATTTCGATGCCAACAGTATTCATTCATAGACGGGCTCTATCGCTCAACCCTTACGTGCTCAGTGTTTCAGTTTTTTTCTTGTTATGAAAGTTTTACCTTTTTTCTGCGTTATATGGTTGTCACTAAAGGATCTAATGTGTATGAATATCCCAAGAAAAAAATTTAGTCATGGCGTTAAATATAGTGAATTAACAGAGTTCCTGGATGCGTCACCGGTCGCCAGAGCTGTAGGGCGACCGGTCGGGGCGAAAGTCGGCTCCGGCCACACAGTTGGATCGGCGCGGTACCACACCACAGTCTCATCTAAGCCACAGCTATGCGAGCATCTTCCCCATCATAGCCGAAAATTCCACATTCCCGGAGACAAGCGCGGCGACGCGACGCGAAAGTTGAAATTCGAATTCGCGAAATATTAACGAAAATACCGAACTATTTTTTTTTTTCTGTACTTGAAAAATTTGGAGCAGTTGGCGGCAAACGGTAAAGTTGTGTGTTGGTGTCCTTAACAGTGTTTAGATAACTTTCAGAGCTTTTTAAGATTTTCTTTAATTTATTTGTGTGCTGTACCGTGTGCCGAAACATTCGTATGGTGTGAAGTGATTTTTATTTTGTGCACTGTTTGATTTGGATTTTTTTGTTCCGGAGTTTTTGGTTGGTTACATTATTTTTCATTTTATTTTTTTAAACTTTATGCATACTTTGATTAGTTATTAAGTGCTTTATTTTATTGCCGTAGTTATAGTTAATTATGTGTTTGCGGAAACTATGAGAAACTGCGTAGGTCGGCAGTTATTGGGCCGTTAAGTGGAATGTGCGTTAATATTTTATGACAAACGCATTATTATCGAAGATAGATGACCGACGCGTTTTTTAACTTGACAAGTTTCCGTTTTTGGTCAACGTGATTTTTTCGTTCGTAATTGGATGGGAAAAGTGTTTGAAAAGTATGAAAATGTTTTTCTCGTTATGCCAAATCCTTTTGGCATATTTTTACAAAAATATATTTTTATATTATTAATAAGGTGATTATTTGACAAGCCTACTAACTGATTATTACACTTTTACGTACTGATTATTGCGGAAAAACTTATTACTCAATCTATTTATCGTGTCAACGAAGCCTTCGCATTAACAGTTATAAACCACTTAGAAAATTGTTGAATCCGATCAGCCTCACGCGTCAATGATTAATTTCTTACAGTACAAATTAATATTATCGGAAATATTTCTATTCGATTAATAAAATTGATCTTTTATCTTCGAGATCTTTTAAAACACGCTGTGACCGGATGGATTAGGCGGACATATCTACCAAAAGTTATTAAACGTTTTCTTCATGAAATATTCATAAGTTATAGGTACTTATTAGTGGGGATGTAGAATACCCGAATTGTAACAGTTTGTAAAGAAGTTGTTAGTGGTTGGTGTGAAAAGTTTGTAGCGTTTTCAGGGTTAATTTAACAAAAAAATTGAAAATTAAGTGAGGATTTTTAAATGTTAATTTAAAGTAAATTAGCGATTTATGAATTAACCGGTTATTTGTAGAAATATTTTTTATATCTCACGAATTTTTTTTAAGTGAACCAATTTCCTACTTAGTGGTTTTATGGCCATTTAGTTTGGTACCTTATAAGGGATATCAAGATTTCATAGTATTATCGGTTTATCAGGGCTATGTTTGAGAGAGCTTGCGTCTATAGTAAAGATGCTAATAGAAAGTTTTTCCTTTTTCTGAGTCGTGCCGAGTTTTCTTTTATGTTAAGTTTTAATCGACATCCTGTAAATTTTGTTGTTTTTTCACAATATCATTACCTTAGTTTTTATTTATACTGCGATCACCAATACATTTACTTTTTTATTTGTTTATTCAAAATCTGTATTAACAATAAAATACATAAAATCTGCCAAACTGCATAACAGTTTGTCGGCAGTTGTTCTCGTCTTGCAATGGATTAAAAATTTTGAATTTTGAAAATTATTGTTCTAAAACATAATCATGCTAAGTAAACTATAAAATAACGCACCTACAGCCGAGGTAAAAAATCTAAAATTTAACAAAAAGGCATTATAGCAAACGTGAGGTTTGTTACAGACATAGCTATGGACACAATGATGGATAAATATTATTGTAAAACTCTTTTAAGTTGGTCCTAAGACTTGACATGCGATATCAGTTTTGGTGGTAGCTCATTCACGTTAGTTGGTAAACGCACAAGAAGGTACGTACCTTCTTGTGCGTTTACCAAAGTAGTTTGTTACTTTTGGAACAGCAACTGTCTTCTTCTAAGATAAACGAGTTGGGTACATATGCTTACGTTCCACTTTGTGGTATTGATTATTAAATTTCTAAAGTTGGTGATTATGGTTATCCAGTAAGTAAGTATTTACTTTTTCTTTTTTTTTTTTTTGAATGCTGGCCAGCGCAGTAGCGGTCGTTGAGGTGATGCTTGGGTGAGGCCTGTCCAGCAGTGGACGTCTCCCGGCTGACACTATGATAATTATGATAAAGGCATCTTTCTCAGTATTTTGCTGTTATGATGATTTTCAAGCAATTATAGCCTCCTTAAAAAAACAGTGGCACTCCGGGAGTGCAGACAGAAGTGAAAACTTGAAAAAAAAAACTTCTAAGTCCTTTAAAGTGAAAATACTTGCAGAGAACATTGATCCGTAAAGTAATATAAATAAAGAGCACAATCGCGTTTACAAAAACGAGATGTCGTTTTTTCCCATCTCAAAAATGCCCAACGCGGCTAAAGAAGTTTTCACTTAAAAAATACCTTTCCTACGTTACAGTTAAGTATAGTGGGTTTTCTAAATCGCGAGATTAACTTATAGTATTACGTGATGACGCGAGAGTGATGTCAAGATGTATATGTTCTGAAAAACCGTGGAATAATACTTTTTAGCCGGCTGTCGCTGAAATCCAGCGCTGGGGTTAGGTTTTGCATAGGGTCGCAGCATTATGCTGAGCGATGGCCGTTTTGCGTGCATGTGACGCATATTTTCCCCCAAATTGTTCTTTTTGTGTATTTATTCTTTCTTTGCGTCATGTTTACCGCAAATAAACGTAATTTCTTTCTTTCTTTTAAGCGTTTTATAGATTGGCCATTTTATTGATGGCCATATTATTAGTATCACAATTCACAACTATCCTAATCTACAAAGCTGAATATTGAAGAAAAATAATTTCATAAAAAGAGAATAAAAGACAGTCTAGACCGATTCAGGTTAATTTTCTTGTTTGTCCGATTGTTTGTGACAGAAATATAAAATTCTATGAAACTAAATATTAACTTAGAAGTTTGTTAGTCTTAAATAACTGACTTATAAAATGTTTTCGAACTACTGTAAATGAGGCTAATCGTAAACTTTGCAACTCGGAGTCTGGATTTGTGCCCGGTTGATGGCAATAGGCTCGCCCCCTATTACATGGGACTTAAACATAACTGGCGAAATGTGGGTGTACCTGCTACAGGAACACCTCTGCCCAACCCTTCGGGGAAACAAGGCGTGATGTTATGTTATGTTATAATACGATTTCTTCCTTCGTATGTCTGAAAATTTAGGGGAAATTAAAAGTATTTTTCTCTAGTAACGGCGTGACCATCTGCCTTAAGTGTCCCAGTCGGTATCGGATCTGCATACTCAAGATGCACATGACGTATAGCTACAAAATTCGTCACTCTTGATTATTTTTAAAACTTTTATTAAATAATGTTTAGGAAATATGATTCAAACCAATTTAATTCAGATTCGATTTCAATTTTATATCCATTTTTCTAATTCCTGGCGTTAGAACAGATGTCACAACAGTAATCACGATCATGCAGATTTCTCAAATCCGAGTTTGTCAATTAAGTATTCTGTTACGTAAACAAGCCGTCTTCAAAGGTAACGCAATATCGTCAACTTTTACCTCTATACGTGCCAAACGCGGATACAATTCAATTTAGGTAATTAGCACTTTCACACTAATTGCAACTTTGTTTGACCCTTTAGGAATCATATTCCTATCCAGATATTACGAAGGTATTAAGTTAGCTCCACACTGGTTCAATTTTCGACGAACGAATGTTCGATGAAACAAAAACGACGCGCTCAATCGAGTCGAGTTGGTAATCGGAAAAACTGAGCAACTCTGTCGTCACCTTAACTCAGACCGTAACAAAAATAATCGAGTATACAATCTTTTAACGAGTAATCGATTACAATCTTGTATCTCTAATCAAGCGCAAGCATAATGGTTCAAAGCTTCACCATAAAACTGAAACTGGAATGTACTAAACACGTTACTGAAGTGTCGTGAACCAACTAGCGCAAACCGACGATAATCGACTAAAGGACAAGTATGTTCGTTTCAGTAATTAAAATCGACTAAACTTAAGGGAAGTGAAATAACCATGGGGACAGCTGTTAACGTATCTGATGTCATTATAATAATATGTCGGTAACGTGAGCTGGTGCTGTAATCGAAAATTAACAAGTCTTCAAACCGTTTTGCGTGTTATGTAGGGGATCAGGCGATAAGAACGGTTTTCCGTAACTATAAGGAAAATTGTAATCAGGAATTGTATACTTTGTGTTACGTAGAGGCTGGTAGAAACTGGTGATGGGTAACACAAATTGGATAGATTGTAAAACATGCCGTCTGGACTAATTTAAGATTAATTTACTCTTTAATTAGGCACTAATGACGCATTGAAAACAACAAGATTTACATGTCCGTTCCGATTATGTAGATACTAGATTCCTACTCATCTTATAATTGAATGAAAATCGAACTACCAATAGATGTGTACCTATGAAAGACCAGTTGCGTTATTAATAATATCAAAGTCCAAGGGCTATGGTCAAAACTGTATGAGGAAATCAAAATATTTCCTAATTTTATTTTGAACTAAAATTGTTTAACGTTGAACTTGCAAATATAAAGTTGTTACCTTTAGGCAACACGTAAAGAGTAAGTCTCAAGGTTCTCTAACTAGACCCAACTTATGTATTTTTAATTAAGTGCCTACTACATTCCATTTTGTAACGAAACTTTGACCCAGTTTTTCATGCCTAGTTTATAAATCTTTTTACTAGAAAACTTATGACCCTGATATGAAAATTAAGTTACGTAATACAAAGTTAGGGCAGGGCTACATCATGCAAATATATTAGGGATCCTACCATTATGAACAATAAAAATCTCATAATTCCGAAATATCGTCTAACGATGGCCTTATTTTATTAGAATCAATGTAAAAGTCGTGGCTTCGTTATTTGTTATTTTTGTGCATTGCAGATAACTACCATGATTTTCCTTATACATAAGACAAATATCTTCTGTGGTTTTTAACTGTGGTCGGAATTTCACAAAGTATGAGAAATCAGTTTGTGTTGTCTATTGCTAATTTAAATAAAAAAATTAAACCAATTAGGATTAGTGTCAGCACGAGTTTAACTGAGTGTCAATATTTCATTCTTAGTCAGAAATATAGACGTTAACGTCAACGATTTCAAAATCGTCCTTGTCAACAAGATAAATGTGATTTAAAAATAAAAAAATACGACACAGTACCTACAATATGTCTCAGGTAAAATGTTGTTCAATGAAATTGCAGGAATAACTTGGAATGAGTATTAAACTTGCTATCCCATATATTTCTCGAAACGGTGTTATTGACTCGTAAGAATAAGTTCGCGGATAACTGTTTGCAACGCGACTGTACTTCCGAAAGCGTATCTTAGAAACTGCATCTACGATTCGAAAAGTTTCAGAGCATATAAACATGCTTATGTAGGTACAACCAAATATATTTGGTTGGGACGTTATTTCCGCGAAATAAAACTAATATTTATATAGTTATTTCCTATTTAATTCAATGGTTTGTTTGGTGTTATTTTTGTCGTCGTTGTTTGGTTTAGTTTTGTAGATTCGGTGTGTAATAAAAAGTAATTTGATGCCATTTGAAGCAATCATCTCTTCCTTGGTCTCTGCGTTTTTCCGGCCTTCTATTGGATTTTCCTTATAAAAACTTTTAGTCCCTCAACGCGTATGGTGAGCCTACTTATGATTTTAAGACTCTTAGAAAGAAAGAAAGAAAGAAAGAAAGAAAGAAAGAAAGAAAGAAAGAAAGAAAGAAAGAAAGAAAGAAAGAAAATAAATAAATTTATTTGACACAGGTCAGGTTTGGTGTGGTCAGGTCTTAGGGTTATTTTAATCCGAGAGCATTAAAAAAAAATGGTTGGCCATCATATTATAACGGCCGTCACGAAAATCCTTAATTTTCACCTGTAGGTATTTGACATTAAGCTGTCAAGAAATGCTCTGTATTTGGAAAGCCGTTCTGCCCCCGATAGAAAAAAAGACGCATCTAAATTTTTTTCCAGATTTGAGTTATATATCAGGCAGATGCGCCTTTTTTTCTGATTCCGGCAATGTATATAACTCAAATCTGGAAAAAATGTTAGATGCGTCTTTTTTTCTATCGAGGGCAGCGTTTTTGTGTGACCTTTCACCTCTTTCTTAGGAAACCAAAGCTTTAGTCCTTATTAAATTTTTGAACACAATTTTTTTGAACACTTAACGATTTCATTAAAACCTAAACGGTTCATAAAATCCTGATCGAAATAGTTTGACAGCTTCGAGTAGCGTCTATATTGTCCTCGTTCATATAGAGGGCAATTGGTACACTAGACGTTACTGCCCCGATGTGTGTCAATACCCTTACAGCCGTGTACACCAATAATGTGGAGGGTTTAATGAACGACACAGTGCAGTACAAGTGACGGATTAGTTGTCAATCGACTTGTGAGTGACAACGTCAGTAACGTAGGTTAGTAATAACGTGCCTTGCTTGATTTTGGCAGAATATGATATCACGAATCGAATAGAATATCAGTAAGCTAAGAAATTCAAGGAATACAGTATAAAGTTAGAATTAATGTAAAGTTTGTAAACGTAGGTAGTAATTATACCTACTGTAATTCAAGGTTTGTGAAAACTAAGTTTTTCGCTATATAATACGAAATAACCTAGTTTTACCTAAGTTTACCTCGGAAAATGATAGGGCAGCTATTCTGTTTAAGTCGCACAACCCAACCTCACCAAAGTGATTCCAGGGAAGCCAGACCACAAAAAGAGACTAGTTTGAAAAGGATGACCTAAGTGTTACGATAACCTGAGTAAACCTTCGTTTACTTACATATTCTCTATTTAAAAATATGAAACTGAACGCAATCATCTAAACCGCGTTTAAGAACTGTCAGTGTTATCTTTGTAGTAGAATATTAACACTGACAGGTCTTGAACGCAGTTTAGATGTACTGATCACGTTCTGTTTTATTGGTAAAATTTGCACTTAGTCTGCTAATAAATTACATTGTATGATAAAGGAACGTGTTTTCTTACGATACTGCAAGGTACTCAAGAAAAACGTTCTTGAAATTACATCAACTCAATTCCGTTTCACTTCCAATAAAATTTAACTTCCAGCAAAGTTTCAGTTCAAAACATGCACTGTGTCTGAAAGGATTTGTAAAACTATTATGTAACATAACTAATATATGAATCGTTGGATACTATCTGTAGGTCGGGTAATGTGATTGGATTAAAAACATGTTTGTTTGTGTTTTGGTGAGCAAATAGTTAGGATTCGGTCAATGAACTATGTAACACTGAAAACGTAGTTACCTAAGAGCTCTAACGTTATTTTCAACGATGAACGGTTACTTAACATCACATCATACAAATCATTTGAAATAAGATTAGACATTTAAACAAACCTATTTTACAGTCCGTACAACCGATTTTGACTTCTATACCGTAGACATAAGGATGGCATTAAAAGCAAAAAAGTGGTTACAATACCAATTGTTTACTGCAGCTGCCATTTGTCATGCCACCAACGCAATAGAAGTCAAAATCGGTTGAACGGATTGTAAAAAGGGTTTGTTTAAATGTCTAATCTGATTTAAAATGGAGATAGGTACATAAGCTCACGTATTTTTCCGATGGGGTTAGGCAGAAACTACAGCGCCTCTTGCTACGATTCTTAAATACCTACTCCGTTTACGTTCATCTCATCATGTATGTAGAATGATAAATCATTCTATGCTCTAGAAATGTGTAGTCAATCTTGTAATTGTTTTACTACCCCAAGATTGAAAGTCATTTGCACGTCATAAAACTTCAATGTCTGTCTTATCTCTATGATCAATGTCAGACTCAAACTCAAAACATTTATTTCAATTAAACCATTTACAGGCACTTTTGAATTGTCAAAGAGTCGGTCAGTTAGTCAGAAAGTTGAAGCTAGTTGCCCATTCCAAAATGTAAATCTCTGTGGAGAAGAACGGGCAAGAAATTCCAAGGACACTTTTTTAAGTATAGAAATGTATTACAAAATCCTGGGTACATTATTCTTGTTGCTTCTATATGTGAGAACAATGTACAAAAAATTATCAAAGCATTTGAAAATATAAGATTAAAAATAAGCCCTGGCAGATAAGAGATGACCAGACTGACGGCGCCCGATCACGAACATGACGCGTGGATCAGCACCATCCAGCTCAATCATTTTGTAGGGAATGTGAAAGGTGTATTTCACTATGACACTGAATTGGATTGGCACATCTAAACCGCGTTCTGTTTAAATTCCGTAACAATGATGACTCTTGAACGCGGTTAAGACGTGCTGATCGCGTTCAGTTTCATTTGTGAAATTCGCCCTAAATAGTGAATCTTAGTGATGTTTTAATTTACTGGGATTTTGTGTCAGAAGTGGTAAAGCATTCAGAAGGTCGAGGATACATCCTCTCGATGATTATTTACTGAAAGAAAATAATCAATCTGCCAATTTTTCTTATGCATGTAGGATTGGAAAAATAAAAGGTATCAGAGAAACAGAGTTTCCTTCATGCTCAATGGCAGTCCACTGCGACTGCGATTGGGCATGAAGAAAATTCATTCGCACAAGATCTTTGACAGTCATTACGGGTAGTCAGAAACCCAAAAATCTGACTAGTCTTACCAAGGGGTATCATTTTACCTAGTTACTAGGTTGTAGAGGTCAGATAGGTAGTCGCTCCATGTAAAATACTGGTATTCAGCTGCATCCGGTTAGACTGGAAGTCGACTCCAGCTTAGTTGGGAATAGGCTAGGTTATGATGATGCTGCAGACAAATCATATTCATTACAAGCAAGCGTGTGGGTGAACGGTTCGTCTATAGTAAAATATTTACTTTTAGAGGCCACAGTATAATTAAGTTAACAGTATGCCAATGCAGTGTAGTGCTCGGTCATTGATTAATTGCTTGCTATTCCTACTTCAACAGTGTTTAGTTAACCGACTTCTTAGTTGCGCAAGTTCGTATCGTCTGTCGTTATATCGCTGTTGATTGAGTACTACAAGTTTTGAATAATTAGTCAATAATTTGATGTTGCGAAATGGAGTTAATGAATTCAATCATTGACTTTATTTTGAATTGTGTGCAATAAAAAAAACCTTTAAAAAAAAAAAACCATATTTTTTTATTTAAATATTTTTAATTTAATTTCGAAAGTCGGTGGCAAAAAACGAAAATTCAAAACCAAAGACCGACCGACTAAAGTGATTTTTCACTTTGTAGTGTTTTTTTGAAAGTTGGTTGTTTTTTTTTTTGTAAAACTTTTTTTATTTTTCACGTTTTAGTTCTGGTACCTACCCCACACAAACCTCATCCACATACTAAGTAGGTAAAAGTACGTATTATTGAAGCTAACTCAAAACCTATCTAAGCAAAATTAATAAAATTGATATTGGACCATCTCGAGCAAAAAAAGAATTTTCAAAATCGTTCCACAATTGACCGAGAAATCGGTAGACACAGATAAAAAAAAAACAAACGTACGTGACGAGCCTATAACCTCCTCCTTTTTGTAAGTCGGTTAAAAATACTAGACCACAGTATATTTGTAATAGTGAAAGTGAGTGGGTTTAATTGACTTCTCGAACAGTATGATATTGCTGAAAACCAAGAGCTTTTTTCGCTAGCCTAGCTGTCAAAAAATATCTTGAATGCTTGTCATTTATCATTTTACCTAGATTGTACTAAGAATTTACAAGCTCTCACTATTCATCAATATTTACGAAAATATCCAAATATTCTACTTACAATTCAGCATGACAGCAGGATCTTATTTACTTCAGCGCCTGAACAAAAACATGTTGTGATACGGCACCAATATCTCAAGTAAAAACAATCTGTCTTTGTTTACTTCACGTATTCTATTAATAAATCCATAAACTATGTATTTGTAAAGACTTCCATGTATTATTAACTTTAAAATATTTATCTATTTGTTATGTGGAGTTCGATACTTCGAGTGCGTTTTGACAAATTGCGTCTGGATGTCTCCTTGTCACATTATAACAATGTATAGTGGTTGGAAGTTGCGGTTTCGATAAAGAATTTAGTTATTTGTTGTATTTTTGAGAATGGACAGGGTTGTCTTTGCAGTCAGATAGTCTGAACAAACTTTACAAGCAAGCTCTGCATAGATGGAAAAACAAGCCCCTTCTTTCCTATGCAATTCAGCCCTTACAAGATGAGATCGTTAACTTTTAAACGGTTAACTAACTGATACTTAGTACGAGTAGGTACTCTAACTGAATCAACGGTTTGTCACAATATGAATGAAAGAAATGCATCAATCCCAGCGTGGTTTTACCAGACTCGATAAATCGAATGAACTCCAAGATTTGCACAAGCTCCTGGAGTCTCATGTTGCATGGGGCTACAGAGGCCTTTGCATATCAAGGAGTAGACCGGGTGGCGCGGCAATGGTAAGGAAGACGTGCTCTTAGGATATGGAAGGCAAATATGCATCCTTGAGTAGGCAATGGATTAGTCGAGAAACGGGTGATATTTATCTATAGACCTATCCTACGCAAAAAAAAGCGGCACTCCGGGAGTGCCGACAGAAGTGAAAACTTGAACAAGATCGCCTTGGTGGAAGAAAAATACTTGTATAGAACATTGGTCCGTAACCTTATCTAAATAAAGAGCACAATCGCGTTTACAAAACCTTTAAAGTAAAATACTTGCATAGAACATTGATCCGTAACTTAATATAAATAAAGAGCACAATCGTGTTTACAAAAATGAGGTATCGTTACAGTGTCGCGAAATCAATGGTTTAGTCCCATCTCAAAAATGCCCAACGCGCCTAAAGAACTTTTCACTTCAAAAATACCTACATCCATATAATTGATTCGGGTACTGTGTTTTCAGCTAAGTTTTCTTAAAATTCAAAATTATTAATAAAAAGTAAAATAAATCCACCTTGTCAACTTCAATTAAAGTTCTATTTCCAACCGCTAAAAGCTCATATTACATAACTGCTCGCGATCATGATAAACTGCAAGCTTGCATCGCTAATATCCCGCGACTCGATAGCGCCACGCGTCACCTGCGCATGAGTTAGTGGCGTATTAGAATACGCACTGTAATAGCGCCTGTCACTTGATTAACTGTGGAAGCACTATGAAAAGCCTGGATTTGTATGGCTGTGGTTGTACACAGATTGTTGTTGATACTGAGAATCATACTGTTTAAAGATGTTTGTCTTGAAATGTCAGAATATATAACTATGATTGTTATTTAATTATTGGCATCCTGCAAACTTATAGGATCACTGTCCGTAAAGCAGACACTACATAACTATCGATCTCTATGTATGCGGGTCGGGGACTAGGCAAGGGTTAAATCTCAATTTTCAATCATAAACATGAAAAGGCGAAAATAAAAAATTCGAAGTTTCATAAAACATTACAAGATTTTATCTTTCTTCGAAAACCTTTTATTTGAATTCTACGAAATACTTTGTTTCCTCAGAAAAATTCAATTTACATACAGTGAAATCTTAATTCCAAACTATCGCGAAAATATTTCACATATACGCAATTTGTCGTGTTAAATCGTCCGTGTGTACTGTATCTAAAACGTTCGTTGCACTCAGCATTTTCGCGAAGAATGGGCAACGTTCTACAATTTCCGAAAACGTTAGTCATTCGGTACCGTAAGTGCGTATTTTTCGTACCGTGGGTGTTTGCACTTACTGGGATAACTTGATTTTCAATTAGCGTATTCACTGTGTGTCTTTTTGGTTTATTATGAGGTCAAGGAAGGATGTTTCTTTTGAAAAATGTTTGAGGACTGATGTTTTATTTAAAAGTCTGGGCGAAATAAATGGCATTAAAATATAAAGTGAAAAAGTAAGAACTTTCAGTTATTTGAACTTTAATTTTCGCACATAGGTATCTTAAAGTCCCTTTTGCCAAAATTAGCTTACTATTAAACCCGTTTAGATAACACCAAACAAAAACAGTTTACCCATCCGATTTTAAACCGACAATAGAAACGCTAAAAATAAAAGCACCAGTACCATGCACCCCAATATAAAGTCCCAGCTTTGTATTTTTAAATGGTCGTATCTACATTTTGCACTGCTGCACTCGTTCGTTGCACTATTGATGTCATTTGAACTCGCTGTCGACACAACGTTCACAATTTCCGAATACGTTATTCACTTTGCACCGTACGTGCGTATTTTTGGGACTGTGTATGCTGGCACTTACCGTGATAACTCGATTGGCATTCGATTAAGCGTTTTAAGTGATCGAGTTTGTATTTTGTAGGTACTGTTTTGGTATTCATATTGTTTGGTACCTTAATGATTTGAAAAGTATATTGTACTACACCAAGAGCTTCTTGAAAGAATCAAATTTTGAAGAAAAAAGTTTTAAAATAAAAATACTAACTTTTGCCCGCGCCTTCGTCTGTGATCCAGGATGAAACACCTATGTCCATCTCCAGGTCATGGTCTACCCATGTGCTAAATTTCATCCAAATCCGTTCAGCCGTTTTAGTGTGAAAGCGTAACAAACAAACTTATTTTCGCATTTTTATTATTACTTAGGAAAATAGGATTATTTTCATCATTATTCCTGGAAGGAGGGCGTTGAAAGGCCTCCCACAAGGTGGACCGATGATCTTGTGAAGGCCGCAGGAATCCGCTGGATGCGGGAAGCACAGAATCGGTCGAAGTGGTGGTGCTTGGGGGAGGCCTATGTCCAGCAGTGGACGTCTTTCGGCTGAAATGATGATGATGATGATGATGATGATTCCTACACATATAAGTTAAAATTTTACCTCTTTATTTATACACGTTGCTTAAAGTTAAGATACGTGTAAACGTCAAAAATGTATGGTTAAACAGTCGCGAATCATTACTTAACTTTAAGCAAAGCTTATTAAAAAAACCCTTAATGTTTGTTTCAATAGAAATTCTCGAATTATGGACTTAGTGACGACTCTATCAATAGTTTTATGCGTTTTAGATCTAGGAACTATTGCTGAATGAGGACTAAAATAGAGTTGTCCCTCTATACAACAAGTTTATTTTATATACTCGTGTTAACATTAATATCGTTTGGCGGTTTAAGTTCCATATTAGTTTAAACGCATTGGTATTTTGTTTCACCGCCCATTAAATTTTCATTTACGATACGGAAAAGCAATTAAAGAAAGTCAATGATACGTCCAATGATGAAATAACATGTCGATTAAGTTTCAGTGACAGGGTTGCGGCAGATTCAAAGGTATGGACATATTTTATGACGCTTTGTAGAGATTATGATTATTTTATGACAGTTGGAATTGTTGGAGAATCGATGGTAATCGTGACTGATAAGAGGTGAACCTTTGTTACTGGTTAGTTGGAAACTTAAGAACGCCAACTGAATTTTATGTCTCAGCACGCTTAGCATGACTGCAATAGAAACGGTTTTTGTCAACGGAAGAATAGACAAAATGACAGATAAACAACCACAATTTGTCATTTTATCTATTCTTGCGTCGACAAAACCCGTTTCTATGCTTGTTATGCTCCGCATACTGGAAGGCGGGTTTCTATACATATTACAGTGGACAGAAGCAGTTTCTTCAGCATTTTGCAACATTGAAATTTTTACATGTTGGTAAAAAGCAATCCCTTTAATATACGAATCAATCCGTCTGTTTGCTAAAGACTACGGGTTTTGCAACAAACTATTCGTGAATGATTTTTGTGTGTGAAAACTTCTTTAGGTGCGTTGGGCATTTTTGAGATGGGAAAATAATTGAACTCGCGACACCGTTTCCGACACTTCATTTTTGTAAACGCGATTGTGCTCTTTATTTGGATAAGGTTACGGACCAATGTTCCTTGCAAGCATTTTCACCTTAAAGGTTTTGGAAGTTTTTTTTTGTAAACGTGATTGTGCTCTTTATTTGGATAAGATTACGGACCAATGTTCTATACAAGTAATTTTCTTCCACCAAAGCGATCTTGTTTAAGTTTTTACTCCTGTCGGCACTCCCGGAGTGCCACTGTTTTTTTTTTCCATAATACTAGTATGTTGAATGGAAAGATCCTTTTGTGCCTTCACGTTCATCTAAATATTTTAATTTTTTCCAATAGGTATGTCGTCGCAAACTCGTTCGAGAATAGCCCGACTTTGCTTTCCATAGTTGTCCCCAAACAAGTAAACAGACACGTCTAACTGGTAACTTCCGTACGTTTTAGTATAAAATGTCGATTGAGAAATGTCTGGTGATTTATTATTGGTTCGGATATTTTTGCGGCGAGATGGATGGTTGTTTTCGGTACACAAACGAGATGAGATTGTGTTGTGTCCCTATCATGTGTTTCTTGCAATTTGTCGTGTGAAAAATGTCGACTATTCGTCTTGCATTGCTGTTTAGATGAAATGGTTTTTAGTCTGGAATTGAGCAGTGTTCGTTATGTTAGAACATTTACGTAATTGAAAGTCAACTGTTTATGTGTTGTCTATCTTTTTGTTTTGTCAGAATTTCTTTAGTCGATAGGTTATTGAACTACATACGTGCTTAAACATAACTTATTACTGATTGATTTTATAATAAAGTTTCTTTGGTACGTTAATTTCAATTGAAACTCTTTGAAGTAAACTGAAAGAATAAGAGCAGGAAGAGTCCACGCCAACACTGAAGTTCGGCGGACATTTTTAAATGCAATTTGATGCAAATGACATAAACACTAGGACCGCCGCCGCGTCGAAAAACGCATATCTGTACACTGTAAGGACTATTCTTGCTTGCAGCGCTCGGCCGCTATAGTATCGCTTATCTACGAAAAAAAAGGGTCGTGTGCACGGGATTTTGTTTTCAAAATGCTTAGATATGCGTTACCCCGATGGTACCTACTTGGCACTAACTTTCGTGACAGCTTGTACCAAAGATGATCAAAATAAATATTTGATATCATAATTCTAACAGGATATTTAGTAAGTTGTGTGAATTAGTCAAGTAAATTGTATGTTTATGTCATTATCAACCATTAATACCCGTAATGTGATTGCTCTTTGTCGCAAAACCCGGATTTTCAACGTCTATCCGAGATGGGCTCTTCATCATCAACCTATAAATGTTCCCACTGCTGGGACACCGGGCTCCTCTCTGAGAGAGGGAGTGGGCCGTAATCCACCACGCGGGCCCAGTGCGGGTTTATAGATGTCACATATCTTCGAATTTTCGGTTCTAGGATATGCTGGTTTCCTCACGATATTTTCCTTCACCGTTTTGAGAGCAGTGGTGATGAAATAATTTACACAAAGTAAAGCACCTGTCTGGGTTCGAACCTACGACCTACAACTCGTAAGTCGCGGCCGTTACCACTGGGCCACCACTGCTGAGATGGGCTCTTAAATGATTTAAATGTCCACTGGTGAACAGTGAGGCCTCAAAACGACTCTGAAATAATCACCATGATTGGTGAAAGGGTCTGAATTTTGGTAGGTTTGAACTATTCTCGTGTAGCTGCTACGAGGAAACTGGAAGACAATAATTACAATTAGTGCGTTTGATTAAAGAAAATTTAATAGTCTTTAAGTTGAATTAGGACCATATTTAAAAATCAAAACAAGCTTAAAACATCGAATTGGCTAGTTCATTATTATTTCCAAAAAAATTCAAGCGGAACATTGATTCAAAAATGGATAACCACCTAGACACATAAATAATACCTAATATTAGATGCGCTTGTGCCTTTAAAGGAGTGAATATCATGTTCGTATCGATGCTAACTAGACAAAATATACAGGGTGATTGGAAGATGGGTGCAAAGCTTTAAGGCGAAGATAGTACAGACAATTTAGAACCATTTAAGCCATGGTTGTCTTAGACGAAGTCTTACCAAATATTTTACAAATTTCTTATTTTTTCTAATCGTATTGTACAAATTTTTTATTTTTTCTGAGCTTTAAATGTCTGTAAAAAAAATGTCTAATGACACAGAAGCCTAAAACATGTTTTGCTTGGTTGCTTACACATTACTTTAATTAAATAAATAAAAAATGAATTCATTTATCATTCAATTTGGCCATAATTATGCAGTTTACATTAAATTTTGAGAATTTCCGAAAAAAAACTAAAAAATTTGGTTAAAAAAATTTGGTAAGACTTCGTCTAAGACAACCATGGCTTAAATGGTTCTAAATTGTCTATACTATCTTCACCTTAAAGCTTTGCATCCATCTTCCAATCACCCTGTATGTTAAAATCACCTCCGAAACATATTAATGAGTTGGTAGGGACACGGTTATTAAAATAAAATACTCTGAATTTGGTAAAATGTTAATCATTTTTAGTCGAAGTTTTGGTCATGTCAGGTCATTATAATTTTGAAACAACATCCGTATTCTCTTGATCTAATCTATTGTCTAGAATTTTGGTCAAAGTTGGAAAATGTTGTTTCCTTAAAAAACTTTTTTTACAATAAATGCAACCCGACTTCCAAACTACAAAGAGAAAAATAATTTTAATTTCGGAAGTCCGTGGTCTTTGGATCAGTATTTTAGTTTTTTGCCTCCGATTTCCGAAATTAAAGTTATTTTTCACTTTGTGGTTTGGAAGTCGGTTGCATTACATATAATTTTTAAGCTATTGCATAGCTTTTATTGCAGGCTTTGAGCGTGGCGACCGAATCAAGAAATTCCGTAACGAAAAAAACCTAACACCGACTCCACCTACCATGTAATGACGGATGATGACATAAAACAAAAATTATGTTCCCATGACAACATCACGTTGTCATGGGAACGTAATTTTTATTTTATGTCATCATCCGTCATCATCTCAAGTGTAGCGTTGACAAATAGGAAGTATGGAGGTTACAAATGCTATGCAATAGCTTTACCGCGGCAGTCCCCGAGTGCCACACGTTTTTTTTTTGTTAATTTTTGGTCGGTTGGTTTGTAATTTATCTAAGTTACAATAGCTTAATGTCAACTGCTCATCACCTTTTACAATATATTGCTTTTCCCGATGCAGGGACTTTAATTTTTGAGGAGTTCTCCAGGTACTTTACCATCAGCTCCACTGCACCATATGAATTGTGACGAGCATCAATTGCTTACCAACCGTATTAAAGTAATCGAATCGCAACCCGTGAAATACACATTATTGAGTAGTTCTAGTAGTGTCCTTCATCATCAGTTCCACTTCACCAAATGGTGCTTACCGAGAGCAAATGCACGAGTTACTATAAAAAATACCCAAATCGCTATAGGTGTGCCTATAATATTTGAAGAGTTCCCTCGCTTTATCCAAGATCCCATCATCAGATCGTGACCAAATGATAATGGGACCAACTTGAAAGTATACCCTTTCAAACAATAAAAGAATTTTTCAAATCAGTCTAGTTGTCTTCTAGTAACCGGGGAAGATAAAAAAAATAAAAAAATCCGACGAACTGAGTACCTCCTCCTTCTTTTTGAAGTCAGTTAAAAAGGAACGTGTATATGGCGAATGTCACTTTATTTCCTAGAAGGTAAATTAAGCCCTACTAACATGTTTGTCCAATTTAGTTTAAGACTGGATTTTGTGCGGAAAAACATTGTTTTTTATAAGAATCTGACAAAAACAGAGTCTTTTACGACTGAGGAAAAATATATTTCAAAAACCCATTCGTTCACATAACATAATATCACGCCTTGTTTCCACAAAGGGTTGAGCAGAGGTCTACTTATATATAGTACACCCACATATCCATATATTTAAAAATGAATCCCTATTTCCCTTGGTCACGGCATCACGCTAAAACGGCTGAACGGATTTGGGTGAAATTTGGGGTATGAGTAGACCATGACCCGAAGAAGGACATAGGACACTTTGTATCCCAATATTCCCACGGAATCGAGACTTATGCGGATGAAACCGAGGGGCGCAGCTAGTCTACCTATAATAACCTAATGTACCTCTTCGTTTCTATTGTAATTTTCCTCCTATTTTACATAAACAAATCGAATGGTGTCTTAAATGTTAAAATAATAATTTATTACCTGAAAAGCAAATAAAAACCGCTCCAGTAAGAGTTAGACAAGAGGTATCAAATTACTTAAATATATAATTATGTATACTTTATAATGTCGTTACAGACTTCCCACGTAAAGACATTAATATTGGAAGCAGTTACAATGCTTTTTTTAAATCATAATTACCATAATCAGTAACAAATGTACAATGGCTGAATATTCTTTCAAATTATCAATTTAAAGAAGGATTATCCGTGCCTTGGAGAACACGTTAAGTCATTGGTCCTGGGTGTCATTCGTGGATCTTTGACAGTCGTTAAGGGTCGTCAGAAGGTCTAAAGTCTGACAACCAGTCTTACTAAGGGGTTGGCTCATAGGTCTTGAGTTCGAACCCAAGGCACGAACCTGTGACTTTTCGGATTCATGTGCGAATTGTAGTATAATTATCCTTGCTTCAAAAATGGTGAAGGAAAACATCGTGAGGAAACCGGAATGCCTGAGAGATATTTCTCGACGGCACGTGAAGCCAAGTCAGAGGCCCATGGGTGGGTTTAAAACTCTGATCTTTGCTTCAAAAACGGTGAAGAAAAACATCGTGAGGAAACCGGAATGCCTGAGAGATATTTCTCGACGGCACGTGAAGCCAAGTCAGAGGCCCATGGGCGGGTTTAAAACTCTGACACCCATCACTAACCACACGAAAAGAAGAAGAAGACCAAGGGGTAGTGTTGTAGAGGTCAGATAGGGAAGCAATAGATAAAATTGACAAACATTTATTGCTTGAATGCGAGGCTTTTGGCTACTTTGTGTGTGAATATAAAAAAAAAAAAATATTATGCGTTTTGTTTGTGCAGAATAAACAATTATTTTCTTTCTTTCTTTCTTGTCAGCAGTCGCTCCATGTAAAGTACTGGTATTCAGCTGCATCTGGTTAGACTGGAAGCCGACCCCGACAGAAAAAAGGCTCGGCAGATGATGATGAGAAGGATCATCAAAATTGTCATAATCTCCACGATTTTAAATATAGGAATTGACCTTCAGGTCAGTTCCATTCTTTAATTTTAAAATCTACTCTATACCTGTCTTCAACGTAAAATATATAACAATAGTTTTTCTTATAACACTATATGTAAAAAAACCCTGTCCGATCCGTGAGGGTGTTGCCAGGTATTGTACTGAGAGTCTATTTATGTGGCAATTTTCAGGAAAAAAGAAAAAAAAAATCGACACATTATTTTTCAATGGGAAATACCGTGTTATTACCTACATGGGACGCGGGCGGCCGTCGTTTAGCGGGTGTCTACAAGTCATAACTTATGACCCTTGTTGAAAATTAGCAAATTTTTTATGTATTTCGGGTAATTTTGGTTCTAAAAATGTGATTTTTAAATATCAATAACTTTTTATTTTCAATAATAATAAGATTATTGAAGTGAAAACTTTTTTAGGCGCGTTGGGCGTTTTTGAGATGGGACTAAACCATTGATTTCGCGACACTGTTACGACACCAGCTTTTGAAAAGACATCAACGCGTTAATTACCGCGGTGCCGAGTTTTTTCAAGTTTTCACTTCTGTCGACACTCCCGGAGTGCCACTGTTTTTTTATTTTCAATAATAATAAGATTTTTATTACTTTTAGTAAATTTTATTGCAGTACCTATGTGCCCCTTTCAGATCGGACAGGGTTTTTTTACATATCGTATAGGCTCACAACAATATTCTCGCTTGAATACATAGCTTGTTACATCAATTTTTCCAATAAACTTTCCAATATTTTCCATACAGTTGCCAAATGAATTTGGTAGCCGTCGCGAGTGATTAATAGCGTCAGTTTCGTTATTGCCTGCTAACTGCTACTCGCAACTGAGAACGCTGTATTTTACGTCAGTTGCTTTTTCAATCTGTATGAAAAGTTTTTGAAGTGAAAACTTCTTTACGCGCATTTTTGGGATGAGACTAAACCATTGATTTCGTGACATCATGTCAACACCTCATTTTTGTAAACGCGATTGTGCTCTTTATTTATATTTCTTTACGGAGCAATGTTCTATGCAAGTATTTTTACTTTAAAGGTTTTGAAAACGCGATTTTGCTCTTTATTTATATTACGTAACGGACCAATGAACCTTTTAACTGTCATTAACGAGACATAATAGAATTTTAATTGTTATCCACCTCAATGAGGCGTCGTAACAGATGATGAGCTATACGAGTATTTTTCTTCTACCAAGGCGATCATGTTCAAGTTTTCACTTGTGTCGGCACTCCCGGAGTGCTACCACTTTTTTTTTGAGCTTAGCAAGGTTATCGGGTAGTTAAAATAGCGTATTAGATACTGTTACAAACTTGGTAGAACCACAGAGAGTAGTTACTGTAATAATATTAAAAATAACTAGCAGCACCCCGCGGTTTCACCCGCATAAGTCTTGATTCCGTGGGAATATCGGCATAAAAAGTATCATATGTGTTAATTCAGGTTATAAACTATGTGTGTGCCAAATTTAATACAAATCTATTTAGTCGTTTTTGCGTGAACAAGTAAAAATATCCAATATGCATCTATCCTCACAAACTTTCGCGTTTATAATATTATTATAGTAGGATAAGATGGTACAGACACCAAAAAACTCCACAGTTTGGCTCTGCATCATCCAAAGGTTGACTGGTAGAAAATGCCTATGGCATTAAGGCCACTTCTCTACATTTGTAGGCTTAAGGTTGCACTAGTCTACTGCACGAACTCGTTGGTGGGGTGGCTAATATGCATGCTATTTAGTATAGATATTTATTTATTTAGAATTTATTTATCTAGTTTTTATTTATTTAGTGAAATATACGATGATTCATAACGAAAACGAGGGCGTACAATTTCATGAACAGACCTTTGGGAGTATAGATATTATGGAAAAACTACTGGATGAATCTACTCAAAATAAAATTATTTGAACTTTTGAATAAATTATTAATCATTTTGCCATTTTCATACTACATAAGTTATTTATTTACACCCAAATATGAGTTAAAATTAGTGTTGAAATAATATGGTTTTGACGCTCATAACTTCCAAACCAACACTTTATTCTCAATTCTGCTTCCATACAGGGCTAGATAATGACAAGACAAATTGATATAATTTTTAGTTTTGAACGTACACCATCAAACAGACGAGTAATCACCATACTACGTTTATATGGAAGAATAACCGACTAGTGTACCCTTAAAGTATGAAATCAATAAATAAATAAAATTGTAGGTAAAGCCTATAAAGTTTCAAAATGGATAATCGTAAAAAAAAATATTTTTACTGAAGACTAAGTTTAAAAAATGTTAAATGGTATTAATAAAAAGGAAATTGTACCTACTGTATAAAGTATAGGTTTGTAAATTATACATTGTCATAAATTGAAATTGTTTACTTACTTAAATTGCTTTTTTTTGGATCTCTGCCTCCCGTTTTTGGTAAAAAGGCCCATTGCTCCCAAACAGTAAAAAGTAAAAGTCTTGTGGTCCTTCAAAATTTAAACAATTCAAAGTATTGAGTGTCGTTTCTTTTTATGGCTCTTATTTGTAACATGATGAAACGTTAAAAGGACCACCCACCGTATTACGTTTATAGCTTTGTTAATATAATTAGGTTCTCAATATCGGATTCAATTTATTTTCGAGATTACTAACAATCGAGATATCTAAATAACTAACAAAGCTTTTCATACATTCCATAAATATTTCTAAGTCTTAAACAACCTAGGTTCTAAAGTTCTAAATGTTACAAGAATGCAGAAAATTCCTAGTCTTTCATATAAATACATGTTTATGATACTTTAAATTTACTCCCGCCTAGACGCTAGGTGGCAACCGCCAAGTGAAATTAATCATTATTTCCAATTACGTCGACACAAATGTCCTCGCGGTAAAGTGTACACTAGCCACGTTGCTGTGTTCATTACCGCAACGCACCGAACGCGTGTGATGCGGACGCACGCAACGCGTTTGGTGCGTTGTCCGACAAACGCGTGTCGCGTGTGTAAGCGCAACATTCTATGGTGCGGTCGCCACACCACAATCGTAGTATTCACGCAGATTTTGTTGTAACTGAAAGTGAAGGTTCGACTTTTTTGTTTTGGGTTATTTAGTGCTAACGAATTTACTAGGATTCTTATTGTTATGTTAATGATATTTTGGAGTGGGTGAAATACGCTGTACTCCTAAAAAAAACTTTACTTAAAATCTAATTTGAATACATAAGCAATGACAAGTTTTGGTTGTATAGCAATAAATAAGAAAATACAAATTGTATTGTATTTGTTTCAAAATAATCCTTATTTTGTTTTTTTTTCTTTAGAAATAAGCATCACCTTTGTACATATTTTTATGTTTCTTTCTTCTTGTCTGTTTATATGTGTGTACATAAATTGTTAAATAAATAAAATTAATCCTTTAATTATTTATTTTAATTAATCTTTTTATCAAATCACTTTTTCATTACCACACTGCGAAGTAACGTGGTATTTAAAGAAGCCGGACAACTACATTGAGCGCACAGTGGACGAGTATGCCATTTCCAGTAACACAATCTTTGTGTACTCAGCTTCAAACCAAAAGTACCTGGGATCCGCACTCAGAACCTTCACCTTTATTTATGTACACTCAGACAGAAATCACCCTTTGCGTCGCCCGACGCATGGGAACCAAGAAAGCATTCAAAATGATTTATTGTAAATGGTTTTCTACTTTGTTGGCTAAAATAATAAGCCCGCGCCCGGATTGCTGTTCTAAATTCGATATTTTATTTGTTACGTTTTTTCCTTTGCCGCATGCCGCTCGAAAAAATTAATTTGCAATCCTTTGTTAGCCCATTAGCGGCAGATCCAGTGAGTCAGCGATATGGTAATTAACGGACGACACCAATAAGCTTATGCGGATGGTGCGAAGAAATTTTCGCAAAAGCCATAAAGGTATCTCGAGATGAAGCTGAATGAGACATCTACAATGCAAATAATAAAAACGTTAAAGGCACGGTAGGAATTGCGGGTGGCTTTGTCCACTCACACAATGGATGGTCCGCTGGGAGATTGACGCTTTAACTCCGGAGGTGTTAGGAGAATTAGTGGCCCATTATTGCTCTATAGAATACTCTATGGTCAAGCAGAAAGCAGATAACAATAATTAGCTCGGACGCAACAAAAAGTGACATAAATCCCGCATAATAAGTTCCCGGGTGAAAAAAAAACGTAGTAACAGTTTACCTGGATTCTTGTTTTTTTGCAGAATCACCCGGAACGAACGTCGACCGACATAAACACCTCAATTCCTGGCAGAGGCATTGTTTAATGATTTTTCTGTTGTGATCTTGCACAATTCTCGGTCAGTTCTGTTTTTTTAATACAGCGTGCCAGGAATATACAGTTTTTTGTATGCTTGGTAGCATTTAAACAAAAGGGACTCGGGGCTTGTGTGAAGGTGCGATTTATTTATGACCTTACCTTCCAAAGCGATCTCTTGACCGACTTTGGGTGGTTTGTGACTTGTTATGTTAGTCTAAATTGAATCGAATGTTTATATGTGATCGGAACCAATAAAATGTTTAACGCTCCATTTCTTTTGTTGCAGGAACAATATGGAAATGACGTATTGGATCGGCACGCTGTTAGGAGACTCTGAATAAGTTTTAATTTGAATAAAAAACCTCATTTTTAAATCGGTTCTAAAAACAAAGATGCTGGGGTGTGCTCTAAGGAGAGTTACCTCGTTCACCTCTTCCCCTACAGACATCAGCTTTAGCTCGGCTAACGATAGCCGGTGCATAGATAAGTAGATGATAATAAAACATTCCTTTTCAAACATTCGGCCCAAAAATACAAAAATCTAAATTCGAAAACTGCAAAAATAAAAGATAGAGATTTTGAAACCAAACTAGTCAGAATTGTTAAAATCGTTGTATAGTGAGTTACCAGAGGTTGCGTTAGTCGGTTCGGGGTGGCCACTGCGGTGGTATGCTTTATATTGCATCTTGGATCGACTGTGCGCTGTCAGGTCGCTACGTCACGTGGCTTCCCAGCGCGCGACTGCAGTGCTGGATGCTACTATCTGTATACACGTGAGTATTACTTGTTTCTACTAATCAAACATTATTATTACCTTACTGATCTTTACACGCTTCTATGATTCTTGTGTGTGAATATGTTTTATGTGTTTTTGAAGCATACCTATTTTTTTAACTATAGACTGGTACTTCAATATTTTTGAGTGAGTTACAAAAATATCAAACACAAAACTTGAAATCCTTGAAGATTATAGAATTTATTTGACTATACCGACTTTGTTACAAAAAAAAATTGTATCAATATAACATTTTATTTTCATTCTTCTTATGTGATCATTCCCGGCTGTTGTCAAGGGACTGCCTTCCAACTAATATTTTCCACTTTTCCCGGTCATATCATCGTTCACGACATCCAGTCATCACTCCTCTGGACAGCGTTCTATTCCGGGTACAACTAGAACCAGTAGGTATGTCAACAAGAGATGTCTTAACGAATTCTAACTTTATGCCTCTTAAAATTATTTCCAACCAGAATAAATCTTAAATGGTAATGAGAACTTTTACGATCATTACTGTCCTACTACAGCCACCTCTGCTTAACGCTCATCAATGTAAAGGACATAAAACGTGTCAATACATTCCGTTAAATTCTTCGGCGTGTCTTACGGGAGTGGCTAGTTACGGTCCGATTTATGGCGCGGTTTCGTCTTTCTGTATTTCTGCCTTTGTCAGCTCGAAAACTTCTTTGAATGCGTCTTTCTCATTGTCATTATCTTCAGTGCGTTCGTAACTAACTTTGTTTACAATAGAAACATAAATACTAATATTTTCATGTCCATTTTGTGTCATGCGTGTATATAATTTTCTAGCTTCTCTACAATGTTTGATTTAATGAACTTCTTACGTTAGGTTGTATGTCAATTTTAATTACCAGATTTCGTGAAAGAACGTTTCTTGTTTAGTGAATATATTTCACATTATTCTAACATTAATGTTCTGTTGCTAGTTGTTAGTGTAGAAATAAATTTCCATCGACAGATTACGGTAAGTGCTCTTCGATAAGATAGATAAAGTTCGTTCACACAGCGCAGTTACAGTGAAATGCTTCCGACTGTTTGGGACTACAGGATTTAGATAACCATAAACATATATATATGATGTCTTGAATCATTGAATTTGTGTTAAGTTTAAGACCTTATGTCAAGAATTTGTTCACACATGAACTATTGAGAGATATTGGGCGGACAGGCAAAGTCTTTTACAAAACTTGATTTCTACCAATTCTTTGTTCTTTAATGACTTGGAAAATACATTACCCATATCATTCAATAACCAAAAGTGGGTCTTACGTGATCTGTCAATATAATCAACAGGAGATGCAAAAAACTTTGGCAACAACACGGTTTGTTTGCACACAGCGTTTGTCAAAAAAGTCACGGAGACGTGTCAAGATGTAAGGAATGCCATATTGTTTGATGATAAACAGATAATTCGTTATTACAAGATTAATTTACATTTTACGGGTCATCGGTACACCGAGATATCGATTATCGGCTTACCAGAGATATCGATTTATTTGAGTGATTTCGAATACGGTTCGTGGGCTTTACTTGGTATAAAAATCATGATACGAAAGTGCTTAAACTTGTGTTCAGATTTTAGTAGCGATATATGTATTATGGTTTTTATATAAAATTTTATGACGCAACATTTCTTAATATTCGTTTTTTGTAATATTAACTAATAAATTACATTTGTGTCAAATTGTGAGAAATAGAACAATATGAGGAAATATTCGAAACCTGTTATTAGTGCCTAGTTTAGCTTGTAAAGTTTCCAAAGTTCAGTAGAACGATGGCGTGTAGCTATTTTACAATTATATTTTCTCTCGTCTATAACCGTAGAAAAATCAATAAAAATGTCGCATTAAATATAATATTACTTCCAACGTTTTATTGAAATGGCAAAATCTAGCAAGTCCATACAAACTTTTATGGTATTAGCGAACAATACAACATTGTTAATTTCGAAATATGGATTTCAAAATAGCAGAATACATGTTTTGATCGCCGTATCTCCTTAATATCAGTAATAAACAACGAATAACTGACTTTTATGGTGTCTTGACTTAAAAATTAAAGGTCATTGGAGGATTTTGGCTGCATATAGCCCAATTATGCCCTTGACCGATCCGTCCCGCCCACTCTATGTATTCAAGACATACCAAAATCGGACACAATAGGATAATTAATAACAACGGTTGTCTGGGGCGATGCATAGCTAATGAACGACATTTGCAAAGCCAGTGCTGTAGTGTAACACAGTAGGTTATTTTATCATGTAAATACATCTCATGAAGCGTATATTAGCATACATATTGCTTTTTTGTTGGCCGATGTGTCTAATTAGAATTTGGCATTTGAATTGGGATACAATACGTGACATCTGTGGGGTGAGTGAATTGTAAACTAATTCAAGTAACGTTAGGATAAACAGTACATTTTGTTGTTCTTTTGTTTAATTGTGTAGTTCGGTCGTGAACTCTGAAAGGAACAAAGATGTTAGAAAGATAGTGGTAAATGTTAATAAGGTTCTTTCGTAAACAAAACATGATACAGAGGTCACGTTGCTTTAGTTAATTGGCCATGGTTGACCATCGAGAATTTATTGGTCTTGCTAAACATTTAGGTAGGTAAGTATGTATAAAGATTAACCAACTTTTTACGTGAGAAATATTTTATTTTATTCGGAAAACCTGACTTGTCGATATCTAAAGCATCACCTCAATATGAGGTCTCAATATCAGATAGAGTCTTGATTTATTCGTCATTTTCTACCTCACTTTTAATTAATTACATCCAGTTCAAAGGTGCTACAGTATCGCACATCTAATACCATAAGACTACAAATTGTAAACAGCAAGACTTGCGCAAGAGGCTATCCAAACAGGTGGCGTTACAAAATATTTGTACCGGGATGTTGCACGATCGCTTCTTAATTAAGTTAAGAGTAATTGGTATAGTTCGTGTAATGAACTGTCGTGAGATCTGGGCTTATTAAAAGAGCATCTTCGTTAAGTCTGCAGTAAAGCTAAAGGCTACCTTACACGACCGGTATGAATTCTCAGCCTATAATGTTACCACTGCTGCGACACAGGCCTCCTCTCTTTAAGAGGGAGTGGGCCGTAATCCACCACCCGGGCTGTCACATGCCTTCGAATTTTTGGTTCTAGGATATGCATGGTTTCCTCACGTGACCCGTATGACCACTACTTAATCCAGATCGGAAATTGATGAGCCTGGATTTTTCGTATATATGGACGCATTTTAAAGGAACCAAAAATTCGAAGACATGTTACATCTACTAATCCGCACTGGGCCCGCGTGGTGGACTGCGGCCCATTCCTCCTAATAGAGAGGAGGCCTCTGTCCCAACAGAAGGAACGTTCAAGGCTGGCCATGGTATGCTTTGTTGGATGCATTTTAGTCAGGTGGATCTGACGCAGGTTCGTCACCTCAGATTGGCCTCTTCATGCACAGGTTTTACATATTATACCCGGTAAATTGATGTAATATCCTTAACTTTTGTGATAATGTTTTCAGTAGAAGCTTTACAAAAATAATTTACATTTCTTAACCGTTAATTTGTCAAGTAAGTTGAGACTTTTAATAGGTTTTGGCTAAAAGTCACTCAAACAGCTTTAGAGAGGGCTATGCTTGGAGTTTCTCTACATGATCGAATCAGAAATGAAGAGATCCGTAGGAGAACCAAGGTAACCGACATAGCCCGAAGAATTGTCAGACTTAAGTGGCAATGGGCAGGGCACATTGCTCGCAGAACAGATGTCCGATGGAGCCGAAAGGTTCTGGAGACCGCGTACCAGAAGACGTAGCGTTGAAAGGCCTCCCACAAGATGGACCGATGACCTTTTGAAGGCCGCAGGGATCCACTGGATCCGGGAAGCACAGAACCGGTCGAAGTGGTGATGCTTGGAGGAGGCCTATGTCCAACAGTGAACGTCTTTCGGCTGAAATGATAATGATGATGTTTCGGTCAAGTATCAGTATTTTGCCAAACTACTGTCTAACCTCCTCATAACAACTGGCCATCACAAAAGATTAGGACACGTGATAAGGAGGAATTTTACATATTTTTATGGCGCGAAACTAATATAAATATCACTTTATAGATACTAAAGTCTCGGTTATCGGGTTTATTTGTAAGTCTAATACGAATTTAAACTCTTATTGGCTCAAATGAGAGTTTATGAGTAATAAAATATGTGTCATCTGTATTTACTTATTTGAAATATTTACTATATGTTAATAGTTTTGTTAGCCTGCGAATTGCAAGCCAAATAATATTAGTATTTTTTATAAGGAAAAATTGTTATATAATTTACGTATAACAGAATAAAGCATGTGTTAATTTGTCTGTGGTTTTGGTGGGAAAATGAACAATTGATGTTTGGTAGTTTTTTATGCTTAAACAAAAAGTTGGAATTCGAAGATGTAGGTAATAGTAGGCATCCATAGTTATCCAATATTTTCAGCTACTTTTTCAGTTTTTATCGTGTGCCTTTTATATTTTGCGCGGGTTTCAAAAGTCTTCATTCGATCTCAAAGTCGCTTAAAAATGTATTTGTGCATGCTATATGCTGATAACAAATAGTAGGTAACCTTTTTTCATTCCCAAAAGTACTATTCAAATGTCAAGTTTTTCAACTAACACGACCTCACAACGTGCAATTTAAGTAGGTAATGCATATTTGTCTATTTTTAAATCTGAGTTAATGTATCTTTTATCAAAAGATTATGTCACCTTCACGACGATTAATTTGTATGACAATACCTCTGACAAATATTGTAGGTACATGAGTCACAAATGTAATTCCAATTAGAGTCACATTTTGTATGAGAATGATAACATCTAAACTATTCTAAACCAATTAAATTGGGAATAATTGTGATAAGGTTTCTCTAAAGTCATTTGGGAGTATCTTATTATAAGTTAAGACTTCTTTTTCTCGTTTTTCGTGAGGCTTATGAGAATAAATTATGTCGTGGTAATATGTTGGTCAGCAAGGCTGGTAAGAGCTGGAAGCCTAGGGAGTGAGGGGAAACTTTAGTACAAGTATTTTCATTCGTAAAGGTTCTTTTAGCGTACACCATAGATACTATTTATAGCTGCGCCACAGTTTTAACTATTGCGGCTATCATTGTTTAACATTTTTGTCTTTGTAAGTATTTGTTTTTTGTTCCCAATAAACGATTTATTATTAGTAGCTGGGCGACCGAGCTCTGTTCGGGTGAAAATACGGAGAAAATTAATTTTCCCAAAAATGAGACCTAGCTGGATCGTTTTTTCGCTCCCGTGAACCCCTATTTGGCAGCTTTCATCAAAATCGTTAGAGCCGTTTTAGAGAACGTGATTACAAATAAAGCTTGTTTAATAGTATAGGATAATGTCAAAATGACCATCGGAAGTTGGCTAAAGTAGTTTGGTAGACACAGCATAAACTTATCTGTGACAGCTGGATCTTCCTCTTTATCACATAACCTCATCCTAATTCTCATGAGGCCATGACACCTACGAAAGAAAAGATCAATGTTAATCTAACTAACACGAACGGTGAAACATCACATACAGGTGAAATTGAACACAATGTAAGTTCAATAGAGGCCGCTCCGTAGTAAACAGACAATAATGTGGCGCTTAGGAATTTATTGCAACTGAATTTTATAGCCCCACAGCCTATAAGCCTATTTCGAGTAGCCTTTTAAGGCTATAATTGAATGAAGTAATAACGTTTGACATCATGTCCTAGTGAAAGCGATGATTTTAAATCAAAATGTGAGGTTCTACCTCGTAAATATAAGTAGTCTTGTGAAGATTTGTCGTTAGTTATAAATGGAATTGTTAAGAGGAAGGCGCTTTCTTCAATTTTCTTTCTTCTAACATTTTGTTAAAGTTCTCGTTCATCTCTCAGTAGGTATCTATTTTTCTCCAAAAATTTTTTTCCATGCTCTTGCCATATTGTAAGTTTTTTCGTACTTTCTTCTGCTTCAACTATCCTATCTTAGCATAAGCATAATCAGCCTATAATGTTCCCACTGCTGGGACACAGGCATCCACTCTGTAAGAGGGAGTGGGCCATAATCCACCACGCAGGCCCAGTGCGAGTTTCGGGTTGGTAGATGTCACATGTCTTTGAATTTTAGGTTCTAGGACATGCCAGTTTCCTCACGATGTTTTCCTTCACCGTTTTGAGAGCAGCTCCTGCATCAACCCTGATATAAACTTTGATTTCAGAATCATCAGAGGTAGATTTTGTTTCTTCATACATTCCCGATTCCCAATATAAACTCGACAGCAGACCTATTGTAGAGACACGCCCAATCCCTAATAATGTTCTCTGTCAGATATAATTCATTAATCTTTTGGCTTCGTAACAGATATTTACATACATTTAAATAATGCTACTTCGAAGTACTCTTACTATTCCAACGGCTGTCTTCACATGCATGTAACTACAAGATTTAATGGTCTTAGACGATTTTTTATTCGCACATTAAGAAACCGTCGACTCGTCGCCGGGTAGACGCGGCAACAATCTTGTATGTGGGTAGATGAATATTGTTTGTGGCCGTCTCATGTTACTATATTTCCATATTGGAGCCAATGTTTGGGTCAATATTTTTGATGGAATAGGCATGGTTAATTTAAAAAAATACGCGCTTTACTGAAAGAGTTAAGTTAAACTACTAACATTAATTAAGTACGTTAAGAAACAGGGAGATTTTATAAAACCTAAGTAGGATATTAAGTACCTATTTTTATACTTAAAGGACGGAATCACTGCATTATGTTCAAGAATTTACTGAAGTCATAATGTTTTCTAATTAAACTGAAAATGTTAAAATGTATTTTATTTTTCTCCGAGAAAAGCTCAGACCATTTGAACTAACAACAAACAAAAACATTGCTACAAACATTGGCGCCAATTAGCGGACAACGTTACCGATTACAACAGAACCGTCTAGACGCATTGAAAGGCAGACATTTTTTATTTCAGCTACTTGTAAAGTGTGGGAGGGATATAAAAACAAATCAATCATGATTGATTCTGTGGCTTGTAGAAGTGTAGCTGCGTTTTGTTCCAATGTTTGATATATGGCGATATGGTGTGGGGTTACGTTTTGGTGTTCGGTGTGCATGTGCCGTTAGTTTGATTGTTGTGTGGTTGTTTTTGTTGTAGTAGCAGTTTAGGGTTACATGGGTTCAAGAGGCTTTGTGATTTTTATCTGAATGTTCAACATGTTCATCACCTGAATTATAGAGCCATATTTCTAAGCTTGACTTGACTCATTATTAGACTGAGTTCGAGTCTTTAAATTGTTGCAATTTTTTTGTTATATTTCCATAGACAAATATTTGCATCTATAATTCTATTTTGTAGAAAAAAATTATTCTCGATAGTCTCACATGTAGAGAATTATACAGGGTGGCGATTTAGTCATCTGCATCCCTCAAGGGGGTGATTCTATCCGTCATACCAAACAGCTTTCGCTTTGAAACTCATATCCGACTTGGGAAAAAAAATAACAAATTCCTATACAATAGTAGCAACAATAAAGCTAAGCTTATTTATAAGTTTATATTTAATAGTTTTAAGAAAATTTTGTAAGTAACTTATTTAAGGAAATGGTGGAGCTGACATGACCTGATAATGGTGCAAGTCCCTAATAAATAAAGAGAGAGAAAAAAAAGTGGTATCACTCCGGGAGTGCCGACGGAAGTGAAAACTTGAACAAGATCGCCTTGGTGGAAGAAAAACATACTTGTATAGAACATTGGTCCGTAACCTTATCTAAATAAAGAGCACAATCACGTTTACAAAACCTTTAAAGTAAAAATACTTGCATAGAACATTGATCTGTAACATAATATAAATAAACAGCATAATCGCGTTTAAAAAAATGTGGTGTCGTCATGGTGTCGCGAAATCAATGGTTTTCACTTAAAAAAACAGTAGAAAGACTATTTCGATGCATGTGTTTTTTTTACGGATCGGGTTTGAGTCTCTTAGCGAAACTTGATCAGTATGACAGGTATAATCACCCCCTTGACGGATGCAGGTGACTAAATCGCCACCCTGTAGATGCAAATATTTATTCCTGTTGAGTATCTAATCTATATCTAATAGGGATATTCCTAAAGGTATCATAATTTCTTGACCTCTACATATATTATGTCTGTCTATTATTAAAAGAAGTAGACGTATTATTTTCGCTAAAGACCTCTGCGTACGTGAGGCAGCGTCCATGGTAGCAGACACAATGTAATTCATATGTCACTCATATCAACACACGCCGTCCAAATATGGCGGCTGATGAATTATTGAGATGGTGCGTGTTAAGTAGACGCTGTTAGAAGCTTTAATTTTTTAATAGGTTATTAAAATTCTATGTACTTGTGCCTGGTGACTTAAGGGTAGAACGGATCATTTCAAGTCTCGTGTAGACTGGCGCGACGCGACGGCGTGACGCGACACCGGTAATTGTTCTACTGTGAAGTTTTCTTAGAAATTGTTTTTGCACGGGCTTTTTTTTACAAATCATTAGGTACAGTCAGCGAAATGAATTGTTTATCAAATTGAAAACCAATAATCAATTTGCCTAGCCTTTTCCCAATTATGTTGGGGTCTGCTTCCAGTCTAAGTGGATGCAGCTGCAAACTAGTATTTTACATGGAGCGACCACAACCCAGTTACTGGGTAACACGACACCCCTTATAAAGACTGGTTGTCAGATTTTTGGGCTTCTGACTACCCGTAACGACTGTCAAAAATGTACGAGTGTTTTCGAGGCACGGAAGGGTCTCGATATGTAATGGATGGTCACCCATCCACGAACCGACCGCGGCCAGCGTAGCTTAACCTTCGATCGACCTGTGTGGCTGTTATCATTTAGCCACGAGCCCCTGACACTACGTAAATATACCGTGTTGTATGAAACATGTATGTGAGTATTTATTGAAACATGTATGTGAATTTTATATCTGGCAATGAAAAGATTTCATTTCATTTCATTCATTCTATTTCATTTCATTTCATTCATTCTATTTCATTTCATTTCATTCATTCCATTTCATTTCATTCATTCTATTTCATTGCATTCATTCCATTTCATTTCATTTCATAGCCATTTTATACAACTGTCAGACAATGACAGTTAATTTCCCTGACTTTACATACCTGATTGATCATTTAATAGTGGATTGTTATACGAGGGGCTAAAATAACCCATTCTATCGAGATAGTTTTACTACCAAGTTTTAGCGCCGTGTGTTACACTCTAATTTTCACTACGATTGCGAGAAAATTAAATAATCCAATACAATATTAAATAGTTTATTTTAAAAATATACAATTTGTTCAATCTGAACTTTTAAGGAAACTTTTTATTCCGGTATGCGGTAGAAAAAGCTAGTTTTACATAAGAATAAAGACTTTTTCGTTTTTGTAGGCTCGTTGGTTACAGACAAAAATTACTTTATCCCCTAGAGCAACATATGCTTTTTTTTCCCCGCTCTGGTACGCTACAATGACTGACTTTTTAAGCAAGAGGAGAGATTTTTATATTTTTTTATATTGACTCTCGTCATGTCAAATTCTGAACATTGTTAGGGTTTTCTTGGAAAAATTATGGTCTCTTAACAAAATGGGTTTGGTTTCCTCATTATTTTTGTAACTTAATAACAAAATAAACTGAGAGTGTTTTTCCGCGAATTTCCCAAAATAGACCTTAGCGACATAATATTGTTTTATCTGATCGACGTGATTTGGCTATTATTTTCCTTGAATATAAGGTATCCTATCTAATTATATTGAGACCAGATTTATTTATATACTGTCTAATTTTATAACGTCGGGTAAGTATGTATGTACTGTATAATACGTTCTATTCTTTGGATCAGATAAGTAAATTTTCCATAGAAATGGAAAATTGTTATAATGTGTATTCTTTAGTAATGTATTCGAAGGCGAGTATTATATCCCACAATATTTGCAAATAGCATAAACGCCATATTAATATAATATTGATGTTTGTTATGCATTATTATGGTACGATATCGATGTAGACACTTAGCGATAAAAAACACTAGTTCAAGTTTAAAATTCCTCTTATAATTTTTATTTATTTGGCTCATCAACAATTGAAAACACCAACACAAAAATATACTTATAGACTAGTGTACCAATTTCTTACAGGTAAGCACAACATGCATTACTTATTTGATGTTGAGTGCCTACTTAAAATTCGATGAGTTCTTATACTTACCGAACATAATTCCAATTTAAAATCTAAAATCAAATTTAAAATTAAAATCAATACTAAAATTAAAATCATAATTAAAATCAATACTAAAATTAAAATCATAACTAAAATCAATACTAAAATTAAAATCATAATTAAAATCAATACTAAAATTAAAATCAAAACTAAAATTAAAATCAAAATTTCCACACTGAAATAATATTTATAGGTGTTCAAAACTTCGCCTTAACAACTACCTACTCACGAATTGAATGGGCTAAGTGGCGCGATGGGCTTCTAATACTAATAGACGGATTAATTTTCTTTACTGATTGACGTCAATGGCGAAACGATACCTTAGAACCCTTGTATCATAAACGTTATTACATTATGAAACTGTATAGTATGGGTCAAAGATATAACGGTGAACATATCCACATACAGTAATTTTTCGTACAATAAACATTCTTGTGTTTTCTGAGAACCCCTGAGTAATAAACGTAGGTGAAGTTTTAGTCATCCACGCACAATGAAGGGTTCCGTGGTTACGATGAATTTATCCCAAGAATAAACGTAACATTGTAGTTGAAAAACATGGTCTCCCATGTATTTCAATTGCAAATGTAAGTTTGTTAGCACAATATTGAGAGTGTTACCATGTTCTTTTAAGACCATAGACTTCTTATAGGTTTTCCTGTTATCTATGAGTAAAGAACTATTCTCTGTATTTTTTTTTTAAATTTTAGGCTCAGTAGTTTTGGAGATTCAATCAAGTCATTCAATCAAGTCAATTTTCATGCATTTTCTTAAATATCTTTTAAAGCGTTTACTATAAAATCATAAAAAAAAATTAAGATCCTCACAACGAGCCGTTTTCATTTCATATGTCACACGGTTACAGTTTGCAAAAATTTTTTTTCATTTTCCTATTTGCCCCCGAAAAGTGACCCCCATATTCAAAATTCATTTATTTACGTTACACGTTCGTGTTGGGGTCACAAAAAATCATATGTGTACCTAATTTTTTCTAAATTGTTCCGGTAATTCGGAGCAAATTGGCTGTGACAGACGGATAGACAGACAGATACACGTGTGATCCTAGTATAAGGGTTCCGTTTTTCCTTTTGAGGTACGGAACCCTAAAAGGATTTTTAAAAATACAGCATATCCTCAAGATATGCCTAAAAATACCAAAGTTTAAACAACTCATTATAAGGCCCGCCCACGCGATAATCTGTTCGCTGCCTAATTGCTTAACCTTAGTGTGAATTCATAATCACATTAATTAAACAGAGGTGATGTATGTAATTACAATTTGTTTAGCTAATAGGTGTCGCAGTGGGCAGACGGTCGAGGTAATATGTTCATTATTATACGGCATATTAGCTGTAACACGATCGCGTTTTGTAGACACAGAGTATTAAAATGGAGTGCTTAGATTTTTACCAAACAATTGAAATGGATGCTTTTTGAGGGAAGGGGTCCTAATGAAAGCTTCTAACTGTCAAATCGTAAGTAAGTAGTTCCTACAATGGATAAATATTTTAAATTACTTCTAATCTGATAAGTCATTTATTCATTTATTCAGGTGTACAATAATAATGGTATATAAGATAATAAAGAGTTCGTTATGTTATGCCAGAGGGCGTTCAAATGTTTGTAATTTAGTAATAATTGAATTAAATAAGCCGGAACAATAAACAATTATAAAAAATCACACTTTCATCCAATTCATCACTCACTCACCTTCCCCCCCCCCCCCCTTACCAAGGGGGCCTTCTCCTCTTCTTCTTCACTTTCATCTGTAGGTAGGTGTTTGTCAATTGCAGCAGTTGCAAGTTCTAACGGCAGGTGGCGTAGGCGGAGCGTAGCGAGCTACGCAATGCCTACGCCAAGTCAGTGGACTCTACCACATTAGGTCTCCATTTCTTCATATTCTGTGGTCACAAGGTATCGAAATAATTAATTCTACACACATTTAATTTGCAATTTATTGTGCATAGTTATTAAAGAAATTTATTCTTCGTCGATGAAGGTTCAGTGCATAAATAAGAATGGAAGCTGAATGTTCATATTTTTATTTTAAAGTAGGTAATTTGTTAATGGGCGATCGTAAATTTTCTATTTATTGTTGGAGATTATAATGAACTAACTGCGCCCCGCGGTTTCACCAGCATCAGTCTCGATTCTGTGAGAATATCGGGATAAAATATCCTATGTCCTAACCCAGGTCACGGCCAAATTTCATCCAAATTCGTTCAGCCGTTTTAGCATGAAAGCGTAACAAACAAATAAAGTCACTTTCGCGTTTATAATATTAGTAAGGATTTGTTTGTGCCTTTTAACTCACTTTACTGAAGGTTTAGGCATTGCTTGGTGCAGAACGTACTAATAAGAAAAACAAATCAGCCCAGAACTTAGCTAAGAGGGTTATAGCATTAACAGTAAAATAAATGGCAATAGACTGGCAGCCGCACGGGTCGATCCGACAGGTAAGGCTACGCTTGCCGGGTTGGTCCGTGGATGGGTGACCATCTTTACATACCGAGACTCCTCCGTGCCTCGAAAAGCACGTTAAGCCGTTGGTCCCGGCTGTCATTCGTGGATCTTTGACAGTCGTTACGGGTCGTCAGAAGCCCGAAAGTCAGACAACCAGTCTTACCAAGGGGTATCATATTACCCAGTTACTGGGTTGTGGAGGTCAGATAGGCAGTCGCTTCATGTAAAATACTGGTATTCAGTTGCATCCGGTTAGACTGGAAGCTGACCCCAACATAGTTGGGAAAAGGCTAGGCAGATTGATTGACATGGCAATAGGCTCGCCCCCTATTACATGGGACTTAGACATAACTGGCGAAATGTGGATGTACCTGCTAGAGGGACACCTCTGCCCAACCTTTCGGGGAAACAAGGAGTGATGTTATATTAGACTAACAGACAGTTGATGTTTACCTAGACAAAAACCGTCTTATTGGTGCAATCATCTTGCTCAAAATGACTAAGGCAACCTAAATATAGTCCGTGCAATCCACGAAGACGCGCCCCACTTCGCTCCGCGCCGTACTAGAGTTCAGCTTACAGTACAGTAATCGCGGAGTGGGGCGCGTCTTCGTGGATTGCACGGACTATACTACTCGTTAAAGTAAAAGTCAGTCTTTTGTGAGCTACAAATTATCGTAAACATCCGTAGCTACTACAGGGAAGCATGAGCACGTTTTTTGAACTCGTCACGCCATACAATTGCGTTTGGAAAGCAACTTTTACCCAGAGTTGCGTGGGCGCATTTATTCGGTACGAGAAGGAGTCAAACTTGAAACATTTTATATGTTAAAAGTAATTTTTATGATCTATAGCTTTGTATTTGTTTAATTTTTTATGTCATGAAATATACTTTTTTATTGTGTGAGGTATGTTTGGATGATGAATGTGAATTTGAATAAATGTAGTCGCGTTTAAGAGGAACGTGAAACATTTTTGTTTGTTATTTGTAACTCTATTCTCATGAGCAACCAAATATAATGCCCCATTCCTTTAAAATTCGTCAAAGACCTACATGTGTGTTTAACAATCGCTGCATACAATACAGAAAACACGGATGCGACAGTAAATTAATTAGCATAGCCATGTGATCCGGACCCATTTGGGAACACCTGTAACGAATTGAATGGAGAACAATCGGATACAGCTGTTTCAACATTGCTAATAGTAGTTGTGATTTTTAGATACAAATCTAACAAACTTAATCATTTAACCTGTTAGTAATCTGCAGATCACTTACAGGTTTTGTGAGCCCTAACCTAACCAGGCCAGCCCTAGCCAGGTTTTTGAGTCCTACAAGAGTTAACAACATTTTCACAAAGGTACTAGATTCATGATCGTAGCAACCAATACCGTTTTAAAAGCGAAATGCAGTAGTTAGTTTGAATAATAATTGTCAACTTTCAGATGTGAGAATTAAATTATCTGTCGTTGCTTCATTTTTAATTCTTTTTACCTATTGTGGTATAGTAATTTTATTTTAGGTGCATCGTCTTCACATATAATTATTTAACTAATGCAGGTACCTGTAAAAACTTGTAAAACATTTTAAAACAGTAACGGAGGAGTTTCTTGCCTATTCTTCTCCATACAAAAACTACCTTTTGGAAGGGGCGACTAGAATCAATTCTATTATTTTGTAAATTTGACGTTCAAAAGTACCATACATGTGCCTATTTAAAATAAATGATTTGATTATGACTTTGAGATTATGAATTCGCTATTTGTCGGTTGAGCCTATCATAATTTTTCGGTACCTAGCCATTATAATTCCACAATCGTGGTCGGCAGAAGATGCCATTCGGTATCCCGATTTTACAAAAGACCATCTCTCAAAATATCCTTTACGGACATTTCTGTTTGTTTACTTGAGCAGTTCCTTTATCAGTTCAGCCACGAGGTTGTTGCCTCTAGACTGTACGACAAAGTTTGTACCAACAGTGCTTGTTACAAAGTTGGCTGGTTGTTAGATCACAATGGTATCTTTCACGTAACGGAGCTGGTTAGTACTACTGGAAACGCAAACCAGCGATGCGACTGAAAACTTATGTGAGTTCAATGATTTCTTGTTGTTTTCAAATGTAATGTAAAGGAATTGTGTTTGAAACTTAAAACTGTTGAACAAAACATTGTTTAAGTTGGTCATATTATTGTGGGGTTATGGACTATGTTGATGACCTTATAATGTATTGAGTAGCAATAACCTCTGGCCTATGGAACCCGTAAAATGTTTGGGTAGTTTCTGTAATGAACATGTTAATTTAGGCGTTATGTGGAAGCATTTCTCCGAATTCGTTCACCAGGCAAATGGAACAAGAAATAATAATATGTACAAGTATATAAAAAAGGGGGAGGGGCGGGGAAATGATCATAGGGCATCAAAAAATTCGTCCGTATCGCTGTCAATAGGAAAAGTGCCCAAAAGGCTGGCAGCATTCCCACGTTGTATGGCAATGCTGATTCTTTGACCAAAGAATAGGCCAGCCCTCTGGTCACGTGAAGAGTCGACCAGCCGCTTGGCGATGTCTTGAAAAAAACAAGAAATAGAAATACGCGTAACCAGCACACGGAATAGGTACCTACTGGTCACTCAAAGAAGTAATAATGAAAAATGCCCAATATCCTTTGTCCTCCAAAAGAAAACTTTTTAATACATGCATTCTTCCATGCCTCATATACGGCTGTCAAACATGGACATTGATTCAAAAAACCCTGCAGAAAATTATTTCTTGCCAAAGAGGCCTGCTGAATATCAACAGAAAAGACAAAAAGAGAGCTAAAGATCTGAGGAAAATCACCAAACTAAAGGATGCTGGAGATGGGCTGGTCACATGCTCCGCGATAGGAACAATAAGTTGTCTAAAGCTGTGACGGAATGGCAAATTAGACATGGATCGAAAAGAAGTAGAGGAAGACAACGTAAACGCTGGGACGATGACATAGTGGAGACAGCTGTAGCCCGAAAAATCAATTGAACTGGCGACACCGTTACCGACACGTTATTAAAAGTATTTCCTGCACAGTAAAATTGTTCAAGTTTTCACTTCTGTCGGCACTCTCGGAGTGCCACCAACCGTTTTTTTAATAACTTTTCGCTGGTGTACCTTAGAGGTTGTCGGCTGTTTAATCAGGTTATCCTGTGGACGTCTTAATAAATTAAAGCTTCTAGTCAGGGCATAAAACTTATAAACTAATGATAATTGAATTGAAAAACAAAGCCTTAGGCTTATAATTGACTTATTGTTCAAACGGTTTCCACAAATTAGTTCCTAAGTATAATGAGTAGTTAAGTACTTAATGAGGATAGCCAATTGTTGACTTGCAATGGTGTCTCTAACGGCGTGACCCACTTTTCAATGTCTTAGTTTTATGGGAGAAGGCCAAGAAAAACACATTAAATGTAATGAAGCATTTACTTGAGTTGACAGAAAGTGTGTGTCATAAATATTTGTGTATTAAGTTTATCACTTTCACCTTTAGTGCGAAGATGATTGCAATCAGTGGTCTATTGATTTGTTTTAAGTGGCATGACTAGGAAATTACTGGACATATGCTTCTTGTCTCTTGTGTTCGTCACTGTGTTGGAGAGATCTTACGCAAGAGCCATTCCACTAGTCAGCTCGAATTGATTAAGCTTTGTTAGTACATAATTGCCAAAAGGTGGCTCTTTCTTTTTTATGTTTCGACAATCTCATTGACTCTTAAAATGTACGTATAAGTCATCATTTCAGGCGAAAGACGTCCACTGCTGGACATAGGCCTCCCCCAAGCACCGCCACTTCGACCGGTTCGGTGCTTCCCGCATCCAGCGGATTCCTGCGGCCTTCACGAGGTCATTGTTCCACCTTATGGGAGTGCTTGGTCGCCACTCCAGAACCTTTCAGCCCCATCGGCCATCTGTTCAGCGAGCAATGTGTCCTGCCCACTGCCACTTAGTATAATATGCCGTATAAGTAAGTGGCAGATCATACCATACCCTGGTCGTCTCTGAAGATTTGAATATTTGGCAATAGCACCATTTACTCATTTACAAAGAATCTGCAAATGTATGACTCTAGGTACCTACCGAAGTAACAACTCTGAAGTGCCTTTAAACTGCACCTTCACGAAAATGCGATTCATTTACTACGTTGTAAACGTCCATTACAATAAAGACTCGATGTAACTTCGTCCCAAAATGGCGAAGGAAAAGAATTTATACGTAACTTTGACTTGCCATTTCCTACAAGACGGGAAAACAAAACTATTTGGAGGCGAACTAAAAGTTTTATAATCCACGCAATAGAGGATTTTGTTTAAAAATTGTTTTTCTTTCTCTCAGTCGTGAATTCGTGATGTTATCTGGCTATTTTCTTTGCGATAACTTTGTGTGTCTCGTGGACACCCATTAATTGGATTTGATTGGGTCGGGAGAAATCAAAAATCGTTCTCATTTCTTTGGAAAATACTCTGAGGAAAATGCCATTCGAACGAAACCATATTTTAGTCATTATTAACTAATAACTTAAACTCGGATTTTTGGAATTTGTAATTGCTTGCTTTCATTAGGATATGAAAAATTTGGAACGAATTAAAAAGCATGCAAGCAGATTATTCAGCAATTTAGAAAACTAGCTGCGCCACGTGGTTTTACCCGCATGCGTCTCGATCTCGTGGGAATGTCGGGATAAAAAGTATTCTATTTTCTAATACAGGTCATGGTCTACCCATTATTATACGAAAAATTTCATCCAAATCTGTTCAGCCATTTTAGCGTGAAAGCGTAACAAACAAACAAACTCACTTTCGCATTTTTAATATTAAGTTAGGATTAGGATGATTTTAGCTACTTCCCCCCTCACCTTAATTCATTGATGCGAGTTAGAATCAATCAACTTAGCCTATTAAAGTCCACGGCTGGACATAGGCCTCTCCCAAGCTGCTCCACAACACCCTGTCCTCCGCCTTCCGCATCCAGTCTGTCACAGCCACCTTTTTAAGGTCGTCGGTCCATCTAGCTGGGGGGCGTCCCACACTACGCTTGTTTTCCACAATACGCGGTTAGAATAGCAGAGCTTTTATTCTGAAACTTTCAATAGGTATTACCTATCTCTTGTTTTCCAGACAAACTTCACCAACGCATACGACATACTATTAATAGCAAAATTAAATGTTTTCATTTTAATTCGTCGTCCGCATCATAATAGCCTGTCGGCCCGGGCTTTTGATGTGATCAGGCAATATGCGTAATTGTGGGTTTAGTGGTTAACACCTATGCCGGGGGTTCGAAGAAAACCGATAGGGAAATCGTGGCCCCCGGCAACATGGCATAGGAAGGAACACGGGTGGGTTTTAGTCAGTAAGAGTCTGACACGCCCTCCCGCTCCACCCAGAGCGGGAGAAGTTATTTGATAATTTCCCACCCAAAAAAAAAAAAAAAAAAAAAAAAAAAGTGGTTAACACCTCGGCTCGAGTGACGAGAGGTAGCGTGGGCGGAGAAAGCGACAATGAGACTTTGACAAAGGCACGTTCTTTTTGTCAATGACATTAGATAAACAGAAGGTTCAGTTCTCACTCAGTGTCACAGGTAAAGATAGAAAAGGATTTACACCCGGTTTCTAAAAAGAAAATTACCGACACGTCAAAATTAAATGCAAGTCAAGTGATGCGGTTGACAATTTGTAAGCTAATTTTGAAGTGAACAGTTCTTTAGGCGTGTTGGGCATTTTTGAGATAGGACTAAACCATTGATTTCGCGACCTGTTACCGACACCGTGGAGTAAAAGACATCAACGCGTTGATTACCGCGGTGCGTGGAGTAAAAGACATCAACGCATTGATTACCGCGGTGCCGATTTTTTTTCAAGTTTTCACTTCTGTCGGCACTCTCGAAATGCAACTGTTTTTTTTTTTGTATTGATTTTTGCTCCAGAAACTGGGCGTAAGACTAACTTTTAAAATATGAGATGCTTAAATACTAAGTCTGATTTTGATATCCTAATGCCACAAGATAGACCAACTTGATCAAAGAAACATAGCAAAACATGACATAAAAAAATACGTTGGATTAAGAAGACTGTCTTTGTTTCTCTATGTTGGCGAGAGTTTATAATTGAGTATTATATCAAGTAAACCTTCTGAATGTATCCTTTCATTTTGTTCTAAATGATCACACCTGTTACCAAGACAGAGAGGCGTAGGCGGAATAATAGAGAGAAAAATATACACTATTCAAACAAGTTATACCTACTTAGCCAACGTTAGGTGTTTTGACAATTACACCAAGAGCTAGTGGAGTTTCTTCATGCATTTTCTCTAGAATGTGGACGTAAGTGGAAATGTTAATATATTCAATGAACAAGCTGTTCATTCGTACGTATATATCGTAAGTTCAAACAATGGTTCTACTTCAAATTTCAAATCCTTATTAATATTATAAAGAGGAAAGATTTGTATTTTTGTATGTAACGAATACTGGACCGATTTGAAAAATTCTTTCAGCAATGGATAGCTACGTTATCAGCGAGTAAAATAGGCTATATTTTATCCCCGTACTCCGGAACGGGAACTAAGCGGGTGAAACCGCGTGATGTCTGCTAGTAATCTATACAAATGAATAAAATTTAAGTGTCTGTTTGTAATGTCAAAATAACAGCTTTTTACTAAATGCATTATGGAAGTAGGTACTTGTACCAAAAAAACATTTATTTTTATTGTCTGTGTCTATCTGTTTGTTCCGGCTAATCTTTTGACGGGACTTTCACTGGGCGATAGCTGATGTTATAAGGAGAAATTTAGGCCCTTACTTTTATTTTAGAAAAAGAAATAGGATCCACGCAGGCGAAGCCGCGGGCTGCAGTTAGTTATTTATAAATATGTCCACTTTTATTGTTTGTTTTACGCATCGGTTATTAAGATTTGCTTAATATATTTTATGTTTATTTCCTTTTTTGACCGGTATAGTATTAATCCTTATCCAAAAAAATATGTTATTTAAATTGTGCATTTAATTTAGATTAAAATATGCCTAAGAATCATGTAATTTAATTAAATAGTTTAAAATATATCACAGTTTCAAAATTACGCGGATATTTTCCGACATCCACGTGGGCAAAAGCTAGTTATTTTATAACTCGAAAACCAATCAATCAACTAACGCATGATAAATCGAATATGAAAAAAAGAATCCCAAAATTTGTCATAATTTCTATTAAAGACTGAAGCCAATAATATCAATAATTTGTTTTTTTTTTTACAATATATGTCTTGCTCCCACGCTTTCCGCTCATTCCTTGCACCACACCTTAACTGTAGTATTTTTACATGGCGCAAGTGTTTTTAATGAATAGGTATTACATTAACTCGGGGGCAGGATTTTATACCATAAACCGTTGATGTCTTATTAACAGCGACCGTCAGCTTATCTCGATTATTCGTGAAATATATGCAGCGCTAAAGGTTTTAATTATATCGTTTTTTATATACAACTATGTAGGATGGATTACTTACGAAAGAAGGTTTTGTGAAGCACTTTATTTATGGTATTTTAGTTTTTTTTCTAGTTGGAATTATCGTAGCGTAAGCGTAGCTTGGCATAAGTGAAGGCGAGTTTCAAATACTAATCCTATACTATTAAATGAGCAATATTTGTATAAATATATATATATTTGTAATCACGTTCTCGAAAACGACTGTAATGATTTCGATGAAAGTTGCTGTACAGAGTGACAGTGACATCGCTGTTTTTTATGAAACAGAAGATTAAAAAAATAACCGACGAAAAATATCAACGTTCAGAATCATGTACTGAACCCATGGTAACAGTTTTCGCGTCGATGTCCCCCTGTCACCCTGTATCGAGGTTTACGGGGGCGAAAAATAGATAGCTAGGTCTCATATCTGGGAAAACTCATTTCCTCTATTTTCACCCGAGCAGAGCTCGGTCGCGTAGGTACTTAAATCTTATTTGTGGTTGAATGTACAGGACTTATCAAATATTAACTTGTTACTATGTAAAAATAAATTCCTTCAAATAAATTAATTCTAACTCTGATTTACTTTTCACTTCTGTTTCATTTGAATGAACGATTGTAATAACAAGGATTAGGATGCTGAGTATTACTGGCGTCATCTCTAAACTATTTGCTACTATCTTCTAAACCTTGCTCAAAGAATTGGGTTAATACTTCTTTGTCCTTATCTTACTAAACATAACGACCATACCTGTGTCTAGATTATGAATTGACCTACAAATAACGAATGAGGCTGCAAAGGACTAAACCACAGCTTTGGTCCTTGCAAAGAAAAACCTTATAATAGGCCTATGTCCAAATTTTTTTTTTGTCCGTCTTGAAGATTATTAAAAAATATTGAAGACATATTTTTTCTTTTTTGACGTGATCAAAAGATTACGGCGATACATTGAGTTAAAATGTGGCATGACGTCACGCCTTGCTAGATTTAATACTGCGCTGACGTAGCGAGCCCCCACTCCCCAACTTTAATGCGTGTTTTCTAAGTTATTTTTGATTAATATGATAAAGCAAAAAATACGCATCTAAAATTTTTTTATTATCTGAAAGACGGACTAAATAGTTTTTTTTTTTTTACCTAGGCAACTACCCTATTATAAAGTTGTAAAAATACTTCACGGAATACCTATGACTGAGCTAGACCTATATAATTAACTATTCTTAGGAAATATTGCTAATCATCAAGCGCAGTGATCATGAATTCATGAGCCTTGGTGACCTAGTGGTATCGGTCCCGACTTACGAGTTGTAGCTCGTGAGTTCGAACCCAGGCAGGCACATTACTTTGTGTATTTAATTTCATCACCACTGCTCTCAAAGCGGTGATGGAAAACATCGGGAGGAACACCGCAATGTCCTAGAACCAAAAAAATGAACCGTTGCGGGACGCCTGGCAGATGTAAAACATTGAAATTATTATGTAAAGGTAATATGCATAAAAGGGTAGTTTACCGATGCCAACATTGGCGTTGGTGTTGGTTTGGCATTGGCACTGTTGGCGTGGCGATGCGACGTCACCACGCCAACAGTCGCCGACAGTCGCCAACAGTCGCCGTCGTAACTTTCGTGTTATCGTCTAAACTAAATATAGTTATAATATTGTAAAGAGGTAAAATATATGAGTTTGTATGTAGGGTGTAATCTTCTGAACTACTGATACGATTCCGAAAATACTATCACTAATGGGAAGCAACAATAAATAAATATTATTATTATTATGGTCGCCAACCTTCCTTCCTTCATGAGCAAACGTAGTGATCATCGGGTTTAGTTGACTCGGGCCAAGTTGTCACTGACCCCAATGCTCGTGCCTTCACTGTATGAGAAGAGGCCTTTACCCTGCAGTGGGATAGTAATGGGCTGCTTATTAATATTATTTATATTATTGCTTAACATTGCCGAGTGTCATAGGATAATATTTTATGCAAAAATAAGAATAATCACGCGAAGTCGCAGGCAGAAGCTAGTCTATTATAAAATGTAGAGCAACTTTATTTTCATAGAACCCAAATCAATTGAGATTTTATTGTTACAGTTTTTTATATATTTTGAACAAACAACAATATTTGGAGTGTTCACATCCCTTTAATTTTTTGTGTTTTTTGTGTGTATTGATAAACTCTGTTGTGTGGGCGATCCAATAAACTGTGAAGTGTGCATTTCCGTTTTAACAGAACAGACCGATATAATGAATATTAAAAAGAGCATCGCGTTAATCGTTCAGGGCGTAAAGAATTCGGCATATAAATTACCTACCGATTACCTTAACGCGTTATTAGTTGTCAGAAAATAGTTAAGAAACGAGAAAAATGGCCGCCAAGAAACCGTCTCTGTAATTAAAGATAATTATAATCTTTTAGGGTGTTTAGTAAAATGATCGATTCACGTGAAAGCGGTAACTAGTATGCAATAATTATATTACTTTATGGGTGTTTAAAGAACTTTAAAACGTTTTTTATCGCTTCTTAGTTTAACTAATACGATATTACTGCATTGATCGTAAAACTCGCTCATTGGGTACCTAAATTTTTTAGATAAACAACGCTTGTAATTGCCACTTGAAGTCATAAAATAATATCAGCATATTGATGTGTCACACGACTCACACGCATTCACTGAGACGCAGCGTGTTATTAATTTTATTTTAATAAATTAAATGCTTTTAAGTATGTTTTTTCCTACATTTAGTAAATTATTTACCAACGTACAGTGCCTCATTTATTTAATAATTTTATTGCGTTATTTCAATAAAAAATCTTATGTTTAAAAGGTAACATAAACATTCAAGTAGAATAAATAAATACCAAAACGTAAAACATAAATTAAGATTCATGAATCCGAAGTTCATCAAGTAAATCAGGTCATTGAAACAGTTTTTTTTTATAACTCGTGCAATCAATAAACAAAGTGTCTTACACAAATGCCCAAACACGATCACGCGGCCTGAGTAGATCAAAAACCATTTTACGATTATTAAACCCCTCGATTGACAACCGGGAAGGCATTCTCGTCGTTCCCATATTTTTATTGCGTGTAAACCCGTCGGCGCTTTTTTATATCATCTCTTTTAAGTGACATAAATTCTAATACAAAGTCCATTTGTGTATCTCGGACGTCTTAAAAGGTATAGGGATAATCGTTTTTCTGCTTTTTACAAGGAACTCATTTCAATTATCGGTCGATTTGATGGGTATAAAACGCTATGGTATGTGTCGTGCGGACGGCGCCCCACAGCGGTCGGTAGGACGCCCCGTGTGTTCTTTTCCATTTTTAATTTCCTACACGCTAATTTAATTATGGAATCTTGTGTTCTTTTTTCCAACGCAGCTGTATCCTGCCAGCGGTTCATAATTTTCATAAGATAACTGTTGTTATTCATATCGATTTCTACATTTTTGATGTAATTTTATTATTGAAAATAAATTTATATTTATTATTTTTTTAGTAGCTTAATCATTGAATTTATTGTTTAATTTAAATACGTTTTGGAGATAGTAATCCTTGATTAAAGGTATTTTTATTAAGTTTCATTTATTACGGTCCTGTTCTTATCTCGAAGTGACTATTACGAATGGATGAAATAATGTAAGGAGATAGGAATCTGTGTAGGTGTATCATAGTGGATTTAATGTATGATAGTGAGATTAATATTACAAAATGGGCAAGGACTTTGATGTCTCATGACAAATTGTCCGAGTGTCTATGATCGCTACATGGAGTTATGAATGAATAGAAGAGTTCTTCAGATAATTATTTCATCTAAACTAACTGAACTGTTTTATGTTTGATTTTTTTAACGCTTTTACGGTAAAACCGCTAAACAGATTTAGCTGAAATTTGGTACATGGATAGACCATGACCTGTGTTAGGACATAGGATACTTTTTATCCCGATATTACCAGAATCGAGATTTATGCGGGTGAAACCGTGTTGGCAAAGCTATTAAGAAATATTTTAGGTAAAATGCCTTTAATAAAAAAATGTCATACTTTACAAAAACAAATAACGAAAAAAAAAATTGGATCATAAGTAATATATTCTAAAATAAAAAATATATATGTCTTACTAAAACGGGCCCCAAAAACACCAGAACCAAATAAGTTCATACTTTTCTAACAAAATTAAAAAAAAGATGAACAAAACGCAAAATACTAATTCGTTCTACTGACATTTTCAACATATTGCCTCATCTCCTGTTTAAAGCATCCTTGTTGATCATTGAAAGGCACTGACGGAAGAATAATGTCAACTTCTCGCCTCTAAGATACAACTCAAGAAACACTCGCTTTGTTTTTATTCCTTTTTGATACTAAAGGAATGCATTCTTGATAGTTTTGATTTTGTACCGTTACGTGACGATAGGAAGGATATTAATTTATTGAGAGTTTTATTACAAATGTTGATACGTTTCTATACAGAGTCGTAAAAGAAAATTATGAGCTTATGTTTGATTTGATGTATCAAAAGGATTAACTTTTGTAGAGGCCGAAATGTTAAGATTATGCCTCTAAAATGTGGTGGGAATTTGGATTATAGATTAAGGTTTAAGCAGGATTTATTAAACATTTCTATCGATGATTGATAGACGAAAATAAAAACTGTTTGGCTTCCAAAGAGAAGCAAATCGTGAAATTGCATTCCGAATGATTTTAAATAATCTTGAAAATACCTAATATATAGACATAACTACAGGTCACACTTAAAAGTATAAAAAAAAGGAAATTACGATAAATCGAATATTAAGTAGGACTATGATATTAACCCTATTCCACAAACAAACAGACATGTAAAAAGAAAGCGAAATGTCAAAAACCCATACGATATATCACTCATAGATTCAAAATAAAATTAAACCTTTCCAATGTACGGCTAAAGTGCCAAGAAAAGACAGATGGGTTCTAGTTATAACATAACAAGGAGGCTGAAACGATTCATCAAGACCTTGTCAATTACTACTGGCATACGACCATCTTGACACTGTTCGATTTAATTAAAATTTATTTGACATTAAACCACGGTGGCCATATTTTGAATTAAGAACTTGAATGTCGAACGCTAACACGTTCGAAATTCACGTTCTTTTCGAAAGTTAAATTCTAGAAGTGTCCGTTTTATCTATGACTGATTGATTGGTTGAGATTATTACGGTGTAAGTGTAATGATAGTATTGATACGAGGGAAATGTTATCAGATTTAGATAAAGCTGTATAATTTGAGCATGATGCTTAAAAAGCTTTCACTAGAAAACTACCTGATAACGTGGCTTATATACCCGAAGTAACCTCTTTACCTGAAGTTATAAACACTACAGCAAAAAAAAAGATAAATAGTGACACTCCGGGAGTGCCGACAGAAGTGAAAACTTGAACAAGATCGCCTTGGTGGAAGAAAAATACTTGTATAGAACATTGGTTCGTAACCTTATGTAAATAAAGAGCACAATCGCGTTTAAAAACCTTTAAAGTAAAAATACTTACATAAAACTTTGATCCGTAACGTAATATAAATAAAGAGCACAATCGCGATTACAAAAATGAGGTGTAGGTAACGGTGTCGCGAGTTCAATTGTTTTTTCCATCTCTAAAATGCCCAACGCGCCTAAAGAAGTTTTTATTTCAAAAACCGATATAATTTTTCTTGTCAGACTCTCAACGGTCGGAATTTTACTTATGAATTACAATCTACGTCTAAAACGTCGAAGAAAATCGTTTTATGTGAAACTATCCAAACAGAGTCCGAGCTTTATAATCTACCAATAAAACCTCTCATAACTTATGAACACAAACCGTGTGGCAGACATAGTTACTAACAATTAATTTAATAACCACAATATTTTCTATTACGGACACGTTATTCTGACACTTTCATAACCTAAATAAAGTAATATTATGGCAGTTTCAACACACTTACTTACATATTTCGATCATAACCATATCTTCGTCTAATAAACGAATGAACCAATGTTCATAGTTACTGATATTTATAGCCGTAAAATCATCTCACGGTTTGTTAATTTAAATTAAAGGCCGCGTAATTATAATGTTCGTGGTTCGATTCGATTTTCTTGTCGCTCAGTGTATGATTTAAATGTCGGTGTTAAATTTTATAAACTAGTGTAATGTTGCTTTATGCGAGACAGAACAATCAGAGTGTAAGGAATTTTATGTCAGTGAAATTTAAATGGAGTTTTTCATATTTCTTTTTATGACATTCGTAAAGATGTTTTGAACAAACATTGTTAAGTTTTATTCTCATAAGGTTCAGTTGGTTTTACTTCACCCAGACAGCTAGGCAACGCTAATTGTTTGTTTGCTTTTCACTATTAAGACTTTGCTAATGCAACGCTAAGTTTGTCGTCTGTGACAGAAATGTTTCCTGCTTCAAACATTTTTCTCGGGACTATAATTAACCAAATCATGTCTGTACCTCTGGAAAAAGAAGAACAATAGCTTCGCTCCTGATCATTGAACCTTACATATTGACTTAGGACGCCTCGCACCTGTTTCAACGCAACCATCAAAACACAACCAATTTTCTAATTTGTTGAACAAAGTCATTTCGTAACACAGCCGGTCTTATAGTCGTATCTCCACCCGCATCGGTTCACTTATATTTCCCGCTACTATTTGGTTAAGCCCCTGACCCGTTTCCAGGGCTCAAGTTTCCACCGTATCTAGATTTAAGATCTATGCTAGACTTTTATCGTATTTGGCGATCTAGGCTTCACATAACAACTTCAAGTTCAGGCCGATGTTTATCCGTACAGTCGGTACTTTGAGGTCGTGTGAATATTTCTTTATAGACGTTTTAAAATTTTATGCCAAGTATGAATATTAAATATTTTGAATTACGACCCAGACTGTGGAGACATAGTTAATATGTTTGTGGGTTTATGGGTTGTGTATTCAGTTCAGTTTATTTCTTGCTTGTTCATAAATTTTATGGATTACTTAAAAAGTAAAACTGTACGTTTCAAGTATTTTCTAACACGACATGGTTTCAAATACGGTTTAAATAAATAAAATTATTAAAAAAATTGAGATCCTCACAATAAGCCATTTTCATTTCATATGTCACACGGTACAGTATGCAAAACTTTTTTTAAAATTTTCCTGTTTTCCGAAGTGACCCCCATATTCAACATTCATTTATTTACGTCACAGAAATTCATATGTGTACCTAATTTTAACTAAATTAGTCCAGTAGATTCGGAGCAAATTGGCTGTGACAGACAGACAGCCAGACGGACACACGAGTGATCCTATAAGGGTTCCAATTTTTTCCTTTTGAGGTACGGAAAAAGGTAGAATTTTCAAAGCCAATTAGAGTTGTGGTAAATTTATTTTTCCGAGAAAAGCCTCTACATTTTCACCTCTTTCAAGCTGCGTTCACCGTATCCGAATAACTTCCTCCCAAAAACAGATAAAACAGAAATCAGCATCAATTAACGTTCTAACATTGACGCCAGAGGCAATAACCATATCGAAAACTACAAACTAAATTATATGTCACACTATCTAATCCATGCCCAAGGGTGACTAAGCTTCTATAAAATCGCCATTTTAATTCAATTCAATACTATCTGGGATTTAAATGAAACCCTATATTAGCATTTCGTAGTATGAGACATGCACTTGCTATCCTATCCAATTTAAATAATTATCAGTATCAATTGCATTAAAGTATACGGAAAGAAAGAAATAAAAGTCGACGTTGTATCTTATTCAACGTCGTAAGACTAGTGAGTACCAATTAGCAAGGATACATGCCAATGATGTTAAATGTTTTGTAAAGGTATCACATTGTAGCGTCCTTATTACGGTGAGCTTTATTGCCCCTATGATGCGGTGAAAACGGAATGGCCGGTGCTGTTACTATTACAAAATTGTAATTTAAATGCCACGATTTTTTCCTTGATTTGGAAAATATCGCTCAGTGTTACAAAATTGATCTCTCTAAGTTAAGATAGTTAATTGATTCATGCGTGTCCTTGCGGAAATCCATTATGAAATATAATAGACGTGGATATATTTAGTAACCTGTTCCGCTTAGCTATTTCTAAAGAGCCATAAAAAACCCTGAAATAAATCCTCAGGATGACGATTGACTTGTCGCGAACCCAGAGTGGGTTCAGCGTTCAGCGCTGCGGTGTGGCAATACGCCGTGTTCGGGTTCGCGATAAGTCAATCATCATCCTGAGGATGCCTCGTTGAGAGGTGAAACACGTGTCGATTTCTTTCAGGGTTTTTTTAGGCTCTTTAGAAATAGTTAAGCGGAACGGGTTACTAAATATTTCCACGTCTATTGTATTTTAATCTCTAAGTTACTTCAGTGTTTTTCTAAAACATAACTGAGATAGAAATTGATTGTTGCGAAACGTCATATTATCAGTACTAATATTCTAATTGTGAAAGTTTGCATATTTGGATGTATGATACTCAGCCACGCAAAAACCATGACTTGGGTAAGGACATAGGCATACTTTTCACCCTAAATCACAGACGAAGTCGCGGGCAATAGCTTGTCAAATGTATAAAACTTTTGCACTGAAACTTTAACGAACCTAATTTATAGAAACAGCAATTCCACAGCCCATTTTAATGTTTCAATAAACCAACACTACATTCCTTCTACGGTCAATGCAACAAAAAAGTCATCGGTAGTCAATTTGTAATCGACGTCTTCGGCAAGAAAAAGTGTCGCTTTTAATGATAATAAAATACTTGGTTTATGCCTTCGGAGTTTACAATTAAAGTAATCGCGAGTTTATAAAATGTTTACAACATTGAACAATTTTTATTAAAGAAAAAAAAGATTTTATTAAGCAGCAATAACTTGGTATCTGATCTGTTTAAGCCTTTTACACACTATAAACTTTTTGCGTAGCTTTGTATTTTTTTTTGTAATGTTGCCTCTATGTCTGAGTATATCGTGTTTACTGTTGTAGCTTTATTTCGCAAATTTTGCGCAAAACTCCATTACCAATGTAGCAGTGTATTTGTGATGGAAATTGGAATTTGCATACTTATTCAAATAGATAAGATGATAAGTTAGATATATTTTATATTAGAATTTTTATGTTTTTGCTTCGAACTTAATATAAAAAAAAAATGTTCATCTAGCAATTTGAAAAACTAAATATAATTTTGTTTAGCAATATTCAGCAATGGATACAAATAGCAGTAGAGTGTGCAGATATCCTTAAAATTATGACATTTCGCCGCTGTTGTTTCGTACTAATTATTTTTTATGAGTTATAAAAATTAAGCAATTCATATTTTCCGTATATTGAGACTTTTAATTGACAATTTTTTTTAAATTTACGTCACATTCACTCAGGAGGGCAATAATTTACTGTAAATTATGATAAACTGATCATCGTTAAGATAAAGGATAATGTCAGAAGTCTGCCGCGGAAATTCTGCGTCGGAAAAAAACATTTCCAGTCTGCATTTTTTGCTATGAAAAAAGGGAAAATCATGGGGTACAATTTTTTTTTTGAATAATAATATATTTGTTTCCAATCTGATTTTTATATAAAAATAGATTATGTCTGCCAGGAATGTTTATTACAAAGAAAAAGAAAGAAAGAAAGAAAATCCGTTTATTTCCGTTATCAGCATAATGCTGCGACCCCACGCGAGACTGAGCCCCAGCGCTGGTTTTCAGCGACAGCCGGCACTCTGACGTGATGACGTCAACCGTCAATAGGTATCTGTGTTCGTATTTTAAAATAAGGTCGCTTTTCGTGTCTATCTGTGTGACCGCGTTGTTCTTCTAAAAGTTGCTACAGATTATGATGTGGTTTTCATTATAATTTAGAGAATTTGTTCCGGAAGGTTCATGTGTATTTCATCATTAAGATTATTAAACTTCGATATTTTGTCAAGTCGTAAAAATTGTGCGAAGCATGGGAGCGGGTGGCTAGTTTATTATAATTTCACTTTTTATATACTCGTAACATACATCAAAATGTCCTATCAATTCTTAAACACCGCTCTAATATTTATTAGAAGGCGTAGCTAACGTTCAATTAAATCGGACATAACGCGAATCAAATGAATGCTAAAGACTTGGCTGCTAATTGATAACACGCCCTGCCTCTGATTTAAAGACATTTTGTAATATGCCCAGAGAAAGTTATTAGAGACTAGACTAATTCGTTTCATTGATATTATTGTGCAAGTTCTTTATGTATTTGAGGGATTGGTTCGATTTGTATGGATTACATTCCAACGATATGTTGTAAAGTAAGAATTTTTTGTCTTAGTGGGCTTATGCTGCATTTTATTAAGAAAACTTCCAACTAGATTGAATTATAACGGCTATAGTAAATTCTTTTTCCTGATGTCAATGGTGAGTTTGCTGTCAGATATAAACAAAATGATGCCCGTAAAATGACGGAAGTGGTGTGATTTTTATTGTTTTCCAAATATCATATTACTCTAGAATATTAATTGAATTTTATTCAAAAAGCCTTTAAGAACATTACTTATGCATCATAAAATTGATAGTTAGAAAGTTTGGAAGTTAATCAATCGCGAAGTTTCTCTGCCACTGACATGCGTCTGGGCACCTCAAAATTGAAAAAGAACATCTTTCCATTAAAAGCGTATTAGCACAGTGGGCAGCTGGCGGTCGAACAAATGGCCGTCTTAATGAAGAAACATGAGCTGCGATTACGGTAGCGTATAAAATAATATATTATTTTAATCAAACTGTTCTGGGCACACGATTGTCTACAGGGCTATTAGTCTGCAACTAGTTCCTGGACAATTCCAGACGTTGTAACAGGTTCGGTGTGCAACATAATTGATTCTGTAATAAAATTCAATATAGACACTATTGTAGGCTGTATCGTAAACCACAAAGACGACGTTATTAAACGCACAAAGAATAGTCTAAAGTCGGAACGAATATTCGAGACAAAAATCGATAAAACAATTTGTGATCGTGTCAAACAACACTAAACCAATAATCGAGAGAATTACACGATCATAGATTGTATTTCAAAATAAATATTGATGCAGATCAAACAATTTGTTTGGAAACAAAACACGAATAGACGGACAAGAACAATGCGGAAATGAGCAATCAATATCAAAATCAATCGGTTAATGATCACGCAACAAATAAATGATCATGAAATGAATATTTAGCTCACTGGCTAACACAAAGCTGAGATACCGATCCCGAACAACCACGATTTGATAGACAAGACTCATTAGCATTGTTTATTTTCTTTTCAATCAATGTTTTAGATTCGAAGGCGCCAGTACTACGAGTGCACTGTCTCACCTTATTTTTCTTATACTCATCTTCCTTTTAGAAGTCCCTAGTGAGAATTCTAAAGCAGCAAGTCAAGATGTTATTATAAACATTACTTTCATAATAAATCATGTTTATATTTTTCGCGAAACATTTTATGGTTACAGAAGCTATAAAGATATCGGTGGGTATGTTAAATAAGTCTGAATTTATAGTGAAATATTCTTTAGGTTTTTTTTTTGTAAGGAGATATTGAGATGTAAGGATTGAGAGTCGAGACAAGACAAATTTATTCTAAAAGCTGTATTTTTCTGGCTCTGACATTAAGGATTACAACATGAGTTGATAGCCTTAGGCTTGGTTTGAAGATGTGTTTTCTGTTAGGCCCACATTCCATCTCCAAATAAGACACGATTTTAATTTGCAGTCATTACCTAATCACCATTTTCTGTCTGTTTAGTTAGATTGATTGATTGTTGAGGTTTAAGTGAATTTTGTGCTAGCAGCTTCTGTTCTGTTCCATCGCTTTTCGAAGTTCATTAGATTCGTATGGATACATTTATTCTACTATTATTATACTTATGTATCTAAATCTTAAATTAAAATGATCATGGAGTGAAGTCTTCAGCATTATATTCACATATTTTTAATGTACATAAAAGTCGTAAACTGTCTTTGCTAATAATGTAGCTGACGAACTTTTCAAACAATCGGAAGTCTTTACCGTCTCCATTCATATTTACATTGTACCTGACAATAGCTGCGTTTGCTGTGCCCGGCATAACTATGCCCATGACACGAATAGTACTACTGACAATAGGGGTTTGTCCGTCGGTATGTGAAGCACCGATGTGCTGTTAAGATGGCCCTGTTAATGTTTGTAGGAAATTAACACTGCTTTTGCGAGCCTCCATTATTCTTTATGTCTTCATTTTAACTCCCTAAAGATTTGACGGCCGTTTACATATCGGTTTGCCTTTCGGAAGATTTTTATGAGTCAGTTCTCAGTATTTTAAAGCTTTTGTACTTCACTTTCATAAGTAGAAAATTGGCTGTTATGCGTTTTTGTGTTATTCTTTGAAACATGTATGAAGACTGTATTATTTCTCTTTATGTCCTCTTTCTTCAATACATTGGCTTCGCAGCTTTTGTTGGAATGTTATAATTTCTGAAAGTGCACCGCTGTAACCTGATTCTCACAGAGACAGAGACCAGAGACAGTAGTTTGGCGCTACTTAGCATTAAATCTTCATCTTTCTTAGTTTTTATTATTCGATCTTTATTGATACCTGAACTTCTTTTGTGAACTCCACTTGTTATACCCGTGCAATGATGAGTGATGATGCTGCAATAAATTTAAAATTGCCAACGTTATTCTTTTCTTGACAAAATGAAAAAAATCTTTGCTTCTTTACTGCTAGACCACAGCCTCTGTAAAAACTATCATTACTGTGCAAACGATAAATTAATACAGAAGCATCCCCTCGTAAGTTAACTACTAGTGGGACGTGATGAAGCCTAATGATATAGTTCACAAAAGTAGCGTCCTTATCAAAATTAAATCTTAATTGATCCGACTATGAATTCATAAAACAATTTTAATTGTCATGTTTTGCATAAAACGCATTGAAAATAAATTGTTCACGTTGAGAGTGGACATCGTGAGATGACGTGGGAGGGGAACCGTCCGATGCGACAGCGCAACAAAATGTCACTTGGCAACTTGTTGAACAATATTTATTCAATACCGACTTGAAAGATGGACACTCGAAACTCTTGTGCAGGAAATGGTTAATGACATTCAGTTCTTAGATACACAATCATGGAGTATGTTAATATTTCCTCAGTGCGCTACGCGCTCGTCTCGGCTCGGTCACGGTGATCAATTAATTGAATAAAAAAGTTTGACAAATTATGGCAGTCTGTTTGGCGGTCTCTTAAAGAGACGTGGTGATGGCGCAAGCGGCAAAAAAACTTGATACAGTTGAAAGTGTGATTGATGGACGAGACGTCCGCGCACTCGCCAAGGACGGCGCGGTAATTGAATTATGATACCAAAGTTATTTCGTACTTAGGCTTTGTCAACTTTATCATGTGTCGGCGGCATAAAGTTCAAAGTGCGTCTTGTTATATGCATTCTCCATTTGTCCGGCGCACGTCGGAAGTTCGAGTAAACCGGGCAGTGGCGGGATTCCATTTGATCATTAATTTGCCTCGCATCAGCTGCACAGAAGTGGTTGCGCGATATGCAAAACAATCGAGATACAGCGGAGAGTGAGTCGAGAATCTTTGTCATTCGGTGCGGGACACACAGGGGACGGCCCGGTGATTGCGCAGTTAAATATTCAAAAACGAATATTGAGTAAAAATAAAAGAACTTAGCAATGCTTGAGTATGCTAATGCTCGATAGTCATTCATACAAATATCATTAGCAAGCAGCAGATAAAATTAATTCGAAACAACTTTGTGAGCACAATAAGTATTCGATGTTCGGCGACCGTTAGTCGAATGTGTGCGCTGAACATTAAGAACATAGGCGTATAGTTGTCGACTCGATGTTAAATTTCGCTTGTTTAACGATTACACTGCTGTGTTTTTGTCATTGTGTACACACCGTAACATGCTAATTATGAACAAAGTCTGTGACACCAATGTATGTTTGGCTTCACGTAATTAATTACATATAGGCACATACTTACGATGACATTTATTTTTGTACGTTTGGAATTTTGTATTTCGAACGCAATAGTTAATTAATGACTTGTGTGCGCACAAGCCTTTGGATCGGCTGTTAATTGAATTTCCTTTTACGATATAACTGTTAAAATTGCTTAACAAAACGTTTATGGGGTGTCGATATTGTGTCTATTCTTTGATTTTATAATTGAATGTATTCGATTAACATTTTGTTTGAACTGGGAGCTTACTGTGCATAATTTTCATTTTATTGCTCACATAAATTATTATTTACGCAATACTGTTAAACGTTAATATCACACTATAGTGGACATGATATAATAAAAGCTGAAGTGAAAAGCGGTTTAATTGACACTAATCAGTCCTTCAATACAATGTGTTAATCGTAAGTTACAGTTCCCATAGCTATTTTAAATGTTGATTGCCAGTTCGCATTTTTATTATTTCTCGACTTTACGGATTTCTCGATGTTGACTTTTCACCAAACGAGCAGACGATCCACCAAAGGACTTTTTTTAATCTGCGAAAATCTATCGTGACCCCACTGTGTATCCAGCCTGTGATAATTCGCGGCGGTGTTCAAAGCATCGATATACCGGTGCGATATCTTCTAAGACGACGGCGCCCCCGTGCGGTGTAACTTAGTACTACGAATGTTACTTTTGTACTGATTACTGAGTAATGTGACAGGTTTATATGTTACTTAAGGTAATTATTGATTAAGGAGGGGAAATGGCGGCATACACTTTTACCATTATTACTGCACCTAAATTAAAGTTTAAAAATCGTACTTAATTGTAATTACAGGATTTTAATCATTTTGTTACAATTTTCCGTTTCAAATGAAAAAAGTTATACTTATACAATGTTATCCATCGGCATGTGCCCCGCCCGTATTTTTCTGAATATTCATGAAATATTATCGCATAATAACTTTAAATTAATATTTTTTCATGTTAATAAATTTTTTATGTTTTTAGTAGTGTTTGCCATATCTCCGATGTTAATAGCTCGATTTGGATTCTGTTTATTATTTCTAAAAGCTTATGAGTTATTATCGGAATAACTAACATTTTTATAAAAATTTGCCAACTATGCAAAAAAAAGGAGGTGAAAATTTTTTTTTTCAAAAAAAGTGTTTTCTTAAAAAGCACTAGTGTGAGTTCATAAAATCAAAGGGTAAATTCAAAAAAAGACAAAAATTCGGGCAGACATGCCGATGGGCGACATTGTATAGTGCATTTTTTGTAAGGTACCATCGAAGAAACCCATACCTATACACCGTAAGGACTAACTATTTCTGCTTGCAGCGCTCGGCCACTATAGTAACGGTTACCTACGAAAAAAAAGGGTCGTATGCACGGGATTTTGTTTTCAAATTGCTTAGTTATAGGTTTCTTCGATGGTACCTACATACCAACCGCAACCGTTACTACCTACCTAGTCTATTCACGAAATAAAAATAAAAGTGGACCGTGAACTTAATTCACTATAAGCATCTGTTATAGATTTAAATATCACCAAAAAGAGATATTAGGAAGACTCAATAAACATCATCAGCTTTCATACCTTGACAGATTGGTTCTACTTACCCCGGAAGATATGAAACTTGTAGATATCACAAACATATAAACAGCAATGCTTAAATTACTGATAGGGAACTGACGGATGCCCGCGCCGACTTTATCTAGATTATCTTGGCATACATATTCATAGACATACTTAGGATCTGTTTTATCGAAGCACCGACTTCGTAGAAGCAGGTTGGACTATAGATAACTACTGTAGTACACACACAGCAGCACACACACTTAAACACTCTCACACTACACTCACTCTTCGTTACACTACATTCACCTCTCCACATACACATATATATTAAATAGGTAGGTAATACATTATAGTTAATTATTTATTTTTCTGTTGTTTTTCCTAATATAACATTTATACGATAAGTTACGCTCCACAATGTGTCTGGCAGGAAGGAACGCTGACACCTGAGGTACAGGACATGTCCTAGTTTGGGTGTCAGGAGTTTCACAAATTCGTGCATGTACTTAATCTAATTACTATAAGGATCTAAGTTACTTAAGAAATTCATTGTTAACCCTTTTCTCTCCTTATGTATTAGGCTTATGAAATAAATTTAATTTAACATAATTTAACTATAAATAGTGTTACGCCGCTTCCTAACCAAAGGAATCAGCGCGCGGACACGCGACCGTCGCGTTCATTTTGTTCGGCGACAGAGGGCGCCTTCCGTTTTTCCGAACAGTGTTAGGTATAAGACCGCGACCGATCGCTTTGGTTAGGAAGCGAGGTTTAGGTATTGACTGATTTTCATATGGTAGCTACCTATACTTTAAGTGTCATGATTATATTTTGTGAGAAAGATAAGGAAAGGTCGATTCTTAACAAAATTAATAGTTGTCTAATTAGGTGGCAGTGAAACAAGAAAATGTAGTGAGATGTATCTTAATATTGCATCATTTATTATGCTTTTCATTCCCAGAAGGCAACAGAAGAAGAATATTCTTTTTTAAATTAAGTTGTCAAAGAAAATATATACTAAAACATGTTCCTTCTGAACTCTCAGAACATTATTTTACGTATAACAAGCTTCTTTCCACTAGATCAGACTGCCATTTGTTCTCAACTTGTCACATCGTTCGAACTCAACTCCCTACACGACAATAAATATTAATAATCGTAATAAAAAAAGAGAAACAAATCGTTAACCTATCGTGTTTATGTATGCAACGTTTTTTCACTCAAATTTATTACGTGTACGTTGCGTTTAATATTCCCTTCGCGTGTTTAACTACAAATTGATATCAGTTCTAAATCGACAATGTATAGTGTTTTGGGAATACTAAGGCGAACACACCAGTTGCGGTCACATTGTGAATACAAATAAGACGTTATTTTGGAAGAACTATGCATTTATAATTGAGGTCGGTTAGACGTGTGATTTACCTTTAAATTGTTCTATTGTTGGTTGCATACAAATATTTCTCCTTTTTGTTAGATGATGGACTTTTTTATGTGTTTTGGAAGGATATAACAATGAAAATGTGAGTCATAAAAAAACCTCTGCGTCGATTCTGATATTTCCTGCAGTAGTTTCTCTGGAAAATTCTGGTTTTTGATACTTAATAAGGATGTTCTTTAAATGCTAGTAGTATCCGTCTGTAGTTTCTATTGCGCAATGCATTATCCGCTACACAACGGGTGCCTGACATCTCGATCGATGATCTCATAGAAGTGTTATTAGGATATCTACTCTGTCTACTCTTATTTATTTGTAAATACTTTATTGTAAAAAATAATACCAAAAAATAAATCAAACGTTACTAAACATACAATGGGCAGCCTTATCGCTTTCTGCAATCTCTTCCAGGCAATCTTGGAATGGACAGTGATTTGCTTAGACATAAAATGGAGTTGTCGTTGGTGCAAATAATAAGAATATACAATATTCCTTAATATAATACAATATACCCTTTCATATGTACAAGTTTTTACGGGGATTACCAAACGGATTTTCCAAAAGTAAAACAATGTCCGAAAAAGGTTTAATATGGTGCTAATAAAATGGCAACTCCAAGTCCATCTGTTAAATCCAAGTCGTAAAATTAAAACACAAAACACACCTTCTAATTAATGATAGTGGAAACTGTTGCTAAGTCTCCGGTAGCACAATGGGCGACACAACGTGACAATACAAGGAATGCCATAAAACTACCATAATTGACCGAAACGATCTAACATTATAATATATTGATTGTAAATTCGCCAATTTACATGTCATTTTGTCCATTTGAATTTAATTGTCTGCTTTTTTTGCTTGTCCTATCCAAACAGACGCGCGAATCGTGTCATGTCGTAAAAGTTTGTTATTTTTTGTAAAACAAATAATAATTGCACAGCTTGATTGGACGGTTGATTAAAATATTGAGCAATAACTTATGAATATTGTTATAAACATATTCATGACGTATTTTCTATTGCTGTCGTGCAACACACTCTCGTAAAACCATTTAAATTTTATTGGAGAGCATTTATACCTCTCGTTTTTTAACCATAGATTTTGCTGTTTCGCTTTAATGTATTAAAATACTTTTTGACTAAATTAAATTGTAATAAAATGACACAAACAGGAATTTTCACATTCCAAACAAAAAACAAAAAAAAAAAGATAATGAAAATTCCATAAAACCTGCTTATGTCTCCTACTAGTTTCTCAATTAACATAAATGTACAATAAATTATTGTTTCGACAAATAGTTATTGGTATATAGCCGGTATCAGGCGTAGCATCTCCGGAATTTGCAGTAATATGTCAAATAAAATATAATTAATTACCCACACCTTTGTTTTTCACATAATTAACAATTTAAATTGAGCAGAATAAACGTCGGCTATTAATATTGTATGTCCTGGTTATTGAAATCGAAATTGAGTCTATTTGGGTCAAATGTTTTGTGAGAGATCTTGTCAACACACTTAGCTGTAGTATATCTAAAATATTAACATAATAAACTCAACATACAATGTATTCCTTGAAGTTATAGACAACCTTGTAATTTTTGTATAAATCTAATTAAAAAAAAACTAAAACAATAATATATTCCATTAGTAAAACAATAATATTTTCCACTTGACATAAACACAAATCAAGGTTGTTGGACAACATATTCAGATATCAAAGTCAACATATTTTCGGTTGGAATATGCAAGAGATGATATATTGGTGATTTGTCTCTACGCATTTGTTCCATTTCCACAAAGCCATATGGAAATACAAGTATATTTGTGTTAGTTTTCCTCGAGAAAACAGTAAGGCTGCAAGAATACATGTAACGTCCACTAAATAATACTTTCACTATGCACAATGAGTTCTAAACATTGAACTGTGTTAATGACAAACTGTGAAGCAGACTAACATGACCATATAGGTACGAACCTACATGAAGGAAAATATGAAAGGACTAAGAAAATTTGCGTGAAAAATCATTACTTAGTGTGAAGACCACCCACTTTTTAACTGGATAAATTAGAACGATAAATTGTAAGTTACGTGTATTTTTTTATTCCTGAATATTTCACTACCCAACCATCTTTTTCAAATCATATTTCAACGTTTTCCACGTTCTTGTTAGTTAAGGTCTAAAATACCATATTTTGATAATTAAAGAAAATAATGAAAAGGCCATTCACAGGCAGTACTCCCGGGCACGGCTCGCATCGTGAGATGGTTCCTGTCACTGAAGCCCTAACCACCGGTAGCTTGAACCCTGCTCCTGGCACCGGTAGACCACTATTTTTTATACTTTTAAATGTTTTGCACGATTCATAATGTGAAGCATTAGAGTGCTCTGCGATCGAAAAATTTGTTTTGCCTCGTTTCTGCAATTGTTTTTATTGTTATACTCCTGTTAGTACACAGAACCTACTTAATTTATATACCATTACATATATAGATAATTTAATGGAGATTAATACTGTACTTTTCAAAAATTTATTGAATGCAGCAGAAATGAAAAAAATCATCAAAATAGTTTTAAAAAATCCCGTCAATCAATGTATGAAACCTGAAAACATTGTAGCTTGCGCGAAATTCAATTAATTGAGGATTTTTTTTGAATAGATTCGTTTCAGCCATAGGAGGAAGGAACTCTATTGAAAATAGCTCTTTTATTCAAAGTAGTTAATTAATAAAAAACTAACAAATATAATATCTATATTTCCAACATCGACAAAAAAAAAAACAATATTCAAAATATTTTATTTCACATAATCCTACAAGGAAACTTATGAAACGTCAGAAGCTAGGTGCACGGTTCCAATTGGTCGCTTCCTATGGAGAAGAGCCGGCAAGAAACTCCATGATTACTCTTTTAAAAATAAATGGTTTCTACAACGTTTTCAAATTACAGTGTTAATAGGTATGAGAGACAGACCCTCTTCCGTTGCCAGACTTGACACTCGACTTGACTCGTTCTTTGACAGTACGTAAAGATTGCGAGGTGAGAAATTTTACCCATATTGATGGGTAAAAAAGCAGTTAAAACATACTTCATGAAAAGTCGTTTAAATATTTTTCTGTTTTTGAATGAGCGTTATGAGGCGTGCACTTTTGGATTTTCCAAATATTTTAAAATATCTATTTATTTATTTAAAGAAATATTTAAAACTGTATCTAATAAGGAAGAAAATGAATAAACGACATAATATTATTATTTCCAAAAACATACTAGGTTTAGGTCAAAGAAAGTGGAACCATCTGTCAATAGGAAACTTATTTATTTTTCTTTGTTCTCAAATTCTTGATTTCTAAATTGACATTTGCATTAGTTACGATGTCGTTTCGATTCGTTTCCGATACTCGTAAAAGTAACTCGATGGTCGTTATCGATTCAATTCGATGGCTCGATGTTATGCTTCTGTTTTTAATGTTACACTGTGTAATATATTGGTGGCACTTCCCACGAGGCACATTCTTGTTGAATCAGCTGATTAACATTATGTCTTGAATTGAAAGTTGGAGGCAATGGGCTACTGATGTTACAGTTTTATTGATTTTTATATTTATGGTTTTAGTTTGGACTATGTTAATTTTAATGTAATTTACGTTCTTGCAGCTAAGTCGCATTCGTATCCGAAATATAAACTTCGACGACAAGTCTTGTCTGACTCTGAAATTTCGGGGATCTCACATGGGAAACCAAGTCTATTTATATAAATACTAGCTTCGTCTATTTAGATGATATTGCAGTCTACTAGTGAAAAATTTTTTTAAAATTGTTCCAGTAGTTTTTGAGTTTATCGATTCCAAACAAACAAACAAACATACAAAAACCAAATCTTTTCTTTTTATAATATTAGTTTAAACTAGCGAATCGCTCGCCCCTGTTTCACACAATTTTTACAACTTGACAAACCATAAACACTATATTACACGAAAAAAATTAAGCTCGTATTATTTTGTCTCTTGATTTGTAGAATACAGTTATGTTACAAGGGAAGTATTTTATTAGTATTTCCTTTTAATCTCACTTTTATCCCATTAACGATGGTTTATTGTATGCTGATGCAAAAACGGGAATATTTCAAGATGGCCACACGCGTTGGTATTTCCTGTGTGTTGAATTTTGGTGAGTATGTTATGTGTCATTTGTCGTATCAAGCATGTAAAGAATTATAATTTTCCTTTTTTTATGTTGACGTTTTAGAAACGAAAAATTCAATACAATTATAAAAACAACTTGTGCATAGAAACCTAAGGATTTAAAAGAGTATCCGTAGAGTTTCTTGTCCGTTCTTCTACGTGGGAATCTACTACGCTTTGGCATAGGCGATATAAAAGTGCCTGTAATTAGTTTGATTGAAATAAATGCTTTGAGTTTGAGTATTTACCTTACTGGAGCTCGCTTCATAGCAAGATATTTTGCAGACTCGTAAAATATTTTTTTAACTCAAATCACAATGTGCGTCATCGCATTTTTTGGTACCGATTAAAGACTTCGATAATTACGCCCATTAAAGCCGCTGTACGACCAACAAATTAACCGGTAATTAAACGGCGCTTAGCTATTTAATCGAGCAAATTAACCTATAATCTCAAATGCTGTAATTGCATTGCGTACATACGTCGAAAACGGTATTTCTTAACAAATGTCCAGTTTCCTTCGGTAGAAATTCGAAATTTACATAGACATGGTCTTCGAAACGTCACCGTGGTGGGACCCGTCGTGTGGACAAATGTACTGGTCAAGGTTCCCTCATGAATATTCAAAATTCGATAGCTCCCAGAGATGTCGATAGGTACTCTTATACTGCATAGAACACGTTGGCTGTAAACCGATGTTTTATTACCGCTAAACGTTGTAAACTCCGGCTTTTGATTTTATTGGTAGCGGTATTGAAATTAATCGTAAAAAGCCTAAAATGTGTCGTGAATTAAGTTTTACGATTAATATTCTAGAATTTATTATCGATATTATATTACAATGGACTATTATTTTTTGTAGGTACTATTGAAGAAACTCATATCTGTACACTGTGAGAACTAAACGCTCGGCCGCTATAGTATCGCTTACCTCCGAAAAAAAAAGGGTCGTGTGCACGGGATTTTGTTTTCAAAATGCTTAGATATGCGTTACCCCGATGGTACATAACTATGTATTATTACATTAAAATTAAACTCTTTCCACAATATTTTGTACCATAAGTACAGCTAATTCTAATACCAGTTATAATACAATATTTAATAATCTACTGAAGCTTATATTTTAATTAGGTATTACTAAATTATGTAAAAATGTGCTCTAGTCTAAACAAACACCGTTGATTAATTTACCTAAATTATGATGTAAGTAATTTATTACCACACACGTACATTTGTATGTCTACCTTTAAAACGGTGATCACTGCAAGACAGGTAAGATCTCTCGTCAGCCTGGTATGTTAATCAAAGTTGGCGAAATCAAATATTTGTGTTTATTCTGCTTATCAATCGTAGTCAACAATGTTCGGTAGATCTCTTATTATTTATATACCTACTATACAAGTTTGATAAATATAGCTTAGATCCGGATAAAACCGACTGGAGACGAAAGCCTGCTTTAATGAAGCAATCTCGGCACCTAGAGAAAAATCCGCGGAATGGTGCAAAAAGATCATTTGAAAAATATTATTATAACAGGTCATTTTTTAATCGACTTCAAAATAAGGAGGTTACTCAATTCGACCGTATTTTTTTTTTTTTTGTTTGTTCACGGATAACTTCATTGTTTATGAACCGATTTTGATGATTCTTTTTTGTTGGAAAGGAGATATTCCAAGAGTGGTAACATGATAAGGAAACCAGGATCTGATGATGATCCCCATCCCAGAGAAATCGAGGGAACTTTTCAAATATTATAGGCAAACCTATAGCGATTTGGGTATTTTTTATAGTAACTCGTGCAGTTGCTCTTGGAAAGCATCATTTAGTTAAGTGGAACTGATGATGAAGACCACAATAATAGCCACCGGAACTACTCAATAATAAGTATTTCACGGGTTGCAATGCAATTTATGCTCGTCACAATGCATATGGAGAAGTAGAGCTGATGGTGAAGTACCAGGATAACTCCTCAACGATGAACGTCCCTGCATCGGGAAAAGCAATATTTTGTAAAAGGTGATGAGCAGTTGGCATTAGGCTAATGTAACATAGATAAATTACAAATTGACCCACTAAAAAGCGAGAAATATTTTTTTTTTTACAAAAAATGACAACCGACTTCCAAAAAACCACTACAAAGTGTAAAAAGTTTTTATTGAAGTGAAAACTTTTTTTGGCACGTTGGGCATTTTTGAGATGGGAAAAAACAATTGAACTCGCGACACCGTTACCGTCACCTCATTTTTGTAAACGCGATTGTGTTCTTTATTTATATTACGTTACGGATCAATGTTCTATGTAAGTATTTTTTACTTTAAAGGTTTTGTAAACGCGATTGTGCTCTTTATTTATATAAGATTACGGACCAATGTTCTATACAAGTATTTTTCTTCCACTAAGGCAATCTTGTTCAAGTTTTCACTTCTGTCGGCACTCCCGGAGTGGCACTGTTTTTTTTTAAACTTGCTTCACCACCAGTTTTTCATTAGCAATGACACTACTTGTAAAATACTTGTCGTCCCCATATTTTTCTTCGCTCGGCACACATGTTGAAAAAAATCGGCCAAGTGTGAGTCGGACGCGCATGCGAAGGGTTCCGTACCAGTGTACAATCTTTAGCAAAAAATGCTGAAAAACATTCTTGTATTTGTGTACCCCTTTAATTTTTAACTTTATTTTAGTTTTGTTGTCATAACGGCACTAGAAATACATAATCTGTGACAATTTCAACCTGTTACGGTTCATGAGTTACAGCCCGCTGACAGACAGACGAACGGATAGCGGAGGCTTAGTAATAAGGTTCCGGTTGGCACCCTTTTTTTTTTTTTTTGGGTGGGAAATTATCAAATAACTTCTCCCGCTCTGGGTGGAGCGGGAGGGCGTGTCAGACTCTTACTGACTAAAACCCACCCGTGTTCCTTCCTATGCCATATTGCCGGGGAGCCACGATATCCCTATCGGCCCATATTCGCAGCCCCGGCAGGCATTGGCCCTAGCGGACCCCGTCAATTCTGCTAACATCTCTTTGAGGCGCGCGTGGAACACAACGCACCGTCGACCCGGGCTTGGTCCTTATCGGACGGCGAGCTACCCATTGCTCACCGTCCGCAAGCCCGCGCCTACGGTGGCCGGAAACCTTCGGGTACGGAATCCTAAAAAAGAAAGAAAATATGTTTATTTGGCATTTGCCACAAGGCAGCGGGGGTTTAAAGTAGGAATAATAATCATTTATTACAGGCTAAAATGGCATATACCGTACAAACTATCATACATAAATATTATAAACAAACTTGCGTTAATAAACTATGTTAGTGGCAACACCTGTGCTTGCTATGCCTTATAATCCTTTGTGTTTACTTGTGATTCTTAGAGAATCTAGTAATGAAAACATTCTGAACACATCTAAGAGTCAGCACAGTTACAATAGCGAATAACAGCCATAAAGATCGACAGATATCAGTAAGGGTTACTTATTGAGAAGAATTGGTCATATCTATTCGAATGATTACATCACCTCCGTCAGCAGGAATTGCTTCAGAAAAACAGCTTCGTCGCTACCTGCTACAGAAAGATGAAGTATCTACCTAATTTCCTTATGACTCAAAAATAATATAATTAATTTTCTCATATCTTAGTAAAATGTCACATTTTCCAAATTTTCGCCGTCATAGTCACAGTGTACTTGACGTCAAGCAGTCTGACTAAATTGTTTAAAACATAATTAATCAAGATACTGAGACATGTCTTCGGAAAATGGAACATCACCTAGATTGAGTGCATATTTAGGCTATGAGATATAAATTAGTCATCGTAGGTCACTCTGTAATCCTTCTTGTGACGTGTGCGCAGATTTTGTACAAGATGACATTGTGTTTTATAGAATATAACTTGCGTTGATGTTAGATATTGTGGCGCCTACAATTTAAGATAAAAATATTGTGTTATAACTCAGGGCACACTGAGGCAAATTCACCAACTGTTGTACATTACTGTATTGTTAAATTAAGTAATTTCTGTACTTATAGTGTTTTTTTTTGTTTTCTTTGGTGTAATAATGTTTTTGCATGCTGTGTCTATCTCTTAATATTGTGCATTTGGCTTGTATGTTGACCGATAAATAAATACATAAATTCTCTGCGGGATTTTTTTAATTTGAAAGTCATGCGACTATTTGAACACCTCCATGCAAGATGGCTGACATAATCGGCAAGAGTGAATTTCGTCCCACATTCTTCTTCAGTTTGTCCAGAGCTTTATCTTCCATGTAAGTAGAACTAAATCTAGAACTGAATTCAGCATATTTCTGTCAATATGCATAATATTACTCGTTGTACTTACATTAATGTGAAAACAAGGAGTAAGCCATTGTACAGCCCATGTACAACTGTTAACAAGGTTTTTCTAATGCTCAGGGCTGGTCAAAATAGGCCTAAATTTAGAATTTTAAGAGCTGTGTAACAGGCTGCAAAGCTCTTGTACAGAAAGCAAAACAGCCTCGAGTTTTCAATAATTCTGTAGTGCATGGTAGTGACTATACATATGTGCTGCTTGGGTTGAGTTTGCTTTCATTCTCTCAATCCTTACGATTCCTCGAGTACGGGTTCACTCTGCTTTTGAAACCATTGGTATTTTATTGACGAAATACGTTGAAAATTTAATAAACTCGAAGCCCAACTAGGCAGCTAGTAACGTTTGACCTCCAAGTCTTTATCGACTAACAATTAGGAACTAAATACCAACTGTTAAATACTAAAGCTAGAAACGAGCCCAGCAACAATCAAATCGAAACTCGCGTGACTTTGAACGTCGGTAAACGGGGTTGGGGTCACTGAATTAATCCAATTCGCGAAGCCTCTGTAACGTTTTATTTCTACACAATTCGTGCCCTTTCAACACTGTGTTCTTAATTCGATAGAGTTCAGTGTGCTTTACTAATTTAGGTTCAAGCTTGGTCGTGATTCTGAGAATGTTCTGTAGGTATTCCAGCTACTCTGTGTTTCAGATTTGATTAGGGTATTTGAACTTAGATTGGTTTTAGTTTTGATTAAGTTTGTTGGAAAATTATTGGATTGTTAACTGAATTGGTATTATCGGGGTGGAAGAAAGGTTTCTTAACTTAATTAAGTCTAGATTTCATACTTTGCATTTAATTATAGTTTAACTTTTTTACAAACGACATAATTTCACCCCTTCGGCTCTTAAGCTAAACGAACCTTGAATATACGGCTTTTGACTTTATGTACACAGCTTTAGAAATCGGAATAAACCTAACTTTACCGTTTCCCTACCAACGTAAGTAAGTGAGCAGTAGGTAATAATAAATGGGTGAAAACTAAAACATTTTTCAGGGTAAAATAGTAGTTAAGGCTGGGTATTATTTACAAAATAAGTACCCTGAAATGGCAATTAGGTATCTAATTGTTTAATCGTCAGAGACTAACAACGTACCCTATAACCATAACTGTTTTGAAGTGCATACTAAAATCTACTTAAATTGTCCTAAACAATGTTCTTCTGCAAAATTGAACGGCCGCAGTACTTCATTATGAAAGCCCCCTATTTTCTATGCACCCTAACGATTGTGGCTGTCACTAATTGATGGTTCCCTCTTTGGGTATCGTTCCCATTAATTATTTAAGTCGTTAAATGTCTTTTTCCTGTATAATGTGAATTGTTTTTTTAATAAATCGGTTTTAGGTTGTAACTGTAAAAGTGGTGAAGTTGTATTGAAGAAGTGTCAATTTTTAACCGACTTCCAAAAAGGAGGAGGTTATATGTTCGTCGCATATGTTTGTTTGTTTTTTTTTTTTTCTTTTTTTTTATGTATGTCCACCGATTTCTCCGTCAATTGTGGACCGATTTTGAAAATTCTTTTTTTGTTTGAAAGGGTATGCTCTCGAGGTGGTCCCATTTAAATTTTATTACCTTGGCTTCGATATTTTTTGAGTTAGCTTCAATAATACGTACTTTTTTCCCACTTAGTATGTGGATGATATGATAAGTTCCTGTCACTGTTATCTATTATAGCAGGTAGTGGTTTTAGAATTTGTGTGGGGTAGGTACCACAACTAAAAAGTGAAAAATAAAAACTTTTTACAAAAAAAAACAACCGACTTCCAAAAAACACTACAAAGTGAAAAATAACTTTAATTTCGGAAGTCGGTGACAAAAAACGAAAATTCAAAACTAAAGACACCGACTTCCGAAATTAAAGTTATTTTTCACTTTGTAGTGTTTTTTGGAAGTCGGTTGTTTTTTTTTGTAAAAAGTTTTTTTTTATTTTGTCTTATATGTTGCTTTTCATGTCCCTTAACTGTAAGGTTGTAAGCTGTAAGTAAAACTAATACAAAAAGTCCCAGAACACGTGTTCCAAAAATACATCGTTTCGAAGATAACACTAGACTCTCGATGTGTGTATCTAAGTTTAATTGATAATTACGAGTAAATAATTTTCATTCAAACCAATAATTCTTAATTAAAGCTAAGAAAATGTGACGTTGTAAATTTTTTTTATAGGCAAAAATAATCGTAAATAAAAGTTTTTTTTTTTCACGTTAGCGTGTTTTTCATAAATAATCGTGACTTTGTCGAATTATATCCATATTCATTATAATATATTATTTATTTGTATTCCTTAATGTAGGGGTAAAGGTGTTACAATAGCTTAAAGCTAAGGTACGGACCCTGTAGGGCACAGCAAAAAGGATCAATAAAATGAATTCTTAAAATGAAAATAAAATTATGTAAAAATCAAACAATTTTTAAATATGTTACAGTAACATTAATTGAGATCGGTTATAGGTTGTAGGCACATAATAATTATTTGCTAAGTTCAATTAAACATAATAATTATCATATTATAATACATATTTATCATTTTTTTTCATTTGAACTTGAAAATTTTGAGTGAAAAATGAAAACGAAAAAAAAAACATACCTACATAAACATAACATAACATCACGCCTTGTTTCCCCAGGTACACCCACATTTCGCCAGTTATGTAATGCGAGCGAGCCTATTGCCATCAACCGGGCACAAATCCAGACTCCGAGCTGCTACTGAGAAATTTCAGATAGAAAAACCCAATAACACTTTGCCCGACCCGGGAATCGAACCCAGGACTTCATGCTCAGCAGTAGCGCTTGCTACCACTAGACCAACGAGAAAAAAATAAATTTGTAAAATAATTCAAATGCCAGTTGATTCTTTGACGTGGTCTCATTAATACCCTAGAGTTATGGATATCAAAAGGAACACGTTGTATAATGACACTGTACCACATTATTCGTACCTGCCTAAATAATGATGTTCCTTTTTTAAACGCACATCTAGTTAATATAAAACTTGGGTGCATTTTTCAAGCACAAACATTCCAGTGTCCTAGTTCACTTTTTACAGAGCTACACTTCTGAAGAAAAGTGTTTCTCTGAGACCCGTGAGTTAAGTCAAACGGCTCCATTTTTTGAAACAATTTCTCTACGTCATTATCACATTCATACTTTTTAGTCGTATAATTATATAACGTAGGATTCAACGAAATGATTAACAGTGAGTTACAATGTTGCAATCACATAAAAACGCCATTTTAAACTCAATTCTACGAAGTTTATCTTAGGAAATGTGGTCTTCGATTGTTATATTGTATTTTTAATCAAATTGTACTGTTAACCCAGTTTTTAAAACGTATAAAATGCACGGTTAAGCTTATGACTGCTACGAGGGAGAATTAAAAGTACTTTTCGATCCTTTAAAGTTGCTTCCAGTTAATAGTAAGCTCACACGCGGTACAATACCTTGTTATAAATAACAAGAAATCTCGTTTGCATTTGAATAATTTGAATAAATCTTAATCAGTGTATGAAAAAAACCATCAAAACCGTCTAATTAATCAATCTGCCTAGCCTTCTCCCAACTATGTTGGGGTCGGCTTTCAAGCTAACCGGAAGCAGCTTAGAGTATTTTACACAGAGCAACTGCCTGTCTGACCTCTCCACAACCCAGTTACTGGATAACACGATACTCTTTGGTAAGACTGGTTGTCAGACTTTCGGTCTCGGTATGTTAAGATGGTCACCGATGGATCCACGGACCAACCGCGGCAAGCGTAGCTTAACCTGATCGATCGGCCCGTGCGGCTGTTCTTACTTAGCCAAGAGCTCATAAAAAAACGTCCATTTATGCCTAAAATATCTTTAGTCTGTGCCGTGTCTTAGTTGCCATCTAGTCTGTATAAGCACTAGCGTTGCCAGACGTCCCGTATTTCCCGGGACGTAACGTATTTCAGGTGTAATAATGAACGTCCCGACGGGACAGACTTTGTCCCGTATTTAAACCTTATTTGATTTATTATTAAGAAATCTAGCGCACTACGATTGGTTTATATTGAGAAGTAGAAGAAAATCCTGGAAGGATTTAATTAACAAGAATATCCCTAACATTTTTCTAATTATATCGTTTATTTCAGTATCCCTAGTTTGAACTGTTTTGTGGAAAGGACTTTTTCGCAGATCGTCTTTTTATGGACTGATGTGCGCAACAATGTACCCCTGATTTGATAAATAGTGAATTAATTATAGTTTTCAACTATGGCTACCTAAAACAATAACTGCATTGAATTTTACAAATATGTTAAATCAAACAAAGATATATTAAAACTTACATGATCTAGCAATAAATAATTAAATAAGAACGTAAAATACGTGTTTTTATTTGTCCCGGGAAAAATTTAAAATCCCGTTTTAAAAATCTAAATTGAACATTTGTCAGGCTCAAAATCCATCTGGCAACCCTAATAAGCACGCGAAATATATGTAGACTCTATCTGATCAGAGATGATCAACCCAAAGGGTACCATATCGAATGTGTTATATTTAATGTAATCATATTCTTAAAGGAAAAGCGTAATAAAGTTTGTTGATATTAATAATAACATGAAGCAACTATAGTGTCTGCTAGTTCGATATCCGATAGCAATTAAATATCATAGTCTTCTGACGTTTTATCTAGATGACAGTTCTGATTCTACTTGTTTGATAAAAGATAGGTATATGAAGATGTTAAAGTAGGTGGGCTTAGGCTTTCTTAATATATAGCATAAGCATACAAACACATAATAAACATAACATCACGCCTTGTATCCACGAAGGGTTGGGCAGAGGTGTGCCTGTAGCAGGTACACCCACACTTCGCCAGTTATGTTTAAGTCCCATGTAATAGGGGGCGCGCCTATTGCCATCAACCGGGCACAAATCCAGACTCCGGGCTGCTACTGAGAAATTCTAGATAGAAAAACCCAATAACACTTTGCCCGACCCGAGAATTGAACTCAGAACCTCATGCTCAGCAGTAGCGCTTGCGACCACTAGACCAACGAGGCAGTTGAGGCAGGCAGTCAGTCAGCATAAGCATAATCAGCCCAAAATATTCCCACTGCTGGGACACAGGCAGGCCTCCTCTTTGTGAGATCCCTATGACCTCGTGGCGGGCCGTAATCCACCACGCGAGCCCAGTGCGCGCAGGTGGATTTCACATGACTTAGAATTTTTAGTTCTAGTTTCCTCACGGTGTTTTCCTTCATTATTTTGAGAGTGATGAAATAATTTACATAAAGTGCCTGCTTGGGTTCGAACCCACGACCTACTCGTAAGTCGCGGCCGTGATCACTGGGCCACCACTGCTCATTCATCTTTAAAACTCAGCAGGCTTGCTTAATAATGTCATCCAATTAGCTCAAGAGTTTGAACGAAAACCCTTTTGCTACAAATTACGCAACTCATTAAAATTCGTTCTAAAGAATTGGAAAACTGAAAAATGCTGCCGGATTAGTCGATAAAGTATCTAAATTTAGTACTTACAGTAGATGCACATTGATTAATTTAATTCTTCAGATATTTCCATCTTAAGCACTAATAAATATACTCATACATACCTACTTACATAAACATATGCCTTCTTCCGATGGGGGTAGGCAGAAACTCCTGAACGCCACCTGCTACGATCCTTACAAACTTGTACATGACTGTAATTAAATCAACAATTTCTCATTACAAAACTAAAAATATCAGGCACTTCCTCAAGTCTCGAGTTTGAACCCAAGGCACGCACCTCTGACTTTTGGGATTCATATGCGTACTGCATATTATCACTTGATTCAAATACGGTGAAGGAAAACATCGTCAGGAAACCGGCCTGCCTGAGGGATATTTCTTGACGGCATGTGAAGCCAAGTCAGAGGCCCATGGGCGGCTTTAAAACTCTGACACCAGGTTAGTCACTAACCACACAAAAAGAAGAAGAGGCACTTTTATCAAACATACTTAGGCAACCTACCGCATACAAATCAGAGTTATCTCATACAAAAATGCTAATTGTTGGAATCCGAGCGATAATAACATTGTCAAACAATTAAATTACGTTATCTATATTTGTCATCTCATCAAAATACATAGGTAATAAAATATTATGTCATGGAGTTGACATCCTCTGCTTCGAAGTAATTATCACTCATTTGTCACACAACGTCTTTCCATTCTATACAAGGCTAAAACGCAGCCATAGGAAACTGCTCGCGTATACATTGGGAATCACTTTTTTACTAAGGTCTTCCAATCTATACAAGAGTAGTACGCAAATACTCGCGTATACTTCGTAGTGACCAAATTAACTACCTCATTTCATAGTATACAGTGTCAGTACGCATACGGACTAATCGTGTTTAGATTGCGAGAAATTGTGAACAGGTAACCAACTTGTTTGCGAGGTAATACACCTTGCGCTAATATTAAATAGCCTGCCTGGCTGCGAGCAACTTGGAAGTAGCGCTCGCCGGCCGCTGCCACGGCACCGCTCGCTGCGCTCGCTCGGCTCGCGCGCGGTAGGTCACAGTTCTAACCTAACCTAACCTAAGCCATTTCACCCAGTTCACACTTTTGTTCTTTTCTTTTTTTATACACTATATCTTTAAAAATCTTATCAGGCGTAAGTGATGTAGTATAGTTTGAAACCAGTATGCGCTCGTCCACGTTACAAACTATAAACCAGCAATACGCAAAATTCGTGTATACATTGTAATCACAGATTTAATTAAAAATAGCATTACAATGTATACGCGAGCAGTATCCTATGGCTGCGTTCTGGCCTTGTACAGATTGGAAATACGCTGTCACACACGTCTTTTCCGTGGATGGCCAAAAGATTACAGATATAGATGTAGAAATTTTATACAGAGTGACACAATGGGCGGTTTTATCGCTTGAATCGATCTTTTAAAGACAACAATTTTAGAGGGAGAAGGAGAGGCAATAAGGTAGAAAAGAAGGTAGGTGGATATAGGTATTTACAGTAAGTGAAAAAAAGAGGCATGATGAAAATTCAAAAGGAATCCTACCTTGTAGTAAAATGGTTGTACTGCCGGGAAAGCCGAATGTTCCATGTGTATTTGGGGGCAACTCCAAAAATTGGCCTATGTAAAAAAGACACCCCATTTTCTAATATATCCATTAGAGATGTCGGAATACTCACTATTATTCGGTATTCGGCACTTGAATTTTTTTATTATTCATCGAATACCGAATAATAGTGTCTATTATTCGATATTCGGCGAATAGTTGTCTCTAAATAAAAATAAATAAACTTTTAATGAACAGAAAAACTTTAGAATTCAAAATAATTAAACTTTTATTAATCTTTAAAAACAAAACACTTAGTATTGTTTATTATTATCATTAATATAAAAAGTTTGCCAGTCGAAGTTAATTAGTTAGGCTTTTTGATTAATAATTTAAAGTCCAAAAGGGGCAGATTGCCGAAAAATAAACTTTTTTTTATATTCCTTTTTTATGTCGAGTAATAATGGCGAGTATTCGACTATTCGCTATAGGGAATGGCGATTAATCGGTATTCGACTATTCGCTACAACAACTATTCACAGCATTTCTAGTATCCATATCTTTTATATCCCACATTTCCACACGTCTAGACGAAAGATAATTTGTATGCAGAATCTAAAATATAGCTGAGAAATACTGTGTGGTTACACACATTGCCAAGCTATATTGGGTCAATAGCCGAAAATATTGCCTAGTTATGCCTAAGAAAATGTTTCTGGCAGACATTAAATCTTGCAAGATGACACACAGCATTTACAAGATTTGCATGAAAATGGAGTTTATCATTCTTTTGATATCTGAGATTGGTCAGTATTAAAATTGAATAAACCTGTACTATCATTGAATGGAGGTGAATTACATGGACAATATACCTAACAGTACCTACGAGTACCTATACCACGGGTGGTCTCGCCAATGGAGTGACAATGTGTCAATTCAAAATTTTCCATACACATGTTTGTTTGTTGTGTTTTGTGTGGGTGTCATGCCCTTAACTTAAGGTTAAGCTCGTCAAAGATTAAAGTTCGTAATTTTTGTTTTGATAAAATATTGTGGCTACTTGAATGATGATCAGTTGACACTTTGTATAGTAAAGTTCATGTGAAATTAAGCATCCATAATATAAACACGGAAGCTTGTCTATTGGGTAGCCAGGTAGGTATGTGGAAATGAGCTTGTCAAAGATTTATCAAAATATTTGGTTATGTAATCAATTTGATCTGAATTTCCCAAGGTTACAAGCAGATGAAACATTGTATCTGTAATCTGTGCCATAAAGATAAGTCTGCACTATTTGACAAAGACATTGTACTTTGAGATGGGCTTATTAATAACAAAAACATTAAAACATTCCATGATTTTAGTTAAAAATCGTGATAGTGTTTATAATGCGTTTCCATAGATTGATATTTATTATTAAATTTAGTTGTGTGGACACCAGCACCTACTTTTCCTTTGGTCGATTCTGTCTTTAAGCTGTTCTTTCTGGACCTTAGTTTTTTTTGGTACTTAGACCCATTATTAAAAGTGACATAATAATTATGAATTGGTTAGTTACGTAGGTAAATGTCACGTAGTTACTTCGGACAAAAAATGAAGATTTTCACACGGTAGAAAAAGTATAAAACAACATAAACAAATCCACTACAAGTCCTAAGCTTAACAAACGCATGCCTTGCGGTTTCCATTAGAGATCTATATGTAATCGACGTGGCGTGCGGTCGACTGTGCCATCCTAATAATCATATCTTCTACATTTGATACGTAGAACCTTGAAATGTTGGCATTATGGCAGATAAATGACGCGGTTATTGCGACTCTGCGTCTATGAGATTACTTGGCTTAGAGTCAGTTCACACCGAGACGCGACGCCACAAGAGCACTTTTTAAGATAGCGATACGATACACAACTTTATTCACAGCGATACGAAATAGAACTTTATTCACCACGTAAAAGGTACATATTTGCGTGACAGCATTCAAATACGCCTCGAGGCATCGAGCTCCGTCTCGAGGCGTATCGAGTATCGTAGACGCGGCGTGCAAGAGTCCGCTAAGCCCGTAATGCGCCTCGCGAAGCTGCGTGACAAGTGGCTTCTTCAAGAAACGTCACGTCGCGTTTCGGTGTGAACTGACCATTACTTCTTTGTTGTGTACTAACTTAGGCTATGAGTCTTCCTGGTTATTGTTGATTGCAGTTCAGGTTCAGTGTCATGTGAGCTCGAAGTAATATTGTTATATCGATTTCTTCCTATGATTTCAATGTTTGGTAGTGGATTTGGTTAAGGCTCTTCTTTTTCTGTTTCTATTTTATACAAGACAGAGATTTCACCAGAGTTTGTCTATCAACAATTTCCATAAGTTTGTCGCGAAAAAGTTTAGCTTTTCGCAATTAATTATTATCACCATTTCCAGCTCATGTAAGTAATGGCTGATGAAATAGATATGTTTTTTTTATATTTGAGGAGCTTGTGGCTAAGTAATAACAGCGGCACGGATCAATCCATCAGGTTAAGCTACGCTTGCCGGAGTTTGTCCGTGGATGGGTGACCATCTTTACATACCATTTCCTTTCCGTGCCTCGGAAAGCACGTTAAGTCGTTGGTCCCGGTTGTAATTCGTGAATCGATTGACAGTCGATACGGGTCGTCGGAAGCCCGAAAGTCTGACAACCAGTTTTACCAAGGGGTATCGCATTACCCAGTTACTGGGCTGTGGAGGTCGGATAGGCAGTCGCTCCATATAAAATACTGGTATTCAGCTGCATCCGATTAGACTAGAAGCCGACCTCAACATAGTTGGGAAAAAGCTAGGCAGATTGATTGGCATATTTTTTGGGCAAAGTCTTCTTGTTTGGCAGTTAAATCCATTGGCACAGCTATATTACGTGTGTTGCTCGACTTGACTGGATTTAAGAGGATCAATGGAATGATCAAATTTGCATTGCATAAGCCACGGCGCGCGGCGCCTAAATTGACTTTGATTTCGACTCATACCTATCCATTAATACCACAATGTTTATGTGCTTAATATTCTTAAGTAATCATGACTCAATTAGAACGTGTTAATGAATTAAATAGTTGATGACACAATTCCTTAATACCCGCGGAATGTTCACATGACTGTTGACTTTCCATATTTGCATTATAATTAAAAAATAAAAATCGGACGCGTTGCGTACGATCATGTTAAGACGTGGAACGTGAGGGTGCATTAATTAGTTGTTAGCTAATGTTTTGAACGAAATTTTTGTGACGATGGGAAAACAGCGGATAACACGGAAAACTCCGTGGATTGACCTCGATAAACTTATGTTTGGTATGTGTGTTCACGTGTTCTTACTTAGCGATTTCGGCGTGAGTTTAAGTTCGTTGCTATGGCACGTCTGGCCCTTAAATTGAAGATGGAACATACTTCATGTTCAATTGGTACCGTATCAACCAGATTCCATTGACCGTATGTAAATACGGAGAATTTATTTTAGATAGCCATATTTGATACTTACCTACACCAATTCGGTATTACTCAGAAATTTGTTTGTTGACAGGTTAGATGACAGACACTCCATGCAAAATATTAAAATTCCGCGGCATTTTGTTAAAGTGGACGCCGACCACGGTAATGATGGTTTTATGATAACCATAAAAGCTATCAACAAGAAGCCCACATCGTAATACCAAAGCCAGAAGTCAAAAGTCAGAAGTCAAAGTCTCAATTGACTTGCCACGTGCTCAGAAAGTTAATCACAGCTTCGAATTAAAATTTTAGTACTCTCTAGCGAAAAACATCTTGACCTGGTTGTATTAATTGAAAATTCAACGACTTTATTCAGTATGCAAGCACCATCCGATCTGGCGAACTTAAGCTCGTAATCGTAAATCGTGGCTGTTTCTACTTAAATAATTGAATTTATAGGTATTTTAATTACTGTTTTCAATTGACTGCCACGTTGGTCAAATGGTCGGGCAAAGTCTTATTGAGTCTTTTATCTGGAATTTCTCGGTAGCAGTCCGGAGTCTGGATTTGTGCCCGGTTGACGGCACAAATCCCCCCCTATTACATGGGCCTTAAACATAACTGGCGAAATGTGGGTGTACTATAGGTACATCTCTGCCTAACCCTTCGGGGATTACAGCCGTGGTGTGTTATGTAATGTTTTAAATTGATTTTTGACAAAACGTTTTGTATTTTTGTCTAGATCAGGTTTTAGCCCTTGTAGGTACCTAGTTATTAGATTTTCTAGAGTGTTCTATTTTTGGTTACAATAAGGATGATGCCTGCGGAAATCGGTTGTTATGGTATGGGCATGTGATGCGGAGGAATGAGGAAAATGTCGTGAGAAAAGTTTTGAGTATGAATGTGGATGGCTATAAGAGTAGGGGAAGACCAAGGAAATGATGGATGGACTGTGTGCAAGATGATATGGATAGAAAGGGAGTAATTACCGAGATGACGACTAATAGAGAAGTATGGATGAAGGAGACATGTTGCGCCGACTGAAATGAATTGGGACGTGGGCAGGAGAATGATGAATAAGGATGATGCCTGATTAAAAAAAAAGAAATTCTATTTAGTCCGTCAGTCAGATGATAAAAAAATATTCGACACGTATTTTTTGCTTTATCATATTAATGAAAAATGACTTGGATAAAACGCATTAAAGTTGGGGAGTGGGGGTCGCTTGTCACAAGTGTATAAAATCTATATACTTGTGACGTCATGGCACATTTAAACTCAATTTTGTTTACGTAAAAAAAGAAAAAAACACGTCTTCAATTTTTTTTTATCTACCTAAAGGAGTAAAAAAAAATTTTCATTATCCCTATTGCTATTTGGTAACACTGAAAACACATTTTTAGACTTTTAAATTTAAAATCAAATTCAAAAGTCATTTATTCAAACTAGGCTGAGAATCAGCACTTTTCGAACGTCAAAATTACATAAGACAGTCCCCCAAAACGCCCACCCTTCACCACTTCCTAGTGCTTTTAGCTGGGAAGAAGAAGTGGCGCAACAAACTCCCCAGCAGCACAGCTGTCTGTTCAAGTCAATCAGCCTGCTAGTTCTCTCACAAAGAGGAGGCCTGTCAGGTCTTAGCAATGGGAACGTTTTAGGCAGATTATGCTTATCCTGCTAGTCTCGTAGATGCAACGAGTTCTGATCACTAGTCACTATGTTGGGTCACCACGTCATCTCCTCACGATGTTTTTCCCCACCATTAAATAGTTGCATACTAAATTTCCTAAGAAAAGTTGATAGGATCAAGGAAAAATTAAACCAAAATTTAAATCATAAACATACAAAACATTTTTAAGAAACCATGTTAACGAACTGTTAAACAAATATGAGTAAAAAGTGCTAATGTACCAATTGGAGGGTACTTCACGTTTATATTGTCTTAACCTTAAAACCTTGGTGTTGCCTTGTCAGAGGGTCTGACCTGACCGGCTGTTGACTCTTTATCCTTCTTATAAAACGTCAATTTCTACGTCATTCCTATAATTCAAGCACTTTGAACATTGGTCTTAGCGTTTTTAAAACAGCAGTGTAAGCCGACGTTAGTACGGACGTAATAAAATCGCGGCGGGATTTAATCGCGCACTGGATTTTCTACTCTCGGTGTTAAGCCGAGCATTGAGAATGCAACGCGTTGGGACGCACTCTCGTCCCAGCGCGTTGAAAAAACACACTGTTGGATTTTCAACTCTCGGCGCTAAGTAGAGCGTTGAAAACCCAGTGCACAAAAAATATCGCCGCGATTTTATTACATCCATGCGAACATAGGCTTAGTGAAAAAAATCCAACTTTTTTTGTGCACTTTATTTGCCTTATTCGTTTAGCATACTTAACAGATTTATGTTGTAGTATATGATTTGTTAGTGATAGAAAGTCATTAAAAAAAAATCTTTTATCTTATTTTTTTGTACGATTGGGTTTCTGTGACAATCAATCTGCATAGCCTTTTCCCAACTCTAACCGGATGCAGCTGAATACCTGTATTTTACATGAAGCGACTGCCTGTCTGACCTCCACAACCCAGTTACTGGGTAACGCGAAACCCCTTGGTAAGTCAGGTTGTCAGACTATAACTTTACGTGTTTCTGTGGCAAACAAACTTATTTTTCTTTATTTCTTTTATATCGTGAAATCAATCAGTTCTATGAGAGTAAGAATCCTACTGGAATCGGTAGCTGGCTGTTTTAGCCCCTATAACGAGTAACCTGTTTTATACGTTTATTTAATGACGCTTTATCTACTGTTTACATAATATATATAAACAGTAGATATAATGTTTATAAACACTAGATATAATATAGAAACACCAGATTTAATTTAATTTATTATTCTAATATTACCGATATCTATTAATCGAATTTACTAAGTAAATCTCACCTCTGTAAAATAATTAAAATTTCCGTGTTTGTTGCTCAAATAATATTTATAATACCTCGTCGTAGTCGTGTACGACGTTTCAATAAGTACTTGTTAATAATATTAAAAATTTATAGTAAAATTTATTTCCAATTAGTTACATTAAATTGCACGTGTTATTATGTAGTTATTAGTAGGAACTAACATTGTCAATAAAAAGTGTCAAAGTCAATACATTGATTTGCCATTAGTAATAGAATGGGTTTGGTCAATAATCGTTTCATAGTAATCACAATGAAATTAATGTTTAATTATGATTATGTACTTTATAATTGATGATAAATAATGTATATGATAATTATGTATGTTATATTGTTTTAATAAATTTCCTTTTAAGCTGATCTAATGTCAGCTCTATGTTATCTTGAGCCTTTTGCGATGATGAGTCCAATTCCAATAGCTCTTTTATTATTACTTTGTTTTAATAAAATCTTCGAAAAACTATGTAAAATAGGCGGGGATAAATGTGATTATGAAAACCTTCAGCTCAGCTCTAGCTTTAATTGACAGTGTTTAAATATATTGCGAGGGACGAGAACTTTAAAAGGTTCCGTAATATTTATTTATTCCCTTTTTAATTTATATAATTGTACATAATATAATTATATATTTTAGTGTAGGATTGTATGTTATATTTAAGATTTGTCAAATTAAAATGATAGTTTCTGAAATTACATCATTATATTTCCTTCCGTAATTGAAAACTATGTCGATGAAATGGTAACATTCGCCACATTTTTATGAAAACAGAAAAATAAATTCAAAACCCACAGAAGTAAACCCATAATAGAAAACACTACTAAGCAATAAATCAAAATTTGAAATTACTGAGAAACCGCGACTCGCAGCCTTTCCAGACTCCGTACTTAAGGACCATTTTGTTCCGCTTAGCTTTAGAACATTAACTTTAGGGGAAGGTCAGGCGCATCTTTTATGGCGTATCTGTTTGCACAGTGGTCTTGCAACAATGCCCAGGTATGTTGTCGGCAAATAAACGTCAACTTCGAACATTAAAATACACGGGTTTTGACTTAGCACATTGTGCGCGGAATGTGATCAAACAAAAAATGCTTGAGATTTTAAATGTGTCTACGTGTTTGTTTTTTGAGATAAAATTAATTACTTTATCAAGTTATTGGGTCTGAGTGATGGTCAGTAAAGTAAACAGTGATTGTTTGTTTAAGATTATTACTGGCCTGAATATTTTCCTCAATTAAGTTTGGTTTATTTTTCAAGTTATCCGTCGCAAGAAAAACAACTTCAACTCCCTCAAGAGTTTGTTTTTAATAAACGCTACTTATCCGAAATATGCAATTGACCGTGGTGATAAGATTACCAAAACAACTTGAAACTTAGACATAAAACGCACTTAGTAATCAAACATTATAAAGGCTTAGATGTTAAAAAAGAGTTACTCTTTCAAATATCTTTGTGCTTATTTCATATTTTGGTTCGGCTCAAACTTAACACTGCAAAGGAAAAACAATGTAAGTATTTTTTGTTATCTCAATTACCCCTTTTATTTACTGACATGATGTTTATGTGTTAACACATAAAAATTAAAGTAACTGGTGAAAATAGAGAATGCTCATTTTTAATAGTATAGGATAGTTTGTACTAATTCCATGCCGCCATGATGGTAGGTACTTACTAATTCCATGCTGTCATGATAGTAGGTACTTACTAATTCCATGATGCCATGTCATTATTCTAAGGTAGCTATCTTGTTATAAACTTTGGGTGACCGAGCTGTGCTCGGGAGAAAATAAAGAGAAAACGAATTTTATGATATGAGACTTAGTTAGACCGATTTTTCGCCCCCGTAAGCCCTTATATTGCAACTGTCATGGAAATCGTTAGAGCTGTTTTCGAGAATTGCTCGTTTAATAGTATCGAGTATTAAAAGCAGTAACATATTATTCAAGAGATGAAATCGAAAGAATTTCAATTTCGCGTCCACTACCAATATTTTCCCATTACATTTGTCCTTGGTCTATTAACACACAAACTGCTATAGTCATCAGGCAGGCTGCTAACGCGATTAACAAATCTCCCAAGCGCTGAACAATGTCATGACTAACTCCGTTCGCGACTCCGTTCGATAAGGATCACTCTTTTATTTTCCAAGCGATAGTCTTTTGTTTGTCGATTTTCTTTCAGTTGATTTGTGATACTGCTGACTGAAGTTTCAGTAGTGATTTATTTATGTAGGAATAGTTAGGGAAATAATGGGTTTATTAAATTTGATAAATAAGTCGTCGGTAAACAAGCAATGAGGTGTTTTTTTTTTACTACGATCCAGTTGTGGATTTAAAGCCAAACTTAGAAAAGATTAGATTTTTTTAAATGTTTGTTTGTAATGGATAAACTCAAAAAATACTTAACCAATTTAAAAAAAATATTTCATCTATAGAAAGCTACATTATAGCGAGTAACATGGCCTATATTTTATTGACTTCCACGCGAACGAAGTTGAGGGCAGAAGCTAGTCTTCAATAACTTTGTAGTTTCTAAGTAGTTGATCTAAAGCACCAGTGCCTTTCAAACGAAGAAAACCATCGTGTGAAACTGAAAGTGTGAACACCCATAATTAGCTAGCGCGGTGCTGTGTCTTTCTTTGTACTCAAAAAGGCTCTGATCTGTAATAAGACATGAGTTAAAGGCTGATAACATTATAAGACCAAGTTTTTAGGGTAAAGTTGCAATTACAAAATGTTTGTAACCGAACCAAACAAATTTAGTCACAATTATAACTGCACGACAAAGTACACTTGCGGGGCAAAATTGCTATCAAAAGAAGTATGACTAAATAGCTTAGGTAATGTTTTAGTCACCGTTTTCATTGAATTTAGTGTACAATGCACTATTTTGGTAGGTATTGATTGTTGCATGTGTTTGTGACCGTTTGTTGAGGTTTATACGTAATGCCTCATGTAATCCTTAAGGCATTGTTAACTTAAAAGTACCTATAGATGATTATAGAGGTAGGTATGGAAAAATTATTCAAACTATACTTTACAGCACTACATTTTAGGCTTTTCCTTGTGGTCTTCGGCAAGAAATTTTTATTGTTGCTTAATTAGGTATTCATATTTAGATTTGTGGTTTTGTATGTTTCAAAAACAAGTGAACATTCTAAGTAAAATCATACAAATGTTAGTCATTAAATATGACGTTTCCTTGTAGGTTTGAAAACCCCTGGAAGCCTCGAATATATAAATATAAGTATACCTATACTGATTCTCTTAAAGCTCAATTAAAACTGGATTTTGAAAGGCTGTTAGTAAAAATGTGGTACACTTAATTATTGTATCCTTAGCACATTACATACAGTAAGTAGGTTTTAATTTAGCAGTAATCATCTGCCTAGCCTTTTCCCAACTATGTTGGGGTCAGCTTCCAGTCTAACCGGATGCAGCTGAATACCAGTATTTTACATGGAGTGACTGCCTATCTGACCTCCACAACCCAGTAACTGGGTAATACGATACCCCTTGGTAAGACTGGTTGTCAGACTTTCGGGCTTCTGACGACCCGTAATGACTGTCAAAGATCCACGAATGACAGCCGGGACCAACGGCGTAACGTGCTTTCCGAGGCACGGAGGAGTCTCGGTATGTAAAGATGGTCACCCTTCCACTGACCAACGCCGGCAAGCGTAGCTTAACCTGATGAATCGACCCGTGCGGCTGTTATTACTTAGCCACGAGCTCCTAATTTAGCAGTAAGTAGGTGTAGAAAAATTATTCAAATTACAGCACTGCATTTTAGGCTTTTCCTTGTGGTCTTTGAAAGGTATTATCTTCATTGCTCAATGAAGTATTACATATTTGGTTATGTGATTTTGTTAGTTTCGAGAAACAAGACTCAAAAAACTGAAAACTCAAAGCATTTATTTCAAATAAACCAATTACAGGCACTTTTGAATTGTCAAGGGGTCGGTCAGTCAGAAAGATGAAGCTAGTTGCCCATTCCAAAGCGTAGTAGGTACCTATGGAGAAGAACAAGTTAAGTCAAGTTAATTCTAACCAAATTACAAATGTTGGTCATAAGATATTATAAATGTTAGTCATTAGATATTACGCTTAGGTATGGAAATAATCCTGAAAACCCCTACAAGTCCCGAAAAGATAAAACGAAATTAATTAATTACGTAGTCATTGCATATTTGGATATGTGGTTTTGTATGTTTCGAAAAACAGGTGTAAATTCAAAGTAACATTATACAAAAATGTTCGTCATAAGATTCGTCGCTTTCATTGTAGGTTTAAAAATAATCCAAATCCAGGAAATTTAGATTCAGGGCTGTTAGTATAAGTGTGGTATACCTAATTAAATACATAGCTAATGTCTCTTTTAATCATCCGTCAATCTCCAGTACTTCAAATGCAATTGAATTCGGACACATAACAAGTTCATTGACACGTCACATGCGACCACATGACAACCAGTGACGTTACATTACGGCTGAGCTTCCTCTACTGATATTGCGACACCTCAACTCGATGGATGCCACAGCCTAAACACTCACAACCAAAAACAACCAGCGGACTCACAGTGGACGAATTTGTCTTGACAAAATATTTTAGGCTGTGTACGAATGAGTGTGCTTCGAAGAAAGTTTATGCAATCGTTCTTATCTCTTATTAAATTGATTTTATAATGTAAGCATTGAGTGGTTTTGATTAGTCAGATGTCATTGAAAATTCTTTAAGTTAATTCCACTAATAAGTGTCGTAGATTATTAGTAATAGGCTAAATTAGATGTAGTGGCTTATACTTTTAAATGGCGTGTATAAATATGCATAAAATAATATAAATAGGTTTGATGTGTTTTCTATTCAGATTTGTTAATTTAAATATGCACGGATTAGAACTAATGGAATGCCGTACCGATGTACTTTGTGACACCTAAAATATTCTCAGTCTTACTTAAAACATACGTTTACCACATTCCATCAACCTTTCAAATGAAAAAGTAATTCAATATTATTTCATTTTCGAAATTATTCGGTGTTGGACGTCCCCCAGCTAGATGGACCGTCGACCCTAAAAAGGTGACTGAGATGGACTTGATGAAAAAGGCGGAGGACAGAATGCTATGGCGCTGCCTGAGAGAGTATACCTACTGTTAAAAACTTTAGGCAGTACCTAAACAGTTGTTTGTACAGGAAAATAACTCTTCGAATTACCCCTATAAAACCAATTATCTATTAGCACAAATTATTCGTAATTAAAATGACACATTTCTTACATCACATACTTTTCGTATTCTAAAAACGGTGAATGTACCAGTTTTCGATACGATGCAGATATGGTCATAAATCGTAAAGCCGGTGATAGCCCGATGGCGCCAGGAATCAATGAGTGCGTGATAACAATAATAATGATAACACGATAACTTTGAACGGCGCAGACGCCAGTTTATAAAAATATTGAAGCTGATAAGTGGTTTGGTTTGTTTTATTCGTGTTATGCGTGATTTTAGGGAAATTATTTACTACATTTTATACGAAGTTTCATTAGGGCTATTTGTATAAAACTGTGTTCTCAATGTTTATAAAGAATGTATTTCAAGATTTTACAAATATTCCGAAAAAAAAAAAAAATTAGTGTTTTAAAGTTTCAACAGTAGACTACTGGCTTTTGAACCTGCTTATTATTTTTTTACTGTGTGACATGAAAAAAAGATTCTTTAAAATGGATCTAGCCTAATACTTCCAACATCTTCTTTTCTTCACAACTAAAACCAGCTTTAATTTTTTTCCCAATATTCAAGAGGCAATGCTATGAAAATAAAGACATGGTTTATCTTTAAAGATACAGACAAATAAGGCAAAGAATGGGAAGTTAAGTAGTTTCGTATGTGAAAGAAAAAAAAAACGATTCTCATGATCTTAAGATTCTTAAATAAATCGGTGATGATACCTTAAAATCCCCGGTAATTGTTGAGTTTCACGTCATTTCAAATCTACTAATAAAACCTTTTAGTTTTTTTTTTTTTTTTGGGTTTGAAATTATCAATTAACTTCTCGCTCTGGGCGGAGCAGGGCGTGTCAGACTCTTATTGACTAAAACCCACACGTGTTCCTTCGGTTGCCCTGTTGCCGCGGGCCACGATTTCCCTATCGGTTTTCTTCGCACCCCCGGCAAGCATTGGCCCTAGCGGACCCCGTCAATTCTGCTGACATCTCTTTTAAGCGCGCGTGGAACACAAACGCGCCGTCGACCCGGGCCTGGTCCTTATCGGACGGCAAGCTACCCATTGCTCACCTTCCTACTGATGAAACCTGTGAACACATTCAAAATCTCTGTCATTCACGATCAAATTGTCATCAGTTTTAAAAAGTCTGGACTGAACTGACGCCAAAAAAAAAGAATCGTCAAAATTCAAAATATTTTATTTCACATAAACCTACATGGGCACTTATGAAACGTCAGAAGCTAGGTGCACGGTTCCAATTGGTCGTTTCCTTTGGAGAAGAGCCAGCAAGAAACTCCAAAATCAAACTACCTGAAAAAAGTTATGCGTGGTCGTGCATAAAACAAAAATACACGTCGACTTGAGAACCTCCTCCTCTATTTTGTTGGTTAAAAAGGACGTAGAATCCTGAAAGAAATTGGATGTGAGATTTATGTTTTATCTCACATCCAATTTGTACTCAAGTCCTAAATTATCTTTTAGGACTTTTCTTATAAGGTTTTCTACATGACAGCTCATGTAATGAAAGGATAGAATTGTAGATGTTATTTGCTGGGCTAATAAGGCTTAGGTAGGTACATCGTCGGTTCTACGAATATCTCATTTATTTTCTGGCTATTGTGGTAAATGAAGAAGATATTTTTTTCTCTTATTGCGTTTTCTCGGTACTGATTTAGGTGCTGAAAAAAGAAAGATTGAAATTGCCTTTTGTTTTTTTTTTTTCTTATTTAAATAACTTCCACTAGAATCTTAATATTTTCTCTTTTATTTACTGAGTATCTCTCGAAGCATTTGTTTAAGCCCGGTTCTTTTTTAAAACCGTGAACATTCATTGTTTTAAGGGGGTGTGTATGTGAGTGTGAGTGTGTGTGAGTGGGAGAGTGAGAGTACCAAAATAAATAATTATTACCATAACAACGCTAACTAAGAGAATAAACAATAAGAGAATTTATTTTAAAACCTTAAATATACCACAAAAAAAAAAAATAGCATTACAGCAAATAGGAAATAGCACATTGTATGTGCAGACCATATAAGTCTAATATTACAGAAGATCCATTTCGAATAAATCGCTATATCCACATCCTTGCTGATTCCCAAGTGGCAGGTGTTCCTAGTTTGAAAGTCAACATTCGGGTTTTGGCATTTATACAGCTTCTGAAATGTGATCCATCGAGTCTAAATGCCGTTTTCTTAAATATTCTGAGTTGGTTGCGATATGATGAAGCATTAAATCCTGAATTGCTTTGAGAATTTGCAAAGGTTTTCATTGGCAAAGCTTGCTTGATTTAGCAGGGGATTGACTGAACTGTAGTGGCAGTGTAGCATTTAGATTGGTGCAGTAACAATTCTATATTACGCTTGTTATATTTCTTGCAACTCTTTTATATCTTTGTCAAGCATTGTCCTTCTGAACCTAACTTTATAATACCTAATCCTCTACGTATTTCTTATATACGCTCGTTCAAAGTTTGTCGTAGTTATGTTTGTCCACTGGCGCCTGCTCTCAGTAATTTTTCGAACAAATAGATACATAGTGTCGAGACTCCTGATTTACTAATGTACCTAGTCTTAGCACTTACTCAATACTATGAGGATTATACGCGAAAACGTTATAAACCTTTGCGAAAATTTTGTGGTTATCTACCATCATTTGTTTTGGCGTTTTTGGTAATGAGGATTGAAAATGGGATAGTTTTCTTGGACCTTGAACTTACATAGTAGCAAGATTAATTGTTCTACATTGATTAATCTGGTTTTTTTTTAAATATGTTTTGAACTTCCTAATATAAATGTTGCGGAAATAGTACCTACACACTAGTACTTAATACTTTGGTTATCTAAGACGAATTCTGATAGCTTTCCTCTTTTAGCAAAAGAGGTGTACCTTTATAGGACTACTAGTTTCACCCGCATACGTCTCGATTCCGTGGGAATATCGGGATAAAAAGTATTCTATGTCCTAACCCACGTGTTTACCCATGTGCCAAATTTCATCCAAATCCGTTCAGTCGTTTTAGCGTGAAAGCGTAACAAACAAAATCACTTTCTCATTTATAATATTATTAATTAGGATAGTTAGGGTTAGGCTTAAAGCCAATGTTTTGGAAGGATAATTTCTTTTTTTAATCTTCATATGTATTTTCTTTATCACAGAATGGCACTTTATGGTACCACCGCTTTACGCCTCTGCTAAACACGCAAGAAAGGCCTGACTACAAAACAACATAACGCAACACACGTTCTATTTCGTCCAACAACTTGCAGGAAAAGTACTAAAAGAAAGACCTGTTAGCCTCCTTCCAATTAACCTCGTTGGTCGATTAGCGGTACTAAACACATCGAATAACTTGACGTTTACATGATGAGGGTTTCTCGGCTCGAATAACGATTATCGAAAGGAGATAAAAGTTGACTCTTGCAAACGATATTCATAGTAAAAGGCGAGCCTTTGAAAATTGACAGCGTCCGTGTAGAAAAAAAAAACGCCTATCGATTTATCGAATAACAGTTCATGAAAGTCTGGCGAGTCTCGTTACTCGTATTCTACGACATAATCTTATTCGAGTTTTAGTTTCTCAGTTAAGTGTAAACACACGAGTGCTATTATTTGCCTGGCGATTTTCGCCTATTGGTCTCGCATGGAAATTTTTGCATCTCGTCCATCGAGAAACTCTCATCGTGTAAACAAACTTCTATTCGAATTTCCCTACATACTTCGAATAACAAGCTCCTACAAACAGAATTCTTAAAATTAACAAATGGCGTCACACTACGAATATAATTACCAATGACATAGTTTTTCCTGGTACTCCGATTGTTTGTAAAATTAACATAAAAAATTAAGATAACGGGAGCTTATGTGAATTTCGTCGAACAATATTGTAAGGATTGACATCATCAATTTCTAATTTGTCACGATCAATATCTCTTTTTATGAACTCATATTTACCTATGATTAGGTATCTTACATAAAGGAAACGGAACGTTGCGCGTTGGCACCGAATTATACATTATCTGATAATATTTCGCCTGCATTAACGAATTAGGACATGTTTTAGGTGATAAAAGTGTTTCAAATACTATTTAAGTAGGTACTTAGGTACTTTCTTTGAAATATGTTGTGTTTGTTTAAGGTGTTGCTATATCTACATTATTCATGCACTGACCGCACCTGTAGGTAGGTACTTCATATTTATTTTAATAGACCTACCTACACTTAGTACCTGTATTAATAGTAGTGACCGACTGGCTTCGTTGTCGTTTTCGGCTATTTTCGGCCAAAAAATCATGATTCGGCCATATTTTCGTTTTCGGCCGAACCTTTGGCCAAGCTGAAAATCAGAAGTTCGTTAATTATCGCGCGTCATTCGGCCTACTTCTTAAAGCACGGCAATATCAGGTGCATCAATACATCAAGAATATACACGAAGTTTTGTATCCTCTCATAGGATTATCGTGTTTTATTTCTTTTAAAGCCTATATTGGCTCTTTCTCTCTCTAGGGGTAAAAAAAAAACAAACGAAATTTCAGTATACAGAGGAAATATTAATAATTTTTAATGTCTAAATCATTTTCGTTTTCGACTTCGTTTTCGGCCGAAAATAAGACTAAAGCCGAAGCTCCTTTTTAGTTTTCGGCTGAAAGTTCATTTTCGGTCCGACACTTATTAATAGCGTTGGTTTCCTTGAAAAAAAATTAAAGAACTAAAGAAATAAAAATGATAGAAAGTTGATGGGTTAAATATCGTAAAAAGGTAGAGAACGGTAACATTCAGTTCAAACAATCCGATCCAGCCTGTACCTTGCTGCTCTCTCCCAGCGACGCCCTAAGCCAAGGTCCGTACCCAAGGGGTGCCCTTTGCGTGTAGTCGCTCAGTTTATAAGTTTTATGCCCTGGCTGGAGGCCTTAATTTATTAAAGCACCCACAAGATAGCTCGGTTAAGCACAACCTCCTAGGAGACTAACCTTAACCGACGAGAAACCAAAAAAAAAACTATTCGTTTTCCAATAAGAAGGTAACATGTGTAAATAAAGTGCAGGTGTGAGAAATAGAGAAAAAAAAAGCTACTGATACAATAGAAAAAATAACATAAAGTTATGTTATTTTTTCTATTGTATCAGTAGCTTTTTTATTATTAAACATGCTGTAACTATAGTTTACATGAAAAGAAAAAAGTATTCAGTGTTTTGCTTGCAGTGCAGCCCTTGCAGGTACAATCATATTGAAAAGTTCTTATCAAGATAAAACATATTCTAAAATCCATGAGAAACAACACACACGTGAAGGTAGTTCCAGTGAAATCAGTAGGTATATAAAAGCATGATGAAATAGGTGTTTGAAGTAGAGTTCGACTGAGACACCATTTTTTTGCTGAAACCGAAAGTTCGGTCGGTCTCAATCTTAAACTCTCTCTCTCGATCTCGATCTTAAACTCTCTCTCTCGATCTCGATCTTAAACTCTCTCTCTCGATCTCGATCTTAAACTCAGTAATAATAATTTGAAATACGGGTCTACCTACAATAGGTACCTACACCCGTATTTCGTACGGTCCGGTACGTGATGTTATTTTATAATAATCTAAATTGACGAAACATGACATGCTCTATCTCCTAGGCTTCCCTCGGTTAAGCAAACTGCTAGATACGAGTACTTACGCTTGGGTAAAAAAGAAGGATGAATAAATTCTTGAATACTTTAACTGGAGTTTCAGGAATATTTGACTTGTAAAAAGAAAATATATCCACATTAATTAGAGAATGTGTCGAATAAGGGTTGCTATTGAATGAAAACCTTATTTTTTCAAAGACATGACAGTATTTATGTATCTAATAATCCTAACTATAATTAAAAATGCGAAAGTGAGTTTGTTTGTTACACTTTTACGCTAAAACGGCTGAACGGATTTGGATGAAATTTGGCACATGGGTAGAACATGACCTGGGTTAGGATAATATGATACTTTTATCCCGGTAGTATGTTCCCGTGGGATAATCTCCAACCGCCACTCGAGCGAAGTCGCGGGCAAAAGCTAGTTAATGATAATATTGTTTTTATAGAAGTGTAGAGGTTACACCGTCACATACGAACTACGCATCAAAGACATGACGTCACACAAATCCTGCATCGCGCAATTAGAGTATATACATAATCCCGACTTCAACCGTCGGACAGTTGCCCGCCAGACACGACACCCGTCTGGTCGGAGGATCCTCCCTTTTCTATAGAGGATGAGTGAACATTATACCCTGTTTCTCATGCCTCTAAAGAAGTTTCTGTAAATATTAGTTTTCATACTTAGCACATAAATGTACGTATCGTTAGAATTTCACACATTGCGCCATCTTAGCTGTTAGTGCGTTACGATCAATAATAGATAAAATTGTTAAGTATGCATTATAAATGTCTCGAGCCGTCTTTAATAGTTTACTTTTAGTACAGGATTTGCCCACACCGAGTAAAATACCAATGAAAAGTAAAACAAGTACAAAATGCTCAAGGTAAAAAGTCGAAGATAGTAACATTACTTTTGTCGTGATTTCTTGGGTAACTGACAGATAGATTTTCGGATTTACATACATATTAGTCAATATTAAGGATTTCCATGTAGATGGACGTCGTTTTGTACTTTCTCAGGTATTTTGTTCCGTTTTATCGAGTGTTACAAGGTGGACCACGGATTTAAATCGAATTCTCTAAATAATATATTTTTTTGTTTCTGAAGAAAAAAATGTAAATAGGTTTTTAGTTTCCGTGGCAACGCTTCCGTAGTAGTAATCATAAGGATGTATTTCGAAACCGTTGTATCTTTACGATTTCGAAATCATAAGTGTGACTGTTTCTGACTGTACAGACAAACAAAGCAAATCAATCTGCCTAGCCTTTTCTAAACTATTTTGGGGTCGGCTTCCAGTCTAACCGGATGCAGCTGAATACCAGTATTTTAAATGGAGCGACTGCCTATCTGACCTCCACAACCCAATAACTGGGTAATACGATACCCCTTGGTAAGACTGTTGTCAGACTTTCGGGCTTCTGACGACTCGTAACGACTGTCAAAGATCCACGAATGACAGCCGGGACCAACGGTTTAACGTGCTTTCCGAGGCACGGAGGAGTCTCGGTATGTTAATATGGTCACCCATCCATAGACCAACTTCAGCAAGCGTAGCTTAACCTGATAGATCGACCCGTGCAGCTGTTATTACTTAGCCACGAGCTCCTCGAGACAGACAAAGCAAATTGATAAAAAAGGAGAAATTTTGCATTTGTTTATAGCCTATATTCATTTACCTATATTTTTACTTAAACTTTAGCAAAATGGTATTTATAACACTACTTAAAATATTGTTAGTGTTGACAGTGTTGAGCAAATTCAAAAATATCAATACGAAAACGTGTAGGCGGCGCTTCTTTTATTATTTATTTACATTACATACGTACGAGTTGACAAACGTTTAGCTAGTATAAAATATAATATTTAAATAAAGCTTTATGGTCCTTGGAACATGGTTGAAAATTCCTCAACAATGGTATTATCTAAGTAAAATTTTCCGACGCTGCGGTGCGGTCTTGACCTAAGAGCTACGAAAGGAATGATCAAATCAATCGTAATGGCGTCATTAATATAATAAGTATAATATTGCCACTCAGAAAAACTAAGAATTTCCGCGTAGATGAGCATTGAGGAATGTCAAAGCGTCCTCGTTAATATTTTTTGTATTCTTGTTCTCATGATGGAACGAGCTACACGAGAATACTTTAAAACGCTGAGCAGACGATAGACAATTGTCCGCGACGATAAAACGTATGCCAATCTATACAATAACGCACACGTAGGATAAATAGACTTAAAAATAGAGTAGGAGAATTAGAGCGGTAATTTCTGTCAAGCAGACAAATAGTCCATCGTCTCCTCAGTGCTTTAATACCGTGGTGAAAAGATCAGCCACTCTTTAAGATTGGTAACTGAGGCGACTGACTCGGGTGCATCAGACGTTAGGAGTTTCAGCACTAGTGTCTTTAAAATATTACCCCGTAAGAATCCATAGAAAACGTGGAAACGCCGGAGGGGACGCCCTAGGAGGACATACAGTAACCTAATTGGTGATGTTCTTCAGAAAGGTCAGGTGCGTAGTAGGTGACATTCTATAGTTTCTGCCTACCCCATGGAAAGATGGCGTGAGTTTATAGAATAGAATAGAATTATCTTTATTCAAGTATCGTATGACAAACAAATGATTAATAACACTTACAACTATATTAGTAAAAACTGACACAAAATATTAGTGGATCACCGCTGGGGCAACCCATGTGAGATGGCACAACAGCGACCCACGAAAACACAGTCTAGGCGACTTGAAATGTTATGTGTGTGTATGTATAGAAATCCCTTCTAAATACGTAAAATATAAATTACAAGATCTAAGACAACAAATATGACATTTGATCAAAGTAGTCCTCAAATGCAGGATGTAAGCTAAATTGAAATACGGTACTGAACCGTGTCGAAATAATAGAAACGGAAATTAAACCGATTTCGAGAATAATTTACTTAGGTAACTTCAAAACGGCGGCGAACCTTTATTCTTAATTAATACCAGAGTCTAAGTAAAGACAGTTGAGAAACGTTCATAAATCAGTGTAAATATCATAGTTGGATTTAACTTTAATCAGATGACTGCCTTCTTAGGCCGATCGTCCACGACGCTACTCAAAAATGAGCCAGAATGTCGCAGCACTAGTATTTCAATGAGCCAAAGTGCGACTGTGGAGCCACATAGCAAACGATGCTTCACATCTTTAATCGTGCCCGCTTTGCAACAACACCTGCACTATGAAAGACCTTTGCTAGGCCAACGCTAACGACGATGTCAAAGTAGCCGATCTGAATGATTTTGAATAATATTGCGAAACCATTGCTTCATAAAATATGTTCGAAAAATTTGTCTGCTCAACAATATAAATAACGCAATGAATGTTGTTGAACTGACAAAATGAAAGCCATTGCTACTGTATGTTACACAATTACCCCGCCGGTCCAAGCTTAATTAAAATAGCCTATTTATTAGATATACGATAAAGAAGAAGAATGGCAATCCGTAGGTACACGACGACGCAACAATCACAAATTAGTTTACAACGCGTTAGTAAGTTGTGAGCACTGGTGGCCCAGTGGTAACGGCCGCGACTTACGAGTTGTAGGTCATAGATTTAAACCTTGTTAGGCGCTTTACTTTGTGTATATTATTTCGTCACCATTGCTCTAAAAAGATGAAAGAAAATATCGTGAGGAAACCGGCATGTCCCAGAACCAAAAATTCAAAGACATTGTGACATCCACCAACCCGCACTGAGCCCGCGTGGTAGATTATGGCCCATTCCCTCTCACCGAGAGGCCGAGAGCCTGTGTTTCAGTAGTGGGAAAATTATAGGCTGAATAGCCTAAGTCGCGTCGTGTACGGACCGCCATTGAAATAGTGCTGTGACATTCTGCTTCTCATTGGTGATTTGAGTCGTGGACGAACGGCCTTACACTTAATAAATCCATGTTTTATTGACTAAGCCACCTCCAACGCAAAACAATTATCTTTATAACTTCACGTTCCATTGTAATTTACATCAGCGACTTAGATTTTTTTTTGTCAGATTTACCTGAAACATAAATTTACAGAACTGTCGGTTGTCGTGCGACGGACAATGTTGGCGGCACTAAAACTGGAATAAGACGTCACACGGACGAGCCCTTTTATCGGCGTAGAACGTTAAGTAAAGGCCTCGCTTAAGCACTCGCACGTTAAGTGTCTTCACGGACCAAGTTTATTTACACAGAACATTCTGATTATAGCTTTTCGAGCGTAACTTTATTGTGCGATACGGGCATTGTAGTGCAACCAGCAAATAAACACTCGTAAACGCGACAACGAGCAACCGCGCTTGCCATTATTGTAGTGTTATTTAACCGTTTCGCAATAAGGACCGCTTTATTATTAGTTCGACGTTAATAGTGTATTAAATTGGACATTATTCAAATGTAAAGCGATAGTTTGTTGACATATTCTGGTGACGATAGTTTTCATAAAAGTCATGGTGTAGCGTTGCCCTTTCGTTTCGTCAGAGCTGTCAAGAAAATTGGGAAATACAATGCTTATTTTTCATGGTCAGGCTAAATAAATTAGTAACGATGTAAATGATGTTTGAAAAATAAGCGGTTGTGGTGAAATTGTCAGTGATAAAATTTTCTGTTTTCCGACCAGTTATTGAGTACCTCTCCTTGTATCGTCAACACTTGTGGGGATTGTAAATAAAGGAAATGAAATGAGATTTAAAAAGGTCACGATTTATTGGTCGACGATCAAGCGGTCATGCGCTGGGCGGGTCAAGGCGAGGCTGTCCAAACAGACCTCTTTACTTGCATACCTTCCACGACATCCTCCACTCTAAACAAGGAAAAAAAAACGTTATTGTACTCACTCAGACGAACTCGGAAGTAGTGTTGCACAATGTGACAAACAGAGCTCAGAATTTAAATCGATTCTTCCGAACTCATGTTTTTGTTTCTTAAAACTCAAGGCAGCGGTATTTTTACAATTCTGCGAAGAAATGTTTAGGTAATAGTATCGAGAAATTTTATTGGGAAATACCTACGAGTGATGTAATCGATTTTATATTATGATTAATTTATATGACAGTAATAAAAGCTTTTAGGAACATTAAAAGATTAAAAATGTGGCAAGCGTAGGTTTTTCTGCTAGGCGTAGGAAAGTTAATCGTTCGTCGGGCGTAGCGGTTTTTGCAACATTTTTGTTATTTAGCCGAATAAGTTTACTTGCTGGTAAAAACATTAGAGTGTCTATGCAAAATCTTCCTATTTAATACTTGACTCATTCATAATTTTTTTAGTCAGGAGTCTGGATTTGTGCCCGGTTGATGGCAATAGGTTCGCCCCCTATTCCATGGGACTTAAACATTACTGGCGAAATGTGGATGTACTATCGATGCACCTCTGCCTAACCCTTCAGGGATTACAGGCGTGATATTGTGTGTGTGTGTGTGTGTCACGCCCTTGGTGAAACTACATAATCCTAATATATTACCAGTTGTTATTTTCCGTACGGATAATAAGTTAGCATTGAACATTTAAACTTCTGCAATGTCAGTTTTGTGCAAACAAATAGAGGTTTTTACTATGTTAGTATGTAAAACGCAAATAAAAACATGCACAAGGTAATGTTTGTAAACACGTGATAAACTGCAAATTAGCACAAAATTAAACTGGAATTTGAGTTTTTTAACAGATCAGACTGCAAACCCCAAGTTTTTATTAAATATTTTCTAACAAAATGTTGGTTATCCCTGATGTTATTATGTCAAGGAGAGTCGAATATAAATTCTAAGTAGCAAAGAATCACTTGCAGTATCTACCTACTTATGGTGTTGTGCCATAGACTATACTTAGCCCATGTTCATTGCTGGATGTAAGAGCGATAATATCTACAACAAATCAACGTAGAATTATTTTACTAGAAATTACAGCTACATTGATATAATTAATTATACATATTTATAATTTTAATTTTTCAGTTATTCATGATTCACTTTTGATCAAAGGCATCTATTTCTTTCGTTTACTCCTGTAATACTTCTTTCTAGTTTTCGAGGAGTTCATTAATTTCTTACTTCCTATCAGGGTTTTTAATATATGCATGTTTGACACCTGCACAAACATCAAATTCATGCCTTAATATTTGTTGTTTGAATAATTGGAATCTTATAAAAAATATTCCAGCCACATTGTTCGCACCTTTTATCTAACTGTTTGGCGAACACTTGATGCATTTGTAGTCTTGAGCTTCAAATTTTTTACAATGATGAAAAAAAAATCTGCATCGCCCAAGATCATTGAATTTGAACCCGTGATCGACGAACTATCAAACAAATTCCAACAAGATATCAAAACTAAAACGCTCTCTATTTAGCAATAATAATAAAAAAACTAAATAGGTATTTTTCACCATTAGAATTTTCTCATTCACAACCACGTCATACATTGCTGCCCAAGTCTCTTTAGACCAAAAAGTCTGAAATTCAAAACGAGCAATGGAAACGTAACAAAGCGTCTCTATCGCCCGATACGAGCCTGCCGCAGAAAGGAGTAACTGAGTAAGGTACTGCCGCATTGACCTATTTTGATAAAGTCGTGAATAGATTACGTCCGTCCACTTTAATGCTCAGGTGCTGCATGCATCGCTTTCCGTGTTTAGTTTTTGTTAATATTTATTTTAATGTACGTGTTTAATTGAGTTTTTATCATCGCTGTGGCCTCTGTATTTGAGTGGCCTGCGATATGATGCGTTTATTTTTTATTAATTGACAGATTTTATGCCTTATAAAAAGATGGCCTGTAAATATTATTTTAAAAAAAACCCACGTCTCTACCAACACCATAAGAAATAATAGTGATGAGTACGATAATATTAATACAGGTAAAGGTAAGTCATAATTATTTATTAATTCCAAGATTCACATTACTTCTAAATAATTTAATTTGCATTTGGGTACCTATTTAGTGACTAATAGCGTTCTGAGTAAATTATGTATTTATTTACATAGATAAATAATAATTTATTTTAATGTTCATTAACACGTTTAGTACAAATTGAATTCGTATGTATTTGCTACATCATTATAAGACTGTGAAATAAACGGTACCTTCTATTGCAAAACGTTATTAGGTAATATATATATTTTTAATTTTCTTCGTAGTAAAAACTTGTTTTATAATAATTGTTTGCAGTTATTTCAAACTCTAAAGTTTTGTTTTTATTACTAAAACAGTGAAAAAAACCCCGAGTAAAAAATAAACTACCTTTTAGAATCTTACGAAGAATACACAGAATCCATTGAAATGCGATTTTATCGTTTTTATTAACCGATGACGCGATTCCATAGTTCCAAGATTTAAAAAAGCGACTTTTCTATAAGAATAACTACGTAAGTGAAAACTTTGTAAGGTCACCAACAAAGCCTCGCGGGCACACTAATACAAACGCACGCACACGAACAAAAAAGTTTAGCTTATAAGTTTATAATCAAGCGAGGTTTTTATCTCGTAGTCGTTGGCCGCACGCCGCGCCGCGCACATGTCGACCGTCCGCGCTGAAGCCTCACAAATACGCGCGTGAAAATACACCCACCCCGCTTATGAAAAATTAAGAAAAAAATCGCACCCTGGATAATTCAAAGACGCCAACACGTCAAAGGCGTTTGACAAAAAAAAGGTGTTCCATTTTTAAATCGCGCTCGTCGGGCTTATTCGGAAAATTATGAAAGTGATGTGAAACGTAGGTGTTTCTCTTCAGAGTACGTTCAGCGCTTACTCTGTATTTTTTCTAGTGACTACAAAAGCTATTGTTTGCGTTTTGCTTGATTCGAAGCACAAAAAGTATACTATTTTCAGTGTTTTGTTCTATTGAATGAGAAGTGTGTTGAAAAAATATTACATAAAAGTGGATTGTTCAGTTTTAGTAAAGGAAAAGCGGCCGAGTAATTCAGTTAGATGTATGTTCTACATAATATACAACGGGACACAACATGACGGCAAAGTTCGGCTATGTAAGTGGATTTAGCATTTTTTTTTGTAGGCCTTTTCATTTGCGTCACTAGTTGCCATGCGATTAGTGCTGTGGCATGAATGAAGCAAGATAATTTGTATGTTCTTTTTTGAGTTTTTTATCGTCGAATTTTATTTTAAGCACTCTTTAGATAATAAAAAACCATCTAATCTTTACACGGACGACGATAAAACACTAGATTTGGACAATGTACCCAAACAATTGACGTAAATTCGTCCATGAAAATTTTGTTATGAATGGAAATTTATTTTTTACCGCATTTATTTATCTTCGTTGATTTGTGTGCGATATGCTCGTAGATAATGTAAATCTCAATTGTATATAAACGTGACAGGACCGTTAAGTTTCCAGATATACTTGTGTCATGTCAAGTTACGTATTAACATAATATAGAGTTAATTACGTTGCTCATTATTTTTGTGCTTGCATATCGTGCAGTTGCGTGCTTGTTCAGTTGCGGCGTCTGCAACAAAAACATTGACAATTACTTAACAAAAACATTAGGGAAGTATTATTCAGTAAGTAATTTTCAAGTGATTAAACTCTGTACTTACTAACATTAATTTCAATCAAGCAATTCTAAGTAAAAATATGAATTAGATACCTCCTCTTATAATGTACCTATAGGTACTTTAGTACTACTCATATTGTAATTTGAAACACGTAGTCTAAGCAACTCAGTACCTAATGCCTATCTTCATGTGTGGTTAAAATGAAAAGTAATATTGTATATCATATAATAAATAAACATCACAGCTACTTTAACTTCTAAGTAACTTAACCTTCTAAGTAAGTATCTTGTATCGCTAATGCCCCGCACTCGAAGACAGTTAATGATCCATTAACTTTACCTTGATTATTTAAGGGTTTTGTAAATATTATTTTATTAGAGCAAGACTATGCGGTAGGTAATACTAACTTAAACAAGGACAAGTGCAAACGGTTTAAATAACATTTAAAATTAATTTACCACAATTTGTGACATTGGTCCACTTTTCAATTAGCGGCATCAAGACTTTCTAACGCACCATTAATTGTGAGTTAATGACCCATTAACTCAAAAAAAAATCAGTGCAACTGCGCTGACTCAGCCTTATTAATCAGAGCCAGTCTGGACTCTGAAGCAACTATGTATGTTACGTAGATTTTAAATATGCACATAGTTCTATGATGTTATCATTTACAGTGTGGCTGACCTAGGTCACAACATTACCCCCCGAGGTGATGACCAGGCGACGATTCAATTAAACTATTAGCTTAAGTATTAATAATGTAATAACATCATGCTGTAGATAATGTGCTGGCCAATAACGCTTTTATTGTGTGTCTACTTGCATCGAAATTGAATATATGTTGTTTTTTTTTGTATTTACTCTTTTATAAGAGCATAACCATGCTATACTTATACCTATTAACTTAAATACCAAAGGATCAGTGAAAAGTGTTTATAACAACATTTAAAATTAATTTATCACAATTTATGAGATTACTCTACCTTACAATTAGCGACAATTGTATCCAGACATTCCGACACACCATTAACCGTTAGTTAATGACCCATTAACTCTCAAAAAATTTCAGTGCAACTGCACTGGCTCTGTCTCCAAGTAATCAGAGCCAGTCTGGCGTCTGAAGCAATTATGTATGTCACGTATATTTTAAATATGCGCATATTTCTATGATGTTATCATTTACAGTGTGGCTGATCTAGGTCACAAAATTACCCCTGGGGTGATGAAAAGGCGACGATTTAACTAAATTATTAACTTGAGTACTAATAATGTAATAACATCATGCTGTAGATAACCAAAAACTCTGTATTGTGTGTTTAGTAGATAGGTACGTTTTTTTTGTGGGTTTCAGTCTGGCATAATTATAGGGTGATATTATTTGATTTGGTTTATTAGTGTGGACTGTGGTGGGTTTCGTTTAACGCAGTTGATTATTTAGGTGGTTCAGTACAGTTTTTTTCCCACTTTAATGACGAACAAAAAATAAGATTGTGTTCCTTAATTAGGTATAATCTTATTATGAAAACATTTCTTAATTGATAAAAAAAATGCTGTGTTAACGTGTGTCGTAATAATTATTCAAAAACATTTTTTTTTCTGAAAAGTATCGATTTGTTACCAGATAAGTGACAAATCACATTCATTCTTCAAGATTAAAAAATATTAATTAATGCAATGCAGATGTTATATCAATTTTTGTATCAATGTACCTATTGATCAAAATAATATCATGGACTTACTACTGAAACATAACATTTTTGCACACTACCTATGAGTTAGCGCCTAAAAAGATAATAATTATTATGCCTGCGAAATTATCAGTTTTTAATTATTAAGCTATTGGTGATGAAAACGGATTAATTGGGCTCTAAATGCAAATTTTATTCGTTTTCATCAGCAGGCATAAAGAACTGGGGTTGCGGTTTTGTCCGAAAGGGTTACCGTTACCGTGGCCCCTGGCAATACAGGCAACTGAAGGAACACGGGTAGGTTTTAGTCAGTAAGAGTCTGACACACCCTGCCGCTCCACCCAGAGCGGGAGAAGTTATTTGATAAATAACCTACAAAAAAAAAATGCTTAAAGAACTGGCAGAGTTTTAGAACATAAGAATATGAAATAATACTAAGTATACAGAATTTAATATGGTAGTAGGTAGGCACGTACTTGGTCGTAGCACATGACACTATGTTGTTTCTGCCTTAGCAAATGGGAAAAACGACTTGAGTTCATGCATGTATAGTTTGACCAATACCGCTGTACCGCGCCTTAGGAATACGCGGCGAGGCGGGGGGCAGTGTTGACCAATGAGCGGCGGGCGGGACGCCGTGCGTCGAGAGCTTTGACGAATTAGCGGCCTGCACTGCTCCCCCGTCTCGCCGCGCGCCTTCCTAAGGCGCGGTACAGCGGTATTGGTCAAACTATAGTTTTACAATATCTGTTGGACATTCAGTGTTAGACAGACACCAACGAGGGTTTAGGCACTACTCTGTGTAGTGCGGACACTACATTGCAATAATATAAAGTTATAAATATTATTATTTATTTACAATGGCGCCTAAATAATATACTTAGAGTTTTGCGTCAAGTATGCTTATCTGTTGCTACAGAAAAGTTATCAGTTAGATATTATTAATATTGTTATAAACAATTTAATATTACGGATAATTGGGTTCCACAGAGATTATGATATTATCAATAAATTGTATAATAATTTATGTATGTTAACATGACTAAGTAGGACTTTTTGGTAGTATAAAAACCAGTAAAAAAAATGTATTGTTTAGAAAATACTTATATTTAATTAACCATGAAACATTATTATAACCATAAAAAGCAAATTATTGTTTCAGAAAATTATGTGCATGCATTTATTAATTATTTAACATTCAATAACGAACTAGAAGAAAATTATAATTTTCTTTTTATTTTACTTACTTATGCGTTTTATTTTTCTTAATTGCGTTTCTCTATTTTGTCACGAGAAATGGATATTAGCTTTAATGAACGAATATTATTAATGTTTAATTAATACATTCGATCAAGTATTATGTACAGTTATATCTTAATTATTGGTAACGTGATTACACAGATCTCGTTTGTGTTGGTCGAATGAATTAAAATATAATTTAAAACACAATGCTGGAACGAAAACGTTAGTAGGGATTTTCTTCTTCTAAGTTAGTTTTAATAAAGGTAAATAAGAACAAATCATATTAATGACTAACTACCTCGTTGGTCTAGTGGTCGCAAGCAGTACCAGCTTCCAAACTGCAAAGTGAAAAATAACTTTAATTTCGGAAGTTGGTGTCAGGATTAGTATTTTAGTTTTTTGCAACCAACTTCCGAAATTAAAGTTATTTTTCACTTTGTAGTTTGGAAGTTGGTTGTATTTTTTGTAAAAAAGTTTTTTTTTTCACTTTTTAGTGGGTTGGTTTGTAATTTATTTAAGTTACAATAGCATAATGTCAACTGCTCATTACTTTTTACAAAATATTGCTTTTCTCGAAGCAGGGGCTTGAATTGTTGAGGAGTTCTCCAGGTACTACATCAGCAGCTCCACTGCACCATATGAATTGTGACGAGCATCAATTGCTTACCAACCATATTAAAGTAATCGAATCGCAACCCGTGAAATACATAATAAAAAGTAGTTGCATCTGTGTCCTTCATCATCTACTTTACCAAATGGTGCTTTCCGAGAGCACGAGTTACTATAAAAAATACACAAATCGTTATAATATAATAATACATTCTTTATTTCGGACTACACATACAAATACACACAATCCATATAGTGTTAGTAACAATGACTTAAAAACTATGTTAGTAAACCTTTACAAACTAAAAAACTTTTTACAAAAAAAAACAACCGACTTAAAAAAAAACACTACAAAGTGAAAAATAACTTTAATTTCGGAAGTCGGTGTCTTTGGTTTTGAATTTTCGTTCTTTGTCACCGACTTCCGAAATTAAAGTTATTTTTCACTTTTTAGTGTTTTTTTGAAGTCGGTTGTTTTTTTTTTTGTAAAAGTTTTTATTTTTCACTTTTTAGTGTTGTGGTACCTACCCCACACAAATTCAAATACCACTACCTGCTATGTAAATAACAGTGACAGGAAGTTATCACATCATCCACATACTAAGTGGGAAAAAATACGTATTATTGAAGCTAACTCAAAAACTACCCAAGCAAAGTTAATAAAATTTATATGGGACCACCTCTGAAATATGATCTACCAAACAAAAAAGAATTATCAAAATCAATTCATAATTGGCGGAGTAATCACGTAACTAACATACAAAAAAAAAAACATACAGTTGAATTGAGACATGCGTCATGTTCGTGAACGGGCGCCGTTAGTTGGGACTGGTCATCTCTTAGCTGCCAGGGCTTATTTTTATTTTAATTTATTTTTATTTTAATATTTTGAATTGTTCTTTGTTTTATCTTTTTATTACGGACGCTTCTAACGTGCACGTCTTTCTACATTGTTCTCACATGTATAATTTCAACATGAATGATGTAACCAATATTTTGTAACAATTTTTTATTTAAAAGAGTGTCCGTGGAGTTTCTTGCCCGTTCTTCTCCATAGGTACCTACTACGCTTTGGAATGGGCAACTAGCTTCATACCTATTTCTGACTGACCGATTCCTTGACAATTCAAAAGTGCCTGTAAATGGTTTAATTGAAATAAATGCTTTGAGTTTGAGTTTGAGAACCTGACGTGACTGACGTGGCCCAACACGTTGGCACGTTCCTCCGTACTCAGTGCCTTATAAAGGGACTGTCCATTTTGTCTAATAATGTTTTTAGGATGCTGTTGGAGATTCCGCGCAACCTACCCATTATTGACGATGTTCTCTTACTCATAACAGTATGAAAATCGTCAATACGGGCTTCCGCGAACATCTGGGAAGCGCTGCAGAAGCGCTATAGGTGTGCCTATAATATTTGAAGAGTTCCCTCGATTTCTCCAAGATCCCATCATCTGATCGTAACCAAATGACAATGGGACCAACTAGAAAGAATACTCTTTCAATTAAAAAAGATTTTTTCAAATCGGTCTAGCCGTCTTCGAGTAAAGGGAAAAGAAAAGATTCCGACAAACTGAGAACCTCCTCCTTTTTTACCCGAATACGGCGAATCAAAAAGGAGGGTTTTGATTTTGACCGGTAAGTATGTATTTTGAAGTCAGTTAAAAACACACTTCAAGTCGACCAAAAACAGAACTTCAAAGAGGTGACCTATTTACATCTCTCATTTTATGTTCTAAATGACATTCCATACAGACTTTATCAGAAAACACAATGAAAAGAAATTACTGATACGTGAGCGATAAATGTTACATTTGTTTGTACTTAGTATGTGCATATTTTCATGGCCGGTCTTGTGAGGTACTTGCACTCTCTGGAGGATTTTTGTACCATAAAGATTGATCCACACTATTCAGGCCTACAGCATACCTAAGTTCTCGGTTAGGGATCACTGTGACAGCTATGCCATCCGTGTCTGATAAAAAGAATTGATGATAGAAATCCTGCTAGAGTATCTTAATTTGCACTAGGTAATTGCAATTCATTTTAAATAAGGAATTTTAAAGAAAATGTTTCTAAAATAATGATTCCTAATATAATTTAAAAAAGTGGCGCTGTATTGAAGATTACCTTTGATAGACAATGAACATAGCTCATATAAAAATATTAATTCCTTGAAAGATTCTCAGCAATATATAGCCCAGCGGTACTCTCAGTATACAACTTTATTGTTTTTACTCGTAAATCTTGTATTTTATACCCGCGTTTATAGTTTTCACTGCAAATAAATGTTATTCATATGATTTTAAATGAGACATTGATGCGTTTTGGTGACATGTGAAAGATACAAATATTTTCATTATCTATACTAATATTATTAACTTGTGAGAGTAACCCTGAACGTCTGTCTTTTGCTCTGTTTGTCTGTTTTTATTTAGCTTTGCGGTAGCTTATGGCAATTACATTTTTGACTTTTTCAGTATCGTTATGGCTGATAGAGTCCGCGCCACCACTCAAGTTCGATAGATGCGGTGCTAGTGTCTATGTCATTGCATCAAATAGCATTAAAAAAAAAAAACAATGGCACTCCGGGAGTGCCGACAGAAGTGAAAATTTGAACAAGATCGCCTTGGTGAAAGAAAAATACTTGTATAGAATATTGGTCCGTAATCTTACCTAAATAAAGAGTACAATCGCGTTTACAAAAAAAAAAAACTATCCCAAACCTTTAAATAAAAATACTTGCATAGAACATTGATCCGTAACGTAATATAAATAAAGAGTACAATCGCGTTTACAAAAATGAGGTGTCGGTAACGGTGTCGCGAGTTCAATTGTTTTTTCCCATCTCAAAAATGCCCAACGCGCCTAAAGAAGTTTTCACTTCAAACATTTTAGTGGTGGCGCGGACTCTAGTATGTCACTTCATCTAGGCTCTCTGGTTTTTATCACTTCAGTGTTGCGATCTACCCCAGTTTTTAATATTCTATGCGTTTATCAAGCTCTTTCATAATTATTGTGCATTTTGTACTCTTCTTTAGAAATCGAAAATATTACTTTACAGATATTAAATTATGTTCATTCAATCTTGCTGAACACAAGCTTAATGATTTATTTCATTTTACAATTACAATTATTGCCATGCAAGAAAATGCAGTTAAACTATAGTTGTCATGATTTATTGCACATGAACAATAAGAAGACATAAATGACAAATTATATTTAATAACACAATGAATAATGAATATTTTACAACTAATAAGAATTTATTTTGTAACATGTAAACTTAGAAATTATATAATACCAATGCTGATTTACAGAATTATGATTTATATAGCTCGATTTTTATAAGTGTGCGCTTGGAGCTGTCAAAATTTTACGTTGTTAGTATTGAACTCCATAGTTCTGTCTTATTATTAATTAATTTGTTATTGTTATTATTTAAACCACATACACTGTAATATTTTGACATTGACAGGCGAACAGTTATAAAAATCGGGTTATTGAAACAAATATTTAAAAAAAAAATGTATCGACTATTAAATCAACCTACGTACTCGTATAACAAAACGTTACAAAGTATCTTTGGTTCTATCAACTTTTTTTTTTAGGTACACACAATATTCTGCCAGAAAATGATTTAAATATCCTATTACATTTTACTAATTTGATAACGATGACAGCATTTATAAATGATATAGCATAATTACTTCTAAAAAAAATATCAGATTCTTAAGTTACAATTTTCGTTTTATTCGTACCCACTAGTAACTTGCTTTGATTTCAAAACACAGATATGACTAATTAACATAAAATATCGATAACATTGTCTCGATTCTGAATTATAGATCAATAAATTGTATTGATGTCTCAATATTTTAAAGTTTTGGTTGAATTAGCAGTCTTGTAACAGTTTCACAATAAAAAGAACAAAATTATAACTAACAAACATGGCGACGCCTCACTTAGTAGGTAATAATTATATTGTTAAAGATGAGTTAATGCTGGAAGAGATAAAAAAAAAAGTAGGATATGTGTAGGTATATTTGCATAAATATGAAGACATTAGGTAGTCAAAACATTGAGTAGTTATTACTGTATGGTCTATACACGTGGATCCTCTTAGTTAGTAGAACATACGGTTTACGCGTGACTTATCCAAAGTTCGATGGTCTTTAATCAGTTCTTCATGTCTTTATGACGTTTTTTTTGCATCTAGGTATATAATTTAAGTGTGTAAGTGTTTATACATATTTACACACTCGTGAGTTTTTCTACATTTCTGTATATCTACGTCATTCTTTAGGTTTTTTCTGATAATTTTGGGGTCAAATTTAGACTGAAAAAAATTGTTGGTGCGGTTGTTTTTCGTTATTAAAATTAGTGGATGATATCTTCAAGTTTTTCCACCAATGTATACATGGTAAACATTATACACCAATGTATATAGCAAAAACTTAAAGATATAATTATGTATTTATTATGTCCCCAAAGAGACACAAGGAATTTTACGAAAAAAATCGTCTCGTAAAGAACTAAAGGAATGCCTATAAATCTAGTCAAAACACGTAATTTTTCGCTACCACATGTGATGTTACGAATTCCCCAATATTTATGTTAGTTTTCGAAACATTTATGTTAATAAAGACCTCCCAGACAGTCATTAGAATTTACAGTCGCTAGAAACTGTGCTCATTTTGTATTCACGGCACGCGAAGTTCAAGGACGGAGCGAGAAAATTCATTACCAACTGAGTATTTGCACAGAATAGTACAGAAGGTTGGCTCCATAGAAGGAGCAAAAACGCACGCACACATAGACACTCTTGACGTAGGTACAGCGAGTGCAAGCGCACTCGCGCCTGGCATTCGGTTGAGTTCGCAGCCCCGTACGTATATGTTCGCGTCTATTATGTGCATGGGCCTGTTTTCGCTCGCTGTCTAAAGCCGATCTTCTGTACCGACACTATTCTATGGTATTTGCCTCCACAACGTGGTAGTTTCCCTCTTTATAATTTGTGTACGTATGTATAAGTAGTAAATAGTACGAAGTTCATTTTCATTAAGGCAGGTAGTATTCCAGGCAGTATGAATTTTAATTACTACTGTATTATGAAATGTCACTTTCAGCCGTGTTATGTATGCATAGTTATGTATGCCTGCAAAACTAGAGTCGACTGGGTTAGTTTATTTACAACCTAGTCAGACGCAATTTAAAACCAACTGGATCCTCACAAATCGGCGGGTCTTTCACGTGACTCCGTATTCTAGAACGTTGCTTATTTATGAATCTTGTATTCTCAATTTTCATACTATTCTAAGCTTTGAATCGAGATCATTCTTTTAGAATTCGGAACTTACTCCAGGTTTTTTTGAAGACCAGTTACAGTTAATACTGACCTGTCAACTTGAGTTTGAAATTGGAACGTATGCATTCCGCATTCATATTTTATGTGAAAACAGCGCACAAAGGTTGCAAGCAACAATAAAATAGTGTCCTTCAATCGAGTGCACTTATTTTTTTTCTGCAGCCTTGAAATGCCTTAATACGAGTACATATTTTATGCCAAGCTGCACGAGTATTTGCCTGCCTAGTATTTGTGAATTTTATTGATCATGTTGCGATATTTTTATATCTTATCGTCTTATCACATTGCTTGAGAATAGATTGATGGAACTAGGTTACTGGGCTTTAACCTGCATTATATAATAAGTTATCAGTTCTTGAAATTGTCAAGTATTTTTTTTATTGTGCTGGACAATGTCGACAGCTACTCAGATGATAAAATGTTGCGGGTTATACTTTTATTTTTTTTATTTAATCACTTAGTTGGCATCACTATTTTTTCCATTACTGATTCTGACGTGTCACTAAGTAGCAAATACACGGTGTTTTATTTTATTACTAGAATAAACATAGAAGTAATTCATTATTTAAATTCGATTTCCTTACGAATAAACTCGAGGAAGTCACCGAATCTAAATAATGATTCGCTACTATTTTAATATGAGCTGTAAAACTGTTTGTTTGAAATTCGAATACGGTTTGACAGCATTCGATTGTTTAAACGTTTTTTTATTTTTATGTGAAGACGAAAACGTGCGTCCACGTGATCAACCAGTAACACTCATTAACTTAAACGAAATTTATTTGTTTTTTAAACATCTTTGTCCGCATTCTAGAATTTAAGGATAAGCCGTCCGTTTAATAGGAAATCGAGTATCCAAAGTAAGCAGAAATAATTCAAAGGCAGACAAAACCCTTAAGAGCTTGTGCTGTGCAAGGTTCTATACCAAATTAGCAGCATCCTCTAGCGAAAAAGCGTCACGAAAATCTATGTAGTTAATTTCGATATTCTTATCGATAAATAGAGTACACATGCCTTGTACATTTCTTTTTCCCTTACACAGCTATAATGTATTGACGTATGTTTACTACTATTTCAAAAGAGATTCCAGTGTCTGTTTCTTGCGTAAAATGGAATTCCTTAACGATGCGTCAAGTATATTAGTATTATTTACGTTAAGGTACGTGACGTATCCTATGTCAACTTACAAGTGAAATTGTATTAGTAATTACGCCGTGGAAACCCTACCCGTGATTCGGTATTTGAAGAATTTTTATGTAGAAACAATATTGTCGATTTTCCTTTTATGCAAATAAACAAGCATGAGTGATATTTGATTCTGGTTTGTTTATACTCGTTAGTAGAAGGAAACACGTGTAGAAAATAACAACTTTCCTACAAACACACCGTTTTTTACTGAAGACTCCGAAAAAAAAAAACAGTGGCACTTCGAGAGTGCCGACAGAAGTGAAAACTTGAACAATTTAAAAAAAAAACACTTCCAAAACCTTTAAAGTAAAAATACTTGCATAGAACATTGATCTGTAATGTAATATAAATAAAGAGCACAATCGCGTTTATAAAAATGAGGTGTCGGTAACGGTGTCGCGAGTTTTATTGTTTTTTCCATCTCAAAAATGCCCAACGCGCTAAAGAAGTTTTCACTTAAAATCCAGCATGCCAATAGAATAAAAGGTTTAGAGTTACCAACATTAAAACCCGTCATTCCGACCTCGCCGCCGAGGTCCTTTGCGTTCCCGACCGCCGCGCCCCCGAGTAAATGATACTCCCCCCCGACCCTTGCTCGAAAACGAGGTACCAGCAGTTGTTGCAGCTGTGCACGTAGCTTTAAATTCCCCGTATAATAATAATAATGATCAAAACCCTTTGATCCAGCCCGTCCCATCTTTTGATGTCCTCCCCCGGATAACGCCCTAAGCCGAGGCTCGAAGCCCTTAGCGCGCGTTCATCCTAAGCTTTTTAGCTTAGTTTTATATATGTGCCCTGGCTGGAGGCTTTGAGTGTAGTAGCTTGAGGCAGCCACAGGATTGACCGGTTAAACAGCGATGGTTTCTCAAAACCAGCTGTGAGATGCCATACCGAAAAAAAAAAAAAAAAAAACAAAAACATGAATTGCAGAGTAAGCAAGTTGAAGTGTCAGTGAGCTGGTCATGTTGTCGATAGACCGATGGCCGGTGGAGCAAACGAGTTCTGGAGTTGAGACCGCGTATCGGCAAGCGTGGTGTGGGATGCTCCCCACCTAGATGGATTGACGACCTTATAAAGGTGGCTGGGACAGACTGGATATGGAAGGCGAAGGACATGGTGTTGTGGCGTAGTCTGGAGAGGCCTATATTCAGCAGTAGACTGCGATAGCTAAGTTGATTGATTACCGGAGGCATTCTGAGTGAATTGGGAAAGTAATTAAAGAATTCATCATCATCTGCCTAGCCTCCTTTTCCCAACTATGTTGGGGTCGGCTTCCCGTCTAACTGGATGCAGCTGAATACCAGTATTTTACATGGAGCAACTGCCTATCTGACCTCCACAACCCAGTAACTGGATAATATGATACCCCTTGGCAAGACTGGTTGTCAGACTTTCGGGCTTCTGACGATCCGTAACGACTGTCAAAGATCAACGAATGACAGCCGGGACCAACGGCTTAACGTGCTTTCCGAGGCACGGAGGAGTCTGGGTATGTAAAGATGGTCATCCATGGAACAACCGCGGCAAGCGTAGCTTAACCTGGTGGATTAACCCGTGCGGAAAGTAATTAAAGAATTAAATGTCTAATATTCACAAAATGTTTCAGTTCCATCACTACAAATTCCCAAAATTATGCCGCAAACCCGTTATAAACTTGAAAGTTCCTTACAAAACTAACAAATTGTCGCCAGTACTCAGTCTACACACGTCCAACCACGCAAGTTACCTCAGGATAATCACCTGGCCTATGAACCCAAGTTTTTGTTACGCACTATGCCCGGTAGCAGCGATACCTACATATCACGTTACCTAATAGCAGACCGTAAGATTATCAGTGATTAATGACTTTGTATGGAATCTAGATATACTCTATAGTAGTCGATAACGTCTACGAGTATTTTTTTATGTAAATGAAGTAGGTATAGATAACTGCTGCATGGGTCGGGTTGGTCTGTGGATAGGTGACCATCTTAACATACCGAGACTCCTTCGTGCCTCGGAAAGCACGTTGAGCCGTTGGTCCCGGCTGTCATTCGTGGATCTTTGACAGTCGTTACGGGTCGTCAAAAGTCCGAAAGTCTGACAACCAGTCTTATTAAGGGGTATCTTATTACCCAGTTATTGGGTTATGGCCGCGATCCCAACATAGTTGGGAAAAGGCTAGGATTTTTTGGTAAAAGCAGCACTAAGATTAACGGATAACCGAAAAGCCTTGAGTAGAAAAAAAAAGCCTAATAAGGTTATTGACACTGGAAAAATAAGTCACAAAGGCCCAAAAAAAAGTGAGGCACAAACCGCAAGTCTCGTTCTAACTTCATTAAGTAAGGAAACTATACCGTAAGGCTTTTCGGTTATCCATTAATCCTAGTGCTGCTTCTACTAAAAAAATCTGCCATAACCCAATAACTGGGTAATACGATACCCCTTGGTAAGGCAGGTTGTCAGACTTTCGGGCTTCTGACGACCCGTAACGACTGTCAAAGATTCACGAATGACAGCCGGGACCAAGGGCTTAACATGCTTTCAGAAGCACGGAGAAGTCTTGGAATGTAAAGATGGTCACCCATCCACGGACCAACCGCGGCAAGCGTAGCTTAACCTGATGGATTGATCCGTGCGGCTGTTATTACTTAGCCACAAGCTCCTCCCAAGCTGCTTCTACCAATATCGACAATTTTAAAGCTTGTAACTGTATGCAGAGGTGGATGAAAGTGTTAAAGAGAACTTATTATCTCCACGCACACACCTACACTCAATACTTGTCACATATGCACGCAACACTCATTACATTACACGACATCACACAACACACACACACTCTCACACACTAAAACACACACAAAATACATAAATACATTTATCACCAACCACCAAATCACACTAACATACACATCTGCACTTACCAACGTTTTATTATTATTATTTTTTCTTTCTTTTCACTAGTACATAACCTTATCTTTGACAATTCTCTAACTCTAAATCAGCTTGTATGCTCACAATAATTGCTCGACCTTATTGTATCTACGCGAAGACACTGCCGCCCAAGATACAGGATTTTCCTAGTTTGGGGGCACATATTCTTCTTAGATTTTCGACCTAACTTTTGTATTTAATTATACTTAAGTTTGGTTATCTTTCTGTGTACCTATCTATTGTCAAAGTTTATGTTTTTTGTGAAGAAAGAATTTATTTATTATTTATTTATTTATTAAAGATGAACATGGAATTCTCTAGATGCTCATTAGCAAAGAAGCACATAATAATATTATGTAGCGCTGCTTATTATATTACCTAGGTACTTCATACTTACTTTTGCCAATTTTTTCAGATCTGCAAGCGGTTATGTAAGTAGATACTTATTATGTAGTAAGACTCGTCAAGTACTCAAGTGCTGAAGTTTTATGAGCTATTGTACGTTATGTGTTAGTCAAGAGCATGGTAAATAAAAAAATACCTAATCTATTCAATCGTTGCGTCTTTGAACATACGTACGACACAAGCTGAGATAAGAAAACACATTCTTGTTTTCTTTTATGGCGTAAACTTACCTTGTTTATGGTTTGGAAATACCAAAATTACGGGTATTTTCAGTATCTACGTAAAACTCTTTTGTGTCAAAGTTTACAGTTACAATTATGATGCGTTTGATAATTTGGTGGTTGATTAGGAAAAGCCTGTGATGTTGGGGATTACAGGAACGTGTTAGCCTTAATTTTCTTGCATTTAATGAAATCATGTATCATTCAGGAGAAAAAAAAAGGGAAAGGAGCTACGAAAGAACTAGCCAAAAAACTGCTGTGCAGTTTGGCAGAGGTATTACATCGTTTAAATAAGTATTTCTGCGAATAAACAATTTTTCTTTTTTTTTTTTTCTTGTCCTTTGTCATAGAAGGTTACTCTTAATGTCGCTATAGAATGAATGCGAGAATTATTTTCGGTTTGAATGAGAGAATAATCATTTCAGTATCGAAAATCATGATTTACTTTTATATTTATGTTCATAAAAAATTCAACAAAAGTAGTTGTTGTTCAAAACTACAAATTATTTGTACTCGCACCTAATTTCCTTTGTTTTAGATAAAATTGTAGGTATTTAGTTCGTGTGTGAACCAATCGCTGATAGACCAACGTTTTCAATTGTAATTGAAAATCTATTTATATTTTAATCTCTTCTTATCATCCTAGATTTAATAGGTACTAAATAATAGAGTCATATCAGAAAGATAACGATAATTTAATAATTAATTAATTATTTAGTTGAATAAGTAACTGAATATCACCAATATTATTGATATGAAGACCACATGGTGTAGGTACCTAGGAAATAAAATAAGCTGCCATTTTTTTTCTTAATGATGAAATGGCAATTTTATGTGTAGTTACTAGGGTGGGTACCTAATGCGATAAAAAGTGATTAAAAGGAGGAATAACATTAATAAGTATTATTTTTTGTAGCAATTCAATACAATACAAAATATTTTATTTCACATAAACCTACATGGGAACTTATTGAAACGTCAGAAGCTAGGTGCACTGTTCCAATTGGTCGTTTCCTATGGAGAAGAACCGGTAAGAAATTCCAAAAGTTACATTTAAAAAAAATGGCTTATGCAATATTTTCAAATAACAGGACAGTGTAGGTTTTTCAACAAGTACCTAACTTGTTAAGTAGGTACCTACGCTATACGTATCATAGTTTTGCTATGATAAGAAACTGTTTATCAAAATCTAATAAATTAAATTTCAGTTGCTAATGCCTTAAAAAGTAATATTCCTACATATTATCTTAAGAGGCAGCATAGTAATATTATTATAGATATATAATAAAATACTTAGATTAAACAATAAAACATTTATCTACGTGTATGTTATATACAAAATAAATACAGAGTACATTGTTTGCGCTTTTCACCTGACGAGACAGATTACTGTTCTTAGAACCAGAGACTAGACTAGTCTACGTAACTATAAATATTGTGTGTGTGTGTCTAAAATTAGTCATTACTTCATTATGCCATCATCAAGGGCGAATAAAATATAAATCAGAACGTTTTTTTCGATGACCCTTATCCGTTGGAGTTAAGGTGTGTCCAAGAGAGTAAGAGCGCGGCAGCAACACGCGGCGTTTGCAGGACACATTTCTGCCGCGCTCTAGTTAGGACTACACCGACGAATGTTTGCGCGGCAGTACTGTGAGGCACATCCGAGACACACCGACAGGACAGGACTAAACTAAAATTTATCTTCTGTCCTTTTCTTAATGAAATAGAAAGAAAAAGATGCACTGATCTTAAATTTAGTTTAGTTTGTGAACAAGGGAATCGGCACCAATATCAATCTGCCAAGCCTTTAACACGGCCGCAGAAATACGTCCAGACCACAGATATAGATATACCTAGATAACGCAAGAGCAACTACTTCGCGTGCCATTTTCGTGCCCAGCTTACGTACAATAATCGTAAGCTGCCACTTTCGCGCTCAGTCTGCATCGGTGCCACGCTTGTCGGAAATCAGTTAAAAAATTGAAAATGGTTAATTATGCTGTTATAAATTGTAAAAACTGTGCAAATGCGAGGAGAAAAAATAAAAGAAATGTTTCTTAGTGCTTGTGACGTCATAGTAGGTAGTCTAAAAATGGCACGCTTGGTTTTCATACAGATTATCTGTGGTCCAGACACAATAAGTGACGAATGTTTCCTAAAAATGTTTATGCGCGGCAGGTAGACAGAAGCGTTCGCGCGCGGCAGTCGTCCAAACACAGCGCGGCAGGCCGCGCGCGGCAGCCGTGCACGATTGCCGCTCAATGTTTGGAAACACCTTAACACAACACAAAAACATGCAGTCGTTACTTTAAATAGCATAGCATAGTGAGCTTATAATGTTCCCACTGCTGGGATCAGGCCTTCTCTTTGTGAGAGGGAGCGGGCCATAATCCATGACGCGGGCCAGTGCGGGTTGGTAGATTTCACAAGACTTCGAAACTTTGGTTCTAGGACATCGTTTTAAAAGAAATGATGATGAAATAAATTATACGACATGTAAGTCGGGGCCACTACCACTGGCTCACCACAGCTCTTATTTTTATAAAACTAGCTACTACCCGCGGTCCGCGTAGAACCTAATTCTTTTTCTGAAATAAAAGCCTTAGTTACTCCTTATAACATCAGCTATCTGCCAGTGAAAGTCCCGTCAAAATCGGTCCAGCCGTTTCGGAGATTAGCCGGAACAAACAGACAGACACACAAAAAAAATGTATATAAAAGTACCGTATACACAATGTATATACCTTCCATTTGATAAAAAGCTGTTATTTTGGCATTAAAAACAACCACTCAATTTTATTTATTTGTATAGATAGTTATGGATATTACGAAGATGCTCATGTGTTTCTCTATTCTCTTTCAGGTTACCACAGCTTGCCGTCTCTGCGAAGATATTGTGCCTCCTGATGGTAAGTTTTACTCCTTACATTTATATTATTTTATTACAAAGCTAAATGATAATCTCATACGGTTATATAAATGCACAGACGCGGTCAAAAAGCTGTCAACTCTAGAATCTTGCCATATTGATCGTATTCCTAATGCCTCAATTTTTGGAGTATGTCATAAAAAGTCAAGTAAAACAACCTTGAAATAATAAAAAAGAAAAAAGTAAAAAAAAAGAAAAAAAGTAAAAGTAGTAGTAGTTGAAGTAAAAGTAAAAAGTAGTTTTTATAAAGACCGTAAAATCAAAAAAATAATTACGATGATATAAAATTGCCACATATAGAAACAAAAAATAGCAATGACATAAGTAAAATAATAACAAGCGCTAATCTTTAGCGTGACCTGTTCTCTTATCTTCCTACTTGATTGTATTCAACAGGTTTTAAAATAATATATTGTCCTGCATTAATAGACATAGAATTAGTAACTCATTTAGCATAGAACATAAATTTTAAAACTAATTCTCAATTAATCTGCGATAAAATAAATTAAGTGTGATCATAAAGTTTATTAATGTTGTGAGAGGTTTTAATTAAATAAAAATAAAGTCAGGTCTTTTAAGGTTATCGGGTGTAGTCATAAACTTATAATTTGGAAGCGTGGCAGTGTGGCAGACTATAAAATTCGCTACTGTATAATTATAATCAAGTTGATTGAAATGAGTGGGCTGCTTAAAAGCAGTAAAATGTTTTTTTGGAAAGTAGTGCTAATGTGCCCCTCCTATATCTAATCTTGTCTTTAGCAAGGAGTTTGTATAATAATTCGGACTTTATATATAACTAGCTACGCCACGCGGTTTCACCGGCATAAGTCTCGATCCTGTGGGACTGTCGGGATAAAAAGTATTCTATGTCCTAACTCTGGTCATGGTCTACTCATGTGCCAAATTTCATGCAAATCCGTTCAGCCATTTTTGCGTGAAAGTGTAACAAACAAACTCACTTTCGCATTAATAATATTAGTTAGGATTTGTCACTCTGTGAATGTTTAAAACCAAAGGTCCAAAAGGTTATTTCACTTAACAACTCAATTACTAAAGTTGGTAAAATTCAAATCAAACCATTACTTGACACACATGAAACCATTAGTATGATTTCCAAATAAAATTTCTCACTCGATGATTGAAAATTAGCATGAGGTGTCGATTTGCCTGATTCGCTCCTATCTAGGTTAGGTATACTCATATCCCAAGTATGTAAGCTCTTAATAAAACCAATTTACGTAACACGTAAAAAGGTCAGTTATCCGGTATAAAAGGATTAGTAATTTCAATCGCAGCCATCATTTTATTCACATTAGCTAGGTGTAATGAGAAAACGTCTGCCGGTTAGCCGTGAAGCGCACACGACGCGGTGTAGTGCGATAAAAGTTCTGAGAAATACTTCGTACCATAAAGATTCCATACAAAATGTGCCATCATTGCATTACAATGTTAATTTTTATTCTGTGAGATGCTCTCTTGATCGCATCATATTCTAATTTACACTTAAAGCCACACAAAAAGAACTGAGGAAATACCAGTCTATTATGGAAACACGTCATACCTACTTCAGAATAAATACAATTATACAATTAATTCTGAGGTTGCATATTCATCTTGTCTACGAAACGATAACATAAAATGTAATTATGTAAATATTTCGACAAGTCAACAATTAAGATTAAGAACACCGAGGTTGAGTAAATAACTAAGCTTCGGTATTTCCAATTCGTAATCCGCGTTTGATTAGGTTTCATGTAGCGTTTGTGCCTATCTTGAGCATTTGTAGCTTTAACAGAGTTTACCTGAATATATTTCTGATGATTTAAATAGATCTGCATTATCATATCAGCCGTTAAATGTTCGAAATTGCTTTATTATGTCTTGGGCGTAGATATCTCTGAAGGAGTTCTTCAAGGGACTATTTTAGGCCCTTTGCAAGGAACGATGCCCCGCGACCTTCTTACTGCAGAAGAGTATTCTTACGCTTCGTATTATTTTCTTGAACCCGAATTTGTTTATCACTTTAAATGTTTTGTATATTCTTCGTTATCATTTATAATTTAATTATTATGACATATTTTTCTTTAATCTTCTTTCTCGCGATTTTAAGTAGGTACATTCACAGTATGCATCCTTGGCTAATAATCTTGTAATTTAAAGTATTGTTTTCTTTTCAATATTGGAACACCGTGACTGATTAGCGTTTACTTACAAACAAACTTACAATTTATTTTCTTGAAAATTATAAACATGTTTTGTAAACTTGTTTTCAATTTGCAAATAGGTATTGTATACTACGCGATACTTTCGTACTACTAAGTGGTTGGACAGATTGTGCAAGAAACCGCAGTATTTTAGTAGTTACCATTAATGCCTAATATCTGTGATTTGTTTACAATTAAGCTTAGAACCTTGTACTACACAATATCTACGGTGACTGGTTTTTAAAATATAATTATTAGCTTAGTTAATAAAATATATATAGGGTGTAAAGGACATCGACGTGCAAATTTTTCTAGATACACAAGCGTTGAAATTTTTCGTTGGTTACTAAAATAATAATCTGCTATTTCATACAAAAGTGCTAACCTACATTTTACATACAAAATTTATGGAACAGCATTGTTTTTTAAATAACCGACGAAATATTTCTACATTGGGGGTCTAGAATCATGTACAGTTTTCGCATCGATGTCCCTTGCACCATGTATATACATTAGGAGCTGTTGGTCTGATTCCAAATTCACACACAACTGTTTCAATTTTGACGCGTCTTTTTGAAAGTCATTCCTTGCAACACCATGTTTCTAAGTTCCGTTTACTAACTTGCCTCCTAACAGGTATATTAATGTTCTTGATTGTACACAAATATACTTCAGGGTTCCGCATTCGTTCGATACGGACGTCTAGACGTTGACGTGACGTGTCCCGCCGTCACTATCGGACGCACGACGATAATAAATCAATCATTCACTCGTTTAATTAAATCAATCAATTATCTGTTCAATAACGTAATATTGATTTGCGATGTTGATTATTATCAGGGCTGTTACGCTTGTTGAGATATCGAAAAAAAAAATTGTTTCTAAGTCAGCAGTTTTTGCTCTTTTCCTACGAATCTACAAGTCGTGTAATTTCTAATGATCCTCTAAAATAATGTCGCCAATAGCTTCAATAATTCTTTGAAATGGTAAAATTTGTAAACTATTAACAAATTGATTTCCTAATTCTAGTAAATAGCAGAGTCTGTACGTGACTGCGGCTTAGTCGTCGTAATTATCACATGTGCCACATACATTATTATCGTCAAAATACGAAAGCGTTACCTACTAAAAAAAAAAACATCACGTGAATTGTACGTCAGTAAATTTACTGGGAAACTTTAAAACTGAGTTATACGAAAATGTGACAAAAAAATGTAGACTGGGCAGTTACATGAAAGTCAGAATATTTGTTGGATTTGCTTTGCTAGAAATAGTTGCACTCGTAGAAGCTAATGTAATTCTTATTGAACATGTACTGGACAAGCCTCTAAAGGTCAGTGTTATTAATACTCCGCTGCTAGATACTACTACTTGTTTGCTTGATAAAATCATTAAGCTCTTACTACACACACATAAAACACTTACTAGAAATGCTATAATCAAGTCTAAAGTAAAGTCTAATAAGGCTAAAAACTCTATTAAAAGTTGTAAAGGCTCCCTATTTTTCCGCGAACACATCATATTCAAAGTACGGGACATCAGAGAGTTTAGCGGCCACCTATCATTTGCCATGATTACATACGCAAACACTCCACGCTGTCCGATGAAGAAATTTGCTCTTATTGAATACCGCCTATTACTAGTTTTTCAATTACAAAGCCTGCTATAAAACATGGGTTACGTTATTATGTAATATTAGATTGTTTATGATGAGGTTCAATTTCTTTTTTAAATGGGGTTACAATATTCAGAAGTTCATCGTATTGATTTGTTGCAGGTGTTTTGATTCTTGTCATTCATTTTTATAGATTTGTCTTTTGGCTTGTGATTTACTACTTGCATAAACCCAATATGCTTATGAGTATCGTTTTTTCAAACTGTTAACGATTTTTCGTAATGTTCCTATAAAATATCCTTGTCTTTGCACTTCTGAATACGTGAGTAACTTTATTGTGAGACAGAACCTAAAGATAAATTGAAATGTGCAACAAAAAAGGGGCATAGATTTTGTAGTTCAAAGTCCAGTCAGATGTTAACTAGGACTATTATTCGACTGATGATACGATAATCATATTAAAAGCACGATTTAGGCCAGCACTAATTAAAAAGCAAACTGCATATCTAGCACGACTAGAGTTTAACGTGAAAACTCACATATGTGGTAAAATTTAATTTAATTAGAAATTGATTTACAACCTTTCTATTTTATAATGATGATTACATTATCAGGCTTATAATGGTTATTTTCACGCTTCAGCAACCAGTGAAATTAAATCTTCTATTAGTAAAGCAACGTCATGAGTGTTAGCTTCTTCTATCAGCATTATTTTGAACCTTATTTAATTATTCGAGCCTCTAAATTGTTTTTTTTAAAACGTTGCCCCACACTAGGAATTTCTCCTGTATTGTGGGTGCGTTTACAAACATTTAAACTCACATACACAAACAGCCGGACCCGGAACAACTACTTGTAGGTCATACAAATATTTGTTCCGTGCGGGAATCAAACTCGCGACACGCAGCGCAGCAGTCAATCCCTTAACCACTGCGTCAACCATGTCGTCATCAAATTATCATCTTCATTTACCTTCCTTAACTGCCACAATTCAATTATTATTTATTTATATTTAACCTATGTTGTCCCGCTTCAGTGCAAAGGCTTCCCTTTCTCCTTTCCACTCCTTTCTTCACAAATAAATTGACAATGTTTTAAATCCAAGTATTCCGACAATCTTTTATATCTCAGCACTATCTGCTATAGTTCGTTAATCTGTCTGCTTCCATGTGAAGGTCTCCACTTGAGAACACTCGACATTTCGGCGACACATATCCTGTATCTGGGTTATCAGAATTAAAAAGATTATTGATACCAAGTGCATTGATACCATTAAAAGCTGCGTGTGACTAATTTATATGTATGTGTGCTATTTTAAGTTCATTCTATAACAGATCAATGGCCATTGCGACGCATGCACATTATCATCCTCCCCAGTTTTTTCTTTGATTCCCATAAAAAGTATCAATTATTAGTCATTGGTCAATTCTCTTTTCTTGATAGAACTGATTAACAATCATTAATATACTTACGTATAAATCACATTCGTATTACAGAAAGTAATTTCCTCTATTCAAGAATTACAGCCGATATTGGGCTGTTTAGTTCAAAATTTATCTGTTACCCGGTATCGGTTGACATACCTATGTAATCGATATGTAAACGTTTCGATATAATAAATTGAGCAACATTTGTTTTGCATTGAAATCTTGGAATGCAGTCAAATATGATACCTATTCGATTCAGGTAGGAGGAAGTGCATAATATGTCGTTTTTTTTTTGATAAATTTAATGTGGAAGTATGGATTCACGCTTCGCGTGATGATTTTATGCTAATTTTACTTAAAAAAACTAACATTAAAACTGGCTTAATTATATATTCCTCTGAGATTATGAACTTGGACACAACTCAAAAATTAAACAAAAATGGAAACCCGAATTAAAAAAAGTAGTTACAAAAAGAAATCCGCATTCAGTTAAAAATAAGGATGATGAAAACAATTATGTATCCTCACATAAATAGCATAAATACGATAAAATGATAATTTTACCAAAAAATGTCGTGAGACGGGTTTATGCAAGACGGCTAACGGATCTCCGCAAATCATTTACACGATTTGTCGTTTAACACTTTTGTGATACGTTTTTGCTTTTAAATCCCTCTTTTTGGAAGTAGTTTTTATCTCTCTCAGTTTTTTTCTGGCAACAGAATTACGTTTCCATAATTATCTTCATTTTTGATTTACTAATTGTCTTTGTTATTTTTCTAGAGATAGAGGAAATAAACAATAAATTAGGTTTTAATTTCAGCCAAAAGTTTCAGTTACGTTTCAACAGTTGTATATAGGTATATGTCACCGTATAATTATGAACTTTGTTAGTTTATAATCAATCGGTATTATTTCCGTTAGATTATAAACTGTCGAAAAATTGTGAACTGTGACAAATCATTTACAACTTAACGCATAATTTTTCGATAGTTTATAATGTATCCATGAAAAACTGACCAATTATGATCTGGTAACCAACTTGTTTGCGACGTAATGCGTTGCGCTAATAATAAATAGCCTGCGTGGCTGCGAGCAACTTGGGAGTAGCGCGGTTGGTCACAGTTCTAACCTAACCTAACCCATTTCACCCAGTTCACAATTTTTTTACAGTTTATAATCATACGAAAATAATATCGATAGATTATAAACTTACGGTTCTTACAATCTTACGGTGACATATACATAGAAGAAAATATAAAGAATAAGTGAAAAATCGTGTAGTAACTTTAAAAAAAAATTATAAAACATATTTTACATTTATTTATATTGTAGTTTTTTTTTATTTATAGTAACCCGCAACATTATCATAGTAAAACAATTATTATCACGTTATCTTGTCGCGTGTGTGGCCGGTCTAATCCGTAAGTAATGTTATGTTGATAAGGATTTGGAAACCAAACTGAACTTCATTGTGAGGTCTCACTTGCAGCTTACCATCATCCTTGTTGATGAAATCTTTGAAAACGGCTGGTTAAGGAGCTTTGGTATCTTTGTCAGAAATTACAAATGTGTGTGTATATCTTCTACAACAGATTCTTCTTTTAGACCAATTAAGCGTTTTGAATTAGTTTTCTTTTTCTTCTTTTCTTAGTAATTGACTACACTAAAAAATTTCCGACCAGTAGGTATGTAGTACCTGGACAAGTCTCTCATTTGCCTCGTTCAAATTCTGGAATGTGCAAGTTGTTGTGCACGATGGGCAGGAAAAGCATTTCTGAAGCGGTGAAAATATTTTAATAAAAATCCTCTAGACCGAGATTTGTTGAGTTATATATTTGCATAAGCAGATGTTATACCAATCAGAAACTTTTTTCATCGTATCACTCTGCGCTTAGCGCTCGGTGTGGCAACACGCCGTGTTCGGGTTCGCGACAAGTCAATCGTCATCCTAAAGATGCCTCGTTGAGAGGTGAAACACGTGTCGATTTCTTTTAGGAGTTTTTATGGCTCTTTAGAAATAGCTAAGCGGAACAGGTTACTAAATATATCCACGTCTATTGTATTTTTCTCATCGTATTTATAAAGAGCATCTAGAAACGGTGATGCAACTGTTAGTACTTCGTGGTCTTCAAACCCGCTTGAAGAAAAGTGTGAAAATAAATCATTTAAAGCCACAAAGCATGAACTAGTGAAATCTATCCGGACAGTTTCACTTACTTTCTATTTCTACAATAGTGAGGTGACCTATACATGTGTTAGACAGATAGCCAATCAATCGACCGTTTTAAGCTAATCCAGGATTAGCAATCTTCGATTGAGGAGTTAGGAAGTGATTACTGTTATGGCAAACTACCAATTTAGGTTGATGAATTAAGTGGACTGTATTTAAAGGTTGGCGGTAATAGGTGATGAACGGGCGATCAATTGTTAGGAATTCAAGGAGAGCACGCCTTACCTTATCTTCCCTCGCTACACGCGTTCAGCTTGAAGATGGCGGCGACGGGATCCTGCTTTGTTAGCTCGGCACTGTCTTGTCATTGGAGTCCCACATGCACCAAATCACTCAACGGCACCCGCGGGCGGTTATTGTAAATAGTTCAATCACAGATTTATTGAAAGCGGTTGGAGCGGATTAAGCGAGCAGAGCGGCGTGCGCGCAGCGTTGTCACACAGCTACGCGGCTTGACCGTCGGAAGCGGAATCTGTCACGCCTCGGTAAAAGCGTGCTTTATTAGGAGGGAGAAAGGGATATATCTCGCCTGTTGTAATTAATTACTAATCCCACAAGAGATGGCGTTACCATTTCCCCCCGGCTTTAAAGGGTTGCCTTTAGAAGGAACCAAATTAAAATAAGCCATGTTAGGTATACTACCGCATAACCTATCCATAAACTAAGACAGCGTTATGATATTAAATAATCTAAATTAACTTTAGCGGAACACTTATAACGAAAGCTATTAACTAAATACCTAAACTAAGAGAGAGATCCAACTTCAGGCTAGATCTCACTGAGTCGGTAGCGGACAGAGACGCACAACAGGGCGCATATAGCTACCCTTTGCGGTTTTAACAGTAACAACGCGGGTTGTACCGTCTTTAGATGTGTGCAATTTCTCTATGAGGGCTAAAGGCCATGAAAGCGGCGGAGAATTATCATTCATGACAATGACTAACGTACCCTCCTGTATAGGGGATGCAGGACTATTCCACTTGGATCTAGTCTGAAGCTGGTGAAGGTATTCAGAACGCCAGCGCCGCCAGAACGACTGCACGAGCTTATCAAGCAGAGTATGTCTCTGAAGCAAACTAGAAGAGTCTGCTTCAGGAGCGGGAAGTGACGACAATGGCGCTGTGTTCAAGAAATGCGCAGGGGTTAACGCAGATGATTCTGCAGGGTCACTACTCAGTGCTGTGAGCGGACGCGAGTTAACCAGTGCCTCGACTTGAGCGAGCACAGTTAAAAGCTCTTCGTAGGAGAGAATCTGTTGACCTATGACCTTGAAGAGATGCGTTTTTATTACCTTGACCATGCTTTCCCAACATCCACCAAAATGTGGAGAAGCGGGCGGAATAAACTTCCAATCTATATGATCCATGGAAAGTTCTTCCTGAAGACGGGTACGATATTCTCTGTTGAGAAACTTATAGAGATCGCGTAAATAAGAATTTGCACCTACGAAACAAGTGCCGTTGTCCGTGTACAAACATTGTATAGGGCCGCGTCGCGAAAGAAATCGTTTTAGGGCTGCCAGAAATGACACTGTGCTTAGATCCGTCGCAACTTCAATATGTGTAGCGCGCGTCGTCAAGCATGTAAAAATGCATAGCCAAGCTTTACGGCTTTTAACGCCTCGACCACGCACTGGCGTGTACTGCAGCGGTCCTGCGTAATCACAACCGGTATGTGTGAACGCTTTATCTACCTGCTTGACGCGATGGCTAGGAAGGTCAGCCATGAGAGGAAAGACCGGGCGAGGACGGAATTTAAAACAGACGTTACATTTATATATTCTGTGGCGAATTATTCGCCGTGCAGCCAAAATCCAATATTTATGCCTGAGTAAGGACATAAGCAACTCTGGACCGGCATGGAGATGCTTCCTGTGATAGAAATCAACAAGAAGGTCAACGACATGGTCGTGCCGCGGTAAGATGCAAGGATGCTTATAGTTGTAAGGTTCGGCCGAATTAGACAGACGACCGCCAACGCGTATGTTGCCATGCTCATCGAGAAACGGCTTGAGCTTAAGAAGCGCGGGAGAACAAGGTACATTATTTATTAAATTTTTAATGTCGTTACCAAAATAAATAGCCTGGACAACTCGCAACAATCTATACTCTGCAAATTCAAGGTCAGAGCTTGAAACAGAAGCCCCAATAGGAAGTTGCCTAAGAAACCTACAGACATAAACGATGGCGCGTAGTAACTTAGACCACGACGACATGCGAAGCGCGAGTGCATAGATCGGAGATTCCACGACCTCGACGACCACGGGATGAGAAACAGACTTTCGTTCGGGTATATCCTCGGCTTCTGCACTGTGGTCACAAGATTGTATGGTCCACTCTGACGGATCATGGGAAATCCAAGAAGGCCCACGATACCACAAAGGATGTTGCAGAAGTTTAAATGGAGTAACCCCACGTGAAAGGCAATCAGCAGGATTCTCAATACCCGCGACGTGATGGAAACAAGTAGCGGGAACCAGCTCTATTATTTTAGTAACGCGATTGGCGACAAAAGTCTGCCAGCGGTGCGGTGAGGAATAAATCCATGCGAGCGCTACTTTGGAGTCAGAAAATGCGTATATTTTATTGATGGGGTAGTGGGGCAAAACTGTGTCTTTAACCTTGCAGAGCAACTGAGACACCAGAAGGGCCGCGCACAACTCCAGTCTCGCAACCGAAATGGTTTTGACAGGCGAGACCTTGGACTTGGCACAAACTAACTGCACCGAGTAGTTAGAACCAATGCGGACTTGCAAATATACGACTCCGCCGTAAGCGCGTTCACTGGCATCAGCAAATCCTATTAGATTGACAACACATCCGTCGACCAACCCAAGATGACGTGGTATAACAATTTGATTGAGCGCGGAAAGCTCAATACAAAATTGTTTCCAAGCGGCGACAATATGGTCGGGAGGTGCGTCATCCCACTCACACTTTGATAGCCAAAGCTCTTTGATCAAGAGCTTGGCGTACAAAATTGTGGGAGCCACAAAACCCAGTATGTCCCATAGTCGAGCCACTGCGGAAAGCATGGTGCGCTTGGTGCACTTATCATCAGGAGGTGCGACGTCAAATCGAAAACTATCACAGGATTTATCCCAGCGTAAACCGAGAACCTTATGCGGTACAGACCTCTCAAACTCAATGTCTGGAGAAGCCTTATGAGAATCAGGTATGTGTGCGAGAACCTCTTTACAGTTGCTTGTCCATTTGACAAGATCAAACTGGCCTCGCTTGAAGAGCTGAATAAGCTCTTCACAAAGCGAAATTGCTTGCGGAGCGGATGTGACACTACATGCGATATCATCCATATATAAAGCGGAGGTGGCGACAGCTGCTGCAGCGGGAAAGTTGTCGCCTTCATCAGCGATCAACTTGCGGACTACACGTAACGCGTGATATGGACTGGACTTGAGTCCAAAACAAACACGATTAAATTGATATACGGATAAAGGTTCACTGTTGTCAAAACGATAGAAAATCCTTTGAAATCTACGGTCAGATTCGCAAATGCCGATATTTAGAAACATTTGGCGGCAATCAGCTGACAGGGCGACTTGGAAAAGACGAAACTTTATTAGGATGTTAAATAAGTCACCCTGTAGATTAGGGCCGGCATGCAAAATGTCGTTAATCGACTGACCCGATGTAGTCTTGCAACTAGCATCTAAAACCACACGAAGTTTAGTGGAGGTCTTATCTTCGCGAATTACGCCGTGATGCGGAATATAATACGAGGGAAGGGAATTATCCTCATTGTTGACAACCGGACTTAAAAAACCCTTATTCATATAGTCACGCATGACGTCATTATAGGCGCCGCGTAACTTGAGCGATGTATTAAGTTTGCGTTCTAAACAATAGAAGCGTCTAAGTGCGGCAGCGTATGAGTCACCTAGCGAATACGGGTCACCATAAAAAGGTAACGCTACAACATATCTGCCACTGTCATCGCGAACAGTGGTAGCGCGGAAGTGTTCTTCACACTCGAGTTCCTTACGGCTCTGCGAGGGCGGTGCGGAAATCTCTTCAAGCTCCCAAAATCGCTTAAGAAGAGAATCAATATTATTTTCTTGAAGAACAGCACAACAAGACATAGTATAATTAGAAGTATGTGACGTAGGCACGGTACCCATAATCACATATCCCAATATCGTCTCAATAGCGGGAGGTATATTATGTTGTTTACTGCGTACCACATTATTTAAAAATATATGTGGTAATATGGAGGCCCCTAACAGGGCGTCGATGTCTCCCGGCTGCGCAAAGTCAGAATCTGCCAGCGGTAACATCTCGAGATGTTTGAGTTGGGATACGTCCACTTGCGCGTTTGGCAACGTGTCCGTAATACGTTCTACGATAAGTGAAAAAATGTCAAAACTAATGTCCATATTAAAACGGGAATATATTTTAATATCTACGGAACCCTTGCAAGATTTTTCCGACCCACCGATCCCTTTAATTATTAATTTCGTATTCTTAAAGTTATTCCACAGTCCGAGGCGTTTGAAGCAATCAGAAGTAATAAAATTACTTTGTGACGCACTATCGAGTAAACAACGTATTGTATGTGGTCTGTTATTGACATCGTAAACAATAACTTGTGCTGTTGCCAACAAAACCGTTGTTGACGCCACACATTGCTGCTTAATATTGCGCTGAACAAGACAAGTGCCTGAGCGCCGACGACCGTGCGCATACGCAATGGACGTCGTACACAGCGATACCTCTGACTGGGAGGCGAGCGGAGCAGCTGTATTCGGAACCGCTCGCGGTGACGTAACAGACTGGTCAGGTTTACGTGACTCATCCGATACCGGCGATTTTTTTTCAAAATGCAGCAATGTATGGTGGTTCTGTTTACATGATCGACATTTAGAATTACTAGAACAATTACTTGTTTTATGTTTTAAGCTTAAACAATTTACGCAAGCTTTGTTCTCTTTTACACATTTAAAACGCGCAGTCGGGTCTAAATTATTAAAAGCGGGACATTTAAAATAGTGGTCGTGCTCAATATTATTGCACAGACACTTTTTAGAATTATTATTGTTAGACTCCGAACATGCTACGTAAGATTGCGGGTTAGGGACGGGATTACTCTTGTTATTTCGCGATTTATTCGACCTCTGTTTAACATTGTTATCATTTGACGAGTTAAATGCACTAGGCTGCGTATTATGATATATTCGGCACTGATCTTTGATGAAGGAAATAAAGCTATCTAGTGTAGGTATTTTATTATTACGTTCCGTCATCTCGAAGGCACGAACCGTTTCTGGGTCGAACTTTTTTAAAGCAAGTTGTAATAGTATAAAGTCGGAAAGATCCTTTAATTTTAAGTTTTTAAGGGCGCTAACGGCGGTAATAAAGTTATCTATGAACAGCTGGAAATTCGAAACAGAGGCGGGGCCAGACAATTTAAGATTCAAAGCCTGATCAAAGTAGGTAGACGCTAGGACACGAGTATCTTGATACCTATCAAGGAGTGACTGGAATATGACTTGATAATTCTCAGCACTGGGAGTTACACCTGCAAATACAGATTGCGCTTTCGGTGACAGTTTACCTATTAAATAGTACAACCTGTCTGCATCTGTCAGAGAGCCATTATCGTGCACTGTTGACTTAAAGCTAGCATAGAACAATGGCCAGTTCCGTATATCGCCATCAAACGACATAAGTTCAATTGGGGGTAGACGGGGCAATCGGCCTGACGGCGGAGCTTGCGCGGTTGTGTTACATCTACCCTCTAGCCGCGATTGTATGCGTTTAATGATGCAATAAAGATCCTCGAAAGAAGTGTACGCCTGGTAATTCGGCTTCGTCTCGGGATCAAAAGAGAGTAACTTTGCGTTATAAGTGTCTAACAAATGATGAAAGTCTGTTCGAATATTATCTACTGTCATACAATAACTAAGAAACGATTCTGTTTTAGTTTCGGAAGTATGGGCAGTTTTTGAGCGCTCATAAATGTCTTGAATACGCTCAAATAAAACATTGCGTTTAGCTTCCAAAATTGACAGTTCTCTTTCTTTCGACATGTTTATGTTGGTATAAGTATATACAACCTATCCAAACTATGATTATCTAAAGTTCCTATTAAGTATATATTTCTTAGATGAAATAAGATAACTAAATGTAAGGTAGGTGTAGTTATGCGGCGGTATTACCTAGCTTGGCGAGAACTTTAATAAAATTGGCGGTATTACTAAAAGATGCTTGAAATATGGAATTTACAAGACAACTATGATAGTTTTTATTATAATAATTACATATGTAGTAGGTAGCTACTTTGAGTATATTACCTACTAGGTGCGGGAATGACCACGTAATGGGTATTGCTAGGTTTTTAACCACTTACGTAGGCACTTCTAGAAGATACCTACGAGTTATATGGCAGAATATGGATTATAAATCCTTCTCTTGCGGGGTAAGCGATGAATCCGGCTCGCTAGGACCAAGTTATGTTATGGCAAACTACCAATTTAGGTTGATGAATTAAGTGGACTGTATTTAAAGGTTGGCGGTAATAGGTGATGAACGGGCGATCAATTGTTAGGAATTCAAGGAGAGCACGCCTTACCTTATCTTCCCTCGCTACACGCGTTCAGCTTGAAGATGGCGGCGACGGGATCCTGCTTTGTTAGCTCGGCACTGTCTTGTCATTGGAGTCCCACATGCACCAAATCACTCAACGGCACCCGCGGGCGGTTATTGTAAATAGTTCAATCACAGATTTATTGAAAGCGGTTGGAGCGGATTAAGCGAGCAGAGCGGCGTGCGCGCAGCGTTGTCACACAGCTACGCGGCTTGACCGTCGGAAGCGGAATCTGTCACGCCTCGGTAAAAGCGTGCTTTATTAGGAGGGAGAAAGGGATATATCTCGCCTGTTGTAATTAATTACTAATCCCACAAGAGATGGCGTTACCAATTACAATGTATCGGATTTAGGTCAGGCATGTTGAAAGATTAGGTTTTGTCTACAAAAGTGTCTATTTCGTAATAATGTTTGATAAACGTCTTTTTATGATAGGGATTTTATCAATGCCGACATAACATTTACAATAAGTGTCGAATACTTTAGGAGTCATTTTTGTTTTAGTTTACACTTTTGGAATTTCCAAAGAACAGACAAAATAAAAGAAGGCAGTCAAATGCATGTGTAAAACCTAACACGTTTATTGTCCATCTCAAAATGGCGTAAATCCCACAATAAATGTTGATAAACCCGGATTTTATAGACAGACACAATAAAATGATAATACCAGTCATGTCCGATAAAATTTTCTTTTTAACCCATCAACTTAGGTACTTATAATATGAGGTGTGACCGAAAAATTACGTTATCGATGACTGCAATGAAAATCACACCTTCTAGATATCATGATGAGTATAAAATACAAATAAGTATTTATAATATCTAAAAGTACAGTTCTTTTTGTTTACGGTCTGCACCTAATCTTTATTGAATTTTGTTCCTGATGTGGAAAGGGTTAATGTGTTTCAGTATTTGGGACACAGTGCTATAAATAATAGGGTCATATTAAAAAGAAACCTTATTTAACTTTGCCGAGGGCTGGAACATGTCGTTCTGATACTGGAGCTTCAAAAGCTTTACCGGCTCAAACCGATAACTTCCGAAAAACAATCATAAGCTTACATAACATGATAAGCAGCTGATTAAAAATCAATTTCTGAATTACTAACAAGCACTGGAGTACCTGTTAAAAGTACTGAAGATTACATGCTATTGAACACCGGTATCTGTGCTCTGTACCGTGAAAATTTCCGATACACTTAATACCGGATAGTTGTGGTTGGTTGACATGTAATCAAGCGTCCATAATGCGTTTACTCGGGTCGGCCAAGATAAGCCCAATGACAAAACGATCAGTGACCTCCAAATACACGATAATTGCATAAATGGATGGTATCGACCTTCCTCTCAATACATGTACCGTAAACATGATTTGGTGAATAGCAATGTTAACAGAATATTTGCATAGACACAGTTAGTTTCAAAATGAAAGTTGAATGAATTGATGAAAATGTTTTGGGGAAGAACAGACGAAATTGTACAGATCACATGAAAATTTAAATTCTGAAAGAGGTAGAATACATAGAAATATACAATATCGTAATTCAAAAAACTCCCAAAACCAAGTTGAACACCACAGAAACAAATCGTCGAAATAAATTAGTTCTCTAAATATTTATAACGTGGTGTGTAACGCATAAATTACATGGTTACGACATTAAGATATGATATCTCGATTAATTATCTTAATAGAATCAAGTGTACAAAGTTTAATATCACATGATGCTACAACTAATTGAGATAAACATACATTTATTTATTTACTGTAAATATGATTACGGTTTATTGCTGTTCGTGTGACTAGCTTTGTAAGATCATACTTTATCGCTTTATTCAACACCAATGAAAGATAATATTCCTTACTTCTTAAAAGTATATGAAAATCTCCGTAATTTCCATTAACATAATTAACTCTCACATCGTATTTGGAAACAGGACTGTTATTTTTAAGTATGACTCGTTTTGACGTGATATGATTATGTGTCAAGATTTTGAAAACCAAAAATATTTTCTGTTAATTAAAGTTTCGTAATACAAGCTCTTGAGTTGTACACGTTTCTACAAAACTAACAACCTTATCTACCTCATTTGCATTTACATGTATTGGTTTTACTAAATTGCTATGGCTACGACAACAATCCGAATAACTTAAACATTCAACACTAAAAAGTAAATGCGGTATTGTTTACAAAAAGTTCACGTGAAATGCAATATGGCTGAATAGTGACCGCGTCGCGGTAGCCTATGCTTTCCCACCTGAATATGACACCGCTCGTACAGTTATAAAAGGACCTAAAACGACTGTAGATAAATATGAAAAATCAACTTTGATGGACATCTAAATAGGATTTATTATTGCCTAAACGTCGCAATCCGAACCCTCAGTCTGACGGATTAGCTGAGCACGGCTGACCCATTAAAACGATCGATTGTTTCCTTATTGTGGTGCTTGCGACGCGTGGTGCTAGTAATAATTACAAAATTCAATATGACTATAATATGTGGTAGTATTTTCTCCGAGCGCACGTAACACCGTTTGAAATATGCAAGCGCCGAGATTATCACTGCATGGGCGTGTTTGTGTAGTTGTTGCATTATAATTTGATTAGTAAATACTAGATATCACACGTAGTAATTTAATCAGCTGTGAGTTTTCAATGTAAATCTAGATCTGGCTGTGGAAATTAGAGGGAATTTTCGTCGTGTTTTGGGGTTAACGAGTAAAATATTCAACATCTCAACTCGTGAAGTTCGCAAGGTCATAGGAGATAGGGTTTGATCAATATCTGCGTAATGAGGTGTCGGTCGACACTGGCGCCATTAAAATCCCGGTGAAAGCACCAACAGAATAAGGAAACTAATTTAAACGACTTGACACTTAGCTGTTAGAGTGAGGTGGAATGGACCACACGCAGCAGAAGAGTGTTGGGAAATTTCTCTATAGCATCAATAGGTACTAACTTTTACATCACGCACTTTCCTTTGAATAGTAGTATTATCTTAATCCAATGCCAATGAAGCCGCAGTCTTCTTTGTAACATCCGTTTCCTCGTATCGAATTTTCAGTTCTGAATTGTTTTTCCTCTACGTAGTGGTAACACGTTTGTGTTACGTCACTTCTATGACACAGTCTTCAATCATTAAAAGTCGTGAGTAATCCTTGCGTAAATCAGTGTTTTACGGCACAGTGTTATCGCGCCGTCAATTTAGCATGACCATCAGTCTGTTTGAACGCTGATAGCGGCGAAAATATCCAGTTATGTGTTTCATTACGAGAATACTCACAAAATGGCTCAATAAGTTCATGAATTTAATGGCCGTAGGTAGTCTTGCTAAATGTTTATTAAGAGATCTTGTCGTACTTGGTAATTTTCATAATTATCACCCTTACAAACCTGATTCACGATAAGCTGGACATATTAGAATATTCTGAATCGTTTGTGAATTTAAATCCTGCGCTCCATCAAATTGAAATCTTATCTTGTGCGGTTCGTTCTTCTAATTGTGCAATCAATTCGTTGATTCGAGATTATCGCTGTTGTTTATAATTTTGATTACATTAGTGGTTTTATTTGTGTGCAGGTGGTGATCTGCGGTGCGGTGCCATCGATGGTCCGGTCGGTTCGCCTCTACAGCCAGTGCTCCCATATGTACGTCAACGTGTTTCCAAACGGTACCGTCATGGCTCGCTCCGATGGAAACGACCAGCGTAAGTACCTTCTGTATTCAAAATTTTACATCCTAGTTAATATGTGACTTTTACTGCATACTTTGCTAAGGACATCAAATCTCCATTGTGAGAATACTAATAAAGTTGAATGCAGTAAAATTACCATCATAACAGTGATTATAAAACTAAACAACGTAGACCGTGCACATAATATTTAGTTGCTATAATAACAAAGCGTAAATATTATAAATAAAATATGATACATTTACCAAAAAAAACTGCTCAAACACTTACAGCTAAAACTGATAAAAACAAGGAAACATAATAGCAAATTCAGGTTGTAAAACTATATCGATCCTGACACTGCAAAGTAAACATGAGGTTATGATTCACAATGCCCGATTACAATTATCAATTACCCCCAATTGAATTACGAACGCGAGGACAATACTGACGTTAGCTGTTGAATAAGTAATGCTATAATTGACGACAGTCAACCGTTTAGTTCAAAAGCGGTTGTGATGGAGCAGAGATATGCAAACCGTGGGCTGTATTTCTCTTTTCGTGGGACTGGGAAATTAGGTGGTGGTAACTTAGAAAAAATATCTGTTGGCTACGGCTTCCGTTGTTAGTGTCATGGCAACAAGAGTTCAATATCAATTGGAGAAATTAATGAAAAGAAACATCTACGTGATATAGATATAAGTTAGTAAAAGAAAGAACAGCAAAGTAGAGCTTCAGCCATGATTCGCTGCTACTTATTTTATCTCAAAAAAGGTTGAGTACCGCTGCTATAGGTAACAGGTGTGTCCTTTCGCTTACATTTTTTCAGTCGCCAACTGAAAACAAAATCAAAATGGTAAAATCGTTTACATATTTACAGCTGCTTATTCTCGCGGTAATAGTTAAAGACTCAGATGGGGAATTCCATGAATAATGGACTGTGGACATAATAAATTAATTGCTTTTCCGATGTTAAGTATTGTGTTAATCCGTTGACTGATACTTCATGACCAATTAAGAGGATTGACATAACTAAGGGGTTTTTTATAATGATCACGTTAGTAATCACGGAAATGTAAATCTTAGGTCGGAAATACGTCAGTGATTTGACTAATCGGAACGCCAGCGCCGCCTAGCGGCATTCGACAGAGTCTACAACAGAACGCTCGGACCGGAGCTAAGCAGAGTTCATCGGTGGCGGTAAAGCAGTGAACACGTTTGAAACTGTCGCGCATTCCGAATAGTCATATCGTGTACCTACAGTGTGTGAATTGCTAGTGTCATTAATTTGATAGTAAATTATAATGTGATCTGAACTGTAAACGGTTTTTCTATTACACAATAACCAATACTACCCTCAGTACGCCCACAGTAGTTAAAATATGGCTGATAATAACGAAAGAGACACCTACCCTATCCGTCATACATATAAACAAAATGTACATTTTTCTATCATGGACGATATGGATTTCTATTGCCATACAACTGCCAGAAATATTTTGATAATATTTAGGGCAAGGCCAACTATTGTCCCTTTCGGAATCCCTTCACGAATATTGTTACCATCAGTAGAGTAGTCAATATAGTTTGTTAATTTCAACTTTACTCACACACGAGGCCTAAATGTAACACTAGGAACCTTTCTTAAACAAGTAAAGAAAGTTACACAAGAAGTGGAACTCAAAGATGTACTATGAAGGCTGCATTCGCTAACACAGTAAAAGCACGCGGTGTAATAGTGTGTAGGGGCTAGACGTGAGAAACTATAGGAATATGTCAATACTTGACGGGTCAACGGCCAGTCACCGCAACAGGTACAGACCACTGTGCGATATAGTAACGGGTACAGCATTGCTACGAAGTTATGACTGTGAAATGTGACTGTTCTTAGCGTTTCGCATATTTATACCTGGTTTATTGGTGAAAAGGACTTAGTTCAAGGATTTCTTGGATTCCAATAGCTTTTTACTTGATAACGCATGCTGTTTTGGTATTTTCATTGATTTGTTTGTAAACAAGGTGCATCAGCGCTGTCAGTGATCTGCAATAGCTGTAGAGTCAGATGTCTTCTGTTCATGAAGTTTTCAAATGTTTACACATTTGTGTCTGGTTTCCTTTTTGGGTCTCCTAGTATTTTCAGTAAATGCTTCAGATGCAAGTACTAAACAATTCTAATTAATTTGAAGATTCTTTGAATTTACTTTTTATATTCTAATAATCCCAAATTATGAGACAGCAAAATTCATACGGATGCTAAATGTTTTACTTAATAGTCACCAATCTGTAGAGTCATGAGTTTTTATTAGATCCTCAAGTGCATAATGAATGCATTCTGTTATAAACTTTTAGTGTGATAATTTATAACAAAAAGCCGCACGGTGATGTTTTTTGCTATAAACCAAGCAATAATTTAAGTCTGAGGTAACAACTTTTTTGGTTATTTTCTATCATTATTCCTCCCAGTTCCAACAAAAACATTTGCAAAAACTCCCCTAACGACATCGGCGATAAATTGACGACTTTTTCTATTTATACAAGACTTGGCTTTTAAGCCGAGCTTGGCAAGTGAAGGGCTTTCATTTTTTCTATTATTTGACGAAAGTAGTGTTCGCGAATATGTAATATTATTCTTACTTGCGAATTACTTAATGTTTGTGTTAGGACGACGCAACTATGAACGTCAGCGCTTGTTTAAATTTGCTTTCACCTTTCGTTATTTTTGGACTTTGGTTATTACACGTATTACGACAAAGTGTTTTGTGTAATAGTTAACTTCTAAGGGAAGGTTTTATCTTGAAGTAATCACCTTCGTTCTTGAGTTTAAATTACTTTCAGAATCTGCTTACACTTCATTTTGAAATATCTAATTGTGTTTCGCAGAAATTGCATTTTAAATATTCATTATTTTATTTTACCTAGCGTTGTCTGGACCAGTGCCAAGTTCTGCTTTCCAATTAAGTCTTCTCTTTTTGCTGTTGTTCTTACTATTTCAAAAGTAGAGGCATTAAAATATTCAGTGAATGAATGGAATTTATTTCATGATTTTGATCTATATTTTCCTACGTACTTATGTACCCGTATCGCTGGCATATTGTAATTAGTAAGCGCAAAAGCATCTTTGTCCGAAATTACAGAAAGGAATTTGATGATTACGAAGCATGCAGGCATATTGTGGTGGTGTCTTTTATCTACCTAATTGAAATCCTAAATCGTAGCTTTGAACTTTCAGCTTTATGTCAAAGGTAACAAAGTTGAAATTTCTCCCTAGAATGATTTTAAGTAGCTGTGTTTGTGCACAGCGCACCATCTTACTATTGTGAAGTTCACATTACATCGTACAACGGTCGTACAACTAGTGACCCAGTAATGTCTGCGACAGTTTCGTATCAGCATTTTGACACGTAATTTAATTATGAAGATGTTTGCTTTATAATTGCGTCACCCACGCACAGTTCATTACTTGAACTAAATCGATCATAAATTCTAATATCAAAATTACCACTTACAAAAATACCGACGCTCAATAATGCTATACATTACGTACATTTTTTACATAACATCAATAAATAATACAGAGCGGAAAGCCATTAATTTAATATGAACAATAATCGCGTGAGAATAAACATTTATTTGTTGCCAGAGTAAAAAATTTAATCACTTGACCCGTGTTAGCATACGTGTTAGTTGTGAAGCAATAAAAGAAACTACACAGCCAATATTAAATTTAACGATTTAATATTGCATCGCCAGTTTAGGATGATCTTTAGATTATGATTGTTTATATCAAAATACTAATGGAATGTGGTTCAACTGAGTTTGGTCATTTGTACTCTCCGGACACATTGCACCGCCTACCACCGAATACTGCGTGAAATATGTGACGCTTTTTAATTAAAATTAGATTCGAAGGCACTGATAATGAAATTTAATTATTCCCATCGTGTTAGAAACAGCGACTGGTTGGAACTAACGGCAACAGTGCGGATGCCTCGGGCTTTAAAATATATTTTTGAAAATGGAACTTGGTTAAATATTTATGACGCTTTGTGTCACCAATAAACTGGTTTAAAAACAAATGGGATTGATTTTATTAATCGATTAGTAATTCAAATGTAGAACACTGGAACATGAATCACATTCTTGTAAGAAACCAGTTATTTTTATTGAAATTACTTTCTCTAAGGATAATAAATTATCAAATAAAGAAAAATGTTACTTAACATGTCACAAATAATTTACCGTTATTACAACACAAAGTACATTAACAAGATTAATGCAGAGTCAAAGAAGATTCTTAGGATATCTGCATTCAAAATATTAAAAATATTGAAGGAAAAGCGTGTAGCGCGTATTCTATCATTTCTTTCTGGTTAAAAAATCTTCAACGGAAACCACAAGCTCTTAATCTTTGATAACTCACAAGATGGTTTATTTTTTGTGGCAATTCATCGAAAGATTGTTTGGCGGAACGAAAATTATATGAAATCAATCGACGTAGGCGGTACGGCGCCTACCTAAATTAAGTTGTTACGTTTAAAACATAATAATAAAGGCCCATAAGTTCCTCTGTTTCGCAAAAAATATACCACACGCGCGATCCTCAGCTTCAATAATGTGGTATAATCTAATAGGGAATTAATAACGTAATTTGCGCGCGCATCGAAAAAATAACAGACGTTCTAAATTCGAATGGTTTTTTTCGTTTTTTTTTTCTTTACTGGGGCAGGCCCCTCTAGAGAAACAGCAAAAATTTTGGATGACTCTTTGATAGAATTGTTTTTTTTTTGTGAATGTGTTTAGAGATAACAAAAAAGTTCCTTTTTTAAATGAAGTCATTATATACGGTTTGTTTGCAGTAGTTAGCCACAAGAAACTTGGTGATAACGTTTGATGTTTTGTTAATAAATTGGTAAGTGGCGTGACTTGCATATTCGTTTGTTAGATCCTCAAGTGCATATTTTTGCTTTTGAAGATAAATAAAAAATATGTCAGTAGTGCTCTTCAGTGTTTTATTGATGTTTTTTAATTAATCGCTATTGTTTTCTTTTTTACAATTAATACACAAAAATTATAATTATTTTGTGTTTTTGTTTAATTCTATTCAGTAAGTTCATTTATAAAGTGTTTTCATACGAAATTAAAGTTTGGGTAGCCTTTACAAGATGGCTGTAGTAAGTAGTACCTAGTAACTAATAATTTATCCACATAAATATTTGAATTTTAAGATTAATTATTTCAGTATTGCCACAAAGCAGATTTTTCGTTTATAAGAAAATAATGCAGTAGACTTTTTAAACCCACCAGAGTTAGCTTACATTACGCATTCCACTCGTAATAATATTTATATAAAAAAAACAATATTCAATTATTCATGCATCACATTCAATGTAGGTACCAAAGTTATTTATCAACGTTTTTATTACGTATTTCAATTAATATTAGTAGATATGAATTTCAGGCACATTAATTTATCAAAATAGCAGACAGATACAGTTTATCTGTTGTTTTATTGCTGTTATTATAACATGTGTTCAACTTACAATTACTCGTTGGGTGGTCTCGCGTGTATTTCCAGTGTTGATGTCCGCGAAAAAAACCCCTGTTTTGTAAACATTCGTACTTTGTTGGATATGTTATTGTTATTGCGAAGGGAATGCGTAGTTTGTGCTTTTTTTCGGCCGCCACTTTATATTGGTACTCATTGAAAGTGCGTAAGAATCGATCCTTATTTAAAATTAAATTAATAATTTTGTCGGGACTTTTAAATTAAATATGTCACGAAATTACCTTTTAAGACCAGACACTCCAAAGGCAATTTCCACGCAAACTCCGCCCCCATGCACCGCACCACTCCACTATGTGCTAAACGCTAACACATAAGTAATAATGCTGAATATCGCGTGCGCTCTTTGATTGTGTTCATGCACGGAACTAAATGTCGTGAGTCTCAATTCTTTTTTCGTTTATAACTTAAGTAATAATTGATCTAGAGATTTTTTTTCTTATATCTGGATAATAAACTATATTTTCTTGCTGTCAATAATTATTTTAAACATAAAAGCCTAGTAATCTTGTTTTTGTTTCCAATAATCTTTAAAAAAGACCTGAAAATAAATCGATCGAAAATGTTCCAATTACGTAACTGTCTTAAATATGGAAACAAAAAGATCCAATAAATCATATACCTACTAAAGTTCCATTTTGATTGTATGCGTGAATTTTTCAGAATATTAATGCAAATTAACACACAATTCAGGGAGCCTCCTCTTAATCGTATGAATAATATAATAATAAACAATATTGACAAAACTGTTCCCAAGGTCAATAAAGTGACCTAATTAATTGTTGTAACGGGAGATAAGAATGTTGATATTAAGACACCCGCTTATACGGTTTTTCCTAAAGCCATGTCAATAACAATATTTGCTGCCTGCCGTCTCGGAGCTCTACATAATAATGAATAATTCTAAAAAGAATACCTTCCTACAACGATATTTTTTTGAGTGAAAACTTCTTTAGGTGCATTGGGCATTTTTGAGATGGGGAAAAAACAATTGAACTCGCGACACCGTTACCGACACCTCATTTTTGTAAACGCGATTGTGCTTTTTATTTATATTATACGGATCAATGTTCTATGTAAGTATTTTTACTTTAAAGGTTTTGGATAGTTTTTTTTTGTAAACGCGATTGTACTCTTTATTTAGATGACGTTACGGACCAATATTCTATACAAGTATTATTCTTCCACCAAGGCGATCTTGCTCAAGTTTTCACTTCTGTCGGCACTCCCGGAGTGCCACCACTTTTTTATTCATTTTTTATTTCATGGATGAAAAAGGAAATTATTTCTTTACAATCAAGAAAACTGTAAAAAACATCGAAATAAACGATTTTATCGTATCTTAAGAGTTTAGGCTGAATTTGGCATTTATCTACATATGCGTTTGACCTGATTCCGATTGCCGCGACAATCCATACCCATCCATATCACAAGATAACGTGAAGCAGTTCCAATCACTCTTATTGTTTAAGTTAAAGAGATTATTTTTGCTTGACTGAGTTACATTGCAAAGGTTGTTAATGCAATATTGACATAGTTTTTGGTAAAATCGTCATGGATTTTACCCACTCCTGTTAGGTATAGATTTGTTAGACACGTTAGTCATATTAGGTATATCTTTACTAGGTCAATTTGTAGGTGAAAGTGTGGTTTTGTTTTCAAAGATCCCACTGCTGGGACACAGGCCTCCTCTCTTCGAGAGGGAGTGGACTTTAATCCACCACGCGGGCCCATTGCGGGTTGGTAGATGTCACATGTCTTCGAATTTTTGGTTCTAGGACATGCCGGTTTCCTCTCGATATTTTCCTTCACCGTTTTGAGAGCAGTGGTGATGAAATTATTTGCACAAAGTAAAGCGCCTGCCTGTGTTCGAACCCATGACCTACACTGGGCAACCCCTGAAACAAAAACATACATACACCTATGAGTTTTTAGCCTAGGTAATTTTTTGTAGCAAAACATAATCGTCTACGAACTGCAAAAATACTATTATTTGATTTTGATACTATTATTTTATTTGATTTTGATGAAATTTTACACCAGATCCAGATAGGTTGAGAGGAAGGGAAAACGCAGGACTATTTTCAAAAACAACAAAATGCATATTTAACGTCTGCTGGTATCTACAGGCACTTTCAGACTTTAAAGAACCTAAAGACTTAAAGGTTTGTCTGAGTCTCCCTGCCTGCCTAGCCTTTTCCCAACTATGTTGAGGTCAGCTTCCAGTTTAACCGGATACAGCTGAATACCAGTATTTCACATGGAACGACTGCCTATCTGACCTCCACAACCCAGTAACTGGGTAATACGATACCCCTTGGTAAGACTGGTTGAGCGACTTTCGGGCTTCTGACGACCCGTAACGACTGTCAAACATCCACGAATGACAGCTGGGACCAACGGCTTAAAGGTTTGTCTGAGTATCAGTGTCTTATCACCAAAATATTTTGAACAAACAAAATAATCACTTAAATACCTGACACTACTAGTATTATTCAGACACAATATGATCTTATCGCTATTTTGCGAATATTAGAGATCAGACTAGGGGGCGTCTAGTGTGTCATGTGCCAGATTCTACGTAAACACTGATAACTTAGGGGTGTACCACACACTATTTTATATGCGGAAATATTCCGCCCGTAAATCGCCCGATATCAGAAGGTCAATTCCTGTCAGGTCAATCTCTTCTCAGCGACAATCAATGTCGAAATCTTGTCAAAAATGTAGCAATAATAAAATGGGTTAAATATGGGGAAAAGTTAAAAGGAGAAAATTTATACCCAAAAAAAAAAGTGGGTTATTATCAAATAACTTCTCTAGGAGGGCGTGTCAGACTCCTACTGACCAAAACCCACCCGTGTCCCTTCGGTTGCCATGTGGTTAGATGCAAATATTCTTAATTGCCCCTCTGATGTTGTATCACTGTCTTTACAGTTACTCTGTGGCAATTTGGTGTCGAGAGAAAAACTGCTTTTACTTCGCTACGAAAGCGTAGCGCTGAAACTGGCGATTCGTAGCAAAGCAATATCATCACTAAATAAAGCTACGCTACTTTCAGAAACGGTTATTTCCGATATACATTTTGAATCTATACACAATAACGTTAGTTGTTTGACACACACGGATAGAACATGACCTGGGTTGGGACATAGTATATTTTTTATTCCGGTAGTACATTTCCGAAAACCACGCAGGCGAAGCCGCTGTTAGAAGATATTATTTAATCATTTGCACGAAAGACAGTATTAAAACCCGAACCTGACATCTGAAAAAAGCAAGACTCTATGCTGTTATTAGTATTGAAAAAAACACGTAAAAATTCGTACCTGAGCTCCCTAACTATATTCTAAAGGTATCAAGCATATCTCGTATTAGTGTCAATGCCATATAATGTTTGTGGTCACATAATCTAGTCAGACTCGACGGTAACTTGATATTAGTATCTAAGCTAATGTAATGTATTGCTGGTCTTAGGATGCGATTAGATGGAATCCGTTGAACAGACTGTAGGGTATTTTAGGATCAATTATTAATTATTTGTACCTAATGTACCTAACCTTGTGGCTAAGAAATAACAGCCGCACGGGTCGATCGATCAGGTTAAGCTACGCTTGCCGCGGTTGGTCCGTGGATGGGTGACCATATTAACATACCAGGACCTTTCCATGCCTCGGAAAGCACGCTAAGCCGTTGGTCCTGGCTGTCATTGCAGATCTTTGACAGTAGAAGCCCAAAAGTCTGACAACCAGTCTTACCAAGAGGTATCGTGTTACCTATTAACTAGGTTGTGGAGGTCAGATAGGCAGTCGCTCCATGTAAAATACTGGTATTCGGCTGCATCCGGTTAGACTGAAAGCCGACCCCAACATAGACGGGAAAAGGCTTGGCAGATGATTTGTACCTAATACAACTATGTATTTAAGTGGGTGTTTAATAACAGAAGGTCGATTCCCTTAACCCTTAATTTGTCGCGTCTAAAAAGTTACGTAAACGGTCGTGTGGGGTGTGTGACACCCCAAATTTGGTCATAGACATAAAGTACGACATACATGCTGGATCAGTATTTTATTGATACGAATCTTTTTACTCACATATTAACTAACTTTAAGCATTAAAAACGTTCAAAATCTAGTCGCAGTCTTATCTCAGCAACAAAATACCTCTAATTTCTTTACATTTTTGACAGTGATTGTCAAAAATGTAAGGAAATTAGAGGTATTTTTAAACGATTGAGTCCGAGATTAGAATGCAAACGTTCTTAAAAATACAGGAATAGTCCCTAAGTTAGCTTTATTATTTATGCTTTAAATTATTGGAAAATTAATAACGCGGTTTTTATCCATTCATTTACAATGGGCACTGTTTTTTTTTGTGAGAGTACTAGTAGTAAATAGAGAGAGTAGTAGTAGTAAATAGATTACATGTAAAATTCATGCAATTCAATTCAAAATATTTTATATCACATAAACCTACAACAAGGGGACTTATGGAACGTCAGAAGCTAGGTGCACGGTTCCAATATGTCGTTTCCTATGGAGAAGAGCCGGAAAGAAACCCCGCGGTTACTCTTTTAAAAACAAATAGCTTTCATCCGAAACCACAAGAATAACTCTCAGTTTTAATTTTAACCCATAAATAGATACATTATAACAATGGAATTTAAAAAATAAAGCAATTAAAATTACCCACTTAGTTTAATAATTGGCAATACTAAGTATTATTATGTTTTGGTTTTCAGTTACAAAAACGAGTGATTTTAAAGTTCCAGTACCTACTATTTTTTGTCGTCTCTCCAGTAACTTCATAGTTTATTGTTCTTCAAATGGAACCAGACGTTCAGAAAGATCATTAGGAAAATTAAAATTAACACCATTCTCAGAATCCAGATGATTAATTTTATCATCATTAAACAAAATGTCTTCTTGACACTTTTTGTCATTCCCAGTTCACGGAAAACCAGTAGCATCTGACATTTGAAGTATTGATATTTGACGAACCATGATATTTGTAATATTCAAATGGCTACACTGAATTATTAAACGTTTGTTACCAAACCATCGCCGTCGATGTGAAACCGCCTCAAAATGTCAGGATTCTTGCAAAGTACCTAGGTAAACTGTTGTGACTTGTGACGTTGTTCAACACGAGGAAGATTGACAAGGAAAAGACGTATGAAGGTTTTATAGCTCGTAATTCATATAATATCTACAATAAATGTATCAAATCCTAACTATATATATTATAATTATATCCTAACTAATATTGTAAATGCGAAAGTGAGTTTGTTTGTTACGGTTGAACGGATTGGGATGAAATTTGGCACATGGGTAAATCATGATCTAGGGAAGGACATAGGATACCTTTTATCCCGATATTCTTACGGGTCGAGATTTATACGAGGGAAACCGCGGGGCGCAGCTACTAATAAATAGAAAACAAAGTTGCTTTTCGTGTATGAATTTTGATGTGGTTTTCATCATCATTTAGTTAGAGAATTTATTCCGGAAGGTTTAATAATGTATTTAATCTAGATTAAATTTGATATGCTATAACTAGTAATAGCACATAAATCTCAATGTTTTGACCTGTCGCCATGATGTGGCGACATGTCAAAACATTGAGATTTCTGTATTGTACCCTTTGATATACTAAAATTGTACCCGTGCGAAGCAGGGGCGGTAAGCTAGTAAGCCATAATAGGTGATCATTGTATAGAATAGTTCGACGAATACATTATTTATTCACATGATTATAAAGGAATGTCCAGTAATTATATTAAACAACTCGTTAGTGTACATTTTATTGCTGTATTGATACTTTTCGTAATTAATACACATTTGTTAAATGACGAACAAAACAAGTGTGCAGACGAAACGTGGATTATGGCACGTATTTTTGATTTCCATTCAAAATATGCAGGGTTTTTCGTTTCATTATTAAGTTTATTAGAATCGGTATTGATTCTATGAATCCAGTGTCATTTCTGTCATGTTACTCATTGTTTTCACACCTTGCTAATATATTCTTACAATCATCTGAATACCTGGTAGGAGTTTGATTTTTATTATACCCTTGAAAATTACGATTATTGATGATGACTAATGATTATGATAAATTACCCAAAAACCCAGAGATTAATATACGATTTCTGTAAACAAATTGATACTTCCGCCACATGTTTTAAAACAGATGTTGACATTGTGACGATTAAAAATTATTGAAAATGATCAGCCTAATTCAATCATTTTCAGGAAAATCTTCTGGTCAATGCGTAGTCCACCAAATCTTTGTCGTTATTGGGATTTTCAATGTCGTCACTGAGTGTTTTAGATAGAAACTTCATCTCCATCTATTATGGTATATAGTCATCGTCTAGAAATACCTTGTAGATTTTTTATTAGAGCAGGCTCTATCCACTTAATTTGACCATTATGTTGATTATCTGCCTTTTGATCCAAAAATCGATACCAAAAAAAACGATTACAGCAACTTAGAAAAAAGTTTTTGGAATTCGGAAGAATTTTCCTGAAAAACTTTAGCTTAGCTAAGCAAGCTAGTTTTAAAGAGCTTATAAAAATAAAATAGTAAAAGTAGACTACAAAACCGCTACTATTTCTAATCCCACTGTACTCAACCATGTTGAAACGAAAGCAAACCAAGGAACAATTCATAACTTTCAAAAGTATGAAGTCGTCTTAGATTAAGATAGAGGCACACTAAAGGATTTCAATGGCGCGCGTAATCCATGTTTATAGTGCCTCTGTAGGTACATATCCTGTCGCCGAGAAGGCGCTAGGTGCACGTTTCCATTGTTATGGAAACTCCGGAGACGGAAAATTACGTGACGGTGGAAAAGAGAGGGACCTTTTGTAAACTTGTACATGATAAATCGGAAATTGGAACTGGAAGTAGGTATATTAAGTTGGAGATTTTCTTTCTGAGCTATTCGCTATTAAAACCAGTATAGTAGGTGTATTGTGGAGGGGCTTGTGGCTAAGTAATAACAGCCGCACGGGTCGATCATGAGTAGGCGCATTGTCACTAACTACTTGCAAATCTGCTTCACCTTTTATAAATTTTTTGAGGCAACTTTTCGTCAGCAAAATCCTATTTGTCTTGCGGTGTTGTATTTTTGCATTATCGCCATTGCCACGCGTTTTGATAAAACTTTTGCATCACCCACCGAAATCCACTACCGACGTGTTTTCTGTTAGAATTTCAACTTCATCTACCACTGTTTCAGCAGTGCTCTCACCCTAAACAAAGTGACAACGAAAACGCACTCACTACTAAAGCGGTCTGGAATTTAACACAAGATTCCAGACAAATACTTACCTACCGCAGCGGCTGTATCCTGTCGGATTTGGTCAGATTACGCGCGTTATCCGCAGGGTTAAGATGCGTCGTACGCGCTTATACCAGTTTACATCTGTTTATCTGTCTACGACAGCTCTGTTAACTGGGATTTCGCTTTATCAACAACTGTAATTAGTATGTGGGAATCCGGTTGGTTAATTTAAATGGGACTGGCGCCGGCGTGAATTTAATTCTAATTTTATGTATTGAATGTCTCTTTTTTATTTTATGGAAGCATTATTGTCAGTATTTTAGAGAAGTTTATGCGATCCACGGTTTATTTGTAACTTAGGGCCGGCGCCCACTGGCGGCACGGCAGGGCAAGGGATTTTTATGCGACGAATAGAAATATAACTTAATAGGATGAAAATAAAATTGTTATTGAAAAAAAAAATTTTTTTTTTGTTAGCCTACACTGTCCCACTGCTGAGCAAAGACGTCCCCCAAGTCCTTCCATGTATCCTTTTCCAGGGTCACCTCCATCCAACCCTTGCGGTACGCGTCTAGGTCGTCTCGCCACCTCTTCCTGGGCCGACCTCGGCGCCGCCGTCCATCCTCAGGCACCCACCGTGAGGAGATTGTTGCCCAACCGTCACGATGCATACGGCTAACATGACCCGCCAAAAATTTCATTATTTTATTAAAATTCCTTGCTGTGCCTCCGTGCCGCCAGTGGGAGCTGGCCCTTACTTAGGTAGTTTTTTCCTTTTTGTATTATTTATCTAGATATTTTTTTACTGAAACGAGAAAACATAAAGAACAAAACATAAGATGTATTCTACACTATAACAATCGACACCTCATCACATTATCATAACGTGGATACGTCAAATCGTTACGTAAATCAATGTTTACAACTAGATTACAATGTCCAAGGCTATAGACAAAGTCGTATACTATCAAATATAACAGACATACTGGCAACACTACATGTGGCATAAATTAGTTTCTAACAATATCTCCTTAATGTCGAACAATACTAACATTAATGACTTGAAAAATACATTTTAGACATTTATACGTTTTTTATTGTGTAGGTATTTTGTGAATAAATTTTCATGCCATTTATGAAGTTAAGTTATTACTTATTGTTGCATTTAATAGAGGGGATTCCTAGAAACATTGAAAAGCTTGTAATGTTTTGTAGTTTCTGTAAGGACAGTCACGTGGGTAGGCACTTTTATGTATGTAGTAACTAGGTAGGTACCTACTTAGGTAGGTCCTACAACCTACCACTTAACAGTTTTCACTATATATTTTTGTCATTTCGAGTGCAACTTTCACAATGAAAATGGCGTAAACAAAATTATAATGAAAACGTTTTTGATAGTAAAAATCTTTCCTCTTGCTTTCCTGTAATCAAAATCAAAATAAATTGAAATAATCACATCTGTGGGAGTGATTTCGTGAAAAGGGACGGAAGTGTGTCACAGGAAGCCGGGGAAGCGCGCGCTATTTGATTTGACCAATGAGCGCGCGCGGTGCTAGAGTTGGCTGTCAGAAACGACCTTGACGAGGCTCCACCCCTTAAATGTTGCTTATTACCTTAATGTTGCTTATTACCAAGATGAGATGTCAGATGTTACACATCATATACAACTACTGTAAGGCTCGCTTGTTTTTTTTAATTTATACTTTGTGAACAAACCGATCTCTTTCGAATTTTGCGTTCTTTACGTATTACTAAGTTGATGGATCGATTTCCGATCTCACGCCAACTGTTATCAAAACCTCCATTCATAAATGCCACTCCCTGAAATCATCTTATTAATAAAACGATTAGAACGAATTCCTTTTACATACTGCAGTAATTAAGTAATAATTTGTCAAAACAATGATAATGCATTGCAGGTGTGTCTTAATAAGTAGGATTATAATGTTTGGTATCAACGATTTAAGAACCACAAATTACATAATACAAGCCGTATTATGTAATTCATTACATCGATACATTAATTTAGGTACCTATGTACTCTTCATTCATAAAATTTTCTACCTACTTACACATGTGCTTGTAGAAATATTGCGAGCATCGATATGCAATACATTGTAATTCCCAAAAAGGTCCCTGAAAACAGGCAATTGTTAACTAAGAAATAAATTAAAGCCTAGGAAAATACCTTTAAGACCTCAAACGGCGAAAATATTCGAATCTTATTGGGTGTAATATACATTTTCGAGTCATTTAGGGTTGAAACTCTAGGGCCTCGGTGTACGAGTACCCACTTGATTTTTCGAGACATCGCCAAGCGGTTGGTCGACTCTTCATGTGACTAGAGGGCTGGCCTATTTTTTGGCAAAAAAATCAGCATTGTCATACAACGTGGCAATGCTGCCAGCCTTTTGGGCACTTTTCTTGTTGGCAGTGCTGCGGGTGAATTTTTGATTCCCTCTGATTCTTTCCCCTCCTTTTTAGGGTTCCGTACCCAAAGGGTAAAACGGGACCCTATTACTAAGACTCCGCGGTCCGTCCGTCTGTCTGTCTGTCCGTCTGTCACCAGGCTGTATCTCATGAACCGTGATAGTTAGACAGTTGAAATTTTCACAGATGATTTATTCCTGTTGCCGCTATAGCAATAAATACTAAAAAACAGAATAAAATACATGTTTAAGGGGGCTCCCATACAACAGACATGATTTTTTTGCCGTTTTTGTAGATAATGGTACGGAACCCTTCGTGCGCGAGTCAGACTCACACTTGGCCGGTTTTTTATATTCATGTACTTATTATTATTTTAAAACTGAGCGTAAATAATTTGCAACATACTTTTTCTAAAATAACTAAAGACTCACTTCAAATTGCCTACAAAGAATTTAAATAAAACTAGAAAAACAAAACAATTAGCTGCACAGACTATGGCCATAGCTTGCACTATGCTCTTTAGACCCAACATATGACTACCTACGATTCAAACTAAAATCGATGTTTTCCACGTTCTGAATAAAGTAGGTACCTAGCTAGAAAGGTAGGTACCTAAACAATATCTACAACAAATCACCTAGGGCCAATTATTGTTAGCATTATTACAGTAAGGGAGGATAATATATTTGAGCAAAACCTGCCGAGATTCATTCAAATGGCTCAAATAATAATTAAAAAAGTCCGACATTATTGACGTTGTCAAGTTTATTTATGGGTTATATCAAACAAAACGAATCAAATACGGATAAGTGGGCAGACGCTAGGACGTGAATTTCCCGTCCGTCTTTTTTACGTATCGAACACGAATCGAATACGAGCCAGATACGGATAAGTGTGCAAACGCCCTTATATATTAGTAGATAATTCTTTGTAATTTTCCTTACAGAACATTTTAATTTTTTGTAAACTGTGGACATTGTGACTTAAAACATAGCCTTGGATGATTATGTTTATGTATTATAATTGTGGTTTAAATAAATAAATAAATAAAAATATTTATAAAACATTGTTCTGTCTGTCTCTGTCAAATTCAAAATCGTGAAGCGCTTTATGTATTGAGTTTTTTGTGGTATAGGCGGGCCTAAATGACTGCACCATGGCTTAGTGGTCGCAAGTCGCAAGCATGATTGAAGAGCATGGGGTCCGGAGTACCATTCACATGCTTGCATAAACATTTAAGTTCTCAATAGCTTTAGAGAAGTTCCATTGGGAGAATCTCAATAAAACAAGTATAAATAGCCTTCTTTTTTTTTTTTTTTTTTTTGGGTGGGAAATTTTCAAATAACTTCTCCCGCTCTGGGTGGAGCGGGAGGGCGTGTCAGACTTACTGACTAAAACCCACCCGTGTTCCTCCTATGCCATGTTGGGGGCCACGATATCCCTATCGGTCCATATTCGCAGCCCCGGCAGGCATTGGCCCTAGCGGACCCCGTCAATTCTGCTGACATCTCTTTGAGGCGCGCGTGGAACACAACGCGCCGTCGACCCGGGCTTGGTCCTTATCGGACGGCGAGCTACCCATTGCTCACCGTCCGCAAGCCCGCGCCTACGGTGGCCGGAAATCTTCCTGCGATTCCCGACGCCTAGGGCGTCTCCTCCTGCGGCGGTTAGGGGCGCGAGGGCGCGAAAGTTGCCTCTCCCTCACGCGCTCCGCCTCCTCCTTCGCGAGCATTACTGCTTCGCAGAAAGAGGTGACGGCCTCCCATTTCCTCTCGCTCCGTAGCATGGCCCGAATCAGGGCCGGACGCGAGAGATCACCGCCGCCGATCGCATCCACGAGGACACGGCGATGCCCTGCCCAAGTATAAATAGCCTGGAATCTCAATTTTAGCCTGATATATGATAATAAACTTGCCTCCTATATCATAAGACTTAAACATAACTAGGAAAATGTGGCTTATACACCTCTGCTTACCCCTTTACGAAATACAGGTGGATTAAAAGTAAAAATAGAAAAATAAGATAAAATTAATGAAAATAGGATAAAAATAAATGAAAATAAGATAAAAATAAATGAAAAAAGATAAAAATAAATGAAAAAAGATAAAAATAAATAAAAAAAGATAAAAAAAAATGAAAAAAAAAAAAAATGAAAATAAGATAAAAATAAACAGTGTATATGTCCTGTACTGTTTATTTTTATCTTATTTTTTGCTTTTATTATTAATTGATTAAATCTAAATAACTTAATTACCTATTAAGCACTTTTTACATGGAACATCATTCCATTCTGTATCTGCAGAGGGGCGTTGTTAGCTGCGCTACAGTTTATACTTTTGCAACTATCATCGTTTTACTTGATGTACTTAGTCTTGTGTTATTGTTCCGAAAAAAACTTCAATCATTTTATTTAATTTTAGGTTACAAACATTAAATGTAAGTAATTGTTAACGCGATAATGGAGATGTTGCTCTAGAGAATTCAGGTAACAAGTACAAAGATTACGGCGATATCGTTATCGGCTCGATAGCCAGTCATTGACCCGAAAGTGGCTACTTCCAAATATTTATACTTACTTTCTAGAAAGTTCATAATATTTTGTGTTTGAATTTGATTTTGAGGAAATTGTTTTAGGGAAGTCGTTCTCCTTTTCTTCAAAATCATTTGTCACATTGATTTTTTTCCCATTTTCTTTCTCTTCTTAAATTGCCCAATGATGACTGGTGTAACCTTCGTCTGTGCATGTTGTTCTTCCTTATTAGGAATGACAAAAAAAACAGTGGCACTCCGGGAGTGCCGATAGAAGTCAAAACTTGAACAAGATCGTCTTGGTGGAAGAATACTTGTATGGAACATTGGTCCGTAACCTTATATAAATAAAGAGCACAATCGCGTTTACAAAAAAAAAATACTTTCAAAACCTTTAAAGTAAAAATACTTGCATAGAACATTGATCCGTAACAAAATATAAATAAAGAGCACAATCGTGTTTACAAAAATGAGTTTAATTGTTTTTTCCATCTCAAAAATGCCCAACGCGCCTAAAGAAGTTTTCAATTCAAAAATTCTGAAAGTCTCCGTGAAAGCCCTTTTCAAGGTATTTTTATAACAGTAAGTACTGATTGCTGCCACAGTCAGCTTTGCAGCGTTCCGGTTTAGAAGATACTCTCTGAATTCAATACAGTTTATGCTCCAGCATACCTCTTGGTTGCATGTGTCCACACGTACACAGACGGCGTTAGCTCCTTTCCACCAGACGGGTCGTTAAATAAATCAGTCTAGGACCAGCCCAGGAAGAGGTGGCGAGACGACCTAAACGCCTACCGCAAGGGTTGGATGGAGGTGGCCCTGGAAAAGGATGCATGGAAGGATTTGGGGGAGGCCTTTGTTTGCCCAGTGGGAAAGTGTAGGCCATAAAAAAAAAGTAAAAGGGCCTTTGACCAGTCCATGACTGTGTACCTACTTATCAACACCAACGTTTCTCAAATCATTCACCAATTTCTAGCAGCAAACTACTAACTTAATGACTTTACTAAAGTTTAAAGAAGCTTCAAGTGAAATTACAAGCGTCGGTCGGCACTTCAAAGCATGTTTACTTTACCAACTCGAGATTATGTTGTCTTTACAAAATTAGCCTATTACGGAGGTTGGGCAATGTGTACTCGCTTCGTTACGTCTGAAAGAAAGTCCCATCGACCTTAAGTCGGCCATACGGCCCGTAGGTCAACCCACTAAGGTTTTTGCGTAAACATGGGACATGGGAAACTAATATTTGGATTTGGAAAACTTTGATGAAAAGAAAATAAGCTTCGTAGGTGCCGCCATTGGAATTTTTCCATTAGAGTTTCCTTAGTAGCAGCTCGGAGTCTGGATTTGTGCATCGTTGAGAGCAATAAGCTCGCCCTCTATAACATGGAACTTAAGGATATCTATGGATAGGAGCAGGTACTATATAATACACTCTATCTCTTCGTAAATACAGATGGATGTAACGTTATATCTCTGAAATTTCAAGAATTATTCCAAAATTATTCAAACAATTTTTTATCAAGAGAATATTATTTATCTTGTGATTTGTAATACTCGTAGGCATTGTAAAACTAGGTCTACATGTAAACAATGATTTTGTAAAATTATATTTGTTCTATTTTGTTGTCACCATAAACTATGATAAGTAAGCGTTTGTTATGTAATTAGTTTCGATAAAAATCCGAGAATCTAGTTTACTTTTCGCGGTACCTTGAATCTTCAAGTGGCGGTAAAATAAATAATTACTCAAATGTTATTTATTTTTTATTATTATTTTTGTAATATTTACTGTTGTTTATAGCATAGTTTTCATAACGGTTTTTTATGTAGCGTCCCACTGAAGTCCGGCGGAAAAGTTTTGGAACTACATTAAAAAAAATGCAATTTGATGTGATTGGTGTGTGGCGTAGACTCTAATGTATATAAACACAAAAATAAAAACCGGCCAAGTGCGAGTCGGACTTGCGCACGAAGGGTTCCGTACCATTATCTATAAAAACGGCAAAAAAATCATGTCTGTTGCATGGGAGCCCCCTTAAATATTTATTTATTCTGTTTTTTAGTATTTGTTGTTATAGTGGTAACAGAAATACATCATCTGTGAAAAATTCAACTGTCTTACTATCGCGGTTCATTAGATACAGAGCATGGTGATAGACGGATAAACAGACAGACGGACGGACAGCGGGGTCATAGTAGTAGGGTCCCGTTTTACCCTTTGGGTACGGAACCCTAAAAATGACAGAACTACTATTAAAAAATCTATTAAATAACAAAAAAAACTAAGAAACTATTGTAGCATGTACCTACCTAGCACTCGGTAGTGTCTGCCTTTTTTTTTTTTTTTTTTTTTTTTTTTTTTGGGTGGGAAATTATCAAATAACTTCTCCCGCTCTGGGTGGAGCGGGAGGGCGTGTCAGACTCTTACTGACTAAAACCCACCCGTGTTCCTTCGGTTGCCCTGTTGCCGGGGGCCACGATTTCCCTATCGGTTTTCTTCGAACCCCCGGCAGGCATTGGCCCTAACAGACCCCGTCAATTCTGCTGACATCTCTTTGAGGCGCGCGTGGAACACAACGCGCCGTCGACCCGGGCTTGGTCCTTACCGGACGGCGAGCTACCCATTGCTCACCGTCCGCAAGCCCGCGCCTACGGTGGCCGGAAATCGGCTCGCGATTCCCGCCCCGGGCGTCTCCTCCTGCGGCGGTTAGGGGCGTGAGGGCGCGAAATTTGCCTTTCCCTCACGCGTTCCGCCTCCTCCTTCGCGAGCATTACCGCTTCACAGAAGGAGGTGACGGCCTGCCATTTCCTCTCGCTCCGTACCATGGCCTGAACCAGGGCCGGACGCGAGAGATCACCGCCGCCGATCGCCTCTACGAGGACACGGCGTTGCTCCGCCCAAGCTGGGTAGTGTCTGCCTGCAGATGAAAAAGGGTGAAAGTGTTTTTAAAAAACTTTTTTTGTTTTGTAAAACTGAATAACACCTGTAACTAATCCAAGGACTAAAACTAATCTTAACAATTAAGAAGTTAATTACATTAAAATGTGACGTGACGATGTCTTTATATACAAATACGGATTAGATAATGAAGAACATTAAAACACTGCTTCTTGTTATCTTTGCCGTATTTACAAGTGTCGTAAAGGCTAAAGAAAATATTTAGGTAAGCTATTACGTCCTTAATGCTACAGATTAACATTTTTACGTTGGTGATTGTGGAATTGTGGAAGTTTTGAGTAAAATACAACGCAATGTTTTGAATTACATAATTTCAAACTAGTTTACAATTACAATTAGCAGAATATTTAATCACAAATAACACCCTTCCTAAAACTAAATGCATTGGATGGGTGTTTCATAATTGCTGCAGGTGGTCAGACGTCTGTGACGTGCATTGTTCTCAATTAAGTGACTTAGTTTACTTTTTGAGAATAATAATCTTAAACCTTAAGCTAACTACTTCTTTTTCTCTGCTTTGATCTAGCTTGCATAATTATTATAAATATTAATTAATATTGTTTCACTAAATAGCAGCCATCTTTTGAATACTTATTTAAATAATTGACGATCAATCGATTCTGTCACAAACGTTTTGTTTCTAATGTCCTCACCAAACAATATTTCCAGTTTCACACACACACATGTCCATTCACAAGTCACACCAAAATTATAACGAATTTATGTTCCGTTCGAGTCAAAGCATTTTTATTTCTTTTAATGTTAATTGAAATGACACGGCCGGTGTCACAGGCGGCCGTGTCCGCGTACATAGTTTTATTTTTATTAATTCTTTTTATACGATACCCAGCGAGTTTGGTCTTCGAATTCCATACTTCGACTTTTCCCTTTTATATGTTATCTATCGATAGTTGTGTGGTTACATGGTGAGACTATCGCTATTATTTTTGGTATATTTATTTATTTAAACTTCTCACACACAAAAAGGTACAAAGGCGGACTTAATGCCATAGGCATTCTCTACCAGTCAACCAAGGGTGGTGAAGAGATTAGATGGCAGGTGCTCTGTTTGAGACGAACAAAGAAAAAATTATTAAAAATATCATTAGAAATAAAATGTAGGAACAACAGTACATAAATAGGTTGTAGGTTGGTATTTTCCTTGTTCTAAACGCGTGGGAAAAATACAATTTGATTTTGCACGTCGAATAATGCGCATTTTAGTGATAAACAGCACGAAACCGTATCGTAAATATTTGGCATTGGAATAATTATGTTGATAAAGAAAGAAAGAAAGAAAGAAAAAACGTTTATTTGCGGTAAACATGACGCAGAAAAGTATTGTTTAGAATATAAAAATGAAATAAGGTTGGGGGAAGCATGCGTCACATCCACGCAAATCGGCTATCGCTCAGCATTATGCTACGACCCTATGCAAGACAGAGCCCCAGCGCTAGTTTTCAGCGACAGCCGGCGCCGACGTAATGACGTCAACCGGTGCAGCAAACAAATATGACGCTGTATAAGTGCAGCGTACTTAAAGAAAAAAAAATATATATTTTTAATATAGTGTGATGCAATATACTAAATAAATGTAAAAAAAAAGAAATGGACATACTTTATTTCTATGTTACGAGAATATCATCCTCAAAAAAAAAAAAAAAAACGTATTACGTAAAGATTTGTAGCACTCAATGCCACTGTTAAATCTTTCCACTTATATTATTTCGTCTTAGTTATCAGAGCTGCTCATAAAACTTCAGATTTATTCGTTACTTTATCAATTCAATTTAAAACAATGTGTGTGGTCAAAATAAAATATTTCACAGTATCATTCAGTTCATAATGTCAATGTCGATAAGTGAGCCGTCATTAATTATAATGCTTTTGTAGATATTACGTTAATACGGACAAAACTTCAGCTGGTGTATAGACAAAGTGTCTGTGTTTATGTTTGATCTCATTTTAAATGGATAAATAAATTGAGATAATGAACACCAGTTGTCACATTAAACAAATTTTAATTTGCGTTGTATTTAACCACAAAATTTTCCTTAAAAATTTCCGTGACGACAAATATAAAACCTACACGGTCTTAACAGAACACAATTTTCAAAGGAAGAAAAAATAAATAAGTAAAACTTTTTAAAACATAAAGAATAAGAGAGATTAGTGTGTGAGACAGAGAGAGTTATATCTTTCTTTTCTCTCATGTAACGAAATGTGCCTAAACGTGACGCGTCCTTGAAATTTCACTTTCAATTCTCGTTCAATTATCAAATCGATTAAACCAATTTTCACATCAATAATATAATATTCAAAGGAAGATTGAAATATTCGTCCGCCATGTAAGCCGCTCCTAACCCGTCATGTATTCAATGTCCGGCAATAGATTAATATTTATCGACATTTTATTTTTGTACTTTATTAGTGTTCAAATATCATTAACGATTAGTTTGTTGCACCTGACTCCGTTCGTAACCCTTCTACAATATAAATTGAATTTATTACGTGAGCATGGCCATCGGCGTTGATTGAAATTAGAAAATATGCACCTGGGGTGTCGTTATTACTACAGTCAGGAGTAAAGATCGGGAATTCTTTGAATATTTACTTTCTATTTATTAATTCCTACTCTTACGAGTTAATTAATTCTGCTTCGGGAAGAAAGTTTGATTTATATTTCATTAGTTGGTGTTTGTTGTAGTAATATTAGTGTTTTTTAATGTGAACAGCATTTTTTTATAAACAAATGGGTGTAATAAAAATATTAACTGTCGATACAACATTTCTTCCATTCTTGGCCGTGATTATAAAGCTCTGGTTTTAAATAGTTTGTTTAATGTGTTGTTTTCTTTTGTTTCAGCGAATCTCACCATCAGTACGCGCGGTTTCAGCCTAGAACTGCTCATCCACTCTCCAATGCAGGACATGTTCCTTTGCTTCAACCGGTCCCGGCTAGTAGGCAGACGATTGGTAAGTACCTATCAATCATTAAATTAATCCCATTCCAAGCTCCAAATTACTTCTGTCTCACAAAGAGTAACGCTATAAGTTGGTGTTGATAAAATGTTTTAATTGTCAACAGACACGCTTCCAAGCAGAGAGACAACCCAACTGCCTGTTCAAAGAGGAGTTTGTGGACGGCTACAACAGATACCACCTGGTGAAGAACGAAGACCGCTACATAGGGTTCAACCGGCGGGGCCTGCAGCTGCGGCGCGGCAAGAGCCGCCTCACGGAACGACTGCACAAGTGTTTCTCTTTCATGAAGAAGGCCCACGACTTCGATATAAACTTGCACAACATTATGCGCGCCGGCGACCTGTCCAAGTGGCGCCCGCAGCGTAGGCCCCGGCCGTCGCTCAACGCCATCAAGCCGCCGTGCCACGGCACGCGCCACCACCACGGCAGGGCCCAGAGGCGGAGGAACTGCGACGGCACGTAGGCCCCAAGCACCTCAACACATTAGCAGCTCATTTACGCTTCAACGCTTCGCGCGTTCCGTTGCCAGCTGTCGATGGACATTGTGAGTGGACAGAGTATTAGTCAACTATCGCAGTATTATTACAGTGACGTGGACTGGATAGCGTTAGGTTAGCTCGGCCGCGGTGGCCGCGGCGTTTCAAACGCCGCATGAATGGTAGCTGAAGCGAGAGAGCAAACATTTGAATGGGGAAAAAAACGCCGAGCCGGGACGACGTCCGGAGCTGTGAAATTCCTTAAGGTCGTGTAACATCGTGGCGCTCGTTTGCTCTTGTGCCAGCGGTCGGACTCGTGCTCTAAAAGGAAAAAAGGTTTTCTGTGGAAAGAGCAAATAGTTGTCTCGCCAGTCACGAGTGTACCGCCGGACCACCGCTGGTGGAGGCGGCAGACGCGGCAACAACTCGGCACCGCGCGGTAAGTCTGGCCCTCGAGTGCACCGGCTGGCTCGCCATCAGTGTAGCAAAACGCCTTTACGTCAATTCTCAGTGTGTTATTATTTAAAACGCTTTATTATTAAGTACGGATCGTGTTATCTGCTTGTAAATATAATAAAAATAATTGTGTTTACTTATTTATCAAACAAAAGTTAATCAGAAATTTGTAAACGTAGGTGTTAGATGTAAAGTTGTATTAAAATGTTTTGTATTTAATTATGGGTATTTAATCTATCCGACCAACCGCTCTCTTGAGATTAGCCACAGTCGCTATGACCTAGTTTTCTTTACTAACTCCATGTACTGAAACTTTTCCTTACTAATGTTCATTTGAATATATTTTCCGGTCGATATGTGAATTTGATTGCATGATTTCGAGCGCTTTGTATATATTATTTTAAGAGTTTGTATGTGAGTGATAGGTATTTGAATCTCTTTTGTCGAAATCTTCTCGATTTCTGGCGATTCTTATGATGTTCTTTCAATAATAAAGTTGCCGTATTGTGCCGTGTTTAAGTATGCATTTGAGCTGAAACATAGAAGGCGTCAGTGTGTTCTGCTGTTATCCATATGTTCGTCACCGTAAATATATATAAAGGACATTTATAATCTTAATATTTTAATAAGATCTGTGCCATAGTGTGGTGGCAGTGTATCTATGTGTTCGCATTATAACTAGTGTGTTAATTTTGTCTGTAAACTTGGAGTAGATAAAAATATTTAACTTAAGAAAATATTACAGAATTTATTATTCAACTGTGCAGTCATTTTCAAAAGGAACATATGGAATATGACGTAATTTTCTTATAAGCAGTATTCAAATATAATTTTAGTGAAAATGGGAAATTTGTCGATACCAAATTACCTTCAAATGTGCCCACCCCAGAACAAATGCGTACAGCACTATATACCTGTTGGAAATGATTGCAACATCATCCAAAAAATTAGTGAAAATAATATTTGTATCATGTACCCAGTGTATATTCAAATTAAAAGTAAATGTGTCGATTAATGTAGAACATTATAGCGGAGTGAGTAACCCGTCGAATGCGATAACGGCTCTAGCAAGGTTTTTCAACTTTTCACTTAATGCTTTTACAAGAGTCATTAACTTCTTGGCACCATTCGAAAACTAGGCACTAAAATTTCAATACTTGAAAGGAATACAATGAACTAAAATGTTCTCCACTCATTATAATGTTCGACATTAGCCAATAAAGCGTCGCGGAGACGATGTCACCATTCTGTCAATGTGTTAAGTGTATCTGTTGCTTTACATTCCACCATTATTCAATAGAATATAATACATAAAAGACAGACCGTTAAAAGACATTGAAACATTCCAAACAATGTGTAAAATAGTTTACAAAATATGCGCTTAAATACATAATAAATTGTTATAATAACTTGACACTGTCTTATGCATTACTGTGTCTAATTATAAGTATTCAGATGCTGAGAACGAAATATAATTGCTAAGAAAAATTACGAAATTAAATCATATTTAACTCGCATTTCTTGTGTTATTTTCCCTCCTGAAAACATAGGATAAAACTGATTATCTGTAGATAACATCGTCAAGAATATACATGTACTACCTACCTAAGTACTTACCTGTATCAGAGGACCACACTTTTCAGGCTTATTTCAAATAATTTCCGTCGAACTTTTTCCGACATGATAACTGTCGGAAAAAGTTCGTGTAAGTTCGACAGATCGACTAACATATGTATACCTGTTGTAATAGCGAAACCATCTCTATTTCGCCCACTGCTGAACGTACCTACAGCAACCTTTCTTACATTTGAATTAAAATTCCTGAAATCAAATACCCGACTCAATGAATATTTACCCAAAAGTAGCAAGACGGGTGCGGCCACAAAAAAGGCGATACTTCCAATAATCTCGCCGGAAGAGGGTGTTTGCGGGTGAAATGTAACATTTAGAACAAACAGGGTAAAGTGGGGCTAACAGGGCGTGATGCCGTCGCCGCGCGTGTGCGCTCTCCGATTAGCACCTAGCTACGTCGCTGCACAGAGTAAGATAAGAACAGAGATAACAACGACTTGTCTAAGAAAAGTGTTTGTAAATATTGTGGTGTTATAATATAACAAACGTAAGTATAATAAATGCGTCTTTTGTCTATTTGTTTTGTTAAAAATAAAGCAACAAAATTGTATATTGGCCAAAAAGTAGTAATAATAATAATAGCCAAGAGCCTCGACCAACAGCTGAGGAGGCTCTCGTTAGGCAGCTGGATCAAGGGCTTGATCCAGAAAGCGGTACTCCTGGACACGGCGCGTATTGTTAGGAGGTTCCTCTTTCAGGAGCCCTGACCACCGGTAGCTTGGACCCTGTTCCCGATACCGGTGGGCTACAATTTTTATATTTTTAAATGTTTATTTTTTTGTTTTCATATGAATATTTAAAAATGTAAATAATATGTTTACAAACGAAATAAAGGAAACAATAATTAAAAATGTTTTATTGACAAAAAAAAAGTTGTTACATTTTAATTTGAAGCCCTGACTCATGAGCTAGATGGGACCTGTATTACAGGAGTCAGTGTCTTGACCCGTTCTTTGAACATTTTAAATTAGTAAAATGACTTTGCTCGCTAACATCTGTAAAAGTCAAAAAGAAGAAATTAATATTACAAGTCTTCCTACCTTCACAATAGAGCCTGTAGAGCCTTGTGACGGATGAAAAGTAAGACATCTATTACGAAACCTTCAAAAGCGAAGAAAAAGAGTATTTGCCAAGATCAATGAAGCTTACCAAAAAAGAGAAAGAGAGAGTAAATAAAAATGATAAATTTAGCATCGATAAGCCATTCGAAATTACAGTTTTGACTACCACTAGCATCTAATATTAGTCCACAAAAATCATAAACAAATCAAAAGTCGATCCTATGTTTGCTGAGTGTTTTAATAAAACATGTCCTAAGAAAACATATAATACAAGTATGTTTGATTTTGAATGTTTGTGGATAATGTACAAGTACTTGCGCCAATTGAGGTGTGCTAGGAGCAATCAATGATATGTTAGTAATGCATGCTAGAGTGGTCGGTACATTCAAAATTTGGTACAACAGTGTTTGGTCAACATTTTCAAGGGGATTTCAAACAAGATGAGGTAAGAAAAATATTGTTTTAATCATTATGTTTACTGTTTTAAAAATAAGTTTTGGCACGTTGACCTCCGCAAGAGATTCACTTTCAGTACCTGTAGCTGTGATAGATACTATTTATTATTATTACCTAAATGATCACAGCTTACCTATGTTTTAATGAAAACTTTCCATAATAAGAAACTGGTTTCATGAAATTACAAAAATAATGAAAATGTAAAAGATATTGCGTCACCGATGACCGTTGGGGTACACGTGTTCTTGAGTGGAGACCGCGAATTGCCAAACGTAAGGGCTCCCACACAAAACTGCGAATTCGCATCGCATTGCAAAAATCTGCGAGATCGGCCTAGGCCGTGCGCACTGCGAGCTAAGGAACCCTAAGGTAGGACGCCCTCAGGCTAGGTGGAGTGACGATTTTCGCAGGGTGGCTAGTAGCAGCTGGATGAGAGTTGCCGAGAATCGAGCTGATGGCGTGCAATTGGAGAGGCCTATGTCCAGCAGTGAACTCCTATAGGCTGATGATGATGATGATTGCGTCATCTACCCAATCATAGGAAGAAAATCTCATATAAACTTCAATACTCATGATCGCTTTCCGATCCGACCGAGTGAGTTTAACTCCTAGGATACTGCGTTCCATTGCTTGCTGTCAGACGCTGAGTGCGGACGTTTGGTTAGTGACAATGTCTGCGCTCCTTATCTGAGGGCAGGAAGAATAAACACGTCCATGAGTTTTCTCTTCAGTGAGAGAGGGAGAGTTCCTATCATTATTTGTTTAATCGACCAATAGCTCTTCCAGGCATTCTCGGTGCGTCAAGCAACTTCTTTATAAAAACAATTTTGCCGAGGTATAAGTACTCATGGACATCCATATTATGTCCATGAATATCTAATACAATAAATAGTAATTATACAGTATCGAATTACAATAAACCCCCGTCGACTATTATAAAATGTGTGACTATAAGAATTTGTGTGCCGAATCATTTTATTATAATTACAGGCGTAAAATCATATTAAAACGAATAATCATAATTGAGTTTTACTAAAGTATTCTTTGTTTTATATATTGTATAACTTAATGTGAACTGTTAAAGGCATTAGTTGTGATTTGACACGCCTTTGTCCGCTATTGTAATATTATATTATTTCTTCATCTTTATTATCGGTGAGAATTTGCGTCACTATGTTGTACACGCAGTATGTCGATATATTGCATCACACATTCTTTACGTATAAATTAAGAATTTAAGGTTTTTGTATAAACAAAAGCGGCTTGACGCTTCATTGCTTTGACAAAAAAGGTTATAAGCGCTTGTTCATGTGTTTCATCTTTCCTCTCGTTCTCCTGCAATCAAAAACAAAATCTAAATAATCAAATCTGTGGGAGTGATTTCGTGAAAACGGACGGAAGTGTGTAACAGGAAGCCGGGGAATCGCGCGTTATTTGATTTGACCAATGAGCGCGCGCTGTGCTTGAGTTGGCCGTCAGATGGTACCAACCTATTTTTGGAGACATTGCAAACAGGCTGATGAAGATGATGGTGATGATGACGATGACGATGATGACGTTGACGGTGATGCTGATGGATATTGTTTATATCATATATATGTCAGCCAAGATGTCGGATGTTACACATCATAGGCGACTACGCTGTACCTAAGACTCGCTCGTTTTCTTTTTTCAAATTTCTGCTGTGTAGTCCATTTAGCAAATCAGTCATCAGCTGCAGTGCGTTCATTATAATTTGACCCGTGACGCGATTGGTAGCACTGAATTTTGCAGTCATGTGATTGTTTATACTGTTCTGTCAGTCGCCATTTTGAATTCTATCAGTATTGAAACAATAACTGCTGAATTCAGCTATCGCATCACGGGTCAAGTTATTATGAACGCACTGTAGATACAGTCTTTTCACAGTTATTTCACTTCGGTTATTGCAACACTGTCAAAAAAAAAAACTGTCAAAAGTCTGAGAACCAGTCTTACCAAGGGGTATCGTGATACTCACGAACTGGGTTGTGGAGGTCAGATAGGCAAACGTTTCTTGTAAAAAAGATACTGGTATTCAGTTCCATCCTGTTAGACTGAAAGCTGACCCTGCTAGGCAGATTGATTGATTGCATCACTGTCAAAATCACAGTGATCTTTATAGTCTTAACAATAAGGTTGCTATTGGGTTGCTGCCACTGACAAGTCTGTCAAAATCAGTAATCTTTGTTTAGTTACAATAAGGTTGGTGTTGGGTTGCTGTTTTCGGTGGTAAAATAACTGTGAAAGGACTATAACCTTTTCCAGTCTAAAAAGAAAATCCATAGGCAGCCAAATTCCTAGACGATGAAAATGCAAATGTAAATTAATCAGTGACAAAAAGCAGGTAGCAACGATAAAGTACTTTAAATTATTAAGTATTTAATAATAATTGTTAAGTAAGTACTAAAATCCTTAATACAGAAGATACATTAAATAATATTAAGAACGCATTACCTAGAAATATTAATCATACGATTTGTTATCGGTTGAAATTGTAACACGAGACTTGAAAACGCATACATTTGCAGTTTTGATTTTACGCATTAAGTTCGTAACAAAAACATGCTATTTAATCGTTGTTATTTTTTTCGCTGATTTGACTTTTAAAGTAAGCATGGTGCATTGTGTCTATTAGATAGTATGTAAACACAAGTTGTGACGTAGCCGTTGTCACTAATGTCATCTGTCAGTCATCACGAATGGCGGGAAACGGTAAAAAGGTGAAGGGGCCCTGCACGAGAGGCATATAGTGAGCCAGTCTATTGAATTAAATACGGGATCAACAGGATTCTACACATGGGATTCAATAAAGGAGCATCCAAGAGTGATGATACCTACTTAAGGTTAGCGTCAGCTCTACCCTAAGAGCGGTTTCGAACTATGTCCGATCCGAATCCGAGAAATGTCGGTCCGAAGTAACCATAGTACTATTTGTATGAGAGGTTGTGCACTAAATCCGATCTTTGTCCGTCCGAATTTAGAACATTCCCAATTCGGATCAGAAGAAGTGCGAAAACGCTCTAAGGAATCAGCCGCGATGATCCATTCTCTACTGATAGGTGCGTTAGAAGAAGAATTTGGATAGCCTACACTTATTGATTTCTGAAAGAGAAAACAGTAAGTAACACATGTGTTTTATATATATACCAAATTCGAACCAAACTATTGACGTAGGTATTCTTATTTTAAAAAATACAGAAAAGGCTGCAGCCTCTGAACCGTTCTCTACTCTGTGTTATAAGCAAGTTCGGGCAAGAGCACACCGCCGCATATATAGTCGATTAATATGTTTGTCGATACTAACATATGTACTGATGTATGTGTTAACTAGCCTATAGTACGTGCTAGTGCATATCACGGCTTATGCAGGTGTACAACGAGAGGCTCTTAAATATGTGGCAAGAATATTAATTTTTAAGTTTTAAAAGCTTATTAAATGATGCATTTCAATGCTGATTATAGTGGCTTTTAGGTGTGAAAAGTGATGTTGGTTGATAAGGTAAAACAGGTAATTTGTTTGTTAAGATGAGATTTAGATATTTTTTTTACATATCTTGTGTGGTTTCACGAATTGGTAGGTATGTAAAATACGCTATTTATCCAATACTACCGTTATAGAGAAAGAACGGTATTCTCAATTACGTGTATAAAAATAACTAAAATACACAGATTAATTAATACGAAATCCTTCCCATAATATCACCGAGTTAACTCACAATAAAACGCAGTAGGTAACCATAATAACAAGCATATAAAATACACCCATTTAAACTTAACAACATTCACATAAGAACCTGAATGAGGAGGAAAAAAAAATATTCCAAAAACTAATCGTACGTTAATCGAGGTAAGTTTGTATGTTTGTAACCAGCCAAGGGACCGCTAACACCTTGGCCAAACATTTGGCTTAGACTGCACCAACCAGTACCTTATGAACAAATAAAACAGTTTTTTATTCATAAAATATTTTCGTAAATGGATTCTTTAGAAAGACGGACCAGTTTGACGACCCTGAAGCGCACGTGGCTTCCGAGGGTTAAGTACAATTAGATACAAATGTGTATGAGTTTATACCGTTCGGTTTAAGTGATCTGTTAAGAAGGGTTCATAGAAATGAATGAATGATTAAGCTATTCAAGAAATTGTATGGACATCAATACTTTGTGTTGGTTTTTTGTTGAGAAGTAAGCATTGGCTTTAATGTTACTGAAGTTTTCACTTTATGTGTGGTTCCTGTGTACAATATTAAACAGTTTATTATGTTTTTGATAAATAATACAGACCGGGTTGAGGTTAGGTCTACTTACCTTACCAATCCTATACTATTAAACGAGCAATATTTGTATATTTATATATATTTGTAATCACGTTCTCGAAAACGGCTCTAACGATTTCGATGAAAGTTGCAATTTAGAGTTGTGAGTTGTGTTGTAGAGTTTGTGTTTTCACCCGAGCAGAGGTCGGTCTTCCAAAGTTTAGAACAAGCCATCCCTTAATACTCCCTCAAGCCAAGCCTTAGCCATCTTGGCTCGGCATCTTGGCTCTTGACATGGCAGCATGGAAATAGTAGGTACCTACTATCATGGCAGCATGGATTTAGTATGTACTATTATGGAATTAGTTTGAATTTGCCTATGCTATTTAATGAGCATTCTCTATTTTCACCAGAGCAGAGCTCGGTCACCCAGGTACTATCAATAAAGCCCGGTGGTTTAAAGATTTTTTCTGAATAAAAACAGGCCTTGCAATATCAAAATTTATGTACAGGCTGATTTTTCAAATGTCATTTAGCAAAAAACAAAAAAAGAACTTTTCTCTCTAGAATCGAATTTTAATGGAGCTAAAGTGTAGCAAGCAAAGAGAACAATCGAGCCATATAATAAATAATATTTAAGAGTTACAAGTAGCCAAATAATAACCCTCTCATAGCTCCGAGCGTTTAATAATCTCTCGTTACAAGGAAATTGAAGTGGTTAGCAAACAACTGCTGTGCCAAAGCGTACTTATTTCATGAGAATAGCGGGAACGAAGCAAAATTGTAGATATATTCATGCCCTGATAATTCCTACTCTTGGGAAATTTGTTCTTTTTTCTTTTCATTTTCGCGATTACCGTTTTTGGTACTAATGTCCGCACGATGGTATTATAGAAAGTTTTAGGGAATAAAGTTGGTCCTTCTAACCTAATAGGATAAATGGAATGTAATGTAGTTGAACTTTTCAACGACCATACAGATGAGACAATTACGTATGTAAATTCAATACTAATTTAATTAGCAGTGATTAAGAGAAAACGTATAATATAAATAGGTGTCTATCTAGCTTTGGCATTGCGATATATTTCGTAAAAGAGCGAAGACAGCTTAGTTGAATTGTAATACTTTATAGTACCTTATACTTTGACATCTTACTCTTTGATACTCTGACATTAAAATGATACTTTGACATCCTAAATTAATTGTGTGTTAATTAAATTTATTTTCTAAATCTAAACTAATATCTTTCAGAATTTGATAAAAATTTAATTGTTATTTTTATTTTACAGTTTTTAACACAGCTAACTATTTACATTAGGTACTAAATTAAAAGACTAACTAACTATCTGTATAAATAAAAATAATAAAAATATTTGTGTGTTTATGATATTATTATTAACTGATATACCTCAAATTGTAATTTTAATTTGTAATCATGCAATTAATAATGTTAATACTAACCTAATAATCTCTGTAATAAATGTATGTACCTAATATTTGCATGCCACACTTGGCAGAATGTGAAGATACCATTAATAATCTTAAGACCATTATAATGTACCATATTCTGACCAATAAATGATTATGATTATGAAGTCACGCTCATGTAAGCCCCTATTATAATGGGTTATTTGGCAGAATTTTGATGCTCCGAAATTTTTTTGGTATAATCTTCTCTAAACGAATATTTGAAAGGCATAAAAATTATTTTATAAATATTGTTTGGCCGAATGTTTATATGTCCGAATTTATAATGGCATACTTTTTACCTTTGGCAAAGTTAAAATTCCGCATAATTTCGTTTAGCATAACATTTATTTAGAGGATAGACCCTATTATAATGCATCAGCATACAACATGACGCGATGGGTTCCTTGGTCAGTCGGGCTAAGCACAGAGTTCTTCGAACACGTCTCTTCTCTGGTCTTCTCTCATCATCTGCATAAAAGACACACAGATTTCAAACACAAACTGCATAGTCCATCACGTTTCCACAATAGTGTCCTATTATTTTCGACCATAATTTTCCATGTCCTTACGAAGGTTGCTTTGGCTGCCTTCACTCCAAATACCCTCAGCCATTCAACCCTTCCATTCGGGCTTGACAAAAAATACTCCACTTTGTAAATATTGGACGTCCAGTGTCTAGTAGTTTGGTATAAAATGTAAGAGAAGGCGGATTAAAAAAGCGATTTTATCGATGTACAATTCAACTGTCTTTATGTTGTAATATGCAGATTACACCTAAAACACGGAACAGAATTTGGTTGGCCAAAGAAGAATATGTGGTGATGTAACCTTACAATTACTTGAAATGGCAGTGTAGAGCGAGGTCCGTAATAATTTAGCGTTTTGAATAGCCCAATTTTTTTTTCATACATGTTCTATTTGCGATCTTCGTTTCTGAGAACTTAATCAAAAGAATGATTGGTGCCATTAATATTGAAATGTGACAACTGCTTCAGGGTCTCGCTCAACCGTTGCAAGGTTCACGCATACAGAAGAGATTTCGCTCTTCCGGAGTCGAAAGCAAAAATGAATCTCTATCCACCGCGATCTCTTACCAATTAAGTCACACACCCAAACGTATTGTGTTGGCCCTTTGTCCTTTTAACGCCACTTGTTTGTTTGAAGTCGTCGGGTATTACAAGTCCATTAGGTTCCTCGCGGATATATTGAACCATCACAGAGGTGCGGAGGAGACGAGGCGTCGAAGAATGCTGATGTTTTTTTGTTTTGGAATAACTGCTGCACTGTTGGGTAAAGAAATTGAAAGGTAAAGGCAGGATTGTTATAAATAAATCCTTGGATATTTTGCATACACGTTGTAACTACGGCACGTTGTAATGTAGCTTTAGCTTTGTGTTTCGGACTTTAGGTTTCTTCGTAGGATTGGAAATCAAGATGTTCCTACCTACGTACATACTAATCAACGGTGTTCGGTACAAATACTCCTCTGACTGTTTATTCTGCAATCTTGCACTTTGCTAAGACTCCGCTAATTTCACCAATCTTTTCAAATCATTTCACCAGACCTGTCAAAAATCATATCTAACAAAAAACTAGACAATGCATTCTCTTATTCCCGAAATATCTAGCGCCGTCCATTGAAGTGTCCTCCTATTTTTATTTGTTTATCCCCATTACGTTTTTGGACAAAAGGCGTCGAGTGTTTGGTCGTCTTCAAGAGACCAACAAACGTCTCGGGCAAATAGCCCGGGTTCCCACGATTGGTGCAACCAGTTCCTATGACCCTTATAACCGTAATAAGTGAAATAGTTCACCAGAATTTTGATAACGGGAAGAGAGGTGAACTGCTGTGATTGACATGAAGGATTTTACTGATTTATTATTTTGGTTTTATTATGAAGATTTAAGATCATAGAAATGGACAGCGATCGTCAGAAACCTCAAATAGGACTGCAATGGAAGTGAATAGAAATGGCAAAGTACATAAGATTCCCTCTTCTAATATACTTTGCCATTTCTATTCACTTCGAAGAGGTTTATTTTAGGCATTTCCGTCGAATGTAACACTACTTTGTGTAGAACACATTTGCAAAATACAAATTAAGATTGTAAATCTGTACCCTAATTGCGTAATAGAACACATTTCCAAAATGAAAATTAAGATTGTAAATCTGTACCCTAATTGCGTAATAGAACACAATCACAATTTGTTTCGATTTGAAACAGATTACTAATCCATTGCTTCATAAGTTGGAAAAAAAAATCTGCTCAACAACGTAAATAACGCAATTAATGTTGTTGAACTGTCAAAATGAAACAAATTAGGCAAAATTGTTTACGAAAATAAGTTACGCAATTAGGGTACTGGGTTTTGTACCATAACATTTTTTACTTTCTCTGATTGTTGGTGGTAAGAAAAAATTTAAATAATGTTGACCCAGGCTTGACACAAGGTGGAATCACAAGATGCTTAGTAATTTTTTGCTGTAAGGTTTGATTGAAAATACTGTTTCCTGCAATGGCGGGTGTTCATTTGATAATAAAAGATGCCTATTGCCAGCTATTGTGGTAAATATTTTGTTTTAAATGATTCCATGCAACAAGGACAAGGCCTGTCGACGTCAGTTGGATTATTGAAACGTCTTCACTTGACTGGAAAAGTACATATCAAGCTATAAATTTCCAGTATAAGCTGATCTCGCATTGTGTAGGATTTCCGTACAATAAGAGGTCAGCTAATACTGGAAATGTATGGCTTGATATGTAGCCGTGTACGTAAATCCTGGTGAAACAAATATAATTGAATTATGGGGAGTAATTAATACACCCGTACAACACAATCACAATCTGTTTCGATTTGAAACAGATTGCTAATCCATTGCTTCTTAAGTTGGAAAAAAATCTGCTCAACAACGTAAATAACGTAATGAATGTTGTTGAACTGTCAAAATGAAACAAATTAGGCAAAATTGTTTACGAAAATAAGTTACGCAATTAGGGTACAGATCGTATGTTTTTGATAAGTTATCATTATAATACTTTTCAGAACTTTGATTTATTAGCCATTTCTATTTAAAGAAGATTTTTATCTGTATATCAATTAATATTTCCGGTTTAATTTGGGATTTTAAATCATGCGGTTAATCCGCGTAATTTTCCCTTGCCCATATTATGCTCAAAGTTCCAAAGTATAAGTAGATAAGATGCTTGACACAGGAATTATTGAAATAATACAAACTGTCCAATAACAACATAACATAACATCACGCCTGAAAACCCCAGAGGATTAAGCAGAGGTATACATACTACACCCACATTTTTCCAGTTATAGTTAAGTCCAATGTAATAGGGGGCGAGCCTATTGCCATCAACCGGGCACAAATCGAGACTCCAAACTGAGAAATACCTGATAAAAAACCCAATTACAACTTATAAACAAATAAATAGAAGAAACTCTAAATAAAACTTTTGTTTTCAACGAGCATTACACAAATCCAAAACACAGAATTTGACTGGTAACATTTGAAAACGACCAAATGAAATCTCTAAACACAGATAAACGTTTAAAAGTCAATCGTATATCCGATAGCATTGTAATGATTGCTCGTTGAAAACAAACTTATCTTGATGAGACAGTTGAAGCGCAGGCGCACCATTAATAACCCCGTATAAATAATAACATCATTACTTCAAAGGTAAGACCACCCAAAATCATCACCTTATGTACATCATAATGTGATCGTAAACCTACGAGATAAGGAAGAAAATCAAGGGAAAATGGAGGCTAAAAAATACTTAAAATTAAGAGAAATTGCCGCTCGTCCGTAATAATTGTAGGCCCGTGGTGTCGGCAATTTGCATATCATATGAGGAGCTAATGGTTGTAAGATACGATTTTTTACTGAATATTCTTGCATGAACATGAACAATCGTTATTAGCATAGATAAAGACCAAAGTGAAAAATAAGACGGTAAACGGACGAGTTTTTAAACGGCTGGCTTGTTTGTAATCGATGGGATACTTTGTGATGAAGATGGTAACAGGGATAATTTTTCATTAAACGTAATTATGAAGCTGTTAAACTCTTTTTCCTTTAAGAAAGGGTCTGGTGACTTAAGGAGTTGTCAGGGAGGGTTAATAATATGCTTTCGTAGAATTCAATTAGGTCCGTAATGATAGTTTGTAAATTGAGATGTCATTATTCTGTACACTAAACGGGTAAATGAATAATTTTTAGAGTAGATTTGAATCCTACTAATATTATAAACGCGAAACTTTGTAAAGATGGATGGATGGATTTTTTTTTCTCTTTCAAAAAAAAATACTGAACGGATTTGGATGAAATTTGGCACTCAGATAGTTTATAACCTCCCGATATTCCCACGGGATCGAGACTTCTGCGGGTGAAACCGCGGGACGCACGTTATATATTTTATATTATTATTTTAGACAAATTATAAGATTGTTTGACATCATGTAATAGGTAGTCATTTCCTCCGCGCGCTTTTGATGTTTTATGCAAAAAACACTCGGTGATGTGGGGTCTCTGTTTTATTTTATAATCTATGCAACTAACTGTACTTAAATCGCGCTACTAAAATATGCATCGACAGTTTTGGAAGGCGTTCCGTCATGTAATGAGCATATTTAATGGACAATATTTATAAATAATTTATTGTTTAAGCTGTTAAGGCGAATACTATCGCTCGAATTAATATCGCTACTAGATTGTTAATCATTACGTCATTTAAGAGGAATATAGTGACTCCATTTTTCTTTTTGTCAGTTATTATAATGTAGGTATACTCATCGTCCGGTGATTTGTTGTAGATCGAAAGTAGGTATATAGAGAAATATTTTTTGCCTCAAAACGAAGACATATCCGATCTTCTAAAGAAGACTACTTAAGCATGTAAATTAAAAATAGTTTTCATAACCCATTTTTTTTGCGATATGTAATTTCATTTTTGTTCAGGATATAGTTGTACTTGTTTAAGTTCGTAACAGAAATTAGATATAATATCTCCGGTAGCAAAATCGATCGAATTACCAATCCATACCCCATAACCGCAAAACTATCACCTCGCATCAGATCGTGTCAGATGTAATCAATCTTATCTAGGTAAACATTTTAATAGTTCATAGTTTAGTTTTCTTTTGGATATCTCAGGCACTACTGAGATGATTCGACTTATTGAAATGTATGCAAAAAACCCCAATTAAGCAAAAATATGGAATTTCAGGCATAGCTCTTTTGAAATACTTAGTATATTTTTGCAACATGCTGAAGTCAATAGAAACATACTGATACCGCAGAAAAACCAGGAAAGATGAAGAAACATTTATTTTACAATCGTATTGTCCAAAATTGAAAATTAATACAAGCATCTGTTAACGTTATAACGAATCCAAAAATTCTAAGAAAAATTCGAAGAGGATGATGAAAAACCCGCTTTAGAACACTATTTAGTACAAGACACACCCGTATCCGTAATTCTTAACCTTTGTTCTTCTAATAAGAGAACTAACACATTATGTGTACACTTTAATTAGTTAGAGATCATGTGCTCACGTCTAGTCAACAATTAGAAACCGTAAGTTTCTAAAATCAAATAAACACGAAAAGGATGTTAAAACAGTGATGTAAGACTGAAATCATCAGAACTCACGTGATAAAGAAAAACTGAATAACCAATATTTTCTTGAAAGGGTGCGAATTCCGATAGTCACTCGCTAGCTCTAAGGCAAGCCGATTATTGCCTTCAAAGCCAGTCCTTTTAGTACTGGCGACACTGCTGTTCATAATGGGCCCGGGGTAACTTTTATGGTATACGTCGATCAACAGAACCATCCAACAGGCCATTGGTAAAAAGGAAGAAAGATAATATGCATTCTAGGAACAACACTGAATGATAAGCTTCGACTAAGGCCAACTTTATACACTAAACAAACTGCTTAAAAAGGAAACGCATTGACAATGTCATAATTGTTCCGGGATATTAGGTTAATTTCATTGAGCCTGTTTTTTTTATTATCAACTGAAGATATCGCAGTTCATAGTTTGCCATAGGACTACCGCGCTGTAGGGATCTTCTATGCTTCGTACTTTGCAACACCAACCTCTAAATTTTAGACATATTTTTTTAAAAATTGTCAAAGAGTACTGCCTAATCCTTTTACTATATTGCTTTGTCCATTATTGCGTATGTATCATTAGCCACGGAACTTTGACTTCTGTAAGTTACTTCCTCGCTCTCAGGCTCTTCCGATTCTGGCTATTCTGCGCCATGGTTCAAGATCACCGGCCGAGGACATACTGGCATTCTCTTCCGTACTTTCGCTACATATCTTTCCAATATCAAACCATCTATGGCCTTAATACTAATGGTAACCTTATCAGACATTTTATTATATTGTACTTCAAGACACAATAGCCTAGCCCAGGTCAATCAAATATGTATGAGATCGACCTTACCCTTATTATGTTCCAAAAGTGTAATCAATAAAGTCTTGGGCAGATTTAATCGTTCAATTACCGCTTCTGTAGGAAGCCGACAAGCGCGGCGTTCGTGAAACATCGAGCCCATTTCACGAACATGTATTTCTTCTCGCTTCTTGCTCTTAATAGGATCGGCAGAATACTAAGTAGCGTCAGATTTTATTTATTTATACTTACCTAGTGTCAGCACGTTCGATGTTTAAACCTTCCTTGTGATATGTTTGAACTAATCGGGAATTCTCAAAACATAAGCCATATTTCTGCTAATGACTGAAACTTTACGGTGTGGTGGTATTATAATACTTATCTATAAATATATGCTATTGTGTCACTGGTGCGGTATTTATCAGTAGGAAACCTTATTTCCTATGCGATAAGCCAAAGGTAATTGAGACGAGAACTAATTCCTTAAAAAAGTTTAAAACATTTTTTCTACGTGTACAGATTACCATAAAATTAAGCTTGCTACATATCTTAAAGATTAACCTTGGATTATTATGAGTACACCTGAAACAATGGATATGAATAATTCATCTGCAAACACTGATTTCATCAAGGTTTTAATTTTGTTTCGCAACTGTCAATATTTTGTTAAGATAATTGTTTTAATATTAATCATATTATCTTATTTACACAGCTGTAGCACGTTGCTAAGTTGTGGGAGAGTTATTAAAAGAATTTGGATCATTAGTGCGTAATTTAATCATGCCATTTGTCAGGTCAAGAACACGTGAATTATGATTTTGTTTCATAGTTTTTTTCTTGATTGTTCTTCGTGAACTACATAGGTATATATATTACTATATATATATTACTATAAAGCTAAAAGCGCAAAAATATATATTTGGTTAAGCCACAGTATAATAAATTAACAGTATTATGTCTAGGCAGTGCAGCAGTGACCTTGAAATACCTACGGCCGCTCGGTAGATAAACCTTCCACGTCCGTGCGTAACTGCCGCGCACGCGAGTCTGTTGCGTATTTGAAATACACTGAGATTTCGAAGCGCGTCGTTTCGGTTTTTTCTATGAAGACATAATACTTTTACTTATTTATACTGTGGTTAAGCCTAGTGCTTTAAATGATCCGTAACCATAATCATAATCATTTATTCGCTTTGAGAGTAGGTACATAAATGTAGGTGTTCACAAAATGTTGAGATCCCTGTACAATCTACCAATTAGGCATGCAAAGTAAATTTTATTACAATAAAAAAACAAATGTAAATCAAAGTCAAATTAAAATTAGCAAAAAAATAAATTAATCAAAAAATTACAGAATTTAAAACTAGCTTAATAATAATAATATAAAGAAATATACAATGTCAATAATTAAATCTAAAGATTAGGGTCATTTAATAAATCATTAATTGGATTGTAGAAATGTCTTCGTTCACACGTTGACGTTCCGCTAGCCGCAAAAAATAATATTATCGTTTGATATGTTAATAGTTTATTAGATAGGAATGCGCTAAAATATACTTGCCTAATTAAAAATGTATTTTTTGCATTCTTTGGTTACGTTTATGTATTATATAATCAGTTTTTTTAGATTAGCATCTCATAGTTGACCTCTGATCATGACTACTTAACCGGGCTTTCTTGTGGGTGCCTTAAGCTACTACACTTAAAACTTCCATTCAACTATGCTAAATAAAACTAGGTGAACGCTCGCTAAGGGTCCCCCCTGTGGGGTACGAACCTCGGCTTAGGGCGTCAACCGGAGGGAGGACATCAAGGATGGGATGGGCTGGATCAAAGTTTTGATCATGATTATTAGTCGGGGAATTTAAAGCTATGAGCTCAGCTGCAATAACTGCTGGCACCTCGTTACCGAGCAAGGTTTGGGGGGAGTATCATTTACGGGGACGCGGGGACGCGGTTGCGATCGCAAAGGACCTCGGCGGCGAGGTCGGAATGACGGGAGGCGTCTGTTTTTGTACATTGTGCTGGTTTCCCTACTGCTCTCCTGGAGAAGGGTAATGGGGTCGCCAGGGTCGGTAAGGTTATCTGTTGGAAGGTTAACTATCAGTACTTTACCTACTTGTAGACGATTTGGCTATGTTTCTACAGAGCGACTGTCATTTGTTTTCTGTAAAGATCATCAGAGGGGCAATTCCCTACATTTTTACGAACGTTCCCATTCTAATGACAGTCTTAATCTGTCAAAAATACCTCTAATAACCTACATTTTTCAAGTTTTTGATATGGATCTGTTATTGCAACTTGAATTTGAACGTTTTCTAAGTACGTGTATTTTATTGGCCTTTTAGATCATAATTTTTCAAATGATATTGAACACTCCGCGTTAATTGGTTGATTTGTGTCACATTTCATATACGATAGGTATGCAGGGCAAAGCAAAGTTGCCTAATACCACTTCTATCTTTTTTTTTTTTTTTTGGGTGGGAAATTATCAAAAAACTTCTCCCGCTCTGGGCGGAGCGGGAGGGCGTGTCAGACTCTTACTGACTAAAACCCACCCGTGTTCCTTCGGTTGCCCTGTTGCCGGGGGCCACGATTTCCCTATCGGTTTTCTTCGAACCCCCGGCAGGCATTGGTACCTACCTAGCGGACCCCGTCAATTCTGCTGACATCTCTTTGAGGCGCGCGTGGAACACAACGCGCCATCGACCCGGGCTTGGTCCTTATCGGACGGCGAGCTACCCATTGCTCACCGTCCGCAAGCCCGCGCCTACGGTGGCCGGAAATCGGCTCGCGATTCCCGCCCCGGGCGTCTCCTCCTGCGGCCGTTAGGGGCGTGAGGGCGCGAAATTTGCCTCTCCCTCACGCGTTCCGCCTCCTCCTTCGCGAGCATTACCACTTCGCAGAAGGAGGTGATGGCCTGCCATTTCCTCTCGCTCCGTACCATGGCCTGAACCGGGCCGGACGCGAGGGATCACCGCCGCCGATCGCCTCTACGAGGACACGGCGTTGCTCCGCCCAAGCCGGGCAGACCTCCACCGTATGCTCCACCGTGTCCTCAGGCCGATCCACACAATACCACTTCTAGCCTTACGTTCCGACCAAAATTTCCAAATTTTCCATATACAGGTTGATTTTGATTTATTTCTGCCGTCGAGATTATGTTGAATGTTGAATTTGTATTGCGAAATATCCCTGTTTTATTGAGCGTATCTAGCTAAAGCTTAGCCATTTATCTTCAAAGGACATGTCCTAAAATGGTTTTTATTATTCAATAATTCTAACCAGGATAAGTTAAATATATTTGGATAGACATCCCAAAACAGTGGTTCTAACTATATCATACTTTTTTAAAGACTTCCAATTTTGAGAAAAATCGTTTTTTATTTTTAGTAAGAATTTACTCCTAAAACGAACAAACCTTTCTAATTATCTAGAATATTATAGTGAACACACTTCATAAAATAGTAAACTTGTCAAAATTGACACATGTTACATGTTCAGTACTATGTGTCAATTTATGTCATATTGACATATTCAAATTGTCAAAATTGACACATGTTACTGTCATCACTGTCAATTGATTGACAGTAATGACAGTAAAATGTGTCAATTTATATCATATTTGTCATAGTTACCATCAACAAATAAAATATTTGTACTTTAAATAGTTTATAATTTTTCTCTTAAATGGAGGGGTCTAAAAATATTATTTCAGTGGTTCCTAGTTCCATATTTTGTCGTTTTTATTTAGATGTAGTTTGATGCTGGTTAGATTTTTCTCGGAATAAAAACCAACGTCCATACAAAAAGCGGACATCTCCTTTGTTTTCGTTAAAGTCGAGGGCAAAGAGCACGTAGATGAATCTTCAAATGGTTGTGTCAATTAAATCTCTTGTCTCTTGAACCAAGTTTCTTTATGAAATAAGGGTTTACTCGCATTTTAAGGGGGATGCGCTAAAGTAGCCCGCGAAATTCTCTTTAGTTTTTTGCATTTTGTAGGTCAGTGTCAGGTTTTATGTTGATTTAAATATGATTCGCGGCCATAACAAATATGGCTTTTCTCAATTATAATCATTACAATCAGCAATACAACTCCATAAGTTAGCAAAGGTGTCAAATGTAATGATTTCATGAAATTATGCCGCGAATCATATTTAGATTAACATACAACATGATACTGACCTGCAAATTGCAAAAAAACGTAAGAAATTTTGAATGTCGTGGGCTACCCTGACGCTTTCGCCTTAAACAGTTTATGATCATTCCTAAAAACAATCAGCATCTTTACAAGAAAAATCGGTAGGTTACTTTATTATACAGATAGGGAAATTATTGTTACGCAAATTGACGCCCCACGTCAATTTGCCGTGTTATAGTCATTTCATCGGCCGCAGGAATCCGCTGGATGAGAGAAACACATAACGGTCGAAATAGCGATGCTTGGGGGAGGCCTATTTCCAGCAGTGGACGTCTTTTGACTGAAATGATGACGATGATGTTATAATTCTTATAGCTGACAAGTAATGATTTGTGATTTAAATAATAAATATACGGATAATATAAGTAGATAGTCAATTTGCTTATAAATTTATTTCCCGGGCTTTATATTAGAGCTAGAAATAAAAATTAAACTTTGTCCCATTATAATTATAATCATCCTATAATATTCCCACTGCTGGGACACAGGCCTGCTCTCGGTGAAAGGGAATGGGCCATAATCCACCACGCGGGCCCAGTGCGGGTTGGTACATGTCACAATGTCTTTGAATTTGTCCTGCTTTATTCATGTATAAAGTTCAAATAATCAGTTTCTAATTACGATAACAAGGTTGAACTGTTGAAGAAATTCCATTTGAAGACAACCCACAATTTTACTGCGAAAATATGCAAATTAAACTATTTATCGATACAAATCGATACTAATCTTTGAAGTCATTTGATAGATTTCTTAAATTCTTTTAGAACGACGTGATAAATATATTGGACCTTTTTATCGTCGACTATGTTTTTAAATAAGCAATTCGAGTATTCTTAATATAATATGGGAATATTGACTGAGATTCAAAGAAAGTCAGAGTTTTTGTACCGTGGGAAGTTGGTATTGAGTTTAATAATATAATTATTAAGGTAACCGACATAGCCCGAAGAATTGCCAAACTTAAGTGGCAATGGACAGGGCACTGGTAGGTCGAAAGGTTCTGGAGTGGCGACCACGTACCGGAAGACGTAGCGTTGGAAGGCCTCCCACAAGATGGACCGATGACCTTGTAAAGGCCGCAGGAATCTGCTGGATGCGGAATGCACAGAATCGGTCGAAGTGGTGGTGCTTGGGGGAGGAATTATTTGGTAAAGATTGTGATGAATGAATCATTGGGTTAAGTTATTTAAGGTGATGTAGGCAAAAATGATGGCAGTGGGACATCTTTTTCAGTCGTAGGAAAGGGTTTCATGTTGATAGTTTTGCGACTGAAATCTTAAGACTGGATCAGCTAAGCCTGTGTTAAAAGAACCTTCGCAACTATTCGAGTGATGTTTCTTCTTCATAGGAATCGACCAATTGAAATCATGCACCGATCGCAATGTTTTGACCAGGGTTGTAACGAATGCCGTATAGTATAACAGATGAGGATGCGGATGAGGATATCGAAATAATCGGGTTTGAGGATACGGATGAGGCTACGGATATTGGAAAATTCCTTATTGAGGATACCGATGAGGGTGTGGATGCAGATGTCGTTTGAAAAATAGCCCTTGTTTTGACAATCATGCCACCACTGTCATGTGCGGCCGATCGTATGTCATAGGACAGGGACACTGCGAATTCAGGCAATAGGAACGCGTCACTCACACTCCGGCCCGCACATTTAAAAAAAAAACACAATTTGAGCGAAAAACGTAGGTAAAGTCACATCCCCATAGAAATTATGAGGATGCGGATCTTTTAAAATCAAAACTTGAGGAAGCGGATGTTTTGCAGATATCAAAATTTATGCGGATGCTCCGCAGTTGCGGATACGGATGCTCCGCAGTTGCGGATGCGGATACGGATATCCGTTACATGACGTTTTGACCGCTGACAATGTTTAAAAAAAAACTTTTCAAACTAGGTACTACTATTTAAAAGATATTATACCTTTAAGGACTATTTAGAATACAAATCAATATAATCTGTAATTTGTAAATTAGATTAATTGACATCGCTGATTGTGAATACATTTGCACGCCATGTTATGGCAGGATATGCTGAAACCAATTTACTGTAACACCTTATGTACACACGGCTACAGTAAAAACGGCCAGTTAATGCTGATCTAGCATTGCATAGGATTTCCGTACAATGCGAGGTGAGCTTATACTGGAAATATATAGCTTGATGTGCCGCCGTGTGTACCATATTCTAGCAAATAAATATTTTTGATTTGATTTTGATCTTCTGACGGTTCATAAGTGATGTAGGTTTATGTAAAACAAAATGATTTTGAATTACTGGCAACCTTCTGATCAGCGCATCTTTTCAACACCATAGAATGAGCTATTGTCGAATAGCTCTTATTGACTTATCTAAGCTCGTCTTACGGATTAACCTAACCTATTTTCAGTAAGAGACAGATCGCTGTTGATGGTAAACAGTATAATTCTATCTGTCATTGAATGTTGTCCGAGATTTGTTACAGCTGTAGTGGTAATCATGTCATTTGGTTTAAATGGGTCCTTATTTTTATTATTTTATTTATCTTTTATATAGATTCTTTTCTTTTAGATTTTGTGAATGTGAGAACGTTGTAGGCTATAGACTTGTGGACCATTTTCTATTTTACTAAGTACCTGGTACTTGTTGATAGGCCTACACTGTCCTCTCATACCTATTAACACTGTAATTTGAAAACATTTTGGAAACCATTTATTTTTAAAAGAGTAACCGTGGAGTTTCTTGCCGGCTCTTCTCCATAGGAAGCGACCATTTGGAACCGTGCACCTAGCTTCTGACGTTTCATAAGCGCCCTTGTAGGTTTATGTGAAATAAAATATTTTGAATTTGTCCCACAATTCCGTAAGATTCCTTATTTTCTGACTGTATTATTGAAACGTTAAAACCATAGACAGATAGGTTTTCTATCTCCAGTACGACAAAACTGGTGATAGATAGGTTATTGGGTTCGGCCGTAAATAGGACTGTATTACATAAAATTACATTCCGTCATCACTCATTATTATTATCCTACAGAACGGCCGTTGAGAGAATACGTTCCTGACACCTGTTAGTTGGACATTTTCTAATACTAATAAGGATCAAATTTGCAAAACACATATTCGTTGTTATGACACTGACAGGCGTCAAGAACACATTCTGTCGATGGCTAGGCTGCAGTATGACTTATATTTATCGATCGTCGGAAGATATCAAATCACTTCTTTTACCAATCTGTTTTTGTGACTAACTTATTGAAGAACGTAGTTAGTAAAAGGAAGAAAACAGAATACTAAGGTTTGTTCTATAAACCTATAAGAGTGTTCCTGGAACCCATTACTGAACGAGTTATTTCTAAAGTAAATTGTACGATTTTCGAGTAGTCGTGGTAGTTGGTACCTACCTCCATTTTCCTTAAACCATTCATGCATTAATGTAAATACGGATCTAAGTCAAGGAAAATAGTTATGTATAGTATTACAGTAAGTTTATTATCAGCAAACAGTAGGCTTGGGTTTACTAGTACATTCACAGTACGCCGCAAATTATCGTCACCCTCCTACCTAACTTTTCCGTACGAAGAGTCTGATAATACTTTTATGAACAAATTTTGTTGGACAATGGCTAGAACCCACGCACGGCGAGAGAGAAATTGTGACATTTTATTTGAGCAGATCGTTGCATTTTATACAAAAGACTTTGTGAAACCCATTTTGGTAGGAAAGAAACCAGGAGCAGGCCAATCTTTACGAATAAATAAAATTGAAATGACTGTTTGGAATGTCAAAATAGCAGATTTTTACTAAAAGCATATGAAAATATACAAAGAAAATATAACAAAAAAAAATTGTCTGTCTGTCTGTTTGTTCCAGGTAATCTCCGAAACGGCTGGACCGATTTTGGCAGGACTTTCACTGGCAGATAGCTGATGTTATAAGGAGAACTTAGGTTACGTTTATTTTAGAAAAAAAATGGGTTCACGCGGGCGAAGCCGCGGGCAGCAGCTAGTTATTAAGCAATAAAAATAAACCAGGAAGAACAAATGCTTAATTGAATAAAATCTGAAGTCACACTAATTATTTACCTAAAGTACCTGGTCGACCGAGCTCCGCTCGGGTCAAAATAGATAAACATTTCGTCCAGGTTTACCAACATTTTATCACATTCCCGAAGCTGTGAAAATAGAGAAAACGATTTTTTCCAGATATGAGACCTAGCTAGATCCATTTGTCGCCCTCGTAAGTAAACCCTTATATTGCAACTTTCATCGAAATCGTTAAAGCCGGTTTCGGGAACGTCATTACAAATACATAGGTATATACAGCAGGCATATATAGCAAGGACATCGACGCGAAAACTGTTACCATAGATTCAGTACGTGATTATGAATAAAAAAATTTGTGAGTTATTTAAAAACAATGTGCTGTTTCATAGAAAATTGCCTACGCGGTCAAAATGTATGGACCCGCAGATTTTTTTTTAAATAACCGACGAATAATTTTAACGCAGGGGTTTCAAAATCATGTACTTACTGAATCCATGGTAACAGTTTTCGCGTCGATCTCCCTGCCATCCTGTATATATAAATATTGTTAATTTAATAGTGTAGGATAATAGGCAAAATGCAAATAACGATAGCTTTTTAAAGACGATAAGCTAGAAGCTGAGACAGCAGATTTGAAAGAATTTTCCGCAACAGTTTACACCGAAAATATAATTTTAATATTAATGAATCTTGTTACCGACCGGTACTTGAACAAACAAAACCAAGTACTCAACAAAACTGTATTAATAATAATTGATAATTAACATACCATCCGATACTTAATAAAGGCCATGTGATGTATTATCAGATAAGCAACTGATTTTTTTTTATCAATTAACAATCGATTAATTAATGTTTCTGTTTACAGTATTGTTTCATGTAATAATGATAGTTTAGATAATTAAGGGCACATACAGATAGCCGACTATATTTATTACTAGCATAATATTAAAGAATAGTCTCAACGAAAAGAAAAAAAAACTGGCACTCCGGGAGTGCCGACAGAAGTGAAAACTTGAACAAGATCGCCTTGGTGGAAGAAAAATACTGGTTGGAAAAACATTTGTCCGTAACCTTATCTAATTAAAGAACACAATAGCGTTTACAAAAAAAAACTTCCAAAACCTTTAAAGTGAAAATACTTGCATAGAACATTGACCCGTAATTAAAAAAATAAATAAAGAGCACAATGGCGTTTACAAAAATGAGGTATCGGTATCGGTTTTGCGAGTTTTTTTCCAGCTCAAAAAGGCCCAACGCACCTAAAGAAGATTTTACTTAAAAAATGCGCGCATGTCACCAACTCGATTTTCAATCGGCTTTGATTACGACCTATCTTGTCCAAATTATTGTACCAATGAACGAATGAATGAAATGCACCGACTCCAAAGATTTGCACTAACCCGTGGAGCCTCACCCTGGCTGGAGGCTTTGAGTGTAGTAGCTTGAGGCAGCCACAGGATTGACCGGTTAAACAGCCAAGGTTTCTCAAAACCAGCTGTGAGATGCCATACAGAAAAAAAAAAAAAAAAAGTGGAGCCTCATGTTTCATTAGGTTACGAAGACCATTGCATATCAAGGAGTAGACCGGGGGGCGCGATAATGGTAGGGAAGACTTGACCTTAGGATATGAAATAGTTGTACCAATAGTCTAAAAACTCTTAAAAATGTTTTTGAGTCATAACCGTACGTGTATCTACACGTTACGAAGGGGGTGGCTATTGAGATGATGGCTAATAGAGGTGTATTTGTATATAGAAGTAAAAGACTTGAACTTGAACTTGCGCCCATCTCAACCAACTAAATTGGGGTATGGAAAGCAGAATGACAACTACACCACCAACTGACTATAGCATTGGTTTAGAGAAAAGTTGAGACTAAAGACCGAATCAACATAATCGGCTGTCTGCGGGCACCCTTAAACTTTTCATATGCATATGTTGTACTTTATGTCAAGGTATGATAATTATAGAAGATATCATATCACGTCCGTTAGGATTGAAGTTATCTTATCAACACGTTATCGAGATCGTTATCAATCCGGAAGTATCAAATGCCCAAGGGAGTCCCCTAATGTCTGGTTCAAGGCATGATCCTTGGAAAGTCTGCCATAATCAAGTGATTTGATAATATCTGTGTGATAATACAGGTCTTCGTGGTTGATCGATTTCCTTATATAATCTCTTTGGCGCTTCTTACACGAGTGACTGACATCATGACGACGGTTCTACGAGATACATATAACGGCGCAGGATAGCCTTTACCAGAAGTGGTCATCGTATTAGTGGTTCAGCAGGTTCAATATCATCAGGATTGTGCCGGAATATAGCAGTTCGTCGTGGACGTAGTACGAAAGCGGCTCCCTTCACATCATCTCCTGTCATCAGAAGAAAGCCGAACCATCGATGCCACACTCTGCTAGAGTGACCGTCACCAGCCAGTATCACTCTTATTCGACGTTTACGGTGATTCCAGTAACTTCGTAACAAAACGAGGCGGCGCCACTTGCTGCGCCGTCAAATACATAAACAAATTTCACTCTTTTCACTTTTTTATGGGGGTAGGCAGAAACTGTAGAACGCCACTTGTAAAGTATCCTATGTGTTAATCCAGGTTATAAACTATTTGTGTGCCAAAATTCATCTGAATCCGTTCAGTAGTTTTTGCATGAAAGAGTAACAATAAATGAGTAACAAACATCCATCCATCCATCCTCACAAACTTTCACATTTATTATTATTAATATATATTTATATATATACATACGTATAGTAGGATTATTACTATTATATTATCCTTTATTTAATTTATGTACATATCGTTTATATTTTTTATAAAAATAAAAATAAAAGATATTATAATATTATATTAGGATATATGCATTATCATTTTATACTTAGGATATTGACTACACTATTCTGCTAACTTTTTTATAAAAGTAAGCACGATAGGTAGTGCTAATTTATATAATGTTTTTTCACTGCCAATTTATCGTATAAATAGTTATTATGCAACCAAATCTATTCTTATCTTAGATAAGTGCAAGAACATTTAGCACTTTGTTGAAGTACATAAACAATGACGAAGCGTCTATTATAACAAAATTATTTAGATTAATATTGAATCTTTAGATAGTGAAATACCTATTCTATTTATACAACTTATTGCCTTTTACAAATGAAGATCGGATATGCCTATTTAGAATGTGAGCTGTATTGCGGGGAACTAAAAAGCTAAATCCCACAGGTACAATACAACCGCATCGGGCCGCAGCACATCGCATTTCAATACAAAAAACCGGTAAATTAAAAAAAAAATTGTTTAAAGAAATAATTTCTTGAATAGTTTCTTCCCCTTATTTATTATTAGTTATTTATTAAATTGAAATACACAAGCTGTGAAAATTTCAACTATCTACCTATTACGGGTCATAAATACAGCCCGCTGATAGACAGACGGACGAACGGGCAGCGGAGGCTTAGTAATAGGGTTCTGTTTAGCATCCTTCGGGTACGGAACCCTAAAAAGCGTGTTGTAGCCCGCTGTAATGTACGATGGTTCATAGAAAATTTATAAAACTGACGTAGGAGAATGTTTGCATTGCGGTGTGGCCCGCCTAAATCTGCATCAGCCTTAAATGTTCATAGGGGTGTCAAAAAAAAAACAAAATTCAAAATACTTTATTTCACATAAACCTACAAGGGCACTCAGAAGCTAGGTGCACGGTTCGAATTGGTCGCTTCCTATGGAGAAGAGCCGGCAAAAAACTCCACGGTTACTCTTTTCTAATTACAGTGCTAATAGGTATGAGAGGACAGTGTAGGCCTATCAACAAGTACCAGGTACTTAGTGAAATAGAGAATGGTCCACAAGTCTACAGCCTACAACGTTCTCTCACAAAATCTAAAAGAAAATAATCTATAAAGATAAACAAAATTACAATAAAAATAAGGACCTATTTAAACCAAAATTACATGATTGCCACTACAGCTGTAACAAACATAATTTGATGAAATATAGAAAATTGTAGGTATTTAATGCCAGAAAGAGTACTAGGTATTAAACACGGGTTTTTTACAAGACAGCTATAACTTATTGGTATTGATGAAATGCATTCAGTATCACTCAACATAAAAGAGGAGCCTCTAATTACATACAGGCATCTGCGTAGGTATAAAACGGCGCTTCCCTGAATATTCAAGGGCCCGTTTTAATTTCGTCAAACCGGTATATAATATAACTAATATCTATTATATTTAAGACAGTTACCACTAAGCGAACGAGTCGCGGCTTGTATGAACCGCTTTATTTTTCTAATAATAATTATTCTAATTCTTGTTATATTAGCATACAATATGAGTTCTTTAGAGCATCGGCGCCAGAGCACCTACGCAAGTGTTTTCTGGTTAAAAAGTTCGACACGTCATTTCTTAACAGATTTTGTAGATTAGGTATACTTTACGTTACATAACACATGAACAAAGTGATTTTATTATTATGGTAGACTCTAAGAAAGTGGAACGGACTTGTCTTAAGTTTTAAAATAAACCCTAGTTATAAGGCAAAAGGAATATTTTTTTCTGTGAAAAAGCAATCTGAATAAAGTACATAAGGTTAAATATTATTGGCAGAAAAGGTTTCTTTTTAAAATTCTTTTTTGAATATTTAGTCAGTGATTGATAAATCTTCAAATAGACTTTGTAAAACAATAGAATGCCTAAGGTAAACGCGGGTGAAGTCGACAGTGACCCAGAAGTCGTCAAATTATCTAAAAACATCAATATATTTTTCTACTCAACATAAAACTGGCCAATTTTTATAGCAACATATTTAAGATAACATATTGCACAATTAAAATAACATCCCTAAGTTTTGACTGTAATGGGGTCTGAAATATTTTACTTGAAAGGTGTGTCTCACAAAAATTTTTTTTTTTTTGCAAGTTTAGCTACTCAATGTGAAACTCAGCACGTAGTTTTATGTTTTGATTTGTGAAGTTTCAGTGGGGTCTACGGTAAGTCCGATTGTTTGATGAATTAATTGAGTTAATTAGCAAACGATATAACTTGGAATTTGGAACACTTTTATCTTATAAGTATTTTTTTTCGAATGTGACATTTATTGGTACCTTAAAATGCCTACTTGACCCAGAACTCGTCATTTCAATTACTATTGTGACGATTACTGGGACACGCTTAATAGTTGCTTCTAAACTCGTCATATTAATTTGAACTCTCGAGTCTTGAACATAAAGTTCAAGATAAGCACAAAAAATTGTGATCGTCTTTGATATTAGTGGCCAGTCTAAGAAGCAAAAGGTCAAAGAATACGTTCGTCGGTCGTTTGAATACGTAATGGTTGAGCATTCAAAAGGTAGGTTATTATATATTTGTACTAATTTTGAGGCAGGATATAATTTCCCTCTATTATATCCTGCCTCAAAATTAGTACAAATATATAACCTACTTTTTGAATGCTCAACCATTACGTATTCAAACTCTCGTAGTTATTAGCGGCTCAAATCTTAAAGGTTTTTGATGGTCAGAAATATTTGGCGTCACATCGCGAACACACGTGCATGCGCGCTACCATCTATTTTTCACTGTGTCGCAATTCCAATTTGAGTAGCGCAAAAACATGTTTAGCTAGAACGATGATTCTAGTGCCATTGTCAATATTTGACAAAGCTCTACTCACTCACTTTGAGAGAAACACACACTCACTTTGAGAGAAACAACAGAAATCTTTATTAAAATAGGGTTAAAGATGCACTTAAAGTTGACAATAGCAAAATAATTTCAGATGTCTCATATCGGCCGTAAATCTAGCCAGAAATGAAAAAAAGTCTCAATAAAAGTAAGTACGCATCATAAGGAAAGCAATGAGCCTCAAAAGTTCAGTGGCAAATACAATAGTTACGGCAGTATCAGAAACCTGGCAAATACATTAACTACGACAGTATCAGAAATCGAAAGAAAATCTGCAGCAAAGAGCAAAAAAGTTTCAGATGTCGTCTCATATCGGCCGTAAAAAACTCAGCAGTGAAAAATATCACTTACGATGAAAAGTTACTTTATAAGGAATGCAGTGAGCCTACTAAGTCCAGTGCCGAGCAAATGCAATAGCTACGGTACTATTGAAAACCGTAAGATTTAAAAAGAAAAGCCTATAAAGTAAAAAAGATTTCGCCTTATATCGGCTGTAAATCTGCTCAAAATTGTAAATTCAAACGACAATCGAAGAAAGTTTACATCGTAAAGTACACAATTAGCCAAAAAAATCTAGTTGTGAGCGAATATAACGCATCCTAGCGCGTTGGATTCTCAACGCTCGGCTTAACACCGAGAGTTGAAAATCCAGTGCGCGATAAAATCCCGCCGCAATTTTAAGTCTGTAGAAATAAGTCGAGTTGACCAATTCTACTTGAGTCGGGAATACGCTTAATAAAATCACGGCGGGATTTTATCGCGCATTCTGCATTCCTTATAAAGTAACTTTTCATCGTAAGTGATATTTTTCACTGCTGAGTTTTTTACGGCCGATATGAGACGACATTTGAAACTATTTTGGTATTGTCAACTTTAAATGCATCTTTAACCCTATTTCAACAAAGATTTCTGTTGTTTCTCTCAAAGCGGTAGAGATTTGTCAAATATTGACTATGCACTAGAATCATCGTTCTAGCTAAACAAGTTTTTGCGCTACTCAAATTGGAATTGCGACACATAGTGAAAAATAGAGGCTAGCACGCATGCACGTGCATTCGCGATGTAACGCCATAGGCAAATTATATCCTGCCTCAAAATTAGAACAAATATATAACCTACCTTTTGAATGCTCAACCATTACGTATTCAAACTCTCATAGTTATTAGCAGTTCAAATCTTACATGTTTTTGATGGTCAGAAATATTGAACTTACCACCAGTACACCGAGCGGAAACACGTTTTCACGTCGAAATTGATTCAAATAAATCTGATTTTGTCATTCTGATCTCTTAATTTTAAACAAAAATACATTAGAATTTAATTTGTCTTGCTGTTTTTATAACCTACCTGCTCTGCTAACAGCTTTAGTAATTTTTTGGGATTTGGTCTTCTACCCACCTTTTGTTTCTTGGACTGGCCACTATTATCAAAGACGAGCAAAATTTTTTGTGCTTATCTTGAACTTTATGTTTAAGACCCGAGAGTTCAAACTAGCATAAAAAATTGACGACTACTGGGTCTGTTAAAAAACTTGCTACACTTTTAACAATATTTAACAAACTGTTTAATTAGTTAGGTACTCAATAAAATAACGTTATAGACTTTAGAGTTCTTGAAGACATCCTTTAGGTTTCGAGGCTCAAATCGAACTGCCTTAGAAGCTAAGCGACGCTCCAAACGTCATGTTTCCAATTCTGTTCCGTTCAAAAAACCAGTAGTACTTTTACGGTAACTGTTAAATGAGATACTTTTAAACTTCATGATTACACTGATACGAAAATCATTTGAGGCAAATCACATACTTTTAATTTTAAGTATATTTAGTTTTTAAAATCACAACATTTTATGAATATTTGGATATCCTTCAAAATCATTCAGATTGTGATTGAAAGTGTGTTACGGAATTAGGGTGCTGGTTCTTTTTAATAAAGAATAGAAAATTTCCTAACGTAAGCAATGATTGGGCTGAATTTAATTTAATGCATTTACGTAGTTGGCGCCTATAAAATATTTGCGATAACTTGTTATCAAACGTAAAAGGGATTATCTGATGTGAATCTGTACCTACTGCAGGTGAGGAGTTATTTGCATTTAGGCTAACTATCTGTATTATTTTTGTATAATAATTATTTGTCATATACAAAATACAGGGTGGCAGGGACATCGACGCGAAAACTGTTGATGATTCTGAACACTGCGTTGAAATTTTTCGTCGGTTATTTTTTTTATCTGCTTTTTCATAGAAAAGTGCAATACTTACGCGGTCAAAATGTATGGAACAGCAGATTTTTTTTTAAATAACCGACGAAAAATGTTAACGCAGGGGGTTCTGAATCCCGCCGGTTGAACGCGTCCCAGAGGGTCATGGCCATTCGGCTGGCCCGAGGATACCGCACGGTCTCCTGCGAGGCGGCGAGCCTCCTTGCCGGATTACCGCCATGGGATCTGGAGGCAAAGGTCCTCGCGCACATCTGGGAGTGGCGCGAGGAGGCGAAACGCCGGGGCTTAACTCCGATGCCGCAAGAAATCGCAGCACAGCGGACAGAGCTCCGGCGGGATCTCATGGCGTCATGGAGGGTGCGATTGTCGCAACCCCGCGCTGGGCACGCCACAATTGCGGCGATAAGACCCCTCTTTGAGGAGTGGCTTGAGAGGCGCCACGGCGTCCTCACCTTCCGCCTGACGCAGGTCCTCACCGGACACGGCTGCTTCGGGAGGTTCCTGTTCAGGATAAGGCGGGAGGAAACACCCGGGTGTCACCATTGTGTGGATCGGCCTGAGGACACGGTGGAGCATACGGTGGAGGTCTGCCCGGCCTGGGCGGAGCAACGCCGTGTCCTCGTAGAGGCGATCAGCGGCGGTGATCTCTCGCGTCCGGCCCTGGTTCAGGCCATGGTACGGAGCGAGAGGAAATGGCAGGCCGTCACCTCCTTCTGCGAAGCGGTAATGCTCGCGAAGGAGGAGGCGGAACGCGTGAGGGAGAGGCAAATTTCGCGCCCTCACGCCCCTAACCGCCGCAGGAGGAGACGCCCGGGGCGGGAATCGCGAGCCGATTTCCGGCCACCGTAGGCGCGGGCTTGTGGACGGTGAGCAATGGGTAGCTCGCGGTCCGATAAGGACCAAGCCCGGGTCGATGGCGCGTTGTGTTCCACGCGCGCCTTAAAGAGATGTCAGCAGAATTGACGGGGTCCGCTAGGGCCAATGCCTGCCGGGGGTTCGAAAAAAACCGATAGGGAAATCGTGGCCCCCGGCAACCGGGCAACCGAAGGAACACGGGTGGGTTTTAGTCAGTAAGAGTCTGACACGCCCTCCCGCTCCGCCCAGAGCGGGAGAAGTTATTTGATAATTTCCCACCCAAAAAAAAAAAAATCGCGTCGATGTCCCTGCCACCCTGTATAGACGTATGTATGTATCAACCATGAGAGAATTTGTTCAGTATTTTCAGATTTTTATGATGACCTGAAAAATACTTAATCTAATAGAATTTTTTCAATAAAATACTGTTTTAAGCTTACTCATTCTTACTAACTATACGATAGTAACTCTTTGCTTACAGCTGCTAAGTATTATGTAAGCCACTGTTAACTTACGAGCCTAGAGATCATTTGAACGGTTTCTGTTGTTCTTGGTCGCTGCAAAAACAGTTAAGTCGACTTACAAGTTAAATCCAAAGATTACTGTATAAAATATTTATTTATGCTTATTTATATTTGTACTAATTTTAATAATGTAATTTTAATCTTAATATAGTAATGTAATCAAATTTAATAATAACTTCATTTCATTTGGATTTTAATTAGACTAACGATTTATGTTTTATTTTATTCCATATTTAGTATTGTTACTTTATGAGCGAGTATTTTGTTCTATTTTTTTTTTTGATGTTGTTTGTTCTCATGCAATGTAACGAAGTGTAATTCATTTCTTTTTATTTTTATAATCTAATCTTATTTCGCAATTTTGTTATATATCAAATTAATGTTATGCTAATTAATATTTTAATGATTTAATAATTTGTAGAATAATTGTTCACCTTTTAATAAGAATGTTGTGCATGCCTATAAGTGATGTATTTACACAGTACTCAAGACTTGTGATACCTATTGTAACTATCCTTGTAAATATGTTGTTGGTGTGCGAAACGGCTACTATATTTATTTATTTATTTATTAAGCAAGTTAATAAATAAATAAATAAATATATTAGCCGTTTCTATGCTACCTGTTTTTTTTCCGTGGCGATCCTCATGTATACCCCCTCCGTCTTGGGAGAACGGAGGGTTATGTCGACTCCTACCGACTAAAACCCCACTGTCCCTACTATTACCATGTGCCGGGGGCCCGGGAGATACTTATACATTCGCCGCACCCCCGATTGGTATCAGCCCGCCATGCCCAGCGGGCCCCATCACCAAGTGCGGCTGATCCAACGACCGCACGTCCTCCCATAGAGGCGCGCATGCAAAATTGCTTGCCTCCTCTTTGGGCATGATTGTTCGATCGACGACATACCCCAATTTCATCGCCCGCATGCCCTTATGGTGGCCGGAGATCATTAAACGCCCTTCGACGCCCGGCTGCTCTTCTGGTGCGGGTCGAGTGAGAGGTATGCTCTTTCTCCCTCTCCGCCGCCTCCTTTGCATGCATCACCTCCTCGCAAAAAGAAACGATAACCCGCGAGAAAGCGAGAGATCACCCGCACCAAGTGTCGCGACGAGGGTAAAGCGCTCTTGAACCCAAGCTGGGCACTCCTCCAGCGTGTGTTGCGCCGTATCCTCGGGACAGTCTATACGGTGATGATAAGCGGGCGTCCGCTCCCGACCAATGCGACACCGGTACTTTCCGAAATATCCGTGTCCAGTAAGCACCTGCGTCAGCCGGAACCTGAGGGCACCGTGCTGCCTCTCTAGCTATTCCTCCATAACAGGCCTTACCACCCTTTGTTTTTTTGGTTGGGAAATTATCAAATAACTTCTCCCGCTCTGGGCGGAGCGAGAGTACGTTTCAGACTGCTACTGACTAAAACCCACCCCTGTTCCTTCAGTTGCCTGTATGTTGCCAGGGGCCACGGTAACCCTTTTCGGACGAATCCGCAATCCCGGCAGGCATCGGCCCTAGCGGACCCCTCCAGTTGTGCTGACATCTCTTAGAGGCGCGCGTGGAACACAACGCGCCATCGACCCGGGCCTGGTCCTTATCGGACGGCGAGCTACCCATTGCTCACCATCCGCAAGCCTGCGCCTACGGGCGAGCCCCCACTTGGGTTGCGCAAGTCGCTCCCTCCTTTCATCCACACTAGGATATGACGGAGCTCGGTCCTTCGTGCCTCGAAATCCCGGGGAACCGGACGCTCATCCCGCGCTAGCTCCACCTTCTGCCAGCCATATAGGGGTTTCTATGCTATTTACTAGTGACTAGATAAAAGGTGTTTGCATGTGTTTACAAAACATTAATTTTAGCAAGATACCAAATAAAGTCGTAAGAATATGCCGCCGCGAACGCTGATATTTTTCGGTTATTCACCAATTATCACAAGCACTGATTACCGGAGCATTTGCCTGTAATGTAACAATCCAAGACTCGATTTTCAGCATTAAGTTACAATACCTACGGCCTCCCTGACTGACGACCATTCGCCTGTAGGCGAATCAGTAGTTTTCATTCAAGTTACAAATTGTATCACGGATGCTCCTACTCACTACTGTTACATTACAGGCAAATGCTATCGGTGAATGTAATGTTACAAATTGTGTCATTACAGGTTGTGCACTGTAATGCTCGGTTCTCCTCACTCACTGCACTCGCGTAGCATGACCATAATAGAAACGAGTTTTGTCGACGGAAGAATAGATTAAATGACAGATAAACAATCACAATCTGTCATTTTGTCTATTCTTCCGTCGACAAAACCCGTAGAAAACCCCTCTCTATGGCTGTCACGCTACGCGTGCTGATGTAATGCTCAAATCTGAACTGTTATATTATGGGCAAATGTTTCCGGTGTCGCGCCTTTAGGTAAAATAAATTCCAGATGGCAGATACGACTTTTCACGTCAAAAAGTAAAAAGATTAAAATCTTTTTTGAATGTTACCGTTTATTTGAAGATAATCTTATCAAAATCTAGGGAATTTGGTAAAACAAATAAAAAACATTTTCCCCGATTGATTTAGATTATAAAACGATCGTTGATATAGAATAGGTACAATTTGATTTGATTACGATCTGATTGTCATAGTTTGTCTATTGATATAGGTAAATAAGACTGATAAAAATGGAAAAATAGACATAGGTAATCAACTCTAATAAAGTGATAAAGCGGCAAGGAATTTCCTACCGGAAACTAAAGTTGGAGACATGTGATCAGTGGTGCAATTCATGCAGGAGCAATTACAGGTACTGAACTGTAGAAAAAAATTTCATTCATTGCGTTATTAGCGTTGTTGAGCAGATTTTTTTTAACATGGAGCAATGGATTAGCAATCTGTTTAAAATCGAAACAAATTGTGATTGATTGTGTATTACGCAATTAGGGTACAAGTCTATTCTGTGAAAACTTAGGTGAAGTGAGTTGTCAACAATGTCACTCCCTAGCATCAGATGAAATGACGGCTCACTTCCCCTCAATTTAATGGACCTGCTGTTCTGTGCCTAGCTCTAGTTTTTGCTTCCATCATCCTCATATATGCATACAATTAAAACCAAGCACTGCTCTTCCTAAACACTTCTGAGTTTGTCACGATATCGTTCACAGGATAAAGCCTACTTAACCTTTGGATGAACACACACACGACCTTTGAACGGATATTCTTCTACTTATCACTCATAGTCAAAGTACAATAATTTATTTCAAAAAGGCATATAAAAGGCACTTCTGAACGTCAAAATTTACAAAAAATAGAATTGATTCTAGTCGCCCCTTCCAAAAAGTAGTTTTCGTATGGAGAAGAATGGGTAAGAAACCCCACTCTTTTAAAATGTTTTACAATACATTAATTATATAATTATATTTCAAGACAATGCACCTGGAATAAGATTAAAAATAATTAAAAATGAAGCAATGACAGAAAAATGTATTATGTGATGGATACATGGTTTTCAGATATTTACATACATTATAAAAGTACCTATACGATATTCCTAACTGTCTTCACTGTCTTAAACTATAACAGATTGCCGCACCTAAGCAAAATAAATGTATTATGAATGAATGTAATGGATTGGCTCAAGGTTTGGTGGATACAAATGTATTGTAGGAGCCATAATCTTTCGATTCGTTAATCCGTTCATCCGGTCGATAGACTACAGAATTTCGCCAAAGCAATAAATATCTTTTACAAAAATATGCCTGTCTTAGTAACACATAGGTAATCTTATGATATCGTGTATCTTTGTAGTATTATGGGTGGTGGGATTAACTGAAAATAACTTAGATTAAACCAGACATGTGCGTACGACAATAATGCGACAACTTATCTTTCACAGTTATCACAGAAGACTGCATTAGTGGTAGGTTTTTACTCTTTAGGGGAATCACCTGATTATTGCTTAATCTGAAACTCAAACTCAAAGCATTTCTTTGAATTAAACCATTTACAGGCACTTTTGAATTGTCAAAGAGTCGGTCAGTTAGTCAGAAAGTTGAAGCTAATTGCCCATTCCAAAACGTAGATCTCTGTGGAGAAGAACGGGCAAGAAAATCCAAGGACACTCTTTTAAATATATATAAATATAACAAAATTCTGGGTACATTATTCTTGTTGCTGCAATGTGTGAGAACAATACTAATGCTAATTTTCTAGCTTTACTCATAAACGTAATTGATATTAAGAAAAATGGTAAACTGTGGAATGAAATTGGTGCTGTCAAACTGTAGGATCATGATTTCAGTAATCAGGGTTTCAAAATTACCCCATAAGATTAAAGTTGGCCACCAGAAACTGGGTTTTTTGATATGCATGTTTACTGTTTTTTATGCAAAAATAACTATTTGTTTATTTCCTCAAAAATAATCTAATCAACCGTGTTAAATAATACACGTGTCAGAAATTAGATCGTATTTACGATAACACTTTTAAAATTGGGCATCATGTTTTGACACAAATCATGTTTATCTCTAAATAAACCATTTTTTTTAAAGTGGAAACTCTCATGGCCTAACATGCGGAACTCTTAAAACCCGCCAGATTTCACAATTCTCAGTCCATAAAAATAATAAATCCCAGTGTTCTCTTATAAAGTACATCGGTGTTGCCCCTTAACAATAATTGGCTCGAACAAGTAGGTAAATTTATTATTATATTTAAGACGCCTCAATTACATACCGCGCTTAATAATTAGTATGGGCGTATTACGTTACCAGCGTAATTTACGGACCTTAATGGCCGATGATCGCGCGTAATTATTTTCGATCTTGTAACATGTAGATATGTGTATCGCCTATCGGTTTATTTTTAACGTGAGAGAGTTTAATATTCTTTCTACTTAGGACTAGTTTGTGAATTAATTTGTGCTTTTAGTTTTGGTTTTAATTACAATTTGGTTAATTAGGCAAGCTAATATTCTTGAGAAATTCGTGTTACTCATTAAAATTATGATGGGAAATTGATTTTATTCGGAAAAGACATTCGTTTAAACGTAAATGTATAAGGTACTTGAACTTCTTCGTCGTAGCGATGATTCCATTTATCTGTTTTTTTTTAAATGTATATGTCGGAGACGGGTATGTGACTTTCGTTATTATCAGCGATATTTTAACTACCTACTGTGGGCGTAGTGTGGGTAGTGTTGGTTAATGCGCAATAGAAAAACAGTTTGCAGTTCAGATCACATTATAATTTACTATCAAATGAATCACACTAGCTAAATTATACACACACTGGGTGCGACGGCGTTTATTAAAATCACCAATTAACACAATGATCACAAATTACAACTAACGCAATAACTGAGCACCACGAATCGAGAACAGTTCCGTGACGTCTTCTCTCCGATGCGACCAGAGGCTGAATACCCTCCTCGCCTTGGCCTTAAAACATCGCGACTCTGTAGAAGCGCGCCTTTTTTGGTGTAGGTAGCTCACTCTTGATGTCGCCAGTGGCGCGCTTGCGATTTGTTTCGTGTCCGTACTAATGACCAGGTCCGACATATTTATTTTTTTTGTTTTCTGGTTTTTTGTTTGTTTGTATCTGTTTTTTTTTTGCCGAATCTGGTCAAAGTTTACTAACCACTTCGATAGCGTTATATCGTTGACCTCGCAAAGGTCTTTCATACTGCGGGTGTTTTTGCGAGAGCATGACAAGAGGTGAGTCGTTTGGGTCATCGTTTGCGATGAATAACTTGATTACATAATTCATTTCGGACTCTCTTGACATTCCCCACCGTTGATAATAATATTTGTGAAGTCATTATCATAATTTATTTAAGGTCATCACTCGTCCTCGCTCATTGGGCATCCCCGAAATACGAGAAACATGTGTATTTCTGCAGTCACGAACAAACAGGAAATATTTTTTTTTATTGATAATTCACAATTATTTTATCTGATGAGAGAGTTTATCGTCTCATCAAAAAGGTATTATTTATTTTGTTATCAAAAGTAATGCTTGTTTAGTCAGCCTGTCTAATTCTTATCACAGTCTGTCTTTATCTGTTAGTAAAATTAAATCAGGTTACAGGTTAATGGGCGGGAATTGCGAGCCGATTTCCGGCCACCGTAGGCGCGGGCTTGCGGACGGTGAGCAATGGGTAGCTCGCCGTCCGATGATAAGGACCAAGCCCGGGTCGACGGCGCGTTGTGTTTCACGCGCGCCTCTCTCTTTGAGGCGTCAGCAGAATTGACGGGGTCCGCTAGGGCCAATGCCTGCCGGGGCTGCGAATATGGGCCGAAAGGGAAATCGTGGCCCCCGGCAACAGGGCAACCGAAGGAACACGGGTGGGTTTTAGTCAGTAAGAGTCTGACACGCCCTTCCGCTCCACCCAGAGCGGGAGAAGTTATTTGATAATTTCCCACCCAAAAAAAAAAAGAATACGCCTTTCAGAATTCTGGTCTGATGAGCTAGCAAAGTCAACCGAAGAGGCTTGAGGAGCAGCTCGGCTGGGCGGCTTGGCCGATTTCCGGCCACCGTAGGCGCGGGCTTGCGGCCGGTGAGCAATGGGTAGTTCGCCGTCCAATAAGGACCGGGTCGACGGCGCGTTGCGTTCCACGCGCGCCTCAAAGAGATGTCAGCAGAATTGACGGGGTCCGCTGGGGCCGATGCCTGCCTGCGAAGAAAACCGAAAGGGAGATCGTTGCCCCCGGCAACAGGGCAACCGAAGGAACACGGGTGGATTTTACTCAGTAAGAGTCTGACACGCCATCCCGCTCCGCCCAAAGCGGGAGAAGTTATTTGACAATTTCAAAGCAAAAAAAAAAAAAGGAGCGGCTTGGTTTGAGACGATTCGCACGAAGTTAATTTATTTGTAGGCGAATCGATTTCTGGAGTTGTTGATTCACCTATAAATAAATAACTTCGTGCGAATCGCCTCAAGAAAAAATAATATTATTTAAAAATGTCGATTCGCCTATTTCGTGCGAGTAAATTCGGGCGAATCACCAATAACCCACCGAAGAACCAGAGATCCCTCTAATTACCTAACATGATACTTCACGTTGGGATATTTCTCAGGCCTCTCATTTGGTAGATTTTTCAATTTGTAGACTCAATTGTGTAACACACCTTCAATCACAATGCGATGGATTTTGAAAGAATTTGCTAATCCATGCTTCATATGTTTGAAAAATTCGTTTGCTTAGCAACGTAAATAACGCAATGAATGTTGTTGAACTGTCAAAATAAAAGCTATTGCAGTTGTTATGGTGTTATGCAATTATCCCGCAGATAAGTTTTTTTGCGGATAGACCAAATTATAATAGTTCATAACCATCCATCCATTGCGTAGGTACGTGGATGGTGACACTGAAATATCAGCATCTACCTAGCCTTTTTCCAACTATGTTGGGGTCGGCTTCCAATCTAACCGGATGAAGCTGAATACCAGTATTTTACATGGAGCGACTGCCTGTTTGACCTTATTACTGGGTAACATGATAACCCTTGGTAAGACTGGTTGTCAGACTTTCGGGTTTCTGACGACCCGTAACAACTGTCAAAGATCTACAAATGACAGCCGGGACCAACGGCTTAACGTGCTTTCCGAGGCACAGAGGAGCCTTGCGGTTGTTATTACGTAGCCACGAGCTCCTCACTGGAATGGTGACACTGAAATATGATAGCAATTAATATCTTAACCAAATAAGTAACTAATCTAGGAAAGTACCTCCTCGTAAATAATCCTTAGGTTCATGAACGATTAAAACAGCTTACATCACGAAAATGTCAAACAGCTTATAGTACGGTTTCCCAAACTAACAGTAAATGTTTTTGCACCTCTTTTCGTCACTGATGGTAAAAAATTGGCTCTACTAACTAATTGAAATGACCAGAACCACCTGACCACATTATTATTTCCTGCACTAAACGTGACCACCAAACGTGGCTCTTATATGTGAGAGATCACAGAATTACAGAAACAAAAAGGAAACTGCGTATCGGCAAGCACAGGGTTGGTTGCCCTCAGGCAATATGGAGTGATGATCTTTGCAGGGTGGTAGCAGCTGTATGAGAGTGACCTAAGATCAAGCTAAATTACTATACCTAGCAATTTGTGAGGTCATCCAGTAGTGGACTGTTTTAAGCTGATAAAGAAAATGATCAAAGCAAGGACATGTATTGATGCCTACGTTACTAAGGCATCTGTCCCTGACCCACCGCCGATTATGAAGCGATTAGCTATCGTTTATTTTCTCGCTTAAGAAACGTACTAAACCCGTGTCCCGTGTCTATTTCATGAATAGTTGATCGCTGATTGTTCACACTACCGGCGAGAACTCTCTCAATTGTACGTTTCCTGAGTGGGAAAATTGTCGATAGCTAGTCGCTGCTTCGTTGCGTTGGGACAGGTACCTATACCCCTAAGATTCATCAAACAACGCGATAGCCCGTAAAAGACTAAATAAAACGACGTTAATAATCAGTCTGTTTACAATATTACCATAAACGCACTTCCTACGTCACAGTTCCACAATAGACTATGCACGAGTGCACTCGAGCGCACGTGTCTTCCGGGCTGCCCCTCTAGAGTCCTTACCAATCTACTGATGCATTGCTAAGGTAACTTACTTTTTTGTATTGACGTTGTTCTTGTGTAGTTAAAAATTGGTTTCTCTTCCTGTTTTTTTTGGAAATTATAGGATGGTACACCTGTTAGATTGAATGCAAATATTCAGCTCAACATCAATATTTTCTATGCATAACGTATATGCCTATAATTATGTAGTTACTAGAAAAATTTATACAGATTTTTGCGCAACCCGTAAGTAATTTTTGAACAGAGAAATAGTTTATATTGAAATCTTCGATTTGACTTATGCTAAGGTAGCAGAACTGAGCTAAATCTATTAAAGCCAGTAATCACTAACATAGGTAGTTCTAATTGGGTACTTAGAGCAACAAATGCACTGAGATCGAATCTGAGGCTTGAATCCCTGTTATTAGGGTTAATCTTTCCACCATCCACCGTATCGCTTACCATTTTTCACCCTTCACACATCTTTATTTCTTATTTATTTTGCTAGGTGACTAGGAGTAGAATCCAATGTAAATGCGTCTGATTATGGTTGAACTCAGCTGTTTTTTAGTCATACATTTGGAACTAGAGGCTCACAGTCGGCGGCCAAATATATATTTGATCTGAACGCGGCCTTAAACGTTCTCAGGAATGAATAATACTTAATGCTTAGTCATCTGTACCTTCTTGATCAATAAACAATTTATTTTTTTATTTTATATAAGCAATAGGTATTTCCAAAAAAATTGATGGTAAGGAGGGAGGAACCGCATGTGACTAAAATAATGATGAATATAAGCATGAGCGAGTCAGGACTTAAATATTCTTTGTAATGAGTTCTTATTTAACCCATTTACCACCACACCCTATTCTGTACGCACTCGCCTGAACGCTGACTTTTTTAAAGTGCATAGTGCTTATTGTACAGTACCGACCAAAAGTCCATAAGCAGTCTCACAAAGCAATAGACTGACGCTTCGGTTTGACTTACGACCTTCTTCTATTTAAAGTTGTTACAATACTGTAGACACGCACATTACACACACACACTCACTTTGTCTGCAACCAATGACTAGTTCGATAATCATCATTCGTTGTTAGTTTCATTCGTCTTGTTCACATAAATATTAAAGTTTAGCAGGTAGACCACAAAAAACTAAGTTAATTATTTCGATTTCTGTGGGGTAGATTCAGTTTGTTACGAGTATTCAATTAATAGAACTTTGGTTCGTGGATAATAGAAGCGTTTTACCTGAAATAAAACGATTATTATATACTTACCTTAGTAGAAGCTTATATGTATTGAGATAGGCGACTTCATTTCCCGCTTTAGCAGACCTCTCTTTCTACCCTGTAGTCTGTCTCTTTCGCACACACCTCCCCTCCTACCAGGCGCGCGAGGTAGCTGGTGATCCGAGCCTGCTCGTCATTGTGTCGAAATACCACCAGGCAGAGATTAAAAGTAAGCTTCTACTAAGGTAAGTATATAATAATCGTTTTATTTCAGGTAAAACGCTTCTATTATACACTTGACCGTTAGTAGAAGCTTATATGTATTGAGACCTGTTTGTTATCGCCTGGTGATTAAAAGGAGAAACGCCAATGTGATTGGATATTATGTATCCCTTAACTACTATGAAAGTAGTGGGTATGTATAGAAATAGGTAAAAATAAAATTAAGCATAGTGTGTGAAGAAAGAGACTTTTTTTAAAATAAATAATTATCACATGAAAAATAATTATCACATGAAAAACTTATAAATGTAGAATTTTATAATTAAACAACAATTTTAATTAAACGATAGATCCTCCACCATTGTACCTAATTGTAATCGTTTGAATGATGAACAACTTATAAATGTAGACAATTTTATAACTAATCAACAATTTTAATTAAACGATAAATCATCAACCACTTTACCTATTGTAAACAGTTGAATGTAATTGACTAATGTATAATACTACAATAGAGTAATAGTCAAGTGTCAAAATCAACGGACCGGAACAAAAAGTGTAGATCTGTACTAGGATTACTATTACTTGAGGAAACCATTACCTCTCGACGATAGAATTTTTGAAAGGTTTTTACAGATTTCCAATTCCCTTTCTCTAAAATATCATCGAGGGGGGAATTGTCAATCCAACTTCTAGAGGCAACAGCTGAACGCACACTTCCCGGCGTTGCAGATATACCTGCTGCCTTCAAAAGCGACTTGAACCAACCTGCAATGATCGTCCTGGAGGCAGGTGATGGTGGACCTCGCAAAGATATAAATAAATTTGATGTACCAGAGCTCCTACGTCTTTCATTAAGAGTAGCTATAGTTTGATTGATCCAAAATACAGGATTTAAGTTTTGATTTTGAGTGTTAGCCAAGAGACTCCACCCTGATTGTCTATAATCTCTACAGTCTGTTTTGGACCCAAATTGAGGCCAAAAGGTAATCAAGTCGTTCTTGATAATGCATTGATCTTTGTCAATACCCAAAAGAGTCAAGTCGTGAATCCTGCGACCCGAACAAAGGCACAACAACGCTACAGTATGTCGAACAGTTTGAAAAGTGTTTGTAGTGTCTACCGAGTAAGTACTCATAAAATTAGTCAAAATATTAATGTCCCAGATAGGTGGTTTTTGAGTAATTGGATTTTTTAAAGATATTGCTTTTAAAATATGTTTTACAAGAACATTTTCTCCTAATTTACCAGACAGTTCTGTGTTACAAAGAGTGGAAACTACTGATTTGTGAAGGACGATTGTGTTATATGAGAAGTTAAATTTAATATATAGGTCTGCTAGAAATTGTGCTAAATGGGATGCTTCAGGATGCATTGGATTAATGTTATGCTGTTTTGTCCATGACATCCAACGATTCCATGGTGCCTTGTAGGTTTTCCACGTCGAAGAACGCCACGCAGATTTAAGTAAGGATACCTGACTTGAATCCCATGTTTTTATTTTGTCTTCCCACCCCCACATTTCCACACCTCTAGAACCATGTTCTCGAGTTTGGGGGGTGGTAATCCCGTCGACGTGTCGACTAGGAAACGTTTCAGATTCGTTAAGGTGAAGGGGGCTGCGATTGCTCGTGATTTCAGATCTGCCCGCCAGAATACCTTCTCCCAACGTGGAACTACAATGAGGTACAGACCTGACGCTTGATTGAGATGCATCAATACTCTGGGAATAAGAAATGGTGGTGGGAATATCCATGCCAGAGGGAAATTCCAAGTTGTGCTGAAAGCATCGTGAATCATCGCTTCGTGGTCGTTCAAGTCTAGGGTTGCATAATTTGCTACTGTTCGTGCGGTCTTGGATGCAAACAGGTCGATCACGGGTATTCCCATTTTTGCAAATATCATTTCTGTACAACTCGATGTTAAGTGCCACTCTGGGGTCCGCCGGTGTCTGGATAAACAATCCGCGTGACTGTTGAACCTCCCGGGAATGTAATAAATTTTGAATTGAACCTGATGATGGTCCAGGATCCTTAGAATTTTGTATGTTACATTCATGAGTAACTGGGACTTGGTCCCGCCCTCGTTGCGAAGATAAGCTACCGCCGATCGGTTGTCCGATTGAATGAGAACTGATCCTCCCGCTATGTTTGTCGCTTGTAACTCTAGAACTCTCAGAATGGCTAACAACTCCTTTACGTTGCAGTGTAGAAATCGTTCCTCTGTGTTCCAGACACCTGACATGGTCTGGTTGTCGAGCTGTCCTCCCCATGCTATGTCTGAGGCGTCTGTAGTTAGGTAATGTGTCGGAGGTGGAATATGAAGTGGGGATGAAAGATGGCAATGTTGAAGCCACCATTGCATCTCGTCTAACACCGAGCGAGGTAGCACGTATCTGATTGGGGCTGTGTACTCGGGCAGGGAGTTTAAGAACTTCAGAGTGGACCGGTGATTTAATCTGCCTCGGGGGACCGCAAAGCTTGCAAAATTCAGTAAGCCTACCAGGCTTTGTAGTTCTTTTACGGACATTTTGCCTGTTTTCAGAGCATGTGTGACTTTTTTGATTACGACAGATGACTTTTCTGCTGGTAGTTGTTTGTGATTTGTCCAAGGATGCCAAACAATTCCGAGATATGTTACAGACTTTTGCGGAACAAGGACAGACTTCCCGTAATTCACTTGGAATCCGAGGATTTCTAGCGTCTCCAATAGCAGGTCCCTCTGCTGGACTAATATCTTTGGATCTTGATGTGTTAGCAAAAAATCGTCTAAATACACTATTATTCTCAGACCTTTTTCTCGGAGAATTTGTGCAATCCAATTTGTAAGACAAGCGAAAACTTTCGGGGCTGTACTTAGCCCGAACGGAAGGCATGTCATTTCTAGTACTTCGTCTTTGTAGAGGAGACGTAAAAATCGTCTGTGCGATTCTGCTATCGGAAGATTGAAGTATGCTTGCGAAAGGTCGACCTTGCACATCCAATCCTGAGTTTGGAGAAAATCTGGGACTCGAAACATGTTTAATAATCGAAAGCGTTCTGTTAGCACGTAGTGGTTGAGCAACCGTAGGTTGAGTACAGGTCGGTATGATCCATCGCTTTTTGGTACCAAGAACAGGGAGGACACAAAGCTCGGGGCGAGAGGTGCTACCTTCAACACGCCTTGATGTTTCATTTGCCGAATGAGTAAAGACATCTCCTCCGACTCTAAAGTGCGATGGCGGTCGCTTTTTAGGTCCGGTGTTATCAAGGGAGGTCTTTGCCGAAAAGGTATGCGATACCCCGTTATTATCCGTAATATAAAGGATGGAGCTCCCATTTTTTTCCACTGGTTGACAAAATATGCTAACTGTCCGGCTAGGAAAGGTTGTGAGTCATTGTTTCTGCCTTTTGTTGCCTCTATAGCCCGAAGGCGACGAGCGGCGTTTCTGACCTCTTTGAGAGTGTCGCGATCCGCGAGATTGAAAATTATTATTAGAACTCCTATTGTTAGAGCTACCAGTGCGTTGCTCTGGACCAGCATTGTTTTGTGCTTTCGTGTTGTAATGGTAGCCTTGATAATTACCCTGCGAGGGCTGAGTGTGAGGGCAATACATATTGCTTGATACATCACAGAAATAGTTTGGGTGACCGTGACCATGCGATGGCCCAGTATTACGTGCGTGCCCCTGCGAGGGGAAACGTGTAGCAGAATTATTGGGTTTTGCTCGCGAAGCATTCCCGCTGCTAGGCTTATTTACTGGCCAGAACGCTTTCCTAACACCGCCTGCTTTTTCGAGGGCCGATGTGAGAGCTTCCGAATTGAAAATGTGCGTATTTGAAGGAGGGATTTTATTTACAGCCGTCTTTACCAAAGGGTCTCTAATGTACTTAAGAATACCGTCCCTTCTCATTTCTATAGTCTCTGCTCTGTGGCCGCAAGCCATTTGTAAGAGGTCTTGAGAAACTTTCTGGAATTCTCCTTTTAGAAAAATTTCTTCGATTTTATTTTTTAAATCAGTGAGGGTAGCATCTGGCGTTTGAGACCATACAATTAAGTTACGTAAACTACTTATTAAAACCTCTTTTTGCTTTAAAATACCGAATGTAATAGCTGCGTAAGATTTATCGGAATAGGCCAAGTGGCGTATATTATCATATGCCTTTACCTCCTCGTTTGATTCCATTTCCGTAAATCCCGGTGAATGGTTATATAGTTTTTGTGTTTCTGCGTATCTAATATCAGTCCATGTGTTTTTTCCAAAACGCTGAACTTCGTCTAACATATTTAAAAAATTTGCTGGTGTTTTTGGAACCGCGGGATCCTTTAATTTTGTTTCGATATCAAATTTTAAAGATAAATCCGGAACAACTACCGGATTCTCATTCTCTATTGGTGACGCCTGCGAGGCGCAATATTCATTATAAAGCTCGTTGTCTACATCTCGGCTTACAATGGAAACATTATCACTATTACAATTATAAATAGGAGGGTATTCATAACTTTGAACGGTTTTTTGTAAGTTGTCTACGTCTTTTGATAATTTTTCAATAAGATGACGGTCGCGCCTACGTTTTTTAGACTGACGCCGTCGACGGCGCTTAGAATTCCTCTTCTTAGAACCCTGATTTGAGGATGAGGAGCTAGATGATGATGTCGAACTGCTACTACTACTGCTCGATAGGGATGATTGTCGATCACGTAAACGTGATTTATTTTTCTGCGGTTTTGTACCCAATCCAACCGCAGTAGTAACTGGATTAACTTGGTCATCAGACCCCATGTTTAGCGCTCCTGCGTTTACACTACCTTAAAAGGAAATAATAAAACCTAAGATACGATCTCTAAAAGGAATTCATACAAAGAGATTCAGAATTTGAATGTCACTGAGGGTAGAAAATTAACAAGATTTTTAAAACATAAAAACGAACGATAACATCGTTTTATAAAATCACTTGTGCACTTACGTGAGTTCTTCCTTGGAATCACTGAATTTAATAAATAGAATAATAATAATTATATTATTTCTTAGCACAAGTGAACTGCGCGGGAAATATCACGCCAATGACGAGCAGGCTCGGATCACCAGCTACCTCGCGCGCCTGGTAGGAGGGGAGGTGTGTGCGAAAGAGACAGACTACAGGGTAGAAAGAGAGGTCTGCTAAAGCGGGAAATGAAGTCGCCTATCTCAATACATATAAGCTTCTACTAACGGTCAAGTGTATAATATTGGTGACGAGTATTTAGCGCAGTGTTGTGGTTATTATTATCAAAAAGCAGGCATAAAATATATTGAAGAGATCAGATCAGATCAGAGAATATTATTGCGCTGCGTAAAAGTGAAGTGAATATCTAATGAAACCGGACTAAGTGTGAGTGTTGTGTTATCATTCATATATTTCATATTTTACTAAACATAAATCTTAATCAAGGGTATTGTTGATAGAACAGAGGTATTGTTGAGACAGAAGATGCCTTTAAAGTTTTAAATTCATTGTGAGGTTTAATTCGATTAGTGAATAATAAATAATTAGGTATTATGTGTAATAAAAACAATGTTTTTCTTTGTTCTAGAGAAATACTGTGAGGGTTAAGAGATATGAGGAAGGGGCTTATTATCGAGTAGCAGCGACGTCAAATGGTGAATGAGACAAATGGTTTCATACCAACGAGATATTTTGCTGAATTATTAAAAACACGTCATTATGAACCGTTCGCCGTGCACTCTGAAGGCTTGCATCACTGAAGACCAGCTAGAAAACCGTTTTTGACCTTAAAATATTAACCGTACCAACTTAATAAACAACAGATTCGTTATTGCATGAATTTATGGTAACGAATTTTTTAAGCACGTTTCAATAGGGTGTTTGTCGTATTTCTTGCATATATACCGAAATTGTTTAATATTATTTAAGTAATAGTATTATTTTAGGATTAAAATTTGAGGTTTAGTTTCAATCTTCTTTTCGTAAAGAAAATGAATACTTAAGCTTTAACTTCAATACCAACCAATATTTACTAAAGCCAAATAAAGTTTAAATTAATTTTAATATGAACAAACTGCCTTAACCTTAAAATCAACAATTTTGTCAGTAGATTTTTTTACATTTTAAGTAGTCTAATATTCTTATTTATTGCTTAATTACTTCGACCATGATCAAAGCTTTATATTTATGGTGAAAAAAATCCATTTAAAATTTAAAACATTTCAAAATTTAAATATGTCAAAATAATACAAATTGCTTCTAAGTTTCTAGACATCTTTTTCACATATTATTCAGGTGAAGTAATGATAAATAATTGTAGCAGTTTGTTTAACGAATAAATATTATTTATTTTTTATTATAACATATTACGCATTTTTTATTCTAAACCCTTTATTGCAATAACAACATTAATAAATAGGCAGGAATATTTAAAAATATTATTATTGCAAACAAAAATAATAATATTTGCAAAAACAGCACTTTGATTTACGAGATTAGAACCTTAGCCATCTTGAATCTAAGACCAACGCTTAAGGGCTCCCACACATAAACACGATACGACGTCGCGTCGTACAACGATATTTTTTCATTCGACGTTATTTTTTCGTTCAACGTTATTTTTTTATTTATTGATTTAATATCTGTTAATTTGAGGTGAAGCTTTCTTTGTTAACAACTTAATTTTCAAAAATTGTTGTTTAGTGTCGTTGATTTGTGGAATGAAAAAATATCGTTGTACGACGCGACGTCGTATCGTGTTTATGTGTGGGAGCCCTTACGCCTTCTGCTATCTGCACTTATAATTTACTTTCGAATTTTAGCAATGCCATACACTGGCCAAGGTCACGCGTATGATGCGTGCTAACAAAAGTGATGGAAATATAAGTGCGGCGCCCGCGAACCGTGACGATACGACAGTGTGTAGTGCAAAACTGCGTTCTCTGTAGTGTGTGTACGGCACTCACACCACAGACGTCTGACTGTTTACACATACAAATGTACGTGTTCACAGCAATACGATTCTTAGCGTGCTTATGCACTTTTGAGCGCTTACTGTACCTTATAATATAGATATTATTTTCTATCGTGCTTGTTAGTGATCCTAAGATTTCTACTACTTTTTCTGTTTTTACTCTTGAGAACCTGTAATTGGCTTTATGTTTCATATACAATATTGTTATCCATCTGTTATAGCTGTTGGTTCTCCTATTAATAAATAAATATTGATGAATGGAGAGAAAGAGGAAGGCCAAAGAAAAGATGGGTGGATTATCTGAGGAATGTTATGTGAAAGAGAAGGAATTTAATGATAGCGTGACGGTTGATAGGGGAAAATGGAAGAAGAAAACGCCAACCCCACGTAATATGGGCAACCCCACGTAATATGGGCCAAGGGCGAGATGATAATGATTCACTCGGCAGTTTTTCTGGGCATAACAGTAGATGCCAAACTTCAGTGGGGTCCACATATATCAAGCCTAGCGGGAAGGCTCAGTTCGGCCGCCAATGCTGTCAGAAAAGTAAGACAATACACTGACGTTGATACAGCTCGGTTAGTCTATTTTAGTTATTTTCATAGCGTTATGTCCTATGGTATTCTGCTGTGGGGTAAAGCCGCTGACATTCAAAATATATTTGTTCTTCAAAAACGAGCAGTTCGAGCAATTTACCAGCTAGGTGCCAGAGTTTCTCTAAGAGATTTTTTTAAAGATGTTGGTATTCTCACGGTGGCATCACAATTCATTTTCGCCAACATCTTATAAATTAGGCAAAATATACACTTATACACTAAAAACAGTGATGTTCACAATGTTAACACTCGAAATAAGGACAAACTACGAGCTCCCTTTCACCGGCTTCATAAGGTTCATAACTCATTTGTTGGGCTTGGTATAACCTTTTATAACAAGCTACCCTCTTCTTTGCTAGATTTGCCTTTTAATGCGTTTAAAACTAAAGTAAAATCCAACCTCTGTTCAAAGGCATACTATTGTATCAACGACTACTTAAATGATAAGAATATTTGGTCGCTGTGATTAACTCAAGACAATGTTTATGTTCTTTCTCCAGAATTAGCTTACCTACTGACAGTTTATATGAGTTTATATAATTGTTTATTTTATTTGAATTTATGATTCAATTTTTTATTTATTTTTTTACGAGTCAATTTATTTTTATTTTATTTTATTGTTGACATAATCTACTCATTACAATGTTTTTGTTATGAGTTGTATTGCAATTTGTGGTTAGCTAGCGACCTCGACAATTGATCATATTATTTTTTGCCTGAGCAACCGGCAGCAAGTTCGTCATGCTCCCTTAGATGTCACTGCTTGCGGTAGCGTCGGGGGTCGGGTTGCCTCCTTCCCTCAAATATGGCGAGGGGGGTACTGGCTGATCTTTGCGTTATGCTCGTGAACGGGTGCTGCTTGTGGTGACTGGTCGTCTTGCTGATCATGGTTTTGTTATTGTTACTAGTAATTAACTGTTCATTTTTTTTTATCTCGATGGTCCTAGTTTATCATTTATAACTGCCAATTACAGCTTTATGTAAGCGGGCACGCCCTTTATGTCTGGAGGCTTTTATTTAGATATTTAGTTCTGTTTACGTTTAGTTTTATTTTATTTTTATTTTTTTAAATAATGCTTGAGTATAGTCCTCGATGGTTTTGGTTGGTATATTGGCGTGTGCTAGCTGACATATGGCCTATAATTTATCATTTGAATTATGTTTTGTGTTGCATAATGTAGGTTATTTTGTATACTATTGTATAGAATCATTCTCTAACTTGAACAGACAGCTGTGCTGCTGGGGAGTTTGTTGCGCCACTTCTTCTTCCCAGCTAAAGGCACTAGGAAGTGGTGAAGGGTGGGCGTTTTTGGGGGACTGTCTTATGTAATTTTGACGTTCGAAAAGTGCTGATCCTCAGCCTAGTTTGAATAAATGACTTTTTTTTTTTTTTTTTTTCACAAAACAATTGAAAATTCACTATAAAAATATAATAGTACCTACATTACTGCCGCGGTCTATAATGACTACAAGGGCTGCAATGATGGCCAAGCTGGAAGGCCTAGAGCGTAGCTAGGCTAGCTCGAGGCAATCATAGCGTGACCAGCGAAGCAGTCATAGTGGGCCAAGGCTTGTATAGTGCTTTACTCAAAAATGCAAGTACCTTCATTTTGTTGGAAAGATCATTGAAATACGCAAGAAAAACATTTTCGGATAAAGATTTAGATTTCCTACTGATTTTCCACTGCACAAATTTTTCATATGCAAACTTATATTTTTCCTTTGAGTTTCGCGGTATTAAATTTTCAACCACAAATTTAGCTTCATCTTTAATGTCTGGCGGTGTTAAACACATTGAATCGGAAGAATTTTCGCTTTGAGAGCTCATTTTTAGCAAAAAAGTCACTAAATAAAAATAAAATTTTCACGGAACCGCGCTTTTGTTATTTCTATGTTTTTTTTTTTAACAATGGTAGTTGGAACTATACAGCCAAATATGGAATAAAATCTTTTTGTACTTATCTCTATAAATACAAACAGCTGTGTTTTAAATAAAATCTTTTTGCATTTGATTTTTTTAAACGTTGAAACGTCAAAATAGCGGCCGGCAATGTTTTGCCGGCCTGTTAGAGCGACCAGCAAAACTTTGCCGGCCGCTCCTTGAAACAGAACGGCAAGGTCGACTTTGCTCAAACAAGGTTGTCAAAATAATGACCACATTACATTCATTTTTGAGTAAAAACGTTGAAACGTCAAAATAGCGGCCGGCAATGTTTTGCCGGCCTGTTAGAGCGACCAGCAAAACTTTGCCGGCCGCTATTTTGACGTTTCAACGTTTTTACTCAAAAATGAATGTAATGTGGTCATTATTTTGACAACCTTGTTTGAGCAAAGTCGACCTTGCCGTTCTGTTTCAAGGAGCGGCCGGCAAAGTTTTGCTGGTCGCTCTAACAGGCCGGCAAAACATTGCCGGCCGCTATTTTGACGTTTCAACGTTTAAAAAAATCAAATGCAAAAAGATTTTATTTAAAACACAGCTGTTTGTATTTATAGAGATAAGTACAAAAAGATTTTATTCCATATTTGGCTGTATAGTTCCAACTACCATTGTTAAAAAAAAAAACATAGAAATAACAAAAGCGCGGTTCCGTGAAAATTTTATTTTTATTTAGTGACTTTTTTGCTAAAAATGAGCTCTCAAAGCGAAAATTCTTCCGATTCAATGTGTTTAACACCGCCAGACATTAAAGATGAAGCTAAATTTGTGGTTGAAAATTTAATACCGCGAAACTCAAAGGAAAAATATAAGTTTGCATATGAAAAATTTGTGCAGTGGAAAATCAGTAGGAAATCTAAATCTTTATCCGAAAATGTTTTTCTTGCGTATTTCAATGATCTTTCCAACAAAATGAAGGTACTTGCATTTTTGAGTAAAGCACTATACAAGCCTTGGCCCACTATGACTGCTTCGCTGGTCACGCTATGATTGCCTCGAGCTAGCCTAGCTACGCTCTAGGCCTTCCAGCTTGGCCATCATTGCAGCCCTTGTAGTCATTATAGACCGCGGCAGTAATGTAGGTACTATTATATTTTTATAGTGAATTTTCAATTGTTTTGTGAAAAAAAAAAAAAAAAAAAGTCATTTATTCAAACTAGGCTGAGGATCAGCACTTTTCGAACGTCAAAATTACATAAGACAGTCCCCCAAAAACGCCCACCCTTCACCACTTCCTAGTGCCTTTAGCTGGGAAGAAGAAGTGGCGCAACAAACTCCCCAGCAGCACAGCTGTCTGTTCAAGTTAGAGAATGATTCTATACAATAGTATACAAAATAACCTACATTATGCAACACAAAACATAATTCAAATGATAAATTATAGGCCATATGTCAGCTAGCACACGCCAATATACCAACCAAAACCATCGAGGACTATACTCAAGCATTATTTAAAAAAATAAAAATAAAATAAAACTAAACGTAAACAGAACTAAATATCTAAATAAAAGCCTCCAGACATAAAGGGCGTGCCCGCTTACATAAAGCTGTAATTGGCAGTTATAAATGATAAACTAGGACCATCGAGATAAAAAAAAATGAACAGTTAATTACTAGTAACAATAACAAAACCATGATCAGCAAGACGACCAGTCACCACAAGCAGCACCCGTTCACGAGCATAACGCAAAGATCAGCCAGTACCCCCCTCGCCATATTTGAGGGAAGGAGGCAACCCGACCCCCGACGCTACCGCAAGCAGTGACATCTAAGGGAGCATGACGAACTTGCTGCCGGTTGCTCAGGCAAAAAATAATATGATCAATTGTCGAGGTCGCTAGCTAACCACAAATTGCAATACAACTCATAACAAAAACATTGTAATGAGTAGATTATGTCAACAATAAAATAAAATAAAAATAAATTGACTCGTAAAAAAATAAATAAAAAATTGAATCATAAATTCAAATAAAATAAACAATTATATAAACTCATATAAACTGTCAGTAGGTAAGCTAATTCTGGAGAAAGAACATAAACATTGTCTTGAGTTAATCACAGCGACCAAATATTCTTATCATTTAAGTAGTCGTTGATACAATAGTATGCCTTTGAACAGAGGTTGGATTTTACTTTAGTTTTAAACGCATTAAAAGGCAAATCTAGCAAAGAAGAGGGTAGCTTGTTATAAAAGGTTATACCAAGCCCAACAAATGAGTTATGAACCTTATGAAGCCGGTGAAAGGGAGCTCGTAGTTTGTCCTTATTTCGAGTGTTAACATTGTGAACATCACTGTTTTTAGTGTATAAGTGTATATTTTGCCTAATTTATAAGATGTTGGCGAAAATGAATTGTGATGCCACCGTGAGAATACCAACATCTTTAAAAAAATCTCTTAGAGAAACTCTGGCACCTAGCTGGTAAATTGCTCGAACTGCTCGTTTTTGAAGAACAAATATATTTTGAATGTCAGCGGCTTTACCCCACAGCAGAATACCATAGGACATAACGCTATGAAAATAACTAAAATAGACTAACCGAGCTGTATCAACGTCAGTGTATTGTCTTACTTTTCTGACAGCATTGGCGGCCGAACTGAGCCTTCCCGCTAGGCTTGATATATGTGGACCCCACTGAAGTTTGGCATCTACTGTTATGCCCAGAAAAACTGCCGAGTGAATCATTATCATCTCGCCCTTGGCCCATATTACGTGGGGTTGCCCATATTACGTGGGGTTGGCGTTTTCTTCTTCCATTTTCCCCTATCAACCGTCACGCTATCATTAAATTCCTTCTCTTTCACATAACATTCCTCAGATAATCCACCCATCTTTTCTTTGGCCTTCCTCTTTCTCTCCATTCATCAATATTTATTTATTAATAGGAGAACCAACAGCTATAACAGATTTAACACATTACATTCATTTTTGAGTAAAAACGTTGAAACGTCAAAATAGCGGCCGGCAATGTTTTGCCGGCCTGTTAGAGCGACCAGCAAAACTTTGCCGGCCGCTCCTTGAAAGAGAACGGCAAGGTCGACTTTGCTCAAACAAGGTTGTCAAAATAATGACCACATTACATGCATTTTTGAGTAAAAGTCTTGATAGACAGAGAACAATTTGTTGATTGGATGTTAGATATTTATGAAAGAAAAATGAGGTAGGTAAGATATAATTAGATACTGCGCAAAACAAATGTAAAACGATATTTGTACCAACAATTTGTAAGCCTATCTATCAAGTTGTACATGCTTCTTTTAAGCTATGTGCAGATTGGCAGTTTTCTTAGAAATTGTAGAGTCGCGTCGCACTGTCGCGCCGCGCCAGTCTGTACGAGGCTTTAAAGAAAAAAGAGGCAACCAATATAGCACCAAATTACGCAAGCATACCACAATGCAGCAAGAAAATAAATGGCGTAATAACACACTTTTAATAGCACACTTCTCTTGGCTCGTTCAAATTGATAACCGACAAATGGCCACCAGATGGCGTAGGTAATTACTACATATTTAGCTGCTTGATTCATTGTTGTATGATACCTACCTGCCTGCTCTTTGGAGTGTTGTAAAATGTGTGAATTTATCGCTTCTGCCTTTTTTTAAGTGCGGGTTAAGAACGTTCTAGGTGCGAATGAGTTAAGGTACCTACTAGAACTTGATTTTTTATTTGTAAATGTTGGATATTAGGTAGGTAGGTAGAGGTACTTTTAGCAGTGGACCTGTTTCTCCAGAAAATTCTATTTTTTTTTATAAATTATCCTTTAAGGGTTGTAATGAAAATTAAAAAAATGTTTTCATCTATACTAACATCATATAATGTTATATAGAGGTAAAATTTGTTTCTATGTTTGTTTGTATGTAGGGGGTAATATCCGGAATTAACAGTCGGATTTCAATAATTATTTTTGCATTGGATAGGCCAATTCTTGAGGAAGGTTATGGGGTCACGGACGAAGTCGCGGGCAGAAGCTAGTAATTAATAATTATAATCAAAATATTTAACATCCAAGCAATGCATGTTCGCGTGAAGCAAACTGAACAATGAGCTCTTCAGTTAACCTTTAAAATATGTACTTATACCTACATTTTATGTTTCCCGTTAATTTTAATTGAAATTGCCACAGTCGTTATTCAGAGATATTATGTAGTGTTATCTAATTAACGACTTATTGTTTTCAGCCAATTACATAAACACCACACAGTTAAGCTTAGCGCACATTCAAATTTCGAATTTGAATTTGGACTGTTTCCACTCCAGTGCTCGTTCACACAATGAGGCTCGCTCACATTTCGGCGGGCCATAAAAATCCTCCTAGATCGCTTTCGTAAGTTTTGTATGAACCATCGCACACTACAGGCGAGCCGTTGGCAGGTGTTGCGATGTACGCGAGCCTTTACAAAACAATAGATGAATGAACTCATCAATCAATCACTCTTTATTTCTATTTTCTTGGTGGTGGTGTTTAATTGGTTTAAGATGATGTCTCTGAGTGAGGAAACTGGTGACTACAATGTTATATGGAATTCCTACCTGTAAAAGCAAACAACTCAATAATAAATACAATAAGGTTCCTGTCTCTGCAGCCCTAACCACCGGTAGCTAGGACCCTGCTCCCGACACCGGCGGAACTCAATTTTTTTATATATTTTTTTTTGTCCTTTTTATTTTAAGAAATATTTAAAAATGTAAACGAATAAGAATTAAAATGAATAAACGAAAATAATAATACAATAATATTCAGTTACGTAAAATGATGAAACAATAGTTATTTACGCTCTTACAATGTCGTTGTTGTGGATTTTACTTGGAAGTTTTATTATCTCCTTAAAGAAGATAGAAATCACAAAAAGAGTGGCTGCCGAAACCAGGGATTGAACCAGGGACCTTTAGATCTTCAGTCTAACGCTCTCCCAACTGAGCTATTTCGGCCGATACGAGTAAAGCTGAAATTACCAATTGTATACTTTGACCTCGAAACAGGCAACATGACGTCACAAGTGACTTGCAAATAAAATATTATTCAATAAATAAAATTATTATGTATGGTTAAAATCGGAAAAAATTAAGATTTTAAAACGTAATAAAATATGTGAAATTCCTATTTTTAACCGACTTCCAAAAAAGCAGGAGTATAAACGAGGAGCGTGTGTAATTTAAAAAAAAAAAATTATGTCCTCCGATTTTGAATATTCTTTTTTTGTTTGAAAGGATATGCACTCGAGGTGGTCCCATATAAATTTTATTAACTTTGCTTGGATAGTTTTTGAGTTAGCTTCAATAATACGTATTTTTTCCGCTTGGTGTTTGGATGATATGATAAGTTCCTGTGACTGTTATTTACATAGCAGGTAGTGGTATTCGTATTTGTGTGGGGTAGGTACCACAACTAAAATTTAAAAAATAAAATCTTTTCACAGAAAAAAAAAACATCTGATGTCTTTGGTTTTGAATTTATTTTTTTGCCACCGGCTTCCGAAATTAAAGTTATTTTTCAGTTTGTAGTGATTTTTTGGAAGGCGGTCGTTTTTTTGCAAGAGGTAAATGTAAATGCTGAAAGTAATAAGAAAGATTGATGTTTCATAAATATACATGTATAAATTTATGATGTTGCTAATTTAAAATATAAAGGTGATTATTAATTTTCAGGCTTTTGACATGTTATTTAGTTTTTTTTTACATAATTTGCATAAATTCAAGTACAATCACACGATTTAAAACCTAAGCGCCATACTAACTGCAGGTCAATTATGCCATCATTTTTTTTTTTTTTTTTTTTTTTTTTTTGGGTGGGAAATTATCAAATAACTTCTCCCGCTCTGGGTGGAGCGGGAGGGCGTGTCAGACTCTTACTGACTAAAACCCACCCGTGTTCCTTCGGTTGCCCTGTTGCCGGGGGCCACGATTTCCCTATCGGTTTTCTTCGAACCCCCGGCGGGCATTGGCCCTAACGGACCCCGTCAATTCTGCTGACATCTCTTTGAGGCGCGCGTGGAACACAACGCGCCGTCGACCCGGGCTTGGTCCTTATCGGACGGCGAGCTACCCATTGCTCACCGTCCGCAAGCCCGCGCCTACGGTGGCCGGAAATCGGCTCGCGATTCCCGCCCCGGGCGTCTCCTCCTGCGGCGGTTAGGGGCGTGAGGGCGCGAAATTTGCCTCTCCCTCACGCGTTCCGCCTCCTCCTTCGCGAGCATTACCGCTTCGCAGAAGGAGGTGACGGCCTGCCATTTCCTCTCGCTCCGTACCATGGCCTGAACCAGGGCCGGACGCGAGAGATCACCGCCGCCGATCGCCTCTACGAGGACACGGCGTTGCTCCGCCCAAGCCGGGCAGACCTCCACCGTATGTTCCACCGTGTCCTCAGGCCGATCCACACAATGGTGACACCCGGGTGTTTCCTCCCGCCTTATCCTAAACAGGAACCTCCCGAAGCAGCCGTGTCCGGTGAGGACCTGCGTCAGGCGGAAGGTGAGGACGCCGTGGCGTCTCTCAAGCCACTCCTCAAAGAGGGGTCTTATCGCCGCAATTGTGGCGTGCCCAGCGCGGGGTTGCGACAATCGCACCCTCCATGACGCCATGAGATCCCGCCGGAGCTCTGTCCGCTGTGCCGCGATTTCTTGCGGCATCGGAGTTAAGCCCCGGCGTTTCGCCTCCTCGCGCCACTCCCAGATATGCGCGAGGACCTTTGCCTCCAGATCCCATGGCGGTAATCCGGCAAGGAGGCTCGCCGCCTCACAGGAGACCGTGCGGTATCCTCGGGCCAGCCGGATGGCCATGACCCTCTGGGACGCGTTCAACCGGCGGGCTGGCCGCAGCCTTAATGAACGCGCCCACACCGGTGCCCCGTAAAGGGCCATGGACCGCACGATCCCCGCATAGAGCCTCCGGCAGGAGGCGTTTGGACCTCCCAGATTGGGCAGGAGCCGCTTCAAGGCAGCCCCGGCCCGGTCCAGTCTGGGAGCCAAACGTCGGAAGTGTTCTACGAAATTCCACCGGCTGTCGAGGACGAGTCCCAGATACTTCATCGTCGACTCGACACCGATGTGAACCCCTCCCGCCATTACCTGGGAGCCCGACGGTGGCGCATTCCGAGGACCATGAAAGCCCATGGCCTCAGACTTGTGCAGGGCCACCTCGAGTCCCAGCTGCCGGATCCTGTCAACGATTGTCGCAACCCCGCGTGTCGCTAAATCGGCCGCCGCCTGGTACGACCTCCCCTGCGCCAGGACTAGCGTGTCGTCAGCGTAACAAACGACGCTGACGCCGCTAGGGAGGTCGGCGCGCAGCACCCAGTCGTATCCGATGTCCCACAGATGCGGCCCCAGGACCGAACCTTGTGGGACACCGCACGACATCTCTTGCCGGTTCCACTCTCCTTGGTGACCGGGGTAGATGACGGCCCTGTCCGTCAGATAGGCCTCGACCACACGACAGAGGTAGGTCGGCATCCGGTGATACCGGAGTGCCTCCCTGATGCAACTCCAGGGCAGGGTGTTGAAGGCATTGGCGATGTCTAGAGACACCGCCAAGACGACCCCACCCCGGGCCACAGCATCCCCCGTCGTGAGGGCCCGCACGCGCATGATGGCGTCCACCGTAGAGCGCCCCCTGCGGAAACCGAACTGGCTCTCCGCCAGATCCGGCCCCACTCGCACCAGCTGCCCGACGAGGCGGTCTGCAATGACTCTTTCAAAGAGCTTGCCCACCTCATCGAGCAGCACAATGGGCCGATAAGCGGACGGAGAGTCCGCTGGGCGCCCCGGCTTCTTGATGAGGACCAGTTTCCCCGTCTTCCAACGAAGTGGGAACTGGCCCCTCTCCATGCATGCGCTTAGGAGCCCCCTTAGTCGAGGCCCGAGAGCCCCCATGGCCAGGACCCAGGCTTTTCCGGGTATGCCGTCGGGTCCTGGGGCGGTATTCTTCGCACTCATCTTGCGTACCGCCACTCTCATTTCTACCTCAGTCACCTCTGGAGCATCGTCGTCGTCGGTGTGGTCCGCATCGGGCACCGCAGAAGGCGGAGCCATGGGCGGAGGGGTATGATCCCCTCTGGAAGGGAACAGAGCGCTCACCACGTCCCCCACAAGCTGGGGCCGGAGACTCTGCGTCAGCGGGGGGGCCCATGGGCGGAGTTTCTCCCGCACCATTTTGTATGGGCGCCCCCACGGGTCCCTGTTGAGAGTCTCCAGCATCTCCTCTCGGGCCAGTGCCCTGGCCTGCAGGATCTCCGCTTGGAGGGCGGTCTTCGCCGCTCTGTACCCCTCGTACAACTCCGCCTGGATGGCTTCCGTATCCGGAGGGCGGATACGGAGCCTGCGGTGCCTGGCGTACCGGCGTCGCGCAGCTACGCACGCCCTGCGCAGAGCCTCCAGCTCTTGCGACCACCAGTACACCTGGCGCGAAGCACGTCTAGGATGGACCCGGGGCATTGCCATGTCACACACATTGGACATGGCCTCCCGGAACCACTCCGCCTCGTCGTTGATGTCGGCAGGCCTGTTCGGTGATGACACCCAGGCCTGCACGATCGAGGCTTCCAGGAGAAGCTCCCGGTCCAGCTGCTTCAGCGCCCACCGCGGACCACTCGGGGCCTGTCGGACCGGCGCACTCGAGGTCTGGGTGGAGACGTCAAACCGGATATACCGGTGATCGGAGTAGGTCTCCACCCCCTCCATGACGCGCCAGTCAATGACACGCGGTGACAGAGCGGGGCTGGCGAACGAAATGTCCACCACCGATTCACCCCGCATCCGCACACACGTGGGGACAGAACCCCGGTTTAGGACGACCAGGCCTGTCTCCAGAGCCCAGTCCTCCACCATCCTACCCCGTGTGTCCGTATACCGGGAACCCCAAGCCAGATTCTTGGCATTGAAGTCCCCGAGTACGAGCACGGGGAGGGAACCAAACCCGACGACGACGATTCTTAACTCCGCAAGGGAGTTGTGGAACTCGGCAAGAGTTCGGCTCGGGGAGAAGTAAACACCCACCACGACAATCTCCCCGAACCGTGCTGCAACGCAACCCCGTCCTCTCTTGACCGACTCGAGGGACGGAGTACCGGCGGCGGCCGACGAAATAAGGGTCACTGAGCCGCTCAGGTCCTCCACCCAGTCATCCCTGGGCGGGACAAAGTACGGCTCAGCGACCACGGCGATGTTAATCGACCACTGCGCCATGCTCTGGAGCAACAGATCCTGAGCGGCGGCGCAGTGGTTGATGTTCGCCTGGAGGAGGCGTAATGGGGCCGTTACTGGCATTCCATGTCAGCCCCCTCCTCCCCCCGAGCCCCCTGTGAGGGCCCTGCTGCGGCGGCAACGGCGGCGGCGACGACGACGGTGGACACGGCAGCGGCCCCGGTGGAAGTGGCGGCGGCTGCGGCGGTGACGGCGGTGGTGGCGGAGCGTTTGCCCCTGCCTCTGGCCTCGGCGGGTGGAGCGCAGGCCCTGCTCCCAGCCCGGTGATCGGCCGGCTTGCCAGCCGCCGCACATACGACACAGTGCGGCGTGGCGTTACACGAGCCGGCCTTGTGACCGGGCTGACCACAGCGAAAGCAGAGGTCGCTGCGGTCCACCTCTGAGGTGCATTTGGCCCCCACGTGGTGACCCACCTGGCAACGGAAGCACCTCAGAGGTCTGGGTTCCAGCAATTTGACCTGCGCCGAAACCCAGCCCACCAAAAGCCTTTGGCCCTCCCCGGCTATCTTTTTGGCCGCCGTCACGGGGCAGCTCACCCTGATGGCTTGCATCCCCGTGTGGTCAGGCTGGATGGTGCCTGCCTTAATCTGCTCGACAGAGCACCCTCCAGCCCTGGCGACGGCGGCCACCACCTTTGCCTCCGTCACGGAGTCGTCCAGGCCCTGGATGCGCAAGTCAGCGCACTTGGTGGGCCTGGAGACTCGGGCCTCGTCCGCATTTAGCGCCGCCCTTAGCTTTTCGGCCAGAGCGTCAGCGGCCGGGCCACTGGCCGCACCAGGGACCTCCAGCATCCGGGCCCCGGTTGCCGTGATTTTCACCTTTATGCCCTTTTTGGCGCCGATCTCCTCTAGGTCCATCACCTGGTCCACCGTCGCGAACACGTGCTGGTAGGACACGCCCCTTTTCTCCGCTTCCGGCTGCAGTGTGACCACCACAGCTGCGGACTTCGGGGCGCGGAGCCTAGCCGCGACGCTTCTCTCCTTGCGCCGCTGCCGCCTCGCCTTCCTTTTGGCCGCCCTTGCCGCCTTACCGGCCTGCTTCTTCTCCCCGGCTACTTGCCATCCGGCGTCAGCCGGAGGAGAAGATTTAGGAGGCGGAGGCGGCCGTTTCGCCGCCGCCTGAGCTGGAGCCCTCGCCGTCAGGGCCGGTGTCTTCGCCGCCTGCGCAGTCGCTGCGCCTTTGGTCTGCCCCTGCCTGCCTTGGCCTGACTTGACCGCGGCAGATGCGGCGGCGGCATACGACGCCGTCCTCCGCTGGTCCAAGGCCGGCTGACTCGCCGCTAGCGGGGGGCGCAGGACGATGGCCTCTAGGGCGGAGAACCTGCTCCGCAGGGCAGCCAACTCCTGCCGCACCAGGGCCAGAACCCGGTCCTCAGCAGGCACGGGCACGGGCCCCCGCCCATGCCGCTCCCCTCCCTGTGGCACCTCCCGGGGGCCGGCTGCTCTTAGTCCCGCCAGGTCTGCTCGGAGCTTCTCGTTCTCCTTTCGGAGAAGCTCCATGGCGGCAGTCAACTTTGCGACCTCCGCCCGCATCTCGGACATACCGTCCGACGGAGGCCCAAAGTGCAGCTCCTTCGCTGCCGCCAAGATAGAGGCCGTGGCCGCGGGTATGGCCTTGTCTTTTGAGGATTGGATCCTCTTCAAGGTCACAGCCCTGATCGCGGCTGCCACGACCTCCGCAAACCTGGCTTCCTGCCCCGGATTGGCGCCGCCAGCGGCGTCCGGCTCACCACCAGAAGCCTCTGAGAGGACCGGCTCGCTGCTGGTCCCTCCAGGTTGGTGTCCCACCGTGGCGAGCCTCTCGGCTCGCTGGGAACGTTCGTCTGGGCCGGCCTGGCTCAACTCACCACCCTCCTTAGTGGTGAGCCCTCTACCCACACCTTTACTTTTAGGCCGGGCCCTACCCCGCCGACTGGTGTGGATTTTCCGCCTGTCGTCAGCGGAGGACCACTCACCATCATCCGATTTCGGGCGCTTCCGGAATAATTTGCGGATTATTCCGTCAGCACCCACCACTTCTCGCTCCGAGCTCTGTGTTGAGCCCTCTGCTCCAGATGCAGCGTCGGACTCCGACCCCGCATCACTCCCCTCCTTTTGCGTCGTTTTATTTTTATTTTTATTTTTAACCATATTGAATCCCACGAGTACAAACTTTATATATCCCAAAAATGTGTGGTTCGCACTAGTGACTAATTAAGCTACCCATTAGTCAAGCTAACAACCTCCCTCACGGTGCGCCGCCGCTTGGAGGTTTGGGGTGATTTTTTATAGAGGTTTTCTACCTCGCGGCCCGGGCGATTAAGCCAAGACCCTCGACCCCCGTCAAATGCCAGAGACATGACCTTGACACTCTTCGGGGCTACGAGACCAGCGGTGACAGGAGAAAAGACTTCCTCCTGCCATTATGCCATCATCTGAATTGAAGTCGCAGGCTTAGGCAGTAAGAAATAAAAGTCCACCGAATGCTATGGAACACACAAGTCGGGTCATAAACACCCGCCACCCAGCTTTGCTACCTTTTATTGGGTATACACTGGTTAATGTGGGTGCTTTCGACGCTAGAATGGTAAAAATGGAAGTGGGACTCGTTAAAACGAATTGGGCTAAGTGTTAGTTTGTGAGAAGAGTGATTTGAAAATAGGTCGAAAGTATAAAACGAAGAAATTTAAACGAGTTTTTCATTGAAAGCATTAAAAATGTTACTTACTCAGGTTAAGTATCTCTTATTGAAAAATAGAATTAGGTTAAGTAGATAAGTACCTAGTACTTAAGTAGGTACATATTAATCTATTCAATTAAGTTTTTATTTTACTTTAGGTAAGTTATTGCTAAACAAATCTTTACTCAGAAATATTATGATGGAAATAGACACGAATTTATTGAGCGTCAAAAATAAAAAAATAAAATAAGCATCAAATGCGACACCATTAATGAAAGGCCCTCATCATCCAATCCTTCACAAGAAAGGTCCAAATTCGAACTCAAGGAATTCTCTAATTTCCATGGTTTCCTATTATTAAGTATAGACCACAGATTTTCATCTGGTCCAGTACAGATCAGGATGCGATGATCGCCCCATTATCCCGGAATTGGGTCCCGCCCTATGATTAGAAGCGCCTATAAAATTATACGGGATAATTTTTGATGATTAGAAAAATGGGGGAGTAAAAAATCAATTTGTTTGTTGTTTTATAAAAAGTTTGAAGAAACAGTTAGTAGATTTCTATTGAGTTTGTTATTCACATCATTAACAATAAATTAAGTAACACCTGAAATGGGAATATATCATAATGGGAAAATATCGATTATGCAATGCTCCTTGCATTGCATAATCGATATTTTCCACTTGAATTCTTAATTGAGTTACTTTGTGATGACTCTTGTCAGAAAACAAAAATACATCATAGTTAGGTTCTCATTCTACTTAACTAAACTTGAATTTAATAAAATTCTAACTCCCTAACACAAAACTTCTTAGTAGCGTAACCCAAAATCTCTTTCGATATTTACAGTTATAAATCCAATGCCATTCATTATAAAATTTAACGACAATAATCATCCATAAAAATACAATCCTAATTCATTAGTTGTTAACCCTGCGGCCACTCGAATGTGGTCCGATGGACCATCGACCGCACGGAGCCAACCCCTAAGGCACTGAGTCTGACTGGTCATCCTGACCGATCGATTTCGGATAAAAAGAGCCGCAGGTAGCATCATTAATTGACTATTAAACACGTATCGGCACAAAAAGATGTATAAAAGCTTAAAAACAATGAATTTCACCAAAGTTGATAACTCAATTTGGGTCGGCGTAATAGCATTGTGGTGCTGTTGAGTGGTTACTGCATTAAATTTTATGTTATTGGTTAAAATAATATGACAGTCTCTATGACTGTCATTTCAAAAGTATGAATGAAAAAATACATCACATCCGGGAGATTTCCAATGTTAACTATTAAAAAAAGATTTGATTTTTCCACTGAATGATTAAATATTCTAATATAAACAAAGTCCGCGGATGATTTTAATGTTATTCCCAAAATACGTCAATGACAAACTATTTCGCAGAACGTAATAGAAGCAATTAATAATTATGACAACTTAATACGAATTAAACTTTAACGTATCATATCAACACTATTAAATTAAAAGATTAATGTCAAATATTAATTCTATGACAAGTCTAATATTTCAACTGTCATATCAATATTGAATAAAAAATGTAGTGTTGATGACTCTATCGTTTCGCTGTTCTTTTAAAGTGAATCATTGTCGGCATCGTTTGTGAAAAGACGCAAGCTGAATAATAATAGTTTGTACATTAATAATATCGATCACTTTACCCACACGATCGATTCGTTAAAGAGATTACTTAGCTCCGTGTCAAAATACTCCTCTATCTTACAATCACCGTTTTAGCATCAGGCCTTTGTAAAGTAAGTTATTATCAAGTTGGACAGTTTTATGGGGAGCTTCTTTCATAGGTCACCCCTCGTAGATTGTATATTGGTGTTTGCTCCCGTATAAAAGCAACTTTATCCCTTCCTGGTGATTGCCGGAAAGCAGTAGCAAGAAGATTCGGGAAGACTCGCTTTGAAAAGTCTTGGCCTACATCAAGAACGCAATGTAGAACCAGCGGGCTTAGCAACAGCTAGAGTGAAAACAAACGACGATAAACTACAGACCATAAGAAGGTTGCAAAATACCGCCTCTGTCATATATAAACAATATACAGGATAAGTTTTTTTGACTAGTAATGCGAACAGAAATGTAGGGAACAGCTGTTTTTTTTTTCGTTGTTTCAGGTTTGGTCCCATAGTAAAAGTTGTTCATAATGATGAGTAAAGTCATGTGTTAAAGTTTGCGCACTGGATAAAAACTTACCCTGTATATCCCGCACACCAAAAAGACTGCCACAAAAATTCGTAACTAATTATAAAACTGTTAAAACAGGGACAAAGTAATTAATCACTGGCTACTATCGAATTTCTTTTTTTTTCTGGCAACCGTTGCTAATCAACGATGCACCTAATGATCGTAGATAAATCAGTAGTTCAACGGTTAATAGCTTTGGGCGGCGCCCCTTAAAAGGGGTATAATTGGGTGATTTTGAGGGTTGCACCGTCACCATTTTAGGGTTAAGAGGAAGTTGTGAGGGGGCTTTAGTTTACTGGGGAGTTTTAAAATGAGAACTGCATTTAGAAGTGATTCAATTTTATTTTTATTGTGTCTGCTAAATCTTCCTTTTTTTAGGGATGGCAATCATTTTCATTATCATTAAAAATGTACCAGGGTTTGTAGAAGACCTTGTGCTTTGTCAAGAAAAAAACTCTCTACTTAGTGAAAGTTTTCTTCATCTGAACTTTCATTGACAGGTTATCAGACTTCAATTGCTTTACCCTAAAAATCTGAATTTATATTCAGATGGTGAACTAAAATTACCATAAACTATCAGAAGAGAGCTTCTCTTTAAAACATTCCTTAAGTGCATGGTGCCAAGTTAAGGTCAAGCACCAATCACATTAATATTGTGATTTATATTTAACAGTCCGCCCTTTGTCCTATTAAGGGAGGAGCTAATGAGAATGGTATGAGATTTCGAAAAGGATTTTATTAAAAAAATGGTGTCTACTTTGTTTTTGGATTTGATTTGATAAATGATGACGAGGCAGATCTTAGAAATAGTGTAGAAAGCGAAATCGATATACTCTATGATTTAATTTAAAACATTTAGTTAATGCTGTTGCTTAGCATATCTTGGACAGTCTATGCATTTGGTTTTATTTTTTTGAAAAATTTCAAAAATTTATCTACCGTTTTATAGAACGAAGATAAGAACATTTTTAATATTCTTTTAATAACAAAAAAACAAGCGTAATTTTCTTATGTTTTACACTTTTACAGCAAAAAAAATACCTGCAAGATTTTTCCTTGTTGGTTTAGTAAATCTCTTTAATCGGAATTGTGATATTATACCACAGAACAATACTTGATATTATTTACATAACACTTCAAAACGAGGTTTAAAAGACGGAGTTCGATTATCTTGGAAATCAGCGTCATCGGACATGACGTGACGTTTTTTTGGTGATTCTGAATAATAATGTGAAATGCGTTGTAAGCAAATAAGGTAAACCGGTAAGCAAACAAGTCAGTGAACACATAAAATACTTGGGACAACATTATTTGGCGCCACCAAAGTTCCAGCAAAATCTTCGTCACAAGTTTCTCTTTACTGCAATCATTCTGACCACCACAGCTCAATTTATATTTTTGCCTGGCTTGTCCAGGACTTGCCCAACGGCAAGTCAGCAAAAACTCGCACAGCTTACAATTCCGCTCGTAACGAGTAAGTATTCAAATTCAAATTTCAAAATGTTTTATTTTGCATAAACCTACATGGGCACTTATGAAACGTCAGAAGCTAGGTGCACGGTTCCAATTGGTCGTTTCCTATGGAGAAGAAGCCGACAAGAAACACCACGGTTACTCTTTTAAAAAAAATGGCCTTACAATATTTTCAAATAACAGTGTTAATAGGTATGGGAGGACAGTGTAGGTCTTTCAACAAGTACCAGGTAGGTACTTAACAAAATAGGAAATGGTCAACAAATCTACAGTACCTACACTAAGCCTACAGCGTTCTCACATTCACAAAATTTAAAATAATCTATATTAAAGTATAAACTGCCTAGTAAGTTTATGATTAAGTTTATGATTAGTAAGTTTTAGCTTTGGGAAAGTTGTGACTTGCACACCCTACGTCTGAACGTGAAATTTACCATCCTTATGTGTCTCACCTTGCGTGTCTCTCACCTTGCGTAATTTCATCGGTTTCATGTACTCCATTTATTAACATGGTTACGGAATACATCTGTTAGAGGGATTGCCTCTTCAAGAGTTACTATATTATGCTTAGTTGCCTGTACCCTAATTATGTAACTTATTTTCGTAAACGATTATGACTAATTTGTATCATTTTGACAGTTCAACAACATTCATTGCGTTATTTACGTTGTTGAACAGATTTTTTTTTCTTACTTACGAAGCAATGGTTTAGCAATCTGATTCAAATTGAAACAAATTGTGATTGATCGTGTATCACGTAATTAGGTTGCTGGTTTGATTGTATTTACTAACATAAAGCCTCGTGCAGACTGGAGCGACGCAACGGCGCGACTCGACACCGGTAATTGTTCTACATGAAGTTTTGTTAGAGTCGCGTCGCGCTGTCGCGTCATACTTGCTTGCACGAGGCTTTAGGTCGATAAATCTTTGATCTCTTCACCATGGTCAGTCTGCACCTGACCGTTAGGCAAACCTTCAATACTGCAGTATATAATTAAACCAACAAACACAGCCTCAAACATACAACTTTAATGAGTCTACGCCTTGAAGCAAACCAGCTATTATTTAACCTCTCTGCTCGACAAGATTTTGACATGTGACACATCAGTTGACTCGACGGGGTGTTGTGAATTCAGTCATGAAATTCAGGAATTTACATCAACTTTCACCATTCGAATTTATTAAGAAAAATATGTTACCACGCCTATTTTATACAATAAGTTTGTGGAAAATATCTTTAATTATATGTCGAAATCAGTCAAACCGCGTCAGTACACTGCGAAAGTTGTATAGAATTGGTATTACTACACCTATCCAAAAGATAGGTAATTTAAATTTGCTGAAAATATGTACATAAACAACCCAGTCTCTTGCTAAAAATATGCAAAAAGGAAAAATAAAGATATTATCATTTTCTCTGCATTCTTCCTTTGACCATGTTTCATACATAAACTACATAAAAAACACGATCAAATCTTGATAAAAATTACTAAAAATTGTGTTGCGACGTAACACTTCTTAGTGCTGACCGTCTACCTAATTTTCTCACATCGATTCAAAAGTAGCATTCAGCCTAATCGATACTCGCAATAAAATCAGTGTGAAAAAAGTATTAGAAACTGAATAAAAACTCTTTGGTATATTTTCCATGAATTATTTTATTTTTGATACTAATAATGTTATTAGTAAGTATACACATACAGTGTGGATAGAGCAGTAACTTTTGAGGGTTCCGTACGTACCTACGAATGAAAAAACGGAACCCATAAAGGATTACTCGTGTGTCGGTCTGTCGCAGCCAATTTGCTCCGAATCTACTGGACCGATTAAGTTGGAATTTGGTATACATATGAATTTCTGTGACCCAAATACAGAAGTGTAATGTAAATAAATGAATTTTGAATATGGGGTCACTGGGGTCAAACTACACAATAAAAAAAGTTTTGCAAACTATACCGTGTGACATATCAAATGAAAGGGCTTGTTGTGGGGGTCCCAAATATTTATGTTAATTATTCTATATTGTTTTTGGAACTAAGTTCTTTAACGCGACTTGTAGTAGGAGTAAGCTGGCATTAATCGTCACGCGAAAAAGTGTTCATACTTGTGACTGTCTTCTTCTAATTTGATAGAGAGAGAGAGAGTGTGAATTTGGTCAAAATGTAAATCCACGGCTGCAAAATATTCAAATTTTTCATCGTGTGAGTCGGTTTCATGGTTGTCGAAGGCGTTAAAGCCGATAGTGACGTTAAAATGTAAATCCAAGATGGTGGCTTCGAAAACTTTCAAATTTTTCATCATTGGTATCGTTTTCGTAGTTTTTGAGGGTGCTAAAGTCGATAGTGAGGTCAAAAGGTAAATCCAAGATGGCGGCTGCAAACATTTTATTTGTTTGAAATTACGTGAAAAAGAACTTGGTTCCCCCGGACTTACACGTTTTATTTTTTAAATTTATTATAGAAAAAAGACCATTCCCACTTATCTACGGAGCCATTGAATATATATTTTTGAATACTGGAAATTGTTGGTTTTATAGATTCCTTGAAAACCTATAAAAAGTCTATGGTCGTAAAATAATATGAGTTTATAGAAAAGTGCAATACCTATGCGGTCAAAATGTATGGAACAGGTGATTTTTTTTTAAATAACCGACGAAAAATTTTAAAGCAGGGAATTTCAGAATCATGTATTGAATCCATGGTTTCAGTTTTCGCGTCGATGTCCCTGCCACCCCGTATATACTATAACCGAGGTATGAAAAAAAATCTATGCATATAAAGCGTGTATTGTTGGATCTCTTCATTAAAATGATAAATATGTTTCTAAGTGGCTTTACTTTTTAAATCAATAGAATTGAGATATGGGTTATTTTCGGTTACAACCGCAGAATTAACTTTGTTTATTATAGTTTTTTCGAGAAATATAACCTTATTTTTGCAGTCGATAAAATTGATGCTGTGCAATATTTATGCGTAAATAAGTATTCATCCCAACTACGGAATCCTACACTGTGCGTAGTCCAACATACACTTAGCCAGTTTTTTTTAAATTTCGTTGGGAAACTACCACAAAAAAAATAACAATTTACTCAAGTAAGAATAACACAGAGTACTTTTTTATGTATTGGTAACCTATTTATAAAAACAAAAACTACCAAACTCATACAACTAACAAAAAATATGGACGTCATTAAAAGCGTTTGTGGAATACCTACCCACTTTACAGAATTAATTTATCATCATTCCCAAACAAAGTTTTGTTAAGCCTACCTAAAAAATGTATACTGGGCATTCTGTAGCAAACTATCAGAAAGTATCAAAAATAAAATCCACAGTAAATAATTGTCCAAAAAATTAGAACAGCGAGCGCATTCCGAATTTAAATTCAAAAATAGAAACAATTCAGCGCGAAATTTAATAAATGAGGTAAATATCTATCCCCGTCCTGTCTGTTGACTCGTTTTAAACATAATGTCCAAAAAACGATCAAAATTACATTAGATAAGTGTAAATAATTATTATAAACAATGCTTTGTATTTAATGCTTTAAAACAATTTGATTTCAATTTTCAAGTATCGATTTCTGACATTCGACATATTAATTAATCGAGTCGATCAAAATTGAAAAAAAAAATCGTTTGGCATAATCGTTTTCGCACATCATTACAATAAAAAAAACAATAATGGTCGAATATTTTTAACACAAATTGAGTAGCGGTAATGAATATTACGTGTTATTGGACCTTTTTTTTTTTTTTTTTTTTTTTTTTTTTTTTTTTTTTTTTTTTTTTTTGGGTGGGAAATTATCAAATAACTTCTCCCGCTCTGGGTGGAGCGGGAGGGCGTGTCAGACTCTTACTGACTAAAACCCACCCGTGTTCCTTCCTATGCCATGTTGCCGGGGGCCACGATTTCCCTATCGGTTTTCTTCGAACCCCCGGCATTGGCATTGGCCCTAGCGGACCCCGTCAATTCTGCTGACATCTCTTTGAGGCGCGCGTGGAACACAACGCGCCGTCGACCCGGGCTTGGTCCTTATCGGACGGCGAGCTACCCATTGCTCACCGTCCGCAAGCCCGCGCCTACGGTGGCCGGAAATCTTCCTGCGATTCCCGACGCCCAGGGCGTCTCCTGCTGCGGCGGTTAGGGGCGCGAGGGCGCGAAATTTGCCTCTCCCTCACGCGCTCCGTCTCCTCCTTCGCGAGAATTACTGCTTCGCAGAAAGAGGTGACGGCCTCCCATTTCCTCTCGCTCCGTAGCATGGCCCTAATCAGGGCCGGACGCGAGAGATCACCGCCGCCGATCGCATCCACGAGGACACGGCGATGCCCTGCCCAAGCCGGGCAGACCTCCACCGTATGCTCCACCGTGTCCTCCGGGCGATCCACACAGTGACGACACCCGGGCGTTTCCTCCCGCTTTATCCTGAACAGGTACCTCCCGAAACAGCCGTGTCCGGTGGTGTTATTGGACCTGTGTTGGTGTTATTGGACCTGTGTTCGTATTTTACGTTAAGATCTGGGCATTTTCTAGTTGTTTATAATATTTTTAATAATATTTGTCATATTTTAAATCGTATCTACATGTGTATGTGTGTTATTAGTGAAAAGTTAAAATGTAAACACGCAGGATTGGCGCGAAACTTCGACATTGGATATCAAAAACTTCATTACCACCACTTATTTAACTTGAACAATGGATGAATTCGTCAAATAATTAAATAATGTAGTATTCACTGCCCCTGTGGTGAAGTTTAGATGTTCGAAATCCCCAATTTTTATGATTTTTAGCCTCGACCTCGACTGTCATAAAAATGGCGATTATCGCATTTACAGACTTGAATTTTATAAAGGTAAATTCATAATCTTGCACGCTACTTATGAAAGATTTAATGGTGTAAACATTTGAGTTTTTTATTCAACTCTCTTAATAAACGCACATTCATAAGATTTAATGGGTAGTAGGTAATAAATATTTTCATAATCAATTAAGGGTGTCGTATGTGGTAATTCTGGGGTCCAATTGGACCCACTACCGAGCCGGCGGAGGTTTGTGTGTTCGGGTCCAATCGGGGGCGCTTCCGAACTATACGGTTAAAACAAAGTTAGTTAATCGCTGCAACGTGACAGAGGGCCACGCTCGTCAACTTGAAGGATTACCATGATCAATGATTTCATTATAAAACAATTTGCAATGTATACAAGTTACTATTAAGTTAATTTACGACGCCGCGCTGGTTAGACAGAAGCGAGGTTTGATAACACGGCGATGGTTGAAGGGTCTTATTGTCCCATAATGTACCTCATCCACATCCTACTTCCTAATATGATATTATATAATTGAATATATAAAATACTATTTATTTATTTAATTAATAAATAAATATTATAAATGTGAAAGTTTGTGTATTTGTATGTTTGTTACTTAATCACGCAAAAACGGCTGAACGGATTTGGATGAAATTTGACACACAGATAGTTTATAACCTGGATTAACATATAGGATACTTTTTATCCCGGTAGTACGTTCCCGTGGGATAAAATCCGCGTAATGATAAGAAGCCGCGGGCGAAAGCTAATAACTATATCTATATATATAAAAATCAATTGCTGTTCGTTAGTCTCACTAAAACTCGAGAACGGCTGGGCCGATTTAGCTGATTTTGGTTTTGAAATGTTTGTCGTAGTCCAGGGAAGGTTTAAACGGTGAGAAAATATGGAAAAACTAACGAAAAAAAAAAATATGAAGAAAATTCACGTTCTCATACGTTTTGTGTGGATCGGCTTTTTTGATATCTCGGTAGGTAGGTAGGGTAGGTAGGTAGGGTAGGTAGGTAGGGTAGGTAGGTAGGGTAGGTAGGTAGGGTAGGTAGGTAGGGTAGGTAGGTAGGGTAGGTAGGTAGGTAGGGTAGGTAGGTAGGGTAGGTAGGTAGGGTAGGTAGGTAGGGTAGGTAGGTAGGGTAGGTAGGTAGGGTAGGTAGGTAGGGTAGGTAGGTAGGGTAGGGTAGGTAGGTAGGGTAGGTAGGTAGGGTAGGTAGGTAGGGTAGGTAGGTAGGGTAGGTAGGTAGGGTAGGTAGGTAGGTAGGGTAGGTAGGTAGGGTAGGTAGGTAGGGTAGGTAGGTAGGGTAGGTAGGTAGGGTAGGTAGGTAGGGTAGGTAGGTAGGGTAGGTAGGTAGGGTAGGTAGGTAGGGTAGGTAGGTAGGGTAGGTAGGTAGGGTAGGTAGGTAGGGTAGGTAGGTAGGGTAGGTAGGTAGGGTAGGTAGGTAGGGTAGGTAGGTAGGGTAGGTAGGTAGGGTAGGTAGGTAGGGTAGGTAGGTAGGGTAGGTAGGTAGGGTAGGTAGGTAGGGTAGGTAGGTAGGTAGGGTAGGTAGGTAGGGTAGGTAGGTAGGGTAGGTAGGTAGGGTAGGTAGGTAGGGTAGGTAGGTAGGGTAGGTAGGTAGGGTAGGTAGGTAGGGTAGGTAGGTAGGGTAGGTAGGGTAGGTAGGTAGGGTAGGTAGGTAGGGTAGGTAGGGTAGAAATTTTAAAATCCTAACAATGAATGTGTTCATTGACTGTTAGGCGGAACGAAGTTTGCTGGGTCAGCTAGTAATAATATATAATTTCTGATTGTTACAGTGTATTCTGTGCATCAAGGGTCACAGTGATGTCGTGGCTGCTTCTAACCTAAATTTTATTGTCTCATTTTATTTTATACTACACCAGACCCTTTAACCTCTCGAATGTTGTTATTACAGACACAATTAAAAAACCATTGTGTCTCGCGTGGATCCACGTTTTCAAACGAGATCAGAGCAATGCCAGGCTCTAAGTAGGTTCGTAAACCTGCTTAGAGCCTTTTCAAAAAAGGTTGTGGCGTTCACAAAGTTCCTACTTTCATAATTTTTCGCGTTCTGGATGTAATTGAAGTTCTACTGGCGCAATTTTTTTTCTCTTTTAAAAATGTACCATTACAGAAAAAACTGGATCTTTGACAGTCATTACGGGTCATCAGAAGCTCTAAAGCATGACAACCTGTTTTACCAAGGGGTATCGTATTACCCAGTTACTGGGTTGTGGAGGTCCGATGCATCAGTCGCTCCATGTTGCAGCTGCATGCTTAGCCTTTTCCCAAGTATTTTGGTCTAACCGGAGGCCAAAATACTTGGGAAAAGGCTAAGTGGATTGATTGATTACAAAAAAAACTGTATCATTGGTGCCTGAATTATTGACAAAATCATTGGTAATTTGGTAATTACTTTGATCGAATAATAATATTATATTATATATTATTTAAATTATATATTATTTATATTATATATTATTTATATTATATATTATTTAAATTATATTATATTTATTATAAATAAAAACAGAATCTCCGTACGGGTTAACATTCCACTAATCAGAAGGTTTAATGTCCAATCAGTGATACAGGCTAACGTCAGGATAACAGGTTAATTGCGTTTAAATCAATTAAATTTAAACATAAAAGAAGTTTTACTATCAATAAATAAGCTAAGCATGTTTATGCGGAAACATCATCTTCGTTGTTGACAAACACGTGAACAAAAATTGTTAGTACGCACTCTCCGGATAATATATCGAGCTATACCAAAAAAAAATGTGGTGGCACTCCGGTAGTGCCGACAGAAGTGATCCGTAACGTTATCTAAATAAAGAGCACAATCGAGTTTACAAAAAAAAAAAAAAAACTTCCGAAAGTAAATATACTTGCATAGAACATTGATCCGTAACAAAATATAAATAAAGAGCACAATATCGTTAACAACAAAAAACAAAACAAACGACTTCAAAAAAAAAAAACACTACAAAGTGAAAAATAACTTTAATTTCGGAAGTCGGTGTCTTGGTTTTGAATTTTCGTTCTTTGTTACCGACTTCCGAAATTAAAGTTATTTTTCACTTTGTAGTGTTTTTTTGTTTTGAAGTCGGTTGTTTTTTTTTCGTAAAAAGTTTTTATTTTTCACTTTTTAGTGTTGTGGTACCTACCCCAAACCAATTCGAATACCACTACCTGCTATGTAAATAACAGTGACAGGAAGTTATCATATCATCCACATACTAAGTGGGAAAAAATACGTATTATTGAAGCAAACTCAAAAACTGCCCAAGCAAAGTTAATAAAATTTATATGGGACCACCTCTGAAGTATGATCTACCAAACAAAATTCACAATTGGCGGAGTAATCACGTAACAAACATACAAAAAAAAACATTATACAGACGAATTGAGAACCTCCTCCTTTTGGAAGTCGGTTAAAAATGAGGTGTCGTCATGGTGTCGCGAAATTAATGGTTTAGTTAACGCACCTAAAGAAGTTTTCACTTCAACAAACAGCAGTATCAAGAAGCAGTGACCATGACTATTTTCATTATACTATACCTACTATTAAAATGAGCAATCTTTGTACATGTATTTTGTTTGTTCTCGAAAACGGCTCTAACGATTTCGATAAAAGTTGCAATATAGGGTTTATGGGGCGAAAACTCGATCTAGCTAGGTCTTATATCTGAGAAAATTCATTTTCTCTATTTTTACCCGAGCAGAGCTCGGTCGCCCAAGTACTGATTGACTGAAAGATATGTATACCTATGTAAGAAAAAGTCTTTGCTGCGACAACTCCAAATAAATTGGGATAAAGGACAGGAAGATGAGGGACTGAAATGGTTGACTGAAAGCCCGTCCAGTCAATCAATCTGTCTAGCCTTTTCCCAACTATGTTGAGGTCGGCTTCCAGTCTAACCAGATGCAGCTGAATACCAGTATTTTAAATGGAGCGACTGCCTATCTGACCTCCACAGCCCAGTAACTGGGTAATACGATACCCCTTAGTAAGACTGGTTGTCAGACTTTCGGGCTGCTGACGACCCGTTACGACTTTCAAAGTTTCACGAATGACAGCCGGGACCAACGGCTTAACGTGCTTTCCGAGGCACGGAGGAGTAAGTTAAGATGGTCACCCATCCACGGACCAACCCCGGCAAGCGGAAAGCCTGTCCAGTCGTCAATCAGACTCTGCAGGGTAATTGCGTAGGTAGTACAATTACAACAAGGTTCAACAACATTCATTGCGTTATTTACGCTGTTCAGCGGATGAATTACTCAGACCTATAAAGCAATGGATTAAGAATTTCCTCTAAAATCCATCGGATGCTGAACGCTGGGTTCACCGATGTGTTGTTAGATAAATCGTCAGTGTGTGTGATATCTTTGAATCCTTTTACCACCCCCTCAAACAGTGTTAGAGAAGGAAGCAGGCTTCCTAAAATCCTAACTTCCAACAAAACTGGTCTCCTGCACAAAATGCAATATCGAAAACCATCACAATATTACAAAATTCCATAGAAAATATCCATATCAGTTCACTGTTCACTGGCCTTAACCCATGCACTGCGCTGAACGCGTGACGGAATCCGAAACAATACTCCATCAAACCGGCGCGAGCGACTGTTTTATTTTACTGCTTTAACTGTCAAATGTGACCTTACTGGACGCTAGTTTACTGGCCAGTGGCTGGTCTACGTTGAAGGAAGAATGCGAATATTTCATGCGAAAAAGTAAGGCGCCTTGGAATCTTGGGAAATTGTTAAGTAGGTAAGTGACGTAGGTAAGTTGTTGGAGTAATTTAACCGTTTTGAGAAGGTTTTGTCGAAGGAGGTTTATGTTTACCATCTTTTTCGGTCAAGACTACGCTGTCAGTAAAGGGAAGGGAATTTCTCCTTTTAAGCTAAGAAGGAAATCAAAGCCCTTGCACATGCAGGTTATTAATATCGGACTTGATAATGTAAACGAAGATACTGTAAGCGTAGACACGTTGAATCTGCGCGACCACTGAAGTCCGGTGGAAAATTGTGGAACTACATTCTTTAAAATACTATTAGATGCAATGACATAGACACTAGCGCCGCGTCTATCGGACTTGATTGGTGGCGTGGACTCTAGGTACCTACCTGTTCTACGTTTTCAGTTGTCATACTTTGCGATTATTGTTTTGTATTAAGTACGTTCTTACCTAAGTGGTTACTGGTTACATTTAACCAGCTATTTATTTATTTACTGATATGCCTGTTATCAAAGAACTTATTTTATGGCATAGTAAATAACATTTTATTCAAATGCGATAGTCATTAGGGTCGGCGGTAAAAGGGTTAAATACCGTAAATGTCGAAAATAAAATACAAACATCGAAGTTTTATGGACTGTGTAACCTTCATAACAATAAAAATAACAGTCGTTAGAATAAATAATTGGCAATATAATAAGCAAAAAAATTTAAAAAGAGGTAAATTCCTTGTTATTTAGCCATTTTAAGTCCGGCATCATCGGAAAAGAATTTAAAATACTGGCGCCAGTGGGCGACCTTGTAAAAAAACAATATCATTTTATTTTTAATCGTTTGCGTAAATATTTTATTGATTTAGAAACGCTAATAAATTGCCTTTTTTATAAGTAGTTGTCTGGTAAACCAAAGTCACATAATAATTTGTACGATTTTTTGCACCGATTATTCTCTATTCTGTCACGCGGCGCCATTTAACTAATCGACGGTGACGCCATAGTTCATAGGTAATTTGATTTATAAGTTATACTTCTAACTTAAAAACAAGAAAATATAAAATAATCAATGATTTTTATTGTATATGAATTTAAAAAAAAATACAAAAAAGTGCCGTAAAAAAAACTAAGAAAATTTTGTTGGAATTTATAACAGCGCCCTCTAGTAGTAACTCCTAAAACTGCGTCTACGCCCAGTAACACTAGTATTTATGTTGATCAATGCATCGTTTTAGTTAATTATAAGAAAGGTAGATGGCGTTAAACTTCAGCGCCATCTACCAACGGTATCTAATAATAGTTACTTTTGTGATCTCAATGTTCTTTCTAATAAATTCTAAAAGATGTCGCTACGAGTAATTTATCTACGATCACGTTTTATGAAAACATACTTTATTTTTGTTCGTTACAAAAATAAATCGAAACATTATAAGATTTTATAATCAAAGGTACTTTTTATTATTCCAAAGACATGTCGTGATTCTTCACGATTTTTCGGGCTTCCTTGTGACAAATGCCGCACTGATTTACCGCCGCACAGAGAAACTTGTAGATGAAAACAGCTGAAAAGAACCAGATATGGGCTCGTTTCTTTATTCAAATTAAAACTTACTGTCAAAATAAAAATCAATCTCTCATCGTAACAACATCAATAAGTAGGTCGAAAAGCAAAAATATTTGCCCCGGGTGAGGATCGAACTCACGACCTTAAGATTATGAGACTTACGCGCTGCCTACTGCGCTACCGAGGCCGGTGATAAGCATGTTGAAATAAGCATTCAGCATTTTAGCGTTTTTTTTTTTTTGTTGGGAAAGCTTTTGGAAACAGTTTTACTTAAAAGAAAATTACGTATCAGCTTGTTCTCAAAAACTCGATTAGGAAGAAAAACTGAGTTACGTAGATAAGATTTTACTGAGGACCAAAAAAGGATGGTAGGTTCCTAGATAATGAAATACGATGAGCGCGACGTGGCCTATTTGTTTCAAGTCAGACCATAATAATAGGTACATAGGTGAAGGTATAATAATACCTACACATAGGTAGGTAGGTACTACGCATCTCTCTTGAGTAAAAGTGGAAGCCATATCAATGTCTATACATAGATACATACAATCATACCGGGATGCCTGTGGGAGTCGCAATCTAATGAAAATATTAAAAGTTGCCTGTTCTGTTCGTCGTCTGTCCACGGCTACCAGTGGCTACACGTCCAACTGTCCCCTGGCTATTTTCGAATATGGAACAGAAAACCGTTGAATGGTTCGGTGTTATTTTGAATTCAAGTTTAGAATGAGTTTGTAAGTCTAAGGGCCTGTTTCACCACCTCCGATTAGGTTCTCGTTAACTTACTTGGCAGATAATATCCTACAAATTCTGTTCGTGAAACAGGCCCTTAGTAGTAAGTTCTTTGTAAATCTATGTACATATACCGTAGTCGAAGAAGCTGTTATGTATATAGGGTAAAATACACTACATTGCCAATATTCATTTTTATCGTGTGCCTAATTGCTTTTTAAGCTTATGGCATACTTAACACGTTCAGTGCCGGGAGCCCTCCTGGAGGGTTCACTTAGTCACATATGTGTGCCGGGAGACCTCGCTGAGGGATTGTTTTAAATGTAGGTTTTTCTTAGCGAATACAGCATTATAAACCACGAAAATAAAATCTGATGTATATTTTAACAAGATTTATTAGTATGTGCGTTGGTTTTAAAATCCGAGCTTCTTTTTAATTTTTTTATTCACCGTTACATACAAATATTCACAAAAAAATTAAAAGGTTGGAAACTACGTATAATATAGCGACAAGACCCCCTGAAAACACTATGTTACCTACTTCGTTTTACAGTGTTTTATAACACGGTTTTATATCTAATGCCGTTGACTGTCTGCGATGGTTAACTTTAGTGCAAACGTAATGCCGGCAACCCTCCCGGAGGGTTCACTTTCAATATGTATGGCGGCATGGCGTATGAGTTCTATGAAAAGTGGGAGGAGTCGAAAGTATTATGAGAGTGATATAAAAGAATGTACCTATACCTACTTACTTCTTACGCGGTGCACTCACAACATTAATTTAAAAGTAGTTGTAAGTTAGCGGTCTGTTCCAATGTAGGTACGGCTGAAAATTATTATGAGCCGGGCAGCCGCAAAATCTTATATATTTTAGGACTTGATCGGATTATTTAACTGTTTTGAAAATAAAGTAATAACTTAGACAATTTGCCGCCAATTTTCTATTTATCATCTGTGCCGAAAGGTAAACGCATTTATAAGTACAGCCACGTGAACGCAATTTGTACTAAGCAAAGAGACTCTTTAGTTTGCCAAGAATGATAAAAGAGATCCAATCATAGATTATTTAATAGGTAACCCCAGCACGCCGTTTCATACAACATTGCTGGAGCGTTGTAATGTTCCAAATTCAAAAAAACGCTCCTGCAATGGATTTGATTTTCTTTGACCATAAATTCGATACTTCGCGTGTTCTTTTTTTCGAAAATATGTCAATATTTCCATGCCTGTTTGAGAAAAGACATTTATTAGTTAGGTAACTTAGTTAGGTAACTTAGTTAGGTAACTTCTTTTAATATCCTAGAATTCTAAGCAAATATCTTCAAAATTCGCATATTAAATAAAAGCACTATAGCTGATTTCTGAGTCTGGATTTGTGCCCAGTTGATGGTACTAAGCTTTCCCCCTTTAAAACATGGGATTTAAAACGTATCCAGCGAAATGTGGGTGTAGGTACTAAAGGTAAGTACATACGGCTACATATCAAGCTATACAATTCCAGTTAATGCTGATCTCGCATCGTATAAGATTTCCATACAATGCGAGGTCAGCTTATACTGGAAATGTATAGCTTGAAGTGTAGCCGTGTGTAACTACACCTCTGCCTTACTCTTCGGGTAATACAGGCGTTATATTATCCGTGATTAGATACTGATTTATTATCATTTTTTTTTTTTACATATTAAATACATTTTTAAATATTTTTATAAAAATCATTAAAAACACATTTAAAAAAAAAATAGTGGCCCATCGGCATCAGGAACAGGTTCCAAGTTGCCGGTGGTCAGGGCTCTAGAGAGAGGAACCTCCTCACTATGCGTGCCGTGTCTAGGAGTACTGCTTTCTGAATCAAGCCCTTGACCCAGCCGCGCAATGAGAGCCTCCTGAGGTGTTGGGCGAGGCTCTTCGCTATTAAGCCATTAACCGTAACGATTATCGGTACAATGATTGCAGAGTCCACGTCCCACATGTCGACAACCTCGTGTGCTAAGTCAAGATACTTGATTTTTTTATCTTTCTCAGCTTTCACGAGATTCTCGTCATGAGGGACAGCGATATCAACAATCATTGCACGGCGCTCTCGTCGATCTGTCACCACAATATCAGATACTGATTTTATCATTACGTAGGATTTTTTTTACGAATACGCGTTGCAAATGAAAATAAAATGTAAATAGGTAAGTACTTACTAAGATAATTCTCTTTTTGATGTGTAACTTCTTTCCTCTCACTTTTCTGCACTGTGGGAGTGATTTCGTGAAAAGGGACGGAAGTGTGTAACAGGAAACCGGGGAAGCGCGCGCTATTTGATTTGACGAATGAGCGGGCGCGGTGCTAGAGTTGGCTATCAGATGGTACCAACCCATTTTCCGAGAGGTTGGTACTGTCAGCCAAGATGACATGCTACTACTCATTTTTCATAGTCTATTACAAATATTATACATAATCGACTCCACTGCTTCCTCTGTGCTGCTATCTGCGTCTAGATTATATTTTGAATTGCACCATAGTTCTGATCGAATTAGCTCAGTTGTTACAACTCTGATGGTATCTTTAGTCAGCCCTGATGTTGGTATTCATTTAGGTACCATCGAAGAAACCCATACCTATACACCGTAAGGACTATTTCTGCTTGCAGCGCTCGGCCACTACAGTAACAGCAACCTACGAAAAAAAAGGGTCGTGTGCACGGGATTTTGTTTTCAAATTGCTTAGTTATAGGTTTCTTCGATGGTACCTATGTAGGAACTTCGTAGAAAATAGACAAGCTTCCTTCTAATGCCAGGTATCTACAGATTGGTAAACCGTATAGATAGTGCCATCCACGAAGACGCTCCGCTTCGTAAGTACTAAATTATAGCTTACAGTACAGTAATAACCCCCCCGACCCTTGCTCGAAAAATAAGGTGCCAGCAGTTGTTGCAGCTGAGCACGTAGCTTTAAATACCCCGAATAATAATCAAGATGAAAATCTAAGTTTGATCCAGCCTGCCCCTCTTTGCTGTCCTCCCCTCAGCGACGCCCTAAGCCGAGGTTCGTACCCCACAGGGGGTGCCCTTAGCGAGCGTTCGCCTAGTTTTAATTTAGAATAGTTTATGCCCCTGGCTGGAGGCTTTAAGTGTAGAAGCATAAGGCAGCCATAAGAAAGTCCGGTTAAGCAGCCATGTCCTTATAGGTCAACTGCGAGATGCCATAGATAAAAAAAAAAACATTAATCGCGAAGTGAGGCGCGTCTTCGTGGATGGTAACATAAAATGTTACACGTTGAAGCAAATTCGCCTAGTTGTTAATTCGTTTCGCCAATCTGTACCCGTTGTACTTAAATGTGAATCATAATAATTATGCTGTCGTGAAATTAAAACATTAAAAACTGATTTATTTGAGCAATATTTTTACAGGCATACAGCTAAACTAAGTACACTTTGAAAGCATAATTTATTATACCAACCCACAGACCAAGTGAAAATCCTTAACACATTAAATAAGCTGGAAAATATTTTTACGCCCCATCTAACCTGACAACTCAAATCCTTCTCTAAAAACTTTTATGTCCAAACTTTTCCTAATCGACACCTAAAATGTCATTATTTCACACAAATCCTCCCTGGAGTGATGAATTTTACCTCGTTTTTGAAGTTGGTAACCCTTCCTGGTTGAATATTTAAAAAGTCGTTGGCAACATTTTAATTGGGCAATCCTGGCAGGATTAAATTATCAAGACACCTAGTTAAGGCGCCTACAAACTTAATGAATTCAACATGAAATTAACCGTTGCGCGGGTCTTTGCTTCGCAGGGTCGGTGGTGTACGGAGTATGATACCCGCTGAGGTTTTTTAAAGCTAACTATCAGGTAACTTTACCACAAGTGAATAGGAACATTTTGATCTTTGTAATTATGCTATTGTTAATTTTCTTTGTCACTATTCGGGTATGTGTTTCTTACATTATAAATCAACTGTATCTTTTACTTCATGGCGTTTATAATAAGTAGGTACAGTTTTTAATCGATTTCCAAAAAGAAGGCGGTTATAATATGTTCGTCGCGTATGTTTGTTTTTTTTTGTGTATGTCCATCGATTTCTCGGTCAATTATGGACCGATTTTGAAAATTATTTTTGTTTGAAAAGTGTATGCTCTCGAAGTGGTCCCATATAAATTTTATTAACTTTGCATGGATAGTTTTTGAGTTAGCCTACCTACTACTAAAAGTTTTTTGCTAATAGGTTACCATAGTAGTGAAAGGTACAGGTAAGGTTATTTGAAATAATTCATTAGCCTGCTGTACACTCAGTGTCTTTCATTATTGACAAAAATACTTATTGCTGGCTGATGTTACAATTTATACCTAAGTGTAAAAGTTTTTATACAATTCGGCCACAGATGGTCCAGTCGGGTGATCCCTAAAGGACCAATATTCTTAGTGAAAATATCGAAATAAAAAGAAGCCTAATAAAATCCTAGCCAATTTGCTTAGTGTGTACAAACACCGTCACCGCGGAGCTTACAAAGAGCTTTTTTAATTCACAGCCAACCAATTCCTAAGCGAACGTAAAATGTTTACTCTGCCAAAAGAGGGGGACATTTAAACTATATTTTTTGGACTCTTTTGTGACTTAATTTTTTACGGGGATCCTCCCGAGACCCATGTTAGATTTGAAACGCGACGGAGTTCCGAAACTTCTTGGAGTTCGTTAAAAAACAACGTTTTTACAATGGGTTACGGAAATTTTCGGGAGGATGAATAATTTTACGGTTCCCTTACGGCGTTTCGCTTTGTTTATTTTGTGAAAGATCAGAGATTAATCGTGTGTAGGTTAAATATGTACAGGTTGTGTAGCGTGTGACTTTGTAAGGGGAGTTGTATGTTACTTGGGAAGTTGGAACGTGTGTGACTTAGTTCTGACTTGGGGACATGATTGTAAGTAAATATTGTTAGCTGAATAATGTGCATGCTGCCGGAGTTTTATAAACTAACCTGGCATATTGGAGACGATGATAAGTAGATATGAATGAATAGATTTTGAATATTTTTTCATAGGCTACACAAAAATTTGTTTCACGGTTGCCGGAAGCCACTCTAATTTAATATAACAAGTTCAGACATATTCTAAGAGTAAATTGTTGCAGTGAAAACTTCTTCAAGCGTGTTAGGCATTTTTGAGATGGAAAGAAAGAAATAAGAAGAAAGAAAATATATTTATTTAGCACAGACCAAAAAGTACACAATATAATTAACAGCAGATAAAAAAATAAAAATAAAAATCAAATCAAAAGTGTAATAAAGAGCGATGTAAGAAATTAGCAGGGGAGTGTGCCTCACGGCTGCGCCAAATAGTGTGATTGAGCATAAAATTGCAAAACAAAACAAACAAAGACTGACAAATAAATGAGTAAGTGAGACGGCCGCATGGTAGACCATTGTTAAATATGTAAATAAAGATATCCTTCGAAAATGAGTCTGAACAAAAAAACTGTTTTGAACGATGCCAGACTTCTAAACTATTGATTTCGCGACCTGTTACCGACATCGTGGAGTAAAAGACATCAACGCATCAACGCATTGATGGCTTTTACTCCACGGCGCCGATTGCGATGCCGATTTTTCCTCAAGTTTTCACTTCTGCCGGCACTCCCGGAGTGCCACTGTTTTTTTTATTTTTATTTCTGAGATTATTCTTATAAAGTCAACTTTAACAATTAAATTAACATTCAAAAATCACAAAAACAAAAACAAAAAATAAAGCAATTATCCTAACAGACGTAGCTACATTAATTCTATAAGGAACAAGTAAACTTCGAAGCCCCTACTACGCGACAATATTTTGTGAGCAACATTAAAATTTATCACTGGCGCAAGAGTTTACGCGAAAGCCGGGTGATAAAATAAAATGACAGTTGTTTAGTATGGTCTCGGGAATATTGTTGGTACATACTAAGGTAGGAATTGAAAGGTATGGGGCGCTGGAGACCTGTTTTATTTATGTCAGTAAATGGCTTTTGGATTGGCGTGCAAGTGGTAGGGGTAAGTGTGACAGTATGTTCCTTTTTATGCAAATAAAATTGTAAATTGTCTTTAGTCTCTGGCCTTCACATAAGCAATAGACAAAACTTGTCAAACTTTTATTAGTTTTAGAATAGTGAATACGAGGCTTTTGGCTAATTTGTGAATGTGCATTTTTAGTAATATGTTTTGTGATGTGCGTTTAGTTCGTGCAGAATAAACAATTTTTCTTTCTTTATCTATGGTATTTTTAGTCAAGATGTGTTTGACGAACAAACAGACCTAAAAAAGGGTATACTACGTCGTACAATTGCCGAATTTGCCGTTTTCATCCCAAATTAGAATGGCGCGATTTCGAAGCGGAAATTTCGCATTTTACCAAGTAGTACCTGGTCTATCGAGCTCTGCTCGGGTGAAAATAGATAAACATATCGTCCAGGTATACCAACATTGTATCACATTCCCGAGACTGTGAAAATAGAGAAAACGAATTTTCCCAGATACTTAGCTAGACCAATTTTCGCCCCCGTAAAACCTATAATGCAAGTTTCATCAAAATCGTTAGAGCCGTTTTCGAGAACGTGATTTCAAATATATATATCTATATTTATAAAATTCTTGTGTCACAGTGTTAGTTGCCATACTCCTCCGAAACGGCTTGATCGATTTTTACAAAATTTTATATTTATATTTGGTAGGTCTGAGAATCGGTCGTAATCTATTTTTCATACCCCTTAGTGATAAGGGTGGTCCACCCCAAACATTTATTCTGGTTAGCTAGTATATACAGGGCGTCCCAAAGTTATGGGACATGAAGGGAAAGTACCTTAAATATCGTAGATAGGGTATTTTGCTGAAAGAAGACATTATGTTATTTTTAAAAGTTAGTAATTCTGCATTCAAAGATTTTCTAAAAATTACTTGCCTCGTCTGGGAATCGAACCGACTTAAATGTAAAAAAAAAACACCCCTACTTTTATGATGCCAATCGAAAGAATGGCCAAAAAATAATAACTCTTCTTAAGTAACATAGTATTTTAAAAGAAAGGAGCAGCGTGAAATTAATCATTTTAATCAAATTAAAAACATACATGAAACTGCCGTAGTCAATTAAGTGGGTATTTTTTTTGTAAATTAATTAATTAATTGCTCAAAATGTGATCCCTCTTGTCTTACGCAAATCGCCAATCTTTTAATGACTCCGCTGCCTGTTGATTTTCTTATCATTTTATGGTGAATACTCGATATGATATGGCACAATTCTGTTTGTAACTCGCCCGTTCTCGTATCGTTTTTTGTATAGCATATCTTTCACGTATCCCCAAAAGAAGAAATCTAATGGTGTAAGGTCCGGGGATCTGGCTGGCCATCTAATCGGTCCATTCGTACCAATCCAAGTAGGAAAACATTCACTACTTTTCGAACGTCGTCGTCGGCAATCAATAACTTTCTTGAAATTTCATTTAAACATTTTACGTTGTTCGTTTCTTTTAAAATACTATGTTACTTAAGAAGAGTTATTAGTTTTTGGTCATTCTTTCGATTGGCATCATAAAAGAAGGGGTGTTTTTTTTTTACATTTAAGTCGGTTCGATTCCCAGACGAGGCAACTAATTTTTAGAAAATCTTTGAATGCAGAATTACTAACTTTTAAAAATAACATAAAGTCTTCTTTCAGCAAAATACCCTATCTACGATATTTAAGGTACTTTCCCTTCATGTCCCATAATTTTGGGACGTATACTGTATACAAATATTGCTCATTTAATACATATTATAGGATTACCAGTTTACAGATACAGGTTATGATTATTTTAAGCTAAGGTTATGCTAATTCTGACTACATTTGAAAAAATACTTACCAATAAACTCGACCTATACTCAATGAGCCTGTTACTTATTAGAAATTAAATAACAAAGGCATTATACCCACGTTGAATTCTACTTAACCTTCCATTGTCTCCAGCTAAAATTAACCCAGTCACGTAATTTCCCCAGCCAGGATAATCCAGTTCCAAATTCAAAATTCAATTTACCACACCTGTAGTCAATTTAACAGTTCAATTCCGAATTTACAACTAATTTCGTAGCTTCGTTCGATAAACGTTAACTTCTACGTTTACGTTCACGGAATCTGGCTCTCGTGTGAGTTTGATTGCACACAGAATCACTTCTCCTGGTGGTAAACCCGATTGTTACGAGCTATTTCTAGAATAATCCTGCGGTTTGCGTTTGAATATAAAAGCTGGAGTTGAAAGAGGGTTTTACTGAAAGAGTCGGTACGAAATTCGAGTTACACATTTTCTAAGCCCTGTGGGTAGATTCGGTCGATTGACTAAACAGCTCTCAAATTAATTATACCCACATGCATGAATGGAAAGACTTCTGCCGAGTCGTGCCTAATTGCCAATTTGATTAATATGTAATAGGTAATACGGGCTAGTATCCGCAACTCCACGTCAAAGCGCGTAAGTATTTTGCGTACGGGTGGGAAAATCGGTTATTCGATCCACCCCAGCTCCTCAAAGAAGGCCAGCAACGTCTTGGTGTCACTGACAATCTCACGTAGGGTACCTGGGCCAATTTGATAAAAAAATTACAATTTATTTCTAAAGTTACTTTTGGAAAACTAAAAAAAAAACTTTTTTTTAAATTTATTTTTTTGGAAAAAATAAACTGCCCAATGGTCTTTTAAGAAAACTTAGAGGAAACTTGCGCCGTTTATTTTTTCCTTCTTAGTTTACTTTTGTTTCGTCTCAAAAATAGGAATTATTCAAACCTCACGTAGGTAAAATTGTAGCAATTCTTTCATTTGTAGAGACTCGTAAAGCCTCAACAAACACCATTACAGAAATTGTTCCTAGCACCATGCTTGTACATTTTATGTGCACAAGTACATAAACGATACATAAGTTAAGATTTTACTGTCGAACACAACATAAAGGGGTTGGCACTGGCTTTACGCTGCCAGGATTAGGTTGGGCCAGCAGTAAACATGGCCAGGGCGGCTTTTATATCCCGTTGCAAATAATAGCACATAAAACTTGTGTGAAAAACACTAGTTACGGACGCGGAGATGAACGGGCCGGTCGGTAGCGATAGCAAAACAATGCTTGGCTTCAAAAATATCATAAGCAAACCTACTATACCGAAATCGCTTTAGCGTGGCAATAGCGGTCATTGCCTTTTCCCTTATATCTCTCCGTAGGAACCCAAAAAATAAACTATGTATGGTTTTTCATTATTAGGACATGTTGAAGATCACGATAGATATTGATTCAGGACGTTAATGGACTTTATTTAAGTTTTTAAATAAAGAGTGCTAGAAAATGTAGGTGGGTCAACGACCGCTGTTGCCACGCTAAAGCGATTTGGGTTTAGTGCATTTAATTTTTGGACTTGCAGTGGGTACATAGTTTCGGATACGGCATGGTCTCTTGCTCCAAAAGACCACGTGAATTTTAGTGTGTCATCGTAAAACATTATGACAACGTTTTGTCAAACTAGGCATCACTTGATAATCGCAGGCCGATTCCCGGCCACCGTGGGCGCGGGCTTGCGGATGATGAGGGTAGCTCGCCATCCGATAAGGACCAGGCCCGGGTCGACGGCGCGTTGTGTTCCACGCGCGCCTCAAAGAGATGTCAGCACAACTGAAGGGGTCCGCTAGGGCCGATGCCTGCCGGGGTTGCGGGTTTGTCCGAAAGGGTTACCGTGACCCCTGGCAACATACAGGCAACTAAAGAAACACGGGTGGGTTTTAGTCAGTAAGAGTCTGCTCTGGTCCGCTCTGGGCGGAGCGGGAGAAGTTATTTGATAATTTCTCACCTAAAAAATAAATAAAAAGGCATTACTTGATACATTTTTATATACAGTACATATAATTATGTAGGTACGACACAACTCAATGCATGTCACGCTAAAAAATCCTATGACAAAACAAAGAATTCTGAGTCGAATTATGAAAAAAGTGAATTTCGTTAAAAGTGCAGTTGAGTCTTTCTACTTTTCTGCCGTCCTTTACAAACACGTTTCCACGTCGAAATTGATTCAAATAAATCTGATTTTGTCATTCTGATCTCTTAATTTTTTAAACAAAAATACATTAGAATTTAATTTGTCTTGCTGTTTTTATAACGTACCTGCTCTGCGAACAGCTTTTGTCATTTCTGGGGACTTGGTCTTCTACCCACCTTTTGTTTCTTAGACTGGCCACTAATATCAAAGACGATCACAATTTTTTGTGCTTATCTTGAACTTTATGTTCAAGACTCGAGAGTTCAAATTAGCATCAAAAATCGACGACTACTGGGTCTATTTGATGAGTAACAGTACAAATCTGACGACTATTGGTACAAATCACCCTTTTTTTACATTTGCACAAATAAGTATTTATTAGCACTCCTAATTAAATGAATTAACTACTTACTTAGAATAGGTAATGGATTACCTATTCTATTTAGTCAAGCAAAATTTTTTATTCCAAATTAAATATTTATCACACAGCAGTTCTTTAAAGTCAGTGAATTTCAAAACCCGACGAGTATTGGTACGTTTACCTTATTCGAATTTGTGTGGGGTAGGTACCAAAACTAAAAAGTGAAAAATAAAATTCCTTTTAGAAAAAAAAAAACACCGACTTCCAAAAAAAACACTACAAAGTGAAAAATAACTTTAATTTTGGAAGTCGGTGGTAAAAAACAAAAATTCAAAACCAAATACACCTTTTCACTTTGTAGTGTTTTTTTGGAAGTAGGTTGATTTTTTTCTAAATAATTTTTTCTCTCGACTGTTTTGCTAACCCTACCATAATTCCTAATTCGGACTAAGCAATAGGGGTGAAACAGCTCTTATATAGAATGTCAGGATAAGATTTAGTGGCCGGTGTGTATTGGGATGCGTGGTATAAAACTAATTCACTCTGTTTTCTTTGTGTAGGGTTATACCTGGTTATAGTTGACCATAGGATCGAGGAGGATATTCGATGGGTAAGTAGGTATTTAACTACTGGACTTGGAAAAATAATAAAACAAATCATTAAAAAAAAACCCGACAACAAAAAATCACAACTGAAAAGAGAAAAACAAGCATTATAATCTATAGGATTTTGGAATTGCAGGCGGGGACAAACCAATAACCTGAAATTTTGTTGTAACTTTTGTTTGTCCCTCCCCCCATAAATAAAAATCTATTGCCGCATTTATGCAAGATCATCACTAGAGAATTGCTCAACCGATTTGGCTGATTTATTTTTGTTGTATTCGTAATTGTCTAGACAAGGTTTTGGAGGTTGATAAAAGTAAATTTTGTAAAAATCCACCGGAAAAGTCAATTCAAACGCGAAAGTTTGTGGGGATGGATGGATGCTTGTTACTCTTTCACATAAAAACTAATGAATGGATTTGGATGAAATTTGGCACACAGACAGTTTATAACCTGTTTTAACACATAGGATACCTGTACCTGCGTAATACAACACAATCTGTTTCGATTTGATACAGATTGCTAATCCATTGCTTCATAAGTTGGAAAAAAAATCTGCTCAACAACGTAAATAACGCAATGAATGTTGTTGAACTGTCAAAATGAAACAAATTAGGCAAAATTGTTACGAAAACAAGTTACGCAATTAGGGTACTGGTTTATCCCGATATTCTCGACTGAGAGTTATGCTGGTGAAATCGCGGGGTACAGCAGTATTTCATAAATTCATCAGTCTATTTTCAAAAAGCCTAGAGTTTTCAAATAAAAAGTCTTAAATACGTCTATAGAAAAAGTTCCTCAATAACCAGCCATAAACTCCATTATTCTCCTGAAACAAGATACTTTATTCTTCATGAAACATTTACGAATTAATCGTAGAACCATTCTCCTTCGCCGTAATGGCGAAGTAAAGCTATAACGTTCATCGTAAAAACTGCCGCCGTACACTATGAAAATTATATTAAGCTCGGTATTGTCTTGGTGTATTATTGATTTAGGGGCTATAACTGAAAGAGTAACGAAGATATTAAATAAGACTTTGTGATATAATTTATTAAGGCGACGATAACCGACTTTTAATGATTTTATACTGAAGATCACGTCTAAACGAGAAGTGTTAATGATTTGGAAAAAATATATGTTAAATGAGAGCATTTTTTAAATAACTTAATATAGGAATATTTAAGATTACTATCTTAATAACATAGTGAAATTAATTTGTAAAGTTATGTCTAACGCGGATAAAAAACGAAGAATCCCGCAAAATCTATCAAGCATATTTTTCTGAAAACTTCACCATTTTAAAGATAATTTAATTATTGATTTTTTAGTATACGTGTTTTATTAAAATATCTTTTGTTTTATGTAAAATAAATTAGTAACGCATCTAATTTGGGACAACGCTCCTTTATGGGCGAGTCCTATTACTGGCTGGACGTACGACGCGTTACTGGCATATATCTGCGTCTTAAGTGGGAACGCTATCGATTTTCTTTGACATCAAAAAATAAAGCGGCGCGTGCAAAAAATGCACCGGATTTAAGCCTATTTATATGCCTTAAAGCCGATAATATGGCTTATTACATTTTGGACTATCCAAAAGTGAGAAGAATATCATAAAATTGATGTGGTTACTGCATTGGTAGGTAGGTGCTAGGTACTTAACTGTTCAAATTATTGAAGTGAACACTTCTTTAGGCACGTTGGGCATTTTTGAGATGGGAAAAAACAATTGAACTCGCGACACTGTTACCGACACCTCATTTTTGTAAACGCGATTGTGCTCTATATTCAGATAAGGTTACGGACCAATATTCTATACAAGTATTTTTCTTCCACCAAGGCGATCTTATTCAAGTTTTCACTTCTGTCGGTACTCCCGGCTTGCTACTGTTTTATTTTTTAACTATCAGCGAAGCCCGTCCTACCTGCGCCTATTAATAATAGTGTACTTTCATTTTATTAGGTCCTATTTACATTTATTATAGCCATATCTAGGTTTTTTACAAAAACATTTATTTATTCCGCCCTTATTCTGCCTGAAAAGACCGGTTTGTTTTTTCATAATTTTGAGACAGAACACAATAACAATAGAAGTTTGAACCAACATATCCAATTCGGGGAGTCCAGATACGATCCTTCAAAGTCCCCAATGCGGATGTCATTTGAAATATAATATATTGCGCTGGACCGGGCCTTCCCTAAGGATGGACTGTTAATTACCAAGTACAAGTCGCATATACCCGGGGTACCTTCGAATGTTTGTCCTTATATTAAAATATTTGCTGTATTTAAGTTAGATGTGAATTTTCCGTAGCCCGTCGTGGTTTATATTGGTTTAAGTGTAAAGTTTTACTATATTATATTTGTAATTTTGATGGACATAAAAAAAAAGATTTTTTTCTTTGATAAGAAAATGGATGTATTTTGTATACTTACGTTTTTTAGAATGTCTTCGTGGCTATATTTAGTTTGCTTAATCAGCTTTCGTATACAGCCCTAGATTCGAAGAAAATATACCTTATGAATAAATTAAAAGAATTCCGAAGAAAAACCAATTTTCCCTATTACTTCACAACAACTAAGTAACTGGCTGAAAATAATTAAGTTACTCGCAAATGTGCCCCAATCTTAATTTTTTTATTTCTTTTTAGAACGGTGACTTTTAAAAGATGTTATTCCACGCTTGAACTTGGAACTGCCGCTGGGGATATTTGACGGCACTCCGTTTCCAAAATTAAATTTAAATCCCCTAACGTTTTTTCCCGCCCTCCGAATTATTGCTAGCCGTAAGGACTTTTCCTGTGTATTGTTTAATTTTGTAGGGGTCAACATGACCTTTATTATGATAAAGTGGGCTCATCTACTGGGTACCGACCTTTTGTAAATATTTATAATTCATCCCACATTCCAGGTTTTTTATTACGTTACGTGGTGATTTATTTGTTTGTTTTTTTATTATTTAATGTGTCACTGCAGATCGATTTCAAACAGAGTCACTTCTACAGTGACTTTAAAATTTCCTACCGGTGATTCTTCCATTTTTTAACCCGACTGCCCTAGAAGGAGGATTCGACTTAATTGTGGGAGTGACATAGGCTATATAATATTTATATATTGCATCTGCATATACAAAAAAAGGGAGGGGTAGGTTTAAAAAAAAACTACATTGTTGGTATCAAATAAAAGCTAGTAATGAGACAAGTTATAAATTTTATAAAACTAAACAGCGTTTTGAAATAAAGCAAATTATTTGAAAAAAAACAAAAACACAGACTGCAAAAACAAATAACTGAAAAGAGAAAAACAAGCATTTATAAATCTATAGAATTTTGGTATTGCAGGCGGGGACAAAAAAATTACACTATAACTTCAGGTTATTGGTTTGTCCCGCCTGCAATAAAAAATCAAATAATTGCGCGTTAATAATTAAGCGTTTTCAAATAATTTGCTTTATTTCAAAACGCTTTTTAGTTTTATTAAAATTTATAAATTGACTCATTCCTAGCTTTTATTTGATACCAACAATGTAGTTATTTTTTAAGCCTACCCCTCCTTTTTTTGTATTTACAGATGCAATATATAAATATTATATAGCCTAAGTCACTTTCAGTTATGTGTTTTTGCAGTCGGGTTTTGTTTTTTTAGGTAATTTGTTTTTTCATGTTATAGTACAGGACCCAGCGAAAAATACGTAAAATTATATCAACTTTCTTTCAGTATCTTAATATTATTTTGTTTTTGCTACATAAAGCCGAAGTCGCTGCTTACGGAGCCATAACTGAAAAAGGTAAGGAGCAAAGGCCACAAGGGGGCAGCTCCGAGGCACTTGTCAAAGCTCGTAATATTTTATTAGATAACCAAATAAACCTCCAGTTTGGAGTTTGCAATTTTTGTCCCCAAGATGTCTTGGATATTTGCATTATGGTAAGGAAAATTTGGATTTTTTGCTCAAAAGATGTTGGGTGACAGATTTTTGTAGAATTAGTTACAAAAAATCAAGGCAAACATGTGTACAAGTCAGAGTATCTTTATCAACTTAGAAGTCAGAATCATAATCCTTACTTTTTAATATTAACTAGCGGACGTCACGCGGTTTTACCCGCGTAGTTTCCGTTCCCGTGGGAGTACGGGGATAAAATATAGCCTATGTTGCTCGCTGATAATATAACTATCCATTGCTGAAAGAATTTTTCAAATCGGTCTAGTAGTTTTTTAGTTTATTTGTTACATACAAAAATACAAAGAGGAAACTCTTTATAATATTATTATTATATTATATTATTAGTAATAAGTTATTAGTATTAGAAATGCGAAAGTGAGTTTGTTTGTTTTGTACGCTTTCACGCAAAAACGGCTGAACGGATCGTTATAAAATTTGGCAGATTAGTCTGGTACTTGGAGAAGGACATAGGATATTTTTCATCCTAGATCGCTGTCGAAGTCGCGGGCCACAGCTAGTAATAATATAAAGGTAAGTTATGTGCCAGCATGATGATTAATTATTTTGCTTCGACCATCGTAATTCCTACAGAAATCTGAGCCATAAAGATGGGGTTACACTTACCCATTTAATATAATACATTACTTCGCATACGCACACCTATTAATATTCATAATATAATTTAACGTACCGAGGTTAATTTCACCTAAATATGTAAATTATCATGAGCCGACCACCGTTAATTTCGAGATGTCAGTTTGTAAATAATTCTGTCTCCCTCCCTCTTGTTTCTGGAAATGGAAGAGTGAAAGAGATAGATGATGCGTGTATTATGAATAAGGTGGCAGGGAAAATTTTAACGGCGCCTATGAGGGTTGTGAACGCTGAAATAACTTTCAAATATTGTCGCTAGGTGGACGGAAAGTTTAGTTCCTGAGGGAGGCTGTTTGCCGGGTCGCGCGTCTCTCTGTTTATAAATGAAACGCATATCATTTTAAAACAACATTCAGTGTATGCTTCCCCTAAGCGGAACCCTTACCACAGTCCACACACACATCCCTTATCGGCTTGGCTTACTGGATTTTCGTACAACGTTTTCTAATTACAGTATTTTACTCTGTGACGGGTCGCGAGTACTAAGTTGGTGTACACTGAACGCGTTTCTGTACATGTAATGTCATTTTGGGACAGCAAAGTTAGGAATATTATAATAATGCCCGAATGTGTCCGGAGTTTGGACAACTTTGGTCCTGTGTGTTCCCTTAATTAGAGACGGGAACACATTAGTAGGAGGTCATCGGACTGCTGAAGGGAAAGTTTTGGTACTAAATGTAAAATAGCTCACTTGTAAGAAATTCTTAACAGTGTAGTCTATGTTTTAGAATAAAGCATGTGTCGAGGGAGCTGTTTATGTGAAGCAAACTATTAGTTACTAAGCAGAGGTAGTTACAAAACTATAAAGTAGAATAAATTGGTCTAGGTTCACTTAAGGAACGGTAAAAGTAAAGAGAAGATTGTAGGTACAGTCAGGGACAATAATTGTTGTCTATTCACATGTTTTATACTTAATCTAGTTATACCTATTATTAACCATACAATATTGTAATACACATGTACTCTGTAATATACTAATAATATATTTCTGTTAGTTGTCTCAACAGGGAAAAAAAAGAAAAAAACTTTTTGCAAAAAAAAAAAAAAAAAAACTACTGACTTCCAAAAAAAAAAACTACAAATTGAAAAATTATTTAATTTTTTGTAAAAAGTTTTTCACTTTTTAGTTGTGGTACCTACCCCACACAAAATCGAATACCACTACCTGCTATGTAAATAACAGTCACAGGAACTTATCATAACACTACTACATACTATTTTAAGTGGGAAAAAAATAGGTATTATTGAAGCTAACTCAAAAACAATCCAAGTAAAGTTAATAAGATTTATACAGAACCACCTCGAGAGCATACTCTTTCAAACAAAAAAAAGAATTTTCAAAATCAGTCCTCAATTGACGGAGTTGGTGGACACACAAAAAAAAAATACGCTACGAACATAATATATTACCTCCTCCTTTTTGGAAGTCGGTTCATAAAGAAGTAAATTGACACTGTGCATATACTGTCAAAAATAACAGTTTTTAGTTGATTATACGATTTATGTTTGTAGTTAATTTGCTTTTAATTTTTCTGACTTAACGTATAGGGATTATATTATGGGAAGTGTTGGACGCTGTGAAAGTTTTTCAAATCAGTTTTAGGTTAGTAACGCCTTGCGTTTAGTGATAATTACATTTTTTTTTTTGCCAGGATTAGTTTTATTTGCCTACTTAAAATCAGAGGCTCAGATAAACTCATTACATTTTCAAGCCCCTCTATAAACGAGACGAAAAATCTCCAGACCCATCTTAACATTAACACAATCCATCAAAAAGCAAAACAATAAAAAACTTCACGGAACCGATAAACAAGAGAAAAAGCAGTTAATCCGACAAATTGCTATTCGCGAGCGAGTAAAGCGTAATTAAAAATTCAATTCAGGAAAAAAAAAACGTGCGGAAAAAAATCAGGCGCGGAATCCGCGTCATCAATCTGAGGAATTATTTCATTTGCGTATTAACATTCTCGTTTTGTCCGGTCGTGAATTATTTCTCGTCGTGTTAATTACTACGGTGGGTTATAGCACCCTGAGGGTTAGATGGCAGATGTCGTAGTATTGGGGTTGATGCGATACTGTGGGCTTGTTAGAAAAAAAAAACTTTCGAGAGTTTGAATACTTACCTTTTTGCTGTAAATGTCAATAAAAAGTATTTTCTTAACTTTTACATGATAGTTATTTTATTTTGTACTAACTTCCGCTAGCGGCTTCGTCCGCATGATATCTTTATAAATTGTAGCTTATTTTACTCAGTGATAATATAGAATTTAACTGGTGAAAGAATTTTTATAATCGGTTCAGTAGTTTTTGAGTTTATTTATTACAAACAAAATACAAAAAACTTCAATACTAGATTTTTCATAAACTTTGGTAATACTCGCCGGGACATTCGTTTTTTTGGAAGAAACAGGACGAAATCAATAAACAGAAAGTATATTTCATCTGTATTTTTCCGGAACCGAACCGCATAACATCAAGAAGGCAAAAATAAAACGATGTCTTTAATTTTTTGGTCCTTATCCGAAACCATTAAGTTGTCACAAAATACCATTGATAGGACATAGGCAAATCACCGATTCTCCAGAGTAAAAAATTAAAATAGTTAATCATAAAATTGAAGCATTCTAATCAATTCTTCATTATTAATAACCTAACCTCATACGCATTGCTATCGATTATCTAAATAAACAATGCCATCTAATGACTCTGCGGTGTAATCGAATTGGCCGGCCGGCCAGACGATGGTACCCACCACAAACTAGTGAGTTACCTACAGAAGGCCAGCTTCTTACAGCAAGCGAAAACGCACGCACACATAGACAAAGCTCACGTACAGCAAGTGCAAGTGCACTCACGATTGTCATTTATTTATTTACTTACTTGCTCCTGCATCGCACAGTTTTAACGACTCAAACTCAAAGCATTTCAATCAATCAGTCTGCCTAGCCTTTTTCCAACTATGTTGGGGTCGGTTTCCAGTCTAACCGGATGCAGCCAAATACCAGTATTTTACATGGAGCGACTGCCTATCTGACCCCCACAATTCAGTAGCTAGGTAATACGATACCCCTTGGTAACACTGGTTGTAAAACTTTCGGGCTTCTGACGACCCGTAACGACTGTCAAAGATGAACGAATGACAGCCGGGACCAACGGCTTGACGTGCTTTCCGAGGCATGCAGGAATCCTGGTACATAGAAATGGTCACCCATCCATGGACCAACACCGGCAAGCGTAGCTTATTCTGATGGATCGACCCATGCGGCTTTTAGTACTAAGCTACAAGCTTCTCAAAGCATTCATTCATTACTCAAAGCATTTATTTCAAATAAGTCAATTACAGGCACTTTTAAATTGTCAAGGGGTCGGTTAGTCAGAAAGATGAAGCTAGCTGCCCATTCCAAAGCGTAGTAGGTTCCTATGGAGAAGAATGGGCAAGAAACTAAATATTGTTACTACTTGACAAAACATCGAGATTTCTTTATTATTATGTAAGTTCATTATTAATGTAAACGATATTGATTGTGTAAATGCAACACCAGCCAGCGACATTGGTTCGAGAAACCGTACGTACGCACTGTGTGTGCGTGCGCTTGCTTTCGGTCGTTGTCCGTATGGTGTTGGTCTTCTGTACCTATCCACTCTGTGTCCACTGCCCATTATTAGTGGACAAACGGACAGATTGACGTTACCTATGTATAATGTAGAATAGGGTCTAGACAACGTTTTAGCGTTATATATTTATTGGACGATTAGAATCATATTACGATGTATGTATATTTGACTAAGATTTGAAAGTGATTTTGGGTGAATTTGTTCATGTTTTATGGAAGTGATGGCAATGTCTCGCAATTTTTTTTTTTACTTATTTATTTAATACTTCAAGCCCACAAATATGTACAGAGGCGGACTTAATGCCAAAGGCATTTTCTACCAGTCAACCTTTGGACGATGCAGAGACAAACAGTGGAACAAACAGTGCTACTTTTTGCTGCTTTTTTTATTTATTTTTAACCGACTTCCAAAAAGGAGGAGGTTATATGTTCGACGCGTATGTTTGTTTTTTTTTTTATGTATGTCCACCGATTTCTTCGTCATTTATGGACCGATTTTGAAAATTCTTTTTTTGTTTGAAAGGGTATGCTCCCAAATTGGTCCCATATAAATTTTATTAACTTTGCTTGGGTAGTTTTTGAGTTAGCTACAAAATACGTTTTTTTTTTCCCACTTAGTATGTAGATGATATGATAAGTTCCTGACACTGGTAGTAGGTAGTGGTATTCGAATGTGTGTGGGGTAGGTACCACAACTAAAAAGTGAAAAATAAAAACTTTTTACAAAAAAAAAAAAACTACCGACTACAAACTAAAAAATTACTTTAATTTCGGAAGTCGGTGGCAAAAAACGAAAACACAAAACCCAAGACACCGACTTCCGAAATTAAAGTTATTTTTCAGTTTGTAGTGTTTTTTTTTGGAAGTCGGTAGTTTTTTTTTTGTAAAAGTTTTATTATTAATGTTTTTAACGAGTGTGTTTAGTTTAATTTGTGATTTCCTGTGCGAGTCTCAATAAATACTTTTTCTTTCTTTCTTTTCTACTCAAACATAAATCTTTCTACTGGTCTGGTTTCACAAACTAGTTTTAAATAAATGAAATTAACAATGTCATGTTCTGTTCTGAGCAGTGGTGGCCTAGTAACGGCCGCGTCTTACGAGTAGGTCGTAGATTTGAACCCAGAAACGCGCATTACTTGGTGTAAATTATTTCATCACCACTGCTCTCAAAACGGTGAAGAAAAACATCGTGAGGAAACCGGCATGTCCTAGAACCAAAATTTTGAAGACATGTGACATCTACCAACCCGCACTGGGCCCGCGTGGTGGATTACGACCCACTCCATCTCATCGAGAGGAGGCCTGTGTCCCAGCAGATGAACATTATAGGCGGATTAGTGATGTTCTGTTTCAATGGCGGTGGTCTTAAAAATAGTTTTTTTGAAAATCATACGAGATAAAAATCGGAACTCTGTGGAATAGAAAAAAACCTTCGACACTAGACAAAGTTAAAAGTACATTTTGCGGTCTTTTTTATCATTATTACCATTAACTGTCTTGTATTTTCAGATGATTCAGTGAACTTACTATGATTTTTTCAAAAAATTCTTCGTTACAATATTATATATTAAATTTTTTCCAACTAGACTCATTAATTACCCTCACAGCACACATTAAACACACTTAGCACAAGGTATGGAGGTGTAAATGTGCGAATTAGCAGTGCGTGACGTCACGGCGCAGTGATTAGCAGCACGTGACATCCCTACGTAATGGACTGCGGTTACGTGGACTAGATAAAGACCTTGTCGATGAGTTGGGACTATTTTCGGGTAATTTTCGGAAAGAAAATGCAGAGAAAACATATTTCGCGTTGCAAAATATCTCGGCGCGTAGCGAATCAGCAATGTGCTACGAAGTCGTAGCCGGCGGCGTAGCTGCGTAGCCGCAGTTATCATCAATGTATCAGGATCGTAGTAATAGTGAATTTACAGTTTGAGTTCATTTGAGCCAAAAGTCTAGTGGTCGGAAAAAAAAAAAAAAACTGAATCAATTTTATTCTTATTTAAATAAATGAATTATATACAAATATTAGCTGATCCATCTTGTGGGAGGCCTTCCAACGCTAAGATGGACTGATGACTTTGGGAAGGCCGCAGGAATCCGCTGGATGCGGAAAGCACAGAATCGGTCGAAGTGGAGGTGTTTGGGGGAGGCCTATGTCCAGCAGTGGACGTCTTTCGGCTGAAATAATGACTAGCTGATCCGGAAAACGTTGTTTTGCCGTATAAATATTTGGGGTGGACCACCCTTATCACTTAGGGTATGAAAAAAGATTACGACCGATTCTCAGACCTACCGAATACAATTTCATGAAAAACGATCAAGCCGTTTCGGAGGACTATGGCAATTAACACAGTGACACGAGAATTTTATATATATATATAGATAAGCAAACCAGTAGGTAATGATGGTTCATAAGTAGTGACTCTCTTCGTCAAGCTAAAAATTGCAAAGACAAAATCTGCCTTTCTAGTTAAAAATCCATAGTCCTTTAAACACAACTATCCGTCCCTACCACACAACGCTTCCTAATCGTCACGCGTCAATGACGCACGTTTGACGCAGTTAATTGGACAATGTTACACGACGTTAGCGCTAACTCGATCATTGCTGACGCGTGTTACCGTTTATAGGCTGTAATTGTGGGTATTATGTAAGTTCGATTTTAAGGGTATTTTTATGAACCATCTAGGTAACATTTTTTGTACTGTTCAGTTGTCTTTTACTGTAATTGTGAGTTCTTCGAGAGTAATAAATAGAATCAATTATATCTATAATTATGCCACACATATTGACCAATTGTCATCAGAATTACCCAACAACCCATGTGTAAACATTCACAATAATGTATAGGCACCTATTTAACCTTAGCAAAATCGCTTTGATTTCTCGCCGATAGATTCTCTAGTGGGTGTAAAAGCCAAATTATCAAAGTTAGAGCTATTAAAATATTACAAAGGTACCTTCCAATAGAAACTTCCTACAATATTAAGTGTAATACACATAATCGCGGCGTATCGCCTCATCGCACGGTCGACAATGTGCGGCGCGCCTGCTCAATTCCCTGCCGTCGTAACGTCTAATTCCCGTCGACTTACACACATCAGCGTTTCCGATATCGTGTTGTACCCCCTTTATGCACAGAGTAGGGTAAGAACAGATAAATGTTCAGAATAGGTAAAAATTTGAAAATGTTGAAAATCATTCTGGCACTCGTGTAGTTGTAAAACCATTTTAATTATCTGACTCAGGCATTTAGCATAGTTTCTCGAGCTATAATATCTACGTATTTGTGAGACCTCGCGTACTAGACGGCCACGACTTCGACCAGTCGTGCTCCGTGGTCCGTGGCCCGGTCTGCGGCTAGTTGGCCATTGCGACCAAGTGCGCGATTCGTATCGGTTTCTATAGTGTACCTGGTCGCTGCGACCCCTGGTCAGTCGTGGCCGACTAGTACGCGAAGTTCCTTAGCAGATTAACTTCATTAAATAGAAATTGTACTGTCCATAGCTGCTCTGTAGATGCTGCTGGGTTTCCGCTACGCTGCTATCTACTTATTAATTTATTTAAAATAGGTACGCCAACAGCATTATATTGTACATTAAATATTAAAAGTTAACAGGCATGGGCTCTTATATATATGTCACGGCTAAAACCCGAAGTGTGGCTACACCTAGTTTTAGCCGGCTAGAACTAGGTGCGGCCGGTAGCAGTTGGTTAAAGTTAGTTGTAGCAAATGAAAATGGCTGAAAGGTAGGTTAGGTTAGGTTAGAACTGTGACCACATAACACACCGCACGAACCGAGCGAGCGAAGCGAGCGGTGCCGCGGCAGCGGCCGGCGAGTGCCAGGATCCATTTAGGCAAGTTTAACCAACTGCTACCGGCCGCACCTAGTTCTAGCCGGCTAAAACTAGGTGTAGCCGCACTTCGGGTTTTAGCCGTAACATATATACCAATTACAGGTGTATTATTCACATAAAACAAAGCAACCTTCTTAAATTACATAAAATTAAAATATTAATTAAAACGGAAAACAAAATAAAATAAAATCACAAAAAAAACAGCTTTGACTAAAACAGAACAAAAAACTGACTTAAGTACACAAATATAATTCAATATAAAATAACTAACTAAAATAAGCTTAGCTAAGTATTGTTTAAATGACTGCGCAAGAGGGTTTTGAATTGCGGCAGGGAACCAAAGAATACATCTAAATCAGGTAGTTTTGTGTTGAGTTCATTGTGTTTAATACACATCCTAGATGTTGGCGAATGTCGACTGATTGAGACTGATTGGGACTGATAACATGACACGTTCAAGCAATTGCTCGCATTCTATTTGACCACTGACAATGTTAAAACTTAGAATCTTAATTAATTCATAGACAGACAACTCCCCTGCTGCTAATCAGTTGGGTCTAGAAAAATTTGCACGAGAGTACCTTATATAACGAAAGTGAGCAGTAGGCAGAGATTTTTGAACATTCATCCCTAAAGAGGTTAAATGGGGGATGAAATTTTGTATGGAAGTTTACGGTTTTTGCCAATGTGAATGCCGTCGGGCACGCGGTTTGTACTTTATAAAATAGATTGCCAGAAAGCTGATTAAGACGTCTCTTAGGAAAGTAACACAACATACAGCCATAATTATGATTAACATGAGAAGAAAATTATGAAACAATGATAATTATGTTGAGAAAACAAAAGGAACTTTCTTCATAGCACCTACTTAGTCAATCAATCTGCCAAGCCTTTTCCCAACTATGTTGGGGTCGGCTTCCAGTCTAACCGGATGCAGCTGAATACCAGTATTTTACATGGAGCGACTGCCTATCTGACCTCCACAACCCAGTAACTAGGTAATACGATACCCCTTGGTAAGACTGGTTGTCAGACTTTCGGGCTTCTGACGACCTATGACGACTGTCAAAGATCCACGAATGACAGCTGAGACCAACGGCTTAACGTGCTTTCCGAGGCACGGAGGAGTCTCGGTATGTAGAAATGGTCACCCAACCACGGATCAACCCCGGCAAGCGTAGCTTAACCTGATGGATCGACCCGTGCGGCTGTTAGTACTTAGCCACAAGCACCTACTTAGTTATGGAAAAGTAATTTTGAAGCATCTTTCCTCACATTACTCTGTGCATTCCTTTTTCCATTTACACGAAACCGCACAAATATTGCAAACTAAACGGGAGCCAGCACTATTTACAATTTGCCCGCTTCTCCCCTGGTTATGTCTGTCAGGGCACATTCCACTCGTCGTTATGTTGTCCATGTTTATATTGCCCAGCCATACCTTCTTTTATTGGATATCCAAACGCCTTACGGTCGGTTAATGTACCGAATATCCGTTCGGTTAACCGGTCAGATTTTTCTGTGTAGCCAAGGAATATTCAAATTCAGATTTGGCAATGGTGTTTTCTATAAATTTTAAATTGGTTGTTGGGTAATTCTGTATTATGGCACATCTTTTTGAAATTATGCTTATCTTCTAAAATGCTGCCTCAGATGGCTTTTGAAAAGGTTTAGTAAAAGGTTAATATACACTTAATTATTTATACAAAATTATGATATTTTATCCGTAAAGTGAATTTAAAAAATAATGACAATATATGTACCTAGTAATAATATGAAACAAATCACAAAAATTAAGAGACCTGCATTTACTTCTTGTTGGCTAGTTTTTCATGTGATGATTTTTTTGACAAAACAAAACAAACAAAATATCAACTACCTATTAAGACATTTGCATAAAACTAAATAAAGAAATGAACGTTTCCACTACAATTTGATAATCCACTTGTACCAAAAGTTTGCCAAACATTCTAACATTAACAAATACACGACAATACCCATATCCACATTATGCAGCATTGGAAGACATTTCGAGACAGACGGATATCGCCTAGAGAGTTCACGCTCTATTATCGGTTCGTAGAGATAGGGTAACTGTCCCCATTGTTGGCACTTACGACAGCGCTGCAGGTTTTAGGTTCCAACTAAGAGCTGTGTGAATAGAATTGTAGATTTTCTGGTCTAGAATTGAACTGTAAATGTTTTAGGCGATTGTTATTTTTATTGGGAGAGTTGTTTTGTGTTTTGTGGAAAATGTGTGTTTTTGACCAATCTCTTTTCAGAAACTACGTATTCTTATTCAACTAGGTATATTTATGCACGGCAAGTAACAGGATGTTTTTTAAAGTAGTAATGTCGTTAATTGAACTCTGTTTTTTTTGTAACCATGAAAGTGCCTGCGCACTTTGTATTCATAAGTATTGTGAAAGAAAAGAATGCAAGTTTTATTAAATAATAATTAATTACAACATAAATACCACCAGAAAATTTAACAACCAGCCATAAACGTAACCAATAAACAGTACATAATAAAGGTAAGTGAAAATCGATAACTAATTAATTACGTTTACAGGTAGTTGGCGCGCCCGTAGCACCTACCGTAACTAGCGAGCAACAGCCGATTTCCCATGAGGTCCACGTTCAACGTTGGGCAAAGATCAGGCGGGTTTAAATCTATAGAAGCGATATTGAGTCATTTGTCTTAAGGGGTGATGTGGGAGTTTCAATTCTTTGAGATAGTAGGTATACTTCATAAGCATTCCGTTTCTTGTTCCAAACTCAAATAGAGTTATAATGCAAGAACTTAAAACAAAAATAATTTACAAGGAGTCTTGAGAGTCATGTAACAAGAACGATGGATTGATGGATTTTTCTCAGAGTTTTTGCAAAATCTTGTCAGTACTGTCTAAATCGTTGCTGAAAGACAACGAAAATGTTGACTATTTTTACTCGTTGTTTACCTATAGGTACCTATCTTGCTTTTTGTAGGTACTTTCACGATCAAGCAACATCATCATGGTTGCCTTCAGTTACTTACTTTGCAACTTTAAGCAAATACGTAGGTTATTATGGTGTCCGTTCCTACTTAATTTTTTTACTCTACGTCGAGCTACTGGCGGCGCACCCGCCATGTTATTTCGCCCATTAAGGCACCTGTCATGTGAGTTTACAATAAGTAAATAAGGACGTGCCGGCGATGGGGACGTTTACCTTAATATTGCGTTACTATTGGCGACAATATTGGCCGTTTTGTTTGCCGAAAAAATTAGTAGCTTCGTTATTCGTGGGGTGAATCTGTCGATGATTGGAAAATTGCTTTGGGGGTGATTTTGAGCAGGTATTTTTGTGTGAAATAGCTTTGTTTGGATAGAAGCTTTGAATACATTTAATTGGGATTCATCCAAAGAAAGAAATAAATAAAAAGTATTTATTGGGACTCGCATAGATTGCAAATAAAATTAATTTTATTTATAACTAACTAACTAAACTTAAATAAAACTTAATTAAAAATCAAAGTAAAATGAAAGCAGAAAATCCTGTACGAGACTAAAAGGCTCCTATCTCAGCATGATGCCGTGACATTTAAAAATAAGTGTCGCAGCGCTGGTATTCTGATAAGGACCATACACACGTATCTTTGTTGCATATCGCTAGTGGAGTAGTTAATCCTTTGATTTATTAAGATTTAGTACAACCCAATTTTCCGTTTCCACGTCAAAAAATTATTACGGTACTTTTCAATGTTTTCCATATAATTGTTCTAGGTATTACTGACAAATGCGTGCACCTGATTGGATAGTTATTCCTCAAAAGACCATTTCAGATACCAAACTACATCACACAATCTGACAAAGATTATGTCTGGACTTTAAAAGAGATTGTGACCTCTGAATTTTTTCGGCGTTTCTTCTCAGAGTAGTCAGATAGGAAATGCCGACCTCATCTAGTTTTTAAAATATGATTGACATGTAAAAGTGTTTGTACAAACCTACTTATAGAAATAAAATCATTTATAAAAAGATGATAGATTTATTATTTTAAGTAGGTAGTTATTATGACACAAATATTGGGTATTTATTCACAACACAACACACACACTCATGTATTTCACAACAGTTTATTTGATTTTGTGAGCTTTTTATATTATCCTATCTTTTATTAGAATTACCTTAAATTTATTCTGATACCTAATTTATTAAAACAGACACACACTTCCCTGTTTATTATTCTAGCGTATGGCACTCGTGGGTTGCAGCTGAAAATCTGCGTCAGGTCACTATGTGTTGTCATCTGACATTATGCTGAGCTGAGGCCCTTTTATTTCTGTTTTTTGTAGTCATAAGATGTATTTATCTGCTATGATGCCAATAAACGGATTTTTCTTCTTTCTTCTTATCATTTAGTAAGTGTCGGTCAAACCTTACAAACTTGAACTGTAATCATTTACCGTGGATGTTGTTTTAGGTTTTCTGGTCCCAGTGTTTAAATCCGCTGCATTACTCAATCACCCAAAAAACTGTCGAAATTGACGGCCATGTTACTAGAGCCAATCAGTTGCTTAATAAAACACGGTCCGTTCACCTTTATTCGACCAGGAAAAAAAGTACCCTTACAAACAATTCACCACGAAAAACATTCACAATAAATCTTTATATCAAACATCATTTCAATAAACAACATTCGCGCTTACATTCGTATAAAGGGTGCAAAATAAAAACAATAACGGCTCGGGTATCCCGACGGACACATATACACCCCAATAATACTTTTTATCATATTTATTGACTGATAAATGGTAACGCTGTTTCAAGTGCATTTGTATGTTTTTTACTCGGTTGTGCTGTTTTTTTTAGAATAATTTTTATATTTACGGCTGATTTACACACTGCACCTTGTATATTTTATTTGATTTGAAGTATGTCATAATGTCACTCCATTTCTATACGTATGCCTTTCCTTTTTTGTATAATGGCATCTTGTTTTTATGTATATTCATGTTATTTGCTATCATTTAATTGTGCTTATGTGTGTCTTTTGTGCGCATTGAATATAAAGCTACCATTTACTAGGTACGTCTTTCATTGACTTGAATGTGCCCTGGCGGCTGAGAGTATGTCATGCTCACTCTAATGTCTCGCTGGCGGTGGCGTGTGTGTTGGATCATTTAGCTCCCTTCAAAATGGTTGAGCTGAATGGTGCTAATCCATGCGTCATGTTCGTGAACAGGCACTGTCAGTAGGGACTGGTCATCTCTTAGCTGCCATGGCTTATTTTAACTTAATTTTTGAATTGTATTATTTGTTTCATTTTCTATTACGGACGCTTTTAACGTTCTGCATCGTTCTCACATGTATAACTTCAACATGAATGATGTAACCAATATTTTGTAATCATATTCTGATTTAAAAGAGTGTCCGTGGAGTTTCTTGCCCGTTCTTCTCCATAGGTACCTACTACGCTTTGGAATGGGCAACTAGCTTCATCTTTCTGACTGACCGACCCCTTGACAATTCAAAAGTGCCTGTAATTGGTTTATTTGAAATAAATGCTTTTGAGTTTGAGTTTGAATAAATGTTTTATCTATCTATTTAAATTGAATGATTCGGTTCCAGCCGGAATTTGCTCCCAATACAAACAAAATATTTATTGCTAGGATCTTATTTAGTAACAGTATTAGGTATTTTTTATTAATAGACGGATAGTTAAAAAGTTGAATTTCAATTTTTCCGACGACCGACGGGGTTCCTTTTTATCTATTCGTATTCTCTAATAAGAACTCTAATTTTAAGAAAAATGTATAGACTATATCAGAGAACCAGCATCATATCTCACAAAAAAATCGCATTTAAAAAATAGGTATAGGAATATAAAAAGACATTCGTGAAAAAAAGACATTTCCGTGAAAAAATTGGTACAAAGCATTTTATTTACGACAAACATCTCTAGCTATGTGTTGCTATACATTACATCAACGTACCCGAATCAAATAGAAAAAAAAAAATATATAGATTCTGTTTACATAAAAAACAGGTGCCTTTGAGTACAAAGCACTACTCGGCATGATCCCAAGTGGCATTAGCAGATAACACATATCGTATGCGTATCGGGTGAAAGCATGGGGAATACAGATTTCCATCCTGTGGTGGTTCGCGACTCGAATTTCAAAGGGTTTTTTTAGTTTCAACACGATCTATTTCGCGAATTATGGTAGGGAAATCATGAGATGTATATGAACTTTGATATAAAAAAACTGACTTATATACCTATGTTTCTCATCCCGATTTGCATGGAATATATTACACAAGGTTTAATTTTTTGTCCTATGGTCCTTGGATACGCAAAACTTTCATCTTCTATTTTGGATTGAAAACTTTAATATAAAAAAACTGACTTATATACCTATGTTTTTCTCTTGATTTGCACGAAATACACATACATGGTTTAATTTTTTGCCCTGTGGTCTTTGGATACGCCAAACTTTCATCTTCTGTTTTGAATTGAACCGATGCATTCGTAAGTACAGGTTCAACTATAGTCTATCTGCTGCAGTGAAAACCGAATTTTAACACTGACAATATCAGGCCAAGGGAACGCAGAAATTTAAAAAAAAAAATTTAATTCAAATTTAAAAATATTTTATTTCACATAAACCTACAAGGGCACTTATGAAACGTCAGAAGCTAAGTGCACGGTTCCTATTGGTCGTTTCCTATGGAGAAGAGCCGGCAAGAAACTCCACGGTTACTCTTTTTAAAATAATTGGCTTTTACAATATTTTCAAATAAGTGTTAATAGGTATGGGAGGACAGTGTAGGTTTTTCAACAGTAAGCTGCATGGCTGCCGGCTGGAGTTATGACTTTGAAGCATTACAAGAGCTTAGCCAGAGAAGAGAGATAAAGAAGGAGGATAAGGAGACCTTTGAACAGTAAGAGGTTGGTACCTACTGGTTACAAAAAAACCTGTCATTCTGGATACAGGAGCGAGTACAGTCGAGAATAGCTTTGAACCTACGGCACAAAATGGAGTCATTTTTAATCATGGAACACTTTCATTGACATTGAGTATGTTCCCTGAAGAACAATATACGACAATGAAACAAAAAAAAAGTTAATTTCAATTTGCTTTGGGCGGTGCGCAATATTTCTTTCGGTAATTGGATGGGATGCGAGTGAGTAATAAAATTGTAATTAAAAATTAACTATTTTATACTAGTTGAGCCTCCCTGAGGGTGCATACTAAGTAGGCAGATAGTCGGCACGTTTGTTTACTAAATTACTATAAACTATTTGAATTTATTTTGTAGTTACCTCGCATTTTATTGGACTCATAATGGGATTACGTTTAGGTGATGCCCATATATTAAAAAAAGCCCTTATCTTTAAATAGATACTAAGATAGGTACAAATAATTTTGGTTTAGGGTTCTATAACTTTTTTGCTTACTTATCGATGAGATTTTTAAAATAGGATGAGTTTTAGAGAATTTATTTATCATTAAAAAATAATTTAGTTATGAACGAATTGGCCCGTAAAAAATATTATTTCCCAATGAAAGTTGGTTTATTCATCGCTCCTCCTCTCTATTATATTTTGTCTCTCTCTTGCTTTTGTTTATCTAAAGTCAAGTCGATCAGATGGAAAGTTTAGGAACGAGTACATAGTCTAGAAATCAATCCTTGTGCCATAATTCAAAAATTCAAATTCAAAATATTTAATTTCACATATACTTTCACATAACTAAGAAAACTGCATTTTTTTTACAATTATAGCCTTTTTTTTGGGTGGGAAATTATCAAATAACTTCTTCCGCTCTGGACGGAGCGGGAGGGCGTTTCAGACTCTTACTGACTAAAACCCACCCGTGTTCCTTCAGTTGCCTGTATGTTACCAGGGGCCACGGTATTCCTTTCGGACTTTCCCGCGACCCCGGCAAGCATCGGCCCTAGCGGACCCCGTCAGTTTTGCTGACATTTAGGTACAATAATATTCTTTATGTGAGCAAATTTGTAACAAACAGCCTACAGTGACATTAACCCTATTGACCTATTCCAAACTGACAACATGACGTCATCCATTTCACCATTAAACGAACACCATATCGAGTTATTAAACTAATAACCCACACACCACCAAAAAACTTAACCCTTCATTACTTACCGAAAACACGAACATTTAATTACTAAATTCGCTAACTAAGTATCACACACCCTGTATCATAAGCCCTAGAGCACATTATAATAACTTATTACAACATAATTTATTATTCTGTCATTACCGTGACAAGATTGCGTGACTGTCTGTCATAAGTTAGGCGTCATCTAGCCCTCGATCGGCCGTCGCTGTTAATTTCATTGGACATGGTGACAAAAATTCTGTTTACTTTACCTTTAAAATGACGCTGCAAAGTAATGAGTGGCGATGATAAGTATGGTAATGAGTTTAATTAAGTGATTCGTGTGTAATGGGTTTTAGAGTGGATCCTGCTGCGTTTTTGTGTAGTTGTTTTGATTTTTGTGTGAGGAACTGAGGATAATAAATAATAATCTTAAAGAAAAGTTTTTATATAAAGAAATGAAAGTTAAATTGATTTTCTAAGACCAAAAATAAACAAAGAGAAAATAAATTTATAATAGCCTTAAATTGCCGGATAATTGGATATTTTTTTGAATGTACTAATGTGATGTATGTTTTTTTGGGTGTACTATAGGTACACCTCTGCCTAACCCTTCGGGGATTACAGGCGTGATGTTAAATAATTTGTTTTTTTAACGTTTTAATCTTGTCAAGCAATTTGTATAAATAAGTAAGGAGAATTTTTGTAAAAGGTTGGAAAAAGTAAGGTAGGAAATAATGTAGTATTACGTGCTGTTATTAAATAATTAACAAAACTTTCTCGAAACATTTTCTTAAACACACTCACATGATTAGGGTGTCCAAACGTTGCACTAGTAACGTCAAACCCGGACACGTATGTCGTAAAGCTGGTGATAAACGATTGGTCCAAACAAATCGGACAAGTCATCAATTGCAACACGTTATTGATATGGGCGTGAGTTGTGCTGTGTGGTCACCCTAGTGCACGATGTGTATGTTTTGAGAGAAAATTACGTGGAGCGATTGGGGTACCGTACGTGTATATTGAATTATGAATAACAGTAACGAAACATAAACCAATAATTAAACGAACTTATGAGCCTACCTACGAGTACGTAGGCTGTGTAAGAAGTTCATTTATATCTCCAAAAAAATATTCCTTTAAATTATTTAAGAACTTTAGTGAATTTTCAATTTTCAGATCATGTTATTTTCATTATATTTTTTCAAGCGAAAAAATTTGTTTTCTCCCTTTGTTTTTTAATAACTAATTAAAAATATCTGGACGTTTTTTTTTAACGACGTTTTCTAATAATTTAACCTAGCTAGATTGATTTATCGCCCCCGAAACCCCCTGCATACTAAATTTCATGAAAATCGTTGGAGCCGTTTCCGAGATTCAGATTATAATTATATAAAACAATAATTGCTCGTTTTATACCTAATTAAAATGTATTTTCACTTTATTTTTTTAAATACATTTCAAAATAAATACTAAACAAATCATTTATAATCCCAGACGTGTAAGCCGACATTTCAAACGAAACACCGTGTAAAGTAAACGCAACCGGATTCAAGACAGCCGCAAAAATCCACTGCCAAACGAAGTAAAAATCCACCTCGGGCGAAACAACACCTGTATTACCATAACAAGACATGAAATTTGAATGTCCGCAAATCGAATAACCGTACCGCCGCCTCCCGGAATTAAGTTATCCACTTTTTGCAAGAAAAGACGGACACGTTAACATATGAATATGACAAATTGTCCACCGGCGGTCAGCCTGACTATCCCGCGTCCGACAGAGTTTTACGGCACCCTAGGGACACAAGGGGGACCAACTTGAAAATTTTTCATTCCGGCCGACTAGCGACCAAAGAAAAACGGCCAGGTCACTCGTCAAAACTGTAACAATTTCTCAGAAACAATAATGGGATAAAAACGTGGCCCCCACTTGGACAGTGAAAAAGCCATTTTAGACACTGTCAATGTTATTTATTTGGACGCTACATGTCGTGAATTTTTATTTTATCATGGGATTTCAAGTTTTATTGGCGGTTCTGGAAGTTGAATTGAGAACACCTGCTCCGAAGATGAAAGTTTGTTTTGTTATTTTTGGAAATGTGTAATATTTTGGCTATGACTGTGTAAATAGAGGGCCATGCATGCATGTGTATTAAACACATGCATGGCCCTCTATTAGATTAGATAGAACTTCTACTTCGTAATATTTTTCCAATAAATTTATGATTAACTAGCTGTTTCATCCGTATATTTCTAGATTCCGTGGGAATATCGGGATAAAAAGTATCCTATGTCCTAACTCAAGTCGTGGACTACTCATGTGCCAAATTTTATCCAAATCCGTTTAGCTGTTTTAGCTTGAAAGCGTAAAAAACAAACAAACTCACTTTCGCATTTATATATTAGGTAGTTAGGATTCTGCAGTGCTATTCTGTTAAAATTTCACCGTGAATGCTAAGGTGAAGTGAGCTTGAAGTGAGCTGACATTCCTCCAAATACTAGGGATTGACACTTACTTTCAAGCTCACTTCACCTAAGCGTTCACGGTGAGATTTTTTACAGAATAGCACTGCTGGTCAGCAAGTTAGTGTCGTTTTTAGCACGTGTACGATTAAAAATAGGATGCTTGTCATCGACAAATCGAACAATTTTTCATTAACAATTTTGTCATCGTTTACACACAGTTATATCAAGGTAAAAATACTGCTTCATAGAAATCGTGGGCAAAAAAATATTTTAGCTATTTAAGAAAGTGATACGTTTTTTGTTTTTATATTTTTGGCCGGAGACCAGACAACGTAAAGATTTCCTGTAACATTCACCCGTCGAATTCCATTACGTTCTTCAATTGATTTATTAAAAATACATTCTTTAACACTATTGTCAACAAATACAGCTACACAAACATACATACTAAAACACGTACACTACGTAACATTATAATGAAAGTCCTGATTTGTGAGGTTGTGGCGACAGAGTAATTCCCAAATGGAATCAGGAAGAGTGCAGCCTCAACCGTGGACCGAATTGCAAATACGCATATGTCACTGACTTTATTTTATCCTTCCGAGTAGTTCGTGTATTGAGAGAGATGATATTATAGATGTATGAAGACGTGGCTGATGGGAGTTTTCTTTGAGAGCATTTCTTTTAGATCAGTCGATTTCAGTTGGTTTAGGAGATAGCGTCCACGATGCTACGGGATTAGATGATAAAAGTATTGACTATTTATTTAATTCTAGTTTAAAGTAATAATTATTATTTGATCTTAGGTACTTTTACTCCCTACACTTAAAGTTAATATCAACATGTTTATACAGTCACATTGTATAATCCTATACTATTAAACGAGTAATATTTGTATATATTTGTTTGTATATAGATTTCTACTCACGTTCTCGAAAAATCTCTAACGATCTGTATGAAAGTTGCAATATATGTGCTTACGGGGACAAAAAACCAATCTAGCTAGGTCTCATATCTGAGAAAATTCGTTTTCTCTATTTTTACATCCTCAGGAATGTGATACAACGTTGGTATACCTGGACGATATGTTTATTTATTTTCACCCGAGCAGAGCTCGGTCGACCAAGTACTATTAATTAAAAACATACATGATGGCAATCATAATCAGACTATAATGTTCCCACTGCTGGGACACAGGCTTTCTCTCTTCGAGAGGGAGTGGGCTATAATCTACCACGCGGGCCCAGTGCGGGTTGGTAGACGTCACATGTCTTCGAATTTTTCTGTTCTAGAACATGCTGGTTTCCTCACGATGTTTGATAACAATACAAATAAACATTAATTTTTTATTTGTATTGTTAATACAAATAAACATTTACGCTGAAGCCCCGGTGTCAAACAATGTTTGACACTTGGAACATGCCGTCAAGCCCCGGTGTCAAACAATGTTTGACACCCCGACAAACATTGTTGGACACCGGGATTTTATCTTTTTCTAATATAAAATAATGTCTAATGTCCTCTGTGGCTTTTTTATTCTATGGTCGGATAGATATGCTAGTCAACAAAACCATTTCATTTTAAAATACCTGGAACGCAACATTTTAAAAAAATATTGAAAGTGACGTTCGGGGACGAAAAAATGTCAGTCTACGAATCGCTCCGGCCTTGAAGGTTATTACCGTAATATTTCATTTTTATTGTGGTTTTTGTGTGTAAATCGACGGGAAGTGGTGTTATTTTCATTTTTAAGTAAATATTACGTCGTTGTAGATAATATTTGCAGTAAATAACATCATGTTATACCTATTTTGACCCAAACTAAAAGTGTAAACAAACATGTGAATGAAAAAGTGACCGTGCTGTGATTTTGTGGTATTTTGGTGTGTAATCGTTGGTATTTGATGGGTAAGTCGCCTTTTTTAATGATTACATTAGATTTTTAATAATGTTAGGCACTTTTTTTGCCTAAATACGGCAAAAAAATATTTTTTTGGAACGAAGAAAGTTACGTAAACACTAGAAATTCTAGATCTTAAAAATTATAGATTTTTAGTATTTTTTATTTTCAACGTTTGTCTCTAAAAACGCTTTTGTTAGATAACATAACTATCCATAATGTACCCTGCAAAATTTCGTGTGAATTGGTTAGCTAGTTTTATCAGAAATCGTAAAATTAGTGGACAATAGACTCGCGAACAAAAACGCGTAATAAATCTTAGTAAACATTTCACACGAAAGTTATAAATATTTATGTTGGGTTCCTTATCTATCCGAGAACCGAAAATAATAGGCTTTATCGTTCGACGGCTTCTAGGAAACTTGAGTATTTTGTTTATCTGAAGGTGAGTCATAAATCTTTTGCGTCGTGGGTGGTCGCGGGGCTTGACAGGAATGACTCATCTGTCAAAAAATACCTGAGAGGTTAATATAAACAATTTTTTTTAATGCCACACATTTTATTGGTAAATGTCCACATCCGGCTGTTGAACAATAAGTGTATTGAGACATAACTTAAAGATACTGTAGTAAATAAATCCTGCTACGCTCTACGCCGCTACGACGAGGTCTACGAAATAAACATTCACAATTATGTATGATTTGTGTTTATCTAAAATAGTTTAAATTATTTTTAAAATTATTTTACACGATTAATTTTTCGTTCGTCCTGAAGTTTTGTTCCACATTCCAAAAAAAATTTAGTTTGACTACTTTAAAGGCACAGACAACCAAAAAAAAAATGCACTTGCTCTTCGTATCAGTTTGTAGACAGGTCAAATATTTCACCCAAAACTGAAATCACATTAATTACCTACAAAACTACACCCGAACTTCGGAGCCACCAATGCCCAAACGCACTGCCAGTGAAAGTTTCCGCGCAGCTCAAAATAACAAACGCAATCCTACAGAATCGTGTGAACACAGATCGGGCTCCCAATATAAATGTAAATACAGAGCGCTGGTGAAATATGACAGTTATAATTGCTTTATTGTACTGAGAACTCGACACTGTGGCCATATGCTAATTCTACATAAGTTTTGGAGTAACTCTGCATATATTATAACTTTGTTTATGTGCGATTTCATCCCTATTGTGGTTTTGGGACATGTCACCACTTAGTTCATTTTGGTATCAAATTAGGGCTTCAATGTACCTACCGCGTGTCATCATTACTTTTTTCTATACATATCGTTTCTTTTTTGATAGACCCAAGTGTCTAACTAAAACGCTAGCTGGTCTTTAAGCAGCGAACATCTATGATATTGTACAGGGTCTACATAAATTAGCTAGCGAAACTGCAGACGTGAAGGGTATTGATATCTAGCTTTGAAAGATTTGATGTTTTTTTTTTGGGAGTCAACGACCTCTGGTAGTGTTGTTACTTGAAGCTGAGAAAATCTGTTTTCTTTTGTTTAATCGTGTTTAGATATGGATACCCATAACGGCTGTGAAGTTTACTCATAAATAAAACTGATTTATTAATTTAAAATTACAAGTGACTACACTAACTGCGGTCGATGACTCCACAAAAAAAGCAAAATATTCATTCCTTATTTGCTATCAATATGGGTCGATGGCACGCCTGCTGTTATCACGAATAATAGAAATGGCCTTCGGCAAACTACAATTAACTCTACCTAACACGTGCTGTGCACAAGTGTTTAAATTCTGCGAAGTATCGACGCCAGTATCGCAAACCTGCAAAGTTACTGTAATTAAAAAATAAACAAAAAGTCGTCAAACTCTATAATAGCGTCTAACACATTAAATCCTCCAACAAAAACAAGAATATCCCACTATTATTCTCCTCATAAATATTCAGAAGTAACAGTAGACGGCTCATTTAGTATCCTGCCCCTGTTTTTTGCGATATTGGCTAATCCACCAGAGGGTTGTTAGGATCAACTTGTTACAAGAAGATGTAGATCGATATACCCGTTAATGGACCAGACTTTTTTATTAATTACAAGGAAATTTTACCGGTAAAAGCTTTCGGGGCTTCTCGTTTTTTTTCAGGCTGTTTTTTTTTTGGGAATTTGTATGTTCGTGCTTGAATTATGCATGGGAAAATGGGAAAATAAGGCATACTCAGTAAAACAAGGCAAGAAATATACTGTATTAAAATATAAAAGTCAATAATATGTCAAGGAATTCATTTCCTCTTAACGAAAAAATGTTGAACACAAAACCGTACAAAAAGTGACTGAAGTCAAAACTGAATCCTTTGATGTCTTGATGCATATATGTAACCCAATATCGTTTTTTTTTATAACCCAATGAAAAAAATCAAATATTGAAAAATCCAGTAAATTCAGCATTTTAAATTGGGTAGAAATTAAGCAGGAAAAATCGATCAATTCTTCTTGGATATCTCCAATCTAGGAACATGTTAAGGATACACAAACAAGGCTTCCCATACCTTCATCTTCCGTACATAACACAGGTCTAACGCAATAAATCACACTGTCCGTCCGTTACAGGACGTATTGGGAATTGATCAAGAGTTAAGTCACGATTGTTGCACGGACGGATCATTCCTCAGGGATTCATTATATGGGAACGCCGCGACTGATTGCCGGTTGTATCTACAGATGGATGTATGAATTGAATCGGGAAACAAGAATATCTATAGATAACAGATTTGGTGGGTGCTAAGCGTTAGAATGGTCTATATTACAAATACTGTTCCATAAAAAAAAAATGCTGTTCCATACATTTTGACCGCGTCGGTATTGCACTTTTCTATGAAACAGCAGATTTTTTTTAAAATAACTGACGAAAAATTTCAATGCATCGGGGTTCAGAATCATGTACTGAATCCATGGCAATAGTTTTCGCGTCGATGTCCCTGCCAGCCTGTATAATATTGTGCTACCCAGTTTCGGAAGTCAGATAAGCAGTTACTCCATGTAAAACCACAATATAAATATGGACAGTATGGAAACTAGGCCCATTTGTTGAAACAATAGCCTACCTACCATTTTTAAAAAGATCGCGGTGACCACTCTCGTCGCGGCACTCGCAACTGACAGCACCGCGACAATCACTTGGGGTCTTGTCAATGAGCGCGTCTATGTGAGTGTACCGTTTCGAACGTTTACTACGTATTTTCTGTACTGTCCACATATTTATACTGTGCTTTTACTCAACATAGGTAGTTGGGGAAAAAGTTAGGCAGATTATGGTGCTGCATATATTCCTTGTAATAAGAACATAGCATAATGTCAAGCAGTCAATTCCCGAAACTTTAGACAGAGGATTCCCTATAATGTTAAAAGAATACCTTATTTTTACTGTGTCATCTTCTTTTCTTTAATTCATCTAAATACAAACTTCTTTAGTAATGTCGCCATTTGATTTTTGTAAAAGAGTACGTGCTTGACTTCTTAATTAATTTTACTCCACTCGCTAATTCTTTTCATTGCTACAAGATTTACTGAAACTACAATATGGGTACCTATTAAACAAAATCTTCATATCACATCCGTTTTTCTGAACTATATTGAGAAGATCTGTTTGTTTTCATCTTCAACAAAACACTCCTCTTCCTTGGATTGTTATATATAAACTAAAATGTTTAAATACAGACAAGACAGACTTCTTTTCTGTAGTAAATAAATTTTTGATTCATCAAGTCTACAACACACACACAATCATTTCTCAAAATAGCCGAAACATAAAACCCACTTGATATACTAACACGAAACACAAAGCGACACTTGTGCGACCAATTACCATAAAATATCAAAATGTTGCAATCATAAACAAAAATAGTTTAGGAGTCGCTTATAATAACTTATATAATCAAGTATCTTTTGTAAAGGATAATGACTTTGATAGCAGGGGCGTGTGATATAATTTATTCAGCACAGCGGGTGATTCTAGTTCTGTGCAAATTGGGTAACATGTGGGCCCCAGTAATCGATATCTTTTTTGATGTGGTGTTGGATTTGCAGGAATTATTTTTGATGATTCTTGTGTATTTAGTTTGGTCCTTCAATACTAAAAAGCAAGGACACATCTGGTCATTTTATTTATTTATTTATTTAGGTTAGCCAACAATTGTTTACACAATACATTTAAAATAAATTCCTTAATAGTACGTTAATAAGTGCAACAATTACTTACAGGCTAACACAACATGCACCATTTATGGTTTTACATAATAGATACAAAGCCAAAAAGGATATTAACAAATAAAAATATTCAATAATTTTTTGGTATTTTAAGTATAACAATAATTATGACAAAAATTGCATTCTAAATATAAAAAAAACAGATTGATAATATTAACAGTAACCAATTAAAATAATAATAATAATGACAAAAATTGCATTCTAAATATAAAAAAAAACACATTGATAATATTAACACTAACCAATTAAAATAATAATCTCATAATTCAAATTAAATACATTAAAAAAAAAAATTACATTAGCACTCAGTAGCGATATCATAGTTTGTGAGAATAAATAGTGTTCAATACTTATTTTACATTAATAATGGAAACTGTCATTGAAATTTTAAACAAGATAGCATTCCACGATGTGCAAGATATAAAACCCCATTTAATTTTGTTAATATATCAAATAATGCACTGCAATGTGATTTTAAATCAAATAAGACTACTAATAACAACAAATAGAAAGTACAACGTGATAATGGAAAGGTGCAAGTTTCAACTTTATAAGAGTTGCTAGGGTATCCTGACATATCAGACCGGGTAATTGTATAATCTGAGTTTATTTGGATTGTGAATAAATAAAGTCAAGCACTTGACTTTATTTATTCACAATCCAAATAATGTAATGAAGCTGTTTTAAAATCCAGTAAGACTAATCACAGCGAAGATAGAAAGGGCAACGTTTTAATGGGTCCACCTGATACCATATTTAACTGGGTTATAGGATAATCCTGGACGAGTACTTTTTATTGAAAAGTGTTAGGGTCATCCTTACTAATGTAAGTAGGTAATTCGATAAGCTGAGTAGAGTGTTTGAATGGATAAAATTGGTATGGCTAATGATTAATGTTTTTGCAAGTGTATACCCCCGGTATGCATTGGACCACATCAAAATATGGATAGCGTGAAGCTTGTATTGTTGGATGATAAAAAAGTTAAGGGCGCAAGTTTGATTAGGTGATTTTTTTGGTGTTTCATACGAAGCTATACGATTCAAGCCCCCAAACCTTATACTTAATTATATCTTCGTCAACGCCACTATTAAACTTGTCATCAATAAATGCTTTGCCAATATTGTTTTCCTTCTTCACATTATATTGACAGTTGCTTACTGATAGCGATGCTGGGAATACATTGTCATTATTTTTATAAGTAGCATCAGTAATCATGTGTACATCATGAATAACTAAAAAGGCACATACATCAACAAGCTAAGTAGGTAATGCATCGAGATATAAGCGTATAATGGAATTTATCTGAAATCGAAGGGGTGTGCCGTTGCGTCATCTTCCCCTAATTTGGTTTTTATTTTATTTCAACCCCTAAGGGCAGTGTGTGGAATTAGCGTTACCATATGCGCTCCTACTTGTGTTACACTTGGCCGTCGACTGTTCATTTGGGTGGTGTGTGTTATGCTAGCGGGGTCTTTTTGTGTAATTAGTTTTCAATTCAAAAGGACCAAATTTATTAATTTTGGTCTTATTGGAAACTTACTACACACATTCAAATAGTCCAATCGATTGATTATTTCAAATAGATAAAGCAAGCAATGTGTTGGTGTTATGCCCGTTTTCACCTTCACAAGTGACACTTAAATGAATCCCTAAATAAAATTGCACTATTGGATTTTCAACGCTAGGCTTAGCGCTGAGAGTTGAAAATCCAACAATGTTCTTTTATTTAGGGATTAATTTAATTGTCACTTAGTTTTCGGTGAAAACGGGCATTAGTCTCTAAAATTAGGATTCCGAAGTTGTAACATAAAATCTATCCGCCGATCAGTATTTTTGTAATGAAAAGATGGGCTATTAAAAATATATTGCCCTTACTAGTCCTTCCATAACATCGCACACAACATAAGGGTGCACTACAACTAGTGTAATCCGAGCCAGTAACATGTGCGCGGGGCTTTAAATTTTGATCTAAAACCGATTACGGCCACGCACCACCCGTGTGGGTATTACATGAGAAAAATTGGTACGGATTAGCTGGAGTAGTTGTGGTAAGGGTAATTAAGGGTATCTTTTGTACCTACTTAGTTGATAGTTGTGGTTTTTAGGGTGAATCGAGAGTCGAAAGAAAACAAAGTTTTATGAAGGCTGAAATTTGCTCATAAATAGTAACTTAGTGCTGTGCATGCGCAGCGTGCGAGCTGTAATGTTTTCTAGACATGTTGCATGTCCAGTTTTTCAATATTGAATAGTTTCAGTTAGCTCTGCTGTAGAAGAGTCTGTTGATCTAATATGTATTATCAATAAATGGCATTAAAAACAGCCTTTATGTACCCTACTTACTACAAAGTTTGGTTGATGTTAAAAAACAACAACAACAACAAACATCTGCTCAAAAAATCTGTAAATTGCTTCTTGTTTACATAATCCTATATTTAAAATCGGAACACAATAAAGAGCAGTTTGCATATGAATATCCTTATCTACGCCATTATTTACACACAGAACATCATTACAACTTTTTAAAGGCGCTCACACACCTATCTGCAACACTTGATCGCTACAAACACATTAAGGACTCGGGACGCATTTAATCTATAATGCGCCTTATCGCAATATTTTCCATTTCCTGGAAAAACTGGGAGCGTCGGCGGGCCATCGTCAGGGGAAATAAGGAAGGCTGAGTTTCACTTTGTTGCCTTTTTTTCTTGTTTTCTTCCCGGAAATTTTTCGTGTTTCGCTCTTCGTTTACACTTACAACAGTTACCGGTGTTTCGCGATTGTTACCTGCATTTGGTGCTGTTGAATTAAATATACGTGGGGCAAAGGGTGTAGCGTCTGGATTTGCATTTGGCGCAACAATGAGAACGAGTTGGTTCTTTGTGTTTAAGTTGGACGTCGGCTGTGATTGCTTGTTGTAATTGAGTATTGTAGGTTTTGAATGTTGATTAATATTGTGTGTTGGAGTTTTTGAATTGTTTTTTTATTACAAAGTTTGTGCAAATGCATAGGAAGTGCTGCGGGCCGAATCAATTTAAAAAGTTTTTTACAACCCACAACCGGTTCGATTTTAATCCCTTTTTTATTTTATTACAGCCCTTATGGACTACAGGCCATTATTAACGTCAGTTGTGTAACTTGGGCCTCTTGATAAATGTGCAGGAAATCAATCTCTAGGTACAGCAAATCATCTTGAAGTGTTCGTGTGATGTAACCAATATTTTGTAAAAATATTATGATTTAAAAGAGTGTCCGTGGAGTTTCTTGCCCGTTCTTCTCTATAGGAATCTACTGCGCTTTGGAATGGGCAACTAGCTTTATCTTTTTGACTGACCGACCGTAAATGGTTCAATTGAAATAAATGCTTTGAGTTTTGAGTTTGAGTTTTTGAGTTCTGTCCTCATCAACACGCTACTCAAGTGTTTTCAAGTAGACAATGCTTAGTTCCAAGCGATGTCTTACTGATGACCTGAAATAAAAAATTTGTTTATTAATTCCACCAATAAATATAAAACTAACGTAAAGAGAGAACTTGATGCATGTTTTTTTTGAGAAAAACAAGCTTCGTTGAAAATTTCTCAACTAAAACCCTATTAAAACTTCATCAGCAATATCTTCACCAACAAATACCTGTACTTTCTCAGACACCACTCAGGTATCGGTGTCGGTAATTAGTTAATGTTCCCTCTCATCTCCTATAATTTATTGAGACGGAGCGATATCTCCCGGTAATAACTTCCCCCCATCTAGTCGCTCCGGGAATTGACGGCGGCGAAAAACTCAACCAAAATATTAATGCACCAGTTCTATGGTAAGTATTGGCGCGATATTATATTTGGATGGGTTAGTCTTGATCCTTTCCGCTTGTGAATTTAATATGAGAATTTTCTTTAATTTCAACTCCGTCGGCGCAACAGGCAGGCGATGCGATTGTAGAGAATAAGGATATCTTCGGCATATAAAGTACATATTTTTAGTGAAGTATTTGCAATGGTTTTATTTTTATTATCAATCAAGTATTATGGACTTGTTATCAAAGTGTCAAGGTATCAGAGAGATAATAAATTTCTGTGCTTCCTTTTTATTACAAAATACAAATTCAAATCATTTGTTTTCTATTCACAAACAATGACATCTTATTACTTTAGACAAGCTGAAAAAACTACTCGTATGTGACACTAGTTTGTTTGAGACTGGTGTCTTTACTAGGAAATCCTTGTATAGCAGATCACCAGGGTCCCATCACACGGTTTGTAAACATAATTAGCTATTTACAACATGTGAAGGTATAGGGCATAGGTACCATAAAAAAAATCAATGATAGACTCACAGATTTAAATTAGAATCTTTTCTTACAATCTCATACATTGAACTGACCCAATATTGAAGTTTGTATCTGGCCAAGGAAACATTTTTTCTAATTTTGATAGTATTTCAGTAGCTCTTAAAACATGGGGTACCTACATGTGAAACCTAAGTTCATTCTTCAAAACTCACATGCTTCTGCATTTTGCACAATCACTTATTTTCCACATAGTTATAAATATTCCTGTTGGCATTCATCTGGCAAGTATCAAGACTTTTCAATCCTCATCTCACACAATGGCTTCAATAATCTCACCGTAGGATTAATCAGGGATTGTTCTGTTCCCACTTCGGGTTGAAAAATTGTCACCATCAGCGCGTCGGAGGCTCGTCTGTAATAACTCGATGATGCATCGCCGTACCTCGGTTCATTTATTGCCTGCTTTTGTTTTAGTATTTCTGGTCGTTTTGTCTAATATCCAGCTATTTGTTGGCAAGTGGAGATCGTGTTTTTTTGCTTGTTTATTGTTGTTGTAGAGGTATTCAATGTATTGCGTATTTTGGATCGAAGGACCAAAATAATTGTCAACAAATCGATGATTTTACGGTTGCTTTTTAGTAACTCTTACTCAAAAAGTATCTCAAACAATTAAAATTAGGGTGGCTTATTAATAGGCTGTATGAAGTAGGTCATTTAAAAATAGGTAAATAAATTATTTGTATTACATAAATATGAGAATCTTATATTTAAGTGAACTATATACAACTATATACTATGTTCTTTTTAAGAAATAAATTTCTTTAAACCGAAATGATACAACTGTGTGAGATGCACAACATCTTCAGTTTTCAATCTGTGATGCATCTTTTTGGGCATATAGATAGTAAGTAAAATGATAAACCCTATTATAATAACACCTACGATACTTTACACTACTCTCTATTCTCAGTTACCCACATATCTCCAGATATAAAACAATCTACGCCACACTTCATTACATTACGGAACTTTCTGGATCATACTTTTCCCATAACAAGTTCTCGCGCGCCGTGATTGGCTGGATCCCCTGGGGGTTTGAACTTCGTCAGCAAATGAGCAGTGAGCTAACACGATAATAATTTATAAGACAACCAGTATTATTTATCGTTCGTGTTATGGTTGATGAATTTCGGAAATATACATACATACATACATAACATCACGCCTTGTTTCCCCGAAGGGTTGGGCAGAGGTGTTCCTGTAGCAGGTACACCCACATTTCGCCAGTTATGTTTAAGTCCCATGTAATAGGGGGCGAGCCTATTGCCATCAACCGGGAAAATTAGGTGCGTAAGGTGTAAAGGTATTTGTTCTGACATGCATTTTTGGAGAGTCGCTAGATAATATTGTGTACACAACACACATAAACAACAATAAAAACATAATACAACGTGTAACGTTAAATGCGCAAAACCTGAAAATACTTCGATCAAAATAACGAGCAGAATCAGTTGAACCACTTTTTAATATACTTAGGTCAAATTAAAAAAAAAATATATATAATAGGTCAAGCCTTCACATGCGCAAACCCCATTTATTGTTGTCGACCAATTTAAATTTTCTCATACGCGGGATAATAATAGCTTTTATTTCAATGCAAATACGAATCTTACGAACTAAAACAGCACATAAAACCTTAACAATTTTTAATGATTTTTTTTCTCTCTAAAATAGGTCAATTGAATTAAAGTGTCAGTTAGGGTGTCTGATGTTTTGCACATTTAACGTTACACGTTGTATATTCTCAGCTAATTTCTGAAACTGGGACGAAAGACTACTGTCAAGCATTACCAATTTCTTAAGACAAAATCTTTGATACATGAAAATCCTACTAAATTTTTTGCTTTTGTGCATCTGAATTGAGAGAAAGTACTATTATAGAATAGGTAATAGAGCAGAAATCTTCGTTGCTCCAAAATTCCACAAAAATATCAAAACTTTTGAGAACATTTTAAGTAACTTTCCATTGTTTATTTTTACTCCCAACATTTTTACACTCAGTTTCCATTTCCGCGGGTCTCAACTAACAAAAACACCATGCTCCCTTGCTGTACGTTACGGAAATAAATAAGTACGTACTACCTACGTTTTCGCGTGAAGAAGATGTATGGTCTGGCAAGGGAATACAATTCCGTACCAAAGGTCGCTCCCGTTAGTATAAATGTAAGTAAATTTGAATAAAACATGGCCGGGCCGCGGTTTTAGAATGTTTTTCATGTGTTTTTTCTTCATGTTGTTGTGGGTTTTGTTTACATGATTTGGTCGAGTTGAATTTTTTGGTAATGCAATTCTGTTACTTTTGCATTAAAGTTATGAATAACGTTTATTTCAATACCTATAGATAAAAAATATGCTTGCTTGATTGCTATAATATGTTCGTAACTTTAAAAAAAAACTAATTTTTTGTAAAAAAATTATGGTCTTGATTAATTGAAATGGAAGATCTCAGTTTAATAACTAAAATACTTACCTATAATAGACAAAAATCGTGACAAAAAGTCATAGAAATATCCAAACTAGATGAGATAAGAAGCCCACACACCCTTTACTAATATTAATGACTACTTACGGTAAGGATGGCAAAATAATTTTAAGTTCAAATAATGTCAGGTACCTATTCAATTTTCAAGGTTTTGTGGAAATGGCCTGATATAAAGCGAAAAAAGCGGTTTCGAGTAAAATTTAATAATTATTGCATCATTATTAACCTAATTATTTTTAATTTATAACAAGTTTCTTGATAGTTTATCAGATTGCCAATAAATTCTGCTTTTCACTCATTATTGTTTAGGTAGGTATAGGTTCTATTGAGTGTTTTCTGAGTCAAGGCTCAGGAATTCCAGTAAAATTCAATAATTATTTTATCGTCAATAGTAAATATTACCTAGTTATTTTTTATAATTTTGACACATTTCTGATAATTTATCCGGCTCATTTTATTATTATAAATATTTATTTAAATAAAGTTCCATTGAGTTTCTTCTGAGTGTTCCATTCTTTTGACAAACAAAATACTGCCATTAACCTTTCTCTGCCAACCGTACCGCTAAAACTAAACATCAATAAATAACGTTGACATCACATTAACAAGGGAAGGGTTAAGTTAATACTGTTGTAATCACACACAGGCATACTTGACTTTATATAAATTAATACCACACATTAATTTCCTTGGCTTTTAATTATATTACCGTGTTGGGCCGTAGTTCTTATAGTGCGGCATTTTTCATGATGAATTTTGATCAGAGAGAAGCACTATATTTTTGTTAGAAAGTAATAAAGTTTATTAAATTAATGTGATTATTATAAGGCGAGTTTGAGGTGCCTCATTTCTACCAACCACACTGTCTACCACGAATTATGATAAAATTACATACTATTACTTTTAAATTACAATAATTCAAAACATCTTTATACAGGAATCTTTGAAGTTTTAATTATAATCATAGATGACAAATCATTTATACAATATATAATCTAACACTAACTATACCAATAAATACAAAAACAAAAGGACAAAATAGGCGTCGAAGTACTCGTCCACATCGCTGTCATCCGGAAACTTGCCCAGAAGACTGGCAGCATCGCCACATTGAATGGCAATGCTAATTCTTTGGCCAAACAACGAGCCCGCGTAATTAAAAACGATGTATAAACGCCATATCTTTTACCACGATGAAGTATCGAGTAAAATTTTGCTTAAAAATAATGTAATAATGTAATGTGTTATTATTTTGTAATCTAATCTTATTTCGTAATTAAATTAATTTTAAAATTTTAATGATTTAATCATTTGTCGAATAATTGTTCACCTTTTAATAAGAATGTTGTACATACATGTCTATAAGTGATGTATTTACACAGTACTCAAGACTTGTGATATCTATCGTAACTATATCCTTGATATGTCGTTGGTGTGCCTTGCTTGATAAATAAATAAATGTATATTAATTTGACATTCCCGATAAAATATCCTGTACATTTTGATTACTGCCAGCGGAAAATTAAGCGATCAAACGATCTAGAAGACGAATTTTGAAAAAAAAAAAGAACTAAGCAGGCAGAAGCAAAAACAGAACATGATGTTTTAAATTGTATTTGTAGTCACAACATCACCAAATCACATTTATTTGCATTTGTATATAACTTAATATAAACTCTTGTTACTCACAAATCATATTTTTAGACAAATGCTTATTATACAGTAGATTTCGTCGTCAAAAGGGGGAACTGACAATCCGACGTCGCTTACCCAAAAGGGTGTTAAAACAAATGTCGTATGTTTATGGGATTTTCGTGTTATGTTAATGTATTCTGTACCTTTTTGTTAGTCGCGTAATATAATAAGTTGCTTTTTTTCAATTTAATTTAAATATAGTGACATGCATGCGGAAAAATTTTGATTTGCTTTTTTTTTTTGGTTTTTTGTTATTCCCACTTACTAAATAAACCCGTTATTTGACACAGTGGCTGGTATTTTTAACCGACTTCCAAAAGGAAGAGGTTCTCAATTCGACTGTAAGTTATTTTTTTTTTTAATATTTCTTACGCGATTACTCCGCCAATTATGAATTGATTTTGATGATTATTTTTTGTTTGGTAGGTCATATTTCAGAGATGGTTCCGTATAAATTTTATTAACTTTGCTTGGGTAATTTTTGAGTTAGCTTCAATAACACGTATTTTTCCCACATAATATGTGGATGTCACTGTTATTTACATAGGCAGGTAGTGGTATTCGAATTTGTGTGGGGTTGGTACACAGCGGGTTGCCTCCTTCCCTCAAATATGGCGAGGGGGGTAATGGCTGATCTTTGCGTTATGCTCGTGAACGGGTGCTGCTTGTGGTGACTGGTCGTCTTGCTGATCATGGTTTTGTTATTGTAACTAGTAATTAACTGTTTATTTATTTTTTACCTCGATGGTCCTAGTTTATCATTTATAACTGCCAATTACAGCTTTATGTAAGCGGGCACGCCCTTTACGCCTGGAGGCTTTTATTTAGATATGTAGTTCTGTTTACGTTTAGTTTTTATTTCTGCTTGAGTATAGTTCTCGATGTTTTTGGTTGGTATATTGGCGTGTGCTAGCTGACATATGGCCAATAATTTATCATTTAAATTATGTTTTGTGTTGCGTAACGTAAATTATTTTGCATACTATTGTATAGAATTATTTTTTTCTAACTTGAACAGACAGCTGTGCTGCTGGGGAGTTTGTTGCGCCACTTCTTCTTCCCAGCGAAAGGCACTAGGAAGTGGTGAAGGGTGGGCGTTTTTGGGGGACTGTCTTATGTAATTTTGACGTTCGAAAAGTGCTGATTCTCAGCCTAATTTGAATAAATGACTTTTGAATTTTGAATTTTGAATTTTTGCGTCAGTATGTTCTAACCCCTCAAGTTTTAAAATGTTATACTGCTACATACAACATTGAATTCGTTACGAATAGAATCTAAAGAATACTTCAAAAAGAGTTAAATATTTCGACTTGGATTCGAACCATCGCATCACCGAACGTCATCATACTCATACCGGCAGTTTGACGAAATAGCTAGCGAGCCCATGTGAATTGCGATGAAATTTTATCTATTATCGTCCGAGTCACTTTATCTTTAGGTCTCTGTTTAATAGGGATACCGTGGCCCCTGGCAACATGGCAACTGAAGGAAGATGGGTGGGTTTTAGTCAATAAGAGTCTGACACTCCCTCCGGCTCCGCCAAGAGCGGGAGAAGTTATTTGATAATTTCCCACCAAAAAAAAAAAAAGGGTTTGGTGCATTTTATTTATTTATTTATTTATTATTTAAAATCAGTATTAACAATAACATAATGTAAAATCTGCGGTTGTTTTCGTCTAGCAATGGATAACAGATATTGAATTTTGAAAATTAATGTGCAAAACTTAACAATGCTAAGTAAAACCAGCAACTAAGCATGACCTTCTGTATTACAAACCGTATTTGGTGCAGTATTAGAACCAGAAGTAACACTAGACTCTGTAGTACTAGAACTAACATTACTAGAAGGAGAAGACTCAGTTGCAGCATTTCCAATTGATCAGAAATGTAAACCCTCATTGATAGTGCGTAGCAAAGGATTGACCCCATCCCCACACAGTCCACGGAAGTCATCAGTCTCGATACTCCAAATCATAATTTTAGTGATGTTCAATTGTTTGGCGTATTTGATTTTGGCAGTAATCGATTTAGGATCGTCGTAGGAGACCCAGTTTTTATCCTTGACAGCATAGGGTACTTTAGCTAGGGAGTCGATACGTTTGGTCCAGGATTCGGTTTGGAGCTTGTGGCAGAACTGGAATCAATAGGATTTTGTTAGTTTTTAATAAGGGTTCACATTTTAAGCAGTTACAAAACTCGCATACTTAACACAACAATGTCTGCAAAACAAATATTTGTACTAGGAGTAACAATAGCACGGAAGCCAATCGAAGCCTGTGAAACTTGTGTTGCTTACGCGCGAACCATAGAACATTACGTTTATCTGTCGCAGCCATCTGGTTAAATTAGCCAGCTACTTGGACACCAAGGCCGTTCATTAAACGCTAATTGGATGCCTAGGCCGATAGTTAATTGAACTAGAATCATTCAACGTTTAACAACTTGGCGTATTGAAAGGCAGCCCTTTGAAGATGACTGACCAAGACTCATCCTTAGTGATTTAAATGGTGAAAAATTCTGCGAGCAACTTGGAAATAGCGCTCGCCGGCTGCTGCCGCGGCACCACTCGCTTTGCTCGCTCGGCTCGCGCCCAGTTGATCACAGTTCTAAACTTTTTTTTTTTTTTGTCGAGGTGGAAATCCTCATGGATATCCTCCGCCCTGGGGTGGGCAAAGGGGTCTGTCAGACTCTTACTGACTAAAACCACCCCGGTGTTTCCTCTCACACTTGCGTCGGGGGCTGCGAGTGCAAATGCGACTTCCGCTGCCCCGAAACTGGTGACGGCCCGCACTCTGCGGGCCCCGATCCGCAGGGGGAGTGAAACTCCCCCAATTACGTCTTATAGAGGCGCGCGTGGAACACTACGCGCCGCCATCTCGGGTCTTGTGTGATGGGGGGCGACGAATGTCCCCGAGTCCGCCACCCCTGGACCCATTTAGGGGAGCTGGGCAAGGGCGTTATCTGCCCTCCGCCGACGCCCAGTGCGCCTGCTGCGGGACGGGAGAGTACTTGTGATCTCCCTTTCCCTTTCCGCAGCCTCCTTTTGCGAGATAACTGTTTCGCAGAAAGATACCACCGTGTCCCAGGACTCTGCACTGCCGACCATCGAACGAACCACGGTTGGCAGCGACAGGTCATTCCCCACTTCTAAAACGAGGCCACGGCGTGGCTCCTCCCATGCGACACATTCGGCCAGCGTATGCCGCGCCGTGTCCTCCAGACAGTGGACGCAGTGATGGCACCGAGCGTCCGGCTCCCTGCCTATGCGACACAAGTACTTGCCGAAGCAACCGTGCCCCGAAAGCACCTGCGTCGCCCGAAACGTCAGGGAGCCGTGCCTCCTCCCGAGACAGTCGTCGAGCACTGGCCGGATTGCCTCGATTGAATTCAGGCTGGCGGTAGGGTGCAAGAGCCTCTCCCGCCAATCACAGTTCTACCCTAACCTATTTCACCCAGTTTAACTATTTAATTGGATGCGTTTAATGAACGGCTAAGGCGTGCAATTAGCTGGCTAATTATTCAGATGGCTGCGGTATATCTATAGCCATGAAAAAGAAACGAAGATCTATGTCAGTGGCAAGTAAAGTTAGAAACAATCCAAGCAAAATAGACACAGAATAATCTTGATTGCTCAACAAAGGTATTCTAGCCGTCCATATGAAACGAAACAACAAAATTTAATTTATGCTATCTGCAGCTTTGAGTTGGACTAACTTTTCAAACTTGTCAGTTGTTCTTATAAAGGAATAAGTTTGATGTGAGTGGGGGTGTTTTGATGTTGTATATATGCTAGTCGTGCGGTAAACCTTGCTTGTGCGATGCAGGATTGTGCGTGACGTCAGCATTATGCGTAGTTCGTATGTGGCGATGTAGATCAAAAGCCTGTTTGTATCACTTAATCTAATACCAACTCAAGGTAGATAGATTTTGGCTGTCCGTTTTTTTTTAACTATTAAAACTAACAAAGGTTTTCCTTGGCAACCTCGTTTTTGACCCAGGCTAAGATGATTGACATCCTTACTTACTTCGTTATATCCTATGAAGCCATTTGTAGCAGTATATTGTCCTGTTATACCATCCCCGGACGATGGGGCTCTCACACCATTCTCGGTAGCACTCGTCAATGTGAATGTTCTGCCGTAGAATGGAACACCCAGTACTATTTTCTCTGGAGGACAACCTGAAAACAAGAAAGAATAGGAATTTAATAAAGAGAGGAGGATAAATTTGTAAATAAATGAATATTTATATAGGTGGAAGCGTCAGTTCTAAAGGAGTTTATCAGAATATGTGTTTTTTTTCTGTTCTTAAAATATGTGGCTAAGAAATCACAAGACACATGGTTTCTGAGTATTAATACTAGCTAACTATCTTTTGTGAGAAAACTGAATTGTGTTAGCATCTGTTAGAAGTGGTATCTGTACTTCATCATCAGTCTAAAGCAGTCCACTACTGGATATAGGCCTCTCCAATTGCACGCTATTCTACTCGATTCTCGGCAACTCTCATCTAGCTGCTACCAGCCACCCTGCGAAGATCGTCGCTACACCTAACCTGAGGACACCTACATGACTTTATTATGACTTTAAGTGCCTAAGGGCTCAATCCATTCACAACAAATATTAGTTATCCTATAGATGCTCAGACTAAAGTGACTTTGCACCTAACAACGGTGGTTTAAGTATTTTTTTACCTGCACCAATCCAATACTTCAAAGATTGTTCAACTGTGTTCACTTCCTTTGCAACCGCACCCTCATCTCCTTCTCCTTGATGGAGGGGTGCATTGTGACCGGTGACGGGGTCCCAAGCACCATTCATATCATAAGCCATTATGTTTACCATATCTAAGTACCTGAAATTAAAATTGTAATATCGTCTTATCATGTGCTCTCAAAGAGTTAGACTGTCTTAAATCAGACTATCGCTCTAAACTGATTATATCGCTGAAAACGATATGAACGTGTGTGTTAAGACTGTGATTATATTATTTTATGTTCAGTAAATTGACATTGTTGACCATTCTGGCACGTATCTGCAAGGATATGATCCTCTTCTTGAGTGTATTAATTCCTGTGTGATTTTTTGCAGAAATTGTCCTTGCACTGCACACTGAATGGCTCCTTGAACATCAACAATCCCATAAGCATAGTCTACTTACTTCGATATGCCCTTAACGTCATAAGACTGTGAAGCAGCAGCCTTTGTTGCTGACACTGCAGCTGTTAGCAACAGTCCTTTCTTATCAAACACAGCTCTGATTTCTTTTAAGAGTGTAGTAAAGTTATCAACGTCTGCTGCTCCATGAACTGTGTCCCTACGGTTTGGGTACTCCCAGTCGATATCTAAGCCATCGAAACCGTGGGTAGTTATCATCTTTAACGCGCTGTTTATGAAGTTCTGTCTTAGTGCGGGATTGGCTGCCATCTGTAATGTTTAATAATTTTATTAATTGGAAAATGTAAAAATAGTAGGAAAGCTGCTAAAGTCACGACAGATAGGAAAATAGTTTTACAGCTCTATACAGTTTACACGAAAATTAAAACAAAACAACAATAAAGTACTTAGTTCTGAATTCAAATTATTATACAAGATAAATCTAAAAATTGATGGACATGGAAATTAGCATTCGTTTGTATTCGGAAATGCGATGATTCCCGAGGGACATTAAGAAAATAGAAACACTGTAATTTGATGAGTTTTTATTGGGTCATCAACCGCAGTTAGAGTAGTCATTTGAAATATCAGTTTAAAGAAGTCAGTTTTTTTGTGTAAACTTCACAGACGTGATGGGTATCGATATCTAAACACGATTAAACAAAACCGAAAAAATAGATTTTCTTAACTCATACTTCAAGTAATAATACCACTCAAGTTCATTGACCCCAAAAAAATCATCAAATCTTTTTATTTTATCGTATTTAGATATCGAAACCCATCAAGAGGAGCTTGGCTAAGTAATAACAGCCGCACGGATCAATCCATCAGGTTAAGCTACGCTTGCCGGAGTTGGTCCGTGGATGGGTGACCATCTTTACATATCGAGACTCCTCCGTGCCTCGGAAAACACGTTAAGCCGTTGGTCCCAGCTGTCATTCGTGAATCTTTGACAGTCGTTAAGGGTCGTCAGAAGCCCGAAAGTCTGACAACCAGTCTTACCAAGGGATATCGTTTTATCCAGTTACTGGTTGTTGAGGTCAGATAGGTAGTCGCTCCATGTAAAATACTGGTATTCAGCTGCTTCCGGTTAGACTGGAAGCCAACCCCAACATAGTTAGGAAAAGGCTAGACAGATTGAGATGACGTCTGCGGAGTTTTGCTAGCTAATTCAATTTGAGCTTGATGTAGTAAAATACAATAGACGTGGATATATTTAGTAACCTGTTCCGCTTAGCTATCTAAAGAGCCATAAAAAACCCTGAAAGAAATCGACACGTGTTTCACTTCTCAACGAGCGCTGAACGCAGAGTGCGCACTCTGCGTTCAGCGCTCGGTGTGGCAACACGCCGTGTTCGGGTTCGCGACAAGTCAATCGTCATCCTGAGGATGCCTCGTTGAGACGTGTCGATTTCTGTCAGAGTTTTTTATGGCTCTTTAGAAATAGCCAAGCGGAACAGGCTACTACTAAATATATCCACGTCTTTTATATTTTATAATGGATTTCCGCAAGGTCACGCCTGAATCAATTAACTACCTGTTATACCTATCCGTACCGCTGAAGACTTATAGCTGAAAGAATTCGCATTGGCCGCGTCAGAAAAACTTGATGAAACTTAAAGGAATTCAGTTTTAGAAAAGTCAAATTACGGTCGAGAACTTTGCGGATCCTTCATTCCACCCGCCTATCGCCACAAGTGTTTTTAAATTCTGATTTTGATTTTTCAAGGCGTTGAATTTTCCGAAGTTATCTGTAAAACGAGGGAAGACTTTGAATATTCACATGAAAAAGGCAGCTGTTCCAAATACAATTTTTCAATCTAAATGATCACAAATGTATGGAACGGCTGATTTTCTATCGCGATTTCAGTGTTAGTCTCATAGCAAAAGCCGATTATAATTATGAGTACAAATAAGTACCACTTTTCGGGTATTGTGTAAACAAAAAATAACGTTGCTGTTATTATGGAACTGCATAAATTTCGCTTCTCAACTTAGCAAGTCAAGTCGCTCATTGACACATACAATTTTTTTTATCAAATCAGAATCTCAAGAGTTCTTCAAACGGTACTTATTTGTTGATAGATTGTTTGTAATGTCTTTTTTGTTATAAGTAGCTGCCATATTATACATCGCCTCTTTACTTCAATAACGTGATAAGTCCGTGTAACGTGATAAGACAATATTATTGTCGGACTTATCACATTATTGAAGTAAAGATGCGACATATACTTTCATATGCATTTAGTAAAAAGCTGTTATTTTGACATTATAGACACTTTAATTTTATTTATTTCAAGATGTAGGTTTAGATGTTAACTTACCTCGTCCATTATTATCAGGCAGATCTAAATAAGAATCTAACGACACAACATTTCCCTTAGTATCCAGTCCCACAAAGGCGTAGATCAAATGTGTGCACAGTTGGGGATTAATGTCTGCGATGTCGAACTTCCCTTGACCATTCCTGTAAGTGGCCCACGTTCCATAGTAACATACTACTGCTTCTGTAAAATAACAAATAAGTAAAATACAATGGACGTGGATATATTCAGTAACCTGTTCCGCTTAGCTATTTCTAAAGAGCGCTGAACGCAGAGTGAGAACACACTCTGCGTTCAGCACTCGGTGTGGCAACACGCCATGTTCGAGTTCGCGACAAGTCAATCGTCATCCTGACGATGCCTCGTTGAGAGGTGAAACACGTGTCGATTTCTTTCAGGGTTTTTTATGGCTCCTAAGAAATAGCTAAGCGGAACAGGTTACTAAATATATCCACGTCTATTGTATTTCATAATGGATTTCCGCAAGGTCACACCTGAATCAATTAACTATGACAAATAAGTAGTTTGTTACTGTTTTTTAACTACGACGGGAAAGCTTGGCCTGTATCTCACCTTCGCTTCGCTTTTCGTGCGGTTAGTGACTCACCTGGTGTCAGAGTTTAAAAGCCGCCCATGGGCCTCTAACTTGGCTTCGCATGCCGTTGAGAAATATCTCTCAGGCTATGGTTTCCTCACGATGTTTTCCTTTACCGTTTTTGAAGCAAGTGATAATAAATTATACAATACGCACATGAATCCGAAAAGGCAGAGGTGCGTGCCTTGGGTTCGAATTCGAGACCTATGACTTGGCAGTCAGATGGTCAAACCACCAGGCTATCACTGCTCTCAACTGATGGTAAGTTATGATCAGGCCCAAGGTGGAAGCGAACTTCACCCGAATCATCAACCACAGACGAACTGGCTATCTTACCTCTACCAGCCGAAGCACAACAATGCTGATAACATTCTTGTTATGGCGACAGACTAAGATAAGATAGTGGTATCTAGCCAGGCGGGCTTAGAACAAGCCCTAAAACCAACCAAACCGAGCAGAAAATTTTGCCCCTCTGGGAATCGACAGGTGGTCTAACCACTAGACGTTTCTTTGGGACAGTAAATTTAGTCCTTATGTCACAGGAAGCGTAGCGTAGGGAGCGCCCCAGATAGAAGGACTGACAAATTTGAAAAGGGTGGATGGAAGACTGGATGCGGAAAATGAAGAACTGACTGTCATAGCGTAACTAGGGTGAGGCCTCATGTCTAGTAGTTGATTGCGATAGGCTCAGACGATTATTGTCACAGTCAGCGAATAAAGGTTCACTAGCAATTTTTGTTGTATATTACTAGTAGTCCACCAAGTAGGTTTAATATGCTTGTATTAGGAATCGATTTAACATAACATCACGCCTTGTTTCCCCGAAGGGTTGGGCAGAGGTGTCCCTGTAGCAGGTACACCCACATTTAGCCAGTTATGTTTAAGTCCCATGTAATAGGGGGCGAGCCTATTGCTATCAATCGGGCACAAATCCAGACTCCGAGCTGCTACTGAGAAATTTCAGATAGAAAAATCCAATAACACTTTACTCGACCCGGGAATCGAACCCAGGACTCGATTTATTAATACAATATTGCGGGGATCGAACTCACGACCTCTCCTGATCACCGTGCCAAGCCACGCGTCCGGCCCTGATTCAGGCCATGGTACGGAGCGAGAGGAAATGGGTGGCCGTAACCTCCTTCTGCGAAGCGGTAATGCTCGCGAAGGAGGAGGCGGAACGCGTGAGGGAGAAGCAAATTTTGCGCCCTCACGCCCCTAACCGCCGCAGAAGGAGACGCCCCGGGCGTCGGGAATCGCAGGCCGATTTCCCGCCACCGTAGGCGCGGGCGGACGGTGAGCAATGGGTAGCTCACCATCGGATAAGGACCAGGCCCGGGTCGATGGCGCGTTGTGTTCCACGCGCGCCTCAAAGAGATGTCAGCAGAATTGACGGGGTCCATTAGGGCCGATGCTTGCCGGGGTTGCGAAGAAGTCCGAAAGGGAGATCGTGGTCCCCGGCAACATGGCAACTGAAGGAACACGGGTGGGTTTTAGTCAGTAAGAGTCTGACACGTCCTCCCGCTTCGCCCAGAGCGGGAGAAGTTACTTGATAATTTGACAGCCAAAAAAAACAAAAAAAGGCCACGCCTAGGAGCACTATTGTAGACTTCTGTCACTTATTCAGAGTGGTTGACTTGATGGTTTGCTTCTGTTCTAATTCCCTTCCACAAAAACCATTAAACTTCCGCAGATAGGCGTGACGGGATGGTGCGGCGCAATTCTGGTGGAACAATTTCCATAAAATTTTCATAGAAATTATTTTACTAGAGTCTCGTCGCGCTGTCGCTTCGCGCCTGTCTGCGGAGTCTTTGAAAATATGAAATTGAAGTTAGCACTTAAAGGGGAATTACGGGGTTAACAATCACTCAATAATTACTCAGTTTTAAAGTAATTTATTTTATGATTGTATGAAATTTTGAATTTGAATTTTAAAGTACATATTTTATTTATATTAATTAATTGTAATGTACTTATTTTGTTTTATTGATGTAATGAATTGTATGTATTTGTATATTGGGACTTGGTGCTATAGTAAGTAAAAATTTAGAAAAAATAAATTAAAAAATATCTCCACTTTTCGCCACCACAAAAAATATTCCTAACTAGTTGCTGCCCGCGGCTTCACCCTCGTGCATCCTAACTCTTTTTCTAAAATAAAAGTAGTTACTCCTTATAACATCAGCTATATGCCAGTGACAGTCCTGTCAAAATCAATCCAGCCGTTTCGGAGGTTAGCCGAAACAAACAGCCAGACAACAAAAATAAAAATTGGAAAATGCTGTTGTTTTGACATTACAAACAAAAACTTCAATTTTATTTATTTTTGTGTATTATGTATTATTTCCACTCACTTTTATTAGCCATTATATTGTTTAAAGCCACAGCGATTCCACACACAAATTAACTGACACTATTTTCCTTATTCATAACTGGACTGTTTATTTCAAGTACAAAATACTTCCTTTATAATTAATTTCTTATCTGAAGTATCTATTTATATACAAGTACATACGATAACAATTCTATTCGATTATTGAGATTGTTCGATAGTTGTTGGTTTTTATCTTTTAATTTGTCATTTGTTTTTTCAGGCTCATTTACACGAGAAGAGTTTCTCGCTCGTCGAGAGGCGAGAATGTCCGCGCGAGGATCGTAATTATCGCACTTTGGTTTAGATAATAGTTAGTAAATCCCCGTAGGGTTCGGTAGAGGTGTACTCATAGTAACCACCACATTTCGCCAGTTATGTTTAAGTCCCATGTAATAGGGGTATTCAGCTGCATTCGGTTAGACTGGAAGCCGACCCCAACATAGTTGGGAAAAGGCTAGGCAGATTTTATGACCATATACTTACTATTCTTCTCACAATGTCTGATAAAGAAATCCCCGTTGCGCGGTTGATGGCAATAGGCTCGCCCCCTGTTACATGGGACTTAAAAAACATAACTGGCTAAATGTGGGTTTACTACAGGTACACCTCCTTTTTTTTGGGTGGCAAATTGTTAAATAACTTCTCCCGCTCTGGGCGGAGCGGATTAAAATCCACCCATGTTCCTTCAGTTGTCTGAATATTGCCGGGGGCCACGGTATCCCTTTCAGACTTTCCCGCGGCACTTTTCCCGGCATAGGTCCTAGCGGACCTCGTCAGTTGTGCTGACATCTCTTTGAGGCGTGCGTGGAAAACAACGCGCCATCGACCCGGGCCCGGTCCTTATCGGACGGCGAGCTACCCATTGCTCACCGTCCGATAGGTGCACCTCTGCCTAACCTTTCGGGCAATACAGGTGTGATGTTATATGTACGTGTGTAATAAAGGAACAGAAGACTATAGAATATTGCCAGAGACTTCTTAATATCCATTACTTGTGACCTTGAAATCAAGTCCCTTGCCATGCTGTGTGCAGAACAACTATGTTTTTAATGTCCCTCGGCAAAGCTCGTGTTTCGTCAGTCTTCGGATTTCTATCAGTTGCCCTTTGCACTTGGTGCAGACCGGACGCTCTCAATCGACTTGGAAGTATATAGAGTTGTTAATACTCTTTTAACTAAATGTAATTTATTTTAAAAATGGCAGGAAAGCTGCTAAAGTCGCAGGCACGACAGATAGGAAAATAGTTTTACAGCTTATATAGTTCACACGAAAATCAAAACAAAACAAGAATAAAGTACTTAGTTCTGAATTCAAATTATTGTACAAGATAAATCTAATAATTGATGGACATGGAAATTAGCATTCGTTTGTATTCGGAAATCCGATGATTCCCAAGGGACATTAAGAAAATAGAAATACAGTAAATATTTCGAAAAATAAGTGACGACTGTTTTAACCATAGATATAAGAAAGAAGGAGATATGCCCGGTAGTTGAAAATGTATCGAAACCCAATGTCTCCACTTTGTCCCCACTACCTCGCCACAATTACACATGCAGATCAGTAAACCAAATAGAAACGAGGCTGCGCTCACTCGTGCAATTCATAAATCAGAACGTACTACACAATCAATTATGAACCTTATCCCATCATACACAGCGTGCATTTACCATGCACCGTACAACTCACTCACACGAAAACATCTTTTCTATCGTTGTGCTGTACAGAAACAATTTATTTTACATATACGCTAGTGATTGACTAAATCGGAAAGGTATCGATTCTTCCATTTAATATTATCGACGGTGAAGTAGCAATATCTAGTAACTAACATTTTGGCGGTTTTTACTTACTAATGTTTTCTTCAAATGGTCAAAAACTATAGAAATTAAACGTTTTTTTCTCCTCCTGTAAAACCATGTTTTTGTAGTTATTAGATATTGATACTTCACCGTCGTTGTACTTTAAAAAATTTGGTGTCCTGAAAATAAAATAAATAAAAAACGATAAGTCCAGAAAATACTATAATAAAAATAAATAATAAGCAAAAAATTCAAACAATAAAAATCCAGTTACGTTGGTTTAACCTGTCATAGTTTATTTGAAACAGTAGATATTGTTGAACCCTGCTATGATGTTTACTCACTGACCTGTAAAGTGGAGGTATTTGTGCAGCACTTGACGCTTTGATATTACTGGAGTGGCATTTTTTGTCAAATAGTGTAATCTTAAATTAATATATTTTTCCATGACTGCTTTAATTTGAAATATTATGTGATTATTCATCGGAGAAAGCTCAAATTGGTGAAACTTAATATTTTCAAAGAAATCTAATCCTATGAAGTGAGGCAAAGCCTTTGCCATGAGTTCCTGTTTGACATTTTTAGTTTTAACTGTTAATTTATTATTGGTGAGACAAGCTGTTTTTATGATTATTTCCATTATCTTACAAATCATGACGACATCAGGAGATGGGTACATAACCTTTGTCCTTATACTTTATAAAATGATGTGTTTCTTCATATTTGTAATTATCTGAACCATGCCGATTACTATAACGCATTCGAAGCTTTTGAAGACTTTAACGGAAGTAAAATACCAAAACCATAAAAAAGTAAGGAAATAGCACGAGTATAAGGCATAATAGACCAGCGATAATTCAAACCCAAAACACTCAACCAAAAATTTTATTAACTTTACGACCGTTGGTTACGCATTTCTCTATCACGCTGTAAAATAATCAAAATAAGTAAAACACATTATTTCACATCGATCTTCCACCCGGGTAAAAGAGTTGACAAATTGAAGAATAAAGTATAATAGCAATAAATTCATTCGCCAAACGACATTGTTGTCGATAGCCTACGTTAGTGGATCTGCACAACCACACCACTAGCTCGTCGCCAGACACAGCGGCCGTACTGCGCGATGCATCCGCAGTCCACAGTATCGTTTTGTGATATTTACATTGCTTGTTGAGTCACTGAGCGACATATTTAGGTAGTGGTTAACGAGCAATGTATGTAGTGCAAAAATAGTACAGTCGCTGTGATATTTGGAAACAAAAATAACGTAGTAAAAGCAAGAAATATTTTACGATTTGTTGTTTTTCATTATTTTAAAGACAAATATAGTAAAATACTTGTAATTACATATGGTAAGTGATTCCGTGATTCACAAAGTTTTTGTTTTGACTTCGGTTTTTACAAGAAACCACTGAACAACACGGCATTCTTATAAATTGTCCCGATCACGGCCGAAAGCACACTAGTTCGCGGAGACGGCCATTTTCGTATGCAATGAGCACTTTGATCATTACGCGCGGACACAGACACGCCCCCATGCCACTTCTCCTGTTTTTTTATATTTCTATGGTTTTAACGGTTATGGGCCCCCATATCATGGAATATGGTTGAACGACATTGTTATCATCCCTGTTAGAACCTGGATGAGGCTGGCACAGAAGCGTGGTGCAAGCAGAAGGAAGCGTATGCCTAAACATTGGCTGAAGTCGGACTGTGGATGATGAAAACAGTACTTATATTTTCTTCATCGCAACAAAACAGTGTTTACTTTGACACTTCAAAGTCACGTTTTCTACATAAGTTCAGTAATTTCATCATTCCAAACAGCTTGATTTATCGTTAATTTTAAGTGCAATGAAGAGTACCTTTTTTTTTTTTTTTTTTTTTTGGGTTGGAAATTATCAAATAACTTCTCCCGCTCTGGGTGGAGTGGGAGGGCGTGTCAGACTCTTACTGACTAAAACCCACCCGTGTTCCTTCCTATGCCATGTTGCCGGGGGGCCATGAAATGAAGAGTACCTGGGTACATGATTACTGTTGCAATATTAGTTGAAGTACTAATAAGCAGTTGAAGATAATGATGACTATGATATTGATACAGAAAACTTTTCCGACAACTCGAAAGATGTTAGAGAATAAAATTTAAGTAAAAACCTTTTTTTAAACAAGCTTTTAATGAACTAAAAAGTACAAAATAAAACTTACGTTAATATAGAACTTTAATATTTTCTTCAAAGTTTGTTTTTCGCCATGTTACCAAACTCTACAGACATTTCAATTAAATCAAATCAAATAATTTTATTTTCAGATCATACAATCCAATTTGTTAGTAATTACAAACACATCTTAAACACTAGTGTTAGTACATAATAATACTTGGCAAATTTTGGTCATTATTACTAGTAAATGTCAAAACAATCAATGATAATGTCAAAATCATAACTAAAATGTCAAAATCACCATTAACAGTATCATAATCACTAATAAAACAACCAAACATACAATAATTAGAAAGTATTCGTAGTATTTTATTGTTTATTTCAAAGTATTCATATTATAATCTAACTTTCAACATCATAATCAAAGATTCTAACGTTGACGTCTATGACTGGATACAAGTCATCTTTTCAGACTTGCCTTAAAAACTCACAGTGTTGTTATTACCGAACCCGAAACAAAAGACCAAAAAATAAATCAATTAGTAACTTCATAATCAACATAGTAACAATACAATAATCAATAAAGAGCAGTAAATCGCACAATAGTTAAACTGAATTACGTGCGGTCCCCTGCTAAACTAAGCTAACCCGATCAGGCATAATTTGTGACCAATTAGAATAATGGTGCGTGTGCCGTGATGTATGCAGACGTCACAGGAACAGAAATGGACTCAGAGTAGACATTACGAAACAAGTGCTTAAACTAAAAAAAAACAGTGGAACTCCGAGAGTGCCGACAGAAGTGAAAACTTGAACCATTTTATTGTGCAGTAAATAATGTATCGCGCGTTGATGTCTTTTTAATGGTCAAAAGCTGGTGTCGGTAACAGTGTCGCGAAATCAATGGTTTAGTCCCATCTCAAAAATGCCCAACGCACATAAAGAAGTTTTCACTTCAAAAATATAACCTACCTACAACATACTTACTTTCAGTAAATGTGATGTTATTTGCAACGATTTTGTTACAATAACAAAGAGTTTATTTTTCTGAACTTTATGTTATTCACAACATTACCCACTAGTGGCACATGTAAGAATGCTGTTGCTGGTAGACTGCTTCGAGTAGCCCATTAGGTAATAAGTAAGGAAGAAAGTACACTTTACACTGCCAGAAGACGTTATTTCCATTTCCACTTCTGTTCAGTGTACATCACTGTACAATTATTTAAAAAAAACATAATATTAATAAGTCCACTCCACCACACTCCCTGTTCTGTAATAAATGTTTGGGGCAACGATTGTCCGGTGGCAGAACGTCAATGTCGCCGATTGTACTCACTAGTTATGTATTTACGCTGCGGTCGACTATAAGGGATAAGTCCGAGCTATTTCTATTTAGTAAATTATTTTGTATGGACAATTTAATGGATGTGGTTCAATAGTACCTACCTGTACATAGAAGTAATCTGCAGCTGTTTTAAAAAATGGTTGACTGTATTTTTTTTGACGTGATAACGTCATATAAATCGATGAACGCCGGCTGCACGCACGAAAAAGTGTCACGTTCCACCTGAGTCGAGCATGCAAGCGAGAGCGCAGAACAAGCGGTAGAGAGGCACGATTGGCCTAAGCGTTCGGCTTGAGACGTTATCACATAAAATTATCGTCCGTTAACCGACTTTACAGACAACCAATTTTTATCTGTAGGTACTTACTACAGAATAGATGACCGATTGAGCCATGGAGTGGCGACCGCGAAGGCCTCCCACAAGGTGGACCGATGACCTTGTGAAGGAAGTAGGAATCCGCTGGATGCAGGAAACACAGAACCGGTCGAAAAAGCGGTGCTTAGGGGGCCTATGTCCAGCAGTGGACGTCTTTCGGCTAAAATGATGAAGAAGAAGAAACGGAAGAACCTGCTTACTGCAATTTTTTTTAAATTACTTTTATTTTACTCCAGCTTTTATTCAGATGATCTTTTGAGCTTTTTCATTTTTAAATGTCCAACTACCCCAAAACAGAAAAATAATTAATCTTAAACAAACAAAATAATAACATAGTTTCTACAATAGTTAGGCACGGGTAACTCCATGTTATGCCTTGTCATGACATGTCATGTGTCTGGCAGGACGCTTGTTCGCAGTAATTAGATTATACACAGCTTTGGAAATCAAACGTTAGGCCTTAAATATACGTATCATGACCATAGTTATGTATTTACATGTACAATCTGTAGGTACTTGGAAATTTCAAACAAGGACGTAATTATTAGCCTGTAGTATTTTCCAGGAATAATTAAGATAATTAGTAAAAATATACAAAAGATTGACTTATCTTATTCAAGAGCTTATTATTTTTACAGAGGTACTTTAGTATGACTTTATAATCTTGGTGTGTAAAAGGTTACATTTGAGAAGCTTGTAGCAACTTCGTAGCACTTGCTACGCGACGGCTACGCCGCCGTCGTAGCTGTCGTAATCTTGAACGGTTGATTGCTATTATTTTATGCATAGCGACATTCATGTAAAAAATATGGAGAAGAATGTTTAGTTGCAGTACTGATAATGGATAACTGGGTTCTGTTATGTTCATTCCAGGTCTTAGATCCAACGTTGGTCCAACATCATCATCATCCAATAATGTTGCCACTACTGGGACACAGGCCTCCTAAACCACTACGCGGGCCCAGTGCGGGTTGGTAGATGTCATCGAATTTTTGTTTCTAGGACATGCCGGTTTCCTCACGATGTTTTCCTTCACCGTTTTGAGAGCAGTAGTGATGAAATAATTTACACAAAGTAAAGCGCCTGTCTGGGTTCAAACCTATGACCTACAGCTCGTAAGTCGTGGCCGTTACCACTGGGCCACCACTGCTCCTATTCCTATTGGTTCATGAACACTACCTATTCTGGACTTTTATGAACATGCTACGATATTGACTTTTCTGTTCATCTGCCAACTATGGTGAGGTCAGCTTCCAGTCTAACCGGATGCAGCTGAATACCAGAATTTTACATGGAGCGACTGCTTATCTGACCTCCACAATCCAGTAACTGGGTAACACGATACTCCTTGGTGAGACTGGTTGTCAGACTTTCGGTCTTCTGACGACCCGTAACAACTGTCAAAGATCTACAAATGACAGCCGGGACCAACGACTTAACGTGCTTTTCGAGGTACGGAGGGGTCTTGCGTGACCAACCGCAGCAAGCGTAGCTTAACCTGATCGATCGACCCGTGTGGCTGTTATTACTTAGCCACAAGCCTATCGACTTCCTGGTTGTCATTTGAATATTTTAGTTGGTCTTTCAGTGCAATTAAAAGCTTGAAAGATTGGCAATTGCTCTTTATTAACTTGCAAGATAAGTACGTAATACTTCCTCGTAGGTGACGATTCGAACCATAAAATCTAGAAAAAAAACTGGCACTCCGGGAGTGCCGACAGAAGTGAAAACTTTTAAAGTAAAAATACTAGCATAGAACATTGATCCGTAACGTAATATAAATAAAGAGCACAATCGCGTTTACAAAAATGAGGTGTCGGTGGCGTTTCGCGAGTTCAATTGTTTTTTCCCATCTCAATAATGCCCAACGCGTCTAAAGAAGTTTTCACTTCAAAAACGTGGGAAAAGGCTGTTATTTGTGTCTGTTTGCATAAAAATACTACAGTTGCTTACGGGGTTTATAAAGTACTTATAAGGTACGTATGTCCACGTGTCAGAGCTACCCTCGTCAGTCTTCAGCTAATTTATACCCGCATTTGTTTAACCGAAAAACGTTTGAGCCACCGATTTACAACCCTTGTCTCAACTTTTTTAGATATATTGCCCTTCTTTCCAAGTTTTTGTAGGTAAAACATCTACAACTTTTAAACGTAGCTGTGGTCCTGCTGTCCAGTTTCACAACAGTATTATATTAGTTTGAAAAAAGTCAGTCTCCCTAGCCTTTCCCAACTATGTTGGGGTCGGTTTCTCGTCTAATCGGATGCAGTAGAATACCAGTATTTTACATGGAGCGACTGCCTATCTGACCTCCACAACCCAGTAACTGGGTAATACGATACCCCTTGGTAAGACTGGTTGTCCGACTTTCGGGCTTCTCACGACCCGTAACTACTGTCAAAGATTCACGAATGACAGCCGGGACCAACGATTTAACGTACTTTCCGAGGAACAGAGGAGTCTCGGTATGTAAAAATGGTCACCCATCCACGGACCAACCCCGGCAAGCGTAGCTTAACCTGATGGATTGATCCGTGCGGCTGTTGTAACTTAGCCACAAGCTCCTCCCAATCTCAATTATGTTAGTTTGAAAATCTAACGTAAATTCCGGAGGAAGTGTGTTATGCACGTACGAATTTGAAAAATATTTCTAGGTTCATTCCGAAGTATATAAGTCAGTAGGTACTTACTTAAGATTTAATATCATGTCACTGAAAACGATAACATCGTTCAGATGTCTTTCATCATCATTATCATCATTTCAGCTGAAAGACGTCCACTGCTAGACATAGGCCTCCCTAAGTACCGGCACTTCGACCGGTTCTGTGCTTCACGCATCCAGTGGATTCCTGCGGCGTTCGCCAGGTCATCGGTCCTCCTTGTGTGGGGCTTTCCAAGAACGCTTCGTCTTCCGGTACACGGAACTCCAGAACCTTTCGGCCCCATCGGCCATCTGTTCTGCGAGCAATGTGTCCTGCCAATTAAGTTTGGCAATTCTTCGGGCTATGTCAGTTATCTTGGTTCTCCTATGGATCTCTTCATTTCTAATTCGATCACGTAGGGAAACTTCAAGCATAGCCCTCTCCATTGCCCTGTGATGTGTTTGTCTCATACAAATATGTCAAGTCATTTACTTGTTTTAATATGCGCAGTTTTCAATTTAAAACTTACACGGTTGAATATCTACAAGTAGCTATAGTAAAAACATCCATATTGTAGGGTCGCAATTAACACGATACGTTTAATTACCCACGCATAAATTGTATGCAATATTGTCTGTTTACGAGTAGGTATAAACGGACACATGCTAACGTAATATGAAATGAATTTCGGATGAGGCATTTACAAAACTGTGCAACATTATTCATTGTAAAATACAATAGACGTGGATATATTTAGTAACCTGTTCCGCTTAACTATTTCTAAAGAGTCATAAAAACTCCTGAAAGAAATCGACACGTGTGAACGCTCTGTGTTGAGTGCTCAGTGTGGCAACACGCTGTGTTCGCGACAAGTCAATCGTCATCCCGAGGATGCCTCGTTGAAAGATTAAACACGTGTCGATTTCTTTTAGGGTTTGTATGGCTCTTTAGAAATAGCTAAGCGGAACAGTTTACTAAGGATATCCACGTGTATTGTATTTTATTATTCATTGTGTTAAATCTTACATTGGAAACATAAAACGTGCTTTGATTTTAATCATTTGAACGTTTTAATTTTCATAATAATAACTATTCTACTTTAAAAAGGATCTGACGAATTGACAAAAATATATTATTCCTTTCAGACCTCTTTCAGATTTTTATGTTTATTTTGAAGTGCTAAATAAGTTGTACTCGATTATAATATAAATGATATGTAGGTAAAAATCTCCACGTAAAAATCGTACTTTTTAACAACATCTTATCAAATAGAACAACTTCATTAATTTCTGTGTACATAAAGTAAGTTCCCTGATGGCAACTACTTATCTGAATTTACATACCTAGCCGGCTTTTTCTTCAGCCAAGTGTCAACTACTGACTATAGAAAACGCTGCATGGTCTACTAAGTACAGAAAAAAAAACTTTCTGCAAAGCTTTCCTACCTCCATGACAATAATAGCTATAAATATCGGCAACAAATTCCCGCCAATCGCGACAATACGCGTTCCATTTGTCGCGAATCGCGCGGTAAATAATAACGAAGCTGAACTTTATCGAGCTTATTTATTGTCTCATTGTCTCATTATGGGGATAAAATTGCCTATTTACGAGTAATGTGTTTATTATTCTTTATTTATTGTGTTAATGATGATGTTTTCACGCTGATTGGGCATTAAAGAGGTGTAAATAACGGACGGTTTTAATTCGGTTCGTTTTTGGGCCGCCTAATTTTTTTTATCAAAAGCATCATTTTCAATTAAGACTTTTAAACAAGTCCAAAGTTATCATACATTTATAGGTATATCAAAAAAAAATACAATGGACGTGTATATATTTAGTAACCTGTTCTGCTTAGCTATTTCTAAAGAGCCATAAAAGCCCTGAAACAAATCGACACGTGTTTCACCTCTCATCGAGGCATCCTCAGGATGACGATTGACTTACCGCGAAACCGAACGCGTGCGCGTGCGTTTAGTGGCAACACGCCGTGTTCAGGATTTTTTATGGCTCTTTAGAAATAGCTAAGCGGAACAGCTTACTAAATATATCCATGCCAATTGTATTTTATAATAGATTTCCGCAAGGTAACGCCTGAATCAATTAACTAGCTCTATCAAGTTAAACAAAGTCTAAACCTAGGTCATTAACAAAATTGTTCCATTCTGAATCCAATATATTTCTATGATCCCAAAGAATTGATGCAATAGGTATGTACTTAACCTCCCTAGGATGTGGATTCTGAGAAAAAGTTTAACGGAACATAAACATTCAAGTTTTGTGATTAGAAGCCAAGCCAGAAAATAACGGAACCCATTTATATTTCATTACACAATATCGGACACATTAAACCTATTTTAATGTGTTCGAATTTGGATCACACATTTGATTCAATAATATTTAATGAGGCATACAATGAGGAAGGCTTTGTATCATTACCATCGAATAACGGTAATGATCCCATGGGTTTTCAACATAACTACATGAAGGTTGTGTCCAAAATTTGTACTATAATGCCACAAAATTGGCAAGTCCCGCTTGATTTGCCAGCAAATGTGGCAAATTGAAATGCTTTACGGGTCGTTTAAAAAGGTCCCTTAACTAGGGTAATGTCATTGTATTGGTAAAATTGTGTTTCGTAGATTTGTCAACCTTATGCATTTAGGATATTAAGGATTGATTTAGAATAGAAACGTTTTAACTGTGCTATTAATACAATTTTATTCCAGATTGTAGATAAACTTTTGCTGTCATTAGTTACCTATATATATAACATCACGCCTTGTTTCCTCGAAGGGTTAGGCAGAGGTGTACCTACATACATACAGTATACCCACATTTCGCCAGTCATGTTTTAAGTCACATGTAACAGGGGGCGAGCCAATTGCCATCAACCGGGCACAAATCCAGACTCCAGTATATTACTGAGAAATTCCAGATAGAAAAACCCAATATCACTTTGCCCAACCCGGGAATCGAACCCAGGACCTCATGATCAGCAGTAGCACTTGCGATCACAGACTAACGAGGCAGTCACCTACATTTATAATATAGATTTTGTAAGAAGGAATGTTCCAAAGCGTAGTAGGTAGGTTCCTATGGAGAAGAACGGGCAAGAAACTCCACGGACACTCTTTTAAATCATAACATTCTTACAAAATATTGGTTGGTGTCCAGTTTAGACATAATCTTGGCCAGATCATGTGAGGACCATGAAGATTAGTGTCTGAAATGGTCTTTTGAGGAGTACAGCTTTCCTGACTTCAGAGGATGGTTACGATATAAACGTCAAGCTCTAAACTTTTTATGTTGGCAACTTCTTCGAAGAAGTCTTGAAGATATCTAAATGGATGAAAATCTAATTAGATATCTTCAAGACTTTTAGAAAGAAAAAGGAAGAAATAAATAAAAATTGTTAATTCTACAAAAACTAAACGCACATTACAAAAAAAAAAATACACATTTACAAATTAGCCAAAAGCCTCGTATTCATTATTCTAAACTAACAAAAGTTTGAAAAAATATGTCTATTGCTTGATGTCAGGGTCAGATACCAAAGACAATTCACAATTTTGCTTGCGTAATGTGTTGCGACAACACCAAATGAAAACAAACAAATAATCAAAACATAAACAAAATGCCGATTGCTGAGTGGAATAAATCAATAAAAAAAAGACAATTAAAATCAATTTCAAACTTTTAAGACTTTTTCATATATTTTCTCATAACAACACCTACAGTCCAATGCTAATCAAAACAAGCTCCATATAAATATATCTATCTAAGCAATAGTAATGATTGGAGACATTCTAATATCAGTGCGGTCCAGTCTTTGGGGACCGTCCAGACAGTTCGGTCGAAGTTAGCCCAGGGACAATCCGAGGAGATTAGATTAATACGTTTTGCATTGCTTCATATATATTGTGGTCACTCTAAATTCATTTATATGGAGTATTATTAAGTTGTTTTATATAATTAAATTTTTAGAAGGTTTCTGATGAAATGGAAAACCCTTTGAAAAATGTCTTTCACTTACTTTTCAGAATGATTTTGTTTCTGTAAATTGGTTTAAAAAAAACACTTTTACACTGTCAAACTAAATTATTTATAAAACTAGATGAGATCGGTGTATCCTTTTCATAAGAGGATGTTGTTTTGTGGAGAAGTTTAGTACACAGGAAGCAATATTAAAATCGTGTATTCTGAAAGTGGGGCCACGTCGCAAATAGATGTCAAATATTTCGCTGTTTTGATTTGTTTGGCAATATTATTGTATGGAAATATTAAAATTAGGCTAACTAGTGAACTTAAAATATTGATTATGAAATGCAATAGTAAATATCGTAACACCGAATATTTAGTTTTAGATGTAAAAAAAGTATTTGGAAACTTCCCAATACCTTTTTTACACCTAAAACATAACAACATAAACATATACATTAAATTCATAAAATTGCAATTCATAATTATTATTCAAGTTCACTAGTTAGCGATATTTCATATTTCCATACAATAATATTGCCAAATTAATCAAAACAGGTAAATATTTGACGGGCTATTTGCGACGTTGCTAACTTTTAGAATAAACGCTCTTAGGCAAAAAAAACTTATTTTCTGAACAATACACCAACATCGTCTTGCATAATTTTACGCACAAGGCACACAGCTAAGATTAAAACAATAAATGAAACGGTTTACAGTAAACACGGTCTCCTCAAAATGCATAGAACATTACAAGAACAAGTTTATTGTGATTTTGCGTTTAAACAAAAGAGGGTGGCGTTTTTATGCGACACTGTAATGAATTTTCAGGATGCCGAGACATCGAGCCTTTAAATATTCAAGTTGTAGGGGGATTTGTACACCTCATTGAATAACATTGCTTCATGCATAATTTTTTGGTTTAAAAATTGTCGCGAGTTTTCGGTGCAGTTGTGTAAACTGGCTTAGCAATGTCTACATGGTTTGTAACTCTATGCAAGTATATTTTTATTTTATGGTTAATGGTGGTGAGTAATGGAGTTTTTTTTTTGTGATTATTGTGTGCCTTATTATTAACCTGAGTCAAATAAATTTATTTTCTTTTTTCTTTCTATGGAGGAAGGTACTATTAACGATAGAGGGCCACGTTTCCTTCTAGTTCACGTTAATCTTTTTATTAATTTTCTTTTGATTTCTAGTCTTTTGGCGTCAGTATGTATATGCAGTTTATTTGTGCAAAATGAACTATTTTTCTTTAGTTTACTTTTCTTATTGAAAATTTTTCGTAATGTTTTACGTTTATGATGACCACTTCTTTTAGATATTTGATAATCACGTCTTATTAATTGGCAGACACGGAGGTGGTATTATAAAAATCATGCATTCTAGCCAAATCATTTTTTGAGTCAATAAACAGTTAGGATACGGTATGGTAGACGGAAGCAGAAAGTTTCCTTCTGAATATAAAGTCAGGCACATTAATAATTTTAGTTCCAACTTTAATTATCCGTATATTCGAATCACTACAGTAATTCTTTGACAGCATGAAATGGCACATTGACGTAGGGTTTCAATTTGATTAACAACTAATACTGAGACAACTAAGACTGCACCATCAGGGTAACGCATATCTAACCATTTGGAAAACAAAATCCCGTGCACACGACCCTTTTTTTTTCGTAGGTAAGCGATACTATAGCGGCCGAGCATTGCAAGCAAGAATAGTCCTTACAATGTACATATATGCGTTTCTTCGATAGTACATCAGTACAAACTCTCGGTAACTATAATCACAACACTTACAAGACTTCGGATCAATCATCCATAAATACTCAACATACCTACCTACCACCACACATACCGCTACCGACCAACAAAATTCTCCCTTTATTAGCGAAGCCAACTATAACTAATACAATTTCTTGTCGGATCATATCCGCTGGGAAGGGATCAAAGTTGTCGCTAACACAATTAGGGAGACAGATTAGTTTCGGTCAGAAGTCTCGGCAACTACCTGACCGCTTCGTAAATTGACGTTAATTTTCAAGATAAATATGTTAAGAGTGGATTAATTTGTTTGCAATGTTGTTAAAAGTTCTTTACATATTAGGTAGGTACTATGAAAGCTGTAAGATCTGATCGGTAACAATGGCCTTGCCTCCCACAACCTGTATAAAAGTAAAGTAAGTAAAAAAAAAACAAATTAATTCAAAAAAAAAAAATCTAGAAATTCCGTAACGTAACGAAAATAAAACCTAACATCCCGCACTCCGCCTACCATGTAATGACGGTTCCCATTACAACGTGATGTTGTCATGGGAACGTAAATTTTGTTTTATGTCATCACGTCATCATCCCAAGTGTAGCGTTGACAAATAGGAAGTATGGAGGTTACAAATGCTATGCAATAGCTTTACCGCGGCAGTCCCCGAGTGCCACACGTTTTTTTTTTGCATATCTGTCTATATATGGTGGAGTTATGTTCGAACATACATTAAAAATAATTAAAAATAAAAATATCTAGCTTGAGCACCTCATCCTTTTGTTGAAGTCTGTTTAAAAGTAACAGGTAAGAAAGTAATACTTTTTTTTAAACCTGCATCTGTAGTGGCATCTTCGCTTCTAGGTATAGAAGGATATTTTGGATAAAACATTCTAAAACCCTTAAAAGAAAAACACAAAAAAAAAGATATCTCCTAATCTTTGAAAGGTCATTGTGTCTTCCACTTCTGAAATAAAACACAATTTCATTGTCCTCACAAACAATTGAAACTCAAACCCAAATATTCCAACATTACAAACATTACCCAAAAGGTCACAAAAACAATTTCCAATCGCGATTTAAAATTAAAAGCCCCTTCAGAATAACCCTAAACTAACCCTTATGAAATATTAAAGAAGTGACATTTTCGTCCCCACATAATTACATTGCATCTGATACCGATGCCCGCTGCTTGTAAGTACCTAGTAACACAGAATCAGGAATCGCCGCACCAGCAGCGTCTAGAGATGGCAGTAGGCACTTATAAAATTCGTGTCGCCGAAAATGCGTTCAGCGCACAACTTCTGTCACGGATCACCTTCAAAACCGTCAGTGTCTATACATCATTAGTGTCGTAGTGCGAGTACACTGCTACTAGGATCTTTTGGCGCTCGAATGACAGGGACGCAGTATAATGAGCCTAGAATGTTTCCACTGCACAGGCCTCCTCTCGGTGAAAGGGAGTGGTACGGCCCACTCCCTTCACGCGGGCACATCCACCACGCGGGCACAGTGCGGGCTGGTGACAGGAGCGCGATGTTGGTAAACACTTGCGCAAGTGTTAAGTTAATCATGGTCAGGGCAACCGGTCAGCAATCCGGGCACAGCAACCGGTCAGTGATCTGACGGGTAGGGCAAACAGCGGCCATTTTATATTTGATTGCATGTAGAGGTTGAATTTTTCAAAATTAAATTTTCAAACGTTCTTTTTTAAATGACTTATTTGTCATGTAATTTATTTCAAATTTTTCATAAAAATGAGCTGCCGGACCGCCGCCCGTCACCCGGCGCCCGCTGCCTGCTGCCCGCCTGCCCGCAACCGGGCAGCTCTTCCACGTTCTTCCCACTCCGACCGCCTGCCCGGTGCGTTCCCTACGTTCTTTACTTGTGCTCGCATAGTCAGATCGTCATTACATAAAATATATATAAAATGCAAATAATGTTCACATAGGGTGAGGACAGCGTTCGAGTTGACCGCACAGCAGGACGCAGAACGCCTCCAATGTGACAAGTCCTATGTGACCCGCGGATGTCAAATGTGACAAGGGCGGTGTATGCGTATTCAGGTAGTAGACTGAGACGTTTGGTGTCCTGGACAACAACAGATTGAGCAAAAATTTTGTTCGCGGTGTCTGCTCTTATTTACATCGAACCTCAATGGAAAGTATTGACAATGCCACCTCTACCAGCGGCCGCCGCGCCGAGGCGTTTTCGTGCTCTGTGGGTAAGTAGTAGGTACGTTAAGGGCCAGACACTGGACGGTTGAGATACTCGGAGATACCAAATTGGATGGCTGTATGAATTTAAAACGATTCGGTTATTTGATATTGGTTTTGAATATCGTTTGCAGTGTATTTGAGATGTGGTCGTGTAGTTTTATTGCTAAGTTGCAAAGTGACTTTTTATGTTGGAAATCATGGAACGAGAAGCAGGGCTAGTCAATTCCGAAGATTTGCCATTATCCATTTTTAAAACGATATTTATAGGAAACCATAACAATATTCTCTTTGAACCATTTTCGGCAGTAGATTGATTAAATTATTACATTGAAATACTTAAAAAAATGAGCAGCTTCTGACACATTAACTGATCTTGGAATAGACTTCAAACCCAAAATGAATATAATTCGACAAAACTTAATTAGCGATATTATAAAACAAAGTTATTTCCATACTAGTCCTTGCTGTCTCTCCCTTGGGACGAGTACCGTCATCTAAGGTAGCCAGTAACTACATGCTTGTTAACTCGTCTCATATATTATGAAGCTATGTCAAATGGGTACCGGCGAGTTCAGCTACAGGTTGTCGGGAAAAATATCGAAGTTATTTTTCGCTGGTTGAACAAATTGATGTAAAAATAAAACTAGATTAATGATAATGAGTATTAAGGTTGTACTTAACAGATGAAAATAAAACAGCAGTTTTAATAACTCGTAGTTGGTAGAAAATGTTATTTCTACAACAGAAAGTACAGCCTCGTAGTAAGAGAGGAGTTCGTGGCTAAGTAATAACAGATAACAGCCGCAAGGGTTGATCCATCAGGTTAAGCTACGGTTGCATGGGTGACAATTTCTACATACCGAGACCCCTCCGTGCCTCGGAAAGTAATTCCGGCTGTCATTCGTGGATCTTTGACAGTCGCTACGAGTTGTCAGAAGCCTGAAAGTCTGACAACCAGACTTACCAAGGGGTATCGTATTACCCAGTTAATGGGTTGTGGATGTCAGATAGGCAGTCGCTTCATGTATATAAAATGATGGTATTCAGCTGCATCCTGTTAGACTGGAAGCACCCCAACATAGTTGGGAAAAGGCTAGGCAGATTGATTGGTATGAATCGCAAACTGACAGCGGATTACATCGTAAGAAGAGTAATCAAAAATATTAATCCCAAAAAAAAGGAACACCTTGTATCCGTCTGGTTAGATGGAAGGTAAAATAAAGGCTTGCCGAATGTCGGATGTCGCGACCTTCTGGGATTTGCTCGACTTACTTATTTAACTTGGAACTGAACTATCTGCTCACTGAGCTCACCCAATATTTGCATGTGGTCCATATCAGTTAACTTTGTTTATTGTCTCACTAGTTATTTATAAGTAGGTAATTTATATAGAGAATTGAGGTTTTGAAAGGTAATGTTTGCATATTCCGATCGATGAGTTTGTAGTTTTGTTTTATCACACTAATATTATAAAGGCGAAAGTTTGTGAGTGTGTGTGTGTATGTTTGTTACTTCTTCACGCTCAAACGGCTGAACGGATTTGGATGAAATTTGGTACACAGATAGTTTATAATCTGGAATAACACATAGGATACTTTTTATCCCGATATTCCCTCGGGATCGAGACTTCTGCGGGTGAAACCACGGGCGCAGCTAGTATTAGATACAAGCCGTTTGCCCGATGGGATTTCGGAAAAAATTACGCCTTGTTTCCCCGAAGGGTTGGGCAGAGGTGTCCCTGTAGCAGGTACACCCACATTTTGCCAGTTATGTTAGTTCCATGTAATAGGGGGCGAGCCTATTGCCATCAACCGGGCACAAATCCAGACTTCAAGCTGCTACTGAGAAATTTCAGATAGGGGATTAATTTTCAAAAATCCTTCCTTTTGCTCACTTTAGTGCTCTTGTGCAAAATTTCATGCCCCTAGATCCAAGTGTTTTATAATCTGTGCGTCGTCTTTCAGTAAATTAATGAATTAATTTAAAAATATTATTTAGTAGGTAGATCGTGTGGTATGCTTAGGGAATTCTGCTTCAATGCTCAATTGTATGTTACCACTAAATTTTGTTTGAAATATAAGCCAGATAAGGTAGCTCAATTTATCTGGACTTCCAGATCAGCACTTGCTGAAACACGCTATCCGTTACGCAGTAGATTAACTTGCTTCATTTTTAATTCTTTTTACCTATTGTGGTACAGTAATTTTATTCTACTCTATCTAACTTACCTATACAAAATATAGTAAAACATTTAAAAAAAGTACCGGTGGAGTTTCTTGTCCATTCTTCTCCATACGAAAACTAATTTTGGAAAGGGCGACTGAAATCAATTCTATTCTTTTGTAAATTTTGACGTTTAAAAGGGGTAGTATTTAAACGCAAATCAAAAAATATCCTTTTTCTATGCAATAAGATTAAATAAATTTAACTGTATTGCATTATGAGGAAAAAGTAATGTTATATTGATGTATAATTTCGAATTATCTGCAGTTTGAGTTTTGTTAAACATTTAGTTTATTTGTAGTGAAGTAAGTTATTTGATGTAAAAAGAATATAAATTATGAGTATGTATTGATAGGCGATTTTTTATTTGATATGCAATTTATATCCCGTTTAAAAGTGCCTTTTATGGGCCTATTTGAAATAAATTATTTTAAATTAAGCCAGGATACTCTGTTTTAAAATCAAAGTGATTTTAAAACGGTGTATCCTGGCTTAATTTAACCTAAAATACTAACTTTAATAAACATAATTATTATTTAAAACTACAACTACCGTACAATATCCAAACATTTATAAAAACCTACTCAAATCCCCATACACCTTGAACAAAACCTTGCATCCATTCCATCAGCCCGCGGTACCTTAGCAAACACACCTTTATTCAGTAAAGATGATTTGTCAAAATAAATTAGGCATAAGACAGAGTCGCCTTGTCAAATATTTATACGGACCCACTGTTGCGAATGTTAATATAAGACCTTGTGTTGTGGGGCTCAGGATTGGAGGACACTTCTTGGATGTGGTTGAAGAATTTCTGTAAGTACCCCGTCGCTGCGAGCTACACGCACAAGTGGCACGCGTTTTTTGACCACGACTGCGGAGAGGACAAACGAAAGAGAAAAAAAAAAAGCAAAATTCAAAATATTTTATTTCACATAAACCTACAAGGGCACTTATGAAACGTCAGAAGCTAGGTGCCCGGTTCCAATTGGTCGCTTCCTATGGAGAAGAGCCGGCAAGAAACTCCACGGTTACTCTTTTTAAAATAAATGGAAAACCACAATATTTCAAATTACAGTGTTAATAGGTATGAGAGGACAGTGTAGGCATAATTGTTTAGCACATAGATGGAACCAGGTGACGCGTGCGCGTGTCGCTTGACACAAGTCTCATCGCTCGAGGCCGTGAACGGCGAAGTGGAAAATGTTAGCCAGATGTGACTACAGCTTTCAAAAGAAGAAGACGAACATGTTTCAGGGTAGTCAGAGAAGGTTTGCAAGATAAATAATTGGCCATTTTCACTGTGATATGAATCATCTAAGCTGCTGCTGTGTGCAAAAGGGGCATATCTAAGGAAAAAATAAAAGAAAAATAAGCCTCACTAGTAAGGCTAAAAAAGCTTTTTTGTGTTATTAGTAAGACTTATTTTTCACAAAGTAAGTTAACTTTTTCTTTCTCTGTATACGGCAAAGCTTGCAAAAAGTTACAGTAGGTACTTGACGAGTGATATGGACTATCACGTTATTATTTACAAGCCTCTAAAGAATGTAAAACTATGTAGGTAGCATTTAAACAAATAAAAAGTAGATTAGATTACACTGACCTCTGAGAGTCTGAGTTTGTTTCGGCCTTTCTTCTCAGAGTAGTCAGATAGGAAACGCCGACCTCACCTCGTTTTTTTAACGTTCAAAAGTAATTCCGTTATCCCATTTACAGAATAAACAATTAAATTTCATTTCATTTGTAACTAACACAAGTAGGAACTTCGGTTCAATATCTAAAAGTGCCTCAATTCGTGTACCGCGTCGTAAGGGTAAGTTCAAATCTCATGTGATTTGGTGGTCGCGATCCATCATCGTCGTGGACGGCTTCCGTAATAATGTACTACCGAATAACCACAATAGAAGAATATCATTGTTAACATAGATACCTACGTGGAAAAACAAACCACACATGTTTATATGGCATTTAAGATTCTAATGATTCTTCAAAAATCATTCGATATGCAACACGGGAAGAGCGCTGATGTCTGAAATACAGATATTTTATATCTAGTTCAGACACAGATGTTCAATATCTGATCATAGAATTAGGTGTATTGTAGTGCATCACCATAAATTATTTTTATTTTGAAACAAATAAATTACTTATATTTTTGAACAAATAAATTATTTATATTTCACGCCTTGTTTCCCCGAAGGGTTGGGCAGAGGTGTGCCTGTAGCAGGTACACCCACATTTCGCCAGTTATGTTTAAGTCCCATATAATAGGGGGCGAGCCTATTGCCATCAACCGGGCACAAATCCAGACTCGGGGCTGCTACTGAGAAATTTCAGATAGAAAAACCCAATAACATTTTGCCCGACCCGGAAATCGAACCCAGGACCTCATGCTCGAGCGGGCCGGGGCTGCATTGAAGCGGCTCCTGCCCAATCAAGGGGATCCAAACGCCTCCTGCCGGAGGCTCTATGCGGGGATCGTGCGGTCCATGGCCCTTTACGGAGCGCCGGTGTGGGCGCGTTCATTGAGGCTGCGGCCAGCCCGCCGGTTGAACGCGTCCCAGAGGGTCATGTCCATCCGGCTGGCCCGAGGATACCGCACGGTCTCCTGCGAGGCGGCGAGCCTCCTTGCCGGATTGTTAAAATAAGTTAATCGCAAATCATCTTGCTATTTGATCTTTTTACTCAAGTCTATTGTGTTGATGTAATCTGTGAATATACTTGTCATTTTGTTGTCATTGTACAACCGGCGTTTATTTTTTCAAAATCTTAAACTAGATAATTAGATCACTAATTACATAAATACTAGGTTCAATTAACTCGGATTACCGCCATGGAATCTGGAGGCAAAGGTCCTCGCGCACATCTGGGAGTGGCGCGAGGAGGCGAAACGCCGGGGCTTAACTCCGATGCCGCAAGAAATCGCGGCACAGCAGACAGAGCTCCAGCGGGATCTCATGGCGTCATGGAGAGTGCGATTGTCGCAACCCCGCGCTGGTCACGCCACAATTGCGGCGATAAGACCCGTCTTTGAGGAGTGACTTAAGAGGCGCCACGGCGTCCTCACCTTCCGCCTGACGCAGGTCCTCACCGGACACGGCTGCTTCGGGAGGTTCCTGTTCAGGATAAGGCGGGAGAAAACACCCGGGTGTCACCATTGTGTGGATCGGCTTGAGGACACGGTGGAGCATACGGTGGAGGTCTGCCCGGCTTGGGCGGAGCAACGCCGTGTCCTCGTGGAGGCGATCGGTGGCGGTGATCTCTCGCGTCCGGCCCTGGTTCAGGCCATGGTACGGAGCGAGAGGAAATGGCAGGCCATCACCTCCTTCTGCGAAGCGGTAATGCTCGCGAAGGAGGAGGCGGAACGCGTGAGGGAGAGGCAAACTTCGCGCCCTCACGACCCTAACCGCCGCAGGAGGAGACGCCCGGGGCGGGAATCGCGAGCCGATTTCCGGCCACCGTAGGCGCGGGCTTGTGGACGGTGAGCAATGGGTAGCTCGCCGTCGGATAAGGACCAAGCCCGGGTCGACGGCGCGTTGTGTTCCACGCGCGCCTCAAAGAGATGTCAGCAGAATTGACGGGGTCCGCTAGGGCCAATGCCTGCCGGGGGTTCGAAGAAAACCGATAGGGAAATCGTCAACAGGGCAACCGAAGGAACACGGGTGGGTTTTAGTCAGTAAAAGTCTGACACGCCCTCCCGCTCCACCCAGAGCGGGAGAAGTTATTTGATAATTTCCCACCCAAAAAAAAAAAAAAGGACCTCATGCTCAGCAGTAGTACTTGCGTTTACTTTTAGCAAATAATTAATGTACAAACCGTTTCTATCACCTGCCAGAAAGAAAAATTATCAACGCTTTTTGTTCTAACCTAACATGATCTACATTGTGTTCAACTGTATCAATCGAAGAATTTAATTTGTTTTTATCTTTTAATTGCTATTAAATTAATTTTTTAATCATGTACACTTGTTTTTCCAGCTCAGAATAGACATTGGCAGAATAGTCGACATCGGCTATGCTTGCCATTTATTAAAAGTAGAATAGAATAGAACGCTTATCATCATACTTGAGGATTGCATCAAATTAGACAGACACCCTTACTTTGTGGTTAGGGAATTTAATGGTTAAAATCATCTAACTAAGATGTCTGACACCGACGGATCTGTCCATAGATGGATGCACATTGCACACGCACTTAGTATTCATCAGCTTATTCGCGTGCAACCTTCCGGTTCAGTCACCTTACCGCGGTTTTGTTGGGTAGATATCACGGTGAGTTCATATAACTCTTTGTTTTTAATACCTTAGTCATAGGATGTATTAGATTGGTATTACTTTAGTGGGGTGGCATTGGTGCAAAATTTTGATAGTGAATTACATGATGAACATTTTGTCCTACCGAAGATACCTACTTTCATTTTGTCAGAGGAACAAAACTCAGTCAAGAAAGTTGAGTAATGAGTATGACTCATTAAATTGCTGGATAAATGCTTCAATAAAGATTACTCTGGAACCAATTAACCAACGAGCGATAATGTTCTAATGCACATTTTATAAGTCATAGTTAAATGACTTACAAAATGTGCGTTGTTACTAAGAAGTTTCTTACTTTATTCCAGCAAATACTCTTCGCACTATGAACAGTAAAATCTATTTCAACTTCTAAACTGTTGCACGACCTAAACAAATGTTTAAAGAATACTTTCTGAGCGCTAACAGGGCAGACGTAGTTGAAGCACGAAATTAAGAGTTGAGTCGCGACTCGGCGCGTTCTCGTGGGAAATTCAGCCAATCACGACGGCGGATTGAGGGGTACGCGGTGACCATACGTGGCTACTTTTTACTGCTACGGTACGTGATTTATGGTTGGTGAAGAATTTTCCTTTTTTTTAGGGATGTGGAAGTTTACGATTGAGTATGAAACGTTGTTTTAGCCTAGTCATAAATAAATACAAAAGGAATAAAGGAGTTTTTTATTTTTAAAGTGAAACTACATCGTCTCAAACTTTTTCGTCTGTGTGTTGCATGTCGCGTGACGGTCGGCCACGGAGTAGGGATAAAGTGAAAGGCGCTCGTCAGAGCAGCCAAGGCCAATATGGCGGCGCCTATAGTTCGCTTAAAAGTTTCACTTTTACCGTGGTTTCATAAAACCACACAATCCCTTTTTTAATACACGACGGGGAAGCTCTTGGCCTAAATATCACCTGATCGTAAGTGATGATCAAGCCGAAGGTGGAAATGAGCTTCACCTGGAATCCTCAACCGAAACTGGCTATCTTATCTCAAACTGCCGAAACACAACAATGCTGTTAACACTTTTGCTATGGCGATTGACTTAGATAAAGTGGTGGTAGCTAGCCAGGTAGAACAAGTCCTACCACCAACCAAACCGAGCAGAAAATTTTGCCCCCACTGGGAATCGAACCCGGGACCTTTGGGTCTGAGACAGGTGGTCTAACCACTAGACCACAGAGGCGGTTGTTTAAATTATGTAGATGTCGGCGATCTTTGTGGGGTAAGACTTGGTAGCAGCTGGTTAAGAGTGGCCGAGGATAATAGGGTAGTTGCCTAGGTAACAAAAAAAGAAATTCTATTTAGTCCGTCTTTCAGATAATAAAAAAAATATTAGACGCATATTTTTTTGCTTTATCATATTTATCAAAAATAACTTAGAAAACACGCAATAAAGTTGGGGAGTGGGGGCTCGCTACGTCACAACGCACTATTAAATCTAGCAAAGCGTGACGTCATGCCACATTTTAACTCAATATATCGCCGTAATCTTTAGATTACGTCAAAAAAGAAAAAATACGTGTTCAATATTTTTTAATAATCTACAAGACGGACAAAAAAACATTTTGGACTCAGACCTTATTACAAATGGCGAACAACTGGTGAGGTTTGTGCGTAGTAATGAACCGCTATAGACTGATGACGACGATGATGACAAAGGTCTCAACGTAGCACTGTGAGTCGTTATTGTTTGAGTACATCTATTTATTTGCAGAAAAATATTTTACTGCTTCAGTCTTTCATATTTTTACAAAACTATCAACAGACAATATCTTACATTTCATTGAGTGTCTCTGTATAAACACCAATATCTGTAACGAGATTTATCTCACACGCTTTCCGCAATTTTGTTCAGAGGTTATGACGTGCGCTTAGTCTTGCAACGTCACCCATACACTTCCCATAACTCTTATCACGTAGGTGTAGGGTATATTTTTGTTTGTGAAAGGTGAAAAGTATGATGGGACCGCAATATGCTCGCTTTACTCGAATGAAATGAGCTGCTACTTTCATGTTATTATACTTCCGCGATGCTTGTAAGTTTGGTATGAACGCATCTGTCTCTGCGATTGTTTTAGAGGTGGAAAAGTTGTCCAAGTTTCTATTATTTATAGTTCTGAGAACTTTGAATGAATAACTATGGCTATAAATTACATTACACTTACAGTCTCAAATATTTTTCTTTCAAAGACGCAGTGTGTTTCAGCGGAAGGTTTTATCATTTATCTTTTATCTTGAAACAATCAAAGAACAGGCAATATTAAATTATTGCCTGTTCTTTGATTGTGTTATCATTACAGTCAACAATTCCTGTTCAAAACACAAGGAAACCAAAACAGTAGTCGGTAACAGTCGCCAAAAAAATCTAAGATCATTTTTACATGCTTCCCCAATCCATTATCACAATTAATAGTAGGCAAATACAAGTTGTCAAAACATCAATAATCACCGTCAAATTCCCGAGGGTAGTCGGATTCCGAAAAACGCCGCGAAAGCTTTTAAAATTAAAATCCATTCATCGGACGCATTTCTTTGTCATTCCCCTTTTAAAAGATAACCACAGATGATCGGGAATTGTCGGAGACGTTCGGGATTCGGATGAAGCGATTTGACGGCTTTTTGAATGATTCCTTTTGAAAAGCCGAAGGGAAATGTGTTTTGTTTGCAAATGGAAGTCTGGTTGAGTTCGTTTTATTAATTTTAAGTTTAATGCGAAAGAGTGGTTGCTTTTTTTTGATAAAGAGCGCTTGAGTATTTTTCTGCATTTAAAACACACGTCGAAGTAGAAAAGACTTAGACAGAGGACAGACCTTTCCAAAACAGCTTAATAATAATTTTCACAGTAAATCAGAAAAGAAAATAACTTAGAAAACCTTTGAATTATATTTTACCTACATACAGTTAAAAAAATAAACATTTACAACTACGCGATATATTATAAAATATATCAGGCCAAAACCAAAAGCCATAAAGATTCGAAATCGAAAAATCTTTGTTCGAATTTCAAATCCCATGCGATTGTCACGTCACAGTCGCTGTGACACTCAGAATTACTGATTGATTATGCATTCGCGTCACACTTGACGGCCGACGGGAAACAATGTAATTCCGATATTTTTGTTTCTGTTGTATTTTTCGATATAACTTTTTGTGATTTTGATATTGTGCACAAAATAGAAATTGGATATTTTTGTGAGAAATCTTTTTAGTTTTGCGTATTAAAAGAACTACTGCAATATTTCAGTCATTGTTACTTAACGATATCTTACCTTTGCCTTCACCATTCATGACGTTTTTAGGGTTCCGTAGTAAACAAGGAACCCTTATAGTTTCGTCATGTCCGTCTGTCTGTCTGTCTGTCTGTTCGCGGTCTAGCTCCGAGACCCTTAGTACTATAAAGCTGTAATTTAGCATATTAATTACGCCGACAAAGTGGTAAAACAAAATTATGAAAAACATTGTTTTTTAGAGTATCTCTCCTACACGTAAAGTGGTGATGTTGATTTTTTAATTTTTTAACCCATGGTGTGGGGTATCATTGGAAAGGTCCTTTAAAAACATTGTGAGTTTGTGAGAACTATTTTTGGATTCAGGGATCCGTTTGCGAAATATTAAGCTTTAAAGTGCTAATTTTTGTTATAGTCAAGTGTCCCCCCCTGCCAGCTAAATGGTTGGTTTTGGATGCGTGAAAAAAATCACAGCAGTAGTTTATATAACGAAATTAAAAGGAAAACTATCACAGCTAAGTAGGCTTTACAAGTTATCGAATAATAATCGACCAACTTAACTTTGCAGTTGCAAAAACATGTTTTCCCATACATTCCGTATGGGAGAACATATTTTTTAACTACAAAGTTAAGTTTGTTTTTGGGATAAATTCATCTCAACTACGGAACCCTTCATTGTGCGTGGTCTGACACGGATTTGGCCGGTTTTTCATTATCTTTTGTGATTCTTCACACTGGTGTTTTTAATCAGCTTCAAAATCTGTAGGCCTCACCTAGTGCATGTTTTGGGTTGCAAAACAAGGCAATTAAAATCCCACAATTTCACAATCAACATCGAATTTCACCACTACACTCAATTCGAAACTTTACTCCCAAAATTGCCCGTATTTAATCCAAAAACCACTAAAGTCATTAGCGAGTGACCCTTCTCATAATAAAACAAGCTTTCATCTTGACACCCGGGCTGCCCCAAAGACCAGGCTGACCACTTTGCGACCCCTGAGATGAGGAGCGAAGATAACACTAAAATGCCCTGCGAGTGTACTGATAATGGTTTGAAGCTGAATGTAACCAAATGTTGCTTAGATATGTCGTGTTGTGGTGTTTGGGTGGTTTATTCGAGATTTATAGATTTGAATTCTAGTTATTTGCGTTTTATAAGAAACTAGCGACAAAATTTTCATATCAGTCAGTAATAGTGTAGCTTTTCTATCAGTGAAAGAATTTTTGTAATCGAATCAGTAGTTCCGAAGATTAACCCCTACATACAAAGTCAAAATTTTTACCTCTTTATAATATTTACAATGTCGCCCATCGGCATGTGACCGCCCGAATTTTTCTGAATATTCATGAAAAATTATCGAAAAATAACTTTAAAAGGGGGGTTTATCTTTAATAACTATCTTTTTATGTTTTGAGTAGCGTTTGCCATATCTCCGATGTGATTGGCTCGATTTGGATTCTGTTTATTATTTCTAAAAGCTTGATAAGTTATTTTATCGGATTAACTAACATTTTTATAAAAATTTGTTAACTATGCAAAAAAAAAAACGGAGGTGAACACATTTTTTTTCAAAAAAAAACAGTTCTTTAAAAAATCTCAAGTGTAAGTTCATAAAGGTAGACCCCTTCTAAAGTTATTTTTCGAAAAAAATTCATGAACTTTCAGAAAAATGCGGGCACTTGCCGATGGGCGACATTATATAGTATAGAATAGAATAGAATTTTTATTTATTCAAGTAACCAAGACTCAACAGGATTGTTAGTAAAACTTACGACTATGTTAGTAAGCAAAGTGTTCAAGTGTGTTGTGGAGTATAGATTGGTTCTTTATAGGTTCCTTACGTCAGTTGATTTTAATAAAAACCTTGGCGAAAAATACACATTTCATAAGATTCACTATGTTTCTTAAGAAGTAGTTATGGGATATTTCATATTTTACCTATTGCTGAATTTAAAACATTACCAAAGCCTGTCACTGTGTTGATTGCCTCGTCGGCTATTACAAAAACACTTTATACCTTAGTTAAACAACAAATCAGATCACGGCAACTAATCCTCGAGATGGATAAGTCCTATGCACAGAAATTACAAAATTGTTTAAACTGATTAAAATTGTTGAACCATAATAGTGTAAACAAGTATAAAACTAGAGCAATAAATCAACGGAATTATAACATAAGAGCTTTTTAAATATTTAGATGTCCTGTCAGGTCAAAAAATTTGGGGTGACTTGCGTAGTGATGTGCAAGACCCACTATCGATGTTTATCATTTAGAAAAGTTATTTCTAATGCAGTAAGTTCACGCTTTAAATTACGAGATTCCTCTAAAGTATGTAATGTTTTTTCATGAGATATCTAGTGTCTATAAGACCTTCATATAAACAGGATATTTACTAAGTCGCATACGATGATATTGGTAATAAATGCACACCAACGACGGTAAATAGTTTACTATAGATGATGCAATCCACGAAGACGCGCCTCACTCCACGATTACTGTACTGTAAGCTGTACTTTAGTACGGAGCGGAGCGGAGTGGGGCGCGTCTTCGTGGATGGCACTATCTATATTTCAATAACTATCAATATTTTTAAGCAAAAGTAATTGTATTAAATTAACATTGCTTCAACGAAAACAAAAATAAATAAATGAGATTTCTTTAGAAACAAGCCATGTGTTCAATGGGACTTTCCATCGGAAAAAATTACGAACTTCCTTAAAAAACTTTCATCCCTTATTTAATTAACCCCTTAAATTTTTTGCAGCAAAATTTAAAAAAAAAATCTAATTAGTGAGCACTTAGATTTTTTTTTTAATTTTCATTACATAACGAACTCTTGTGCAAAATTTCATGCTACTTAACCCCGCGGTTCAGGAGTAAGTTGTCTGTCATTGAATGAATGAATTTAAGATTTATATTAAGTAGAATTCCTGAGCATCAGCTTTACACGTACTTTTTTATTCCTTTCTTCTTGTTTGTTTATATGTGTGTACATAAACTGCTAAATCAATAAAATCTAACGAAAGATATAGAAAGAAAGAAAGAAAGAAAATACATTTATTTAGCACAGACAAAAAGGCACACAACACAACAATTATAACACAAGTAAAAAATAAAAAAGGAAATAAAAACAAAGTGTAAATATGGTTCATCGATACAGTACAGTTGTTTTATGCCCATGACTACCCCTTGATCCCTATTTTAAAGCATGTGGCGCATGGCCACTGAGCCCTTCACCCAAATTGAGTGCTACTTTACTGGTTAATAATACGAAGGACGCCTTTATTATTTTACTGTGTTTGATCTGTGCTCTAATAATGCAAGGATTTTTAGGGCCACTACGCTAGTTTCCCCTATAAACTTTCTTTGGATTTACGAATGATATTTAGATCAAACACAACCTGATACTGGCCTGAAAATTGCAAAAGAATGCTACCCTGACACTTTCACCTTGAGTAGGTTAGTTAAGTTAGTTCTTAGGTACAGTAATAATAGGGTTCTAAATTACTGTAAAGACCGATTATTATGTAGGCGCTAAAACAAATCCTACAGGTATGAGGAACAAGGTAAAGTTCACTCATCCTCTATAGAAAAGGAAGGATCCTCCGACCAGACGGGTGTCGTGTCTGGCGGGAAACTGCCCAACGATTGATGTCAGGGAACTTATATATTATGCTGTTCGAGTGGTGAACTGTAATTGCGCGATGCAGGCTTTGTGTGACGTCAGGATTTTTGTGTGATGTCAGGCCTTTGATGCGTAGGTAGTTCGCATGTGACGAAGTAGATGCCGCCACACCTTATTACATTTTTTTTATACTTAACTCATCTTTTACTACTTCTAAAATTAGTAGAAGCCTTTATCACCTTGCACATCGACTAGAAAAATCAGGAAAGATCAAGAGTTTGCGAGCCCACAATACTAAATACAGGTGCGAGTCGCTTCTAGTTTATAAAACACACAAAAAGGCAGAAGTATACCAATAGTACACCCACATTTCGCCAGTTATGTTTAAGTCCCATGTAATAGGGGGCGAGCCTATTGCCATCGATCGGGCACAAATCTAGGCACCGGGCTGCTACTGAGAAATTCCAGATGGAAAAACCCAATAACACTTTGCCCGACCCGGGAATCGACCCAGGACCTCATACTCAGCAGTAGTGCTTGCGACCACTAGACCAACGAGGCAGTAGTTTATAAACTTAGTCAATATAATACCTACCTAAACAAAACTAGCTGACATATGGAACACAAACCAACAAATGTGACACCACACACTATTATCTAAAAATCTCTATCCAAATAGCCAATTAAAATCCAAAAATTCAAGCGACAACTGTTTGTCTTGTTAGCAATATTTTTAATTGAGACAGACCCTACACGCGCTGTCAAACAATAGTTTTGTAAACCATTTTGTGAAGACCTCTGTTGGTACCGAACAACTCAATAGTAGATATTCACGATACGAAAAGGTTACGCAATTTTCAAATACATTATTTTCTCACAGAGCGGGCTGAAGTTATCTTCTTAAACTGACAATTCGTTTATTAATGTTGGCACTAAGTTGTCAGAAGTATAAGAGCACACGCGCATTCGAACACGATGCAAGTTAAAATATCCGAATCATTAAAGGGATGTGGTAGGTATACCTAAAAGTTGGGGGGTCAAGTTATGATGGTTTTTGTATGAGGTCATTGTTTACTCGAACAGGGCAAATAATTAAGAATGTTCATTGGTTTTGTCAACACAATCTATGGAGCCGGCGCAGTATGATTGCGGTGGGATTCGATTGTTTGATCTCTTTACACATTGCGCTGAAGTTTATTGGTTCTGTCGCAGATTGGTGTTTACCCCTTTATTTTTGACGTAAAGAATTGGAAGGTAAATAACGAGCTATTTTAGTTCTATGTAGTATTTCTAATAAACAGTTTCATTTCCAGAAAGTTCTACCACCTACTACTTTCCAATAATAGTTGTTAGGAAACAGTAGGAAAGTTATCTGCCATTTTGTCTATTCTTCCAAATTCAAATGTCATTTATTCAAAGTAGGCTGAGAATCAGCACTTTTCGAACGTCAAAATTACTTAAGACAGTCCCCCAAAAACGCCCACCCTTCACCACTTCCTAGTGCTTTAGCTAGGAAGAAGAAACCGCCTACAAATACACGCTTGAAAAACTGTTTTCAAATCGCTATCAAAAGGACCAGTTTTTAGGGTTCCGTAGTAAACAAGGAACCCTTATAGTTTCGCCATGTCCGTTTGTCTGTCTGTCCGCGGCTTAGCTCAGAGACGCTTAGTACTAGAAAGCTGTACTAGACGTTAAGTGAGGATGATTTTTTTTTCTCTCAATAATCCCATAGTGTGGGGTGTCGTTAAAAAGGTCTCTCAAAAATATTGTGAGTTTGCTATTTAATAACCATTTTTGGATTTAGGGATCTGTTTTCGAAATATTAAGCTTTAAAGTGCTAATTTTTGTTAGTCATGTGTCCCCCCCCCCCTGCAAACTTATTGGTTGGTTTTGAGTATGTGAAAAAATTCACGGCAGTAGCATATATAACGAAATTAAAAGGATAACTATCAGAGCTAAGTAGGCTTTACAAGTTAACGAGTAATAATCGACCATTTGCGGTTGCAAAAACATGTTCTCCCATACATTCTGTATGGGAGAACATGTTTTTCAACAACAAAGTTAAGTTTGTTTTTGTGATAAATTCATCCCAACTACGGAACCCTTCATTGTGCGTGGTCCGACACGCACTTGGCCGGTTTTTTTTAAATAAATAATTGAAATTTGTATTTTGGATCTTTTGTTATCAAAATCAAAACCGCTCTCACTTCTGTTAGTTTAGTGTAAACCTATAAAAACTTTTTACAAAAAAAAAAGACATCCGACTTCCAAAAAAAAACACTACAAAGTGAAAAATAACTTTAATTTCGGAAGTCGGTGTCTTGGGTTTTGTATTTTCGTTTTTTGCCACCGACTTCCGAAATTAAAGTTATTTTTCACTTTGTATTGTTTTTTTTGGAAGTCGGATGTTTTTTTTTTGTGAAAAGTTTTTATTTTTCACTTTTTAGTTGTGATACCTACCCCACACACATTCAAATACCACTACCTGCTACCAGTGACAGGAACTTATCATATCATCTACATACAAAGTGCGAAAAAAATACGTATTTTGTAGCTAACTCAAAAACTACCCAAGCAAAGTTAATAAAATTTATATGGGAACAATTTGGGAGCATACCCTTTCAAACAAAAAAATAATTTTCAAAATCGGTCCACAAATGACGGAGAAATCGGTGGACATACAAAAAAAAAAAAACATACGCGACGAACATATAACCTCCTCCTTTTTGGAAGTCGGTTAAAAAGAACATATGTGAGAAATTAAATAAATTAGATTCACGATCGATCAGAATTTTTTGTGCCTTACTGTTTATAACATATTGCCAACAGAAATTTATAGAACACGTTATAAACCCATCATCCGCAACAATTGGAAGCTACAACAAATATTCCCTTAACACACACATTAACCTTCCTTCTACCGACGCAATTTCTTTTCCGAAAGGATTCTTCCGGGAGTCCGGGGGACTTATTCATTCTCTTATTAGGCCGTGTTTGTTTTGTCCGGGACATCGTAGGGAGCTTCTGGGGTCATTATACGCGTGTCATGTGATGCGTGAAATTATTTCGTACTTTACACAGTGACGCGGTGCGTGCGCGCCGGTGCTAAGGGGCGGCGGAATAGGGTTGATGGGACGCGTGGAGATTTTGTGTTGAGAGCATTATATCTTTCTTTGGACGGATAAAAGTTACAAAATTAGAAAACACACATTTAAGACGAACATAAACCGATATCCCTTGCGAGATTTCTAAGTCTAAACATTTTTGGTGTCTTGTGTAAATATTAATTAAAACCGTGTCAGGTTTTTTTATACGTAATAGTTTTTCAGAATTTAAAAGCCCTTGCCTACCACACGACAATTTAAAATTAAAATACTAAAATTATGATCGTATCCATGCATTTCTACAACCCTAGTCCCGCTACCGACTCCAGCCGATAACGACTCGGTATAAAATGAAGTTGTAATACAATACATCTGCTACAAAGTCGCGGCACATTGACGAATTGTTCTGCGATACAAATGCCATTAACTATTGTACAATAAGATGTTTATAGCACTAGTGTGGAGTTAATGAGGCGAGCAGAAACTGGATTAGATTCAAGTGTAGAGGTTGAATTGTTGATACAACTGTCTGAAAACTTCCGTTGGTTGAATGTATTGAATCTGAAAATTAAGAGTTTTAATAAGAATATCTGGATGACAATTTGAACGACGTTTTCTAAAAATGAAACTTAGCTAAATCGATTTATCGCCCCCGAAACCTCCTGCATATTAAATTACATGAAAATCGTTATAGCCGTTTCAATAACAAATACAAGAATTGCTCGTTTAGAGGTATTAGATAATTATTAATAATGGAGAGGAGCCCGTGGTTAAGTAATAACAGCCGCACGGGTTGATCCATTAGGTTAAGCTACGCTTGCCGGGGATGGTCCGTAGATGGGTGACCATCTTTACATACGGAGACTCCTCCGTGCCTCGGAAAGCACGTTAAGCCGTTGCACCGGCTGTCATTCGTGAATCTTTGACAGTCGTTACAGGTCGTCAGAAGCCCGAAAGTCTGACAACCAGTCTTACCAAGGGGTATCGTATTATCCAGTTACTAGATTGTGGAGGTCAGATAGGCAGTCGCTCCATGTAAAATACCGGTATTCAGCTGCATCCGGTTAGACTGGAAGCCGACCTCAATATAGTTGGGAAAAGGCTAGGCAGATTGATTGATAATGTTTTACTTATTTGATAAAGGTTGCTCAAGATAGAGATGTGGATGTAACGAAAGCTATAGTGCATCACTCTCATGGTCTGCAATTAGGGCATTGATGGACGATCGTGAAAATGTGGACCGAGGCAAAGCCAAAGCACACTATGTGAGTCCATCCTCCTGGTTGCGGCCAAGGCTTGTATAGTATTTTTCTCAAACAATGCGCAGAAATTCAAACTAAGTAAATTAAATATAAATTCCAGAATCAATAACGAACAAAGAAATATTTTATGCGCCAATATGTTCATTTGTTTCTTCTTTACTTTAAATAGCTCTATTTGCTAAGCCAGTTCGAAAATTAAATAAAATCTTTGATAACTTACCTCCTTGGTTGCCATGGGTCGAAGTAAAAAGTAGGTACGTTCCATTTTTAAATAACACGACAGGTATGAGTGTTCATAGTAATTTATTTGGCCGCTAAACATGACAGATATGGATTTTCATACAAACATTGCCGGCCACCTACTCGCTTGTTTTTGACCAGTACAGCAATTTCGATTTACTTATCTCAAAGAAGGTTGTCAAAATAGTGTTTGAATTTCTAAGCATGTTTAAAAAAACACTAAAACAGTAGGTTTTAAAGTAACTACACGCAAAACGTCTGACAACTTTGGCCATAATAATAGTGTGACTCTTAATAAATCTCGTACCTATCTATAGGTAATCATCATAGATGGACATACCTACTCTTTAGATTCAGTCTTTTTCCTTTCGTGTGAGTAGTGACTAACCTGCTGTCAGAGTTATAAAGCAACCCATGGGCCTCTCACTTGGCTTCACATGCCGTCGAGAAATATCTCTCAGGCATGCCGTTTTCCTCACGATGTTTTCCTTCACCGTTTTTGAAGCAAGTGATAATTATACAATACATGAATCCGAAAAGTCAGAGGTGCGTGCCTCGGGTTCGAACTCGAGACCTATGACTTGGCAGTCCGACGGTCACAACATTATCACTGTTATTAGTTTGTTTCTTCAGAATGATCTCTCGCACAGAAGTAGATAGATAGTTATTTCTAACCAACACAAAAGAAAACAGGCTTAAAACCTAAGGATTTGGATAAACAAGAGAAACAAATTCAATGTGACTCTTTCCTATCAAAATACCTTTAGTAAACATGTTTTACTTTTTACTAAGAAGCTTGTCTCATCTCGTCTTGAATCTCATTTGTGGGGCGTAATAAATTAAATTCACATAGAGGTGTGGAATAAACTGGATGTTTCTTAAATAAGTGACATTCTAAATAAGAGGGGACTACCTTTGTTATGGGAACTAAGTGATTATATATAAAACAAATACAAAGAAGAGCTGACTGAGATAAAGTACATCGACCGGTATGGAAAACTAGTCTTGTGAAACTTTTGTACTGATATGGTCGCGCTCAAGTATAGCTGCAGCTGGTTAGACTGGAAGCCAATCAACATAGTTGAGACAAGACTAGGCAGACGGTGATGATCACACTAAAGTAGTTAATAAGCACAGTAAACAATTAATACCATTACTTTTATAAAAACTTAGATAAGTAGGTAGGTAAGCTATAGCTGAAACCCTGTAGGTACAAATTAACTTTCCACTCCTCTTGCTCAAAAAGGCCGTCATTGTAGAGTACCAGAGCGGGGAAAAAATTGCATTTCTTGCTCTAGGGGAAAAAGTATTTTTTTTTAATTTTTGTCTTTTCCAATGAGCCTATACTAAAAAGTCTTTATTATTTTGTAGAATAATCATGAGTATGGACTCGACTTATTACTGGTTGGTAAAAGAAGAACATTTTATTTTTGAAAATGGAACTAAATGCGGCTATCTCTTCGGTAGAATGCGTACATTGCGTTGTGGCTACAGAAGAAATAAAAAAGGCATTGGCGCGAAATCTTTAGATTTTTTTTCTAATTACGAATTGAATTGGTGACCGTAATATAATTTACAACAGTGAAAATGTCATTATCTAGTGAGAACATCTTCACAGAGGACTGAAATTAAATTCCCGGAAAAAACATCTCGTTAAATATCCAGAATTGTACTAATTGTACATTTAAATAAAATAAACAATTTAATATTGTATTGGATTATTTTATTTTCTCGCAATCGTAGTGAAAAGTAGAGTGTAACACACGGCGCTAAAACCCATTATAACTCTGTTTCTATTTACTCCCTCGCTAAAGCTCGGGAGTAAAACTACCTCGTTACAATGGGTTATTTTAGCCCCTCGTATAACAATCTACTATTAATTTATGGGTAGGAGATTTTTACAAGCAACTTTTGTTAAGAACTAAACAACTAACAAAAGTATATGTTGCACTCCCTCTTCACAAACGAATCAAATCTATTAAAAACACGTAAAAATGCATTTATCTTAAGACTCTTAACATGATAAAGGAATTCCGGAAAATCTCCTAAAAATGTTGAAGAGGGGAATAAATCTGATAAGTGAGTTTGTTTATGTGAAAGAATTTCAATTTGAACGCGTACTCCGCCTGTCACACGGCGTTACACGCAACGAGATATTAATGATTGCCGAGAATACGTGCTTACACCTGACATCCCTCCTTTTAAAGGTTTTCAGTATGAATAGCGGGATTTCTGGGTGCTTAAATTCTTGCTAAAAAAGGGCTAAAAGTATTCTTATACTTTCGTGTTTTATTAGTCTAATCCTTGATTTAATGTTAGCTGTTTTTTTTTTGTTGGCCTACACTGTTTCACCGCTGAGCAAAGGCCTCCCCCAAATCCTTCCATGCATCCTTTTCCAGGGCCACCTCCATCCAACCCTTGCAGTACGCGTCTAGGTCGTCTCGCCACCTCTTCCTGGGCCGACCTCGGCGCCGCCGTCCATCCTCAGGCTGTTAATCCTCAGATTATCACACATTATTATTATTACAGCTAACATCAATAAAGTCTACACACGAACCCACCGTGTGTAGAAGAACATTTAAAAAATACGTCTGTTTCGCAATTCATAAGTAGATCAGAAAATCCTTTACAAAATCTTAGGTCTTCTTAAATTACGATAGCAAATCTTAGATTCGATTATGTGAGGAATTCAGTTCAATCCTTACACTCGAGTTTAAAAGGCTCTTTTTGTTGTACAGCTAAGTATTCGCCAATTTCGAACTCATCCAGCAAGAAACATCCGAACATATTCTCCTAAATTCAACCCATTACATTTTCTACAGCTACACCCCAAATCGCTAAATATCTTAATTTCATCCTACATTGAACACGTAAACCAACAATGGAACAAGTAGAAATTAAATTTATTGCTTGTCAAATATCACTTGTCGCTTTTGTAGCTCTGTTGTAGTGCGGAGTTAGTGGTAATAGGGACAACACATGGTATGGTGCAGTCAAAGGGGTAGGGAATAAATGTGATAGAATTATGATTGCTCGTTAAAGGGTATTGAAAGAAATTGTTTAGTAAAATGGTGGTGTTATTGCATTGATACTGTTATAACCCGATTTTTATAACTGTGCGCCTGTCAACTTCAAAATATTGCAGTGTATGTGGTTTAAATAATAACAATAAAAAATTAACTATTAATAAGACCGAGCTGTGGAGACGACACGAGTTGTGTAGACCGTATTTAGAGGCGTCGGGCACTGAGGAGGTAACCGGGCGGGTGAATTCAATACTAACAACTTACGATTTTGACAGCTCCAAGTGCACAGTTATAAAAATCGTGTTATATGGAAATATAGATTTGGTCCGTGACTTCGGTGGCGTGATCCTTATGGACGTTTTAACTTCGATCAAAAGTAGTATTTTCAAATTTTGTTTCGAAAATTGAAAATCAACGCTTCAGATACGAAGGAAAAGTTAAGCTTACTTATAACATGAAAACGTTTCTTTGAATACAGTTGTTGCGTCGGTGCGTGGTATATACGTAGTGTTATTATGACTGTCATTCATTTAATTATAAAGTAAGTAAATAAGATCGTCTTATGAAAGAAACACAATATTCTATAAAACACTCCACCGCAAACCCTCCAAAAATAAAGGCCATTCTCTAAAAAACCTTTTAACAAAGCGCTGTCCTTTCACACCTTTCCATCACGCCGTCCATCACGAACTTTCAAAACAGCTACTATTCAAAACTGCCACTAAAACGCAATTTGGTATACTTTAAAACTCGTATGGAAGGCGCATGGCTTCCCCTAGAAGTGCTAAGTCGTGTTGAGACTGGCGTATTCCCAGGGACACGGCGCTTATCCATCAATATATCTTTTGCATACCATGCGTTCGTAGTTTTATGTTGTGTAGCTAAGTTTATGTGTGCTATACTCAGGTAGGTACATTTGGCATACGGTTTGATACTATATTAGTTTTGATACTTATATAAGGTATAGATTAGAAAGACATTTTTTATATAACATATGTAAAAAGACGCTTAAACGAAGCCGAGAGTCCATGATACCTACTCCTCGTCATTGAAATATTTTTTTTGTATTGCGAGGTAATTGTGTAACACACTAATAGTAGCAATGGCTTTCATTTTGACAGTTTAACAACATTCATTGCGTTATCTACGTTGTTGAGCAGACAAATTTTTCGAGCATATGAAGCAATGTATTAGCAATATCCTTCAAAATGATTCAGATTGTAATTGATAATGTTATGAAATTAGGGTGCTGGATCATACCTAGGATTCTGGTTACGGAGATATTGAAGGTCAAAGTTCCAACTTTTTTTTTACGAAAACACGTTTTAATTATTATAACTTAATATTTTATTTGGGACACGTACAGGAAATACAAACAGTAATAACAACTAAAAAGGAGCATCTAAAACCAACAAAAAAATCGATTTACCGAAAGGAAAAAAAATTATTAACGACCTGTGCGAGGCCAAAAAGACTCCTATCCCGCGATATTTAAAAAATAAATACCTTTAAATTGATTTTAAATCCCCCACAACTCCTATACAATTGCATGCACCCATATACACAATGTTTTCCGTGCAATACATTGCGCGCTGCCGTAAACAGCGATTTTTCACACCAAAAATAAAAGTCGTTTCCCAGCAATAATTTTTACTCAATGTTACTTAATTTCATGTACAAAATGCGTAGATAATGGCTATGTGATAGGTCTGTTGACACCCTGTATTATTAGGCTTTCTCAAAGGTACTTATGACAAAGGTAATAGAAAACGACCGTAAGTGATGATGATTTGGATAAGAACCAATGAAGACCTTTTCATTCTTTTATCGTTTTAAAGATGATTAGTTTCTCAATACAGGGAGGCAGGGACATCGACGCAAAAACTGTTACTATGGATTCAGGTAAATCAGCAAATTAAAAAAAAAAAATACGCAGAGGGGCGTAATTTTTTTTTTTAATTTGCTATTCCATACATTTAAAAGACCGCTTAGGTATTGCAGTTTTCTAGGAAACAGCTGTTTTTTTTAAATAACCGACGAAAAATTTCAACGCATGTAACTACTAAATCCATGGTAATCGTTTTCGCGTCGATGTCCCTGCCACCCTGTATAATTATCGCAAGCAACATGAAGTATGTATTAAGCAGTACGAATACAGGAGTTTGTGGCTCATTTTCATGCAAAAGTTAGGTAATATAACATCACGCCTGTACCTATTCCCCGAAGGGTTAGGCGGAGTTGTACCATTTGTACACCCATATTTCGCCAGTTACGTTTGAGTCCCATGTGGTGAGCCTATTGCCAAGTTAGGTAACTAACTGAAATATCCCAGAAGCTATCGTTTCTTCAGATAAAACTCAGCAACTTAGCAAATCCTCTTGTTTAATCCCAGAAAGCCGTGAAAATGAGACATTTTCGGTGTTTCATTTCCCATTTCCCGGAAAATTGAGAGCCGCGTAGTCGTACATAAAGAAACAGTTATTACACTGAAAATCCATAAACACTGAATGTTAACTCACGAAGTATAATTTAAAATTCCATTTCAATCAACTCGCTATATAAACAAGGTAATTCGTTGGACCATAAATTCGCAATTACGTCACTGGCGAACGACGTTCAAAATTACCTATTTCCAACATTTTTTTTCCATCCAACTCCCTGTAGGCATCGAAAACTGGGTAGGTGTGGTCGGACTAAGAGAAATCGTTTCCATTGGTCGCCGGTGAACACACCCACTGCTGTAACAAAAAGGAACATCGGCTCTGAACGGGACTAGTCCCTAAACGGCGAGCCTTGAGAATTTCTCTCTCCCTTTCTCAAGTCGTTGTGTTCTGTTTCAGGACGGTGCCCACTGAAACTGAGTTCGCGTCGAGGTCCCACGAGCATTGTATAGCGCCATCTCTGTGAATATGGCTGAACTACGTGGACAAAGTTTCAACAAGATGGCGCCGATAGTCGCACCGAAAGGACTTTTGGGACGAGGAAAAGTTGTTAACTTTGTTACAAAAGAGTGGAAGGTTTTACTTTCAAGTTCTAAAATAGATAAGTACCTATTGTTAAATTACTTTTGTTTCAACAGTGTTTTGTTTCTTTAACATCGTTGTACACTTTTTTTAAATATTTTCTTGTACCAAACCTTTTACTGTTTTCATTTGTTAATTTTAATGAATCAGTAAAACATTTATTAGTAAAAAAATGATTTCTCAACAGAAAAATAAAAACTAAGTAGGTGTGGAAATATGCGGTAATTAAATGAATTATTTCGGTCACTGATCTACTTGTAAAGAACTGTGATCGAGCACTGGATACCGATACAGGAACGCCGTGAACGTGCCAATGGCTTTTGCATATTTACTGGTGGTAGGTTCGTTTCTCGCACAGAACCAAAAAATTTGTATAGCTTACGGATGTAGTTTTTCCGGATCGGTGTATTTGTGCGATTTAGGACTGTATACAGAAACAATTCATGTGTTAGCTGAAATAAAAAAAAATTCACGAAATGTACAACCGACTTCCAAACTACAAAGTGAAAAATAACTTTAATTTCGGAAGTCGGTGTCTTTGGATCAGTATTTTAGTTTTTTGATTACAGCCTAATGTCAACTGCTCATCAAAAATACCCAAATCGCTTTAGGTGTGGCTATAATATTTGAATAGTTCCCTCGATTTCTCCAAGATCCCATCATCAGATTGTGATCAAACGACAATAGGATCAATTTGAAAGTATACCCTTGCAAACAAAAAAAGATTTTTCAAATCGGTCCAGCCGTCTTCGAGAAATCAGGGAACATAAATAAAAAGATTTTTTTTAATCCGACGAACCGACTTCAAAAAAAAAAGGAGGTTCTCAACCTCCTCTTTTTTTTAAGTCGGTTAAAAATTCTTAGAAACTTTATTACCTACCTACTAAGCTACACAGCTAACAGTGAAAAGTATATAAATACAGACAATTATTTAAAAGATGAACTCGATAAATAATAATAGCGGCCATAAAATGCGAAATCGATCTCTTGTAAGTAGCTTATCAATTTATAAGGGTGGCTTAGCGTCCTACGCACTAGGTGCTTATCTGTGGTACCTACCTACCAACTTACCGATTTTAAAAATATTAAGTCGTGCTATTAATTAATTAATAAGTATACTAAAGTTTGTAGAAAAATCTAACTTCGTGTAACGTCATTTTAATTTGAATGAGCTTTTTTTCTTTTGTTTTGGTTTTAGATTTCCGTAGCAGAAAATTACATTGAACTGATGTGTAAAGTTAACCTATCACGTGTGTGTCATATATCAGTGTACATTTATCATTCCTATGTTCAGCAGTTTTGTAATACAGCTGCAGCAACTTAAGCTGGTTTACTGGCAGGTTTGTTAGTCGTTGTGTGTGTAGATACTGTATTTGGTCTGACAATAACGATTTTTTTCATGGATTTAACAAAATCCCGCTACGTATAAAACTTTAGAAAGCAAGATTGCCAGACTGGTTGAGCCAAGATTTCATACCAAATGTTCGAAATAAGGGATCAAGTTATACTGTTTGTTACGCCTTCTACGCAACCGCGCTACGAAAGTGCGTAGCGCTGGCGCTACGTAGAACTAAATTTAATCGAAATTAAACGTTTTCTTTTTTTAATATATTCAAGTAGGCCCATAAGTCTAGTAGATATATTGTCAGTCTTTTTACTCGAGCGGCCTGTGGGTTCGGTATACGCAACGTGCCTACAACGCCCTGCGTATTCAGTATAATAATGCGTTCAGAATGCTGTTGGGGTTGCCGCGGCATTGTAGTGCGTCGCAAATGTTCGCAAATGCGCGCGTAGACGGTTTCCACGCTATAGTGCGTAAGAAAGTGGCGTCATTATTCCATAGACTGCGCGGTAGCTCCAACACCATTTTGCAAATGATTGCATCCCGACATGACTGTCCCATACAGGCACACTGGGTGGGAATAGTTACAGGGAAATTGTAAATATATATTAGATTATGTACCTACTAACATAGATCTTAAGAAAATTGTTACTAACACATTATATGGACTCTGTCCGAAATAAATGAATAATAATAATAATAATAACTAAAAGAACTGAAAAAAAAAGTTTTTTATGTAATTTGAAACTATGTTTTTTTTTTGTGAGATTGAAATAATATTGCAATCAAAATTCTTGGTCAACAGACTGATGTTCATGTAGTAGGTAAGTTGGTACTTACACGCAAGGAAGATTCTGCACTCCATTTCCTTGACCTATTTGGAACAGAATCTAGGAATCTAACGGTGGCTCCTCCATAAAAACTGCCTCCAAAAAAGATACCATACTTTATTTCACGAGGGAAGCTCACGATTTCAGCACTCCTAACCAACATTTTCACACAAAAACTTTTCACAATATTAAAGACAAACAGTCTTTAATATAACCGTGCGAAATTGCGTTGTAAGTCACAATATATCGGTAATAGCTAATTAGTCGTAATCCTATAATCGGTCAGGTTAGAAAATTACCCACTCGGGTCCTATTTGCGGTGGCCGCGATTAGGCCCATAAAACTCAGTGCGATCTTGATAAGGGACGCGCGAATCGGCAACGTATACTGTGTGAAGTGCCAGTGTAATAAACATTCGTTTGAATTTATTGTCTAACTGTTGCAGATTAGGTAGGATATGTAGGTAGTGTGTGTATGCTGTTAGCTAGATTGTGTAATGTTTTCTATGTGTAAATAATTTCGTAAATTCTTTAGGGTTCTACAAAAATTTAACAAATGCTTTGGGTTTTTCAAGTTTTTAATGGACTGACAATAGCGAAATAAATTAGGTGACAAAAAAAAAATTAGACCAGCAGCCTTCTTCCTGCAATTAAAACATTACTGCAATCCATCATCCGAAAATCTAAATTATACATTTTGTACCTGGGCGACCAAGCTTTGCCTTGGTGAAAATAGAGAATGCTCATTTAGTAGTATAGGATAGTTCATACTAATTCCATATGTAGTACATACTAATTCCATGCTGCCATGTCATTATTCTAAGGTAGCCATCTTGTTCTATACTTTGGGCAACGGAGCTCTGCTCGCGGAAAATACGGACAAAACGAATTTTCTCAGATATGAGACCTAGCTAGATCGATTTTCGCCAACTATACTACAACTTTCATCGAAATCGTAAGAGCCGTTTTCGAGAACGGGATTACAAATATATAAGTACATATATTTTTATACAAATATTGCTCATTTAATAGTATATGATAGGATATCTCTAATGTGTCTCTGTAAAATTTTGTAGGAACATAATTGTATTGTGTTGTAATGTTTGTATTGTTGTGGTTCTACATAATATAGAGTATTCTATTCTATTATACTCTATTTTATATTTTGTTTAATAATCTGTTGGAGTAATCAGATATCAATATCAAACAAGAAATGGAAGTCAGAGTTAAGTTGTCAACATTTCGGAATTCGGTAAGCATTTTTGTTATGGCTCCAAAAATTTATAATAAATTACCAAAATGCATAAGAAGTGTAGAAAATGTTGGCCAATTTAAAAGAAAATTATTTTTATTTCTAGTAGACAAGACCTATTTATTACTCCATAGAAGATTTTTTAAATGATAATATAAATTAACGGCTATTGACATTTTATTTTTATTCTTTGACATTTATCTACATTACATTATATTAGAAATTGACTTAGACTTTTGAAGTAATTTATTTAATCTTAATTAATTTTTTTGATTATTATAATTGCATGTTATAAGTATTTATTAAAATAACAAATTATTTGTATACCAATTGCATTGGTAGAACATTGAGATCACGCTAAAATGTATATTTTTAAGACCTTTCTGTACCCCTATGTTCACAAATAAAGTTTGATTTGATTTGATTTGATTTGATTTAACATTATTTATTTATTTAATACTTCTAGCACAGAAATATACAGAGGACTTTTCTACCAGTCAACCTTTGGGTGATACAGAGACAAACATGGGGGCAATTATGAAAAATTGAGGAATAAAAATTTATTTAAATAATTATAAAGATACACATATCGCACCCCTAGATGAAGACTCCGGTAACTCAAAAAACCTCATTTTTCAGAAATGACGAAAAACTGTTTTTAGTATATTTAGGAAAGATATCAAAAATCTATTGAGACATTCATAGAGGAGTATATGTAATTTTTGAGAGAGGTAACGTTGAATTTGCTTGTTTTTATTTTGTCTGTTAAAACCCTGGAAAATATCGAGATTTTTAGTTACTCTAGTTTTGCAGCTGTAAGCAAATTAAGTAAAGCTGCGTTTAGCGCTATCTTTTAACAGCAGTTGAAGGTATTGTAACGCGAGTTATATCTATTTGTAGGTATTCGAGTCAGGAATTCGAAACAGCCACTAACTTGAAATGCGTACTTTTTGAGTTACCGGAGTCTTCATCTAGGGGTGCGATATACCTATAACAAACTATAAATATAATATTTATACCTAATTTCACACACCACACACCACATTCGTAACGTGTCGAGGTACCATAAAGTGTCTGAAGTAACTATCCTCAACTCAATGCGAAAATTAAATAGCCTCTCTCCATAAATACATAGCTCATCATATTCATATGCCCAACTGTTTATAACTATTCCGGAGTTTATTTAGACTCGGCGTAAAATGTTAGACACCTCACGTCCGAGTTGTAAATTTTTCGCTAACTACCTTGAAATTCCGCATGATTTTTAGTCAAACTTTCGTATGCTAGGCTCCACCGAGACGTCACTTCCCAATTTGTGTTCAGGTTTTAACGTGTACCTATGCATATTCAAATAGTTTATGTTTTGGGTAATGCTTTATTTAGCTACTAGCAATAAGAGCAGTTTAAAAAGTCGATAATTTTTTTTTACTTTTTCCTCTACTAAATTATATTGTAGTTGGATTAGGTTAGGTTAGGTAAAAGTATGATTCGGGAACCTTAGAAGGCGCACAAGATCTCATGATTCCCGGTGCAAGTGTGGAACGGTAGCACCGGGGTGGTTTTTAGTCAGTAGGAGTCTGACAGACCCCTTCGCCCACCCCAGGGCGGAGGACATCCATGAGGATTTACCACACCGAAACAAAAAAAAAATACAGTGGCACTCCGGGAGTGCCGACAGAAGTGAAAACTTAAAAAAAAAATCGGCACCGCGGTAATCAACGCGTTGATGTCTTTTACTCCACGCACCACAGCAATCAACGCGTTGATGTCTTTTACTCCACGGTGTCGGTAAATTGCGTTACAGTGTCGCGAAATCAATGGTTTAGTCCCATCTCAAAAATGCCTAACGCGTCTAATGAAGTTTTCACTTCAAAAAATATTTAAGTATCATGACGCTTTATGTCCCGAAGCAATAGTTTTTATCCCTATCCTTGTATCACAACTGGCTATAATTTTCGTTATTCCGATTTCTTTCCAAAATATAATGCGTCAGAAATAAGAACACGGACGTCAGTGGGTCTCCAAAAAAAACAAAATTTAGTGCGACCCACTCTGAAAGTTCTATTATTCTAGGCAATTACATACTTTTATCTAGTCATCTCTATTAATGGTCATCTATAGGCAATTAGTTTACAAATTGCTGATCGTAAAAGGCGGTCTGCTAATTTCACAATTTGTTTCAGAAAGAGTGCTTGATTCCAGAACATATTATATTTATTTTTCTATACCATTTTTTGTCAATACTATCCAGCATCCACATACATATATGTACAATCGAAACGTAAACAGTATGTGTACAAGCAACGTCAGTGGGACGCACAAAACAAAGTGCCACAATTAAGTGCGACCCGCTCCGTCGGAGTTCAACAGTTTTTCCCTCGTAATTCTATTACATTATTAACTTACACCGTGTTAAGGAAGTAGGGATGGATTTGGAGATTGTTCTTGTCGATAAGAGAGTATCGATGGTTTTGAGAAGGTGTCGTGGCAAAGAAAACCTAAGAATGAATCATGTGTAGCTACGGTGAGGGAAGTTCGAAACGCACCCGTTATAAGAAGATTTGATGCTATTCCAACTGACAATATATTTAGCTAGTACTATTTGTATTTTTCCCTTTTTCAGATCGTATGTTTAGCATACATGGCATGCATCACTGACAAAGCGAACTTTATGGAAAAAGAACTCGAAACGACTTTTCATTTATTTATTTAACCATTTATGTACACACAAATAATACACAGACAAGACAAAAGGAACAGAAAAATACGTACAAAGGTGATGGAGGTGGTTGGAGGTGTTTTTTTTTAAAGAATTGCTGTATTTATCATTAATTAATTAACTTAATGACACTTACTTATCTTTGTGTCACTTCAATGCAATTTTTTTACAAGTCCCTTCCTCAATAATAACTCACCTGCGATGAAAATTGCCACTATACAATTTTCATCGATATCGATACTCGCCACCCAACCCAGCCCCATCTCCACAAAGTGTACGGCGGTCGCTCGTCGCGTTCACAAAGATCGCTAGCTGAAAACTTTTAATACTTTAACTTGACTTTCACTCAATTTCGCTTAACGCCTCCGTTGACACGGCTCGATGCCGCTGCGATATCGCCTTATAACTGTTTTACTATAGCATTATGGTACAAACTTGGTCTTGAGATTTTAGAAGTTCCTTTATGAGGTTGAAAGGACTTTGTTTTCATTATTAAATTTTTATGGGTTCGTTTTTTGCAGTGACGAAGTTTGTGTTGAAGTTTTTTGGATTTTTACTGTCAAATGTTTACGAAAAAAAGTCCTCACAAATTTCTGGGCCACGAAATCTGTACGTATTCAGTAAGAGACTTTACAAAAACAGTTCTGAGACAGTGGAAAGCTAACAGCAAATTTTAATATAACCCAAACCACTAAACATTCCCAATCGAATCCGAACTAAATAAAATACACAAATAGATGGCTCCCCAAAAAAAATTGCAAAAGGAGAAACAAAATAAAACCCCATCACGACACGACAAATTGATGTCATCCATCCCTCTCTTACTAACAGTCGCAACATATCACTCGACGCACGTCCTCGGCATTTTTCCTCTATATATTATTAATACATAAGTACAATCCGATGCACCGTTCCCCCTTCCGGGTGATGTATAGCTCTGTCCTTTTCTATATTGTTGGGTCTAGTTTTCCCAAGCGACCGAACCCCGAGGGTAAAACTCCCTAGGGTCGGTATTGACTCTACTGTAGAAGGAAAGTTATCTGTACACCTATTGTCGACCACCCCCTCTCCCCCACACCAGTTTTCAGCCCGTTCCACCCTCGACTTTCTTATGCGTTTTACGTTTTATTTTTGAGAATGTTTCTAGGCTCGAATTCGTATTGTTTTCATAGTCTGCAGTTTGGACTATAAATATTTTGTTATCTGTTGGCAAATATGTCATTTTTATTTTATTTTAAAGCTCTTTTGTTTGAATAAGTTTCTTCTTAAATGTTTGCTTTGCAATTGCCCTCAAAGATTAAAGTTTTTCTTTAAATTGTAAACCCAAGCACATCCTAAATAGGTATGTGATATTAGGGAAAACTTAGTAAATATTCTAAGATACACTTTAACTAGCTTAATGAAAAAGTTTTAAAATTAAAATAACAATAATTTGAACAAACTACATCCCATAAAGCCAATTTCTATTAGTAACATGACCCGCGCTTAACATAATTTAAGGCTAGGTGCACACCGGACGCTAATTTGGTAATGCGCGACATCGACACGCGACCGACACGCGTCGCGACCGCCACGCGACAGATTGACGCGACAAGACGATTTGTTCACTTAACTTGTTTATCGTGAGGGACAGACAAATATGCGTAGGAATAAAAATGTCACTCCCGCCCTCTTTGTTATTTGATACTCAATCACATTTTCATAATAAGGAATTACAATTGGTGAATTCTAATCTAAATTGCGACTACATACATAGAAAAAGCATTTTTTATTTTATGTTACCAAATTTCCATAACTTTTTCATTGCAGGCAGATAGTGTCCAACAACGCAAATATTTAAAAAAATGGAAGAGCGAAGAGAGTCACTCTGGGTAGTGTTTGCTTCCGCGGCATAAACGTTCCTTATCGTTATACAGCGTTGACCCGACATCTTAATACTACACAGTCGGGTGTGTAGAACATTACAATTAAAATTTCACAGTCCTATGGAAAGGTCAGCGTTTCCATGGAATTTAACCTAATCAATCAAACAAATGGAATCCGCTGGATGCGAGAAGCACATAACCAGTTGAAGTGGCTGTGCTTGGGGGAGGCCTATGTCCAGCAGTGGACGTCTTTCGGCAGAAATTAATCAAACAAAATTGAAAAATAAATCTCAATTACTAGTACAATACAGAATACAAACCCACACCGACTGCTCCAAATAAGTCCGTCTTCACACCGATATGGAATGACATCCGGACGGGCGCGTGCGACAGACGCGCCACACGTGCGCCGCACACGACGACAAACGAGCTTGACTAAACGCTCATTTAGATTATTGTAGCGTAATCTACTTAGACGATTGTGTGTTCGCAACCTTATGTGGCATTGAACTGCAATACTTTGAAATGTATTTTTGTGATTTTTTGGAGGGCTCTAGTATCTACTGCATGAAATAAAATTATTGTGAAAAAAAACTAGTCTCAAAACAAAACATTAGTAAATAACACATGTCATAACATCACGCTTTGTTTCCTCGAAGGGTTGGGCAGTGGCCAGTTATAATTTGGTTAAAATAAAAATTCTTTGTTGAAAAACCTGTACATTTTAGGTGTCATGCCTCTAAACTTATTAAGTACCCATTTATTATAACACCCTTTCCAATCCAATATTAGATCACCATAATTAATTTAAATGGTACAAAATTGTACCTTTAAAAACGGGCGAGTGTATTCTAATGCTAATTCTGGAGTAATACGATCGCCATTCTTTTCTAAGTACAATTAGGGGCAGATATAAACCCATGCATTATCTAGTCAGGGGCAACAAAGGAGAATATTACCCCTACAAAAATTGTTAGTATAATATTTCAAGTAGGGTGCAAAAAGTACCATGTGTGAAATCACAATGGTTCAAAAGTATGTTTTTGTAGAATCACATTTGACGATGATTGATGGATTGTGTTCAGTTATGATCAAGCAGGATAGATCATTTTGGTAGTCATCAGTCATATCATAAATGAAGTGTTTAGTCTAATATTTATTTTCCTTCTGCATAGGTATAGTGCTTTCTATACCCCTACTAACGACTCTCTAAACTTAATTCTTGAAAATTACACACCAAAAAAATTATCTCCGAGCCACTTGACTATTAGAAATGTTAATAATTGTAAGGGTAACATTACAATTTATCATTTCTAATAAGAATTATTAAATTATTTGCTAAAGTTTATATAATTATGTAGTCTAAGTGCTTCGAGCGAGTCGCTACTACGTCATAATTTTTACTTTAAAAATAGAATGTAGTTGTATCATCACAGCCAAAACTGTTAGTCAATATCTAGTCATCAAATCTATTTCTTACTATTGCGTCTTTCACTTGTTCATATAACAAGTATTTTTTTGGTATCACTCAGTAGCCAAAACTGAAATTAAAAATGAAAACACTTAATAATTATTTTACGTAATTTAATCTCGTATTTCGTGATAATTTGTTTCATGAACGATTACAATTTACAATGTCTTATTTGATACACAGTTGCGTTAAATAATAATACGTAACTACATAATATATTCACGGAGTTTATCTCACAAAATACAATTCGTTTTGCGTGAATCTAAGCAAAGTGAACCAGAGAAGAGATATTTTATTTTTTTCGTATACATTTATTTCGGCATCAGATTTTCTTTCGTTGTACATTTTATATCCCAAGCTTCGTATTCAATGGATATGTATTGTTTCTAGATATGATCGATATTCGGTAAAATATTTCGATGTCCGAATTCGTAACCTAAGCGCGAAAAATAATTGAAACGCTATCCAAATTTAAGAATCGAAAAATTTACACTTTTACGTTTTAGTTATATTAAAAATTTACAACGTTACTTACAATAAATATATCACAGATTTTACAAGAACAAAATCGACACACATTTACGGGAAAACGAAAACAGAATCTTTTTACATTTGATATTTTAAAATCGTCCTGAGCAGTTTAACGTTAGCCTTCAAATGTATATAAAAATCTACACTACGTCCAATCTAGCAACCCAACTATTGAATGTTATTTATCATCTAAATATTTACATAACAATTACAATTATATTTACAATACTGCCCCTTTCCGTACACATCCTAATTTTCATGAAACTTTGGTAGGTACCTAGGTACAATCAGCAACAAAAGTGATGATCGTCATAGAGATAAGCATATACAATCATAATAATATAGAAAAAATGGGGACTTGATAACTTCAAAAAAGGTTTTTCAATATCAATACGTTTGAAACAAACAACTTATATTCATATTAAAAAACTTTCTGAAAGCAATAAGTTCTGTTTTTCCACAAATTAAGAATTAGTATACGCAATTGAAGCAACCAAAATGAGTCCAGTGACGTTTTTACCACTTGTTCAATAACACCTTCAACAAACACTGTTTTATATGAATAAACGACAGTTTTGTACTCAGGTATATAAATCATCAGGTATATCTCACAATATAAACTGACCGTCGTAGACATACGTCAGTGGGGGCTACTTGGAAGCAAGCGGGGCTGTCTGAGCATACTGTTGAGCGCTGCAAGTTGGTAGCGAGAACGGGTTGACACTGAACGGCGATGATACTAGGCCGCCCATTCCTGTGGACAATGAAAACACATGTTATGTTTTGTACTTTAAGCTGCATATTCTAGGAATTAAAAAACTAGGGGTAAAACTAGGGGAAAACCACTCCGTCACACTTATCACTCTGCGTATTAAACTTCTCCGTCTATTATAGACAACTTTGAACGATTTCACAAACTTATTTTATATTCAGTAAGCAACTTCTGACCGTCTAATATTTTATTATTCACGCCGCAATATTTTTGTTGATAGTTTGAAAGATGAACATCGAGCTTGAAAATAGTATTGTTAGTTTAGTTGTATAAACAGACTTTTCGTAGCTATATCTTTTTTATGTTTGAGAAAACTACAGCGCAACCTTAACCACTACTTTAATATCACACAATATACAAATGCATCTGAGTTTCCAATATAATTTTTCATATTTAATTTAATTGCAAAATATTAACGTTAACATTTTTGTCCACGATTGTACTCAGAATAGGGTTAGCAAAACATGCATACTGGGATATCATACAACACATCAAATACAGTGCTACGGAAAAAATAAAAAAGCGAAACAAAACAAAATCTCTCAATCGCAATACAAATAAAAACAAAACTACTAACACTGAACTGCGAGGTGGTGCCAATTCTGATGATGCTCATTGGCTACCCGGGGCGGACTCTGCCTCACAACGGCAAAAGCGCTTCTCAGCTTACTCTCTTTATTCTGAGCCCCTTTCATATCGCTGCCGGTGCATTTTGTATGAATGTTTACCGGACAGTCGGCCAGGCTTTTAGAATTCCCATTTCTTTCACTGTAATGTCCGCTATCTTTCGTGTTATACGCGTTATAGTGACGGTCAGATGACAAGTGTCCATTCATGTTCGCCGGATGGTACGGTCCTAGAGACACTGGACGGGATAAAGAAAACAGGGGTTAACACAAAGCGACGTAAACAAACAGATGCCGTGCGAAGAAAGCGTTGGAAACGTGAACTTAAATCTTGTTTGTATTGTTTAGCTGGAGATGCTGGGTTAGACAATTTAAAATATAAGAAGCTAGATGCACATGTAGTATTTATTTTGAGGATATAGTATTTTCGTTGTCAGTTTAAAAAAAAAATGTATCTTAAAGAACATAGTTTGATCCTACTAAGGAATGCCTACAAAATCCAGTGTGGGGATCGAACCCTTTTGAAAATATAAGCAATTAAAAAAATAATTATTTCACTGATAAACATTTTGTTAGTGCCCGTACCTTCATAGTCATGTTGACATATAAGTTTCAATAACCAAATCAACAGAAAAATAAAGAATAATTTATTTTGTAATTATAAATTATAATTTTCTTACTTATAATATGTGCACGGCAGTGATACCCACCAAGTTCTCAAAACGTAACTAAGAAAGAAAAGTTTAAAAGTAAATATTCCACTCACGAGACGTGGTATTGAAGAGTGAGGTCGGCGGAGCGGGATAGTGTTGTGGATGCGGGTAGGCTGCGGGTGCGGCATGCGGCGTCGACGCGGCAGAGCAGTACCGCGGCGATACCGAGCCGCCACTGCGCGCGTACTCCTCTAAAAGAAAAAGCCTGGGATCAACACATAATACTGTTAATGTTTGACTACACCTGGAAAAGCACTACAAGTAAGTAGGATTTATATTTTAGTGTGATTACGTGATTAGAGCGTTTTTAGTGCCATGCGGATTTGCTCAAGCGCATGTGTGAACAGCGCAATATGATGCTTGATGATAGGACGTATCATAAAGTTTATGCCAATACATTAAATATTTATGTTTCCTAAATAAACAAATATGAAAAGGTATATTGCGGGTTTCCCGCATGCGGGCTAATCCCTCCTGCGTAAGAAAATCCGCATGACTTTTAAAATGCCCTTACAATTCAATGATAGTTACTGTCTGAAATCAACCGTTATCAGCTTTGTAAACCCATTACAGAACAAAAAGTTTCTAATCAGGGAAAATGCTTACGTAAAGTCAAATCATTAGTAAAAAAAATTGAGCGAAAACCCACCTTCAGTCCACTGCGAGGCCGCAGTATCCTGCACGCTAACAGCTAGTTGTCCTGTATACGAGTTGAATGGCATGCTAGCAGGGGGTGATCTAGGAGCGCCCAGCCCCAGTTGGTTGTTGCGAGGCATCGAGTATAGTGCTTCCGCCAAGTCCGCCGCTCGTTTTAGAATTATTTCCTGAGAGATGAGAATTATTTAGTATTAAAAAAAAAATACTTACCTAATAATAATGATATTAAAAATTAAATTAGGTATGGCGATGAGAATGGGTAAACTAAAGATTTTTTTTAAAACGTGTTGCGAGATTTATACAGGAATACTGAAGGAAGTTGAATTAATTATAGATAAATACTAATTTATAGTTACGATTAAATTTTTTTTTTTTTTTCATTCATACTTAGTACAAAATCTTCCAAAACTATCTACTAAATTATCTGCAGACAAAAAGGATAAAATAACAGTGCGGCAAAATAAAACATACCTTAGGTAATTTTTCCGGGTCCCCGGGATGTCTTGGTATAAGTTTCTGTAGCCTCTGAAAGCCGTAATCTATCGTTGGCTCGTTCAACGCTGCTATGCGAACAAGAGAAAAACAAAATCAATCATTAGTTGGCCCACTAACAAATGAAAGCCTAATTGATGGATTGTATAAGATTTTCCGATGTCCCCCTAATTACTGATTATTTTTGGGGAAAAAAAATTGGAACGTACTTACATAATGAGGGTTTGTATTTGATTTGGAAATAAGCGAAGAAGGAGTAATTAATTAGGAACTCAAATGTTTTTGCCAGTTTGTAAAAATCTAATAAATAAAAACTTAAAAATACTCTTTGCTTTATAATCAAAAACCGGCCAAGTGCGTGTCGAACCACGCAAAATTAAGGGTTCCATAGTTGGCATGAACTTATCCCAAGAACAAACTTGGCATTTTAGTTGAAAAACATGTTTTCCGATACATTCCAACTGCAAATGTGAGTTTGTACACACAATATTGAAAGATTTACCATGTTATTTTAAGACCATAGACTTCTTATAGGTTTTCCTGTAATGTATGAGTAAAGAACCATTCTCTGTATTCTTTAAAAAAATGTTGGCTTAGTAGTTTCGGAGATAAGGGGGGGGGGGGGGGGGGGGGGTGGTGGTCAATTTTCATAAATTTTCGGTCGTCCGCGTTTGAGTCACAGAAATTCATATGTGTACGAAATTTCAACTTAATCGGTCCATTAGATTCGGAGTAAATTGGCTGTGACAGACGGAAAGACAGACATACGAGTGATCCTGTAAGGGTTCCGTTTTTTCCTTTTGAGGTACGGAACGCTAAAAAGAGTATGTGAGATGTGTAACAACTCCAGAACGCCACATGCTACAATCCTCATAGCACATAGCATTTTGAGCCTACAATTAAAGTCCTTTTTGCCTAAAAGGAGTGAAAAGAGAGTAGAAATTGATAAAACAGTAAACTGCCTCGTTGGTCGCAAGCGCTACTGTAGAGCAAAAGGTCCTGGGTTCGATTCCCAGGTCGGGCAAGATGTTATTGGATTTTTCTATCTGGAATTTCTCAGTGGCAGCCCGGATTCTGGAATTGTGCGCGGTTAATGGCAATAGGCTCGCTCCCTATTACATGGGACTTAAATAACTGGCGAAATGTAGGTGAACTGTTAGGTACACCTCTGCCTAACCCTTCGGAGATTACAGGCGTGATGTTATGTTAGTATACTCACAAACATAAACAAATCTCCCCGGCGCGCCCTTACAGAACTGCTTGCTCTTGTAGGAAAGCGTTACTTCCACGACACCCGGTATATGCCGCGGTGGGGTCTGCACTCTTATCGCGTGCGATGTTATTAACTGATAACAGAGAATATTGTATTAGTGCTTTGTTTGTAGTGTGATAAATTAAATGCTGTTCTGAAGAATTTCGCTAGTAACACATGAAAGCTTTAAATATTTAAGACAAGAATTAATGAAGACATCAGCTTCTGACTATCTCACAGCAAAGCAAAATTGTCTTGTGGAGAACATGTTATTAGTCTAGAGTTCTCCACAATACAATTTAGATACCTAGATACTATCTAAGAAACGCATAGGTATCTTAGCAGTTTGAAAACAAAATCCCGTGCACATAACCCTTTTTTTTCGTAGATAAGCGTTACTATAGCGGCCGAGCGCTGCAAGCAAAAACAGTCCTTACGGTGTATAGATATGCGTTTCTTCGATGGTACCTATATCAAAAAACTAAATGCTAACAGTTAGATGTCAAAAAAAAACAGTGGCATTCCGGGAGTGCCAACAGAAGTGAAAACATTAACAATTTAAAAAAATACTTCCAAAACGTTTAAAGTAAAAACACTTGCATAGAACATTGATCCGTAACGTAATATAAATAAAGAGCACAATCGCGTTTACAAAAATGATGTGTCGATAACGGTGTCGCGAGTTCAATTGTTTTTTCCCATCTCAAAAATGCCCAACGCGCCTAAAGAAGTTTTCACTTCAAAAATCTTTAACTTCAGGCTTTTATGCAAGAATGTATAAGAAAAGTTGTTAAGGGCAAAACTCACCTCACTCCAAACCAACATGGTGCCAAACACAACTTGTAGTCCGTCAAAGAAGTTGTCCCCTACTATGATCACTGTCGACCCTCCCGACGTCCAGCCTTCGCTCGGTGATATCGCCTTGATGCATGGTGTGGCAACTGGCAGGGGAGGATACAAACCTGCTGTCAAAAATGATATTTCAGTCATTCGGAAGAAGTTTGCAGAAAAGTCTTCAAATGTTTCCAACTGTCGATCAATTGCCGGTGCCATATTTCGAACATTTTGGTCCTGATTGATAGAAACAATGACGGGACTATGTATCTAATCATTATAATCATAATCAGCCTATAAATGTTCCCACTGCTGGAACACAGGCCTCCTCTCGGTGAGACGGAGTAGGCCGCCACGCGGGCCCAATGCGGGTTGTTATAATGTCACATGTCTTCGAATTTTTTGTTCTAGGATATGCCGGTTTCCTCACGATGTTTTCCTTCACCGTTTTGAGAGCAGTGGTAATGAAATTATTTACAAAGTAAAGCGCTTTTCTGGGTTCGAACCTACGACCTACAACTTGTAATTCGCGGCCACTACTGGGCCACCACTATTCTGTATCAAATATTGTTTCTAAAATAATCGGGAACAAGCTGAGGCCATTGACTCCATTACCTTCACGGAATCCACAAATACTTTCGCAAGTCACGACACCAAGGCTTAAAATAGTTCCCCAACTTTCATATAAATAGCATTCAGGGTCGTAAATGGCATCTCCTAAGAAGCCGCAAAAGTAAGGGCTGAATCGTACAACAACTTAAAAGTTGAACGCCAAACCACTAAAACTCGCTCCGTCCTTCTTGAACGTACACTTCAGACTGTTCTAGAAAAAGGACAATTGTACACCGTAAAAGTCACCGTGTAAGTGTCACTTATACAAGGTATAAAGAGATCGGTAAGGATAATTGAAAATGAATTTTAACGGTGAGTAATAAAGTTGGTTATAGAATACAGTTTCACGGTCGTTATGACGTTGTCAGCTGCTGTGAGTGCAAGGTTTAGGGGGACACGCGCTGAACAAGGGGGAAACTGAAATCTTGCGAACAACGTTGTAATAAAGACGGGAGAAAGTGAATTTAAGGGGACGAAAGGCGATTACTTCGGTGGTTCTTTTTTAATTTCACTAATATTATATTCTCCCCATTTAAGATGTTTTAATATTCTTTGAAAAAGGTCGCTCGGGTGATGTATTTATTATTTACAATTTCTGATAAAATCAATCTCATCAGTGTTCGTTTGGAGCTCTACCAATTATGTTGAAAGAGAAATGAGAGCAATTATTGTTTAACTTGATATTGAAAATATCGGCCTTTATTAGCTAGTATAGATCAAAAGTTTTAGCTTAAAAGAAACAATAACACAGGAAGTCGGAATGTTTTCACGACGCTTACAAGTAGGTACTTGTGCAAATTTTCTCATTCGCACCGTGTCATCCCTTCGATTCGGTTTCGCGCCGTCTAGCCACCTCACAAACTTTGACGCTTACTAAATATGGATAGGCTAATTTTGTTTTTGTTCAACTTAAAATTAGGCAGTAGCACGTTCAAAATTAAGTTAGTTTTGCAATGATACAAGATAGTTTATTAAGGGCCGATTTTTCAATCTTTAGATAACTTTTATCTGAGGGATAAAAATGGCTGTTTGACAGATTTTGTATTGAAAATATGTCAAACCGCCATATTTATTCTACTGTTTTAAGTTAATGACGATTGAAAAATCGGCCCTCTAAATAATAACTCGATCTAATTTATTTGTCTTATATTAATAGCTACTTGGCTAGTTAATTTTGAACATTTGGCATTTTGTTTCCTTAAACAGAAACGAATTAAAAGCTTTTTTAGCAAAAACAACTAAGAAGTATTAAAAAAGGTTAAAATTCTTGAAAACTCTCACTTTTTTCACAATTAAGAAAAAGCAGAATTAAAATACTACGAAAATGATTTCAAACGCATGTTCCAAGTTTGTTCCGAGCATAATTCCTCACTAAATTATCCGCATTCGCTTCATGCCCGCTTCAACGCCCCCACCCCTGATACCCCTGGAGCACCCGGCTGAAGTTCTTTGCGAAATGTCTACAGTGATTCCTTGAATACAAACGACATCTTAAAACGCTGTATTATGAGTTTTACACGTTTATCGTCAATTGACTGCTGGATTTCACACGTATTTACGGTAGGTGTTAAAAAAAGATTATGCTTTTACAAGCTATAGAAATTTTAGAAATATTTTAAAATTAGGGGTTCACATAATATGGCACTGGCAATTTTTCATAACATTCAAATAATATTAAAAATAAAACATGTACGGAATGAAAAGAACTTGGCTCATGACAACAACACTTTCAGATATAAACATACCAGATAAGTCGATGATACTCATAAAGCATTCCACAATGGGTGTGTTTCAAAATAAATCAAATAATATTGTCAAAAAACATGGTACTATTATACCAAAACCGTCGAAAAAATGGGTAATATTAAAACACGCGTAATTCCAAGCAAAACGTACACAAAAAACTCATTTACAAATTCCTCAAAATACAAGTTTCAATATCACCCACAAAAAAATAAAAAAATCATAAAGAAATAATACAAAAACGTACAACTATTGTCTGTAGCGCCATCTGTACCTTCGCTAGGGTCTAACCGCTTCGCCCTCCGGCCATGCTTGCTGTTGTTGTGGACAAACATATTGTCTGATATCGCTAGGAGAGGACCGTCGACCATCACTTGAGTTGATATTACCACCTAGAACAAAATGGAGACGTTAGTAAACAGACTTTAGCCGTCGAAATGTACTACCAATTCATAGTTGTCAAGTTCTAACCAAAAGCAGACGTCGCGCGAGTACGCGATATATGTATGTATATATGAATTTGACGTAAGTATTCGTGAGATCAATCAAGTCGCGTTTGTACGTCATAACAGGGATGATGCCTGGGTCAAAAAAAAAAAACTATTTAGTCCGTTAGTCAGATAATAAAAAAATATTAGACACGTAGTTTTTGCTTTATCATAATAAAAAATTACTTAGATAAAACGCATTAAAGTTGGGGAGTGAAGGTCGCTACGTCACAAGTAAGTATAAAATCTACATACTCGTGACGTCATGGCACATTTTAACTCAATGTATCGCCGTAATCTTATGATAACGTAAAATAAGAAAAAATACGTGGTCAATATTTTTTAATAACCTACCTAACGGACAAAAAAAAAATTGTCTCTATCATCCTTATTTATACAAACGACAGCGTTGATCGCGTAGTCATGCGATGGCCACTTTCGGTTAGACATGGTTCAGGCTTTACTGATGGCGCTGCTAAAGTGCTGAAAGACGCGATTACAATAGAACCCATTCTAGCTAAAATCAATCTGCCTAGCCTTTTCCCAACTATGTTGGGGTCGGCTTCCAGTCTAACCGAATGCAGCTGAATACCATATTTTACATGGAGCTACTACCTATCTGATCTCCACAACCCAGTAACTGGGTTATACGATACCCCTTGATAAGACTGGTTGTCAGACTTTCGGGCTTCTGACGACCCGTAACGACTGTCAAAGATCCACGAATGACAGCCGGGACCAACGGCTTATCGTGCTTTCCGAGGCACGGAGAAATCTCGGAATGATTAAATGGTCACCAATCCACAGATCAACCCCGACAAGCGTAGCTTAACCTGATGGAGTGACTGTTATTACTTAGCCACGAACACAAGCCATTCTTGCTACATAAACCTAAATTTGTCTTTTCCTAATTATAATTATACATGTGTGTCAAGGACTATCACAAAAAAAGCTTTTAAAACCGTGATTACTTTAAATTCTACGTACCATTCAAATTGTGGCAAAATATATCGCATCTATTAATAGATAAACCAAAACTACATTCACCAAAATAAAACGCATGAAGATATACTACGCGTCTATGTTTCACACATCAAAACAAACGCCGCATTCCGACACACACCAGTGCGAAGGGAAGCAAAAGGGAGAGTCCCTAGGGAGGTGGAGCCAATGTCTCGGGAGCGACGAAATGGACGAAACTCTTCCAATAGTATGCAAGGAAGTGCATTGTGTGCATGTATGCGTGTCTATGTGAATGTGTGGTGTGGGTGGTCGATTGATAGACGGTCATTCAATCGATATGTTTTTTTGCCACCGAGTGTACTTTGGGGTGTAGCTTAGAAATTTTGTTGGGTAAACAAGGTACCTGCGTGACTTTGTATGCAAACGTGTCATGTTAGGTATCGTTGCAAACAAAAGGTTTAATTGGAGTTCAAACACAAAACCTTTTTATTTCGTTTTGAAATTTACGACTTTTTACCAGAATCTAAACTGTAATAATTACAAATAAATAAAATTTAAGTGTCTGTTTTTAATGTCAAAATAACAGCTTTTTATTAAATGCATATGAAAGTATATACGGTACCTACATACAACAAAAACACAATTTTAAGTAGTAACTTAGGCTACTTTTGTTTTAGGAGACTATACAAATAAATAAAATTGATAATATAGAATTCCACGCGGACGAAGTCGCGGGTAACAGCTAGTAATAATACTATAAAGAGAAAAAAAAATATTTTTTAAGTTTGTTTATTTGTTTGTAATGAATAAACTCAAAAACTACTGGACCGATTTTAAACATTATTTCACCAATTGAATGCTATACTCGTATTATCACTGAGTAACCATAGGCTATAATTTATAAAGATATTACTCGAGAGAAGCCGCTGGCGGAAGCTAGTTAATTATACTTAAATTGTTTATTTCGAGTAATTTTGACCCACATTAGTAAGTAGTGTTAAAACCGGAACAACATCAGAATTTAAAAAATCAACAGTGAAAACTCAAATTAAAACATAACTTCAGCACTCAGTTCTAAAACAGCACCAAGTTTGACAACTGAATCACCTGGAATACAATATTCACGTCGATAAAGCGACTGCATTATTTCGATTCCGACACCCACCTATAAATATGTACCTAGTTATGTATTATACCCATATATTCTTACCCTTGAAACGGTGGGGAACGACCACTGAATTATTCAATGACACACAGAAAGCCCAAATATAGACATTACTACACACACGCACACATTGACATAAATTGTTAGTACTTCAGTTGCATATAGAAATGAGCAATATGTGTAGAACGGTAAGTTCTATATTTGTTTAAAGTTGCTAAGAGGACACGTAAGACAAATATGTCTTAGACCAACTGTGGAAGCAAATTTGTACTCATAAGTAGACTGTGTGAAGGCACCTTTTGGGTAGTTATGTTAGGGCTGCTTCTAATTAGTTATATTATGAGCTACGAGATTTTGTGGGGAAGTTTTAAGTGTGAATAATGACTTTGTAGTTTGAGTTGGTTTAGTGTTAGTTGAAAAAACGAGAGGGTTTTTTTGTAGAAAACTTTTAATGTTACGCTTTTCGATGTGTAACTTTTTACCCAACGTAATTTTATCCCAATCCATGATAAAAAATTGTAAATTTACAACCTAAAATCCACGTTTATAATTTTCTCGACTACCATTTTTATTTTCGTATTTATTTCACGTCCAACTTCTAATTAATTACACTTGCATTTAACAAAATAAAACAACATCACCAATTAAAAAATACAATAAAAGGGCAAGCAGAGATCGGTAGAAAGTAAATAAATAAACTCGTATAAATAAATTTAATTTCATTCCTCCCCTAAATTGGAGGCGCTTCAAATATTCAAGAGTCGTGAACGCAACCCTTCCTTCAGTTAAGGGCAATACAGACAGTCGTATGGTGCAAGGGACGAGAACTAAAGCAAGGTGCAAGTAAATAAATGTTTGTTTTTTTTGTGTTTGCAACATTTATTTATAAATAAGTCACATATAGGATGTGACTTAGGTCTTTTTAATTTTTGCCAATGCAAAAACCGACAAACTTGAATTTTGTTCTTCGAATAAAACATAGTTAATCTGTAAATGCAGTTACCAATTAATTACTTAAAAAGGCTTTCACACAGTCTCTGTAAGAAAGTTTTTCTTTAGCTTCAAAGGTTAAGGTACCTGCCCTCATTGCCCCGTCTCATATAAATCCATCCTGTATATCTGACTTTGGAAAAATCATCCCTTAGTTATGGAATGTCGGACTATAGCTCAAATTATAGAATTTAGAAATATTTTAATATTCAAAGCATTTACAAATAAACTCATCTAATTCGCTTCAATTTGTACACTACCAAAACAAATACTAATGTTTTGGTAGTTTTCACACCCTGCGAAAACGATACATGTATTGGGATACCTAAGGTCTATTTATAACCTTGTTTCAACTTTATGCAAGTGTAAATAAAGTTGATTTTAGACTGACTAGTACTGTTGAAAAAGTCATAAAAAATATGAAGTTGTACCGCAAACTTAACCTTATGTGTAGGCTCTAAAGTTGTTTTTCCTAAAACTCGTATTTGTTTACATGTTTGGCAAATAAATTGCGAACGCAGCTGATTCTCTACAGCTTATGACTTAGAGAAAACAGTCAGAGTAATATACAGACAGACTCGTGTAGAGATCGCGGCAATTTTTCACTACGTCTGGTAAACAAGTTACAATTCAGACAAGTACGACTAATTACTAAGTGTTTGATGGCCGATTCTATTAGTTGGACTAAAATAATCTATAAATTTTCACTCTTCTAGAAATTACATGACATTATGTCGTAACTGTTAGGAAAGCATTTCTAGGATTATTTTTGTTGGTTGCTAGGCGACACTTGACTGTTATGTACCTTTGATATCGCACGCAATATATATTTTATAAAAACCAAATTCCACTGCGTTTACTTTAATAGTAACTCTGCTACATTATGTCGTAATTTGGAAGCCAATTATTTCAAACACAGCTTAATACGTCCAGTCTCTAAGACCACGATCGTGGTCCATAACAATTGAAAATCAATTGTGTCTGGAATCTCCGTACTCGAAGCATTAAACTTTCTAGGACTACTCAAAACGGATTCATTACGTTAACAAAGAACAGCAAAGAAAACATTACTAAGCGTTTATTTTTGACAAAAAAGCGTTTGATAATGTCAGTAAACAGTGCAAGTCTTTATAATATGCTGCACATATCAAAATTAGGGAATCTATGCTTAATTTTATCGACGGAAAAAAAATAAAAAAAAAACAAAATATTTTTTTATTGTCGTTTTTGGAATTAAAAAAAATTTTACGAAACGGTGTAACTTTTAAACTAAATAATCTATCGCAATGAAACAAACTCCATAATGATTGGAAGTAATTAGGCGTCCACATAAAATGAAAATTGTGGAAACAAAAATCCCCCAATTGAAAAAGGACACGTTTATTGAGAAAAAAAAACAGTTTTTTTTAACAATTTTTACATTAATCGTAATATTTCTCAATAAGACGCCAATTAAATATTTTTCCCGTCAATAAAAGATTCCCTCATTTCGATATGTGCACATTATAAAGACTCATACTGTATATGGAGCATAAGGCACACTTCCTTATCTAGAACATATTCTCATCTATTAATTCTACGAATATCATTCCTTTTTAATCAACTTCTATTAAGAAGCTTTAATTTAACCCAATTTTGCCCGCGGCTTCGCCCACGTCGAGGTCGGAAATTAAATTATCCCACAAGAACGTACTACCGATATAAAAAAGTATTCTATGTCCTAACCCTGGTCATGGTCTACCCATGTGCAAAATTTCATCCAAACCTGTTCAGCCGTTTTAGTGTGAAAGAGTAACAAAAAAACAAACAAACTCATTTTCGCATTTATAATATTAGTTAGGATGACAACATAGGTACCTGAAACCTTCTCATATCTCTAGGGTTCCCGGCATTCTTCAAACAATTCTGGTTGCATTTCAGGAAGAACTTCAAGAAAAACCTGCAACAAAACCACAATTTTAACACTGTGAACATGGAAACTGTTTTGTAAATCTTTTTTTATATTAAAAACTGTCACAAGTTTATACTGAAACCGTAAAATATCGACGGGCGTGTGAACAGATAATATGGTGCAAATGAAGCGGACACATAAATCAAATGTCGACAACATATGCATTATAGACACAACAGTAGTGTTCCCTATTAAAATTGTTGTTGAACTTTTAATACAATTTACAGTAACACATGAACATAACTCGTCAGTCAAGGAACTATATCTACAAGGTCACGTGAAGTAAATAGACATAGTTTGAAAAACAAACCCTGTCAAAAAACAAAAAAAGTGGTGGCACTCCGGGAGTGCCGACAGAAGTGAAAACTTGAACAAGATCGCCTTGGTGGAAGAAAAATACTTGTATAGAACATTAGTCTTATCTAAATAAAGAGCACAATCGCGTTTACAAAAATAAGGTGTCGTCATGGTGTCGCGAAATCAATAGTTTAGTCCCATCTCAAAAATGCCCAACGCGCTTAATGAAGTTTTCACTTCAAAAATTATCAATAAAAGGAATAAGCGCAGGAATACTAATCTAAATTAGCTTAACATGTAACTTATCATCGGTAGTATTCAAATGACTACCAAGAACTTTGGCTGTCTCAAGTTCACCTACAACTTTACCAGCTGTTTCCACTTCGCTACAAACGCACGCCACTTAATCGTAACTTATTAATTTGTTTCTCATGTTCTCAAATTTGTATCTTCCGCTCTTCCGTTTAAACTACAGTTTTTGCTTCATTGATAGCCAATGTGTAAACGTTACGACTTTTTTATTTTTTGCGCCATAAACGAAAAGTCGTGTGACGATTTAAAAAAAGAATATCAAATGGACGTAAAAGGAAACAAAACGTATGGACAAAGTGCAGACAGCAACTAAAATCCGACTTCATTTTTGGAAATAAAAGAATATATGACCCACGTTGTTTTATTGGCTGTCAAAACGAAACCTCGAAACGGAATCAAACAATTTCCAACGGAAAGTCTATCGGGCCAACTATCCGCATATCGGATTACACACAATAGTCGGACTTAGCAATTTTATTTGGAGTTCTTTGTTGGTGTAGTGTGGTCTTTATTTCGTCGTCGTAAGGTCCATGAGAGGTGTTTGTATAAGTTGGTTGGTGCGTAATGTTGAGCGTACGATCAGGCGGGCGATCACGATGAATGCTTTAGCAGAAATATTTTACATAGCCTGAGGCACCGCCGATGCCGCCATGCCGAATATTGCTGTGCCAACACGTGTGGATTTAGTAGAGTTGTTAGACACCCCTAAATATACGTTATAAATTATTCCCGTTCATTAATGGTGAGATTGTGTTTTACTTGAGAAATGATTTTTCAATAATCACTGAGAATTATGATGGAATTTGTTTACATTACTCGGAAGTCGGGTATATTTCAATACTATTGTTTCCTTGGTAATATTCAATACTAAATATATTTAGGAAAACATATCCTAGTATCATAACTTGTCAAACTTGTCAAAATTCATTGTGTCTTTTTGTTTCAACTTTTTAGGGTTTCGTAGTAAACAAGGAACCCTTATAGTTTCGTCATGTCCGTCTGTCTGTCTGTTCGCGGTCTAGCTCCAAGACTGTTAGTACTAGAAAGTTGTAATTTGGCATAGATATACATATTAATCATGCCGACAAAGTGGTAAAATTTTTTTAGGGTATCCCCTACACGTAAAGTGGGGATGTTTTTTTTTTCTATCCCTTTTTGTGGGGTATCGTTGGAAAGGTCTTTCAAAAACATTGTGAGTGTGTTAAAACCATTTTTCAATTCAGAGATCCGTTTGCGAAATATTAAGCTTTAAAGTGCAAATTGTTGTTAGAGTCAAGTGACCCCCTGCCAGATAAATGGCTGGTTTTAGATATGTGAAAAAATTCACGGCAATAGCTTATATAACGAATTTAAAAGGAAAACTATCACAATTGAGTAGGCTTAACAAGTTAACGAGTAATAATCGACCAACTTAAATATGCGGTTGTAAAAACATGTTCACCCATACATTGTGTATGAAAGATTTTTTTTTAACTACAAAGTTAAGTTTGTTCTTGGGATAAATTGATACCAACTACGGAACCCTACATTGTGCGTGGTCCAACATGCACTTGGCCGGTTTTTATGTTTTGATTTCAGTGGCATTTCCTGCCTATGTTGGAAATTTAATTGGAAATGCGAATTTTTGTCAACTTAACAGTCTGATCTTCTGTGGGTTTTTCATCCAACCGTGCTTTTACAAGCTAATCTACGTTCGCATTTTCTAAACTTTTTTTTTTGCGACTTCTACTGGCGTAACAACAGCTCCATACAAATAGTAAAAACGTATCCAGATAGGAACGGCGTTGGTACCGCGCGAACGTATTTGTGGTGCCCGCGGCGCCACACATCTGTTCCCGCATTATTTATGTTAAACACCTTATGTCACAATATTGCGAGTTACGACTTTACGAGTTTACGCCACTGTCAAACGACTTGCCGTGAATGGGGATTTTATTTTAAGAAGTACAATAAGTAAGTGGTAGGCCTTGTTAGGTTTGTCGCTGACGTGATACAACAGACGATGAAAGAGTTTAGTGTGCATGCAGCTTTCTTTGATGTTATGTGCCTTTTGAACTTTTATGTACGAGATATGCTCAAGCAAGCGACGTATATCTTTTGAGCTGCCCTTAATTTTAAGTTGCTTGCCAAACTTCAGTTTGGTTTATCTTGAATGAATTAATGAATGTTTATTTTTGCTAAAACAGTGCTTTACATTTTCTTATGGTCTACATTATTAGCTAGGTTTACATTCTTTAGTGAAATGAGACGCAAAGGAAGTACATTGCTTATGAACTTTACACTAGGACGAGCATGTCTCGTGGAGTCCTTAGGTGGTGTAGTGGTGTTGGTATATGAAAATGCGTATTACATATTTAATTATTGCTAAAATATGCCTATGTTTTAGCATACAGTATTTTTATATAAACGTTCTCTTTTTCTTTTGCGTTTGATACTTTTTAATTGATGTCCGTATGCATGTTTTACATTATTTTATTAAAAACATTCTTCTTCTACAATATGTAAAAAAAAACCTGTCCGGTCTGAAAGGTCATAGGACATAGGTCAGTACCTATGTGCCCCTTTCAGACTGGACAGGTTTAAAAAAAAAAAAAAACTTTTCGGTAATGTTATTGCAGTCAATACATTACCGAAAAGTATTTTTTTTAAATTAAATATAAAAGTTATTGCTATTTAAAATTCACATTTTTAGTACCAATATTACCCGAAATCCCTTAAAATTTTCCAAATTTTCAACAGAGGTCATAAGTTATGACTTTTAGACACCCGCTAAACGAAAGCCGCCTGCGCCCAATGTAATAAATCGGTAAAAAAACCCCATTGAAAAAAAAATTACGATTTTTTTTCTTTTTTCCTGTAAATTTCCACATAAATATACTCTCAGTACGATACCTAACAACACCCTCACGGATCGGACAGGGTTTTTTTTACATGTTGTATAGCTCACATAATATGTATTTCTTCTGCAAACATTATATCCAAAATTCAAGTAAACACCCATAATTTTTCCCCTGCCCCCAGTAAGACGTATCGTAAAAGTCCTCCCCTGGTCATCGAAAGCTCGAAGCATTAATATCATTCTAAGGGCCACCTGACAGTTGCGTTATCCTACGGTATCGCTCTCGCGGTGACCGCTAAGCCGAAAAATTATTACCTTTAGGTAAATAGAATGAATGGGTTTTACTGATGACAGGTTTTCTTGGACTTTTAGAGGGGTGAATAAAAAATATAGATACCTACTTTAACAATGCTTGTAAATATATGAACACCATGTTTCCATTACATAATTATTTTTTCTGTCATTGCTTCATTTTTAATTAATTATTAATAATTATAATATTACTTTTTAATTATTGTTATCTATATTCCAGGTGCATCGTCTTCACATATAATTATATAATTAATGTATACAAAATATTGTGAAACATTTTAAAAGAGTAACGGTGGAGTTTCTTGCCCATTCTTCTCCATACGACTTGAATTAATTCTATTTTTTTGTAAATGTTGACGTTCAAAAGTGCCTTTGAAATAAATTATTTAACTTTGACTTTACTACAATTCTTTTTGTAGCAACTACTTTAAAATAAAACTATTTTTTTACTTGAATCAAATGTACTAACAACTTAAGAGCGGCCAACCCGTCATACTTTTCATACAAACGCTCGTACGTGATTATGGCGTCGTAATACATCTTTCTTTGAAATTTTTAAATAAGTAGGTATCTTGTGCACTATTTCTAGGTTTCTATGAAACCAAAAAATTACAATTTCTAGAAATAAATTCAGTACAAGCCTCCGAAAATCTGCATTTTTTCATAATTTTTATCTGAACTTTGGCCGTTCATAATGTACTCATAAATTCTAAAAGTAAAGAAAACATCTGCATAGAAACCTTGCTCATGTAATGGAAATTCTAAATGACAAACATTTATTTCACAAACTAGTAAAACTTACTCAAAAACATGTATTTCCTGAAACGACTTTTATGAAATTTCCGAACACTATTTTTCGTACAATGTTATCGCGTTCTCCCTTGCTTGCTAGTAGTTCTCACTTGCTCTAGATGAAACAACATGCTTTTTGACTATGCTTGCGTTGACGATAGACGGATCGGGAAGGGCCCTCTTAAGATTAAATTAACAAAATCAACTGATGTACAGAATATTACGAATATATTATTAGGTACTCCACGTTCCTATTATCTTATAATGCCAATAGAATACACAGACACGTAAGCAAAGCCGCGAGCACCTATTGTTTAAAATAGGTATATTAAAAATAATATCCTATAATGGCTCATTGTAGCAAGACTTGCTCAAAAATGGAACACACGAAACTTTTCATAATAAATAATTAAAGTTAAAAATAATAAGACGTCGAAAGAGAAAATACCTGTATAAGAGTTTAATAGCTAAGGTTTAACTTGGCACAAACTGCTAACGATCGTTTCAGCCGTGAAACCACAGTGTAAACCCACACTTAACTTGGTTGGAGACCTTATAATAGTCTCTTTTAGAAGTGTCTTATTACCCCCGACGCAAAAAGAGGGATGTTATAAGTTTGGTCGCTATGTGTGTGTGTCTGTCTGTGGCACCGTAGCTCTAAAACGGGTGAACCGATTTGAATGTTGGTTTTTTTTATTTGAAAGCAGGTTTTCTAGAGATGGTTCTTAGACATGTTTTATGAAAATCGGTTCAGCCGTTTGAAGATTATCAGCTCTTTTCTAGTTGATGAATGGATTTTAGTATCTTTCTCAGGTCTGATCGATTTTAAATTTGGTGTTCTGTTATTTCAATGATATTAGAAGAACATAGTAAACTTGAACTGATGCTGCAGCATCACCTGGAATTTGCAGGATACCAAATTCCCTTACCAACTTACAGCTATAAATGTAAGCTTACAGCAATATGACAAAAAAGTCAACTAAAACGGTATAAACAAGACATCACAAACAGACAAATTAAAAATCCAGAGTCACGCGTAATCTGTTTGATTTATAACACGCGTGACTCCGGATTTCTGTCTCTGATGTTTTGTTTATACCTTTTTAATTCATAATTTTATTTACACACACGTATTTACATTAATTAAAAACTATCAGACTTATAATAATAATATGTACAAGTACATAAAAAAGGGGGGGGGGGAATTATAGGGCATCAAAAAATTCGTCCGCATCGCTGTCAATAGGAAAAGTGCCCAAAAAGCTGGCAGCATTGCCACGTTGTATAGCAATGCTGATTCTTTGACCAAAGAATAGGCCAGCCCTCTGGTCACGTGAAGAGTCGACCAGCCGCTTGGCGATGTCTTAAAAAACTAGGTGGGCACTCGAACCCCATGGCCCTAGTGTTTCAACACCAAACGGCTCAAACATATAAGTCCCAATAAGATTGGAGTATTTGCGCCGTTTGAGGTTTTACTTGACTTTTTTATCGTAGTTGGATTTTAGTTTTTTTTTTCTACACCGTATGTTAAATCCGAAATCCGAGAGAAAAACTTTGTAAGTAGTACCTACTATTTATAAAATTTTAATGAGATTATGTAACTATGAAAGTACATACCCTCATTTTTTTATACAACTGTATTTAATGGCAAACCACACTGTTTCATAAAATGTAATGATAAAATATCAAATAATAATTTTCTTTGAGACGCTTCAGTAGCTGTACACCCCCTACTCATCTCTCACTATTCGATGGAAAAAATCTAGTACGGCATTAAGTCGCGGGAAAGCGCCGAGGCAGTAGGTTGCCCTCTTTCAAGTCAAGTCGGAACACTTGAATACCCCCTCCCCACACCACCGACAAGGCATAGACTATGTTTATTTGCATCGGATATTTCTTGGGAAAATACTTGAAAAAAACCTACGACTATAAATAATTTCTTGATGCGTAGAACTGCTGAAGTTGGTTGAGGAAATTATGCGTTAGAAAATATTTATTTAGGTAGGTAACTTTTTTCATGAAAGTTTTTAGTACCTACCTACTTTATGTTTGAGTTTGTAAAGTTTTGGATATTTGGCAGAGTAGTGCGATGTTAACCTTGACTAACTATTCCCAGCTTATTAAAAGTAGTTTTTTTTCACAAAAATCCTTCTCCATCTACTACAAAAGGATCTGTACACATTAAAACAAATACTCATCTAACCCACACCTAAATATCATAACTTACACAAACTAACATAACCCTGAACCTCAACACAACGCCAAAGAAAAATTCGCTAAACCGCATTCGAAAATCGAACTACGCAGATCCGACAACAAGCGGTCTCTTATAACTTTTCCCTTTTAACCTTTCGTCCCCCCCCCTTGGCCCCGCGGGCCGCGGCCCGTCGCCAGCTCCCTCGGGAGGCGGTCCCCAGGGCCGGCATCGACTCCCCTGGTGGGCCCCTCCCCTGCCACCACTCAATACCGACACGCCAAGCGGACGCCAAAGATTAAGCAGGTGGAAGTGTTGTTTATTGTGTCAAATGGGACATTTGTGGAGTTAGGAGTCTCGGTGTTTTGACGTGTTTTAGTAATTTTTGAGGGTTGTAAAGTTTGTGTGAAAATAATGCAACTAGTTTCGCTTTTTCAGGGCTAATTAGACCAAGATATCTGTTACAGCTAAATAAAACCATCAAACCCACATTGTTGTCAGCAGAGTTTATAGGTCATTGTAATCTCTTTGGCGTTCCATTCTAAGTAATACCGAGTGAAGTTGAATTCTAGTCGTATTGTTTATGTATGCACAAGTTGAGTATAAATAAACAAGAACTGTCAATCAAGCACAACTCCAACTGGTTTTCAACTTTCAGTACAAATTGACCTTGGCAGAAAACTTAAACTTTTCGAAGACACTGAGACGGATTGTCGTATCTGTGCCCATCTAAATAACATCGTCGATTTAATCTTTGCGTAACATGCGACGGGCCCATAACGGGCCCAGTTTTCGACTTGTTTTTCCGCGTGCTTCCATAGCAGGCGTTAATATTTCAGTGTGTACCAAATTCAAGGGTTAACTGTTCCCCGTCTACGTTGACGGTGTAAATAGACCGAACAATTGAACGATTTCTATTGTGATTAAATAGGACTGGGTACATGATTTGTGTATGTATTGGTATTTCGCATGTGCATTGTTGTTTACATGGGGCGTCAGTACTGCTGACGGGTCATGACCGGTCGGTTAAAGTTCACATTTTGTTATGACCTCTTAAAACTACTACTGCATTAACATGACGTAAAGACCGACCACCAGAGTTCATATACAAAAATATTGTGGCTAACAATCTTCAAGCTATGAAAGAAAATTCTGTGTTGAAATGAAGAATACATATAAGACATCGGTCTCACTGCAAAATGTCTGGTAGACATTAAATGATTTGCTACTTTTAAATCAAGCAATATACCCATAATAAACTACTTTCTTTCTCTATAAAACTGCACTTTAACTGCCAAATCGAATATCTGATTATATCCCAATTTTTATTTTCCTTCCAATCTCTGACATTGTATTACAAAGTATAGCTGCACTCATCGATTTCCATCCATGGTTCGGGACTTTCACTTCCTACAATGCTACATATACATATATATACATATGGAAGGCTGTAAATATAAAGCACTGTAGTAGTTTTTCCAATGTGTCGAGTGAGGAGGGTATCGCGGGCGACGCAGCATCCCAGCGTCGTCATGGCAACGCGATAAAACCTCGCCTTTTCATAGCCCTCCGTAACAGTAAACGTTAGTTTCAGAGAATTTTGCTTCGACGGAAATTGTATGGTTTTTATGTTGAACGCATATTGAGGATAGAGTGTTTGAAAAATCGTGTGAATGTTTGTTTTTGTGAAAGTGATTTTCAGGCACGAACTAAATTTGAAGGATTTATCTAAGTAGGTACTAGCTTTCGCCCGCGACTGCGCCCTCGTGGATGTCGGAAATTATCCCACGGGAACGTACTACCAGGATAAAAAGTATATTTTAAGTTAATCCAGGCTATAAACTATATGTGTTAAATAAGTTTCATCCAAATCCGTTTAGCCGTTTTTGCGTGATTGCGTAACAAACATCCAAACACACAAACTCACATTTATAAATTAGTAGGATTATTTCAAAAAGGGATTAATTGGAGCCCTGCTGTAACTGAATGCCTGAACTTTTACGAGAGCCAATAAATGTCTGGTCGTGATAAAATTTGAACTTCAAAAATAAAGCCCGTTGTCCACGACGCTACTCAAAAAGTCAAAAGTAATCAGACACAAACTCAAATCATCAATGAGTAGCCAGAATTTCCTCTCTAGGTATTCAATGCTTCTAAGTAACAGCTGGTATTGAAAGAAACTAGCTCATCCCGCTATTTCCGTCTGTCTAGTTCTGCCGACATTAAGATGGACCCATTTGGTCTTGAGTGTGGCCCATTGCTGGTACGATTGAATAAATAAATATTAAATAATAATTCAATCGTTATTTATTGAAAAAAATATTTATTTTACCGCACTAGTTTATGATGACAAGGGGTTCATAGTGTAGAAATATTAGCATTGTGACAAATAGAAAAAAAAACCTGTTAGTCATACAGGTGTGACAATCTGGTGTGACTGCGCGTCGGTACCCATAATTGCATGTTGTCGAAAAACAAAAAAAAAAACATTGAAATAAAATAACATGGTTTAAACCATTAAACCAAAGTTTGTTCTAAAAGACAGTAATTCTTTCCTTAACCTTTTTCCTACAATAAAATTAAGTAAATATTCTTCTGCAATTCTTGCATATACTGTAGTAGGTACTCTTTCAAATCTAAAAGCGCTTGCTCTCGGAGTCGAGTAGTTTCCAATTGACAATGTACCTACTGGTAGACGAGGCAATCGCTCGCGGCTTGTAAGCGCCTTTGCCCCCTCCCGTCTGCCAGAATTCTGGTAAAATACTTGTTGTAGCTGCTCAGATGTATCTTGTTAACTTTGATTATAATAATATGTATTTATGTATTGTTAGGTCATGTGGAAGATAGAAAGTAATGGGAATCTGGAACTTACATATACTATGTAGAGAGAAGTACAAAAGACTTTTCTAAATTGTCTATGTATTGTGAACAGCAGACGCTACAAAAATTTAATAGACAGTTTTTTTAATTGTAGTAGAAATACAATAAGCCAAAACATCTAGCGCCTTTTGATATATTGCAGACTTTATGTGTACTGAAAACATTGCATATCCACAATGATTATTTACGGCACATGTTTTCATTCTTATGATCTAACCTAACTAATATTGACATCACTGAAAGTGAACGCAAAATATGTTTAATGGGCATGATCCTACACATTTTATCTACACTAATTAATAAGTAAGAACGCGTCAAGGTTAACATCTATACATTCATCTACCTTCTACTAAGCGTCATAACCTCCCTTTAATATTCATAAGCCCGAACTAGTCTGAATGGCCTCACACTTGAAACATACACACTCGTACCTACCTATATGAGTACATTGGTCTTCGTGCACAATCAACATACAAAGACATGGGCCAACATTACGGGGCATCACTTCATTGTGGGCACCGGTCTAATTGTAACTACACTCTGGGGCACTATCAGCCGCTCAGCGATCCGCCGGGTAGGCGTGGGCCACTAATCTTCGACCCCTACATACCAATACGCTTCACCAATCCTCTAAAAGAATACAGAACTTGTTCCCAAGAAATAAAGTCGAAATTCGGTTGTAGAAAAAAGGTCGTATCTGCAAACGTAGCGAGGGTTAACGCACACTATCAACTCATTAAATTGCATCGCCTTTTTAATGAGTCTGAAAGTGAACAAAGGATATTGAGCGCGATTACATTAAGTACCTAGTTGTAGTGTTAGAAAGGTAAGATAGTGTTTTGTGGACTATTTTCACGATGTTTCCCGGTTACTGTTTTGTTATTAAATGAAAAACTTTGAACGTTGCGGTGTTGTGAGGTTGTAAATGGGGGAATTTCTGTACGGAATCGCTTTTTGATGCCAATAATCGTGTTGTATTTGCTTTCAGTACCGACAATTTTAGTCCCGTATTGTGGTGCTACTAGAACATCTATTTATCTGTGATAATTGTCTTTTACAAGAATTTGATTTAGGGGGAATTGCAGTCAAAGAAGCTGCGCAAATGACAGTAACTTTCATAAGTTTAAACAATGATTCTCATCAAACCATTGAACGAAAATAATCAAGATTCAATGGTAAAATGAAGCAAGAAATTCATAATTTAACAATATTAATCATCCTTCACCCAATAATTTAACCCTCACTGACCCTTCACCCACGAAATGATAACCTCATCACAGATAGTTTCTACCGCTAACTTTTATGTAAATACATGAAACATTATTACATGCCGCCCTCATATTTATCCGGTGAATATGCTATAAAGTGATATCACGTGATCGTTTTCGGCCGGGTAATAGTTATAAATTACCCGGGTAGTTTATAAAAGCCGGTTAACCCGAGGTAAGCGGACAAGGAGTATAATTTATTATTGGGAAATTCGCGGGCGCGTATTTTCATACGCTATGCGGATCATGCTGTACGTAATTGAAGTGGCGTTTTAAGTGTGTAAGGTTTTGGTCCCAATGTTCACATAATTATGTGAACATTCTAGAACGGTAGATACCGAATAATTATTATCTTCTTGGTGTTGTTTAGTGACTATCAATAATTTAAATGATTCTTTAGATAATTCCTTTTACGATGTATTCTGCACACTTTGCGAATGGGAGCTAGACCGAAAAAAGTGTAACATTTTGATCGTCACGACACTTTTATTTTCGTTTCAACCGGCTGTCCCACGACATCGACGCCTCTAGACTTTTTTTAAATTTAATCACATAATTATCAAACAACCCATCTAGATTAACTGATTAATTTTAGAAAGGTAAGTATTCCCTGAAAATAATTCACCACGTTGACTATGGTTGATATCATCAAACCAATGCAGGCTTGAATACGTCAACTCTAGATCCAAACTATATCTACTTTTACAACTAAAGAAAGTATGTAACGTCTACGCATCCTCACACCACACATAACAAGGTAGGTAATCACCTTAAAAAAAAGTAAAATTGAGGCACGGATACATTTTTGGCAGTCTAGAAAATCTTTAAGGGCGGATTTCACCAATGAATCTGAACAAGATTAGCACATCTAAACCGCGTTCAAGAGCTGTCACTGTCATTACCTATTGTTACGGAATTTTGACACTGACAGCTCTTAAACGCAGTCTAGATGTGTTGATCGCGTTTATTTTCATTGGTGAAATTGGCACTTAATCTGTTACATACCTATTTATTTTAGTGACAGAAACTACCCTAAATACAATCGTTGGCCTAACCAACTCTGAGTACCTACTGCTTCATTTCATGTTTTCTTCTAAAATCTTCTACTAACATATTCTTTTTATTTTTGTAAAATAATATCACGAAAAAACCGTCAATCAATTCTATTAGGTAAATATAGGGATATTAATTGTTAAGCATACTGATTACCAACTTAAACTATCCGTATATTCAAATCAAATCAGTCATTCTTTGGCAGTTTTATGAAAGAGCTATTAACACGGCAAATTGACGCAGTGTGATAATTTACTATACAATTAATTTCCCAATATAAATAACAATATTGGTTGTAAATACCAACATTTGTACTTATTTAGATAATTATCAGAAGTAGTAAGCATGAATAGGTACGTACATAAACCAATTCTTTCTCGGAAACTTTCAAAACTATCGACCACTCTAGAATTTCGTAACTCCCATACAACCAAGATGGTTGCCTCAACTAGTCTATAATATTGAGGCACGGATAGATTTTTGGCAGTCGAATGAGAAATATTCGCGGCTGCAGTGCGCACTGTATCATATCCGCAAGAGGGACCCGCTGAGTTATTGTACCGGCCGTACACTCGCGCACTGAAGGGTTATACCACTTGTGATTATGATTTTTTGCAGTTTATTTTTATTGTTTTGTTTGTTTTTTTTTTTCTGATAAATTTTTCAGTGTATGTTCACTAAAACATTTTATTTTCTTATTCATTAAAACAAAACAATGATGAAACCGAAAAGTTTATACAATACTCAGCAATACGTATTTTCATATTTTTGAGTTATTTTAATTTAAAAAGTAGTTCTGAGAGTAATTCAACTACACACCTAGCATGATTATAAGTTTCAATCATAGATAAAATATCTATCTGGTCTGACTGCCTCGTTGGTCTAGTGGTCGCAAGCGCTACTGCTAAGCATGAGGTCCTGGGTTCGATTCCCGAGTCGGGCAAAGTGTTATTGGGTTTTTCTATCTGAAATTTCTCAGTAGCAGCTCGGAGTCTGGATTTGTGCCCGGTTGATGGCAATAGGCTCGCTCCCTATTACATGGGACTTAAACATAATTGGCGAAATGTGGGTGTACCTGCTACAGGGACACCTCTGCCCAACCCTTCAGGGAAACAAGGCGTGATGTTATGTTATGTTATAAAATATGTACAGAAACATTTCATAAAACTAACAAAACTAAACTATCATCAATCAAAACTGAGTCAAGGCGTTATGTGAGCGACTGTACCAGATGCTTTACATTCACGGGCCCTACAGGGTATTTATCACTAGAAACTTTTAAGGTAAGCATATTTACGTCCTTTTAATGGAAATATCTGATAAACTCCGATGGCTACGAATAAATAAAAGAAAAATAAGTATTTTTTTATTTTGTTTTAACATCTAGGTACTAATGAAATAAATAAAAATTAAGACCCGTCATGGTATGATTTATCTTTTTTTCATATTAAAAACTAGCTACATACTTAGGGCGAATTTCACCAATGAAACTGAACGCGATCAGCATATAAACTACGTTTACGGGCTGTCATTGTCATTATTTTCTGTAATTTTTTGACACTGACGCTCTTGTTGACGTCTAGTTTAAATGTGCTGATCGCGTTCAGTTTCATTGGTGAAATTCGTACTAAATTTTTGCAACATAAAAGTTAGAAAACGTGGTCTTTGGTCGTTTGATTTTTGCCCTTATTATTTTTTCTTATTTTATTTTACCTGTATTGAAAAAAAAAAATGTTTTTTCTTATCAATTTTCCAAACTCAACTATCTAAACAATAACCAGAACAAAATGTTGCAACGAAACAACGCGAAAGGTATCTACCGAAAACCAAAACATAAACGTTATATCGCCGATCCTACCAAACTGCTCTATCAAAATATAACGACTACGATAAAAACGATGGAAAAGAAACCAAACGTTTCCGACGAATTTCCAAAGATCGTACAATAACGGTGTTCACATCTCTTTCTTACATAAGTGTAAAGTATATGTCTATCTTTTTTTAGCGGGACTTTTCCGTTTTATAGGCAAGTCGATAATATTTGGACCGCTCCGCGAGATATGGGTGTTAAATATTTTATGATGTCCAGTGCGGACTTCAGAGTTTGAAGTCGGCACGATCTTGTAAAGCCTTGTATGTCGTACAACGATACGCCGTCTGCAATTTTATTACACCGCTTATCTTATAGCGAACATCTATCAAGTTTAACCTCAAATTCTGTTAGTAAAGCTTATTTTGTCTTCAGCAAATAAGCTACAAATTATGTCCAATACCAGCGATGTTTGTATTCTTATTTGCAGTAGAGACTCAATTGTTTGCTACTTTGAATAAAAACGTAATAAAATCCAAAAACAACCACTATCGGCCATTAAATCTATTCATTCGATCTACTTAATTACAACTCAGTTTTTTGTCACGTTTGTCTCTTACAAACTGTCTTGGCGTAATGTCATTAATCTTAGGAGGCTGGCAGCGCAGCAAACGACCTCCCGTTAAGACCCTCCATGGGCTGGGTGCCCCGTAATATGCTTATACAGCCAGAACACGGAATAACTAAACACCAAAACCGTACAAGCCAAACACAACCTTCCACTAATTGCTATTAGTATCATTAACGCTTGTACAATCCACCGCCCCTTCCAACCTTTGGCCGCGATGCCAAATAGAAAATAAGAAAATAAAGGAATCCAAGCGCGAGAAAAAAAGGTAGTACGTAAGATGTATTTTTTCGCAGAGAAGCGTGTCGGTAGCATTGTTAAATATATCGTCCAATCAGTATCTCGGAACGAGGAGGAATTAGCGTTCCGAAGTGAACGACGGAGCGACGAATCCTGGTCTACCCTTTTATGCGGCGCACCGTAATAAAAAAAAAAGAAATCTTATTTGAATTTGGAAGACGAATTAAAAAAGAAAATGAATTCTGCACTAATTTAAACAGAGAGAGTTTCTAGACGATTTTCGGGGATCGGTCCAGCTTAATTAATGCATTAGAGTTGAAAGTCCCGACGACTCTTCATTTGTGCGAACCATCCATTTTACTTTGTGTTTAACGTTTCATATCCGTAATAAGATTAAATTATAAACTTTTAATAAATTGGAAAAGGTTTCTTTGACATTATATTTGAAGTTATAGGTATTATTGAGTAGATACGACCAATGTAGGTGTCAGTTCTAACAGCATTTTATATGTCCCCAAAAACCAATCAGAGATAAGAGGACGACCTTCCCACATTGATCCTTAGCCATCAGAAAGGTTACGAAGGCACTTCATCTTCATTCGGGAATCCCTTTAAGGAATCGTATCAGTTGTAATGAAAGCTAATTCTTTCATTAACTCTCCGTGACAACGGGAAAAAATCTAAGACAAACGAAAACAAATGTAGAGGAACTTTGGATAAGTAAATGTTTATATCTTAAGAGCGGTTTTTCGATTCAAAATGTGTTTTAATATACTTTACAAATAATTTGGAAAATATTGATAGATATAAACCCCCATAACCTAAAATCACTAACACTTGACATATGAAAACAGCCTTGAGATTGAGACAAGATATTCTTTTTTTACCATTTATGTACCTACACACATTGAATAAACACACAAGTAGAAAAGAACAGAAAAATACATATAAAGGTGATGCTTATTTCTAAAGAAATCTCTTCCAGCATACCTGCGATAGGAAAGTAGATAAAAAGAGATGTTGACACAATTTTACTATGATCTAGGTACAGTAGGGTGCACGTCAGTAACACTTTGAACTTGATCTGGCTTAGCATCGTACGGAGTTTTAATAGAAAAAGAGAACTGGTTTTGCTACCATTGATATGCAGCCTACCGTACAACCTCATCTTTGCCATAATTTAATTACGTCTTCTTTTTTGTGATTCTTACAACCCTGCATTCCTACTGCAATATATCCGATTTATCAAATATATAAATCGTAACCCGATCTGACAAGGCGTTAATGGGTAGCTCAATGCAATTTAATCTACCCCAGTTGGCGTATAACCGAATTCCTTCCTTATACGCACATTTTAGCCGAGAAAAAAATGTTTAGGGTCCTCTCTATGGGATGTTGAGTTGGTTAGCATAGATTAGGCTTTTTTTATAGAGCCCGACTTTGATTTCCTTCGTTTTATACTTAGCAGTAGGCTCCCTATGCGAAATAACATAGGTAGTAAGATATCAATAACCATTTAAAATTGGAACTATTTTTTATTTCATTGCAAACAAAAAGTAAAAAATAAAAAGAATGAACTAAAAAAAGACTGTTAGTTTTGCATTTTTTTTAAATCCTTTAATGTTTTCCTGTTATAAGGCCAATTAGAATAAAAACAACAAAATTGGATTTTAATCCAACTCGTATCATATCGCACATCTAGTGTGCAAAAGATGTATATCTAATATCAGCTGTGCACCCCCCGACATGTGAAACTAGCAATATAAAGTGAAAATTGAATTTACAACTGACAATTGAAGAAGGCGCTTCCATCAAAGGCGACCCCTGCGACATGTTTGCCGAAATACATTTTAAAAGAGCTCTCTATTCCTATAAAGAAGAATTATTACGTTATATCGAAAGTGTACGTAAGTGTACTTTTACTTCGGGAATCAATATGAGACGCAGTTTGTTTTTAAACGTTATACCTATTATTTATATTTTTGTGAAAAGATTTTAATAATTCAAAATAACATTAAGCTAGCATATTACACTGTTCAACCAAATATATTCGAAGTGAATCAATTTGGTTCAACCGTGTATTTAAAGTCATTCAAAATCGCAGAAAGCAAAAGTATGGCCGATATTGTATCATATTTGCCTTTAATTCTTAATACAAATAAATATGGTTGATTCATCTAAATTGAAAAGCATTAGTGAACCATTATTTAGTTAAAACGTTGACTCTATTATTAAAAAGTATTCGTACGTACATAAAATCGTTCTACTCATTCTACTTAACCCAATAAATCCCCAATAAACACTCATCGTACCATCATAATACAAGCAAACAAACACACAAGCAAACCACGCTAATGCAATTTACAAAGCAGCCAATCACGAGAGTCAGCCACATTGTTGTACAGTCGCCGTCAAAGAGCCAAAGGAAGCTCAGTGTTCCTTAATAATTAATTGGCGCTTAAACGTGCTGACGTCTTGGAGGCTCTCGGAGCCCCTAAGGGGGGCACTAACAGCTCCTATGCATATGCTTGCTATCCGTAAGTGGAGATGGGTTTGCTCATGTTTTGAATTTGTAAATTGTTATACGGAATGAGATTTCTGTTGATAGGTGAGAAGAAAGTTGGGTTTGTGTTCGATCGTGTATGTTTGAAAGCAAATTGTTTTTGGTTTGAAATAGAAATCACAAAGGTAACTTTGATCTAATTTTTACCCCCATAAAATTTAAACGCATTATATGACAATGCCATTTAGTTTTAATAAAAATCAATTAAGTAGTGACTAATACTCCAAATCGTTCGGAACCAAAACTTCTCCCCTAAAAAATCTGTAAAATCCTAATGACAAAACTCACTATCATCAAGCTAATGGATATAAAACTGTGGTTACGCTGTAACAGGGTCGATTTAAGCCGCAATTAACTAAACATAAAATTGAAGAAGATTGGAGATACTATCAATCAAGTAAAAGGGCATGATTACATACAAATCTAGATAAACAAATGAATGGGCCACTCGTATAAATTGAATGTAAGTGATGTTTTGCTTTTTGTGGTTTTTGTGACAGAAGATTAAATTTTAAACGGTCTATTAGTAGAAAGAGAGTAGTGTACTACGTTGATACTTTTAATGGAAGTAAGTTTTTGATAGATAAGGAAAGTCATAATGTAGTATCTAATATTGAAATAGACTCTCTTAACAAGCGTGTTAAGGCTCTAGGTGTAATCTTAACTAGGTTATACTTAATCTAGAATATGCTGTAGACAAGAATTTTAAATCAGAAGAGTAATTTCCTGTATCGTTACAAAATCATGAAGTAATGTTGAAACTGCATAATACCGAATATCTACCGAAAGATGGTTTAGTGGAAACGGTTGAAAAGAATGCCACATCCAAACAGTGAGTTACTTACTACATCACAGACAAAATAAAAGTAACAATTTGTTTGCTATCTGACCCCAACTCACGCGATGTCATCATAAAAGCAACAATTAACTTTAGTTTGTTTTACTACCAAGTACTGGGTGTGTTTGTCTTCAAAGGAGATGTCACGCGTGAATTTGTATTTAAATTTAATGACGCTTTTACATTACCGCTTTTACTACCAACACTAATGAACGAATAGAAATAAAACCAGATATCTGGCGTAAACTCACAGAAAAATACTCTCTTCTCAAAATATAAATTACAAAAGAACGTCTATTATTAGGTAGGCCCAATATTATTTAAGCCTCGCCAATATGGCAGTATTACAGTTGAAATTCTCAACGAGTGGTAGGAAAGAGGGCGGATGATAAAACCGAGTCACTAATTAAATGGGCTCGAGACGTCCTATTCTTAATAGATTTGTCGCTAATTTGAAGTAATTTTGTCGAGCTCAACGTTATATAAACCGTCGAATAAAATTTAATTAGAAATCATATTTGGAAGAATTAAATATTCTCGTTTCGGAGAAAATTATAAGTCAAGTAGAAATGATGTTAAAAATATATAACACACACATTATGTGGTGGTTTTATAAAGACAGAGGTGTGTGTAGGTTTGGTAGTAAAATAGCTCCATAGATTAGATCCTACATCGGGATCGGACTAGTTGCAATTCATCATTATTATTCCAGACAATTTATCAAGCGGTTGGCTCGCCGCGCCCGACCGGATCGCACATTCTAACGAGATGGTGAATTTTCACCGAATAATTTGCGAACCGACGAATCACGTATTGGAATCGGGAATGAGGTCGGAATTGAGATAGAAGACCCGAACATTGTGGAATAAAAGGAGCTTCCAGTAAAAGATTTGCGTTGAAAAATAATGGGAATGATCATAATTAATGAGCGATGGAAATAAATACTACGATTTATTTCTAACAAGAATTTCTAAAATATAAACTACTGCCAAATTAGGTTCGCATGACTTTTCCCGTCGTCACTGGAGCGCCTACAGTCAGAGGGTCGATGCGATTACGGGAGCTTATTACGGCGACTTTATCATATTTCAATTTACGATCACCATCCAGACTTATCGAGTAGAAAATCGGGGGGCAACCAATACGCAGATATAAATCAGAAATGAAACGTCTCATTACCGAAATAACGATATGATTTATTGATTTTGTAGCATATTTCACTGATAGCTTCTACACTGGATTTTCGTTCACGTTGTTTCCTTATAGATACGGTACAAAATATCAATGTGAATTATTTAATACGAAGGATAAAATTCATAAGCTACGAAAGTTAGCCGCTAATATTACATAGGAATTTTAAGCTGAACAGTAGCATTAGATAAGTCGGCGGGCAAGAAAATGCTTGGTCGGAGGGAATAAGAAAACGGTCCTAGTTGTTAAGTCTTGCACAGTTTCTGTCGCTATCTCGTGGATAAGAAGCCTAATCACCAGTCGTCGTGTCTGTATCGGGCCGAGCGAAGCGCGCGAGTATTCCCCAGGGTACTCTTTTGGGACCAGTTTTCTTTTTTGGTTTACATTACACTGTAAGTGTGCCGAATTCTTTTGTTGCCGCCTCCGCTTTTTGTACAGATTTGTGTGATTTGTATTGTGTTTACTTGTGTTAGTGTCGTTTTAACGGGATAAGTAGCGTAATTTGACGTGAAATGTATAAAATGTAGTAACAGAGTGGAAAAACTTATGTCTAGAAACAGAATGGAGTCTTCCACAATCATAAGTGTAGCTAAAACAAACTTCTGGTAAATTGCATATTCAGATTCTATAGGACAAAAACACCTAATAAAAAGTTCAGTTTAATAAATTTCTATTTAAACTCCTTTCTTCGGGAACAGAAGAAAGTGCAAAGCTATTAATAAAGGGACTTATGAAGTTATTGAAACTTTCTCAGTGTAACTGCAAACCGAGCCGTTCCGAAGTCGTGCACCAATAAACTTGTAGTTAGTAACTATTTGTAATATAAATTTATAGTTTCACGTTAACACTGGTTTTCCATTTTCTGCACCCGATTATTCCATACTTTTTAACAGGAATGAAAAGCAATAAACAAGACTTGGTTGGTAAAGTAAAGAAGGGTCCAATAAAGGTAGTCTTGAAAGATATCTAGATAAGTATCAAAACAAAAAGGTAATAGAGATATCAGATGGAAAAGGAATTTATTTGGCGAGAAGAAAGAGGCGGGAGCGCGGCGCCGCGGCGTGTCTAATGAGATAATATAATAGCCGTGATTCCCTCACACCGGCGTTTACAGACCAAAAATCACCGAAGAACTGCAGCCGATAGAAACCCGCCTTTTGGTAACGTAATTTTAATTTGAAATTAGAATTTTGCGTTCGGTACTGTGCTGTTTGTGAAAGTTTGTCAACAGCAAATGGAGAAGTTACTAGTATTTAGTAGTACTGGCGTAACACGCTTCAGCTATATATATTCATATGATTCAGATGTTTTTTTATACAACGTTGTAAAGTTAAATGCGCAAAACTTCAGACACCCCAACTGATTTTTAATTCAATTGACCTATTTCAGAGAGAAAAAAAATCATAAAAAAATTGTACAACTGTTGTCATTGTCAAACTGTTTTCAGGTTTTGCGCATTTAACGTTACACGTTGTATATGTCTACAGATGAGGACCGAGTAGCTACAAGTGCATGTGCTTTTGAGATTATAAACCATGAACCGGTGCTTATTAAAGTAACCTAAGGAATTGCCGTTGACAAACCAGTTAGGAAAGACAATCATTATCTTCGGGATCTATGCCCAGGTTAGTGTATCTAGCATCACTAGTACCTAGTACCTCCAACTTTCTATATTTACCTAAAATTTTTATCTATTTTTATCAAATTAGATTTGTTACAGCTGTAGTGGCAATCATGTCATTTGGTTTATATAGGTCCTTATTTTTATTATTTTATTTATCCTTTATACATAGAGTCTTGTATTTATTTTAGATTTTATGAATGTGAGAACTTTGTAAGGTGTAGACTTGTGGACCATTTTCTATTTTGCTAAGTACCTGGTACTTGTTGATAGGCCTGCACTGTCCTCTCATACCTATAAACACTGTAATTTGAAAACATTGTAAGAAACCATTTTTTTTTTTTTTTTTTTTTTTATTCTTTATTAATAAGGGGTTTTTATCCACACGGATACGTCAACCCCATTGTACCTTATACTGTATTTACACACAACTATACACTTGTAATTATATTATATTTTACTACATTACTATCCACCACATATATAAATTAAAAAAAAAAAATTAAATATAAAAGAGAATCACTGCCCAGACTTCTGCATTAAACCACAAATTATGCGTTTAGTTTTTTCTGATTTAGGGTATGCCAAAATATTTTGAAAAAGTCCAACATCCCACATGTTCAGTTTAAACTCCCTAGCCAGAGATTCCCTTTCATTCCTGTTCTTAGCACATTCCATCAGCAAATGTTGCACATCTTCAATTTTACCACATGTCTCACAATTAGGCGATGTAGCCTTTCGCATTAAGAAAGCAAATTTTGCCGATGGAAAGTGGCCAGAACGAAGCCTTATCGCTAACTTAACGTAACTCCTAGTTAAACATCTATCATCAAACCATGGCTCACGAGGTGGCTCGTTTTGAATGACTTTATACCAAATGCCTTTTTCTTTGGATATTTCATTAAAATATTCTTTCCAACTGTCGAAACACACATTCTTAAACCTGGAGAAATATTCCCAATAATCGGACATAAATGGGGTAACGTTGCCCATCTCCACTGCCAGTTTTGACAGTCTATCAGCCTCCTCGTTGCCCCGTAACCCTATGTGCGCTGGAACCCATTGCAAGACAATCCTAATGTCATCTTTGTTGTAGCAATGAATTAGTTTCAGAATGTCATAAGCTATCGATGAAGAGTAACCGTGGAGTTCCTTGCCGGCACTTCTCCATAGAAAGCGACCAATTGGAACCGTGCACCTAGCTTCTGACGTTACATAAGTGCCCTTGTAGGTTTGTGTGAAATAAAATCATTTGTAACAACTTTTTTCAGCCCTTTTTTACGAACCACTAAATAGCTTTAATTCCGAGTTATTTCTATCTTCCTCCGAGTACATTTATACCCAAAATATGTCTCTATCAAACCGGCAGCACAAGAGGGTCATATCGAATTGGGAATCGATTTTGTCGCACCCGAAATAGGGTGTAAAGATCCCATTGTAATATAGATGTTGGCCATATGTCGAAAGAGACCGGACTTTTTGCCCCTTTACTACATAAATAAAAAGTCATTTAAAAAGATGTTTGATGCTATTCAATCGCTCAAATTATTGAAATCACAGGACTGATTGGATTTTAGGAAGACTTAATAGCTTTCAATACATTATTCATTGTTAGTAAAACCATATCAGAAAGAAAAATATGTTCACTAACTTATAGCCGTGAAAAATTACAACTTTACACAGTATTTTTTCTAATCGATCGCAAACACTTGCACTCTCACGCTCCTACTCGATTAAAGACACCCCCAATTCAAAAACAAACTTTTAAAACGTCGCTTAATCCTTTAATAGTTATTCCAGTCACAATATGTTTAACACAACAATCTAGTTTGTCGATTAAGCCCCTCATACACGGTTCGCCTTTAAACTCAAGTACGACAAAACATCTTAATCATTACGGTTCATAAAATTCTTAAGTGATTGCGTAGGGGACCGTTTGCGTGGGTATGAATTGATTTGGTAAAGTCCATCTTCTAAAGTACCTGCCCAGTAAACGGTAGTACTTATTGGAACAATATTGAGGGGTGTTTCAAATGATTTTAAGTGTAGTTTATTGTATTTTAATTCATTTGTTTTCAATGGATATGACTATTTTAGTGAGTAATAGAATTGAAAAGCTAATTATTTTAACTTAGAGCAGGAAATGATTTTCGTTCTATATTAGCTAAGTTTTGAAACTTAAAAATGACAGGAAAATATCTGTTAAAAATTAAGTTTTTCTTTTAGTTCAACAGTTTCTCAGAACCGAAAAACCCGACCAAAAATATTTTTCTCAAAAAAAAAACCTTAAAAATAAAAAATGTATATCGAAAAAATGTCCATAGCTTACAACAGTATCGCATAAGTTAATAGTAGAGTCGGCCGGGCACGCGGGCAGAGATAATGAAATTGTGTACAGAAGCGCAACGAGCCGCGAGCGTGTCTCGGCCAAAAATCCACTTAACAAATTGCTGCTGATTCGTAGGGTTCTGGATTGTTGCCTGCTTTTACCGTTACGTCAATTATTCGCCGTGTTATCGATACAGGAACGGTTTAGAGTGTTGTTTCGAGTTTTGTTTCCGATTGTGTAGGGATGGGAAAAGGTTTGGTATGATTGATGAAGTATCGAGTCGATTTTAGTGATATGAAGGTTTTCCTTAATTTACTGCTTGTCATAGGTTTTTCTTAATGCAATGCCTTTCGTTTTGCTAGGTAAAGATCGACTTTGCATCAGTGTAATATTAATTAACAATGTCGGTATCCTTGTTCACAAGTAATTAAATAAGTATTAGTTAGATACAAACTATGAAAAACTAATCCATCATCTCTCATAAAAATTACATTAAACGTTTACAAAAAGTATGCTAGGTACTCATAAACTAACTTTTATGATAAAACGTCCATTTGCTAAGTAAAAAGACTATAACGATGACGCATGCATAAAATAATTAAACCATTGGAGAACGTATCATTTCGCTGGCAGCGACAGTGCAAAAAAGTGAAACAAAAAAAAAAAAACAAATTGCAAAAAACACGACTGTAATGAATTCGGTGTTGGGCGTTTCGCACGCAATTGCACAATTTCAATTATCGCATTAGTTCGCGAGTGTACTGTGGGCGAGGCACTGTACATGAATGGCTGATGGATATTGCTGCGTGTACTAGTGACTTGTGACAGTGATAGTACTTGATGCTTGACGTTAACTCGTGTAAATTGTATGTAGTTTTAATTGCACTACAGCGTTTTCAAAAAGAAAATTTAAAAACTGAGGCTTGCATTTTTGACCAGGTGTTGTGTTCAGTGCTATTAGATTCCCGGTTTATTTTTTGCAAAATGTGAGTGTCATGAAGATCAAAAGCTTTGTTAAATTAAAAAAATATTCCACACCACCAATTATAAACGACAATAAATATTCATAAAAAATCCTTTTATGTGAAAAATTCTCTTCTAATAATGAACATCACAAACCCGAGTTTAATTTAGATACATCAAACGCTCAAAAAATCACAAGTTTTATTGGTGGTGAGGGAGAATTTCCACGATCAACTTCATGCGCCGAAAACCAAAGGAAAGTTGGCACAAAGGCAACCGTTGATTTTTTTGTTTCCAAGGTAGAAAAAAATTTGAATCGAGCGAATTACAAAACCGACGCGCGACGTTTGGTGTCTAGGGTTGGCGAAAAGATATTATTATAGACCCTATTTTTACTACCAACAATAGATACGTAAATAGAAAAATAATAAACGCACATAAGTTGTAATTTTTATTTGCAGTATAGAACACAGTATAAATTGGCGTATATTTTAACTGTATAGGTATAACTAATATTGAGTAGGTACATTTTTAAAAATCAATATGAGAGGCCCAAAGTCCCACTCGGTAAAAATATAGGGTTCATAATATGTCTGGCACTTACAAAAGTGTAAAAGATACAATACATTAAAAAATTATGAAATTTTGCCTATACTTAAACTTAAATCCGTAAACTTAGAACCAATAGTGGTACAGCAAGTACATACTACCCACATACAAAATAATCTTGAAACAGGTAGAACATAATTGACAACCCTAAATTTCAAATATCGAACGACGTACCGAACGAAAGGCTCCTATCTCTATTGAATTCCCGAAAAAGGCCGAAAAATAAAAAAATAAAATAGAACGCCCCGCGACCCCTCGTATCAATAGTGGTCGCAGCTCTATTGAAATTTTCGGATATTTGTCAGCCTGATTAGCTGCCGCTCCTCCCGACACTGTTCTACATCAGAAGGCTGAATAGCTCAGCGTGAGACCGATGTGAGAGCAATTTTGTGGAGGCTTTTGTTTTTATTGAGTTGTTTGTGGCCCCCGATTGATGGCTGCCGAAATGCTGTGGGTCTACCTTTACCTACAGTATTGAGATTGACGAAAATGGTTCAAGTTAAATTAGAATTTTATTTAATTGGCCGCATAGTTAGGGTGATCACTCTCACACAATAGATTGAATGTGTGGGAGTACTTCACTCATAAAAAAAATATTGCAGATTTTATTTCACATGTGGTCGTTATATCACATTTCTATTTCTAACATACTTCATTCTGCCTAACAAAACTTTATCAACCACAACCACATATCACATGTCAACGAAAATGCAAAAACAAATTCCACACATCAACAGGGTCGCCCAAAGAGCTTTCAATAAAATTTCCGAACAAAAACTCTGCAATAGATATCTGGCAGCAACGATCGCAATAAAAATACAATGCAAACTGAGAGCCTCAAAAGTTTCTGTATCGTGAAAATGCATTTGCCTCGGGAAAGTTTCGAGATTGCCGTCATTGCAGGCTTGATGAATCGCCGCGAATTGTAGAATACGAAATTTTAACAAACGCTACTCTATTGTTTTTGTGTTCGCGTTTCGTTTATGTTTTAGTTTCAAGTTTTTGTTGATTAATTGAGTACACTGTAAATAGGATGTTTGTGAAGTTCATAATGTGACATTAGAGCTGTCAGGTAGATTTTTGATTTGTATTTGGGAAATAAAATTGAAATTAGATATCTGTACAATCAATTATGTATTACGTGAAGTGTGTTCATAATATTAACTGACTAATTAAAAAACTTTTGCACAAAAATACAACCGACTTCCAAACTACAAAGTGAAAAATAACTTTTATTTCGGAAGTCGGTGTCTTTGGATCAAAATTTTTGTTTTTTCCACCGACTTCCGAAATTCAAGTTATTTTTCACTTTGTAGTTTGGAAGTTGGTTGTTTTTTTTTTTAAGTTTTTTTTAATTTTTAGTGGGTTGGTTTGTAATTTATCTAAGTTACAATAGCCTAATGTCAACTGCTCATCAAAAATATTGAAGAGTTCCCTCGATTTCTCCAAGATCCCATCATCAGATCGTGACCAAATAACAATGGGACCAATTTGAACGTATACCCTTTAAAAAAAAAAAGGAATTTTTCAAATCGGTCCAGCCGTCTTCGATTATTCGGGGAATATAAATAAAAATAAAAAAACATTCCAACGAACTGAGAACCAACTCCTTTTTTTGAAGTCCGTTAAAAATCAGTTCAAAGGAGTAAAATTGTAAAGTTGTTTTATGTATTTAAAATTCACTCACCTGTCAATGATAACTGGATCTGAGGGCGTTTCGTTTCTGTTACCACAACTCTTCTTATCACAGCACCGACTGTAAACAAATAATAATATTAGAAGAAAAGTAATAATATTAAAATAATTTATAATTATTATCTACTGCACTACAAATAATATTTTCACAAAGTAATAGATATCTACACACAAAATGTATCTTTAAAAAGCATATTTTGGTATGTCGAAAATAACATCAGAAAGTACAATAAATTCTCAATATCGGGACACATTAGGGCGATCCCCTGTACCTTTAGCAGAGCACTCTGATAGGGATACCTATTCGTTTTGGGAATAAAAATCAATATATTGCTAGTACATGTGGCGAAAGGTTTAGAGATGCATCATGTCACTCAAACACGGCGATTTGTAATGGTGAGAATATGAACAGTGAATTTTGGTAAAAAAATTCTGTATTTTAAAATCAGGTAGGTACTAAAATGCCTAGTTTTTTTTTAAGCGAAATCTTCTTTAGGCGCCTTGGGCATTTTTGAGATAGGAAAAAACAATTGAACTCGCGACACCGTTACCGACACCTCATTTTTGCAAACGCGATTGTGCTCTTTATTTATATTATGTACCACCTTATGTATTACAAAAAATTTCACAAAGCTTCACACTAATAAACATTATGGAACTAAGGTTTAGCATATGTCATCATTTTATTTAAAGCATCAAAAATTCTAGTTATTGTAGAATATCAGAGAGCAATTTCTTAGAGAAAATATACTACATACTTAGTAACTGACAGAAACTAAGAGACAGTAACAAAAGTTTCTAAGGATACCTTTGTTTAAAACCAAACCATCATTCGAACTTACATCTTTGTCATAAATAAAAATGTTTGTATTAATACAAATTCTTCTTCCTAGTTAACAACAAAAAGAACGTTATCAAACGCCGTATCCACGCTAAACAAACAATACGCTGCACGCGCCCTACCGGGGGCTCCTTGACGCAAAGGGCAAAGACATTGAAAGGACAGACTCCCTAGAGACTCCTCCCCTGAAGACGAGCAACAGGGACACACATATCCAGTGAAACGAGACAACAACACACAGTCTAAGGTGGAATAAAATTTTAATTGCTCACACTGACGCGGTAGCGTATAGCCACACACCCATACATTGATATAACGGCGAGACACAGTACGTTTACGAGCGGAAAAACCACCCCAAACAAATGGTTAAATTAATAAGAACGCTCATTTCTTTGTTTGCCGGCTGGTAATTAGGAAGTTACAAGATGCGCTTGTGTGTAAGTGTTGTTACTTGTTTACATTTGTAATGCTTGTACACTGTCTTATTTGGATTAGTCAAATTATTTTATTGTACTTACTCAATTAAAGAAAAAAGTTATTTGACAAACGTTTATTTAAAATATTTCAAGGTAAAACACTATAGAAGAAGATGTAAAAGTATTCTTATGGATTGTCCGTAACGTTAAAGAAATAAACCCGCCATTTTAAGGGACGTTACCCACACATTATGAGCAATTGTAAAAGTATTGACACCAGTCGTATCATGAATGGCCACAAAAGACTGCCGTTTGGAGAAACATGACCAAGCAATAATATTTTGGGAGTCAATATTTATGACAAATGACTATCGCTACCATTTTCTACGAAACAGAAGTGTGTGGAACGTTTTTTTAGGTATGTCATTTTCAAATATGGAATTCGAATGTGGCTCTATGGTGTCAGCCGTTTTAGATGCCAGTTATAAAGATTTTTGTAATAAGGCTTAATACTCCGTACTTTTTAGAGGCTAAATGAAACTATGATACTCCTTTCTAATTATTTTCAGTTTTGCAGTGACTACAAATGATTACGTACCTGCACATAACTTCGTGTGTTAGTAAAACCCTGCACATTTCTGGATTCTTGTCTTGACCTTCATAGACGATAGGCTGAAACAAAGACAAATATTAATATTCCCATTTTCAAATACATAAATATAAAATAAGTACCAATTTAATTTAGTTATAGTTTTGAATTACTTATGAGTCAGAAATTCTCACCAACCTAAATTATAAATTAGGGACGCAAGATCATAAATGATATTATTTAATTAAAAATCGTCCAACAGATAAGATAAAATAGGCCGTCTTCATCAAGTTATTACTTTTGTTAATTCATGCACCCTCGCGTGCATAATTATTGCATTTTATATTATCTAAACCAAAAACTTATTTGCATAATTCCCGCATTGAATTCACGAAGCTGATAACGTTTTAAAAATTGATGGAAACGCCATCTTTATTACTCATATTATAACAAAAAGACAAAACTTGAAAGAAAACTACGAATAATTCTGAACTTAAAACTATTTTCATAGTTTACTTTGAAGAGTTTTTGACTCCAAACATTATCTTAGTAATAGATTTCTGGTCTTAATTATTTTCATCTGGTAACATTCAGCCCTAACACGTGTACAGTGTGTTCATCTAACAATATCTATTATAATTACTGGTAACCCCAAATGATAGAGGGCATAAAAATATTATTAATCTTTGTACTTAATGGATAATTGTTTTCATGGGAATTGCATTTTTGATCCACTTGTATTTGACTTTTGTTTAGTTCATATAACTAATTTTATTTATCATCACAATTGTTTTATAATTTTCTTTCTAAAAAATGTTAACATCTCTACTTGAAGGCTATTTTTAAGTTTTATTATTTGAGAGGTTTGGCGCTGATAGCCGAAATACAGGCTTTCGCCAAGTTCAGCTACAGATGTCTAATTAATTTGTAACTAGAAAATAAGACATTTGTATCATTGTAAACAATTAGGTATTGAAATAAACTTATTTAATATTTATTCGTGTATAACCATGCCAATAATATTTCCAATCCAAAAACATATTTTCGCATAATATTTATTTGTGCTATTCCAAAAAAAAATAGTGCCACAATTTCCCCAACACGTTCAGTGTTCGAATAAAAAACGAAGAAAACCATTTAGCCCTAAAAATCATAAAACCACACATGTGTATACTAAAGTATCTACAACAATTTGCACAACTATTACTTACACATCCAACATTAGGCTGAGCCCCCTAAATCCAAAATAGATTTTTACATCCCTGACAAAATATTTAATTGAATATGAAACAGGGGTATTATCGTCTTTTGTACCATGGATTTATAAGGACTTTGCTTTGTATATTGTAATAGGTATCTAAGGGTCATACAAAAGCATTTAGGAACACCAAAATAGCTTTGGGGTCGTATTTTCTGCATTTGGCTTAAGTATAAGTAAGGGGATGGGATCAGGTGTGGTTGTAAATCAAATAGATTTTGTATAGCGTTGTTGTGCAGTTGGTGCGATCAATAGTCGTAATGACTGGATGATACAAATAAATGATTTGGGATTTAAAGTATTTTTTTTAAGCTTGTGGTTATCCTATTCACCACTGCCTATCCTTTAGCATAATCTCTGAAAACATTGATGAACAACAGATTGATGACATTAAGCTTAAAGACATTGGTGGTCAATTTATTTATGTATTGCCACCAGAATCAAAAAAAGTTTTTGAACAGGCAACACTGGCATTCAAATAAAACAAAAATTAAACGCTAACCGATGTCAAAAGGAAAAGGCTCATATCTAAAGGTCATCCTTATCAGAAACCTTCACCAACTTTCAAAAGTACAAAGTTTGTAACCAACATTTCTTTGGTAAGAATCTAAAAATAAAAACACTAGGACCAGATAGTGGTGTGAACTAACATTTTTCAAGTTCACTCGTTGAAATGAGACGATCCCCCAGGATGTCTGGGGTCGACGCCGCACTGGGCATAGTCCGTCGCATGGGATTCAATCTCTGGGGAATTAGTGGGGACTTAAAAAAATAGACACTTAGTTATGCTAGTGTTGTCTGTGGTTTCATATTGGGCTAATTAGAGAGACGTGCTTAGTGTTCGTATTGAATGTATTTTTTTAGTTAATAGGTGTTCTGAATGAAATAGGTTTTAATTTCAATACTCAAGGTCATAATCATCTTTCGAATAGACACAAGAAAGTGGTAAAGGGTGGGGTTTTTGTGGGCATTATTTTCGTCATCCAAAAAATACTTATTCTACCAACTTTGAAATTGCTACATTGGTCTAAAAGAAGGACATTTTAGGTCGAAATTGGCTTACCCCACTATCTAAACTTGATTGAATAAAACAGATTGAAACAAAGGAGGTAATCATCCAAAATGTCACGTAACATTATCTTAATAAGTTCGTACAAATCGAGTGACACGCAAAAGAGTCGTTCACAAAAATGGCGATGAAAAGATGTTCGGGTAATAGTGAGTTGCGGTCGATTTAATTGTATTAAAACGTTAGGCTGCGGGCACACGGGCAATCAGCTAATGCCGTACGGTGCATGCGAACGGGACACGCAACTCTTGTTTTGGTAAGACACAAAAATAAGACTCAAACGTCCATGTGCACATTATGTCAAAGCACTCTATGAAATATGGCGCGCGGAGTTCTGGATAATTAACAGGAGTTCTAGGAATGTGCAGGCTAGAAAAACGTTAATAATTTTGCGCTTCGTTTGATTTGTTAATGGATACGCTCCTACAATATGCTTAAAACAAAGTACGAAAATTAAATATTTTTTGTGTTAAAATTGTGTAGTCATTACCCATAGAACTTACAACTACCGGATTATTTGTGTTCCCATACTAAATCACTATCATATCAATATCTAAAACATCAATCTGCCGACCCTCTGTTTGGATATAGTCTTAAGATACTTGCTCATAGTTCGCGGAATGAGATTCGGATAAATCCCATAGAACGTCCATGGTCTGAATAGAGAGGCGTGCGTAGCGCACGTGGCCTCATAATTATGTTTATTTAACGATGTTCAAACAACATATTAATTTGGTTGCCTTTTGTTGAGAAAATGACTTTCGGAAGCTGGTTTACGAAGACTTACGGACTAGTTTTATTGATAAAAGTCGAAATAAACTAGCAATTGGTATTGCGAAAAGTTTAATTTCTGAGGCTTTTTTTTTGATAGGCAAGAGTTTGACCGCTATCTCACCTGATGGTAAGTCAAGAAGTGGTTGACGATGAAGCACGGTTGCCTGGAAGTAACCTATTCACTTTCGACTTAAAGACCCCTAGGTTACAGCTAAGTATCTGGAAACACAGACCTCGGCAGAGTATTTGAATTCCTAAGCTGAGCACACAATGAAAGTGCCTAAGTTTTCGTAAACAGAAGTTATCTATTCGATAGTATTAATTGATACAATAGTTCAATTTTTTTTACATATTACGTTTATGAAAAATCTGTTAATAAATAAATTAGCTATAGATGGTTAGCTTTTTCAAATCAACAGAGTATTTAGAGTTTATCTGGGAACCTGAGAAACCGGATATTAGAGCTGTACACATATTTACCTACTTTCTTAATATATTACAGCCATTTAGAGAAAAATACTGTAAAATCTAAGTACGTAAATAAATTGTACTGAAGTGCAACAGCAGTAATAATAAAAATATCTACAGTTACTGTTCTGGCAAGGTTGCCAGGCTTCTTTGCCTCGTGCGTAAATCATGGAGCTTGTTGTCTTTTTAACTGTTTTTACTACCGTTTTCAGAAGCAATTCTACATGAAGAATAACTTATAAACTGAAGAACTTTTATTCAGTAAATTACGAATGACATTGCTTTGTAGACAACCAGAACAATTATTATAAGTAAATAACTGATAAGTACGAAAAGCATTATTTGACACTGATGGTCAATGGGTATAGGCTGGGCATCATACTAAAGTCAAGACCTCGTCATGAGTCAAAATCGTCAAAAAAATACGAGCAATTCTGTGTCTCGAGACACGTAATTGTATTCTCAAACACAACTCAATTTGAAGTTGCCCTTAAATCTCATACTATATCTGTTACTATAATTTTTGAAGTGAAAACTTCTTTAGGCGCGTTGGGCATTTTTCATATGGGACTAAACCATTGATTTCGCGACACCATGACGACACCTCATTTTTGTAAACGCGATTGTGCTCTTTTTCTTCCACCAAGGCGATCATGTTCAAGTTTTCACTTCTGTCGGCACTCCCGGAGTGCCACCACTTTTTTTTTAAATTATTTATCTATATTCACATATGGTAAGAATAACTAATAAACTAAGCCCCACAAAACCGTAGTAGTGGTTTGACTATGGGATCGGTGAGTCTCTATACACTCAATAAACTTCGTACTTAAAACGAATTATTATTTATATGTTAATTTTCACTTGTATCTTATTATTTTTCCGACTACTGCCAACATTTTAAATAAAAATGACAGTTCAAAAATATGAAATGCGCCCGATAAAGTGGGAAGATAACGTGTTAAAAATTGCAAAAAAAAAGGATTAGAAAAAAAAACCATTACAGAGACATCGACATAAAGAGTTTTAAAGATAGTAGTCTTGAAGTTAAGTGGCATTTAAGAGTCCAGGATCAGATCTATAAGGATAACCTATTGTAATTTTAGATTAACACAACAACAACAAACAATAGATAATAACAACATTAGCATTTTAAGTGCAAACCTGTTACCAACAATTTATGGATCTATTAGTTGTCCGAAATAAAATAATTTATTATTATTATAACAGCAAAACTAAATCCTATATTTGTCCAACTTGACCCATTATATCTTCCACTACATACCTACGTAACACAAAACAAAATTGTTGCCTGCACAGCAAAATTTCCCAGTCTGTATGCGTTGTCGCTCATGTAAATCACGCGACACTGCGATGCAAGTACGCCAAGTACAAGAAGTACGTCTCAAGTCTACTGCAGCACACTTTTTATTTGTTACTTGCTCATAAAACAACACTATCGCGCTTAAGGTTGTGATAGAATATAATTTATTTGCTTGGTATATTATTGCGTTATTTGTAGGGACGTTTTGAGGAAAATTTCAACTACAAGTATTCAATTTAGAAAATAAGTTGAAAAATATTATGTGCCAGTAATTTAAAAGGTAACTCAATGTTTTTTTTTTAAGCGAAAACTTGTTTAGGATCGTTGGGCATTTTTGAGATGGGAAAAAAACTCGCGACACTGTTACCGTTACCGACACCTCATTAAAAGTATTTCCTGCACAATAAAATTGTTCAAGTTTTCACTTCTGTTGGCACTCCCGGAGAGTTTTTTTTCTTTTTTGTTTAGGGACTTTTATAACCGCAATGCGACGACAGTCCCATCGTAATCTTAATTAATAATAACATAACTAGTTGCACCCCGCGTTTTCACCCGCACTGATCTTGATCCCGTGGGAATATCGGAATCAAAAGTATCCTATATCCTAACCCAGGTCATGGACTACCCATATGCTAAATTTCATTCAAATCCTTTCAGCGTGACAGCACACACAAACAAACAATAAAAAAATCGAATCTTATCTTTTTATAATATTAGGTTAGATACACACTGCTATGGATTACATTTGGTCCATAAACCTGAACAGACTCTTCACATTATCACCATTTAGTTGTATCATTCAATGATAAAATAGTATAAGACGAAAGTGGAAAATGTCACGTACAAGTTGTTGACTTCAGAAATTCAGTTGACATAAATTTTTCAGGTACTTAAGTCCCTCTATGATAACATAGTACCTTTAAGGCGAAAATGATCACATTATTATTGTTTTCGGCAGAGATGTGAAAGTGAGCATAAGTTCTGAACACGTATACAAGACAAGAACCTGTACAGTCATAATTCTACGCACCCCTTCGAAAGGGTAACGTATGAAGATGTGGTGCAGTTTTAATTAGCTTTCTTAATTTATATTTATGGTAGCTTTTGTTGACTGCAATCGAACTTTACACCATCTTGAGTACATAGGTTTTGCAAATACTATAACATACCTAACACTGAAAATGTTAAAAAAACGAGCAAGTAGTCGCATATATGATGTGTAACATCTGACATCTCACTTTGGTAATAAGCAACATTAAATGGGCGGGGCCACGTCAAGGTCGTTTCTGACAGCCAACTCTAGCACCGCGCGCGCTCATTGGTCAAATCAAATAGCGTTCGCTTCTCCGGCTTCCTGTTACACACTTCCGTCCCTTTTCACGAAATCAATCCCACAGATTGCAGGAGAGCGAGAGGAAAGATGTTACACATCAAAAAGAAAATTTTTCTTAAAAAACATGCTGCAAAAGACGTATTATGCTGATGGACAAATAATATTATACCTAATGGATAAAGTTTAGTAGGCGGGTTCGATGTGTGATAGTTGATTTTATTTACATATTTTACTTTGGTTTGATAAAAAAAAAAATCACAAGAAAATGATTTTTGCCAAAAAAACAGCCCTTTAAAAAAAGACATCGACGAATTGAGAACCTCCTTTTTTTGAATACGGTTTAAAATAGCGACAACAGTCTCCTGAGCATTGTTCTAATAAGACTTAAGGCCACCTGATGGAGCACCTGCAGTGCATGCATTGTTGCCAGATGTCTCTCCAGAAGATGGCTTAACAGATACAGTGTTCCCTAAGTTGTGTTGTATTATTATTACTGTTTCTAATTGTTTATGTCTTCATTGGTTATACTAACATAGTTTAAGTAATAGTACTAACAAATTATGGGTAATGTGCCTGAATTAAAAATAAAATAAATAATGATAAATAAATAAATATAAATGCCCTCAATAACGACCTACCAAACAAAACACTGCAACCTGTATACCACATACGATTCCGTAATTCTTAGTTAACAACGTTCGGCCTAAGTTAATTATGTTCTCAACATAAATCTTTAGTAATTGGCCTCTGGTTACACAATACTAAGAGAGGACGTGTTGAAATTATATATGTGAGGTGGTGAAGTTTCATGATGTTGTACTTAATATTGTTATTTGTAGTGTTTATAATTGCTGTTGATTTTTGGTAGAAATTGAGTATTTTGGTCGAATTAATTTTCGATTTAAGAGGGTTTATCCTAAAAGTTGGCAACGTCGTAAATAGCTGTCAAATATCTACCTGTTTTGATTAATTTGGCAATATTACTGTATGGAATCAAGAAATGTGGCTAACTAAGGAACTATAATATTGATTGCGAAATGCAATAATAATATCGTAACACCGAATGTTTAGTTTTAAATGTAAAAAAGTATTTGGAAACTTTCCAAATGCCACCTAAAACGGTTACAACATCAAATTCAGTGTTATAATTGCAATTAATTATTAATATTCTAGTTCGCTAGTTAGCCACATTTCTTATTTCCATACAGTAATATTGCCAAAATAATCAAAACAGCGAAATATTTGATATCTATTTGCAACGTTGCTCCACTTTCAGAATAAACGCTCTTAAGGTGGATCCACAGTTGTAGCCCGCGAAATTCAAATTTTCTTAGGTTTTTTTTGCAATTTGCAAGTCAGTGTCAGGTTGTATTTTGATCAAAATATGATTCGTGACTAAAACAAATATGTATTTACAGAATTATAATCATTAATAATATCTTTATATCTTATGGAAAAGTTCTTATGGATCAGTTTTATTTTAGTAAAATCAACAAACCCAGTGTTTTGTCAGGTAAATTCATAAAACTATCCATCTTCTCTATTGAATGTAGGTAACAAGTTAAAAATATCGTGGAATATTCATTCCACGAAGTTACTAACTTTTCAACAGTCAAACCTGAGTAAGTGAGAACTGGGTAATCGAGAAAACTCTATAAATGAGATTAATTGCCAGGTCCAGTCATTTTAACTCTCTAAAACTTTTATAAGAGAGAAACAGAAACCTCTATAAGAGAAAGTTTTGTTTCATTCGTGGACCTCTATAACTGAGACTGCTACTTGCCTGTACTTCTATAAGCGACTGTCGAGCGTAATTTGACATCTGCTATTTATGACTCATTCTTAAATTTCGTGGAATTAACATTGTTTTTGTTCCTCTTAACCTTTCCCATTCAGCCTTAACCTTTATAAGTGAGAATGGCCACTCCTGTACCTCTATAAGCTAGAAAAGCCAGTTAGTGTGAAACCTCTATAAGCAAAAAAGAAAGCGCATTCCCTTGAACTCTCGCTTATTCAGGTTCGACTATACTTATTCAATTTCAGCTATTGTCAATGAAATAGTTTATTAATTTCCCATCAGATATTATGTAGATCAGACTTTTTCACAATCTGACATTTTGTACGCCATTTTGTCTGTAACTTTAAAAGCACAAACTTTATTTTTATTGATACACACATATTTGTTTGCAATTTGACTACTTACTAGCACCATAATTAGAGGTTCAACTTTCTTCTATCATCTGGTACGTTCACAACAGACTCGCAAACAATTCCCACGTAACAAAATCCCTACAAACGGATTAACACCTACCCAGCACCCACCAGCTGATCTAACCCTTACGTCGATCAAAATCTTACAACACATGACACTTCCATTCACTGTCAAATTCTAAACAAAACTAAAATAAAATTGTAACACGAGATAAAGATAATGATTGTGCTCAAACGCAATGCAATTTACTTGACCAAGGGGCGTGTGGATTAGGGTCTAATCGGGCGGCGGCGATGATAATCAGTCGTGTGGATGCCACGTGGATAGCACGTGCCTACATGGGGCACTTTTGGTACCACCATTATAGGAGAAACTAGATATGTGTCGCGAAGTCTGTATTTAGAGTTCGACTAAGATTGTGACACGGTGTCTTGTCTTGTCGCGGCCTTGTAAAGACGGTCATACACATAACTGCATGTCGTTATGATTTATCGTTTTATATTTAATAACTTTATTTCAGACTATCCATTATAGAATCATACATATTTGTGTTAGTAAGTACTTAGGAACTATGTTAGCAAACCACAAAAATTAAAAAAAAACGACATTATATTGACACATGGAGTGCATCCAGTGTCTAAGAATAAGACCGTCTAACCGGTCCGCTATTACTTTCAGAATGCTGTTGGTGCTTGCTCAGATACGGTGCAATATGCAGGCCGCTCTCTTTCTCATGAAAGCCATCAATCTGAGCCTCCATAAACATGCCGGACGCACTACAGCATCTCGGCAGCCCCAACAACATCCTAAAAGCGTTATTATATTGTACACGAAGGGCATTGACTGCCCGCTTAGTACAGCTGACGAAAACGATTGGCAGTTGTTTAAATAACATTGAGCGATATCGAACCGTATCGCTATGCAGTTAAGTGTATGGCCGCCTTAAGTAACTTAGAGAGAAACAATTGAAGATCTTACCTGTTTCGTCACCGAATCGATGAGTCGGACGAATATGTCTTGTTCTTGTCGGATACCTGTGAAAAATGGAAGACGATAAATATCACGTCTACAATAAAAGGTTTTATTAGCTTTGAGAATCCTAACCTTGAACTTATTTACATACTGTAAAATTAATCTTTAATTTAATTGAAAGGGTTAGTTACAAGCGCAGGAAGTGTTTGCTTCAAACTTTAAATAAAGATAAAAACTTCATCAAAACAAAAAACATTAGAAATAATTGCATTACTAACATACACCATACATTCTCTAACATGTTGTGTTTATATTAAGATCGTTCTAATTCTCGCTCCTATAAAACAGTAACATTTACACATAGTAGCAATAAAGATCGTAGCAAGCTACGGGCTACGAGCGTAGCACGACGTAGCGGCAGACATTGCACAATTTGTTAACCTCCTACAATTGCCTCTACGCTTGGCTCTCTCCTTTTAGAGTTCCGTGCTCGAAACGTCTGAATTAACTTAAGTTTTATATCTAAGGTTTTATACAGTATTGCAATTAAAATAAAATACCTTGCACTATTAGAATAGTTAATTATATTAAAAGGAATTACAAAACACGCGTGTTGAGGGGGGGGGGGGGGGGGGGGTGTGTGGTTGTTAGTTATACACCATTTGAAATTAAACAAACCTTTTCTACAATCCGTACAACCGATTTTGACTTCCGACAACTGCAGTGTACAATTGGTATTTTAACCACATTTTTGCTTTTAATGCCATCCTTATGCGTACGGTATAGAAGTCAAAATTGGTTGAACGGACTGTAAGAAAGATTTGTTTAAATATCTAATCTTATTTCAAATGGAGTTGTGGTATTTTTAGTGTTTAGTTAGTTAGCTTTATTATTTAAAACTTGGATATAATGGTTGAATGCCCTCTTTCACTATCTCTAAGGGAGGCGACAACTAAATGAAAGCCTAAATAACAGCACGTTGTTGGGTTTTTGACTTTCAGCGGCAAGCTGAGCATTGAAAATCCAATGCTTTTATTGATTTTTACCCTATATTTATTTCTCATTTCTCCTTTCGCAGGTCTGCTGGAAGAAATTTCTTAAGAAATAAGCAGTACCTTTGTACTCAAAATTATAATTATGTTATATCTCTATGTGTTTTTTGTGTATACATAAATAATAAACGAAAATAAACTGGAATTGCATTTTAAAATAAAACATTGTTCAACTAGCTTACAATATTCCAACCACATTAATTTTAAAATTAACAACCCTAGCTTTTCTAAGCTCAACACCATCTCATTTGCCCAACTCAACAAGCTCCAATAACATAGTCTAAGAGCTTCATTGCAGTCGTCATTCATAGTCCAAGAGCTCGCTATTCTGTGCCAATTTTCCATTATCCCTGGTCTAGCGGCAAGACAGCAAATATTTACAATGTCAACCATCGCGTATAGTCTGTGTTGGCACCGACGACGTCTGTTGAATACGAGATTGAGGTTTACATTTGATTTATGCCTTCTTGCTATGGAATAAGGGGTATAATTGCTTGTTTAAATGTTTTTATATGATATTTAAAAAGGTATGTTTAAAATTTAAATAATGCCTTTTTGACATAAGCTTATTTTTATAGGTACAGATGTCAACTTTAAACTGGTTTGACTGTTTTTTCAAGTTGACATTTTATAAACATTTTTAATCTGGTTAAAAAATAAGTGTTCATTTTGTAGGTATACTCAGATTTAGTTAAAGTTTACATTATTTAAAATAATCTCCCAAAAATAATATTATATCATTAAGAAGAACCACAATATATTTCGAAGTAGCATGCGCCATCTTAGACGCATTGAATAGCTATTGACGACAATAGCATACATGACAGTACGACAATGCAAGTCAAGTCGGGCAATATTTGCTCAAGTCCCGACCACCGGGCTATAATGCTCTGCACATCACTGTGTTGACGATTGAGACGATCTGTCTATACCTACAATTATGTCCGTGACTGTACTTAGTACGTACAGGGTGCATATTTTAAGTATAGAAAGGTTTGATTGAGGTACGTTATAATTACGTAAGGTTCCGTAATCTTTTCTCATAAAACAATTTCTTGTAAAACATATAGATTTTTAGGGTTCCGTAGTCAACAAGGAACCCTTATAGTTTCGTCATGTCCGTCTGTCTGTCTGTCCGCGGTCTAGCTCCAAGATTGTTAGTACTAGAAAGTTGTAATTTGGCATGGGTATACATATTAATCATGCCGACAAAGTGGTGTAATAAAATTATGAAAAATATATTTTTTTATGGTACCTCCCTTACACGTAAAGTGGGAATGTTTTTTTTTTTTTCAATCCCTTGGTGTGGGGTATCGTTGGAAAGGGCTTTCGAAAACATTGTGAGCGTGTTGAAACCATTTTTGAATTCAGAGATCCGTTTGCGGAATATTAAGCTTTAAAGTGCAACGAATTTAAAATAAAAACGATCACAGTAGAGTAGGCTTTACAAGTTAACGAGTAATAATCGACCAACTTAAATTTGCGGTTGAAAAAACATGTTCTCCCGTACATTCCGTATGAAAGATTTTTTTTTCAACTACAAAGTTAAGTTTGTTCTAGGGATAAATTCATCCCAACTACGGAACCCTACAAGTACCCTATTGTGCGTGGTCCGACATGCAATTGGCCGGTTTTTTATTGCTCAGATATTTAAAACAAAACGAAATATTGATATCACTATGTGACATTCGAAACACTGGAAAACACTGGTTTAAAACCACGGAATAGAAAGAGGGTTTATCCCAAAAGTTGGCAACGTCGTAAATAGCTGTCAAATATTTACCTGTTTTGATTAATTTGCCAATATTACTAAATAGAATTTAGAAATGTGGCTAACTAGGAAACTAAAATATTGATTATTAAATGCAATAATCAATATCATAACATCGAATACCTACTTAGTTTTAGATGTAAAAAAAAGTATTTGGAAACTTTCCAAATGTCTTTTTTACACCTAAAACTGTTACTACTTAAAATTCAGTGTTATAATTGCAATTCGTTATTAATATTCTAATTCCCTAGTCAGCCACATTTTTTATTTCTGTACAGTAATATTAAGAAAAGAAAAGAAAAGAAAGAAAATTCGTTTATTTGCGGTAAACATGCCGCAAAGAAAGATTAAAAAAAAAACACGTAAATAACAAATTGGGGGAAAATATGCGTCACATCCACGCAAAACGGCCATCAGTCAGCATAAAGCTGCGACCCCATGCGAGACAGAGCCCCAGTGCTGGTTTTCAGCGATAGCCGGCGCTGACGTGATGACGTCAACCGATGTAGCATATAGTGAAATAACAAATCAAAAATAAAATAAATATAAAACTAGTCCTAAATGTTGCCAACTTAATGAAAAATGCGAAATATTTGACATCTATTTGCAACGTTGCCCACTTTCAGAATAAACGCTCTTAAAACTGTGCAATATATTTTCTAAAACTCAAAAATTACTCCTGACATAGGACGAGAGTTACTAGAGTTTCCCCTCAACATAAAAAGGGAGGATTTGTCCATCTATATCTTGAAACTCGTCATGGAGTAACCCCAAAACTGGGCAGATAGTCACTTACCATTTGCATAAAGTAATTGAAGTCTGTACTGGATGCCGTTGTTCGTCTTTTGTCCTTCAACTTCCTGTAAAGAAATGTTATGATTAATGAAATAGTCTAATGTATAGAAATGCTTGAGTTTTTGTACTGTATCTTTTTTTGAAGTGAAAACTTCTTTAGGCGCGTTGGGCATTTTTGAGATGGGAAAAAAACAATTGAACTCGCGACACCGTTACCGACACCTCATTTTTGTAAACACGATTGTGCTCTTTATTTATATTAAGTTACGTTATGCAAGTATTTTTACTTTAAAGGTTTTGGAAGTTTTTTTTTTGTAAACGCGATTATGCCCTTTATTTAGATAAGGTTACGGACCAATGTTCTATACAAGTATTTTTCTTCCACCAAGGCGATCTTGTTCAAGTTTTCACTTCGTTCGGCACTCCCGGAGTGCCACTGTTTATTTTTACAGCGTATTTTTTTAAATGCCCTTTTTATCACTAGATTTATGAATATGTTTAAAGTAATTTAAGCCAGTAAAGTTTATGTAGTTTCATGATAAATTCGATAAATGACTTAAAATTATAAGTGCAGTTATCACTTAATACCACGGTTAATTGAGGTCAGGTTATGTTTAAATAAAAGCTGTTACATAATTATCGATAACTGTAATGATTACTTTATTTTTAAGGCATGATTTTTGTCCGAACACCTTTAATCCGACTAAATACTATGAAAGACAGCCTTCAAAAAGTGATAAAAAGTTCAAACAAATCAAATAAAAAAAAAACTAAAGCTTCTGAGAAATATAGGTAGGTACTTAACAGTTACATATAAAGTACGGCCACACATTTAGTAAAAACGCGAACATGACTGTTTACTATGTGAATAATTAACACGACGCCAACAAACAAGACGTGTGAACGCGCCAACGCCCTCTGGCGACAGACACTGTAACCTATATTATAGAGAGACATATTTTTGTTTTTCAGTTGTTTTTACTCGCGGTAATATTAATATTGGTGGATTTTTATGCGGAATACAAGCCGTGTGCCCGATTGGCTTTCCCGTCGACAAAAAATTGTGAAGTATCATACACTATTTAACCAAAAAATTCAAAAATCCGTCCTTAGTGGTCACGTTCGCTTTTTATGGAACTCCGTTGTCTGTCAGTGAATGAATTTAAGATGGTTTTGCTACCTACAAGTTTATTAGACGCTTCGGTTGATGATTTGTAAGTGTTCTCACTTCTTAAAGACAAAGTCTTCGTACAGTTTAGTTTGGAGACAAGAAACTTGATTCATCTGTTGAAATGAAATGATAATGATTTTTCAGTCTCAATATTTTAAATCAAACTGCTCCTGCTTCGCACGGTTTTTACGACTTGAGAAAACATCGAGATTTCTTAGTTATATGTAACTTTAATATTAACGTACTATACACATAAAGCTTCCGGAATAAATTCTCTAAACGATGGTGGAAACCTCATCAAAAACTGTTTCGTGGTTTAAAAGAACAGCGTGGTCATACAGACAAATTTGAAAAGCGACTTTAATTTATAATATGTATAGATAATCTCGAAATTGTGGTGTGGAAGTCTGACAATCAGTCTTACTTCAGACACTACTACAATCAGTTTTTCTTCTTAGATAGGTAGTCGCTCCATGTAAAATACTGGTATTCAACTGCATCTGGTTTAACTGGAATTCGACCTCAACATAGTTGGGAAAAGGCTAGGCAGATTGAATCTTGAAATTGCCGTTGAATGAAAACGGACGTCAAAAGAAAGACTTCTTAAGAGTGACAAAATAAATAGAAAGAAGAACCTAATCATTGTTTCCAAAGTATTTAAGTATAATCAGATTAAATACTGATAATGAAGTAAACAAACTTCATACAGAAATATCTACAAAAAGTACAAGTTTCTCAAAACTCAAAAGTTAAATTTTAACACATGCCACCAGCACGCATGCGTATTATGTAAATAAACCATTGTGCACACAATAGAAATCATGTCGAAGCGATCCTGATTGATGAACTCGAGTGAATCGCGATTCGTATCTCGTCTCGAACGTTTCTTGATAAACTAACAATATGACGCCGTATTGAAAGGGGCTAACTAAGTTGAAAGTTATTTGGATACGCTGCGTAATCGGCTCAGTTTTGTTAGGCTTTAATTTATTGTTATATAAATTAAGTACCTATCTGCCTATATTTAATACTGTTTCGAGTGAAAGGTTGGTGGATACCTGATTGCAATTTTTGTCACAGTGTCTCAATGACAGTCACGGTACAATAAAGGAAAGGCCTAATAGAATTTATAACAAGTTGCCAAAGTCGGTTACAGAACTAAACGATGAAAAGTTTAAAACCCACATCAAACGTGCCCTTATCAAAAAAGCATATTATAAAATTAAAGACTACGTTGAAGACAAGGAAGTTTGGCAATAATTCTTTCTGCACATGTTCCTTCCCTGGTACGTCATTAACTGCATAACAATGTAAATTTCTATTAACTGCTCCCTAATTACTATGATTATTTTATTTTACTTTTCTTACATACTTCCTTGACATAATTTGTTCGTTGTCTGACATTACATACCTACAATTTTCTATATTTTTAATCAAATTAGATTTGTTACAGCTGTAGTGGTATCCATGTCATTTGGTTTAAATAGGTCCGTATTTTTATTATTTTATTTATCTTTTATATATATTCTTTTCGTTTAGATTTTGTAAAGAAAATAATGTTTTGTATGTGAGAACGTAGGCTGTAGACATATGGACCGTTTTCTATTTTGCTAAGTACCTGGTATTCGTTGAAAGACCTACACTGTCCTCTCATGCCTATTAAGAGGGCCCTTCCCGATCCGTCTATCGTCAACGCAAGCATGGTCAAAAAGCATGTTGTTTCATCTAGCGCAAGTGAGAACTGCTAACAAGCAAGTGAGAACGCGATAACATTGTACGAAAAATAGTGTGAGGAAATTTCATAAAACTTGTTTCAGGAAATACGTGTTTTTGAGTAAGCTTTACTAGTTTGTAAAATAAATGTTTGTCATTTAGAATCTTCATTACATGTGAAAGGTTCCTATGCAGATTTTTTCTTTACTTTTACAATTTATGAGTATATTAAGAACGGCCAAAGTTCAGGTAAAAATTGTGGAAAAATGCAGATTTTCGGAGACTTGTACTGAATTTATTTCTCGACATTTAATTTTTTTGGTTTCATAGAAACCTAGAAATAGTGCACAAGATACCTATTAGTTTACAATTTTCAAAGAAAGATGTGTTACGACGCCATAATCACGTACGAGCGTTTGTATGAAAAGTATGACGGGTTGGCCGCTCTTAACACTGTTACTTGAAAACATTGTAAATACCATTTATTTTTAAAAGAGTAACCATGTAGTTTCTTGCCGGCTCTTCTCCATAGGAAGCAACCAATTGGAACCGTGCACCTAGCTTCTGTCGTTTCTTGTAGGTTTATGTGAAATAAAATAATATGAATATGAGGATCATGAAATTTTTTTTTTTATTATATTATTCAAAACAAGGTGTAAACACCTGGTAAGATCAACCTCTCTAGTTTAACAGCCACTTGCTTGTGTATGATGTCCCAATATAAGTATTAGGTAGGTACTTACTGCGACTTTTACCAAATTCATAATTTTTTAAGGTTAGTCAGAAACGTAATTTTTCCCTTACCTGATCTTTCTCAATGAATCCAATGAAAGCGGTCCGCTCAATCTCGACCGGTTGCCCCGCTCGGTCATAGAGTGCGACCACGAAGTGAAAGAAGTTGCTCTTGCGCAGGTTGCTGGGTGGCTGCTTCTCGAAGTGCGCACGACCCACGCCTACGCTGCTGCAGAACAAAAAATTCTGTTAAAATAACCAGTGATACTGAACATAATAATAATATAATAATGGTGGGGCTACATTGTCGCGTTATCGCGAACTAAACTTCGCGCGCTCTCTCTCGCACACCGCTCGACGTCTTGCTGAGCAACAGAGAGCACGCGAAATACATCATACCTACAACATAAGTTTTTTTAAATTTATTTATAGTGTCTGGCCGTGTCCTAAACGACTGGCGCTCGAATACGCGAGGCAATATGACGTAAGTACCCGCGCGATTAATCAAGTCACGTTTGTATGTACGTTATAAACGATCGCGTGATAGCGTATTCACGCGACAGTCGCGTTCGGTAATGCTACGGCTACATTGTCGCGATAATGCGAACTTAGTTCACGCGCTCTCTGTTGTACAGCGAGACGTCGAGCGGAGTGCGCGAGAGATCGCGTGAAGTGTAGTTCGCGCTATCGCGACAGTGTAGCCGTAGCCATAGGATACAGGATTAGTCTGGTCAGAACCATAAACTTATGTTTAAGCTTAATCTATGATTTATTAAGAAAATATGATGCCAAATAAAGGTACTGGTATTGATTACTATTTTAAATACACGCATAACACGTAGAACACGTTTCACTTTCAAGAAATAATATACCACAATACGTATCATTTGGAAACCACATAACTTTGTTCCACAAACAAATACTAATTTACCATGAAATTAAGTCACAAAAAAATTCGGAACCCACACTTTGAGGTCATAAATTATCATATTTCTTTCACAGTTACTTTATTTTCAAACGGAAATTTGTCAATAGACACACTGCCACCAAAACTGTTTAGCGCGCTTTTATGCCAAACCACAGACTACACAAAAACTACAGATAAACAATGGAACAGATTATAATCCTTTTAAAAATTGATTTATTGCTTTTACCGTTACTCGGAATGCAGATGACGTTTTGCTATGTAACTGTTACTATTTTTTTTTTTTTTTTACTGTTAGGTAACACTTCCTTTCTCATGTACTGATGACTTTATTTTCTAACAAATGGAGCTATTTAACAGTGATATTGTTTATCTATGGCATAAGAATTTTGTCCAATGATGTTATCGATGAATGGGTTCAAGAACTATTACAATATTTCAAAAGTTTCTATCAAAATGCAAATATCAAATTTATTTATTTTGAAAAAAAACAAAATATAATTACTACAATTTGAATATTTTAAGAATTTTATCCAACAATGGTATCGTTGAATGGGTTGGAAACTACTAAAATTAAAATAATAATTAAAAAAGTTTATCACAAAAATAACTTCAGTTTCAATATTTTTATTGGCTTAATAAAATGTCAGCAGAAATAAAATAAAATCATTTTAAACGACTGCACTTATGTTTTAACACAGACGAAAACGAAATGGTTTATCATTCTCTGTTAAGAAGCAGAATCATACCAAAACTAATGTAAGATTAACATTCGGAAGCAATTCTAAAATATCGATAACACTAATGAAGTGACGATGTACGAATAGCACCACACACATCGATATCGACATGTGTGGCTGTTCGAATTTCGTGGTAAAATACAAACTTAAATATTCCATAGACCTCAGTCTTATATTCAAGGTAATAAGGTCTCTTTTGTAATTTTAAGTATCAGTATGTGTTTGTCAATGGGTCAATAAATGCATCGATAGAGCAACATTTCAAATGTGTGCAGTTCATCAAATCTTCGGTCTCATTTCTCATTGTTGTTTCCCGTAAATGTGCTTGTGTTTAGTGATGTTCTACGGATGTGTCGAGATAAAAAGATGTAACTTTTGTTGAGGATTATTTAAGGCACTCTAATAAATAGTGCGAACGGAACTGAAATTTAAATAATTCGATTGATTAAGGTCACCCTCAAAGACATTATCGGAAACTTAGTCTTTGAATTTGGTCGCTCCATGGCACCTCATGCAATTTTTTACCAATACATAAATACAACAATTGGAGGAGCTCGTGGCCAAATAATAACAGCCGCACGGGTCGATCCATCAGGTTAAGCTACGCTTTTCGGGGTTGGTGGTTCTTGCCCATTCTTTTCCATATGAAAACTACCTTTTAAAAGGGGCGACTAGAATCAATTCTATTTTTTGTAAATTTTGACGTTCAAAAGTGCCTTTTATGTGCCTAATTGAAATAAATTATTTGACTTTGACTTTGGATCGTGGATGGGCCTTGGAAAGCACGTTAAGCCGTTGGTGCCAGCTGTCATTCATGGATCCTTGACAGTCGTTATGGGTCGTCAGAAGCCCGAAAGTTTGACAACCAGTCGTACCAAGAGGTATCGTATTACCCAGTTACTGGGTTGTGGATGTCAGAGCAGTCACTCCATGTAAAATACTGGTATTCAGCTGCATCCGGTTAGACTGGAAGCCGACCCCAACAAAGTTGGGAAAAGGCTAGGCAGATTGATTGACATAAATACAGCAATTGATCAAAGAATCTCAAATCTCAAATTGTTTATTGTGTACCATAATGTATATACTCGTAGTTGGTAGGGAAATAATTATATTAGTCACAATTATGGACCCTGTCGGGCACAGCATAGATCAAGTAGGAGAGAGGAGGAAGAGCACTGGTCGTTTAATGTGACAAATTGTATTATTAGTTAAATAGTTAGTAGGTAAGTTATATATTTATTAATACAGAATTCAATTTATGAATTAATATTATTAATTTATAAATTATATACGTTTATTTATTTTATTAATACATAATTCAATTTATGAATTATACATAATTATTGTTTTATAAATTATATTCGTTTATTTATTAGTAACATTATAATAACCATTTATTTTTAAATTGTTCATTATTGTTTTATTTACTTATTATTGTTTATTACGTAAATCTCTTTATACAAAGCGAAGTTTGACTGCCCTTTATAAATTAATACGGCATCAGCATCATATTTCTTACACTTACTATCGTAAGAACTGACAGCAACGTCTCTCAAACATTTCGTCCTCAAAATCTCGATACTTCAGTAGCAACACTAGAGCACATTACCCACCAGGACCGTATTACGCTATGGTTGCCCATTCATCTCTCCCCGCTGCAGAATTTGCGTAAACAAATTGGTTTCGCGATTGCCATTTTATACTCTCGCACGCGACACTCCATTGTTTTATTTATCGTTACCAGTTTCGGCGGCGCGTTCGCGATTAGGTTGTAGTGCTTTTTCCGCTTACAGATCGCGCGCGTTTTGTCAATCTTTGGCGATTTTTTTAGGCTGTGTCCTATTTATTTTTCTGTGTTTTTTCGGATTTGTACGCTGTTTTTTTAATGTTTTTTTTTTGTTGGATATGCAGGTGTAGCTAACTAATGTAGGTGAAGGTGTGTAACTGTTTGTTTTAGAATTAGTTTATTAATATAAATAAACATTAATTTTTTCTTTTATTTCTAACATTAAAATGTACGGTGTGCATTCAAAGGAGGGGTTCGTGGCTAAGCTTCCCGGGGTTGGTCCGTGGATGGGTGAACATATTTACAAACCGAGACTCCTCCGTGCCTCGGAAAGCACGTTAAGCCGCTGGTCCCGGCTGTCATTCGGATCTTTGACAGTCGTTACGAGTCGTCAGAAGCCCGAAAGTCTGACAACCAGTCTTATGGGGTATCGTATTACTCAGTTACTGGGTTGTGGTGGTCAGATAGGCAGTCGCTCTATGTAAAATACTGATATTCAGTTGAATCCGGTTAGACTGGAAGCCGACCCCAACATAATTGGGAAAAGGCTAGGCAGATTGATTGATTCAAAGTTTTTATTACGGTTTGTATGGACCTGGAGTTTTAAAATGATTTACTGACATTTGTTTTTCAAAATATACACAAACTTTAGTCCAATTAAAATCAACTAATCACTCAAACGAATTACCTCCTTTTATTAGAACACAAAACAATTACAATTTGCGTGTACGGCCACTCTTAGACGGATCATTACCTACTAATGTAATTTATTAAAAACGCTAGTACGGGTGCGGCCTAATGATTTACTGTGGCCCTTACAAATGGTTCTGTCATCGCCGACGGCAAGCTATCTGTCAACATTTGTCATCCCAAGACCCGTTGATTGCTTGCAATTAGTTTAATTAGTGGGTTATTGAAAAATTAATTTTGTGGATTAGGTAGCGTCGCCTACCTTTTTTTTATTTTTATTTGCAAAGGATTGACCATTTCTTTTGTAAACTAGTGAAACTTTTAGGGTAGGTATTTTTAGACTACTTAAGAGCGTGTATCCTAAAAGTTGGCAATGTCGCAAATAGTTGTCAAATATTTACCTGTTTTGACTAATTTTGCAATATTACTGTATGGAAATATAAAATGTGGCTAACTAGCGAACTAAAATATTGATTATAAAGTGCAATAATTAATTTCGTAACACCGAATATTTCGTTTTAGATGTAATAAAAGCATTTGGAAACTTTCCAAATGCCTTTTTTACACCTAAAACGGTTACAACATCAATTTCAGTGTTATAATTGCAAATCATTATTATTATTCTAGTTAGCTTGTTAGCCACATTCCATATTTCCATACAGTAATATTGCCAAATTAATCAAAACAGTGAAATATTTTACATCTATTTGCGACGTTGCCAACTTTCAGAATAAAAATAAAATAAAAAAACCCAAACTAATATTTAGACATTTTATTTGTATCAAATTTTTCAGTTTTGAATATAAGATACCAGAATACCCGCGAAATTTCGCGGGTGCATAACTTTTTATTAGTCGAGATTTATAATTCATATTCTCTATGGCACCTCTTAAGGTCATGAGCTATGCGAATATCAAAAAATATTTGACCTAGGTCTTAAGGGGGAGGCGTGAAAATTGATTCGCTGTTACAATGTATTTTTTAAATTAATTAATTTAAACAAGTCAGATTTTATTTTTTCCTTCATCAATAAATAATTTGTCTATAGTTTGAAAATTGACCATTGTAATGTTAATTAGATTAAATTCGGGGTGAGAGCCTGCTGATCCGTCACACAGGGTATCCTAGTATGGACGCCAGTCTCTCGCAAAGGATCATATTTTATGCATTTTTGTCAAAACGCTATAATTCTTGTCTCTATGTTTATAACTATGTGAACCTTTGTGAAGAGATTTTTTTTTTTAAACTTATTGCTTATTATTAATGTATAGTAGAAGATAGATAGTAATTATTGTAAAGCAATTAAACTAACCACCACTTATTCCAATAAACACACTGTTGTGGACTCCTACTTCATTTACGCACATCAGGGACTAAAAGCGACATCTCGAGGCAAGAAATGACACCATACGCTACGTCATACATATTACTCGACTATGATTGGTCGTCATATAAAATATTGTTCCCACTCCCCTCTCCTTGAATGTTGTAAAAATCAAAATGGCCAATACATAATTTGTTCGTTAAGACTAACGCATCGTTTTATTAAAATCCTCAACACAAAACTAAAAAGACACCTTAAGTTTTCACAAACCTCACCGCTGCTGCTACACATACAACAGATAAACAAATAAAAACCTTCAACAATTGAAGTAAACATTTTACGAACGGAACTCAGTTAGCTAAAACACGACAGATGGCGGGAGGGTGCTCTATGATTCTGTGCAAACACAATACCTCCCTAATTCGGAGTTGGTACATCAATACGTCACATTATACAGCGCGCCAAATGTTTATTGTTGCGCAAGTTCATTATTATCATAAAATGTATGCGTTTATGTTATTATAAGTTTGAATAAATAATGAAATAGTATTACGAATATACAGGGTGTAAAATGACCAAGTCGAAATATACGCATTCTGTACCTACATACCTCCTGTAATATATTAAATATTTTTCATGTTGTTCAATTTTTTATGTTTTGAGCGTTTGCCATTATATCCGATGTTATTGGCTCAATTTGAATTCTGTTCATTAGTTCTAAAGGCTTATGAGTAATTTTATCGGATTAACTAACATTTTTATTAAATTTTGTCAACTATGCAAAAAAAACGGAGGTGAAAACACAAGAGTAAGTTCATAAAATCAGAAGGGGATTTTGAAAAAAAAATTAGAAAATATAAAAAAAATTGTAAATAAAAAAAATATTTTTCGATTTTTCATGAACATTCAGAAAAATGCGGGCGGACACACGCTCATGGGCGACATTGTATGTATTTGTGTGCACTCGACCTATTCAATTATACGAGTAGGTAGTTCACAAATTTATTCATAATTAATTTGGATAAAATTAATCATAGCTCGATTAATTTTGTGCAAACAATTGAAACTTTTTCCACTACAGGTTTTGAGCCTCTCCCATTTGTCCTACTGCATGATACTAGTCTTCCTAATATGAAAAACTTTTTACAAAAAAAAAAAAACAACCGACTTCAAAAAAAAAACACTACAAAGTGAAAAATAACTTTAATTTCGGAAGTCGGTGTCTTTGGTTTTGAATTTTCATTCTTAGTCACCGACTTCCGAAATTAAAGTTATTTTTCACTTTGTAGTGTTTTTTTTTTTGAAGTCGGTTGTTTTTTTTTTTGTAAAAAGTTTTTATTTTTCACTTTTTAGTTGTGGTACCTACCCACACAAATTCGAATACCACTACCTGCTATGTAAATAACAGTGACAAGAAGTTATCATATCATCTACATACTAAGTGGGAAAAAAAACGTATAATTGAAGCTAACTCAAAAACTACCCAAGCAAAGTTAATAAAATTTGGAAGTCGGTTAAAAATTATACTAGAAGACAGAAGACAAAATTAAAATTTCTTCTCTACGGGGTGGCATCGACGGTCGACATTGAGACATCGACGCGAAAACTGTTACCATGGATCAGTACATGATTTTGAACCCCACTGCGTTTAAATTTTCTGTCGATTATTTAAAAAAAAAAAAAACTGCTGTTCCATACATTTTGACCACGTAGGTATTGCACTTTTCTAAAGAACAGCAGTTTTTTTTTTTTTAATAACCGACGAAAAATTTCAATGTAGGGGGTTTTTGAATCATGTACTGAATCCATGGTAACTTTTTCCCTGCCACCCTGTATTGACCACCACTCATATTTGACGATAAACTTATTTTTTTTAAATATAAATTGCGGCATCTACAACGCCACATCCAAACTACTCATCACACTGACGTCATGCAAAAAACCTGCACCCCGTGCCTGCAAAACTTCATAAACTAAATAATCATCTACTAAGACAATACACGCATCTGTACCTACCCTATTAATTATCCCGGTACAGTCACAAGCAAAATTCTGTAGCCGGTAGAGTTCCCCACCGCATCGCACCATGCTATGATTTATAGCGCCCTTTGCTTTTATGAATACACACTTGTTACCGCATGCTTCATTATGGGCTGTGCGAAATTTGTACGCCCCTGATTGGATACGTGATAATAGAGTCATTGTACGTATCGGCTGGTGGTGAGGGGCAGGTGATTTTTGGTGAACATAATCTTTATTACTTTAAAAATCGAAATGGTGAACTGCCAGTCTATGCTGATAAAATCTCACCGTGTAAACTAAGGTGACTTGAGCTTAATTTGAGCAGTCAATAGTGTCAATCCCAAGCATCAGGTGGTAGCAAAAGCTCACTTTACCAAAGTTTTCACGGTGAAATTTTACCGGCAGTTCACCATTTTGATTTTAAAACTAAAGATTGGGTACACCAAAAATCACCAGTAATGTCAGTAATGTGTAGTACAGTAAGTCAGTTCAGCGCTGACTTGCAATTGGGCTCGTGTAGATACTAGTTTCAACCGAGTCCAGTGCTGACTTCGCAGCCCTCAAGTCAGTCTAGTTGACTAACCTCCCATCTATTTTCGGGCCCAGTAGCTTCCCCCGCCTGACTTACTGCCAATCTCATCTACATGAACCCACTGACTGGGTTCGAAATTCAGTGACTGCCATTGTATAAATCAGGTATAAGTATTCACGGTGAGATATTTACTGAATATACCGGCTGTTACGATATTGGGCCGTGGTCAGCGAAAGTGATACTTCCAGGGACAGTGGCTGTACTTTAGGTCTGTTAATTATTGGGCGAATGTACAAGTATCTCTCGGGCCCTCGACTCATGATAGTAGTAGGAACAGTGGGGTTTTAGTCGGTAGGAGTCCAACATAACCCTCCGTTCTCCCAAGACGGAGGGTATCCAAGAGGATTTCCACACGGAAAAAAAAGAAGGCTTATTTGGTTTCACCTTTGGAAATTAGTTCACTTTTAAAGGAAACCTACCTTACTTCGTCTTTAAAAAAACTAAGTATTGAAATTACAAAAAGAATAAGTAATGATGAATCCAAAGCTAGTCAATCTGTTTTAAAAAGGATACCTATTTGTCACAATATAATCTATTGCACTATTCATGGTACACAAATCGCTCTCAACTTTACTCACAGTATTAGTACATTATAAGCCTATTATAATGTTCCCATTGTTGGGGCACAGACCTCCTCTCTTCGAGAAGGAATAGGCTGTAATCTACCACGCGAGCCCAGTGCGGGTTGATAGATGTCACATGTCTTCGAAATTTTGGTTCTAGGACATGCCGGTTTTCCTCACGATGTTTTCCTTCACCGTTTTTGAGAGCAGTGGTGATGAAATTATTTACAGAAAGTAAAACCAACCACAGTATTAACCTGTTATTATTAAAAACAAACTTTAGGATCAGAATCCACAAAGCTAAATAATATATATCCAGTTGTTCTTTTCCTGCTCACAGACAAACATATTGATTGACAGCAACCCCCAAAAAGCCGGATTAGGAACCGAACTTAATCCCTTACAGTTATTTAATGTCAAATAGGGTACATTCGTTTTGCTTTGGGTTCGAAGAGCGCTAATACAATTTCGGTGGCAATAATAAGTTTAGTGCGATGCTCTTTTCAACCACTAAATGGTTTAACTAAGTATCAAATGAGGGTACTTTGTTTGGGTGCCGCCATTATTTTACTTTTTGAATTTATTTTATTTTGTTTCAATCTATATTTTCTTTCAGTTAAGTACATTTGACAGTTTAGTAAACGTGTCTGTTTCCTTTTTACCATAATCAGTAGGTACCAGTATTTTGTGGCAACCTCAATGTTTCATCCTGCTATGTTTATAGAACGTATCTTTCGCAACGCATCATAAAATCATAAGCCATGATTTTTCTCTTAACTGAAAACCAATAACTTATTTCCAAAAGAACAAAATTCTTCAGGCTTATCTTAGATCGTCCAAGCTTAAAGCATATCCAACTTCCAGCATTGAACAGCTTCAGTGAAGGCAAGTGAGACTGGCATATTACGAGTAACGAATCTGCTGTTTCTCTTCTACTTTTTTTCTATTAACCTTCATCTAGCATTGGCATCCATGCAGTGTCATCTCCCATATTGGCAAGAACTATAGGTACCATCGGGGTAACGCATATCTAAGAATTTTGAAAACAAAATCCCCTGCACACGACCCTTTTTTTTTGTCGGTAAGCGATACTAAAGCGGCCGAGCGCTGCAAGCCAGAATAGTCCTTACAGTGTACAGATATGCGTTTCTTTTATAGTTACGAATGGCTCAAAAGCCAGTCAGCAAAATGGTACCTAGTTTGGTTGACTGCCCAGTGCACAGGGTGTGCCAGACGTACTACATTTAAATATCGCCAGTCGTCAAAACTATTTGAATATACGCTACCTAATAAATATGATAAGAATATTCAACATTTAAATACACTTACTTGGTATTATCAACTAGCGAGGTTGGTGTCATCCATGCTCGGGTGAGAGGTTCCTCCTTCAAGGAGGTGACGGGTCCACGGGGCTGAGCGTGGATGCCCCCCGCCGCCTCCTGGTGATGCAGGCCGAACATCAGCCCACCTGCAAACATGCTACTGTTAGAAGGGGTGGAGGAGCAGAAGGTTTTAGTAACAGTAGCACTACCTACCTGAAGGCATACATTTTCCTAAAAATACTAAATAGCTATCTATGACCAACTTTAAGAAAGGCCAGAAAGATAAAAAGAGCTTCGTTTTTAGGGTTCCGTTGCCAAATGGCAAAAAACGGAACCCTTATAGATTCGTCATGTCTGTCTGTCTGTCTGTCCGTCCGTATGTCACAGCCACTTTTTTCCGAAACTATAAGAGCTATGCTGTTGAAACTTGGTAAGTAGATGTATTCTGTGAACCGCATTAAGATTTTCACACAAAAATAGAAAAAAAAACAAATAATTTTGGGGTTAAGGGTATGTAGTTTGTCCCGCAAATAATGACACTATTAGAAGGAGAAGATTTAAAAAATGCCACTAACTGGAATGTTAATAAAGCTGATTTTATTTGCAATTGGAAGTTTATATGACCCTACATTTGTTGACCTCACCAAAATCACACTATTGGAAGAAACAGAGGACCGAAGGATGTTTTGCATCAGTTTGCTAAAGCAACTGCTTCATCATATAGTTACACTGTTACATGAAGAGTTTAATGGGAATCACATAGACTAAAAGAGACACATCAATTCGCAATTTGCATTAGGAAAGTTGTCACTTTCCTTTATTCTATCGAGCAAAACTAGTAACACTTTTAACATAGCATAACATCACGCTTGTAAGCCCCGAAGGGCTCGGCAGAGAAGAACCTATTACAGTCACATTTCGCTGGTTATATTTAAGTCCCATGTAATAGGGGGCGAGCCTATTGCCATCAACCGGGCACAAATCCAGACTCCGGGCTGCTACTGAGAAATTCCAGTTGGAAAATCCTAGTAACACTTAGCCCGACCTGGGAATCGAACCTAGGACCTCATGATCAGCAGTAAGCACTTGCGATCACTAGACTAAAAATTTGTAAATAAACTAGAATGCCTTGGCAGCCTTAAAGATCAAAAGACAAAAGATTCATAAGTAGGTATGCCTAATATTTTGAGTTTGTCTGTATTACAGTATAGTATTTTTAAAGTGCACAAAATTTCACTCCCCTTAGATTTTTTTATACTTTTGATAATTATGAATAAAGTTCACAAATTGTGTCCTTTCTGCAAGTAGTTTTTTAAATTTTTTTTTTGTCTATCCTATTCCTAACTAAAATTGTCCCACTGCTTGGGCTTCCCAAACTTTTTCCAGGCATTACTTTTACATTACAGCCCACTTACTTAGTACTAAGTTACTTACTTAGTACTTAGTTGTCACTTACTTAGTACTTAGTTGTCATCACATTATACTGATCATGTAGTACCTATGATGAACAGTATTAGTTATCATGATTAATTAAACTAGACATTGTAGATTGTAGGCATGTTTTATCATTGCCTAGTAATGTAAGTCGCATTGTTTTTTACTTTAAAAGTTTCTTGATTTTAGTTGCGATTTCATAAACTATGAAAAAAAAGTGATAATAAAATATCCTGGAAATCAGTCCACTAAACAAGACAAGTGTTCTGTAAGAAATGACTAATAATTTATGCTCTAAGATAAAAAGTAGACAATTTCACATCTAAACCAAAAAATTTTCATAGAATACATAATACATAAATAAATAAGTCCTCTAAACTCCTTAAGCAACTTGCTTTAATAAATTAGTTAACAGCGTCATAGTCAAAATTTTATCAATTTAAATACTTCAGTTTTTTATATACGGGGATTATGTGACTAGATTTTACCCCTATGATTTCCTCCATGACAAGGTAATCAAAATGGAAAGTACTAAATTTATAGATTTTTTGGAGGGGTAACTTATTTACCTACCACATAATATTTTTTTTATTTCTTTAACATGACAATAATATTTTGTATTTGTGATTTTATTATTCGTCAAGTTCATGGAATTGGATTTTTTTAATAAGTAATACCTAAATTTTTTGATACAGACTTTTTTAAACAAAATGGCTAATCGTTAAAACTAACTATCAAACTTCAAACCATTGAGAATAAACACAAAACGTACGTCGCGTACGTTATCTATTTACAAAACCAAGTTAAAAATAAATTAGAAAGTACAGGTATATCAATTAAACTATAATAAAATTACTTCTCTCGCTAACACGCCACTGAATTACTCGGAAAATTAATTACTACGCCAGCTACGACGGCTAAGTTCATTTGTTATGCTACGCCGTAGACATTTTCGTAGACTTGGCTATATCAACACTTTGAATTTAGAATTACGATGATTTACTCTAATTTAATGGTTACTCTATATTTTGAACACTGTGTAATTGTTAGATAGGATTTTTTTGGCTTGAATTGCTTTTGTCAGTTAGAAAATAAATTTCGGAAAGTACATCTTTATGCTATCAAAACACAGCAAATAGATACGGTTACTTTTTTGGCACTTTCCGAACTAAAAGTTTTAAGCAATTAAACTCTATACAAATTAATTTTAATATCATTTCAAGGCTAAAACATTTTTCTGAGCGTCTAAACACCACCAACAAACAAGTCCGTACGAAATAGGAAATTGTTAGTTAGACCAAAGTTTTCGTAATTTTCGTACATACCTGAAGATCTTGGGGCTCCCGAAGGGTACAGCTTTCGCCCCCATCCCACGGGGTCTAGTTCCAGCGGCGGCCACGGTGAACCCGTGTACCCGCCCGCCGCGTTCAACTCGTCCGACCGAATCTCGAATCACGACACGCACCCGATTACGCGCCCGAGAGCGCACGAACACTCCCGGAAAATCACGAAGACGCCCGAAAATTGCGGTCTAAATTCAAATTTTATTTTTGTCGCACTGGCTTTTACTTTTTTTAATAGTTAATGTGTATTTTAAATTTGTAAAATATTCGTTAGTACGGTTAAAAAAAAAGTTTCTAAGTCTAAAAGTTTACTTTTGTAGAAACGTTATAACACAAAAATAATTACAATTTAAAATCACAGGAAAACCTCAGAAAAAGAACACAAAATCATTCGTCGACAAAATAACGTTTATCAAAAAATTCTCAACTTCGTACTAACTATCTGTTGTATAACTATCCGGTAGGCGGCTCTGTGTTATCGTATGTGCGTTCTGGGATCGAGTCCCGGTTGTGCGGGCGATCCCGCTGTGAATTTGCGGAACACTAACAAGCGTCGCGGGAGCGCGGCGCCGAGTGCCCGGGCTTGGTGGAGCCCCCGTCCGTCCCCGCGGACTGGGGGAGGCGCCCAGGGGACACGCCCTCGCCCAAGAGCGGGACGGATACACCGACGCAGGTGGCGCCACTTGCACACCTCCATTTCCTTCAAATCCGAAAAAATACTCGATAACATTAGCTCAAATGATATCTAAAAATCGTGTTTGATTTTTTAGCTGAACTTATCAACGTACACGAGTGGATTTATAGACGCGTGTTATGGTAATGGAGGGACGTTGCGAGGTTTCCCTCAGAGACCGTGGCACGTTCGCGCGAGTAAGGGATAGCGGGATGGATGAGACGACAAACATCTCGCCGGACGAGACCAGCCGAGCTAAGGGACAGCCCACGCCACGAGTATTACTTATTAAACCCAAGTTAGATTGACGATGATGAAATTTCAGTGGGAATTGACTTTAACTGCGACTGAGATGAGGTTTTGTCGCCTCATTAATTATATGTAAAGTATTCTGTATGTTTGAACGTGAACAAATCGGAGTTGCTAATGCTGTCGTTAAAATAACGTTTCGGGACGTTGACATACACTGCTGATTTATGTTCGGGAACTAAAATAAATTCTGAATTTTAGAGAGCATGGTGCCTAGAGGATTACGGTCATAACATTTGCGAGAATATTCCCATATGACCGTTCATTGTAACGTTCTATTAGGAGGTTCGTATTCATGAGACAACGTCTGCGTGGTAATAAGTATCAAAATAATGTTGAAGATCATAATAATAGGTACTTACAACGGCTATTACTTGCAGACGCTTGAAACTAATTATCGACTCACAAATCATTAACTGCAGTATGATCCTAGTTGTTTGCTGCTTCAAAATTTCATTGTTTAAATTTAAATTTTCGATTGTTTTCAGCAATTTCTATTCGCTGATTTTATGGATTTTCATTATAAATATTGATATTCGTAAGATAACATTATTTGTATTAACAACAGCTACCCTTATCGACTGTCATAAAATTCAAATGTGTGAATTGCAAAATCGTGGTTATAAATGTCGGTGTTAATTCAACAGGGAATTTTGTACCTAACCGGGGTTTATAAATACCTACCTACTATGTTGGTTTTGGATTATTAAAAGAAATGGTAGGTAGGTATACAAATTTGGCGTCTTTTTTGTTCAGTGGGCGATCCATCCCGAATTTTGTAAGTACTAGGAGTTATATTTGATTCTTTTATCTAACCTATCGCTAATATGTTGGAACGTTATGAAGAGTCTGTATTGAAGAATATTCTTTTATTTAAAACAAACAAATTACGTTGTTTAGCTACATAATTAGTTCTAGTGATTAAACAATAAGCTTTAATGAAAAAAAATATTTAGAAGTTTTGATGATGGTCTGGCAATTTGAGGACTTTATGCGGCCTACCTAAATGTCCTTTCTTTGGTATTGTTGGTCGAATCTTTGAGCTCCTTAAGTTCTGAGTTGAGCTGCACGATTACTGACAAATGCGTGCACTGACTGGACAAGTCCACTTAATCTGTGTGGTTCTTTCATCAAAGGACCATTTCAGATACCAATCTACCTACATGGTCTTTACATGATCCGATCGAGATTATGTCTGGACTTTAAAAGAGACTTTGACTTTATTTCGGTCTGTTCTTGTCAGAGTAGCCAAATAAGAAACGCCGCCCTCATCTAGTTTTTAAAATATGATTGACGTGTAAAAGTGTTTGTTCAAACTTACAGAAATAAAATAATTTTTCATTTAATTTTTAATAGTGTCATTTCAGTTCACGAAATATTAGATATTAAAATAACCTTTTGTGGAATGTGAGTCAGTCGCGACGGACGGAATATTGCCACAATCAGCACGCTAGAAATAGCTGGCGAGTTCACAGTCGTACTACCGATCGATTTTGTCTAGTAGAGTCATTGGCATCTATCACACTCTGTTTTATTGTGTTCTTAGGATACAGATGAACTTGGTAAGTATAGGAATTACAGGAATAGCTGGTAGGAAAGGGTAAATAAAAGTTCGAAAGTCGAACGCGAAGCTCATATTATCAGAGAGGAGGCCTCAGTCTCAGCTGTGGAAACGTTATTATTTATTACCAGCTGCACTCCGCGGTTTTTCCCGCATGAGTCTCGATACCGTGGGAATATCGGGATTAAAAGTATCCTATGTCCTAACCCAGGTAATGGTTTACCGATGTGCCAAATTTAAACCAAATCTGTTTACCCATTTTAGCGTCAAAGCGTAACAAACAAACAAACTAACTTTCGCATTCATAATATTATTACTAGCTGTTGCCCGCGACGTCGTCTGCGATCCAGGATGAAAAGTAGCTTATGTCTTGCTCCAGGTCATAGTCTATTCATGTGCCAAATTTCATCCTTTTAGCTGTTTTAGCGTGAGAGTGTAATAAACAAACAAACAAACTCACTTTCGCATTTATATATACTGATCTTTATCTATACTGATCTTTATCTATACTTCTATACTAATATTATAAAGAGGAAAGATTTGTATTTTTGTGTGTTTGTATGTAACGAATAAACTTAAAAACTTCTGGACCGATTTGAAAAATTCTTTCAGCAATGGATAGCTACATTATCAGCGAGTAACATAGACTATATTTTATCCCCGTACTCCCACGGGAACGGGAACTACGCGGATGAAACCGCGTGACGTCCGCTAGTAATTGTATTATTAAAGTTAGGATAAGTTAGGATTATTAAAAGCCTGTTATGACCCACTGCAGGACAAAGGCCACCCTACTGTCTTTCTACTTCTCTCTGTTTAAAGCAGCTAAGGAGCAGTTCTTATTGAAGGAGTCCAGCTCATCCCGCCATCTCCTGTGCCTGCCGTGATCTCGTTTGCCATTAACAAGGGACCCATTGGGTCGTAAGTTTGGCCCATTGGTCGTCTGACATGCGGCAGATGTGTCCAGCTCAATTCTATTTTAGCGTGGCAATTTTCCAAGTGACATCTGTTATCTTTGTGATGGAACAGACAGTCGCATTCCTAACCCAGTCGGTTAGCTTGATAACCAGAATACTCCGTTCCATAGCCTTCTATCTAACCTCGAACATGGACCTCTGCTGATTTGTCAAAGCCCATGTTATAGGAAACGTTATGTCGGCTGTCGCTGAAAACCAGCGCTGAGGCTATGTCTCGCATAGAGTCACAGCATCATGCTGAGCGATGGCCGTTTTGCATGGATGTGGCGCACATTTTCCCCAAACTTGTTCTGTTACCGCAAGTAAAAGTATTTTATTTCTTTCTTTTTCTTTCTTATAGACTGATTATACTAAAGGGCAGGAGAATGTTGATATTAAGGCATGTGGTAAAGTGCAGCACCAAGTTCATGTCATAATTGAGTTGTTCTTTCTTGTTATCACCGAGAACATTATACTCATGACACCGTAAAACGCCTATGCTAAAAATGTTTTGATTTTCCACTGTAACGTGGTTTTCGAGTTCGAGAAATATCGTTTTACTTTAATCTGATCTCTACAAATAAGTTTGAAAATAACTGATTGATTCGATTTTTAGCAGTCCAGGGTGAGATTATTTATCGACATGAGGACAGAATGTATGATTTCGTACGCTGTCTTCAAACGACAGTGTTTCCACTCAGAGTAGTCGGATAAGAAACACTGGCCTCGTCTAGTTTAAGAATATTATTTTATTGACGTGTAAAACTGTTGATTTAAACCAATTTACAGAAATAACTATCATTTATCATAGGGTCTTGTCTTTATGACACAGTTTCACTTTATCTTAAATTGTGTTTTACAAGTACTTGGAGGTACTTGTAAAAACCTGGCAAGTGTCAAAGCAAATCGTAAAAAAACTGCAAGTTTATCTAACACACCACTTTCGAAGAATATAGGTAATTAGTAAATACTAATTAGTTTAGGTTTTGAGGTGAGCGAGTTTCTTGGTAGTGATGTATGTGGATTGAGAGGGAGAGGAAGGCCAAATAAAAGATAGATGGATTGTGTGAGGAATGATATGAAAATGAAGGGAGTGAATGATAGCGTGACGTAACCGTCACGCTATCATTCACTCCCTTCATTTTCCCACAAGGGAGAACGGAAGAAGAAAACGTAGTGCGCCAACCCCACGTACCATAGAACAAGGGCAGAAAGTTGACGGTGTGCCTGCACGCGTAGCATGACCACCGTAGAAACGAGTTTTGTCGACGGAAGAATAGACAAAATGACAGATTGTGATTGTTTAGCTGTCATTTTGTCTATTCTTCCGTCGACAAAACCCGTTTCTCCGGTGGTCATGCTACGCGTGCTGGTGTGTTACATGGACCTACAGTTCATGATGCTGAAAACTATGGTGGTATTTGAACGTAAGTATACAAGGTATGCGTAGCGTAAACCTAACCCAGGGATTATTCAGTACAGCTAGGTGTTAACATAGTGTGGGTACCTCTTTTATTGGTAAAGACCTACAATGTGACGAAACTGGTAGATGACAACAACAATATTCCTTATGTCACGTCAATCTAGGATTTATGTCCGACGTGTCATTGTACCATATCACTCCGCCAGTAGGAAACAAGCAAATAGTTTGGCGCTATTACAAAAAAATTGGTACTTTGGTAGCAAGTTTTTCTATAGGTATACACACTCTTTTACTGAAAGTGGAAGCTCTACAATATACATATTATCATTCACCACGTAACGATATGACTTTGGCTTCTACAACTTCCACAAGGCGATTCAATGTTTATAATTCCTAATAGGTTTTGACTTATCTAAATATTTTACAACTCTTGTGTCGGTCTGTTGTAACAAGAATTGCGTAGATACTACAGAGGATGAATCTTACTATTTATATATACCTAAGTATTATAAATGTGAAAGTTTGTGAGGATGGATAGATGGATGTTCGTTACTCTTTCACGCAAAAATACTAAATGGATTTGGATGAAATTTGACACACAGATAGTTTATAATTTGGATTAACATATAGGACTGTTCATCCCGATATTCACACGGGATCGATACTTATGCGGGTTAAACCGCGGGGCGCAGCTAGTACATTTATATAAGACAAGCCGTGTGCCCTATCAGATTTGCCATAGGCGAAAAACACAAACTTCATTACACAGTTTTATCCCCTATTTAACCTCTTTAGGGGACGAATTTTCAAAAATCGTGCCTTAGTGCTCACTTTCGTTAAACATGTAAGGAACTCTCGTACAAAATTTTATGCATCTAGGCCCAGTAGTTTAGGCTGTGCGTTGTCTGTCAGTGAATGAATTCGAAGGCGACGCTCATTATGGCGGTGTCTGCTGCGCCCGCCAAGCCCAAACCGCAGGATGACGATGACGTTGATGTCGACATTGACGCCATCTAGGCGTAATGCCACGCCACCTAACGTCACGTCACGCCACGTCACCATGCGGGACTGTTTCGCGACTTGAAAACGCTACTATCAATCCTCACTCGCTACACTTTATCTTCACCGTGAAATAGTCTAATGGAGCTGTTAGATGCTTGTTCGAAATCTTAACATAGCATACCATGACTGACTTGACTCGTCTCCGTTGCTGGAGTCCTACTGCAGTTTGATCGGTTAAGATTTTTATTAAGTAGAAGATTCTACAAGTCTTCAGTGGATCTGCTGTTAGAAACATTGCATAGATACTATAGAGGATGAATACGTTTATAAGATGATAGGGCATCAGCTTCCATTTTATGCCTCACAAAGACGCAAACACAAGTCTCGTTTGCACCGGTATTACTCCTAAATTGGGTTGAGATCAAAATGGCAGACACTCTACTTACAAAACTGAGCTTCATTTGACAGAAAGCCGACGCCGGTGTATGTAATTGGCAGATAACTAGTCAGATCAATAGCTCACGATAATATTGACCCCACATTCAACTTTCAACAAAATAAAGTTACAAGAATCTTTAAGATATTTATATTGTGGGGTAAGGACTCGTCTGGCTCATCAGAATCGCGACCACCTTGTTAACTGGCACATTTATTTTTGCCACAGAATTCTTACACAGTTCATGCCGTGCGTAGATAAGAACGTAATAAAAAGCCTTTCAGCAAAATGGCTGAAGTGGGTGTTATACCATAAGTTGGTACCACGACGCTCTTTAGGTAAGTAAAAATACCCAAGTTAGGTATACATAAAATGACTAATATCTAAGCTCAACAACAAGGCACAAACAAGTTGGCATTCGTCTCCTGGGCCTGAGTGCTTTGGGAGGCCTCAGAGGGTCCGCCCTCCTTGCCACGCCTACCTCAAGCCACGCCCACCCTGTGCCTAGAGACTTGACTGTTACGTGAAATATCGGTGCCTGTTTTAATTTAAGATGTTATGATGTATTTCACTTAAGTATACGGAGATGATCTTTAAGTAAGATACTTAATGTACTTTAGAACGTAATGGAGTATGTTTTGGATAAGTAATCTAGGATATTTCTTAGGAAAAATATTGTCTTTTCTAGTTGTAGAGCTCGTCGCGTAAAACCAGAAGTTCATAAGTATGTATGGCGTATTGCAGCGTTTATGTTTGAAGGGAGACTGCCTCGTTAGGCCCGTATTACAGAACGTCACTCAATACTCAAGCATTACTTAAAACTAGATTCAAGCCATTTGATTGGTTGAAACTAGTTTTAAGTAATGCTTGAGTATTGAGTGACGTTCTGTAATACGGGCCTTAGTCTAGTAGTCACAAGCACTACTGCTGAGTATGAGTTATTGGGTTTTTCAATCTGGAATTTCTCAGTGGCAGCCGAGCAGATGGCAATAGGCTCGCCCTCTATTACATGGGACTTAATCGTAACTGGCGAAATGTGGGTGTACAATAGGGTTGGTACACCTCTGCCTTAACCTTCGGGGAATGCAGGCGTGATGTTATGTCATTTTTGAAGGGTATGGGTGCTTGTGATGTTCCTGACATGTGAAGAATCAAGACATTTCAACTGAGCCTCTAAAGATGGCATCACATCAGTACAGTTTAACTATTTTCTTAATGTCCCTCGACAAACTTCGTGTTTCGCCAGTCGTCGGATTTCTATCAGATAACCTTTGCAATTGGTGCAGGCCGGACGCTCTCAATTGACTTGGAAGTATATAGAGTTGTTAATACTCTTTTAACTTAATGTAATTTATTTTAAAAATGGGAGGAAACCTGCTAAAGTCGCAGGCACGAAAATAGTTTTACAGCTCTAGGTATAAAGTTCACTCGGAATTCAAAACAAAACAACAATAAAATACTTAGTTCTGAATTCAAATTATTGCTACTGCAAATACACGATAAATCTTGATTGATGGACATGGAAATTAGCATTTGTTTGTATTCGGAAATGCGATGATTTCCGAGGGACATTAAGAAAATAGCCAGACTGTTTGTACAGTCTGACTATTTCAGTCAGTCAGTCTATCCTTGAGGATGCGTGCCAATGCGATGAAGGACAATATAACAATGTCGAAACAAAATAATTACTTTGCACTCCCAGACCAAATAAAAAAACCAAGATTTAGCGCTGTCGACAGTGACGTGAGGCCGGTTTCGTAAACATATGTGCACGTAGTGAGGTGTAGTTTGATTGTAAGGGGTTGTAAGTGTGTGCATGTGCGCGTGTATGCTTAGAGCGGATGTCTAGTTTTGGCATGCTTCACTGTATTGTTCGCAGTGCTATGTCTTGGTACTTTATTTGGTCTAAGTTTGCACTGTGATGTATTTAGTAGTACCAAAGTACTTTATTTTTAAATATCGCAGCATCGTGCTGAGAGGATCTTTTTAGCCTCTTCAAGTTTTTCATTTTTGTTATTATATCTTTGTTTTTATACTTCTATGATTGTTTTTACTAACAAATTCTACAACTTATTTCTTAAAAATCCAACCTAAGAAACGGAACCTCTTAATACGTCTATGATAAATATCAATAAATTAAACTAAGCTACCACAAACGCAATTTCTAACCCGTTCAAGCCATCAGTATCATTTGGCATACTAAGTCAATTTCCTGAACATCCTTTAGTGGAACAATAGGATCTAGATCCAGGCATTATAATCAGGTTACTATTGTGCCAGTAACTGGAGCGAAGTCAGTTGGGACATACGAATTAGCATAGTGTAGTCGATATGGTGAATGTTAATTGATATATTGAATATATTTAATGGATATATTGAATTGATATATTGATATAGTGAATGTTAACGATGTTGTACGTGATTATAAAGATGTTGGAAGAATTTAATCTACCTTTACCTATGTTGTGAAAACTGTAAAAATTTAAATATTAAAATTTAACAATATTATTAAAAAAAGGGTACACTAAAACTGTTTATACTGCACTTACATACTATAGAAGTGACATTTTTCATCTGAATTAGGTTCATAAAATGTTTAATTAAATAAGAAAAAATAGTTTGAATTTAAATTCTTGGATAAATACAGCTACTATAAAACATAACTCTACAAACTCAAAAGACGGTTGTATGAAAAAGGGCATGAAAACTTACAATATTTAAATATTCACGAATTCCGGACAAAAATCGCGAAAAAAAATCCAAAACAGTAGTCACGTTACACTTTCGTAACAAGCTGACATGACTTCCTCCTTCATTTTAATTCGAAACCTTAAGTCAGCTTTAAATTACACTTTTTGCTGGCCTTATAACCCCCTCGACGCGGATCCCGGGATTAGGGGCTACCAACGGGTACTTTTTCTGCCAGTGTCAAGAAACATCGTCCTGCCTTTACAAGCACCCCAGGGGGTACTTTCAGACCCTTAACGTTTACGACTACCCGATTGCTTTTCTATGAAGGGCCTCTAGGAAATGTCCGCGACAAAAACGGACAGATGCCTACAGCGGATGTTGATACCAATTGATTAGTTTGCAAACAGTGTGAATTTTTGATGGTCTGCGGTGTGCCGAGTGGCTTTTTTTGGTAGTTCACACTTAATAAGTGGTTTGTTGGCAAAAAATCTGGCCACTTAGCTTAACAAGTTAAGGAAGTGATAGTTTTTATTCAAATCCTATAGCGTTAGGTGACAAATTGTCACTAACGAGATAGAAAGCTTGCAAAAAATTGCGAAGTCTGTTATACGATAATGTCTCCTAATATGCGTTGTCAATTCCAGTTTTCTTAAACCTGTTGCATTTATTAATACACAGCACAATTACAATTCAAAGTCATACAAATTCAATCGTAACTTTATTTCGCACACAATTTACAAAATGCATAATCATTATCTCTTAAAAACTAGCAAGCAAAAGAAAAAAATAAAAATCGGAAAAAATCGCATCTCGCTGTGAAACAAATTCCACATACATTTTGACACAATACGCCGTTATAGCACTCTGAATGCGTCTTCAGTGACGTCTTTGACAAAACAAATAAGCCATAAAAGGGTATTAATGTACCCCGTGTCCGCAGTAAAAGGGTTAGCCGTCTGTCACACCGATACTACTGTTTTGTTTGTACCGTAAAAGTTTGCCGACTTTTTTCACGAAACTTATCTTGAATTTGATATCATGCTGTGACATTTTTGCAAAAATCCGGTGGCGAACTTTTACATAAGTGAACAGTTACCATGAAATGATAATTATATTATTTTCTTAGGTTATGTTTTTCGATCGATTCATATGTTGTCGTTATACTGAAAAGTCCAGAAGTACCTAAGTAGGTACAGGCATAGTACTTATCTACAGAAGATTATATTTTATAGTTTTTTTATAAATACACTTTACAGCAAAATTACAAAACAATAGGTAGATACGTAAATTACAGAATAGTAGAGCAAAAAATAAAAGAAAATCACAAAATAGAACTGACCAATTAAGGAAACTATTTTATTTTAAATGAAACTGAAAGAACAGCGGCTCCAAAAAGCAAATACTAATATTATAACAGTCAGTTGAACGGACCAGTGAGTTAAAAAAAGAAATACAAAGAGTGTACACGTCATAAAAAGAGCACTAACGCGAACTATGCAACATGTCAGAAACTGCCAGTGGAAGCGGATTAAAAAAGGCAGATTAAGGGTTAAGAACGGCAAAGTTTTATACGAATAATTGGCTTTAGGTTGAATTCTACCTAAAAATTTATCAGAAAAGTAAACAGTACCTACCTAATAAACTGGATAAATAAAAACGACCACGAGAATTAAAAATTGTATGCTTGAAGAAATCAAGAAATCGAGCACTTGTGTAAGTAAGCTTTCAGTCAAATTCTATTGGATCAGCATAGCCGCGTTAGCAGTAGCATAGGCTAAACAGGGTTTCGCATAATAGTATAGCATAATAATAATGTTCCCACTGCTGGGACACAGGCCTCATCTCTGTGAGAGGGAGTGGGCCATAATCCACCACGCGGGCCCAGTGCTGGTTGGTTACCAACAAACAGGGTTTAACAATGATGAATTCGTTGACAACCTGTGTAAATATACGCATATATTACATAGGGATAACTTTGAATTCCTGTTCTAATCCAAAATCAAATCGCGTCAGTAACAAAACAATTCTAGAAAACACATGAGTAACCCGACCAAAATATTACTAAAAGTATATCACCAAAAAAGCGGAAAACAAAACCTGAAGTATCCATTTCCTCTCACAAAATATGCATACTCCGTGAATCCGCATTGCCTTAATGGTGCGGCAGTAATTTCCATGATATTTCCATGGCGTTTCCGTGGTGTATTTTCCCACAGAACCGTGTTATCATATTTGAGGAGCGGCGTCATGATAAAACACGGTAACTCGTCATAATGTGTTTAGCGTTTGCTCTTCTGGTGAGCGTCAAAGAATAAATTGTAATTTTAATAGAAGGGACATTTCGAAATTCGAAAAATTGGTTTTAAATTGCAACAGCTAGTGAAAATATTATTAATAACCATCTACTTGTTACTAGACGTAATGCAGGTATCATCCCCACTTGGTTGATTTCCCGACTAGTCGTACTTAGCGCTTCTCTTCCACTCTCTCTCTCTCCGTATGTGTTCGCTTCCACATAAATAAGTTGCCCAACGTATTTAAAACTGAAAAATCGGTAACAATATTCCAAAAAAGGCTAAAACTATACCTAATCCAAAAATGTTTCTACTCGGTAAAAGAATATTTAGAGTCTAGCTTAAAATAACGATTTTCTCTCATGTACAAAAGTGACGATCTGTTCTATGCAAACAATAAGATTTAACTTATCCTATTTGACTTTATATAAAATTATAATTTGTACTATTTGAAAAGGATGACATTAATATTGCTGAATAATTGTATTAAAATTTATTATTATTGACATCTAATTTTGACATAACTATAATTTCTCCATTTATTAATTGTGCTAATATAAAAGAAAATAATTAAGTAATAATAATGTTTAATGCATGCTAATTTAGGATGATGAGGGCAGGCGAATGAAAATTGCAATGCTTGTAAAAGGCTGCTAAGTCATAAGTACTAACATACCATAACACCAACATTGTACACTTAGTTCGCAATAAACGTTTTTGACTTTGACTTTGACTTTGACTTTAAATAACCCGTCGGCATTCAAAGCAAGAGTGAACAGTTATCTTCTGGGCACGCTTGTTCCATAGTAGACCTCATCCATCGCTTTCCATCAGGCGAGATCGAGGTCAAGAGCAGGCCCATTCAGCAATGAAAACCAAAAACCTTGTAATTTATACTCCATAATGCATTCATCATCATCATTCAGCCGAAATACGTCCAAGTACCGCCAATTCAACCGGTTCTGTGCTTCCCACATCCAGCGTATTCCCATGGCCTTCACAAGGTTATCGGTCTATCTTGTGGGAGGCCTTCCAACGCTACGTCTTCCGGTACGCGGTCGCCACTCTAGAACCTTTCGGCCCCATCGGCCAACTGTTCTGCGAGCAATGTGCCCTGCCCACTTAAGTTTGGCAATTCTTCGACCATTATTATCATATACCACAATGCATTATTTTATTTTAACATCATCGTATGCAACGTGACTCTACAACTTTACTGCTGAGTTAGCTTTTGTTACTTTTGTCGATTTCATTTTTTCTTATTTTTCTACTTTCTCAAATCATTTCACTCATAATTCACTACTAATAATAATGTACTTTGAATGATTTCCAGATTAGCCTGGCGTGATCATATAGGTATGCACCAAAATCGTATGTTAATTATTTTTGAACAATTACCATAAACGCTTTCTTTAAAATGTTAGGTATTATTCTAAACAATTTTGACCTCAGCGTCATAAAAGTATCAGTTCTGTTATTAACCTCATCTCTGCATTCATATTTCGGGAAGCTTTACTTATTCAATATTTTCAAATTGGCTGCACACCGTTCTTGTAATGGAGCCGAAAAAATGCGGAAACCGAACCAAATGGATTCGTGAACTGATTATTTATTTAGCATCACGAAATATTAGCCTCGGAATCGGTTTAGATTATTTTTGTCAAGAATATTTGTCTGCTTAGCTTTGTCTTTCTTGTTTATTTTAGAGTTTGCGAAACAGATAAAGTTTTAGAAAACTTTCATGAAAGTTGTTCCTTTAGTTTTTCTAAATGGACAGTGACGGTTGATCAGCAGTAAGACTTTGAATTTGAACCGAGAATATAATAATTATTAAAACACCTATTACATATCTAGGGGCTTGTGGCAAGACAACCGGGTCGATCGAAGGTTAAGCTACGCTTGTCGAGGTGGGTTCGTGGATGGGAGACCATCCATTACATTGCGATCCCTCCGTGCTTCGGAAAGCACGCTAATAAAACCGTTGGTCCCGGCTTTCATTTCTAGATCTTTAACAGTCGTTACGGGTAGTCAGAAGCCCGAAAAGTCTGATAACCGACTGGTTGGTTGGGTAATACGATACCCTTTGGTAAAGTCTTACCAAAGTATTACCCAGTAACTGGGTTGTGGAGGCCAGATAGGCAGTTGCTCCAAGTAAAATATAGGTATTCAGAACTGTTTGCAGGAACTAAAATACAGCATAAACGGATTTAAGAAACTGACACAATTGAATAATCAAAAGCATTCTTCCAAACAACATTAATTATTTCTTATCCAACAAACAAGTCCAAAAAAAATGAAAATCAAAAATTCCATATTCGAAAACATAACGCCCTCTTCAAAAAGCACTAACAAAGTAACAAGTGGCCCAAGTGGGTTCCTCCTAAATTCGCCATATGAGCCTCATGTCATTGCCACCATTTATCATCTGAGATGTGACAACTGAATTTATTTATATAAAAAAACAAACAATAGGACGCGTTAGGGCTAGTGGCGCCCCTGATGCTCGGACTTGTAGTTTATTTTTTGTAGACTGGTTATAGTTTCAGAAGGAGCAACATTAGTACAGTCGTAGTCGGTCTGTTCTGTAAAAATCTCATCAAAACTTAGGTAAAGTGTGCCAGAAATGAGCTGTCATTCCATCAGGTTACCATGGCCGACTTGAAAATCTCTGAATAGACTTCGAACCCAACTCGGCCAGAGCAAAGACAATCTCCTTAGATGGGGGTTCATGAACGGCTCAGATTTCAAGTGCGTATGCAGCGTTTCTCCACAGACAATGGCCCACCTTCTATCTTGCACCACATGCCCTGTTACCTGTGCTTGATGACTTTATGACTGCATCAGTGAATGCAATTCGCGTAATTGAATTTTGGGCCAAATATGTTATATGAACTTTTTGCGATCGATACGCTTAGAAGTCATACATAAATAACAGGCAATTTTCGGTATCTATATTAGGTTTTTGATTTATGATGAAAACTGAAACGTTTTGCTCTTCCTGATAAGATTAATTTAACATTTTCTTTTGTAATCATTGTTTACCTACCAAAAATATTGTTTATGATTAAAAACAACAATATTTGAGATTTATTTTTAAATTACCAAGCATTACTTGTTTGCCACACTGATGGCAAACTAAAACGTCTCCTAATAAAACGTTGACACCACAACACTGGTCCAAATAAAAAATCTGCCAAATCTAAAAGATCCATCGACTACAATTACACTACCATCAAAATCCAAGGGGTAGCGACCAATGATTTAGGGGTGCGACACAATACAGAGATAGCAATTTGATATTCAGGCCACATTTTTAATAAGCATCGCTTGCTTTTCGTGCCTGTAATGCCCCGTTGAGCCCCACTATTAAATAGCTTTTTGTTGAGCCATTAGCCACTTGAGTGACCTTCTAGTATGGTCAGTTTTTTGTATGTTTGTAAATTAGGGATATTTTGACTAGGAAAGTTGTTTGTTGGTTTTTGTTTTTAGGGTTCCGTAGTAAAATGGCAAAAAATGGAACCTTTATGGATTCGTCATGTCTGTCTGTCTGTCTATCCGCCCGTATGTCACAGCCTTTTTTTTCCGAAACTATAAGAACTATGCTGTTGAAACTTGGTAACTAGATGTATTCTGTGAACCGCATTAAGATTTTCACACAAAAATAGAAAAAAACAATACTTAGAAATGAATGTCAAAAAAAAATTTTCATCAAACCCTTACTTACGTGTGGAATAGGTCTTCAAAAATGATATTGATGTTTCGCATTAAAAAAAAATCTAAACTAGTTTGCGCGAGAGAGACTTCCAAAGTGGTAAAATGTGTGTGTGTGTCCCTTTAACTTCTAAAATAAGAGAATAATAAAACGAAAAAGAATATATGATGTACATTACCATGTAAACTTTCACCGAAAATTGGTTTGAACGAGATCTAGTAAGTAGTTTTTTTTTAATACGTCATAAATCGTAAACCGCAATTTTTTTGATAATGGTACGGAATCCTTCGTGCGCGAGTCCGACTCGCACTTGGCCGGTTTATTTTTTTAGTGAGTAAGTTGGTAATTTTTTCAGGATATATCTATTCCGCGACTATGTTTTAAACTAAGGGTTATACCAATTAATATTATCATAACTGACGTGTACGCTCATTGTTTATATTAAAATATTCTATTCTGACTGACTTATTTCCTTACATTTTTCTTTACTTCTTATGCACCATTTCATCAAAATGTTTGAAGGTAGGTACTCTAAATTGAATGTGACAGTTGGTTTGTCCTCAAATTGTATAAGAGGGTTTATCCTGTAAGTTGGCAACGTCGTTAATAGCGGTAAAATATTTACCTGTTTTGATTAATTTGGCAATATTACTGTATGGAAATAAGAAATGTGGCTAACTAGTTCCATAGAATATTAATAATGAAATGCAATCATTAATATAGTAATACCGATTATTTAGTTTTAGATTTTAGAACTTTCCAAATGCCTTTTTTACACCTAAAATTGTTACAACACCAAATTCAGTGTTATAATTGCAATTCATTATTAATATTCTAGGGAACTAGTTAGTCACATTTCTTATTTCCATACAGTAATATTTCCAAATTAATTAAAACAGCGAAATATTTGAAATCTATTTGCGACGTTGTCCACCTTCAGAATAAACGCTCTTAAGTACCTTGTATAGGTATATCATAACTTCCATTTAACTACGCAAAACTTTACTTTCCACATATTCTCACAGAATCGAGTTTCATATTTGAATGAGACCCAACCGTATTCCTTGATAGCACTCGATCTGGAACCGAGAATCTCTACTTATTCGTCCATTTGGCACTCATAATTTTATAACAAAAGGACGTAGACCAACCCAACCGCTCCACTGTCCTCTAAAAAGTCGCATATGTGCAACATTATGATTCATTATGATGTTTTTATTGAGTGCGCGAGGCGTCAGCATAACGAAGTATTGTGACGCATCTGTTCATTTTGATTTCTAGTGGCTTTTTTTATGTTCTTTGACAAGTACAGTGTCAGGAGTAATGCATGTATATTTGGGAGTCTGGGCCTGCAATAAAATAATTATATTTTTAATATTTATTTGTAAAAAAATCAGAAAAGAAAACTTTCATTTTTCAATGTCGATTGGACGTGATTCCTTATTAAACTACGAACGAAATTAAAGTGTGTCTTGCATGCTGTATATGTATACATTATGTTTTGGCTAAATAAATCTTACCTTATCTCGTTTTTTTTTTTTGAGCTTGAAATATATTTAAAAAAAAATTTTTCACATCATCATCATCATTACCATAGTTTATTGTTTTTTTAATAAAATTTTCAAAAAAACTATAATACAACAATATATATAATATCTGCCCCCGATAGAAAAAAAGACGCATCTAACATTTTTTCCAGATTTGAGTTATACACATAGCCGGAATCAGAAAAAAAAGGCGCATCTGCCTGATATATAACGCAAATCTGGAAAAAATGTTAGATGCGTCTTTTTTTCTATCGGGGGCGGCACTTACCACAAAAAGCACAGTAATTGTGTCATTATAAAAGTAATAAAACGAAATAATGACCTACACAAACGACATTACATTTATAAAAAAAAAGAAAACATCGGTTTTTTATTGCAAAAAGGCCCCTTTAATTAACTTACCGTACTTAATTAAAATTAAAAGCAAGAAACAGATTACAGGGTCCGAAGCCTCGAAATGCACAGTTCAGTCGAACTGAACTTAGACAATACAACTTAGAACCAACTTAACCGAACTTAGTCGAACAGCGTATCACTTAATTAGTATTTCGGTAGTGACGGTGTCTCTAACTTGTTTAACTTAGCAGACCTAATTAGCGGCGTCTTGTACCTACCGTGTTGCATGTTTGTAGGTGACTACTTAGAACTTGAGATGTACCTAAGTATTTGTATTGCCTAGATAGTAGATACATTTGATTGCATTAGTAATAGCAGCCGCACGGGTCCATCCATCAGGTTTAGCTACGCTTGCCGGGGTTGGTTCGTGGATGGGTGACCATCTTTACATACCGAGACTCCTCCGTGCCTCGGAAAGAACGTTAAGCCGTTGGTCCTGGCTGTCATTCCTGGATCTTTGACAGTCGTTACGAGTCATCAGAAGCCCGAAACTCTGACAACCAGTCTTACCAAGGGGTATCGCATTACCCAGGTACTGGGTTGTGGAGGTCAGATAGGCAGTCGCTCCATGTAAAATACTGGTATTCAGCTACATCCGATTAAACTGGAAGCCGACCACAACATAATTGAGAAAAGGCTGGGCAAAAAAAAATATTGATTGGCAGTGTAAACGTAAAGACTTAATTGATCGGAAAATTCAGCAGGTAATTGTTCAGAGAAGCAAATAAAGAATTTTAAGTCCCTTTGTTTAAATCAAACTGTATTTATTCAAGTATGTTTATTTACAAGACTTGAAGAAGACCATCGAACGTTTAACTACCTAGTGAATGATTTGTCGTAATGTCAAACATGATTTAAAGAAACATAATATAACATCACGCCAGTAATCTCCGAAGGGTTAAGCAGAGGTGTACCCATAGAACACCCACATTTCGCCAGTTATATTTAAGGCGACGATAACCGACTTTTAATGATTTTATACTGAAGATCACGTCTAAATGAGTAGTGAAAATGATTTGGAAAAAATATATGTTAAATTAAAGCATTTTCTTAATAACCTATTATAGGAATAGGTAGGTATTTTAGATCATGTTTATATTACATAGTGAAATTAATTTGTTAGTTTAGTGTTTTGTTTACTTAGTTTTGATAAAAACTGAGAATGACGCAAAATCTATCAAGTGTATTTTTCTAAAACCTTCACCTTCTTTTAGTATACGTTTTCTTATTAAAATACCTTTTGTTTTATGTATAATAAATTAATAATGCGTCTAATTTGGGACAGCGCTCCTTGATGAGCGAGTCCTATTACTGGCTGGACGAACGACGCTTTGCGTGAGATTAGTAGGTACAGAACACGCAAGGTAACCACTCAAAGTCACTGGCATATAACTGCGTCTTAAGTCCCATGTAATGGGGGCGAGTCTATTGACATGAATCGGACACAAATCCAGATTCCGGGCTGCTACTGAGAAATTCCGGAAGAATCAATTAATTTAAAGTAGCATTAAAATATATTCTACTAGCTTCTGCCAGCGGCTTCCCCGCTAGATATCTTTATAAATTATAGCCTATGTTACTCAGTGATAATATATCATTCTACTGGTGAAAGAATTTTTTAAATACAAATCTTTTCTCTTTTTAACATTAGTGTAGACGAGTGAGCCGTCCCGCAGTCCACACCCTGACCAGTCATCCCCACTAGCAACCTGTAGAATAGCACAAAATATTTATTTTATAAATTTAAATTCAAAATATTTTATTTCACATAAACCTACAAGGGCACTTATGAAACGTCAGAAGCTATGCACAGTTCCAATCTGTTGTTTCCTATGGAGAAGAGCCGGCAAGAAACTCCACGGTTACTCTTTTAAAAATAAATGGTTTTTACAATGTTTTCAAATTACAGTGTTAATAGAAATGAGAAGGAAGTGTATCAATAAGTACCAGGTACTTAGCAAAATAGGTATGGTCTACAGCTTACAACGTTCTCACTTTCACAAAATCTAAAACAAAGGAATCTCTATAAAAGATAAGTAAAATAATAAAATATGGACCTATTTAAACCAAATGACATGATTGCCACTACAGCTGTAACAAATCCAATTTGATAAAAAATATAGAATATTGTAGGTATATAAAGAATGAACCTTCAATCTCTTGCCATTAAAATCGAAGAACTGAGACGATTTAATTAATTTACTACCAATTACTGCCATTTTCTTAATATCTTCATTTCACGTCCAATTTACGTCGGTTACCTTGCGAATTGCGTGGTATTAGATATGCAGGCCTAATATCCGGTTTGGCTACACACATCGAGTTGAGGTCTCACTAATTAAATAGAAATCTCAAGACAATTCTCGAGGAACGGATTTCTGAGGGTTGAACCATACGAGGTGAAAATTTTCGAATTAAGGTGGTCCCTAGTATCGCATTAGGTGAATTAAAATTTTCGTTATTTAAATTTGAGTAGGTTTTTTATGGTTATTAAAAAGTTATTCTTGCAGTCGTTTAATTATAATAGCAATGAGACACGTTTGTGTGATTTTTCTGTACTGCATTGTTTAGCCCTTTGCTGTGGTGATTTTGTAACAACATTTTTTATTTAAATAAGTGTCTATGATTTTCTTGCCCGGTCTTTTCCATAGGCACCTACCACGCTTTGAAATGGGCAACTAGCTTCATATTTCTGATTGACCGACTCCTTGACAATTGTTCCCACTGCTGGGACACAGGCCTCCTCTCAGTGAGAGGGAGTGGGCCGTAATCCACCACGCGGGCCCAGTGCGGGTTGGTAGATGTCACATGTCTTTGAATTTTCGGTTCTAGGACATGCCGGTTTCCTCACGATGTTTTCCTTCACCGTTTTGAGAGCAATGGTGATGAAATAATTTACACAAAGTAAAGCGCCTGTCTGGGTTCGAACCTACGACCTACAACTCGTAAGTCGCGGCGTAAGACCTACGTATTTGATATTAATTTCATCTTGATATATCCACGCGTTCCTGTGAAAAAGGGTTTTGACAGACTGACGGACGGACAACGAAGCGATCCTATAAGGGTTCCGTTTTTTCTGTTTGAGGTACGGAACCCCAAAAATACTCTTACTACTCTTCTGAATCTTTCGAGTAAAAATTAAACCAAATTCAACTTACCAATTTCAATAATACTCAGCTCAGTTCAAATATCACCCCCTGTATCACCACCCTTGATCCGTCAAGTCTAAACTAACGGAAGTTATAATTTATGAAGCGAGTTCCGGAGCCTTGGGCCGGAGTCTAGAGGTAATGAAACATCTGATGTATTATGCACAACGTCTACTATCGCCTTAAAACTACGACTAAGATTTTAGAACGAGGAAGTTTAGCAGACAAGAGATTTTAAGGTGAAGAATTGATTGTTAATATAGAAGCAAAGGTAGTAGTACTTAAGACGCAGATATATGATAGTGACCTTGAGTGGTTAGCTTGCGTGTTCTGTACTGAGCTCACGCAACGCGTCGTACGTCCAGCCAGTAATAGGACTCGCCCATCAAGGAGCGCTGTCCCAAATTAGACGCATTATTAATTTATTACACTTAAAACAAAAGGTATTTTAATAAAACACGTATACTAAAAGATTGATAGTTTAATTATCTTTAAAATGGTGAAGTTTTCAGAAAAAAACCTGCTTGATAGATTTTGTGTCATTCTCAGTTTTTTATCCGCGTTAGACATAACTTTACAAATTAATTTCACTATATAATGTAAACATAATCAAAAATGTGCCTATATTAAAATATTAAGAAAAAGCTCTTATTTAACTTATATTTTTTTCAAATCACTAACACTACTCGTTTAGACGTCATCTTCAGTATAAAATCATTAAAAGTCAGTTATCGTCCCCTTAAATCTGTCCATATGACTTTAAAAGCATGGTCCGTTTTATCTTTATTAGATAAAACGTATCTTTATTAGATAAAACGTATGTATTATACAAGAAAATACCTTTTCTTGTATAATACATAATCTGAATCTCGGAAACGGCTTCAACAATTTGCATGAAATTTTAGTATGCAGGGGGTTTCGGGGGCGATAAATCGATCTAGCTAGGTTTCATTTTAAGAAAACGTCGTGCAAAAAAAAAAAATACGAGCAATGCTCGGTCGTCCAGATATTTTATATTAACTAGTATACCTACTTACGTGTTCAAATTTGTAGGGAAACTAATCTTAATAAATATCTATACATTTCAACAGACAGACTGGTCTTACAGTACCTACGTGCCAAGCCATCTGCACGGTTAGCATGACCACAATATAAACGGGTTTTGTCGACGGAAGAATAGACAAAATGACAGATAAACGATCACAATCTGTGTCATTTTGTCTATTCTTCCGTCGACAAAACCAGTAGAAAACCCGTTTCTATAGTTGTCATGCTACGCGTGCATGTTGCCTATCCACTGGAGCGGAGAAGACAGGAGAGGCGCGGAACTGTACCAATATTATTAACCAATAGAAACTCTGGAGCGGAGATTATTAGATTCTATTGGTTAATATCGGCACAGCTCCTCTCCTCTCTTCTCCGCTCAAGTGGACAGTCGGCCTCACTGTACTAGTTATACTTCTCGTTCTTCTATATGTAATCGCCTTCTCTTCTAACTTTTGAAAAGCGTAAAATGTCCCAAATTGATTGTTTTTTTTTTCTTGTTAGCTTAATTACCTATACAATGTCGCCCATCGGCATGTGCCCGCCCGCATTTTTCTGAATGTTCACGAAATATTATCTAAAAATAACTTTAAAAGGGGGGTCTATCTTGACTTGTGTTTTTTCATTTTTTCAAAAAAAATTTTAGTTGTTTGTATTAACTTAAACTTGTGTTTTTTTTTAAACACTGTTTTGATAAAAATGTTTTTAACTTTTTTTTTGCATATTTGACAAATGACATGTCCAGTTTCTGCCCTCTGGTCGTGGTCTGAAACGATAATGTTCATGATCTAAGGTTTTACAGTAAGATTTAAAAATTTAGATTTAAATTATTATGGATTTATAAATTCAGTAGAGGTTGCGCAACATAATTCTCAAAAAAACAGTACTCAAATATAACTTCCGCCTCGTCATTTTTAACGGGAAGTACTATAAATGTTTTTGACGTTCCATTTTATCCCGTAATTACCTTTAAAGTGTGTGAACAATAACTATAAGCCGCTTATTTTAGATCTAAGGTATTTATGTAATTATTGTTATGTAATTGCGTATAAAATACGACAATATAACTAACATGTTTTTGTGTACACATCAAGTGTTTTTTTTTTAAATTACCCACTTCTTAAAATGAAGGTAAGTATTTATTATTTCTTTGACATGACATTGACATATTATTTTGAATTGACCAGTTTCTGCTCGCTTTGCAGTTCCAAGTTGCGTCTTACTGTGCGATTATTTTCTGATATTGATATTTTCTTATAACGATCATTGCTATTCTACACGGACTGATATCATCTAGACACGATTACTATTGCTGTTCATAAAGGATTATGTTTTGCTACTTGATTTGGATATTATGATGAGGTGCATTAATTGTGGCATCGCTGTGCAGTGTATTCGCAGATATATCGTGTCGAGGCTGGCGTTACCCTTGCAAGTGAGACTCGCTCGATAGTTAGCAAATCAGGTACGCCTCTATACTACGGCAGTCGCGTAAACCATGCAGTAAAGATAATATTTTGAGCTGTTGTGTTATAAATTGAAAAATACAATGATATTTGCTATTGTTTCAGCTCCTATTAGATGGATACGCTTGTTACGATTGTTTTAATTGATTAAATACCGAAGCTGCTGACAGTGGGAGATTACTAGACCATACAATGGTCTGCCGTGGATATGGTGTTTCAGTCGGACTCGGAAATCCAAGACACCGACGTTTTTATACTGTTGCAGTGGACGGCCCCTTAGTACCCCTTATTTCCAATGATAATAATTATCAGGTGAATATTTTTTTTCCCCAACTACTTTTTTATTATATGTAGGTAAAGTCTGGAAGAAAATGGCTAAATGAATGGGACAGATCTCTCAAATCTGGAACAACGAACGATAGAAACGACGATCATGAAACATTAAAGGAGTGTTTGTCATGTAAAACTCAACATAAACATATAACATCACGCCAGCGATTTCCGAAGGATTTGGGCGAGGTCAACTCATCCCACATTTTGCCAGTTATGTCATGTCATTTTTAATAAAATGTATTTTAATCATATTTTCAGGATATGGCAACAATTATTCATGCCTGTTGGGTTCGAACGAATCGACGCCTGATTCATGACGCATCAAAGGACTTGCAACAGGATGTTGTTCCATCCGTGGAACATAGATCATCAACACCGTCGCCACCACTTTCTTTACAAACAACACGCTCTATTATTTGCTGAACATTTGGACTATCCTGAACAAGTGGGTGGAATTTATATAGGAGGGCTCCTGCTATTCTTAAATCAAGCATGAGATTACGAGAAGCAACATTTTAAAATATCTTAGGCGAAATATTTAAATCTCTTTTGAAGCGACCATTTATTATTTCAACTATCCATCTGCATAACGTAACCTTTTGACTTTGATTGACCTGTGAGTAAGTTAATTGCTGTTGCCTCACATATAAAGGACTCTGGTTTAAATACTTTGTCATTGAAACCTTCTAGAAATGGAATCGCATCCCGGGATCCTCTATCTAGTATACAAATATCGTTTGGCCTAAGTTACGAAACGGACTATCTCCAATTTCGAATAAACTTTTTATTATGTCAGCATCGCTTTGTGTAGCATCATATGGCCCTAAAACATCAATTATTTATGTCCATCGCAGGAACAAATCACGAAAGGTTTGATAAGATTATCGTACCTACTTATGCAAACTGTAGTTAGAACTCTGCTGTAAAAAAATATGTATCAATGTAGAAATAAGCCCAGCGCTCTGGGGTAATGAGTGCGACATTCTGTCGCATCATCTATTTTTTATTTAAGTGTCTCTGTATACCTACAATAAAATAATTTATTTGGCAATAAAAACATAGTTTTATTTATTTTAATCCCAATTCAATACCAACAAATAGGTAAATATAAATAATATTATGGGTATTGAGGATAGACACCAAAATACGGAATTGAAGAAGATAAAAATATCATTTTATGTGTATTTATGTATTCAATATCCATAAGAATTTGGGATTTAATAAAACAATAGTAAAGCACTTGTTTAATAGGTGCTTTACACTTTTCTTACACAACTAAAAATATCCAAAAACAACTGCAGAATCTGATCTCAGATCAACAAAATATTAAATACACCAATTAGTACATGTGCTCACTCACAGATGGCGTTATAATAAAGAAAAATCCCTAACGTATAAACCTGATTTTGACCAGTTTTCGCAAGTTTTTGAATCCTGAAACTTATTAATTGATAAACTATAAAATACGACAATTATAATAATATAACAATCAGTACTGAACATTGGTTTTGACTACCTAGGCAAACGTCCATTGCCCCACCAGACATGTCCTTTAAATAAAAATGTTAGTTGCCCGAAACATTTGCTGGTAAAATGTTATTAATATAGACAAAAGGAGGAGAGTAGTTTCACTAGAATGCGAGTAAAACTGCGGGCAACAGCAACTCAAAACAAGAATACCAACACGCTTGATTTTATGTGAGCCTTGTACTTTTTGTAACATAACATACCGAAAGTCACTTTTATTTTCTTTCAAATTAAGCCTATGATCACAGGTTACCAGATATAATATCACTCCATATAAAATTTTCAATACCTACTGCTATAATAGCCTACATTTTCGAGTAACTAGATGCCGCGAACGAAAATGTACCTAGCCTTACAAGCGTAAAGTGAGTTTTGCTTTGTAGCTGCGCGCCGCCGCCGCCGCGTGGTTATTGTGAATTGCCAGGGCTGTATCTTTCGATAAAGATGTCAGTAGGTATGTACTTACGTCAGGTCTATAGATGTAAGGCCGGTTTAAAACCAACTAAACAAACATTTACAATGAAAAAAAACCGTTTAAAACCGAAATAAACCATTTTTTAGATTTAAAACGGTTGGTGTTGATGACTATGTTTTTCTTAATTATAACTATATTTTCTTGATTTTACCAAGGTAGGGATATAAAGGAGTACCTAAAAACTCTGTGTTGGTAAATAAATATTTTTTTAATTGTTTTCAAACGATATAAATAATTTTATTTCCGATAAATATCCATATAATGTTAGTAGTAGTATAATTTGGCCTTAATGTTAGTATTATTTTTTTTTTTTTTTTTTTTGTTTTATTAAAGTTTATTGTTTACCATGTTAACATATAATATACACAAACATATTTACAACTAACTACTATATATATTATGTACAAGTATGTAAAGGAAAAGGTTAAAAATAAAGATAAGAGCTCATTGGGCGTCAAAAAATTCGTCCGCATCGCTGTCAGCGGGGAAAGTGCCCAAAAGGCTGGCAGCATTGCCACGTTGGATTGCGATGCTGATTCTTTGGCCTAAGAATTGGCCAGCCCTCTGGTCACGTAAAGAGTCGACCAACCGCTTGGCGATGTCCCGGAATACTCGGTGAGCACTCGGACCGTATATAAATAATTAATTTGATTCGGTTTAAAACCAAACTCACACTCTCGCACTCTCGTTGACGTCGTCACTCGTGACTCGACGCAACGTTGCCAGCTCGCCTACCCTACATACACATGCACCTACATAAAATGACGCGCGTGGCCGCCGCGCCGCGCACGCACGTACTTTTATTTTTGTAGGCGAGTTTTCAACCGTTTAAAACGATTTATTTGGGGCTTAAAACGGCAACTTTTTTTTATAACGTTTTAAATCGGTTGTTTTACATCTATAGTCAGGTCGACTGAAATACATGCGTACGTACGCGCCTTGCGGCTGTCGGCAACCCACTGAGAAATGGTTCCGTTGCGAACCGACGGCGGCCGGTAGGTAGTTAGCGCGCGTAAGTACATGGAGTGATTTATCTGGTAATCTGTGCTATGGTTCCTTTCATCGGCGTTTTTCTCTATGACCTGTATTTTAGAAATTAACACGGGTAGGACGTAATCGTGATCATCGTCGTCATGCACATGTCGCGGCCAGATCTTAGAATTGACCATTTCATGAAAAGACCAGCTACAAATTGGCCATATCGTTTAAATGTCAACGTTTAATGATATGTTCGTCGACGATTGGCCATATCATTAATGTAGGGTATCCATGGTTTAAGGTGTAGTAAAAATAGCCAAGTAACTGCGACCAACTTGGAAGTAGCGCTCGCCAGCCGCTGCCGCTCACTCCTTGGCTCGCGTGCCGGTGGCCGGTGGCCGGAGTGTCACATAAGTGTTGCATTACACGCCACGGCAGCAGCCGGCGAGCGCTACTTCCGAGTTGATCGCTTTCCATAATATCATATTTGGAAACCCAATAAAAGTCCAACGACTTTTTTTGCGTGGTCACCCTACTTTGTTTGATTTGTTGTGTCCACCGCCATGATGCACAACAAAAACAAAGCGACATCTACGCCTCTACTGGTGGATAATCTAACTATTTTACGATATGATCTCTAATGTTTGGCCTGGTTATATCGTCAAATGTTGAGTATTCAATGATCTAGCCAGGCCACATCATGATGTGACCAGCGAGCGGTCGATGTTCATTTCATAAAATGATCAATTCTAAGATCTGGCCACGACATATTACATTAGATAGGTACTGCCATCTATCGATCCCCTTCGAAATCAGGCAGTACAAAGCCAAGCCAAACCGCTTTCAATAAATCTCACCCACAGTCGCGCGTCACGAGCGTAGCTCTCGTAAATACCGATAGATGGCGCTTCTAGCGACCATACACGTAACAAGAAACAATTCAACAATGTTACATCAAAATAATATAAAAACAATAATTACTCAGCACAGATAGATATAATATGACCATATAGGGCTTATTTCCAAGTTAAGTCTTTTTAAGTTTAGTTATAATGATGAAATATACCAACAAAAATGTTCCGTTCGTGAATAAACAGATGGCGCTGTACAGTTTCACCCTATGGTTTCACCTGTGATCCTCCGCGACTGAACGACGCTCCGCATATTTTTTAAAGTTCGGTAACGCTTCTCGGCCTTTTGGCTAAGATTGGCTAAGATCAAAGTGTATAGTATCAGCTCTTCTTTTCAGTTTAATATCTGAAAGTTCCCTCACTGAGGGACCAGAATATTAAACTGGTTTTTGTAAGCTGACGGGGGATGTTCGGAGCTCGCTTCACTCCCGTCGTGGGTCGGCCCGGCAGTACAGTGCCGCCGCACAGTGGGCCCATACTGAAAATTAATGGACTTAGGCAACAAAGTTCCAATATCGATGCGATTTTTTTTTATATGACGTGTTATGATATTCCTGACAACTTTTACTCCTATAAAATTTCTTCTAAAGTTGATAGTTTGTCTTGAAAAAAATGAATTAGATTTTTTTGTATGGAGCGAATCACGTTTAATTTTTTTTCTTCAATTGTACGAATATGTTGGGTGTGTGGCGTGAATATATGATAGCAAGAGTTATTTTCTATCCACGAAAAAAAAATCTGCGCCGGCCATCCGCGGCAGCGCGAGTAATCATTCGGTAAAAAAAAAATTGTTTTGTAAGAATTTTTTTGCCATTTAAAATAAATTCAAAGTGCATTTTTGGCTCATTTGGCTGTTTTAGTCATCTTTTTAGTTAAATATATTATAAGCAGAACTTATTGTTGGTAGTGGGGGTACCCACCGATTCATTTAAAAGCGAGCGCTCGATCGAGCGCAGGTCGAGACTCGACGCTCGGCACTGGTCACGGACGGTTGTGTGCTTGCGCTCTCCCGTTCATGACTCAGTGTTCTTGAGTCATATTCCGTTGCGTTTACGTAACGATTTTCGTAGTCTCCCGACTACTTCCGATCTCCGATCGTCAATCGATCGGGCAAAGATCCACCAAAAAGGCCTTTTTCAAGGCTATCCAGTTTCTTTAACAGATCATTTTGTGTGTAGCTTCACTAAGCCCCTTCTGGGTAAAACCACAGTTTCGTGGTCACTTGGTGGATACCATACGGTGCCAACGAAGCCGAGTGGGGTGTTGACCCAACACACCCGCCGATCCCCTTCAGGGTGAGGCAGTTAATTGGCCGGGTCCCAGTGTTTGGCCTTGGGGGATCTCCTAGCCAACACGTGGTGACAGTATTCCCTTCACAGCTACACACCCTGTGTCGATCGGGTGTGTCTACACCCGGCGCACTAGACTGATAGGACCCCGTTGCACATTAAGATAGGCAACGGGCCAAAGCAAGCTCAGGGCTCACCGATAGGCACTCATCCTCCCTGTCTTTACCCGACAGGGAGGGATTGTTACACATCCCCGGCATACCCACCGGGGAGATAGGATTATTTAGGCAAACCCCCCCCCCCCCCCCTAAAATGGCTACCCCGCCAAATTACGAAAATGTCGTCAAGATGCTCGTCAAGCTTCTTGACATGTGCTTCGATAAGGAGCCTTCCCTCAAAGGACAATTCGGAGACCATCTCGCTTATGTCCTAAACCTAGTTAGAAGTCACCCCGACCCCGACCCCAGCATCGCTACTTTCAGCGATGCTTTAGACTCCCCTCCCACTGTAGAGTCACCTAGATCCCCCACCCCCCCTCCGTCGGTGTCAATGGACACTGACGCTCCCCTCCCCGTCCCCGCTTCTTCAAAGCGCCCCGCCACCCCGCACCCTCTTAACTCGGAAGAAGACGAGGAAAGGTCCGCTGCCACCTCCTCTACCTCTTCCTCCCCCTCCGACGACGGCTTCGTAGCCGTCCAAGGAAAGGGGAGAAAGAGGAAGAACAGGAAGCAGAGCTCCGCGCAGGCCAGTAAGGTCGCCGCGGTTGAGGACTCTGACTCCTCTTCGTCCACAGTAACACTAAAATCCGTCCCGGCAACCTCACGCGCTCGCGCTACCGTAGCCCCCCCCGCCCATGCCCCCGTCCCCTCTACCTCTACCGCCCCCCCGACCGCGTCGTCGTCATCCTCCGCGAAGGATACCCCCGCACCCCCCGCTCCCGTAGCCCCCCCGACCGCTTCATCCTCCGCGAAGGATGCCCCCGCGCCCCTCGCGAGAAAGATCGCCCCTCCACCCCCCTTGTTCATTCAGGACAAAGGGAAGTGGACGGACATCTCGAAATGGTGCGTCGATCACAAGATCGATTTCACCTCGGCCCGCAATACCCAACAGGGTATAAAAATCCTAGTCCCTACATCGCGCGATTATAGGGAACTAACCCGTCTCCTGAGAGCGAGAGGTGTGTCATACCACACCTACTCCCTCCCGGAAGAGAAACAAGTTCGCGTAGTCATTAAACGCATTCCCAGGGAAATCCTCCCGTCCGAAATTCTTGCCGACCTTCAGTCGCAAAACGTCCCAGTAGATGAGGTCCATCGTATGCACCGCTCCAGAGGCGGTGACCTCTACGATATGGTCCTAGTCATATGCCCGCCCGTTGAGGGTCACCACCCGATCTTTCAAATTCGTTCTCTGTGTCGTCTCACAGGGTTCGAAATCGAAAAACCTCAAAAGAGTGGCATTGTCGGACAATGCCACCGCTGCCAGTTATACGGCCACTCACAGCGGAATTGCCATGCGACACCCAGGTGCGTTAAGTGCCTGGGCAAGCATAGCACTTCCGACTGCTCCCGCCCCAAAGACCGTACCCTCTGTACCGTACCTCCCAGCTGCGTTTTATGCGGCAAAGAGGGCCACCCGGCTAACTACCGGGGTTGCTCAAAAGCCCCTAAGGCTTCTTCTCCCAAGCTGGGGAAGCGCTCCGGCGCTCGCCAGCAAAGGGAAACTCCCTCCTCATCCTCTTATAGGATCCCCTCCGCCCTTATGCCCCAACGACTAAGCCCTCAGAGGCCTAGTCCGTGGAACTATCTCCACCACCAGCAGTCTTTCCCTGCCTTGGTGCCCTCTCACGGTCACTTCCCTCCCCCGCCCCCCCACCTTAGGGACCCCCGCTTCCGTGGCACCGTGCCACCCGCACCCTCCGCGCCCCCCGCGCCCTCTGCGCCCACCGCGCCCCTCGCTAAACCCGCGCCCGCTCCTGCTCCTCAAGCCCCGCGTCCCCCAACTGCCGGTCCCGCGACCGCGCAGCGCCAAGGTCTTGATTCATTCAACATCATTACCTCGACCTATATGGCATTTGTCTCCCCGCGCGCAAAGGCAATGGCCAATTTAATCATCTCCGCTCAAGGCAATATCCCTCAGATACAGTCTATTTACAATGCGTATCCGGATATCACGCAAGTCCTAGATAGCCTAGCTATCACACCTAAAACCTTCAATGGATAATACGGCGATAGCTAGGTTCAAACCCCGATCCCTAACAATAGGCTTCTTTAACGCCAATGGCTTAAAAACCCAAAGGGCAGAGATAGGGCTCTTCCTCCGCGATCACGATATAGACGTTCTCTTAATTCAAGAGACGTTCCTAAAGCCCTGCAATCGTGACCCGTCACTTGCCAACTACCGGATTGTTCGCAATGACAGGTCGCGTTGTCACAAGGGTGGCACCCTTATCTATTATAAAAAGCAGCTTCACTGCATCCCATTAGACCCTCCTCCCCTCTTGGTATTAGAAGTTTCCGCCTGTCGCCTAGGTATGTCAGGTCACGAGCCGATCACTCTCGTATCGGTCTATAATCCCCCCGATAACGCCCCGGGGCACTATCAATCCCTCTCAAACGATCTCTCGATCCTACTCGCTATGAGTAACTCGCTCATCATAGCGGGCGATCTAAATGCCAAACATCCCTCTTGGAATAGTTCGGTAACCAACCCCAGAGGTCAACACCTGTTCGACCTCTCAAACTCCCTGACTTTTGACGTCATCGCTCCGATGACTCCCACTCATTTCTCTCTCATAAATCCCAATCATACCCCCGATATCTTAGACGTGGCGCTCCTTAAGAACGTCAACCTAAAGTTAGAGTCAATAGAAACGGTACAAGAGCTCGACTCTGATCACCACCCGGTAGTCATGAGACTATACCCCCGCATAGGTCTCCCTGACCCGAACGCCCCCCCTATCACTAAGAGGATCACGGACTGGAAGAAAGTAAGCACACAGCTGAAATCCAACACGTCCCCTCAGTTAGACTCTATCCCCGATCTCTTTGACTCTGTCGCCGACACCACGGCCGCGATCGACTCACTCACTGATCATGTACAAACCGTCCTGAACGATTGTTCAAGGGAAGTGTCAGCGACGGACGACCGTCGCTGGCGCTTGCCGGACGATGTGCGTGCATTACTGACTGAGAAGAACGCGGCCATACGTGCGTACGATAGCTTTCCCTGTAACGCCAACAAAGCCCATATGCGCTATTTACAGAGATCTGTAAAGAAACGTGTAGCGGAGCTGCGGGACGCGAGCTGGGGAAAGTTACTCGGCGAACTAGAGCCAAACCATCAGGCCTTCTGGGAGCTCCAGAGGAAACTCAGGGCTCCCCAATCCTCCGGCATGCCCCCTCTGACCCGTCCCGATAAAACCATCGCATTCGACGATGCCGAAAAGGCTGAATGCCTCGCAGACAGCCTCGAGGCCCAATGCACTCCCAGTTCCCTACCAGTAGACCAAGCTCACCTGTCAAAGGTCGACGCGGAAGTCGAACGTAGAGCCTCCCTCCCTCCCGTCGATGACCCTGACTGTCCGCTGCCCCCCGTCCTCCCGGACGAGGTGCACGACATCATCAAAGGTCTTAAAGCCCGTAAAGCCCCCGGTTCAGATGGTATCACCAATAGGGTGATCCAACTATTCCCCGCCCACCTAATAATGCTTTTGACCACCATCTTCAATGGTGCCTTAAGCAACAATATCTTCCCACAGTCGTGGAAAGAAGCCACCGTCATCGGTATCCCTAAGCCCGGCAAGCCCAAAACCGAGCCTACCAGTTACCGTCCCATTAGTTTGCTCAAGGTTCTCGGAAAAATCTATGAGAGGCTTATTTATAAGCGCCTCAGAGACTTCGCCGAGACCAAGGGCCTCATCCCCAACGAACAGTTCGGCTTTCGAACTGAGCACTCTAGCGTGCATCAGGCCCACCGGATCGTAGAATTCATAAGCGCTGGTTTCCAGCACGGTTATATGACCGGTGCAGTATTCTTCGACGTAGCGAAAGCGTTCGATAAAGTCTGGCACAACGGCTTAATATACAAGCTGTACCAACTCGGTGTGCCAGATCGTCTCGTGCTCATCTTACGAGACTTTTTGTCGAACCGCGTCTTTCGCTATCGCATCGAAGGAGCGTTATCCACTCCCCGCCCCATCCGTGCAGGTGTCCCTCAGGGCTCTGTAGTGTCCCCCCTCATATTCACGCTATACACTAGCGACATCCCTAAAGGATGCCGTAGTTCGCAGTTGGGTCTGTTCGCAGACGACACTGCCATCTACTGCAAATCTAGATCCCCCGACTCTATTCGCCTCACTCTCCAACGCGCAGTCGATAGACTGGCGGCATGGTTTACAAAGTGGCGAATAGAAGTGAACCCCGATAAAAGCCAAGCGGTTCTCTTTACGAAACTGCGTAAAAGGCTTAGATACCCCCTCCCCCGACCGATCACCATGTTCGGCAAGCCGATCCCTTGGGAGAAGCGAGCCAAATATCTCGGTGTCGTTATCGATCATCATTTGACCTTCGCAGAGCACATAAAGATGGTTCGTTCGCGAGCCGCTTTCGCTCTCGGTAGACTTTTTTTCCTGGTGAATGCACGTAGCAAATTGTCACTTAGGTGCAAATTGCGCGTTTACACGGCGTGCATTCGACCGATCATGACCTATGCGGGTGCCGTCTTTGCTCATGCAAAACCCCGTCATATACATAGGCTGCAAACCGTGCAGAATAGATTCCTTCGTAGGGCGACAGGTTCGCCATGGTTCGTCAGGAACGAGGCTCTCCACCTCGACCTAAAGATTCCCACAATCCACCAATTTCTAAAACGCCTTTCAAAGCGTTTCTTTGAGTCCGCGGCCAAACATCGCAACCCTCTGGTTGTCGAGGCCGCCAGTTATGTCCCGAGTAGAATAAGTAAAGTTCGCCGCCCAAGGCATATCCTAGTAGACCCCGATGACCCCATAACCCTCCTCCAGGAGAGCAATAGGGAAACAAGCACAGTGTACAAACACAGACGCCTCCCGTCATTCCGACCTCGCCGCCGAGGTCCTTTGCGTTCCCGACCGCCGCGCCCCCGAGTAAATGATACTCCCCCCCGACCCTTGCTCGAAAACGAGGTGCCAGCAGTTGTTGCAGCTGTGCACGTAGCTTTAAATTCCCCGTATAATAATAATAATGATCAAAACCCTTTGATCCAGCCCGTCCCATCTTTTGATGTCCTCCCCCCGGATAACGCCCTAAGCCGAGGCTCGAACCCCGCAGGGGGTGCCCTTAGCGCGCGTTCATCCTAAGCTTTTTAGCTTAGTTTTATATATGTGCCCTGGCTGGAGGCTTTGAGTGTAGTAGCTTGAGGCAGCCACAGGATTGACCGGTTAAACAGCGAAGGTTTCTCAAAACCAGCTGTGAGATGCCCTACAGAAAAAAAAAAAAAAAAAAAAAAGAGCGCAGGTCACTTGTTGCTGGATCGTCGAACGGTAAGGGTGTCGGAACCTACTACGCTACTTTGCAGTAAGTTCGTTCCATATTTTATTAGAGTGGTATTTCGTTTTATTTTTGGTGCTTTTTGTTTTAAACATTAACGGTTGTTTGTGATTGCTCGAATTTTGATGATTAATTGAATTATTGTTAAAATTAAGTCTATTTTGAAATAAATTAGATTTAAATTGTTGTTAAAATTGTTTTTTATTTGTTTTTCCCTTCTGATCGCTAAAATCAGAAGTGGGATACAACTTATTTGCTCACAATTATTAGCCTTGATACCTACACAAACAGCCGTTGATTTCAAATAAGAATGCCTCCTAAAAAGTGAGTTAGGACGCCGCCTCGCTCTGGGGCTAGGTGTAGCCGTCGCAGTGAATCACGACAAGACCATGGGCGTGAATCATGACAAGACCATAGGCGTGGTTCACGATCGTCTCGCGATAGTACACGTTCGCGCCATGATAGAACTCGTTCACGGTCACACCATAGTTCAAATCGTTCACATACGCGTCGTGACAAGACTCACTCGCGTTCACGTAACGACAGAACTCATTCACAATCACATCGTAGTCGCTCACGTAATGGTGACAATCATAGTTCACGTGAAAGGTCAAGGTCACGTACGGACAATTCAAATCGTCGTCGTGATAGATCTCGTTCCCACTCTCATGGTGTTCCTGTGAAAAGAGTGTCACGATTAACTGCTCTTGAAGGGAATACCACTAGTGGTTCGCCAGTTACGCCGTCAATTCATGACAGCACAACTCCATTATATAAAAATAATGATTCCACGTGCCCAAGCGCTTGTTGACGTGTTTACGTTTCAAATTTTGATCCAGCTATAAACAATTTTGAGGTGTAGTGTAACGAAGTGGACAGGGCTAGGCATGTGACGACATTGGGACGATCTCGAGTGTTTCTCGCATGTTTGAAAGGTGACGCAAAAACCTGGTTAAACGAGTGGGCTACAAATTATCGTACATGGTCCAATTTCGTTAATGAATTGAAGTTGTGTCCGCAAAAGATTAATTATGGCCAAATTCTTCATGAGGTTATAAACACTACGTCCGACAAGTTTTCATCATACGCAGGGTATGCGTGTCGTTCATAATTGGGATTACGTTTAGTTAAAGGGTTGAGCGAAGAACTTATGGTTCAAATAGTGGTTCACGGTATCAGTGATTTACAGGTGCGCGCCCATTCGTAAATTTGAAATATTAACAGAGCATTATAACTATTAGTGCTCCAAGAAGCGTAATACTAATGATAAAGCCGATAATAATGCTAAACTTATCTGTTCTTTCTGTAAGAAGGTAGGGCATAAAGAGAGTGACTGTTCGCTAAGGCTCGAACTGAGTCTCAAAGTAACTTATGCAGCGAACTTTCAATCGCGAAAGATAACAACGATTTAGGTACAGCCGTGATGCAGGGTGTGCCGGTTGATATTCATATGGATAGTGGTGCACTCAATGTATCCTTGATATCATCAGCGGTAGTAAATTACTTTTCTGGTATGTGTAAACAAATTAAATGTTCTTTGAAAGGAATAAGCGATAATAGATTGTTGCTCGCGAGTACATCACTTTAACTGTCGAGTTTAGTAATATCGCGCTTGAAGTAGATTTTCTCGTAGTACCCGCGTCGTGTATGAATACGCCCATTATTATAGGGACTGACGTATTAAATCGCGATGGCTGTGAGTATGAATGAACCTGACAAAATAAATACGCCTCTCAAAGTTTCAGAACTTGTTAAGTTGATGGCTATGATAGATGAATTCTCTCTGTTTATAATATCTGGTACCGCCACCACTACGGTAAAAATTGGCAAAATGCACATCAAACTGACTAGTGATGTATGTACCTGTGGCTTACCATCCGTATAGTATGTCATACCAAGAGAAAGTTAAGGTTCGTGAAATAATGTCAGGAGACAAAAAGATTATTAGGGAGTCAAATTCTGAGTACACAAGCCCGGTCGTTTTGGTCAAAAAAGAAGATGACTCAGACAGAATGTGCATAGACTTTCGTGCTCTAAATCGCGTTACTGTCAAGGATAGGTACCCCCTACCCTTGATTGATGACCACATTGATTGACTTGGGGGCTCGAGATTCTTCACATCTTTGGACGTGGCGTCAGGCTTATACCAAATTCCTATTGATGAAGACTCGATCCATAGGACGGGCTTTATAACCAAGGAAGCTCACTATGAGTATTTAAAAATGCCGTATGGCTTATGTGGTTCTCCCACTGTGTATCAGCGTATCATCAAAATACCTTGCGTAAATTTACAGAAGCAGGGAGTGTCCTGGTTTAAATTGATTGCTATAATAGTTGCAGAAACTGTAACCGTTAGCAAGATCCTGAGTTTAACAGTCGATAATGACATCACCTTGTTACGCGAGGTCTGGAAAACCCTGAAGAAGACCGGCTTCTCAATTAACGTGCGCAAGTGTTTTTTTTTCTTACCACCGAAGTAGAGTACCTGGGTCGTGTTATTAGTCACGGTCAGGTTAGGCCGAGTCCGCACAAAATCGAGGCACTAGTTAACACACCTATCCCTAGTAATGTCAGACAAGTACGCCAGTTTTTAGGCCTTGCGGGTTACTTTCGGCGTTATATCGAAGGTTACTCAACAAAAACCGCATGTATCTCGTGTCTCACAAAGACAGACGTAAAATTTGAATGGGGACCTGATCAAGATTAAGTCTGGCTAGATCATTTAAAAACGGTTAACTAGTGAGCCCATACTAATGATTTTTGACCCGAGCCTTCCTATAGAGCTGCACACTGACGCCAGTAGTGCAGGATATGGTGCTGTACTTATGCAAGTACACACGGATGGTGGTAAAAGGGTGGTAGCCTATTTTAGTAAAGTCACTCAGAGGGCGGAGGCAAAATACCATTCCTATGAACTGGAAACGTTGGCGGTCGTCAAGGCATTGCAACACTTCCGTCATTATTTGATCGGGATAACTTTTAACATCGTGACCGATTGCAATGCTTTGAAGGCCACCGAACGTAACAAAGATCTCCTTCCACGAGTTGCACGCTGGTGGATTTATCTGCAGGATTTCAATTTTGAGATTGAATATCGAAAGGGCGTGATGATGGGTCACGCGGATTATCTAAGCAGGAACCCGCCAGCGTTGCAGGTCAATAACATTGATAGACCATTGAATTGGGCACAAATCGCCCAGTCGGCTGATTCCGAGACTGCCGATCTCATCCAAAAACTGAGGGATGGTCTATTGGACTCTGGTCGGTACGAGTGTTGGAATGATGTGCTCTATTATCGCTACTCGCCTGTTGGTGAGGACGCGCGCTTACTATGTTAAATCCCTAAAGGGCACCGGCTCAGTTTATTATGCGTTTTCCACGACGAGCACGAGCACATCGGGACTGATAAAACTTATGACCTTATTTTAAAACATTTCTGGTCCCTGGCCTGAAACAATTGGTGAGAAAGTATTCTCAGTCCACTGGGAAGCTCGACCCTGGATTGAAGGGTCCATACCGCGTAACTAAAGTGTGTGATTGTTACGAGCTGAAATTGATAAGTGGAGCTAGAGGCAAGACAACTCAGGCCGCAGCTCAGTACATGGTAGCCTGGAAAGGCGAGTGGTATCCTGAGAGTTGTGCTGCATATTTTGAAAGTAAGTTTCAACTGAACCGTTATATTTTTGTTACGTTCCAGTAGCACGTGTACTGTGTATGCGCATCGGGTGTTATCCCGGACGACGCGTACTATGTATACGCATCGGGTGCTGTCCCGGAAGACGCGTACTATGTATACGCATCGGGTGCTGTCCCGGAAGACGCGTACTGTGTATGTGCATCGGGTGCTGTCCCGGAAGACGCGTACTATGTATACGCATCGGGTGTTGTCCCGGAAGACGCGTACTGTGTATGCGCATCGGGTGTTGTCCCGGAAGACGCGTACTATGTATGCGCATCGGGTGTTGTCCCGGAAGTCGTGTTCTTTGAATACGCATCAGGTGTTGTCCTGGCAGGCGCAGTCCTGGTTGACACGTTTTTTTACGTGTGAACTTGTACAAGTTCAAGTATGAGTATGAGTGAGATTTGATGTGTGAAGATGTATGCATACCCCTGAAAGCGAAGTGTTTTAGTTTGGGTGTGAAAGTGTATCTTTGTATGAGGGCCTTGGATGCGTGATGAATGACAGAATAGGCAAAGTCAAGATGTCGTCACGCATAATTAACCACTTGTTTCTCATACAGATACCAATGACGACGACTCTGACGATGTTGGTGAGCCTTCAGGTGCTTTTGCTGGTCCTACTAGTACTTCGAGTACGGACGGGAGCAAGTCAGACGAAAACGGCGATCAAACTCTCGCCGTATCTGCCAGTGCTTCCGAAGAAGAAGTCCCAAGTGCAGCCGAGGACGGCGCACGATCAGGAGAGGCCGTATAAGCAGAACTTATTGTTGGTAGTGGGGGTACCCACCGATTCATTTAAAAGCGAGCGCTCGATCGAGCGCAGGTCACGGATTGGCTATTGGTCGCTCTGACAAGACTTTCCAAGTTACCAAGTCAAAGTTATCCGCGCGGACCGTTTTTATTTTAACATCGTCTCTCTCTGTGGTTGCACAGGGAACGTAGTACCTGTGCAGACACAGGGGGAGTCGCCCCGGACGCCCGGCGTTCACGCCGTCGCGGTCGCGGAGGCCAAAACCCCCGGCGATGCCGAATCCCGGCAAGCGCGGCTCGTTGGGCCGCGATGCCGGGACCCAGGAGGACCGTCCGGTGTTGGATCGGGCGACGTCGTTGCCGAATATCGGCGACGCGGCGTCCGGTGCGCCACCGGCCGGCCCCCAAAAAGTAAAGAAGAAGGCCCAGAAGAGCCAGAAGGAGGACACAGCGGTCACCACCGCTACGAAGAGGCGGGAAGCGAGCGTCGCTGGTGCCGCCGGCCCACCGACGTCATCGGCGCCTGCGCGCGTTGCGCCTACGCCGTCGACGAGCCGACTGCACGCCGTTCCACTCCGCCCCGCCGCGTTCCGCCCGGTGCCCATACAGGCCCCGGGACCGGCCGCAAACACAAGCCGCGCACCGCTTGCGCGCGCCCCAATACCGACCGCGCGCGCGTCCGCGCCCGGTCACACAAACGCGCCCGCTGCGCGCTCCGGCGCGCCGCGCACAGAATTCCCCGCGCTGCCTGCACCGCGCGCACCAACATCGTCGGCGCGGGCTCGCGCGCCCCCGACACGGACCGCCGCTCCGCCGCCGCGGTTCGTCTCGCCACCCAACATAAAACCGAACCAGCCTACAGGCGCGGCTGCTCCCCGCATCGCCGCTCCCGGCCCCCGCCTCTTGTTGGCGGGACCGGTGATGGCTGAGCGGGAGCGACCCGCCAGTGCCGGGCCATTTGTACGGCCGGCACCACCCACCTGTACGGCGCCGGACTCACCGGCGCCCCCCCGGACCTCGGCCTACGACTCGCCCGCCGTGCTGTCGGCATGCTCCTCGCGTGCGGGGTCGAGCATGTCGCTGGCATCCGCGGGCTCGGCCGCCTCCGGTCGCGGTGATATGTCCCCGGACATGACCCCGCGATCCGGACAGCGGCCCACCGTGGGACCAGCTGCCGGGGTGAGGCAAACCCTTGACTCACCACTGCTGTCGCTGGGGCTCGACTTTGACTACCAACTCGGGTCCAGGCCCCAGCGACGAAGAAGAAGCTCGGACGGGACCGCGTCGGACGAGGTGAAGCGGTACTGTCTTGACCCGCCGCGGCCACAGCGCGAACGCGCGCCGCGGGGTCGGGACGCGCCCGTGTCGCCTACCTTCTCTGACGCGGTCCGTCGGCGCACACCACCGCAGTCGCCGACGCCACCTGCGTCACCTGCAGGGGTAAGTCCCACTCTCTTACCCCCTGCCCCTGCTACTACCACCGCCCCCCCTGATGTCCCACCCGGCGCTCCAAAGCCGGGTAACAAGAAGAAGCTGCGGTACCCTCCGTTGGTGGTCGAGACGCTACCAAACTGGGCCGCGCATTTCCGGGCCATAAGGGATAAGTTGGGCCGGCCTCCGAACGCGCGTCCGTACGGGACCGGGGTGAGATTCACCCCGGACACCGAGGACGAGTATAGGCTGGTCCAACGTTACCTTACCGGCCTGGAGAAGGACAGCGGCGTCAGCTGGTTCGCGTACTCGCTGCCAGCGGACAAGAAGATGAAGATCGCCATCAGGGGCCTACCGGCGGATACGGACCCGAAGGAGATCGAGGAGGAACTCCGGGTGCTGGAATACCAGCCGGAGTACGTGCGACACATAAAGGGCGCACTTGGACGACCCGGCTGCGTGTTCCACGCAATTCTAAAGAGAACCCCGGACGTAAGGAGGATATTCGACACCACAGTATTCATGAATATGTGTGGTGTCAAAATAGAGGCGTGGCGTGGGAAACGTGGGCCCGCGCAGTGCCACCGGTGCCAACGTTTTAGGCACAGTTCGCACCAGTGCCACCGCCCGCTCGCTTGCGTGCGATGCGGGGAAGCGCACGCTGCCAGGGACTGCCCGCGTCCGCGGGAAGAGCCGGCCACCTGTGCCAACTGTGGTGGCCCGCATCCCGCGAACAATATGAAATGCCCTGTTTTTGAGTTGGAGATCAAAAACAAGCGAGCGGGGACCGTCGCCATCACGGCCAGAAACCGGGCGCAAGTAGCCAGGCCGCATGCCCAGATGGCCACTATTGAGGCCCAAGGCCAGACACAGACGCTGATGGCGGCGGCCAACGAGCCCACTAGCCGAGCGCAAGCCCCCTCCTCAGGGCGGAGGAAGAAGAGACGTGGGGGGAAAAGGAAGAGGAAGGCTTCCCCCCAAACAGCAACACAAGAGGACCCCCCTACGGCCGCCCCTGCCTTCAATGTCGCGCGGGTTGCAACGAGGGAAGCAACGGGAAAACAAACGGGCGAACCTACAGGTAGCGCCAATTTGGAGCAGCGGCAACGTGGAGAAGCTCCGAGGTTCGCCCAAAAGCCGCACGGCGCCGCCACTGCCGCGGTCAGAGACATGAAGTCGCAGCGGCAAATGACCGAACATAAGAAGTCCCAAGCATTGACGAGTGGCGGCGCTGCGAACGCACCATCGCCAAATGTAGCGGCAAATACTTCGGCCAAACCAAATACGGAATTCACAACCTGCGCGATAAAGCTCTTAATGGATCTCATTAGAGCAATAAGGCAGGGCCGAGACATCGAAGCGGTCATCCTCGACGGTCTGGCTACCTTGTTGTCACTCTGTGATGGCTAGGCCGTTGAGGATATTACACTGGAACGCTCGCGGCCTTAGGGATAAGGTCGCCCCCCTCCGCCATCTCCTTCGGGAACAGGACGTCGACGTGGCGCTGATCAGCGAGACGCTCCTGGGACCTGAAGACAGGATAAGGTTCCCGGGCTTCCACACCTATAGAAAGGACGAAAGGTCGGCAGTAAACGCCCGCTACCGTGGTCTGGCGGTACTTGTGAGGCGGAGAGTCGTCCATCAGGAGCTCCCCTTGCCGTCCCTACATAGCTTCTACGCGCTGGGTGTGCAGCTGCACGTCGCCGGCGAGGACGTCAACGTCTATGCGTGCTACAAACCGCCCGCGGCCCCCCTTGTTGTGGCCGAGCTGCGGGCGCTAATCAGCACGCCTAGCGGCAACGCGGTCCTCCTTGCCGGCGATCTAAACTGCAAGCACCCGGCGTGGAACTCAATGAAAACGAATACCGGGGGGAGACGGCTCTTCGCGGACGCGGAAGCCTTCGGGTACTCTGTGTCCGGGCCGGAGACGCCGACACATTACCCGGACGCAGCATGGCAGATGCCAGATGTGCTGGACGTCGTAGTCCACCGAGGGCTACACTGCCAGATCACACAGCAAGTGATCGACGACGAGCTGCAGTCGGACCACCAGCCAGTGCTCGTCGTCTTATCGGGTATGCCGACCCGACTGAAGCCCCTAGCGCCACGTCGACGAACGGATTGGACAGCCTTCGGAGAGAAGCTAGACACCACCACGCCCACTCGGCCTATCGTCACCTCCGCGGACGTGGACCAGACGGCGGGTGATGTCACTGCTTGCATCCAAGGCGCCTTGCAAGCGGCGACAACGACACTGCCGCAGGGGAGAGTGCTTTTGCCGCCCCTGCCGGCACGTATAACGGGCATGATCGCCAAGAAGAGGCGCCTACGCAAGCAGTGGCAGCAGACGAGATGCCCTACAATGAAAACGCAGCTTAACCGTCTCGCGGAAAAGGTGAAGGCCGAGTTAGTGGCCCACACTGCCGCGGGCTGGGAAGAGCGCATCGACGCAGCGACGGATAGTTGGCCGTCGGTGCACCAACTCTGCCGCCAACTCAGCAATACCCCAGCCCCGGTACGCCCTCTACAGAACAGCGACGGGGCGCTTAAATACGTAGCAGAGGACCGGGCGGAGGTCTTCGTAGAACACCTGGAGCGTCAGTTCAAACCGAACCCGACCAGCGACCGCGAACATGTCGCAGCAGTCGAGCAACACCTGGAGGCCTACTTCGCAACGCCGATAGCTCCCGAAGAAGACCCAATCTTTTTCTCGCCGGGCGCAGTCAGACGCGCCATCCTAAGGACCAAGCCTAGGAAGGCCCCCGGTGCGGACGGCATCACAAATACAGCGCTGCGCCACCTGCCATTCCGCACGGTAGCGGCACTGGCGCGCCTGTTTACGGCGGTGCTGCGCACGGGGACCTTTCCCGATTCCTGGAAGGAGGGGCGCGTCATCATGCTGCCCAAGGCGGGAAAGAACATACTGAAGCCGGAGAGCTATCGGCCGATTACTCTGCTGCCGACGGTCTCCAAGGTGTTCGAGCAACTCCTGCTGCGACACCTACAACAGCACATCGAGCCAAGGCCGGAACAATTTGGGTTCCGGCCCGAACATAGTACGACGCTCCAGCTGTCGAGGGTACTGCACCACCTCGCAGCCGCAAGAAACAAGAAGGAATACTCGGTGGCAGTATTCCTCGACATGGAGAAGGCCTTCGACCGTGTGTGGCATGAGGGCCTAATTTATAAACTGGCCACATCAGGCGCGCCCCGTCGCGTTGTTAAAGTGGTGTCTAGCTTTCTCTCACACAGGACCGTCAGGGTGGTGGTCGACGGAGCGCTATCAAGTGCCCGCCCGGTGCTCGCTGGTGTGCCGCAAGGTAGCTGCATTTCGCCTGCGTGCTACTCACGTTACACTGACGACATCCCCACCACTACAGACGCGATGCTCGCGCTGTATGCAGACGACGCCGCGTACATTACTTCATCGCTAAATGCGAAGTACGCGGCGGTCAAAATGCAGCGCGCGCTAAACGCGCTTCCCGAGTGGCTGTCGAAATGGCGGCTCTCAGTTAACGTGGGTAAGACGCAGGCGCTGATCACCGGGAACGCGCCCCTCCCACCACCCTTGGAGCTACAAGGCGCCACCGTCGATTGGTCGCCCCAGGCTAAGTACCTGGGTGTGACCATCGACCGCCGCCTCACGATGGGGCCCCACGTCCGCAAGGTCGCCGCACAGGGCAAGGTCGCCCGCAACCTCCTCAGGCCTGTGCTCTCGTCCCGCATCCCGGCGCGCGTCAAGCTGAGCGTGTACAAGATGTACGTGCGCTCAGTCTTGACGTACGCCGCTCCCGCTTGGTTCGCCCTCACGAGCGAGTCGAGCCGAAAGCTGCTCCGCACGCAACAGAACCTTGCGTTGCGGGCAATTGTAGACGCTCCTCGCTACGTGAGGAACGATGTCATCCAGCGGGATCTCGGGATTGAGAGCCTGGATGAGTTTGTGAGGCGACTCGCGAGGGCCATGTTCGCGCGTGCCGACGCCTCTGCCTGGCCCCATGTCAGGCAGATAGCGCCATTGCACGCGCGACCGCCTGACGCGAAAGCCCTGCCCCGCGACCTGGTAGCGGACCCTTGACCCCATCCACCGGACTGGACGCCTCGGGTAAGCAGCAACCAGGCTACACGCAGCTTACCCGAAATAATAAGACTCTACAGATGTACACATACATCTGTTGTGTGGCGTGTTCTAAGTTAATATAGGCACGTCACATAACTGTATACAGACACTCACAACTACACATGCATCTAAACACAACACGTGCGGGCGCGATGCGGGTCGCGACGCACGTATTCACTGAGCGGTGTTATACTACAACACTAGCCGCTCACACATACGCGACTGCCTACCCCTCAAACCGTAAACGGCTCGATCTGTAAGCGGGGAGAGGGGGAAGCTACATATTAGACCTGTAGGGCGTCGAGTCGGCATCACCGTCGCTGGTCGTTCTCGCTGGGCCTCCCCCGGGTAACCGGGGGTCTCACCTGGCGGGGACAGACCGCCGGGATGTCGTGAAGAAAGCGGCGCCAGGAGCTGGCGTCGTGGCGCGCCTACAGAAATATTCAGAGCAACCATTTACATCGACGCATTATTGCTTCACAATAATGTGGTCGTTTTTATTAGCCGTCATAGGCAAACCAAATGGAGGGTCCCATATTTATGGGACAACGTATGGCCACCGCGGGCGAAGGGCGAAGCCCTGACCCCGCTCGCCACGCCCCCTTGCGGGGGCGTCGCGACATCCACAACTGGCGCAGGTCACTTGTTGCTGGATCGTCGAACGGTAAGGGTGTCGGAACCTACTACGCTACTTTGCAGTAAGTTCGTTCCATATTTTATTAGAGTGGTATTTCGTTTTATTTTTGGTGCTTTTTGTTTTAAACATTAACGGTTGTTTGTGATTGCTCGAATTTTGATGATTAATTGAATTATTGTTAAAATTAAGTCTATTTTGAAATAAATTAGATTTAAATTGTTGTTAAAATTGTTTTTTATTTGTTTTTCCCTTCTGATCGCTAAAAATATAGTTTTAATAGCGCATAGGTACTTATAACTAGTAATTCTGGTAGAGATTTAGTTATTATTGCTTGTTATTGGTAGCACCTGCATTGTGATTGATGACTCATTTGTTTGTGCGCTCGGCTAAGTGCATAACTAATGAGTCATCGAAAAATGCTCGTCTCTGATTGGCTGAATAATTTTCACTCACTGTTATGTCCACTGAGAAATTAACACTGACTATAAATATAAAGACATTCATTAAGTCCATCTAGTTTCGCTCTTGTCGCTTAATTGTGAACACAGTGAAATACTTTTATTTTTATATTTACATTAGAGCTATGGCTGGATTTTGTACCAACCTAGATCTTTTTGTGAAGTTAAGAAGTGGCGGTGATCTGAAAAATCATATGTTTCTATATGAAAGTATAATTTCTGTCTTGACTACCGAAGTTTCTGAAGAAGACAAGAACCGAATCAAGGAGTTCTGTCGACTTTTTTGTGTAAATCTAAATAAAAAGTGGATGGAGTCAAGTAGAAATCAAAAAACTTTTATGAATCGTGTAAGTAATCGCAAGTGGTTGGAAAAAAACATCAACTGGCCTGTTTGTGACAGTGTTGACCTGAGAGAGATGGGCTTTTCGGACGCAGCCTTACCTGAGCCTGTGGATATAGATTCCCATGTTCCTTCTCTTGCAATATGTACTGCGGAAGCGGGAACATCTACAGAAAAGGAGCACAGAAAACCGTTCGAAGAGTTAAGAAATAAGCAAAAAAAAAGACGTTCTACTTCCATAGTAGAAGAAAATTCCGAGGAAGAGTTGCAGCACTGGTACATAACAAAATTAAAAGACAATGGCAAAACGAATCTGGCAAAAGTGGTCGAATACCTTTCCAGTAATCCAGATGCACTATCCGAAGTAGATGAGCGACTATTCAAAAAGCAGAGCTTAAGTACTGTCTCTGAAGATAAGTGTTTAGCTCTTTATACATCAGTTGCGCTCTCGAAATGGAAGTACTTAGCTCTTCGACAATTTCTGAAAGAAGAAAACTGTGCTGCCTTTCCATCTTATCCAAAGCTTGTAAATGCCAAGAAAAGATGTTACCCACCACAAGAGAGTATGGAGATTACCGAAAAAGGAGCTCAGATTAAATTGCAAGCGCTATTAGACCACACTGTGGAGAGGATTTTACTAGATATGAATTCTGTTGGTAGGTCTCAAAATGAAGAACTCAAGTTGACCTGGAAATGGGGACTTGATGGTTCTTCGTCGCAGAGTAATTATAAACAGAAAACATCAAACACAGCTACAGAGTTCGATGATTCAACAGTAGTCATGATAAGCATCGTCCCTCTTCGGCTAGTGTCTACTAGCCCATCATCTGGGAATGAAAATATAGTTTGGGAGAACCCCACACCTTGCTCAACTCTGTACTGTCGACCAGTGAAGTTCACCTTCACTTCGGAGACAGCTGATTTTATAAAGTCTGAAGAGTCTGAGATGAAAAAACAAATTGATGAACTAATATCTACACAGTGTGGAAATATTATTGTATCACATGAATTGCATATGACCATGATTGATGGAAAAGTGGCCAATATTATTGCTGAAGTACCATCATATGCAACGTGTCCCATTTGATTGGCAAAACCGAGCGAAATGAATAATTTAGACGCTTTGACTTCCAAACCACTTCGTGAAGAAATTTACAAACAAGGAATTTCTTCATTGCATATGAAGATTCGGTGTATGGAATGTCTTCTCCATATATCTTATAATCTGGATTTTCAACGATGGACTGCTCGAGGTGAACATAAGGCTTTGAAACAAGCTAAAAAAATGACTACGCAACAAGAGTTTCGTGAGCAAACTGGACTGCTGATTGATATAGTCAAGCAGGTATGTATTTAATTTTCGCTCTTTTTATGTTGTTTGTGTATTATATCTCTATGTATTGTATATTACAGTATTTTTTTCCCATTTTAGGGTTTTGGAACTACAAATGACGGGAATACTGCGAGGCGCTTTTTCCAAGATTACAAAAGATCATCCAGAATAACGGGAATTGACGAAAATCTGATTTTCAGATTTTCCGTTATTCTACAAGCCATATCATCAGGCAAAAACATTGACTGTGAAAAATTTAAAAGATACTGTAGAGAAACAGCTGATGTGTACGTGCAACACTATTCGTGGTACTACATGCCAGTTAGTGTACATAAACTTCTAATGCACGGTGCAGACATCTGTAACCACTTTGGTGTTTTGCCAATCGGTAAGTAAAAAATAAACATAGTTTGATGTATTATTTGACTCGATTGCGTTTTGAAATTAAAATGTATGTACTTATTCGTTTTAGGTACCTTATCTGAAGAAGCTTCGGAAGCCCGTAATAAGGACTTCAGAAACGTCAGGGAGAGGCACACTCGAAAAACGGGGAGAATAGCAACAAACGAAGACATCCTCCATGGACTTCTAATAAGCTGTGATCCCCACATATCCTACATAAGGCCTAAAATAATGAAACAGGTTCATAATGAGTTGTTGCTTGAAGCAATTCAGTTGTTACAGACTACTGAGCCTCCCTGTGACAGTGAGATTATGGAGGAAGAAGAATGCCTCACAGCAGAGTCCGAAAATTTGCCGGACCCACTAGCACTTCTGGAACAAGAAATAATGTGATCCGACTCTAGATTATTCCCACAAAAGCCCATCAGGGCTAGGAATATGACAAACAGCCCTTTTCAGGGCTACAATTACTTCAAAGTTTCATATTGATCGAACGTACGATAACTTATACTATAATATACATACGCTTGATTATATAGATAATTATCAACGACTTGCCCGTACAAATTTAAATTATTTCACCTATCATTAACAAAATTAGTATAACCTGAAACTTATTACGATATTTATTCAACAATAGATCACGTGCAGTTAAAAAAATAACACAGCCAATCAGAGACAAGCATTTTTCGGTGACTCGTTTGTTATGCGCTTAGCCGAGCGCACAAACAAATGAGTCATTAATCACAATGCCAGTGCTACCGATAACATGCAATAATAACAAAATCTCTACCAGAATTACTAGTTACCTATGCGCTATTAAAACTATATATTTAACTAAAAAGAAGGCTAAAACAGCCAAATGAGCCAAAAATGTACTTTGAATTTATTTTAAATGGCAAAAAAATTCTTACCAAACAATTTTTTTTTTACCGAATGATTACTCGCGCTGCCGCGGATGGCCGGCGCAGATTTTTTTTTTCGTGGATAGAGAATAACTCTAGCTATCATATATTCACGCCACACACCCAACATATTCGCACAATTGAAGAAAAAAAATTAAACGTGATTCGCTCCATACAAAAAAATCTAATTCATTTTTTTCAAGACAAACTATCAACTTTAGAAGGAATTTTATAGGAGTAAAAGTTGTCAGGAATATCATAACACGTCATATAAAAAAAAATCGCATCGATATTGGAACTTTGTTGCCTCAGTCCACTAATTTTCAGTATGGGCCCACTGTGCGCCGTGATCGGCCCACATAAATCCTTTAAGGCTGTGAATTCACTCGACAGAGTTTAGGTAAATTCTTGCGATGCTATGTTTGTGTGCACCGTTCACACACACACGCCTAAACATCGAGTAGTGATCGCTTAAACAGTTTTGATGGGTCTCCCTTGTTTTACCGAAAAGAAATTGCCAAATTATCACTTCCCAAACAAATTTTCGCATAATTTCATTTGCCAAATTATTACTTATCAAAAAATCTCTTTACAAATAATTGTTACGAAAACCTATGTTTGGCAAGTGAACGTTTGAACAATAACTTGTTCACCAACTAGTACTTTCACCATTTTTTATCTAGTCAAATATTTCAGTTGGTATAACATATTTTACGCAAAATTAAATAAGCCAAATATTTTTTCTCTCGATAGCCTCCTAAAAATAATCTCTTTTTTCCATATTTTTTTCTATATAATCTAGTCGTTTCTGGCACTCGCCGGCCGCTCCCGCGGCACCGCTCGCTTCGCTCGCTCGGCTCGTGCGTAGGTGGTCACAGTTTTAACCTAACCTAACCTAACCATTTTTTTTAAATTAATAACCTACTGTAACTAGTTCCATAAATAACCTAATGTCTAGTAACCATAAATTTGACTTGTTTCAGACAAATTCAAGCACATAAGCTTACAAAGAAATACGCAAATGACATCAAATTTAACAAACAAATTCCCAAAAAAATCTTATTTTTACCTTTATATTTTTTGTCATAACAAATCATTTGACTAAACGTTTATTGTCTAAATATTGTTTGCTGTAATAAATCATTTGATTAAAGACCAAAAGCCTTAATGACATTATCCTTTGTAACAATCTGCCAAGTAAACATTTGACCAAATGAAAATGTGCGTACTAAAATTATTCCAAATATTACATTGGTATAAAAAAAGGTTGCTAAAATTTGTTTGGGTAATGAAAATTTGGCAAAATCTTTTCGGCAAAACGGCAGGATCCCAGTTTTGATCCTATAGACGGTATTTTGTTAAGTTACGTAGGTACGCTTATGAAATAAGTCTGGAATGTTTGTGTTTATTCGTTTAGTATATTTATAACAATTACCATAGGAATGCTATGTTTTATATGGATTTTTTTTACTTTTTGTATGGAAAACATGAAAAATTATTACCTACATGTTGAGTTTTATGGGTTTATGGGGTTAAAAAATAAAGGGGGTCAAAATTTTCATTATTTTTGCGATAGGACACAATTTTCGAGATATAAGCAAAAGAACAGAAAAAAGATACAGTACAGTTTATGCACCTGAATAAGTTATTAATTTAGTGAAAATGACAAATTCGCTATTCTGAATTTGACTTTTTTCACCTAAAATTTTGATTGGTGCCGATTCTCTTGTACACCGAACTAAACCAACTAAACTATCACAAAAATTCCTTACTTTTAACTATGAGAATCTCAAAGCTATTATGCAAAATAAATTATCTAAATTTAAGATCATTTTTGACACATCTAAATCAAATTTGACAATCGCGACTCCACACGTGATACCTAACAACGTGAATCGTTTTAGAGCCGGAGGCGCGCATGGAGGGCAGCCTCGACGTGTTTTATATGGAACTTTTCGCTTTTTGTATGGAAAATAAGAAAAAAATATTACCTACATGTAGAGTATAAGGGGTTTAAGAGTTTCATAAAGGGGGTCGAAATTCTCATTATTTTTGCGATTGGACTCACCGTTTTCGAGATATAAGCAAAAGTAAAAAAAAGATTCAGTACTGTTTTTTGCACCTGAAGCAAGGTTTTGGTGTGAATTTTAGTTCAAGACAACTAATTTTATTCCGTACCTTTTTAATCGCGATTAAAAATAGTCAGATTTAGTTAGACATGGTGCCATATTGTTACATGGAGAATCGGCACCATATTGCCATCTTAGTGCTGTCATAATAAAATATATTCTATAATTATTTCACGATGGGAAATCCTCGTTTGACAGGAATGAACGAAATTTTGGTGATTTTTAGTTTAGTTTAGAGGCATTAATTTGTGACAAGAGAATTGGCACCAGTATCCATAAAGGGATCTGAGACACTTGCGTGAAAGACATTTTCGCGAAAGACACTTGCGCGAACCCACTTGCGCGAAAAAGTTGCGGAAATAAGATTTCTTCATAACATCACGCCATCAATTACAAAGGGCCCAACACTTTGAAATTGATGGCGTGATGTTATGAAGAAATGTGAAAATTTTCGCAGCCGCCATCTTAGATTTACGTTTTGACTTCAAAATCTGCTTTAGAATCCTCAAAAACTATGAAAAAGACACCCATGACGAAAAATCTGAAAATTGTTACAGCCGCTATCTTGAATTTATATTTTGACCTCACTATCAGCTTTAGCATCCTCAAAAACTATGAAAACGATACCCATGACGAAATATTTTTAAATATTCGCAGCCGCCATCTTGGATCTTTATATTGACTTAAAGTAGTCTTCAGTAGCGTTAAAGAACTTCGTTCCAAAAATACTTCACTTATTGCTACAACAGTATATCGGCGCAGGCATATCGGTGACGCGAACCCATGACTTTTCCCCCTACCAAGATGTTGTCCTGCGACAATAGCGCCACGCGGGTCCAACTATAGTTATGAACCATCCAAGTGACACAAAAAGTATTAAAAAAAAACATCTAAATCAGTCAAGCCGTTTAGGATAGATAAGAAGAATTACGAACACACGTACACCGGTATTTTATTTATTGCTAGGCAAAATTTTAATGTTCTTCGAAAACAAGAAAAGTACTTTAGAGTGAAAGTACTTTAAAGTGTTTCTAAGTATTAGAAAAAAATATTTATTTGGCTTGAAGTTTTGAGAAAGTTACGTTATTTTAACATTATTTTTTTTGCTGTATTTTGTATGAAAGTTGAAAAAAGTGGTTCCCTATGTACAAGTAGACCATATAATGATGTTGATGATATTTTTTAATTTTCAACATCAAAAGCAGTTTCTTCTAACGAAACGATCAAACGTCAGTCTCGCGTCATTTTTTGGTTTGGAAAACTTGTTGCGAATTTTAGTGATTTTCCACGAATCCTTAATTTATTTGAAAAAATCCCTTTCCCTATGTAGAAGACGAAGAATTGGACTTTTCAAATCACAAATAATTTTGTTTAAATTCTCGTCCCCTTTCTCACAACGAATAAACAAAATTGATCAAAATCAGTGATTTCGTACGGTGTGGCGGCACGGGGCCTTAGCAACAATTATGACTAAAACCCGTACCTATAATATAAAAAAGTTATTACTCTTGAGGATAGAAAGCTTCATTAGAAAATCTTATTCTATAGTCGAGTAATGTACGTTACTTCCTTGAGTAAATACTTTAGTTATTATTCTAAGCCTCGATAGTTGTTTCCCTCTCACTCAGTTACTGCGTTTTGTTTCATTATAAGGCATACGTGAGTTGTAGATTATTTTACTTTAACTTAAATATTATTACTTTTACTTTTTAATTTTAATAGAATTATCAATAAATTATTATTTCGTTTATTCATCTAGTTTCTTATTAATTTACATTTTTAAATATTTCTTAAAATAAACAGATAAAAAAACGTTTAATAATATAAAAAAATAGAGTTCTGCCGGTGTCGGGAGAAGGGCCCAAGCTACCGGTGGTTTAGGGCTGCAGAGACAGGAACCTCCTCACAATGCGAGCCGTATCGAGGAGTACTGCTTTCTGAATCAAGCCCTTGATCCAACCGCGTAACAAGAGTCTCGAGATATGTTGGTCGAGGTTTTCGGCCATCAGGCCATTGGCCTTAACAACAATCGGCACAATAATAGCTGAGCTCACATTCCACATATCTACAACCTCGTGTGCTAAGTCGAGATATTTTATTTGTTTCTCTTTCTCAACTTTCACGAGGTTCCTGTCATGTGGAATGGTAACATCGACTATCATTGCGCGGCGCGCTAATCGATCTATCACCACTATATCAGGCTTATTGGCAAGAATAGTCCTGTCAGTAATGATAGACCGATCCCAGTATAACGTGACATGGTCATTTTCGAGAATTGGGTCGGGCACATACTTATAATACGGTACCTCAGAATCCACAAGTTTATATTTGAAAGCAAGCTGCTGGTGGATAATCCTGGCCACTTGGTTATGCCTGTGCAAGTACTCGCCGTTAGCCAGACGAGAACAACTAGAGATAATATGTCTGATGGACTCACCCGGACGGTGGCATGCCCGACACACGTCAACCGTCCCATACTTCATAATATGTCTCCGGTAGTTATTCGTCAAGATAACTTCGTCCATAATTGCACAGACGAAACCTTCAGTTTCCCCGAAAAGGTCACCAAAACGTAGCCAGGATACGGACGCTAGAAAGTCTACACCAGGCTCATGAAGAGCCCGATAGAATCGCCCGTGAAACTCCTTGTTTTGCCATACCTCCTTGCGGTCATCTGTAGTAAGTATTATAGGGTTATGCCAGTTCTCTTTAGCCATGGAGAGCGGGGTCTTGTCCACTGCCACCACATCATGATGCATACCCACTTCGGCTTTTAAATAATATTCTCTGAGATTGCACACTTCGCGGTTGTGGAGGGTCTTCGCATTTAAAAAGCCTCGAACCCCGCACTTCCGCGGGGTGTACAATCTCATCACCGATGATCGTATGTGATGCATCCGGTTTGTGGTCAGCAGTGTACGGACCTTCCTATCCAGGACGTTGAGTTCAGTCTGAGTCCATTTGAGTATGCCGAAAGAGTACCTACATCAAAACCGGCATGACCTACCGTTGAAGGCATGCACCTTGTTTCCGCCTGAAAGAAGACTAATTAATACCTTCTTTAGGCGACCAAAGAAGCGCTCCTTCAACAATTGCTTCATGTCAGTAACGTTGATGCCTAACGCTTCCGACATACCCAAATACTTATAGCTTTCGGATGAGGAGATCTAAAGTGTATTGAATCCGAGAGTTTAATACAATTATCATTAAAATATTAATTTCAATACTTACAATTATTATTAAAATACTAATTTGTATACCTACTTTTTTTCATGAAATTATGTCTAAATTAAAGAAGTGATTATTGGGAGAAAAAAAAAAGTTTGACACGACACTATAAAAATAAATATATATATATTTTTTTTTTTTATTAAATAATAAAAAAAGATTAATTTACTGGAAACTTAACGAAATCATGCATTAGCAAAGCCAATGCACGAGTAACTCTCTTCACTATATGACACACTGTCAATTGTGAAATAAATATGCCTGATGTCTCCACATACAATCTGGAAGCTACCAGTGGCATAAAAACGTAAGGCCGTTAGTAACTGGCACAGTGGAGTTACAGGAAGCCCTCTTTATGTCTCTGATTATAAGGAGTCCATAATTGTCGAAAAAAACCCAAAATCAAAAGCAAAGTGGTAGAGTTCTCGATGCTTATAAGTAAAGAAAATGGTGACTGTAAAGTCATTACAGTCACCATTTTCTTTACAAGTAATTGGCTAGGAATTCTAACTTTTGACACTTCTAACTTCAAGCAATTACTATAATTACATGAGTAAATACTTTTATTCAAGTAATTACTTTAACTTGCTTATAAATACGGGTGTAAGACTACCCAAAGGTGGAGTCAACATTCTTGACTTGAAATAGCTTTGATTTACTTTTTAAATTCAGGAGGTACTCAAGTTTCTTAGGTTTCTAGCTTTTTCACAACTGCTATCAATTTCAGAACGAATAAATTTATTCAAATTGACGACTAATTTGACATATTATAGTGCAAGGAAATGAAGGAAAGTAATGCATTATCTACGTCATCTATTGGGGTAGGACAATTCCATACATTGACAGATTTGGGATATTTTTTTCAAAATGCGCCATCTGTTATTCCCATCCAAAGCGGTTAGTTACTAAGGTCGCTGCAGATGGCGACACCATCGATACTAATATAATTTGTAACAAAAAATAAATAAATTTAATAATAATTTCATTACCTAATTATTTTATTTAGCACGGGTTATAATTAACTGCTTATATTTGTGTAGATAATAATTGTTGAGGAATACATACTCTTTATTAATACTCTATGGTTGTGTTGCCTAGCAATACTTACTGTTGATGAATGTCATTCGTATTATTCTGTTTTTAGACATCAATATAGTTTTATCGTTTCTCATAATAACTGTTTTTCTATATTCTCCACCTAACTTTAACATGGTAGCAGAGCGTAGTTAGGATAGAAGTTGTGCAGAGATTTAAAGTTGCGAGAAAGTGTAGGTACCTAGACAAATCTATCGAAAATGGATAAGGCTATAGTTGAAGCCTCAAAGGTACAAATAGTGCACCTAAATAGGAACAACTTCAAGCACTAGAGATATAGGATCGAAACAGTGTGCAGAGCCACTCTTGGAGCTGAACAAATTTTAGAAGGAAAAATAATCAAGCCCGGAGAACCAGCAAAGACTGCTGATGCTGCTGCCAAAGTAAAACATGAGAACGATTTACAACAATTTGTAAAGATTGATTGTATAGTATTGACTCTGATGACAACGATTAAGACGGATAAAAATAAAACAAGACAAATAAATAAGTAATTTTGTAAAAGAAAAGTTGTTTTTTTATGTATTCACTGTGTACCTTTTGAAATTGATGCTTCCTTACTAATTTGCTTGTTTTTAATTTGATAACGTTTTACTATGATTATGTTAATTAAGAGAAAATTTGAATTAAGTAAAACTTTATCTAATTAAAAACAAGCAAATTAGTAAGGAAGCTAAAGTATTGGCACTATTGCGTAGGTAGTACCTAAACCTATACTTAGCACAAGTTTGTGGATGGCGATAATAGATGGCACTATTTATCCGATCAATTGACATTGGCGTTTTTAATCAATTCTGCGAGGGGGCTCTCTATACCCGATATATATTACTTTTCTCTATATTATGTTACTTTCCTCTATGACTATACTCTATGATCTACGTTTTCTCACGAAAATTCAGTGAAATGATACAAATAATAAATCTTACAATGCATTGAATTGTTACATAGAATCAACAGTGAAATGACTATTTATTTTAATAGAATAACAACTTTATATGTGATGATTAACCTTTTATTTCAGTCGAATAGATGTCGGCATTTACCCAATTTCCTAGAATACAGGACAAGGCGTGTTTATGGGGGTAAATCCGTAGCACTTGGTGAAGTACCTTATCAGGTTATGAGTTTTCTTTAATTTTTAAATAAAAAAACCATATCAGCCCAAAATATCAACTACTGAACATGTTCAAGTACTTAGTAGCACGACTGCTTGAGAAAAGCCTTTGCGAAAAATAGTCGGTAGGTACCACCGCCCACGACGATAATTTAGTTAGTTTTAATTTTAATAATTAAGTAGACAAACATACAGAAAGTACACTTAGTGGTCGAAGTACTCCTCCACACCGCTGTCATTCGGAAACGTTCCCAGAAGACTGACAGCATTGCAATGCCAAAGTACGAGCCAGCCCTCAAGTCACGCTAAAGGTCGTCCAGTCAGCGACCGTATTTAAGCGTATTATCTATGGTCGAGTAAGCCGACATACGCACGTCGCGGCAATTTTTTTTCGTGCACTGGGTTTTAAACGTTCTGCTTAGCGCCAAGAGTTGAAAATCCAACAGTGTGTTTTTTCAACGCGCTGGGACGAGAGTGCTTCCCAGCGCATTGGATTCTCACCGCTCGGCTTAACAAACAGGGGCAACGACAGAGAGGTATTCTATGTTCTATGTTATAGGGTTTGGTTTCCGCACTTAGTCCGTAAAGTGGACCATTGTGCGTGGGCCATGGCGGCCATTTGGTGGTTATTCCAACCAGCCCACCTCCCTCCAGAAGCTAATTAAATCTCCTGGTCTGTTCAGAACATCTGTGTAGAATTTGGGTGACCCGAGGGTTTCTGTAATCTGGGTGACGCCTGTGCATTCATAGTTTCCTCAGCCTCCATGCACGCCCTGCATAGAGAACTGGCCGTTATGCCTATTGTGTGGAAGTGTTTGTTTAGCGAGCAGTGTCCCGTGATGGTCCCCGTCACCAGGCGCAGGCCGTTCCTGTCCAGGCGTAATAAACGCCTGGTTAGCCTGCTATCCAAGGATGGCATAGCTTCCTTAGACTACCAGCAGCCCGGTGTCGAGGTCCACCAGTTCCCCGCTTGTGTGTGGGTGAACTCCTGTAGCCACCTGCGTATTTGGTTGAAGAGGATGGGTACGATAGGCTCGGGTCCACATGCTGCCGTGCCGGATCCTCGTCTAGCAAGTTCGTCAGCTGCGTCGTTACCTAGCGATCCGCTGTGCCCTTTTATCCATTGTAGTGTCACCGTGTTGCGGCTGGATACCGTTGTATGTTCTAGTGCGTTATGACATTTTAGTATTAGCTTCGAGGTAATATATTTTTTCCGTAAGGATTAGAGAACTGAGGCACTGCCGGAGAGTATACGTATGTGGGTGTCCGTAACCCTCCTGGCTTCTAGGGCGTGGACCGCTTGTATGATGCCGACACACTCCGCCTGATAGACGGTATTGAGCATGCCCAATGGTCTGGATATATTAATGTTGAGGTCGTGTGAGAAGACTCCGACCCCGGTACCAGAGTCGTCCTTCGATCCATCGGTGTATACTCTCATCTCTTTCGGGCCTGAGTAGTCACACTGTTCTTCTGTGAGTATTATGCTGTAGTGCCTTTGAAAGTGATGTGTTTTCGGGGCTTTGTAGCAGGGTGATGCCATCATTGGCTGTCGTTTGATCGCATCCTCCTTTATGCGAGTATGCCTCACTCTGGAGTCTTTGCTTAGGGTTCCTGATAAATGTAGCCTAAAGGCAGCCAGGATCACCTTCCGCACGATAAGGTGCAGAGGTGGCAGCCCAAGCATTGCCTGTAGGGCAGCAGTGGGTGCAGTTCTCATACTGCTAGTTTAATTTTGTATATTATAGTGTGGTTTTTACTAACATTAGGTTAAGACCTTTACTAAAAACTTATCGATTTTATAATTTGGTCTGAAATAAAATAAATATAAATTAACACCCAGAGTTGAAAATCCAGTGAGCAATAAAATCCCGCCGCGATTTTATTACGTCCGTGCGTACGTCGACTTATTCCTTGAAATGGAGACGCGTACTCGGGCCCCATAACCAGAGCGTGACCCTATTGCCAATAGTTGTAATATTTTGAATTGTTTAATCCCATTTATTTATTTATTTTTATATATTTATTATAATTACTCCTTCCAAAGGTAGGTTTCAAAACGAGACTTATCGATGATTCAAAAACGTTTTACACGTTTTGTGGAGGTGCTATCATTGGTGAAGCTAAAATATTGTCTGCTGCGCATTGCTTTATCGATGAAACTCCTAACTTATTTTTACCTGGGTAAATATTTTTTTAATCATTTACTCTTAAAGACTTTGCAAATATCGTCCACGCATTTTGCAGTCGTAGATCGCGAGTAGCGCAAAACTCACCACTCGACTTGCGATTATCTCCCGCTATGGTTGCGTGCATTCCCGCAACTGCAGCGGGTGTGGTAACCACGCAAAATTGTACTTTCTTAAGTTTTTAATAAAACAGCAGTCCTGCAAACGAGGCGGGCTCGGGTGGAAATCGCTCCATGAGTTCTTAGCCTTAAGGTAGACACAGTAGTTCTTAGGGTTGTCCGAGATGCGGGCGGAGGTCGCTAAGTTGACTGCCACCATGGAGCTTCTCCAAAAGGAGAACGAGAAGCTCCGAGCAGACCTGGCTGGGCTAAGAGCAGCCGGCCCCCAGGAGGTGCCTCAGAGAGGGGAGTGGCATGGGCAGGGGCCCATATCCGTGTCAGCTGAGGACCGGGTTCTGGCCCTGGTGCGGCAGGAGATGGCTGCCCTGCGGAGCAGGTTCTCCGCCCTAGAGACCATCGTCCTGCACCCTCCGCTAGCGGTGAGCCAGCCGGCCTTGGACCAGCGGAAGGCGGCATCGTATGCTGCCGCCGCATCTGCCGCGGCCAAACCATTCTCGTCGGGGCAGGCCAGAGGCGGAGTGGCTGCGCAGACGGCGAGGGCTCCGGCCCTGACGGTGAGGGCTCCGGCCCAGGCGGTGGCGAAACGGCCGCCTCCGCCTCCTAAATCTTCTCCTCCGGCCGACGCCGGATGGCCAGTAACCGGGGAGAAGAAGAAGGCCGGTAAGGCGGCAAGGGCGGCCAAAAGGAAGGCGAGGCTGCAGCGGCGCAAGGAGCGAAGTGTCGCGGCTAGGCTCCATGCCCTGAAGTCCGCAGCTGTAGTGATAACACTACAGCCGGAGGCGGAGAAGAGGGGTGTGTCCTACCAGCACGTGTTCGCGACGGTGGACAAGGTGATGGACCTGGAGGAGATCGGCGCCAAAAAAGGCATCAAGGTGAAGATCACGGCAACTGGGGCTCGGATGCTGGAGGTCCCTGGTGCGGCCAGTGGCCCGGCCGCTGACGCTCTGGCCGAAAAGCTCAGGGTGTTCCTAAATGCAGACGAGGCCCGAGTCTCCAGGCCCACCAAATGCGCTGACTTGCGCATCCAGGGCCTGGACGACTCCGTGACGGAGGAAAAGGTGGTGGCCGCCGTCGCTAAGGCTGGAGGGTGCTCTGTCGAGCAGATTAAGGCAGGCACCATCCATCCTGATTTCACGGGGATGCAAGCCATTAGGGTTAGCTGCCCTGAGACGGCGGCCAAGAAGATAGCCGGGGAGGGCCAAAGGCTTTTGGTGGGCTGGGTTTTGGCGCAGGTAAAACTGCTGGAGCCCAGACCTCTGAGGTGCTTCCGCTGCCAGGTGGGCCACCACGTGGGGGTCAAATGCACCTCGGAGGTGGACCGCAGCGACCTCTGCTTCCGCTGTGGTCAGCCCGGTCACAAAGCTGGCTTGTGTAACGCCACGCCGCACTGTGTCGTATGTGCGGTGACTGGCAAGCCGGCCGATCACCGGGCTGGGAGCAGGGCCTGCGCTCCACCCGCTGAGGCTAGAGGCAGGGGCAAGCGCTCCACCGCCACCGCCACTGCCGTCACCGCCGCAGCCGCTGCCACTACTGCCGTAGCCGCTGCCGCTTCCACAGTCGTCACCGCCGCCGTCGCCGCCGTGGCAGGGCCCTCACAGGGGGCTCGGGGGGAGGGGGTAGATATGGAATGCCAATAATTGCCCCATTATGCCTCCTCCAGGCGAACATCAACCACTGCGCCGCCGCTCAGGATCTGTTGCTCCAGAGCATGGCGCACTGGTCGATTAACATCGCCGTGGTCACTAAGCCGTACTTTGTCCCGCCCAGGGATGACTGGGTGGAGGACCTGAGCGGCTCAATGAGCCTCATTTCGTCGGCCGCCGCCGGTACTCCGTCCCTCAAGTCGGTCAAGAGAGGACGGTGTTGCGTTGCAGCACGGTTCGGGGAGATTGTCGTGGTGGGTGTTTACTTCTCCCCGAACCGAACTCTTGCCGAGTTCCACAACTCCCTTGCGGAGTTAAGAGTCGTCGTCGTCGGGTTAAGTTCCCTCCCCGTGCTCGTACTTGGGGACTTCAATGCCGAAAATCTGGCTTGGGGTTCCCGGTATGCGGACACACGGGGCAGGATGGTGGAGGACTGGGCTCTGGAGACAGGCTTGGTCGTCCTAAACTGGGGTTCTGTCCCCACGTGTGTGCGGATGCAGGGTGAACCGGTGGTGGACATTTCGTTAGCCAGCCCCGCTCTGTCACCGCGTGTCTTTACTGGCGTGTCATGGAGGGGGTGGAGACCTATTCCGATCACCGGTACATCCGGTTTGACGTCTCCGCCCAGACCTCGAGCGCGCCGGTCCGACAGGTCCCGAGTGGTCCGCGGTGGGCGCTGAAGCAGCTGGACTGGGAGCTTCTCCTGGAAGCCTCGATCGTGCAGGCCCTGGGTGTCATCACCGGACAGGCCTGCTGACATTAACGACGAGGCGGAGTGGTCCCGGGAGGCCAATGTGTGTGACATGGCAATGCCCCGGATCCACCCTGGACGTGCTTCGCACCAGCTGTACTGGTAGTCGCAAGAGCTGGAAGCTCTGCGCAGGGCGTGCGTAGCTGCGCGACGCCGGTACGCCAGGCACCGCAGGCTCTGTATCCGCTCTCCGGATACGGAAGCCATCTAGGCGGAGCTGTACGAGGGGTACAGAGCGGCGAAGACCGCCCTCCAAGAGGAGATCCTGCGGGCCAGGGCAATGACCCGAGAGGAGATGCTGGAAACTCTGAACAGAGACCCGTGGGGACGCCCATATAAGATGGTGCGGGAGAAACTCCGCCCATGGGCTCCCCCGCCGAGTCTCCGGCTCCAGCTTGTGGGGGACGTGGTGATCGCTCTGTTCCCTTCAAGAGGGGATCATACCCCTCCGCCCATGGCTCCGCCTACTGCGGTGCCCGATGCGGACCACACTGCTGATGACGACGACGATGCTCCGGAGGTGACCGAGGTAGAGACGGAGTGGCGGTACGCAAGATGAGTGCGAAGAATACCGCCCCAAGACCCAACAGCATACCCGGAAAAGCCTGGGTCCTGGCCATGGGGGCTCTCGAGCCTCGACTAAGAGGGCTCCTAAGCGCATGCATGGAGAGGGGCCAGTTCCCACTTCGATAGAAGACGGGGAAACTGGTCCTCATCAGGAAGCCGGGGCGCCCAGCGGACTCTCCGTACACTTATCGGCCCATTGTGCTGCTCGACGAGGTGGGCAAGCTCTTCGAAATAGTCATTGCAGACCGCCTCGTCGGGCAGCTGGTGCGGGTGGGGCCGGATCTGGCGGAGAGCCAGTTTGGTTTCCGCAGGGGGCACTCTACGGTGGACGCCATCATGCGCGTGCAGGCCCTCACGATGGTTGCGACAATTGTTGATAGGATCCGGCAGCTGGGACTCCAGGTGGTCCTGCACAAGTCCGAGGCCATGGGTTTTCATGGTCCTCGAAATGCGCCACCGTCGGGTTCCCAGGTAATGGCAGGAGGGGTTTACATCGGTGTCGAGTCGACGATGAAGTATCTGGGACTCGTCCTCGACAGCCGGTGGAATTTCGTCGAACATTTCCGACGTTTGGCTCCCAGGCTGGAGCGGGCCGGGGCTGCCTTGAAGCGGCTCCTGCCCAATCTAGGCAATCCAAACGCCTACTGCCGGAGGCTCTACGCGGAGATCGTGCGGTCCATGGTCCTCTATAGGAGTGGCTTGAGAGGCGCCACGGCGCCCTTACCTTCCGCCTGACGCAGGTCCTCACCGGACACGGCTACTTCGGGAGGTTCCTGTTCAGGATAAGGCGGGAGGAAACGCCCGGGTGTCACCATTGTGTGGATCGCCCGGAGGACACAGTGGAGCATACGGTGGAGGTCTGCCCGGCTTGGGCGGAGCATCGGCGTGTCCTCGTGGAGGCGATCGGCGGCGGTGATCTCTCACGTCCGGCTCTGGTTCAGGACATGGTACGGAGCGAGAGGAAATGGCAAGCCGTCACCTTCTGCGAAGCGGTAATGCTCGCGAAGGAGGAGGCGGAACGCGTGAGGGAGAGGCAAACTTTGCGCCCTCACGCCCCTAACCGCCGCAGGAGGAGACGCCCGGGGCGGGAATCGCGAGCCGATTTCCGGCCACCGTAGGTGCGGGCTTGCGGACGGTGAGCAATGGGTAGCTCGCCGTCCGATAAGGGCCAAGCCCGGGTCGACGGCGCGTTGTGTTCCACGCGCGCCTCCAAGAGATGTCAGCAGAATTGATGGGGTCCGCTAGGGCCAACGCCTGCTGGGGCTGCGAATATGAGCCGAAAGGGAAATCGTAGCCCCTGGCAACAGGGCAACCGAAGGAACACGGGTGGGTTTTAGTCAGCAAGAGTCTGACACGCCCTCCCGCTCCACCCAGAGCGGGAGAAATTATTTGATAATTTCCCACCCAAAAAAAAAAAAAAAGGGTAGACTCATGGGAAAAAATGGTAGTCCAGTCCTTAGTAGATACAGTATTTTTATCTAACGAAGCGTCGCGCGAGATATTTGGAGATAAAGATGAGTTATTGTTCTTAACATACTGAGAACAATGACCGTAGGTAATACGTGCTGGTATCCGCAACTCCACGTCAAAGCGCGTATTTTGCGTACGGTAACAATGACCATTGAAAATGAACTATTTATTAAACTAGAGTAGGTACATTATGATTAAGGACAATTTAAGATACCATTCCAAAGGCGACGACAGACCGCAGTGACACTACTGGTTTTTGTGTACCTAACTCCATGAAAACGCTTCCGTAGATGGTGACATTGCTGCCTGCTGTTACGGTCGAGAGACAACGGCACTGTCAGTTGCGGTTATTATCAGCCGCAACACCGCCGCGCCGCTGCCGTCTGCGGTCTGCCGTTGCTTTCGGAAGTGTACTTTTTACAAATATATGCCGCAACTTTGAGCTACCAGCTTTCATAGAAAAATGTTCGAACCACTTTTACATTCCCAGATATACGATGACACCAACAAGTTTAAATAACAAATATGCAGTAGCAGCAACTGTAAGGAATTTTGTTCATCAAAAAGAAAACTATGAGCAATGGAGAACGTTACGGAACCTTACTTATCCTGATAATTACAGTTATCCTGAAAATGATTTAGCTGTGTTGGTAAGCTGTTCTTAATGCGACAAATGTATAATGGCAAAGAGTGGAAAAAATTCGTTCACCACTTTGATAAGCGAAAAACCCATAACCCACACGTTACCTAATAAATATTTAACAAAACATAACAGGCCCATAAAGACCCGGTACTGTAAAGGTTGTATGTAAAAGGGAACCTTACATCATGCAGGCTGGCATAAACATAATTCTGATTGGATTCAATCAATCAAGCGAATTTAGAATCAGTTTAAAGATTGTAGAAGAGGCGATTATTTGAATAGACAGATTTTTTTCAGTCGCGCAAAAGTGAACACGTCTTCTTGGAAATACATAAGTACCTAGATAAAATTCAGCGTAGCCTTTTATTGGCATCTAAGCCCCATCCATTCCTATACCAGGGCTGCGAAGCCTTGCAGTACCTATTATAGACCTGTGCCTACTTTCGGGACGTATTCCCTGAAAGGTTAGGAATGGGTTGTTTCAAATACCATTGAATCAGATCGAGATTTTGGTCATCAACCGGACACACGGATCCAGACTCCGGGCTAGTACTGAGCAGAAAAACCTAATAACAAAATATCAGAATACCAGTATACCCTACCCCCATTCATCAGAATACCAGCGTTGCGATACTTATTTTTAAATGTCGCAGCATCATGCTGAGATAGGAGCTTTTTGTTCTTATTTTCATTTTACTTTGTCTTTTCAATGTTCCTATGAGTGTGTTTAATTTAGTTTGTGTTCTCCTGTGCGAGTTCCAATAAATACTTTTCTTTATTTATTTATTTATCTTATTAAATTCTCTTTCTTTCTTTCTTTCTTATAACACTTTGCCCAGCAATGGGACCCCACGTAGCATGCACAGTGTGACTACTACACCAACAATGCAGACGTGGTTATTCTGTATGCCCTTCGGGTATAGAGGCTTCATGATTTGCATATAAGATTTTAAATAAAAATCCTACTTAGTATTATTAATGTGAAAGTTTGTATGTTTATGTGTTTGTTACTCAATCACGCAGAAATGACTGAACGGATTTGGATGAAATTTGGCACACAGATGAATGAGTTGCCTGTCAAATGCCTTATCTATGCAGATGATCAAGTTCTACTTGCATCGTCAGCAGAATAGTTGCAAGACATGGTGACTGTGATGGTTGACGCATATATGAAAGGGATGAATATAAATGTCAATAAGACGAAGGTCATGGTGTTTGAAAGAGGAGAGGATGTATCGGTGTGTGATGTGAAAATAAATGATAATGGTGTGGAGCAAGTAAGTGAGTTTATATATTTGGGGAGTCTGTTTACAAGGGATGTCAAGATTGATGGAGATGTGGAAAGGAGAGTAAATGCGGGAAATAAAGTGAATGGTGCTATACATTCGATTGTGACCAACCAGTCGATGTCTAAAAAGGCTCGACTGGCTGTTCACAATGGTGTGTTGGTGCCCACGCTTATGTATAGAAGTGAATGTTGGGTGTGGCAAACAAGCATGAAAGTAGAATAAATGCTGTGGAAATGCGTTCCTTGCGAAGCATGTGTGGTCCGACTATGAATGATAGGCTGAGGAATGATGTGATAAGACAGTGGTGTAATTTAAAAGAAGATGTAGTAACAAAAATTGAAAAGGGTATGCTGAGATGGTTTGGGCATGTTGAGAGGATGAATGAAAGGCGACTAACAAAATGTATTTATAAGGCAGATGTGAAGGGAAAGGCCGGGCGGGGACGCCCTAAGAGGAAATATATTGACCTTATTGGTCATGTTCTTCAGAAAGGCCAGGAGCATAGTACTCGCAAGTGCGTGTACGACCAGATGTATGAACGTAAACGAGGCAAAAGGAGTATGTAAGGATCGTAGCAGGTGGCGTTCTGTAGTTTCTGCCTACCCCCATGGGAAGAAGGCGTAAGTTTATATATTTATTTATTTTATTTATTTATTTAACCATTTATGCACACACATATAAACAGACAAGAAGAAAGGAACAGAAAAATACGTACAAAGGCAATGCTTATTTCTAAAGAAATCTCTTCCAGCATACCTGCGATAGGAAAGTATACAAAAAGAGATGTAGACAACGTGTGTAACCGTATAAGAGAAAATAAAAAACAAACTCAAAGAAGAGAAAAAAAAAACAATTCACTAATTTCAATTTAAACAACATACAATATGAGAATATACTTACATGCATACTTCTAAAATAAATATCACTACAATATATATAATTACAATGTGATTTAAAATAACTATGCAACTATGACGAGTTGGAAAGATAGTGTTCTTTCACTCTTCGCTTAAATGCTTCAACAGTATGACAGTTCCTAATGTCAGGCGGTAGTGAATTCCACAACCGAACCGCGTGCACAGTGGAATAGGAAGGAGGAAGGAGTAGGAATAGAAGTCGGTTGAGTGGGGAGGGGATTTAAGGAGGTTTTTAAGATGCGACCTGCAAGGTGCATTAAAAGGACGGGCGTAGGAAAAGCGTTCCCGCAGATAGGATGGAGTTTTAGGATTGTGAAGTACGTTGAATAGCAGATACAATATCCGGGAGTATATGTGTGTATCTAATACTTTTTTATCCCAGTAGTACGTTCCCGTGGGATAATTTTCAACCTACACGCGGGCGGAGCCGTGGGCGAAAGCTAGTAATAAATAATATTATGTCCTTAGCATATATTTTTCATTCATAATTTTTTTTTTCACAGTTTGTTATGGAACCTTTCGTATTCAATGATTTTGTAAAACCCATTACGATGGCGCATAAGTTTATGGATTATGAAGGTATTTGCTTGGTGTCAGGATACGGGGAGATTAACTACAAGGTAAGTTAGACCTACGATGAGGCCTCGGACGCCATAGGAGCTGAGCCTTAACATTTTGTGTCTGCACATATAAACCTTCCGGAATAAATTATCTAAATTATAGGTTTATGTTCTTCAGAAAGGTCAGGTGCGTAGTACTAGCAACCGGCGCATTCATATGAAAGAAAAAAAAAACTGCTCAACAACGTAAATATAGACAGTGCAATCCACGAAGACGCGCCCCACTCCGCGATTGCTGTACTGTAAGCTGAACTCTAGTACGGCGCGGAGCGGAGTGGGGCGCGTCTTCGTGGATTGCACTATCTATAACGCAGTGAATGTTGTTGAACTGTCAAAATTAAACAGATTATGATTGATCGTGTATTAGGGTGCTGGATGTGTGAACGTAAACGAAGCAAATGGAGTATGTATATTCAGGGTAAGTTTTTAACCAGTGCGCAAAAAAAAAATCTGCTGTTCCCTACATTTTATTTATTTATTTATTTATTACAGCATGGAAGACTTACAGCTAAAAAAAAACAACAAAAAAGGAAACAATAGTCAACAGAAAGCCATAGCCAGATAGCCATTTTGTCATTAGTAGTCGTCTTTTGACGAGTTATGCGAACATAAATGTAGGGAACAGCTGATTTTTTTTTCGCGATTTCAGGTTTGGTCCCATAGTAAAAGTTGTTTATAATGATGAGTAAAGTCACGTGGTAAAGTTTGCGCATTGGTTAAAAACTTACCCTATATAGTCCTCCAGACCGTATTTCGGCCATGGCGGCCAATCTCAATGGTTACTAGCCTTTGGCGCGGGAGATATTAATGTGCACAAGTGTGTCCGCAGACACAGGTGCACTCTCTCTGCCCTTACTCTCATAGTCCGACGGGACGGCAATCCGACATGACCGGAGACAGATCAGGCGCAGGACCAACAGCTTAACATATTTTCCAAGGCACGGGGGTATCACACCGCCAACTTCCAAACTCCGGGCTGTTACTAAGAAATTCCTAAAGAAAAAAAAAAAATAACACTTTTCCCGACCCGGGAACTGAACCCAGGAGCCCACGCTCAGCAGTCGCGCTTGCAACCACGAGATCAACGGGGCAGTCAATTACAGGGTGGCAGGGACATCGACGCGAAAACTGTTACCATGGATTCAGTACACGATTCTGAACCCCCTGCGTTGAAATTCGTCGGTTATTAAATTAAAAAAAGCGGCCAAGTGCGAGTCGGACTCGCTCATGAAGAGTTCCGTAGCAGCAAGTAACTTTGAATGAAAGGTAAGTCATAAGTCATAAGTCATTTATTCATTTGTTTAACATAGGTGTACAATAGTAATGGTATGTAAAGATAAAGAGTTCGCTATGTTATACCAGAGGGCGTACAAATGTTTGTATTTGAGTAATTATTGAAATAAATAAGCCTGAACAATAAAAAACAAAAAACAATTATAAAAATCACACATTTCATAATACAAATTAATTCATAATAAATAGCAATAGAAATCAATGTCAATATAAAAAAAAAATATAAATGTCAATACAGTGCATGACAACACACAGACTGAAAACAAATAATAAGGCTACGTCATTAAACAATAATAAAGTTAATATAAAAAAACTGATGTCAATAATATTAATGTCAATAAATAAAATTTATGTCAAGGATCACAACACATTTTATTTTCTTAGCATGTCATCATTCTGTCATTAAATTTTTGTCTGATATAAATTCCGAAATACTGTAATATGCTTTGTTCACCAGTAAGGACTTTAGGCGTTTCTTAAATAAGCTCACGTTCAATTACGATTACGATTTATGACGTATTAAAAAAAAACTACTTGCTAGATCTCGTTCAAACCAATTTTTGGTGGAAGTTTACATAGTAATGTACGTCATATATTTTTTTTAGTTTTATCATTCTTTTATTTTAGAAGTTACAGGGGGGGGACACACATTTTACCACTTTGGAAGTGTCTCTCGCGCTAAAAAAATGATATTAGAAACCTCAATATCATTTTTAAAGACCTATCCATAGATACCCCACAAGTATGGGATTGATGAAAAAAAAATTTTTGAGTTTCAGTTCTAAGTATGGGGAACCCCAAAATTATTTGTTTTTTTTTCTATTTTTGTGTGACATGACGAATCTATAAGGGTTCCGTTTTTTGCCATTTGGCAACGGAACCCTAAAAACAGCTGTTTCATAGAAAAGTGCACTTTTACCTACGCGGTCAAAATGACCATTTTTTTTTAAAATAACCTACGAAAAATTTCAACTTTCAACGCAGGGGGGTTCAGAATCATGTACTGAATCCATGGTAACAATTTTGGCAGATGACGATCTGTAGTTTCTGCCTACCCCATGGGAAAAAGGCGTGAGTTTATGTATTTATAGTGAAAACTGCATCAAAATTCATTGTGTAGCTTAGAAGAACTAAGCGGACGAACAAACAGACACGAAAAGTGATTAATTGATATGTTATGTACTTATTTTAATTGTATACAGCATGTGTCAGAAAGATATGGTCATATTTTAAGGGGGTGGGGGTGGTTAGTGCCATCCACGAAGACGCGCCCCACTCCACTCCGCTCCATACTAAAGTACTGCTTACAGTACAGTAATCGCGCGTCTTCGTGGATTGCACTATCTATAAGCGATTAGGAAGAAGAGTGGGGTGCGTCTTCGTGGATGGCACTATCTATAGTACCTAAGTACCTACAGACCATTAAACTGAACATCTTTCTCCATGGCACCAAATCGTCATCACAGAACATATATAAAATACAATAGACATGGATATAATTATTTAGTACCTGTTCCGCTTAGCTATTTCTAATTAGTCATAAAAAAACCTGAAAGAAATTGATACGTGTTTCACCTCTAAACGAGGCATCCTCAGGATGACGATTGACTTGTCGCGAACCCGAACGCAGCGTGTTGCCACACCAAACGCTGAACGCAGAGCCACGTCTATTGTATTTTATAATGGATTTCCGCAAGGTCACGTCTGTATCAATAAACTATCTTAGAACATATATACATACATTGATTGCTTCACGAATCTTGTGGATTTCTTGTAGGGTGAGATCTGAAACAGATTGATTGAAAATAGGTACCCTGACGGGATCGTTTTCGCGAAAGAATTACTATCTATTCTATACAAAACTCCGACCTAAGTGTATGGGGACGGCTGATTATTTTAGATATATTTAAGAGGGTACGCCCTTTAAGCCTGGAGGCTTTTTTTGGGTATTAAGTTCTGTTTACGTTTTTAGTTTTTATTTTCACTTGAGTATAGATTTCGATGTTTATTTTGGTGTATTGGCGTGCGCTAGCTGACATTATAGCAAATAGTTGAGTAACGTAAATTATTTTGCATACTATTATTGTTTAGAATCAAGTTTTTTTAACTGAACAGAGAGCTGTGTTGCTTGGGAGTTTGATGCGCCACTTCTTCCCAGCTAAAGCACTAGGAAGTGGTGAAGGGCGTGCGTTTTTGAGGGACTGTCTTATGTAATTTTGACGTTCGAAAAGTGCTGATTCTCAGCTTAGTTTGAATAAAGTGACTTTTGAATTTTATCACGATTACGATGAACAAGTTTCCCATCGAGAAAATTGTTCAGTTTAATCGTCTGTACCACACCCTTAAGTCAACACCTTTCTGATACATGCTGTATAGATAATTATGTTTCAGGTAACCTCCGACAGTTTGATGAAAGCAGATCTGTTACTTTTTCCAAATAGTTACTGCTCTAATCTTCACCCAACGATAAATATGACACTTTCGATATGCACATCACTAGTGGGAGCTGAAATCGGAAGGGTAAAAAAACCACTTGAAATATTATGGCTATTTCGAACCTAGACATCACTATGGCTACTTCCCGTTTCCCGTTTCCCGTTTCTGACTCTGTGTTATTACTTTGACTCTGACTGTACCAATCCGAAAAAAGGTTTACCAACGGGAAAAAGGAAATAATATACAGCCTGGTCCAAATAGTGACGCCAATAAAAAAAATAGATTCCTCATAACTAGGTATCCGAAAATACCTCATGTATGTCGCTTCATGATAGATTTCGAGTTATAATTATTTTGTTAAATTTCTTGAAAATGTTTTTTTAGCTATTGGCTATTTGGTCGATTAAGACCAACTTTTATGTGATATCGTGCAAGATTACATTCCGCCTAGTTTTTTGCAATGATTAAGGAACCAGGAAGTACTTTAAAAAAATGTAATTTCGATTCTGTATCACTCGAACGTAAATTCCTCCGTGTACAGTGTAAATAGTTGTGATTTGAATAAGTGGATATTTTAAGTTGGTATTCAATTTGCTTTACTATTTATTCGTTTCCCTGACTTTATTTGTAGAAAGTCTCAAATACTACACACGTTAATTTAGATTTAAACATTTAAAAAAATCTATGTGCGTTATAATTTTGTTGACTCTCAAAGGATCCTGCGGTTACATACAGGATGGTCCAAATAGTGAAGTCATAAAAATTAAAAAAATCCGGATGCCCAGGGGTATCCTAAAATACCCCATGATTCTGTATCACTCGAACGTAAATTCCTCCTTTTGGATCAACATTTTTGTATCTTGATAATTCAAGAAATAAAATTATTATTCTTTCTAAAAGAATATTCCATAACAATGAAAATTGCATGAGTTATAATGACTAACCGCGTAAAAAAAAAATCTTTACTTTTACACGGCTTTTCCACATAATTTCTTTTTGCAATTTTCATTGTTATGGAATATTCTTTTAGAAAGAATAATAATTTTATTTCTTGAATTATCAAGATACAAAAATGTTGATCCAAAAGGAGGAATTTACGTTCGAGTGATACAGAATCATGGGTTATTTTAGGATACCCCTGGGCATCCGGATTTTTTTTAATTTTTATGACGTCACTATTTGGACCATCCTGTATGTAACCGCAGGATCCTTAATAGGTAATAGGTAATACGGGCTGGTATCCGCAACTCCACGTCAAAGCGCGTATTTTGCGTATGGGTGGGAAAATCTGTTATTCGAGCCACCCCAGCTCCTCAAAGAAGGCCAGCAACGCCTTGGTGTCACTGACAATCTCACGTAGGGTACCTGGGTTACCGAAGTACTTTGCCCTGTATGTGGCGACCGCCGGGCAGTTTAACAGCACATGGGCTGCTGTCTCGTCGTCCTCCATGCAAGCTCTGCACAGCGGACTGTCTGTGACTCCTATGACAAAGAGGTGTTTATTAAATGACCCATGGCCAGTTAGGGCAGCTGTAACTGTACGCAGCTGCTGTTTTGTTAATCGGAGAACCTGTTTAGTGAGGCGGCCGTCGATTGTAGGGAGAGCCTCCTTGGCCTGCCTGCACTCACCGTGGTCCACCCATAGTTTGTGATGTTGTTCCCTGGTTCGTTTCCTTACCAGAGTGCGTAGGTACCCGAAGGGGAGTGGCGTGATGGGTTCAGGCCCCACTGGTGCCATGCTCGACCCCCTTCTGGCAAGTTCGTCGGCTGCGTCATTGCCCCGTGAACCGCTGTGTCCCTTGATCCATTGAATGGTTATATTATTGAGGTCACCCACCTGGTTGAGGCGCTGGTGGCACTCGTATATCAGCCCAGAATCAACAGTGTGACTGTTTAGCGCTTGCAGAACAGCCATGCTGTCTGAGAGTATTCGTATCGAGTGGTCCTTAACCTCCCCGCAGGATCCTTTGAGAGTCAACAAAATTATAACGCAAATAGATTTTTAAAATGTTTAAATCTAAATTAACGTGTGTAGTATTTGAGACTTTCTACAAATAAAGTCAGGGAAATTAATAAATAGTAAAGCAAATTGAATACCAACTTAAAATATCCACTTATTCAAATCACAACTGTTATTCTTCAAAAGTTTTATAAAATGGATAGGTATATATAACACGGCAAATAGACGTGTAACAGTTTTCCCGGACTGTACTACAAGGTGGGGGAAAAGTAATGTCATATTGTGAATGTGCCATAACTTTTGCAAAAGGCGTCATCAAGTCATTGTGAATACAGAATTAATTGGCAATGCGAAAGGAGTGATACACTTAGCTCAGGGAGCGATGGAGATTTTGAAACACCAGTGTCCGGGCCGTGTGATCAATAGTTGATTTGACGATTTGAACTGGCCGGCCAGATCGCTAGATCTGACTGTGCCAGACTTCTTCCTTTAGGGCTTTTTGAAATCTCGCGTTTACCACAATAAACGACAAACTATGCAATTCTTGAAATTGAAGAAGAAATCATCAATTTGGAGCCAGTACCCTAATTGCGTAATACAACACAATCACAATCTGTTTCGTTTTGAAACAGAATGCTAATCCATTGCTTCATAAATTGAAAAAAAAATCTGCTCAACAACGTAAATAACGCAATGAATGTTGTTGAACTGTCAAAATAAAACAAATTAGGCAAAATTGTTTACGAAAATAAGTTACGCAATTAGGGTACAGATGTTTTGTGCGCAACAATTGTGCATAAACGCAGGAGGTGGTCATTTGACTAATATAATTTTTAAGGTTCCGTACCTCAAAAGGAAAACGGAACCCTCATTATGATCACTCGTGTGTCTGTCTGTCTGGCTGTCCATCTCAGTCAATTTGCTCCAAATCTACTGGACAAGTTTAATTGAAATGTAGTACACATATTATGAATTCAAATGAGGGCTTATTGTGAGAATCTGATTATTTTTATTTTAAATTATATTAAAATAATAACTTATAAATATATTTAAGAAAATAGATTTTATTTGAGAATTTTCATTTCTCATTAGCCCTGGATCAAAACAGCTGGCAGGTTGATAATAGGATCTTTGTTCAACTGTGGGGGAGAATACAAGCTGACAGTAATGGACCATTTGGACGGGTTCAATCCACGAGACAATCCATTAATTTGCTTCATCACTGGCTTGAGGACAATCCAATGCAGTGGACTGTCTCTATTTACACGTTGCTATTATTGGATTGGACCCGTCTAAATGTTCGATGACCAGTGCTCTTTTTAAATAATTTTAAATTAACATTCACCTATTTTTTTTGTTTTACAGGGTGACTCCGGTGGGCCGCTAGTCTACAGAAATGCCGTTGATCTAGAAAATAGAACTTTAATTGGTATAGCTAGTGGAACTTACGTGGGCCACAATTCAATCTTCGTAAGGGTGTCGTCATACCAAGCTTATATAGCAAGAAACCGCTGTGAAGAAGACACTAGTATTTACTATTTTGTTGTTAATACCCTTATTATATTGCAAAATTATATTGATATGTAGTTTTGATTTATTTGATTTTATTATACATGCTGATGTCTTTGTGTTGGGAGAGCCAGCAACTAACACAGCTTAAACCAGAAGACATATATTTAACTGAAAAGCCAGTTTTGGATGCGTTTACTCTCAAAAATGTTATTGTATTTACAGACTAGCGACGCGGCTTCGCACGGATTCAATTTGCGTGTTTTGTCATTAGTATTAAGAAACCACTTTACTGTCTCAAACATTAGGTTGAATTTATTTTAAAACTTCATGGCATACCACATTTTTTTCATTTATCATCACGTTTTCAAATAAATTGATTCTCTGCTATTCCTGACCTAGAGAAACCAACATAATAATTGTCCATGAGTAAAGAAAATACAAAAGTAAATATATCCGAAGTAGTGTATAAGATTTTTAACTAACTTTTTTTACCTTACAACCACAAATGAATGAATACCATCGATTTTTGTTGTTGTAATATTAAACGCTGACTATACCGACAGAGAAGCATTTACTGCTTCTCTGTCGGTATAGTCAGACTAGAAATTGCAAAGTATTAAAAAAAAAAACGTATCTTACATAGGTACTACTTATACTTATAGCCGCCGCAGCAGACATTCTGGGCGTCGGGAATCCAAGGCCGATTCCCGGCCTCCGTAGGCGCGGGCTTGTGGACGGTGAGCAATGGGTATCTAGCCGTCCGATAAGGATCAGACCCCAATATGTTTTGTTTTCATGTTCTACAATAGTCCTGCACTAACCGGGGGTTGTCCTTGGTAGCACTTGCAAAGTGCATACAGGGATAATCATCGGTTGGTGCCTCATTCCATATAAAATTGTCTAAGGGGCCTCTGCGAATTGGCATCGGCCCCTCGTACGCCTTCCAAAAGACCGGAACCTTAAGATCCCGAGATATTTAAACATATAAAAACATTAATAATATAAAAACTAATAAATTATATTTCAAGGTTATCCTTTATTTACCGGACACCCTGTATACAGGGTTATTGGTTATTCGTCGGAAATCAGTAAGGGAATGTAGGAGAGATCATTTGCAACCAAATTACGCCGATGACCTGTATGCCAATGTCAACCATTTTCGAGTAATTTGACATTTTATATTTTAAAATGTATGAAATAAAAATATAAAAAACCGGCCAAGTACATGTCGGACCCCGCACAATGTAGGGTTCCGTAGTTGAGATGAATTTATCCCTAGAACAAACATAACTTGGTAGATGAACAAAAAAAAATCTTTCATACGGAATGTATGGGAGAACATATTTTTACTACAAAACAACAAAATCTAAGTTGGTCGATTATTACTCGTTAACTTGTAAAGCCTACCCAACTGTGATAGTTTTCCTTTTACAGTCGTTATATAATCTACTGTCGTGAATATTTTCACATAATCTAAAACTAACCATTTAGCTGGCAGGGGGGAGGACACTTGACTCTCACAAAAATTTGCACTTTAAAGCTTAATATTTCGCAAACGGATCTCTGAATTCAAAAATGGTTTAAACACACTCACTTTTTGAAAGATCTTTCCAATGATACCCCACACCATGGGACAGAAAAAAAAAAACATCCCTACTTTACGTGTAGCGGAGGTACACTAAAAAAAAATATTTTTCATAATTTTATTTTACCACTTTGTCGGCATGATTAATTGTACACCCATGCCAAATTACAACTTTCTAGTACTAATAGTCTTGGAGCTAGACCGCGGACAGACCGACAGATAGACAGACAGACAGACGGACATGACGAAACTATAAGGGTTCCTTGTTTACTACGGAACCCTAAAAAGGTCAAATTACTCGAAAATTATTACACCTATGAGTGGTTATTCCGAGGGCACTTCTGGTTGCTCTACAGAGCTTCGTTACTTGGTCAGCGGTTAACCTATAACTAACCTTTCTCCCGATAAAATCCTCATAGAGAAAACTGTCAGCATTCTCTTTGAAAAATTCTAACTACAAATCAAAAACTATTGTGTCTACCGAATTCTACTGTCATGTCATTTTACTCTTTGGTCATGTCATTTTAGTGCATTTTATGAAACAATCTCACTAGGTAATTCAAAATTTATTGTATTTCTTTAATGTTTTTGAAGTGTTTGTTATGTATAACTTTATGTTCAAAAGAATGTCTTTCACAAAGAAGTATCACATTATTATCAAATGATACAAATTGTAATCATTCAGTAATGGTAGGAAGTGCTATTATATTATTTAATTACTACCTTTATTACCTCTATTAATATTTATTATTATTATAGCAAGCCCTCCCAGTTCGGACCATAGACTTACCTCCAGTAACAATTAATAATAAAAGTTTTATAAATTCTGCTGATTCTTTATCAATGAATAAAAAAAATGAGCAGTGGATCCCTCGTGTATACAACGGCTGGCCAGCTAAATTAGGGGACGTCCCTTATCAGGTAGGTACAGAAAATTACCTTCTAATATTATACAGCGGTAAAATTTGTTTGTTTGTATGTTTGTTTGTATGTATGTTTGTTTGTTTGTAAGTTTGTATGTTTGTATGTAGGGGGTAACTCTGGAGGGACTGCAATCCCGCAGCTCATTCAATCCCACGGGATTGATATGCGGGATTACTCAATCCCGCGCGGGATCACGCGGCATCCCGCATTTTTAAAATTATGTTATAAAAATTATAAGGAAATTTTTTTTTTTAAAAAAGCTTTTATTTAAATGCTCTAAAAATAAGAAAATAAAATTTTCTTTTAAAATTTTAACTATCAACTTATAACCTCATTATACACAATTTATATGATCATAAAAGCTTGTCGCGTGGTCTGCATTAGTACCTATAAGTGTAATCGCGCGACAAGCTTTTATGATCATATAAATTGTGTATGTGTGCATTCATGTGTATGCTTGTGTGATGTGAATGAGATGATTGTTAAATATGAGTGAGTAAAGTAGTAGCTTGTCTATTTGAGAATGTTCAAAATCGCTTCTGTTTCATCATAAGAAAGTTTTAGTAGGTAGTCCTGTATTTTCTTTTTACAATGTGTCTTATTAAGTGGGTATATATTTATAATTTTGTTGATTTTGTCGTATAGGTAAGGACCAAGGAAAATGAAGAATCTCTTAATAAAAGATGTTTTGGGAACATATGTACGTAGTATACTACAAGTTTTCTACGTTTCCGTTGAGTGTTTGGGTCGTATATTAAATCACCGTGTTGCTTTATTACTAAACTAAAAATAAACAGTTGACGAACGTTGAGAACTTTGCATGATTGATAAAGCTCCGTTGTAGGATATAGAATGGGCCGAAAAGTGATAGATTATAAAATAGCTCGTTGAGCTATTTCTACTTTTTTCAGGATTGTTTTTGGAGCGCCTCCCCATGATGAGATGCAGTACGTAATTATCGACTGGCAAAGGGCAAAGTAGATTTGCTTAAGCAATTTGGCGTCAGCGGCATATCTGAGATTTCTAAAAACATAGATTAGTTTCCGCATGCGAGCACTTAATTGTTTAATGTGTTCCCTGAAACTAAGGTTGCTATCAATTATGAAATTGATAGCAACCTTGCATTCATGGAATATGATGTGACGATTGTTAATAGCTTCACCGAAACTACGAGCACTAAACGTCACATATTTAGTTTTTTCGAAATTTAGGGTTAAGATATTGGCCCTGAGCCATCTCTTCACTACATTAAATCCCTTTTGGGCCGTACTGAATACCTCATCCCAGGCATCGGTGGAGAAAAGGAGAGCAGTGTCGTCTGCATATGAGATCAATTCGCCTCAGGGTAAATCGAGGTTAGTGAGGTCGTTAATGTAAACTAGAAGTAGAGTTGGTCCCAAAATGCTACCCTGGGGTACCCCATAGTCGACTACATGATCACTACTCGTGTATTGACCTACTTGGACACAATTTTCGCCCAGTAAGATAGCTCTTGAAAAGATTCGGTTGCATGCCTCTGATTCCTAAACCATCTAGTTTGTTAATTAATATAGGAACAGAAATAGTGTCAAAAACTTTGCTTAAGTCGAGGAAGATTGAGAGGCATTTCTTTCCTATATGTAGATTGCTAGATATATAGTTAGTTAAGATATGCACTGTTCCTTCAGTAGAACTGCATCTCCTAAAGCCAAACTGTTTATCTGAAAGCAAATTGTTCTTTTCCAGGTAATTGACTAGCCTTAGATTGATAGCTTTTTCCAGGATCTTTGACAATGCAGGTAGGATTGATATTGGTCTATAGTTAGACAAGATATTTGTGTCTCCACTTTTGTATATAGGACGCAAAACCGTTTTTTTTTTTTTAAATACTCCGGAATGATGCCGTTCTCGAGGCAGACTTTAAAGATATATGTGAGGGGAGGAACTAGAGCATTTTTGTTGTTCTTCAGTAATCTGTTTGAGATTTTGTCCCAGCCTACTGCAGAATCTGTTTTTAGTCCTACGATAAGACGTTCTATTTCTTCTTCCGTCACGTTAGTCATTACAAATGATTTGACCTAGGAAGATCCCGCAGTAGTAACCGGGATGTCATCAAAAGACCCAAGTGCCGGATTTTGGTGTGTTTGGATACAAGCATTGGCTATGTTTTTACCTACACTTGCAAAATAATGATTGATGTCATTGATCAATAGTTCAGGAGTAGAGCGTAGATTAAGGAGTTCATCTGGGTTTTTGGGTTCTTTTGTTGTGTTGGTGATAGTTTTTATAGTTTTTCAAAGAGTTTTGGGATCATCTCTAACTTCTGCAATAAGGGATCTGTCATATTCCCTTCTTACTTTTTTCAGAATAGTGTTGTAGTAATTTCTGTATCGGATATAAGTTTTTTTCAAAGTCTCGTTATCTGACGACTTGTTTGACTTTTGGTGCAGCATGTCTCTGTTTTTCATACATCGTATAAATCCCCGAGTGACCCACGGTTTAATATTTTTTTTACGCCTCGATGGTTTTATTACTTTAGTATTCTGATCTAGAGCTTCTTGTATCTTAGTTATAAGGTAGTTTAGCAAACTGGTAAATACTGTTTTTGTCACACGAACTTTGTGATGATTTTTGTTTATGTTGGTGTACCCTCATTACAAATATATAATAATTTTGTTTCAATCACATCTAGTTTTTTTGTGACAGCTATATATTCATTTCTGACCTTATATAAGTGTATTTGTTTGAATAACTTCATTTAGGCGACTGTGTAACTATTTCATCAACTAACATACATTTAATTTTCGTTAGTTACATCATAAATATGCCACGAAACTGTTCTAACAACCCCGACAGTTTTTGTTATGTGTGTGGAGAATTAACTTTTACATCTCAGCGTCGAAATTTCACCCCATTTATTGAACAGTGTTATTTAGACTATTTTGGATTTCCTGTGCAGCATCAAAATAAATTCTGGGTACTAATAAAGGATAAGAGCTTTGAAGGAAAACTAAATGATCAGGAAAAACTCGCCTGGAAATGTTTTGTGAGTGTTGTCCAAAATTTCCTAGAAAACCATAAAGCGGAAAACTACAAAGACTTAATAAATGAACTTATAATGTCATATAAAGCTTTGGGGTGTAACATGTCCTTAAAAATACATATGTTGGACTCTCATCTGGATTTCTTTCCCGCAAATTTGGGTGCTGTGAGTGACGAACAAGGAGAGAGGTTCCATCAGGACATTTCCTTAATGGAGAAGCGTTATTAAGGGAAATAGAGTCCAGGAATGCTAGCAGATTATTGTTGGAGACTTAGAAGGGACCTACCAGAAGCCAAATATTCACGAAAATCATAAGTATTTATTGTACATTAAGTAATAATTTTTCTGTAGTTGATTTTAACACTTTTTACGAAAATATATGCTTTGATGTCAAAAGAAAACCTGATGTGTGATTTTTTTTTCATTGATACATTATTGTTTAGTGGCCCTAGCAGATTCAAAATTTGATATAAGTTTTCATGTGACAAAAAAAAGTTAAAATTTTGGTGACCAGTGATAGACGGAATCTAGGTTTATTGACAAAATAGCCAACTTCAAAGATTCAATGTCAATTTTGGTAACTGTGGTGGTAGCAAAATGGCGTGGCTGCTTAAAATTGATGCATGTTAAAACAGGATAATGATCTGTTAGGTAAGTTCTGGGGATAATTGTGAGACCAGAGTACTTAGTTTTAATCAGTACATGGTCAAGGCATGTTCCCGTAGCCTCACGGGTCACTTCTGTGTGAGCTGGTAAGAGTCCGTGAGAGGCAGCTAGAGTAAGGTATCGTTCGCCAGGATATTCGATTTTTGAATAATTTATGGGGATGTTTATGTCCCCGATTATCATAACGTTTTCAAAATGTACAAATTGTGACAAGACTTCGTTTAAAGACTTCGTTTAAAGACGACAGAAATTCATCAATATTTTTGTGCGAGGGTGAGCGGTATATAGATATAATTACTGTGCGGTTGTAGATTGTACTGACCAAGCAATTACCATCTGTAAATTGAGGTTCGTGGATTGTGAAGTTAAGATGAGCTTTGAAGTAGACTAAAATAAATCTTAGGCAAAATGATGGAGTTATTTTGCCTAAGATTTATTTTGGTAGCAGAGGAGCGATATCCCGGCACTCTGGGAATGATGGATGAGGCTGATATCCAACACTCAGTCAGGACCAACACATTACATTCAACTCTAAGTTGCGTAAGCATTATTTCGAAGGCATGAATGTTACAGTTTATACTCCGTATGTTCTGGGTAAGGATAACTAAACAACTGGATTGCAAATGTGGTAAATGTTTATGACAGTTATCAATGTCAGAAACAATCGATTCAAAGACAGTCACTTCGTCAATATCTGAACATAATATTTCAATAATGTTACCGAATTTTATTAGTGTAAATAAAAGGATCGAGATAGAGAGCGATAGATTTAAATTTAAATAGTTATGTAATGATTGTAGGACGGAATAAGATTCTTTAAGGTAGGTACTGGATACAAATGATGTTCAAATTATGTTTTTTAAACAGTAGTTTACAGTATGATAAGTAGTAGTGAGTTGGTAAAGAGAGGTACTTTTTTGTGTGGAATTTTGTTTTGTTGTTGTAAATATGTTTATGGTGATATTGCAGTTGTAGTGATTTAGGTGTTTTATGGTGCTTGATGAGTGAGAAATATATCCTGATGCTGAAAACGCTCTCTCGGTTTCTACGCTGAACCGTCAGGATATATTCATAGGCGAGCGTCAGGTCTCTCCTCTGATACCATCGGACTCAAAGAACGTCATTTCTTTTTTTTAATTTTCTCAACGTCCTTTTGCTTGTTGTTTGGCTTTTAAATATTATTTTTTCTTGTTGAAGCTTTTTTTCTAATTCTTCTTTTAGCGTTAGAGTAGGATCTGTATTAGTAGCAGATGTTTCAGCTAGAGGTGTATTTTCGAAAACGTCATCTGCATATGTTTCATCGTCTTGAACTACGACTCTTTCGTTTATTTTCTTTATTTCTTGGCGTATTGCAATTTTTCTTGGCATGAAGAATGTATAAGTACGATCTGTGTTTTTGGCTTCTTCGTCGTACTTTTTCGGATTTTGCAAATAAATCAAAACTCCTGTTAAATCAGCGCGGCGTTCTTGGATACGTTCATGTAGAGTCTGTGACAGCTGGTTACTCAACACCGTGTTTTGTTGTTGCAATTTATCCAAAATAAATCGAACTGTTGTGTCCGCAGTTATAAGCGTTGACTCTCGCCTACAAAGTGCCGCAACTCCTAATTGAAAAGGCTGCAAATTAGCAATGAGATATTTAATTATGAACCACTCATTATCGCTGAATTTAATCTCAAATATCGATTATTGATCTATCAATACAATTCATCAAATTGTAGAATCGTTCTAACATATTCAAAAGGCTATTCCAGCTAGTACAGCAGTCTAATATCAATGCCAATTCTTTTTATGGCCTTCTTGTTCCTTCACATATTTTTGTAAGAAGACGTCGTTTTTTATAGTTGGTGACCGCTTAAAAATCTTGACCACTTTCCGTACTTTCTTCAATAGATCGTCATATGTTGTAGAAATCATTTCAAGTGGCAGTGAATTTATATTTACAGTCACACCCTGTTCATTAGCGTCCATATCATCGTTATCATCATTATCAGATTCCGTCGTAAATGTTGCTGCTGGGCATTCTGATTTTGAAGAATTGCTTTTCTTATACAGTGCATCAACCATCACTAGTTGTAAGCCGTGTGTAAAACAAAGCTGCTGGGAACTACACAAAAGTCTGCCAACCTTCACCATCGCACTAGCGCCATCCGTTGTAATTGCGATAATATCTGTGTCTAAGTCTAGACCAAAACTCGCGAGTCGTTCTTTCACCAATCTAATGCAATGTTCTGCGGTAGCCGAGTCATGTATACGGACCAAACCCAGATTAAAATGGTTTTCTTTCTGGTGGACGTTGAAATTAAGTATTGATGATTCTTTTGTAACGTCCATTCGTCAAATGTGAGTGAAAATCTCTGTTTTCCTTTCTTGAGACTTTCAATTCAATAATCATGTCAGCTTTAACTGTGTTTCAAAAATGTGTTACGATAGATTGTATTGTATTAGGCGAATTGGGTAATTTGTGACCGCTTTTAGAAAATACATTTCTAAAATCTGTAGATGTGCAAGAGGAACTTAAGGTGAATCCGTCTTTACATACCATCCTAGAGAGATCATTTTATCCATGGGGTTTTCTTTGATAAGAAAACGGTCCATTGTTTTGGGTTTCTTCTTTGGTACTGGTAAGGATTCTTCTCCAGTTTTATCGTTTCTAGAACCGATCTCGATATTGTGTTTAGTCGTTCAATATATTTTCAAGCCTTTGGTAGAACGTTGACAAATTTTTAGTTCATCTGAACACAGAAAACATTTGCCACCTTTGTCATTTTTAGGGTTTCGTACCTCAAAAGGAAAAAAACAGAACCCTTATAGGATCACTTTGTTGTCCGTCTGTCTGTCTGTCAAGACCCTTTTTCTAAGGAACGCTTGGAGGTATCAAGCTGAAATTATCAAATACTCAAGTCTACTGTTCCCTTGGAGCTGTAAAAAAATCAAACTTCTAAGCCAACGCAATCAAAAGATACAGCTGTTTATGCTGCTAATTTTCGACATTCGCAAGGGAATCAAAACCTACAGGGTACTTCCCGTGAACTCAGAATCTTGAAATTTGGTACGAAGCAACGTCTTATAGCACAGACAAAGGAAAAATTGTGAAAAGCATAAATGTTTAGTTACATCATATAATAAAAATTATTTTAAACTAACTACCCCTTTCCTCAAGATCGCAGTTTGTACGGATCCCTCGGTGCGCGAGTCCGATTCGCACTTGGTCGGTTTTTTTTTTCTTCAAATAACGCTACAGACCTTTTCCAAGTTGGTTGATATCGCCATCTCCATCGCCGTCGCCTTTTTGCTCTTTCTCGAAATTTTCAGTTTTAATGGACTTATGGGGCGGTTTCTGAAGTCCCCAGATAAACTCTCAATAGCTATTGATTCAATAAAGTTAAGCTTAAAACAACCGTCGTTTAACTGTCACTGCGTTTCTGAACACGCAGCTAACCATTCAATAGCTATGAAACCGATAACTAGTTCCTTAGTTGCCGCTAGATGGTTCTGTATAAGAGATCGCATCTAAAATTATTATTTTTATTTTTATTCGTCTATAATACTTACGCGTTTTATTTATTATAATATTTTTTTGAGATTATTTAAGTGGCTTAACACTATTTTAGTAAAAAACATGATTAAGTCTTTATTTGTGGGCGGTTGTATGAACGAAATCATTGTCAATTTTTGACGTGACAACGTCTTATAAATTGGTTTGCCGGGTGACACTTCAAGAAACTGCGTTACGCTCCGCTCACGTTATGCGCTCACAATGAGAGCGAGTGAGAGGCACGCGTGCATGGTTAGCCCGCCTAAGAGCGAGAGAGACAGACATAAAAAGTGAAAGCCACGCGTCCCTTCCACTCAAGCACAGTTAGCCCGCCTAAGAGCGAGAGAGACAGAGCGAGAGAGAGAGAGTGAGAGAGATAGGCATACACACCGGTTCTTTTTAAACTAAACGTCTGTCTAATTTCACCATCTGTCTAAGTTTCACTTCATTGTTTTTGTTTCGCGTGGTATTATTTTTGCTTTGCCGTTTGATTTTAAGTTAATAGTCAATTTGTCTTTCCAATCATTTGTGCTTTATTCATTCTTTATTTAAATAACATTATGGTATCTGGAAAACGCAGTAAAAATTTTACTGAAAGAGAGAAGATGCTTCTTATCGAAGTGGCTAAAGAAGAAGAACGCTCATTTCTCCTTTTAATAATTTTTAATATCCTATTTAGCTTTCACTGGCAATTTATTTCATTAATATACGTTAAATAACCTAAAAGTTGATGTAGTTATGAAATGAAACGTCAAAAATATAGTTATGGAACCAATAAACGGCATACATTGGTCAGTTAAGTTAACCTAAGTTTAAACGGAGTTTATCTTACGTTGCGGTATTCGGAAACGCACTTTCACGAGTAATCGAACCAATAGCGCTATTGAATAGATAAACCACCGTTAAAAGTGACTGGGAAACCGGGCATTAGACATGATTCATTTACTCGTTCGTTACCTGCAAATAATAAATAAAGTTTAATGAAAGTATAGATTTACATTAATTTATTTAATTTTTGTACCAGTAAAATTTATTACTATCATCGATAACCATATACAAAAAACATTAAGTATATTAACAAAAACAAAAACCACTTTAATTCATAATGTTTCACGCAACATAACGACATTATACTGCTATTTACGGCACAATCTGCTTTTAAAATAGCACAGAACAAAACTAAATCAAAAACATTAAAATTTAGGTACTTACGTTAAACGCCGGACGGAAAAGTCACAAATAGCCAAAACTGCAAAATCGAGCTAAGTATGCCAAATTGTCTCTGAACCATGCCTATACTTGGGGCAACAAAAACATCCGCGTAAGTATCTCAAAATTCTACTAGATGGCGTAGGTGCCTTTGTAGTTATTGGCGGTTTTTCCATGCGTTTTGGGCCGACAACGTTTCATTGGACAGTAGTGCCCCCGCCCCCGCGAGTATTTGACGTACGTTGGAGCTACAGCCACACAAAGGTATTTATGACCATTTTTATTTTCACTTATTGGAGCGACAAAAACGTATCTATTTTTAAGACCTCAATTAATTTTTATAAATTACAAACATTTTGGAGCTACAAAGGCATTTGTTATAAAAGCGTTTTTGTTGCTCCAACATTATTATATTTAACTACACAAATTGGAACTACAAAGTCACTAACCAAAAACTGTTTTTTTAGGTCCATTAACCTGAACAATGGCAAGAATATTGATGGCGAAACAATCAGAATTTCTGATGTCAAAGCCGTGAAATTCATTAAAGATTCTGATACCTATTTGTACAAAACCACGTATAAAACTGAACATTGGAACATAGCTAAAATTAAAATTAGTCGTGCAGGCGAAAAAAAAATAGCAGATATTCATTTGAGTGCCGCTTATAGCTCTAAGTTGCCAATTGCGAACAATAAAAAGCAAGATAATTATTCGACAACTAATAACTGCTAATATAGTTCCAAAATATTATGAAAACACGTTTAACAGTTTATTTGATTAATTATTATTTACAAAAGCTTAAATTTAATTAAAATAAAAACTAATAAGATTAAGTATAAAACTTTGTAAAAGTTCGTTTTTTACTGGATCTTTACCATTTTTTGATATTTTTTTGATTATAAATAATAATGAACAATTCATAATAAGAACATTGTTATATTTTTTACTACTTATTGTTTATCGTTTGCTGTCAGCTATAATGACAACAAAAATTTAAGTTGATTATGATGTACCTTTTTTGATGAAAATATTTCCAATTTATTTTTTTATTTGATTTTTCTAAGAAATTTATTGTTTATAAGTTTGAAGATTATTATGAAACCATTTATAAGACTGATTATAAGACTGTTCGTAAGTTCCTAAGTTTAAAAGACTGAGTATTAAGTAAGTCTGCTTTTCACAGAATTTTATTACAACTCAAAGTTTAAAAGTGATGCCAAATAATGTTGTAGTTATAAGAATTTAATTGTTTTGAGTTACCTTTTTGTTAGTAGTTGAATTTCGAGAAGAAAATATACGATTATGTTTGATTAAGACACTTTATTTCATTTAAAACCTTATTTTAAATAATATGGCTTAAGTCATAAAACTAAATAATTCCTGGTGCAACAAAGTCACATTTCAGGACACTTTTTTTTGTTATGTCTTTTATTAGGGTTTTTTTGATAATTCAATATAAGATTTTTAAAGTAAAACTATAGCAAACAAAATAAACAATTAATTTTATAAAGATTTCAAACCTAAAATAAATAGTAATCCAGAAATGAGGAAATAAATGCGATAAAAAAACTAAAAGTCCTCTCCTGTAAAATTTAAAAAATAGCTGTTGTGACTTTGTTGCACCGAAGGTGCGATATGTAGATAGACGTGCGCAGCGCAGTGCCCAAAGACTACTATGCAGTGCCACTTAAGAACAACTGACCCGCTAAGCAGTGTTGTTATCGTAAAAATCTGAGCTGCCGTGTGTCACAGTCTGGTTTGCAGTATTTTAAGGGAAAAATACTAAATTGCCGTATTTATTTAAAAAAAATCTATTCCTCATTTGTTTTTCTCCATACAGGTTTCTTATCGTTTCTATTACTTCAGATTCATGTTTATCTAGAGTGTACTTCTCCTTGCTTCTCGCACATGTCGCGCACTTGGTACAGTATCCTTGATTTTTGCTTTGATTTTTAATCAGTTGTCATCGATTTTTTGGAGGCCATTTTCAGTTTTGACAATTCGTGGTAGTTTCTGGGTTAGTGGCAACATTGACGATTTTTTTTCTATAATATTGTGGCGCACAGCCTCTTGAGGTGACAGATATTTGAATTTCATTTTCGTTTAATTCAATAAGCTAGTGAAAAAATGTTTCGTATAACCTCTAGTCAATTGCCGTATTTTGTGATACAGCAATGAGAGGCCTGCCGTATGCCATATTTTCCGAAAATATATCGTGGATTGCCGTATAATCCGTATTATACGGCAATACCGGCAATTGCCGCCAATTGCCGTATCAATAATAACGCTGCCGCCAAGGCGCCAACCGTCCGCTAGTTGCCGGCGCGGCGCGCTGTGCGGAACGGCAACATCGCGCTCGTGCTACTCGCGATTTACGCGAAAGTTTAAACGCCAAATTTTTTATTTGCTGGATCCGCGGATCCGCGCTTTGACGGTGCGGGATCCAGCAGATTAATAAAAGCAGTAGAATCCCGTCGGAATGCGTGATCCCGTTTTGTGGGATTGCAATCCTTAGTCTGGAACTACCAGTCAGATTTTAATGTTTTTTTTTTTGCTTTGGATAGCCCAATTCTTGAGACAGGTTTTAGGCTCACGAACGAAGGCGCGGGCAAAAGCTAATATTAAATAAAAATATGTATAATGATACTAATGCTAATTAAAATCTTGACTAAAATCCCGCATATAGGTTCTGTAAGGGCACGGCAAAGGGATAGCACCTTTGTACAAAATTCCCTCGCACATTTTGGCAAAAACTAAATTATGGGTGAGAGTTGCTGGAGAAAGGAGTTCCGGATGCGCAGGCCCTAGCGGTGGGTCGTACTAGGTAAATTTTGTACTAGGTCTACCTAGTCCAAGTCTGTACAAATACTCGATCCAAATACCTGTTCCACCTAGTCCACGAAGTACGCATACTTTAAAGTATGCATAGTCTTTGCGTACCACCGATACGTGTTGGTACGTACGTACGCAGTAATGAATTGTAATCTTCCGTTCATACTTTACACAGGCTTAGCACTGTCATTAATTTTTCAGAGTAATCAGATATTTGCCTTTTTAAATCTTTTTATTTTGTCGCATAAGTACTTTTTTGTATTCACGAAGAAAATCAGCCTTAAGAATTTTGATTCAAGAACATTAATTATTGGACTTATTAGGTACGGCGACCCGGCGTCCACCGAGATCACATTCGCATGAGTCCGTACTTAATACTCGACTGCATTGCATCTGGTCTAAAGTCTTCATTCGCATCGAGTATTTACACTAGGTACTTGTATTTAGACTGCGACATTTGACACCTTTAAAGGTGTCAAATGTCGCTCACGATTCAATATTTTAATCAATAAAGCTTAAGGCGAAAGTGTCAGGGTAGCCCGCGAAATTCAAATTTTCTGTGTCAAATGTCATGATTTCATGAAATCAGGACATTTTGCTAACTTATGGAGTTGTATTACTGATTGTAATGATTATTATTGAGTTAAGTATTGTTACGGCCGCTAATCATATTTAGATCAACATACAATATGATACTGACCTGCAAATTACAAAAAAACTTAAGAAAATTTTAATTTCGCGGGCTACCTTGACGCTTTCGCCTTAACTCTTGAAATGTCGCGTGATACCCCATAGGTGCATAAGAAAAAGTGCTCCAAATGTCAAATGCACCTATGCGGTGCATAAGGATACTGCTTGCCATTGGACGATAATATTTGACATTTATTTGCACTTGCAACACGATCTGGTTGTATCATTCGACTAATCGATTAATACTTGACCGGTTTTAGTAACAATTTACTGGGAACACCACCAAAATGAACGAAAAAAAAAAAACAAACAAAATGTATCTGTGGTTTCAGTGACGCGACGCCGCCATACTGTCAAAACTCGGTGAAGTGTGTGTGTTGTTTACATTAGTTCGCAATGTTTTTATGAAGAAAACGGCGAGTGATCTTATTAGAATGTTACACAGAATTACTGAGAAATAAGTATAGATTTCATATTGAGTGTTAGTTTATCGAAAAGTGATAAATATTTCCATGAAAAGATAACAAAAGTTTTGTAATGCACAAATTTTGAAGCTGTCGCCGCCGCCGCCGTGTTTAGTAAAGTTTTTATGATAAATATTCTTGTAAACTGTTTGAAATACACATAAGTACCTAGTTTATTTATCTACGAACGTAATTTGGCATATAGCTACTGATACTATTGCGTATTTTTATCGTATTCGTATTTCCAAAAGTAAAATTCGGCGTAGTTCCCGCGTACCGTGACACGTCAAATTTTTATCGTTGTGTAAACAAAAAGTTTTTATGGTTTAGATAAGGTTTCAAGTGCTATGGGTTTCTGTTATCGTGTTTATGGCGTGGCCTACACATTGTATTGTCGTAATCAAGTGTTTATGTGGTGAATGAGTGTGTGAATTCGATATATTGTGATAAAGTTTCAAGGTTATGTGAGTGAAAATTAACAAAATGAAAAGATATCACATCACTGCAAAATCAGGTGAGTATTATCGTCTGTAAAAATTATTTATTTAGTTAGCTAAGCTAAGGTATAATATGTGCCATGTTAATGACTGTATATTGACGAATTCTTCGTTTTTCCGAAGGCCTACCCACAAATCAAAGCAAATGGCAATTAGGTTGACAAGATGTGTGTTATATATGTAAACCTAGGCTCACAGTCAAGGGGTTAAGCTTTATTGATTTAAAATATTGAATCGTGAGCGACATTTGACACCTCTAAAGATGTCAAATGTCATGATTTCATGAAATCAGGACATTTTGCTAACTTATGGACGGCCAAAAGACACACTATACGGCGCAGGGCGTTACGCGGCATCGCACCGCAGTGATTTAATCGCGTTGGGTGGCACACCAGTGGAGATGCGTTGCAAAGAAAGCTAGCTACACTTGAGCTGACGATGTGGCCTGCGTCTCATGTGCACCTGGTACACAGTATGCTCTTGGGGCTCAGCTTAGGCCCACCCAGCAGCGCCGTTACCTCATCGTGTTACTCGGTAGGGGTTATCTCTCGCTTACAGCTGTGGTACAAACTTCAATTCATAGTCGGTGGAAGGTAAGTGCGATCGCTTCTTTGTAAGGAGACGTCAGAGAAGGAGAGTGAGCGTTCCTCTCATCCCATTTGCCTCGGAAGCTAAAATGACAAGAGCAATATAATTGGCTTAACAAACATTCTCGTAACCATACAATCATTTGATGCCCACTTAATACATTCTCGTATTATGGTTTTACAGATAGCACTGAAGGCGTTAGTAGATCGTGCTAAAAGCCAATACCAAACTTTTTGTGGCGCTACTATCATAGGTCCAAATAAGCTGCTTTCTGCTGCCCACTGCTTCGAAGAAGATGCAATGAGTGACTGCTATAAGATTCTATATCCCGGGTAGGAATGCTAAATTAAATTTCCAAAACGATTTTCTTTACGAAACTGCGATTAAAAATTTTATAAAAGAAGAAGAAAAATAAATCAAATAATCAATAATAATAATCTCCGGTTGTTTGGTCAGGTTTTTTTCTATCTAAGTCAGGTTTGTCTTAATAAGTGTGTATCTGATGGTGCACGTAGGTTCACATTATTCCAGTGTGCGTAAGGTCAGAGCACATGAATGTACAGGGTATCCAGTACAGAATGGATAACCTTGAAATAACATATAATAGACCTTATGGCCGTTCTAAAAAAACTACAAAAAATATATCCCAAGTACTACCAAAGATATTTAAAACTTACTTTTTTTACCTTATTTCACATTCTTCTTCACCACCACCACAAATGAATGGATTCCGTCGGTTATTAATTGTTGTTCTAGTATTGTACGTTGACTATGCCGATAGAGAAAATTGCAGTTTGAAAAAAAGTGTGTTTGACAGCTCCGACGCATGACTGGAGTTTACTCCTAACATTTTTATGTCTAATTAGATTTCAGTAAGAAATTGTTATTATGTTGTGATCTCAGGTAGATTCATATTACATTCTTATTAGGTTCATGTTAAATACTTTTTTTGATCAATTAACAGTGTTAAAAGTTAATTTAGAAAGAAATTTTAGCAAATTGAAATTGTCATAATTACGGAACTTGAAAACTCACTTTTTGTTTGTAAAGATATTTCTTTAATTTTGGTCTTAAATGAAAGGTCTAAACTTCAAACCGTTTGTCACGTTTAGTTCATGAAAATCGTCTCGTAGAACAAAAAGATACGGTCATTCATAGGAACGTAACGCCTCATTTTTAGTTAACGCTCGATTTTACTCCTCATAAAATTTTTATACCGCGGGCTAAATATGAAAATCATTTCTTAAGGAGTAAACTGCCGGGGGTTCGAAGAAAACCGATAGGGAAATCGTGGCCCCCGGCAACAGGGCAACCGAAGGAACACGGGTGGGTTTTAGTCAGTAAGAGTCTGACACGCCCTCCCGCTCCACCCAGAGCGGGAGAAGTTATTTGATAATTTCCCAACCAAAAAAAAAAAAAAAGGAGTAAACACCAAAAAAAAAATCGTATGTTAGATACTACTTGGGATAAAATGTATAACCGTCATAATGTCTGTTATATGCTATTTCAAGGTTATCCATTCTTTACCGGACACTCTGTATGACTCTTTATTCATGTATTCTGCTAAAATATCGGCCGAGCCTCCTTCACACACAAACATTGTTCACGTACTTTTTCTATGTCACAAAGGCGTCTGTGATATAGAAAAGTGCTTATGTATATTCGTGTTGATTCAACAGATAAATATTTTTAAATATAGAGAATCCAGCAAAGAAAACCTTCGCTACAAGTTCGCGGTTGCTGGTAATCTATATAACACTGCAATATATAGAAAGGATTACCCTGATGGACAGTGGAGGAAAATGAAAAGTGTCAAATACCCGAAAAAATACAAATTCCCTAAAGAAGATATAGCAGTCATTGTAAGTATCACACATCACGAACTACATTAGGAATAACAGCATCCTTATAACACCACCAAGAAAGTACCAGTCGAAAAAAAAAACATTTGTCAATTTGAGTTTGTAAATTTCGGGTTCCGTAGCCATATGGCAAAAACGGAACCCTTATAATTTCGTCGTGACAGTCTGACCGTCTCTGTCGAAAAAAAACAATAAAGTAGTTGGATCCCATAATTAAAAAAGTTAGTTCAAAAACTAAAACCCGACTACTGAAAAATCACGGTCTAATAAAAACTTTTTACAAAAAAAAAAACAACCGCCTTAAAAAAAAAAACACTACAAAGTGAAAAATAACTTTAATTTCGGAAGTCGATGTCTTTGGTTTTGAATTTTCGTTCTTTGTCACCGACTTCCGAAATTAAAGTAATTTTTCACTTTGTAGTGTTTTTTTTTGAAAGCGGTTGTTTTTTTTTTGTAAAAAGTTTTTATTTTTCACTTTTTAGTTGTGGTACCTACCACACACAAATTCGAATACCACTTCCTGCTATGTAAATAACAGTGACAAGAAGTTATCATTATCATCTACATACTAAGTGGGAAAAAAAAACGTATAATTGAAGCTAACTCAAAAACTACCCAAGCAAAGTTAATAAAATTTATATGGGACCAATTTGGGAGCATACTCTTTTAAACAAAAAAAGAATTTTCAAAATCGGTCCTCAAATGACGGAGAAATCGGTGGACAAAAAAAAAAAAAAAAAAACAAACATACGCGTCGAACATATAACCTCCTCCTTTTTGGAAGTCGGTTAAAAAACAGACGAATTGAGAAACTCCTCCTTTTGGAAGTCGGTTAAAAAGTATGAAACATGGCTTTACCTTGACCATTTTTGTACGTATGTCTTGATTTCTGTTTGAAATATTTTCTTGTTTCATAATTTTTAGAGCGTCATTTTTCAGCAGTCGGGTTTTATTAATTGTGCACAAAATTAACTCTCTAGATCAGCGGTTCCTAAACTTTTAAGGATACGGAACAATAGACAAATCCATTTCATTTTATGGAACCCTACATTGACCGATAACAAATAATAAGGAATAAACTTGTCGTGCAATAAATTTGTACTACCATAAATTGACATATGTAAAACTAATTCTTTACGAGACGTTTCACAGCAGTTTTTAGGGTTCCGTACTAAACAAGGAACCCTTATAGTTTCGTCATGTCCGTCTGTCTGTCTGTCTGTCTGTCCGTCTGTTTGTCTGTCTGTCTGTCTGTCCGCGGCTTAGCTCAAAGACGCTTAGTACTAGAAAGCTGTAATTTGGCATGGGTATACATATTAATCACAACGACAAAGTGGTAAAATAAAATCAGGAAAAATATTTTTTTTTCAGGTACCTCCCCTAGACGTAAAGTGAGGATGATTTTTTTTTCTCTCAATAATCCCATAGTGTGGGTTTTGTTGGAAAGGTCGTTTAAAAATATTGTGAGTTTGTGAAGGCCATTTTTGGATTTAGGGATCCGTTTCCGAAATATTAAGCTTTAAAGTGCTAATTTTTATTAGAGTCAGGTGTGTCCCCCTGCAAGTTTAATGGTTGGTTTTGGGTATGTGAAAAAATTCACGGCAGTAGCAAGTAGCATATATAACGAAATTAAAAGGGAAACTATCACAGCTAAGTAGACTCTACAAGTTAACGAGTAATAATCGACCAACTTAACTTTGCAGTTGCAGAAACATGCTATCCCATACATTCCGTATGGGAGAACATCTTTTTCAACTACAAAGTTAAGTTTGTTCTTGGGATAAATTCATCCCAACTACGGAACCCTTCACTGTACGTGGTCCGACACGCACTTGGCCGGTTTTTTTATGCTCTTTTTAGCGCAATGGACTTTTTACACAGTATTTCTAATAACCAAAAATCCCCTATTTCCCTGATGAGAATTTTTCAATTGGATTTTTTTCGCAGAATATTTCTTTTTCCTAAAGAATTAAACTTTTTCACTGTTTTATTAATAAGCTTCTGCCCGCGACTTTGTTCGCGTGGAAGTTTTAAGACACCATAATATACTAAAACACCTTGGTTCAGCCAAGGTGTAAACAAGAAGTACATTCGACTTATAAGAAACATTTACAAGAATATGACAGCTAAAATTGGAACTGAAAGACTAGGAGACAACATTGATATAAAGAGAGGTGTGAGACAAGGAGACCCATTGTCGCCAAAACTTTTTTCTGCAACCTTAGAAGAAATTTTTAAAAACCTGGATTGGACTGAGTATGGTATTAAAATAAATGGGGCATCTTTCAACCATTTGAGATTCGCTGACGATCTCATAATCATAACAGACAACCCAAATCACCTGCAAGTAATGTTAGAACAATTAGGAACGGAAAGTGGCAAAGTAGGACTACAGATGAATATCTCGAAACTAAACTTATGACCAACCACATAGAAACGCTCATCAAATTCAATAATGCTATAATTGAATATGTAAAAGAATACGTTTACCTGGGCCAAATCATTTCCCCTGCACAACTCACATCTAAAGACATAAAAAAGAAGTTACTAAAAACCCATTAATACCACTCAGACTAAAATGTCACAATTTAACTCCCTGGCCCCTTACAAAAGAAAACATATAAAGATTGGAAACATGTCAACACAACATAGAAAGGAGCATGCTAAATATAAATAAAAAAGACGAAAGTAAATCTCAATCTCATAAGAAGAAAAACAAACGTAGCAGACGTGACTTACACAATAAAAAAACTAAAATGGAAGTGGGCAGGTCAGTGCATCAGGGATAGAAACAGAAAATGGGCCAGAGAAGTAACAGAATTGTATTCCAGAGAAGGAAAGAGGAAAAGAGGAAGACCATTTCAAAGATGGGAAGACGATTTGAGAACTACTGCGGGAGCATGGAGGAGAAAAACTCACGTTATCGTGAGTTATGGAAAAGCTTGGGGGAGGCCTATGCTAAAGAGCAAAGCAGTCTGGAGAATTCTGATGTCTAACTAAACCTTTAATTTATATAAACTGTAAAACTAGTTTTTTAAGATTTCTAATAAAGGCTATTTGAATTGAATATACTAAAATAACTGCCACATTTTCCACCTGCGCTATTACTTAATTTTCGCTTAGTGTTCTTTTTGTTTATTTTTCATCTTTTTGCTCGGCTCTAGCGTGATGTAAAATAGCCTATAACTTTTCTCAAGAATTGGGCTATCTAATGTAAAAAGTATTTTTCAAATCCGACTAATAGTTCCAGAGACTAGGCGTTCAAATAAACAAATAAAAAAACTCTTTAGCAATATTATTTATTTATTTATTTATTTATATATACTTTATTGTACACCACAAAAATACACAACAAAAAAAAATCAAACTACAAAATATACAATGGGCGGCCTTATCGCTTTCCGCGATCTCTTTCAGGCAACCTTGGAATGGACAGCGATTTGCCTGGACATAAAATGGGGCCGTCGTTGGTGCAAATAATAAATATACAACATACTAGAATAGATACACAGATATATACATATCCTAAATAATAGATACATAAATACATACATACTTACTAAATATATAAGCAACAAAAATAAATGAAGACTGTAGACAATTACAGTTACGAGAACAAGATCACAATGACAAGTAATGTTCCTTCACGAGCCTCTTAAATATAGGTAACGATTGCGCACGTTTTATTTGAACTGGCAATGCTTTCCACAAACGAGCGGCCTGGACAGTAAAAGACTTGTCGAGGAAAGTTCTGTTGTGGAATGCATAGGCATTTTAAGCTTAAGTTATCTGATGACCTTAAAAATTTCGTGTGGGAGTCGCAAAGAAACTGGAAACGTTTCGTGAGATAAAGAGCGGTGCAAGGGAAAAAAAGCAAAATAATACAAAAGGGAAAGAATATAAACACAGTGCCACAGTGTCCTTCTTTCGAACTGAGTCCTGTATGTGAAGGTGAGGTCAAAAAATCAATTTGTGCTATCTCCTCATCTGCAGTTGGTAATGACAATCTTTGCTCTAGAATGATTTCTCCTATCCTCCCCACATTACTTCCTATCTTGACTCACATTTTTAATTTCTCCTTGTTTTCTGGTACTGTGTCCGAGGCCTGGAAACAAGCCCATATCATCCCCTTACCCAAAATTACTAACCCGGTCTCACCGTCCGATTTCCGACCCATTTCTATCCTCCCTTATCTCTCTAAAGTTCTTGAGCATATTGTTCATCAGCAACTTTCTGCCTTTCTATCTTCGAATGACCTTCTTAGTCCTTTTCAATCTGGTTTTCGACCTGGTCATAGCACAGTTACAGCTCTTTTGAAGTTTTCTGATGAAATCCGCTGGGCTATGGACCACAAATCTCTCACCTTGCTTGTTCTGCTGGATTTTAGCAGTGCCTTTAACTCTGTCGATTTCGACATCCTTCTAGGAATCCTTAAATCTTTCAATTTTTCTTCTTGTACTCTTAGTTGGTTCGACTCCTATCTTAAAGGCCGCTCGCAGCGAGTTCGTCTCGAAGAGTCTTCTTCTGACTGGTGTTCTCTTATCGCAGGTGTGCCTCAGGGTGGCGTTCTCTCTCCTCTTCTCTTTTCTGTTTTCATTAACCTTGTCACCAGAGTCATTTCTTCCCACTTCCATCTCTATGCCGACGATCTACAGCTTTACACGCACTTTTTAAGACAAGATGCGGAAGCAGCGGTGTCTGCCATGAACAGTGACCTGGATTTGATTAGCGAATGGTCGCGGTCCTTCGGACTGCAAATCAACCCTAAGAAATCCCAGGCCATCATTATTGGCGGTATATGCGGAATAAGCTCGATGTTGCGTCGCTGTCTCCACTCTGTTTGAATGGAGTTCAGATTGAATACGCAAATACTGTTAAAAATTTGGGGGTGACCATGGACTCCTACCTATCGTGGACTGCCCATGTTGGTCAAGTCAGTCGTAAAGTGCACTACACGTTCCACTCGCTGAAATGCCTCCAGAGCTTCTTGCCTTTGAGTACCAAAATCTCCCTTGCTCAAACTCTCATACAGCCCATCATAGACTACGCTGATGCCTTTTTTTTTTTTTTTTGGGTGGGAAATTATTTCCTTCGGTTGCCCTGTTGCCGGGGGCCACGATTTTTCCCTATCGGTTTTCTTCGAACCCCCGGCAGGCATTGGCCCTAACGGACCCCGTCAATTCTGCTGACATCTCTTTGAGGCGCGCGTGGAACACAACGCGCCGTCGACCCGGGCTTGGTCCTTATCGGACGGCGAGCTACCCATTGCTCACCGTCCGCAAGTCCGCGCCTACGGTGGCCGGAAATCGGCTCGCGATTCCCGCCCCGGGCGTCTCCTCCTGCGGCGGTTAGGGGCGTGAGGGCGCGAAATTTGCCTCTCCCTCACGCGTTCCGCCTCCTCCTTCGCGAGCATTACCGCTTCGCAGAAGGAGGTGACGGCCTGCCATTTCCTCTCGCTCCGTACCATGGCCTGAACCAGGGCTGGACGCGAGAGATCACCGCCACCGATCGCCTCTACGAGGACACGGCTTTGCTCCGCCCAAGCCGGGCAGACCTCCACCGTATGCTCCACCGTGTCCTCAGGCCGATCCACACAATGGTGACACCCGGGTGTTTCCTCCCGCCTTATCCTAAACAGGAACCTCCCGAAGCAGCCGTGTCCGGTGAGGACCTGCGTTAGGCGGAAGGTGAGGACGCCGTGGCGTCTCTCAAGCCACTCCTCAAAGAGGGGTCTTATCGCCGCAATTGTGGCGTGCCCAGCACGGGGTTGCGACAATCGCACTCTCCATGACGCCATGAGATCTCGCCGGAGCTCTGTCCGTTGTGCCGCGATTTCTTGCGGCATCGGAGTTAAGCCCCGGCGTTTCGCCTCCTCGTGCCACTCCCAGATGTGCGCGAGGACCTTTGCCTCCAGATCCCATGGCGGTAATCCGGCAAGGAGGCTCGCCGCCTCGCAGGAGACCGTGCGGTATCCTCGGGCCAGCCGAATGGCCATGACCCTCTGGGACGCGTTCAACCGGCGGGCTGGCCGCAGCCTCAATGAACGCGCCCACACCGGCACCCCGTAGAGGGCCATGGACCGCACGATCCCCGCGTAGAGCCTCCGGCAGGAGGCGTTTGGATCCCCTAGATTGGGCAGGAGCCGCTTCAAGGCAGCCCCGGCCCGCTCCAGTCTGGGAGCCAAACGTCGGAAATGTTCGACGAAATTCCACCGGCTGTCGAGGACGAGTCCCAGATACTTCATCGTCGACTCGACACCGATGGGAACCCCTCCCGCCATTATCTGGGAGCCCGACGGTGGCGCATTCCGAGGACCATAAAAACCCATGGCCTCAGACTTGTGCAGGGCCACCTCGAGTCCCAGCTGCCGGATCCTGTCAACGATTGTCGCAACCCCGCGTGTCGCTAGATCGGCCGCCGCCTGGTACGACCTCCCCTGCGCCAGGACTAGCGTGTCGTCAGCGTAACAAACGACGCTGACGCCGCTAGGGAGGTCGGCGCGCAGCACCCAGTCGTATCCGATGTCCCACAGATGCGGCCCCAGGACCGAACCCTGTGGGACACCGCACGACATCTCTTGCCGGTTCCACTCTCCTTGGTGACCGGGGTAGATAACGGCCCTTAGCCTTAGGTCTCAATCTTATAGACCTAAGGTAACTATTTTAAGTCAAACCTAGTGGCATTATCTAACCCAATATTTTGATAATTATAAAAGTGATGTCAAATCGATTGAGTCGAACCAGATGTCAATATTAATAGGTAATTTGTTGTTAATTGAACTGTGGCCAAAGAGAGACCGGTTAATCAATTGTATTTTATTCCTATAGTTAACCATTACGTCACCGTCATCTAGGCAACAGAAAATTTATTAGACAATCATCCTACAATAGTCTTATATTCTATAGTCCTGTTATTTGGATGCCACCGAGGAGCTTTTAAATAAACTTGAACGTTTGCAAAACATCTGTATTCGTTTCGTTTTTAACCTTAAAAAGTATGATCACGTTTCTAACTTTCGCAAGATACTCAAGTGGCTCCCTATTCGTCTTCGCAGGAACTCTCGGATATTGTGTCTGCTATTTAACATCCTTCACAACCCTAAAACGCCATCCTATCTGCGGGAACGCTTTTCCTACGCCCGTCCCTCTGATGCACCTTGCAGGTCGCATCTTAGAAATCTCCTTAAATCCCCTCCCCACTCAACCGACTTCTACTCCTACTCCTTCAGTGTGCACGCGGTTCGGTTGTGGAATTCACTTCCGCCTGACATTAGGGACTGCCAAACTGTTGCGGTTTTTAAAAGAAGAGTGAAAGAACACTATCTTTCCATTTCGTCATAGTTGCATAATTATGTATTTATTATTTTATAAAGTAGTTTTATCTATTTTAGTGAAATGTATTTAAGAAGTATGTATATTCTCATGTTGTATGTTTATATTTAAATTAGTGTATAGTTAAGTTTTTTTATTTTATGTATTCTGTTTTCTCTTCTACTCTTACACACGCTGTCTACATCTCTTTAACTACTTTCCTATCGCAGGTATGCTGGAAGAGATTTCTATAGAAATAAGCATCACCTTTGTACGTATTTTTCTGTTCCTTTCTTCTTATCTGTTTATATGTATGTACATAAATTGTTAAATAAATAAATAAAATAAAAACATTCCGCCGAAGGCGAATTGGTAACCACTTGAGCTTCACACGAAATTCGGAATATGAACCTTATACAAACATTTTGAAGCCGCCCAAGTTCATCGAGTTGGTCTTGGGTAAGGTCAAGATAGCCGGCATCAGCATAGTCAAGGATGGGAAGAAGTAGCGATTGTGCAAGCGCAACCTTGGTGGCAGTCGGTAAAAAATTACGTAATCTCCTCAAAGATGCAGCGGATGCAAATAGTTTGCGGCTAACTTCCTGTAGCTGGGCAGTCCATGAAAAGTTTTTATCAATGAAGTTCCCCAAGTTTTTAACTTTCTGACTGAACGGAATAACTGAATCGTCAAAAGAAACTTGGGGAAGAGTCGTCCAGTCGATCCTTGAGACCGTCCTAGAACTGCCTATCACTACAACCTGCGTCTTTATGGGGTTGAACGTAAGTCTATATCTCTTACTCCAGTCGCATATACGGGCCAGATCACGATTAATCGTTGAGATAGCCTCGGATAGATTTCCAAGAGGAGCTCGCGAGTAAATTTGTAAATCATCTGCATAAAGATACAATACAATACAATACAAATACAAAATAGTTTATTGTGCCAAATAGAAAATTACATTACATTTTAACAAGATGGTAGAAAGAAATTAGTTCATCGGAGATTGAGTTAATAAAAACTGCAAAAAGTAAAGGAGATAGAACGCCACCCTGAGGTACACCGGCAGAAGTATTAGTCCATGAAGACAGGGTCTCTCCAATGCAAATACGTTGCCGGTGGCCGAACAAGTAAGTACGAAACCAGTCAATTACCGATGGAGATATGTTAAGAGAGCATAAAATACCAAGCAAAATATCAAAATCAACGGTATTAAAACCATTACTAAAATCTAGCAAAGATAAGTCCCTTAGATTACCGTTTTCCATGGCTGACCTTATATCATCCGTAACGTGCAGAAGCGCTGTGGTGGTGCTATGACCAGGACGGAAGCCAGACTGGAAGGGGTTGAGGAGATTATTTTTAGAGAGGAAAGTACTTATTTGATCGTGAATTAATCGTTCAAGGACTTTGGATAGGAATGGTAGGACGGATATTGGACGGTATTCAGAAAAGGATGAGGAATTAGACTTTTTAGGTAAAGGAATTATTTGAGCATCTTTCCATGAGCATGCAAATACACCACTAGATGCAGAAAAATTGAGGATGTGACAAATAACGGGAAGGATAAAATCCAGCACAGGTACTAACATATTACGGCTGCTACAGTCACTTCCTACTGCATTGGAAGTAATCGATAGTATGCTTTTCTTAACATCACATGCGGAGAACTGACTAAAAACAAATGGAATAACTGGGAGTCGGAAGTAAAGAAAGATAATTCAGTGTATTTAATTTTATTGTCCTATTAAAATTGGACGAGGCAGTAAAATGAGCATTCATTGCTTCAATGTCTATGTCTTTTGGAATTGTGTCTTTTCGTGTTTTACCGACTCCCAATGATCTAAAAAATTTTCAAACTTTGGATGCGTCCCCATTTTGGACAGAAGTATGAATGTGGTGGCGATTAGCATTCCTACACACCTTATTACAGTGATTACGTATGGAGAAATATCTTTCTCTGTTAGCGTCATTAGCCCTACGCTTAAATTTAGACTTTGCCGTAACTTTTTTCTGCGTAAGCGTTTTAATCTCATTGTGAGTCACGGCGCTGGCAAATGTCTAACCTATTAGTATTATAGTATGATTAATTTAATTAACACGACATATGTATTTTCTGACTGAACGGGTGCTGCTTCTGGTGACTGGTCGTTTTGCTGATCATGGTTTTGTTATTGTAACTAGTAATTAACTGTTTATTTATTTTATCTCGATGGTCCTAGTTTATCATTTATAACTTCCAATTACAGCTTTAAATAGCTTTATGTAAGCAGGCACGACCTTTATGCCTGGAGGCTTTTATTTAGATATTTAGTTCTGTTTACGTGTAGTTTTTATTTTTTATTTCTGCTTGAGAATAGTTCTCGATGTTTTTGGTTGGTATATTGGCGTGTGCTAGCTGACATATGGCCAATAATTTATCATTTATATTATGTTTTGTGTTGCGTAATGTGAATATTTTTTTTTCTATCTTGAACACACAGCTGTGTTGCTGGGGAGTTTGTTGCGCCACTTCTTCTTCCCAGCGAAAGGCACTAGGAAGTGGTGAAGGGTTTTGGGGGATTGTCTTATGTAATTTTGACGTTCGAAAAGTGCTGATTCTCAGCCTAGTTTGAATAAATAACTTTTAAATTTGAATTGATTATTTTAAATTTTGGATTCGCGGAACTCTTGTGACTTTTCTTCGAAACTCTTAGGTTCCGCGGAACCCACTTTAGGAATCGCTGCTCTAGAGTTTAGGCAAATTCATTGCACTGCTATATGTCTGTGTGCACAATTCACGCACACACGGTTCAAGATCGAGCGTAGTGATCGCTTAAACAATTTTGAGACTTTAGTTGATATTATTTAAGTTATATAGAAAACTCCAAAAAATTACAAAAAAATATATAACGCGAACACTACCAAAAATCGTGGCACATACACCGGGTATTTTCGGATACACCTGGTCATGAGAAATATTTTTTTTTACTACGTCAGTATTTGGACCACAGTCAGTACGGTTTTAGAAATAAAATCTAGAATGTTTTTGCATATCAGTTTAGTATATTTATTATAATCACTGGTGCGAAAAGTGGCGACTGGTGACTTTCTAATCATAAAAACAACCAACGCACGAAGTTAAAATATTACTTGGTAGGTTTGGTATTTTGCTTAATTAACTATATTTAATTTTCAGATAACAGATGGTAGTTTCAATTATAATTCACATGTTGACGCTATTCCTATGGCAACTCAAGGTAAAGAATATGTTGGAGATTGTTTGGTCTCGGGCTATGGAAGAATAGGGGAAGGACCAAGAGTAAGACCTATTTAATTTTACGTTGATAAATTAATACAGCCGGGTAACACAGAATTACTAAAGTAAAAAAACGGGTACACTACATAAATAAAAAAAACTTTATTCCGTCAGTCACAAATACGAATTTCAAAATACCGATTTTCATAATTCCGAATGGTTCAAAATCTAAATATATAAAAGCGAAAGGTCACTCACTCACTCATTCATCACGAAATCTCGAAAACCGCTTGATGTATGAAGATGAAACTTGGTAGGGAGGTAATTTATAGTTAGTAGACGTCCGCTAAGAACGGATTTTTGGAAATTCGACCTTTAAGAGGGTGAAAAGGGGGGATATTGTTTGTATGAAAAATCTTATTCCTTGAGTTAATAAACTTGAAACTTGGCACGAATACTTATCTATGTAAATTATAAAGTTTGCCATTTTTAGTTTTTCTAAAATACCCCCTAAAGGAGGATTGGGGGGTGTCAAAGTTTGTATGGAAGAATTTTAACGAGCGGTCTGATTAACTCGAAACTCAGTATTTATAATTAAAACTGAAAATAAATAAAAACGATAATCAGGGTTTTTTGAAAATCTACCCCTAACGGGGTGAAACGGGGTATTAATTTTTACAGTGGAGGGTTTTACTGTGTGGCTTAATTAACTTGAAAATTGGTATAAATAATCTATAAGTCAAATAATCGTAACTTCACAATAGATTTTTCAAAAACTATTATCACGCTATTTGCTATGGGGGATGAGCAATATAGCATTATGTTTGTATTCTTTTAGAGTTTACCGCAAATTGTAAAAAGGCTAGCCAAAAGGTTAGAATATTGCAGATAGTTACGGATTAAACCTTTTAAAAAATTATCATCACGCTATACCTTTATGGAACTAAGCAGTCAATCATAGCATATACAGGATGGATTTTGAGATGGAGCAATAAGGTACCTTAACCGTTGTCGCTACAAGAAAACAGTCTTAGTCTCCTAAGACTGTTTTCTTGTAGCGACAACGTCCTTAACTTTTTGAAACATTTTGATCTGCATTCACAGATTTTGAAAAAAATTGTACAGTCAGCAAGAAAATGGCCAATTTTCACAAATCTTTTTTGATGCCGGTCTATCCTATTTCTTATTTATTACTAGAACCAAAAAACTATATTGGGCCAACTGAGGTTTGTTACTCCAAGACACGGCCTATGAGTTTTTAACCCCAGATTGCAGAAAAAACTTAACTTTGCCGTTCATTATAGAACTATAAATTACCAATTTTCGGATTTTCCTCTTTACTTGACCTTACTTCTCGACAAACTTCATGCTGCTGGACCAACGGGAAGTACCAAATAGACTGGTTTATTTGCGAGTGTCAAAACATGCGGCACAAATGGCCGTATTTTTTATTTCGTTAACTTTTTTTTTGGTTGGGAAATTATCAAATAACTTCTCCCGCTCTGGGTGGAGCGGGAAGGCGTGTCAGACTCTTACTGACTAAAACCCACCCGTGTTCTTTCAGTTGCCTATATTGCCTGGGGCCACGGTAACCCTTTCGGACAATAACCGCAACCCGCAACCGGCAGGCATCGGCCCTATCGGACCCCGTCAGTTCCGCTGACATCTCTTTGAGGCGCGCGTGGAACACAACCCGCCGTCGACCCGGGCCTGGTCCTTATCGGATGGTGAGTTACCCATTGCTCACCGTCCGCAAGCCCGCGCCTACGGCGGCCGGGAATCGGCCTACGATTCCCGATGCCCAGGGTGTCTCCTTCTGGTACTATGCTATTATGATGCCTCCTCTTTCGTGAGCATTACTGCTTCGCAGAAGGAGGTGATGGCCTCCCATGCCGTCTCGCTCTCTACCATAGTCTGGACCAGGGCCGGACGCGAGAGATCACCACCGCCGACCGCCTCCACGAGGACACGGCTGCTCTGCCCAAGCCGGGCAGACCTAAACCGTATGCTGCGCCCGGGTGTCACCATTGTTTTCTCCCGCCTTATCCTGAACAGGAACCCGAAACAACCGTGTCCGGTGAGAACCTGCGTCAGGTGGAAGGTGAGGACGCCGTGGCGCCTCTCTACCACTCCTTAATGAGGGAACTTATCGCCACAGTTGTGGCGTGCCCATTATTGCGTTGACTTGGAAGTTTGATTTTCGTTACACTTCCAAGAGACCGTAGATCTAAGTTTTTAATATCTATTGATATAAATTGATGCCTCCACGCGTTCCTGAGAAAAGGGTCTTGACAGACAATGAAGTCATCCTTTAAGGGTTTTAATGTTTAAATTTTTAGGTACGGAACCCTAAAACAGATTTAATATCAGCCTGTTACCTTTTCATGGCGTAACGACTGAACGGATTTCTAGATGAAAGGCATAGGATAGGCCATGACCTGGGTTAGGACATAGGATACTCTGAATCCCGGTAGCACGTTCCAGTGGGATATTTTCCGACATCCACGCGGGCGAAGCCGCGGGCAAAAGCTAGTTCCTAATATAACAACTCCGATTTATCATTTATCCTATTTTATTATTCCAAATTTTCAATATTCCTATCGTTTATAATTACTATTCTCAAAATACCGAGTTTCAATAGATCAAATAACAAAAAGTCCGACTTAATGATAATTCGAAACATCAAAAATACGAATTCCGATTATTAAAGTACAGATTAATTAGAATTCCGAAATAAAAAATATATTTTCTTTCGCTGGTCACAGTTCTAACCTAACCTAACCCAAATGTTTCACCAACAATTGAGGGGATCTGGCGCTCGGCAGCCGCTGCCGTGGCACATGTTTATCATTTTACCAAATCCAACTGATACAATACATAAATAGTAAAGATGCAAAAGCAATATGGCTTTTGTCACGGCTCCGGCGCTGCATGTATTATCACTCAATAAAACAGTTGATTGAGAACATGTGGTTATTATTTCTCACTAAGAAGCATGCAAACAAGCATACACCATGCATGCAGCATGCAAGCGAGCATGCAACATGCAGCAGGCATGGTTTCTGTCACTGCTCCGGCGCTGCGGGGCTCTGGCGGTCCCACGCGATCTTATCGTCGCAGATGGTTTAACGCTCACCACCGTAGTTTCGTCTCAGCCGCGGTGGCGAGCGTTACAACCACCTGCTCCTCAACTTGCGGGCCGCCTCGCCCCTCCGCGCCTACGCGATTCTAAATTACACTCTAGGGGTAGGGCAGACAAGACTGCGTGGAGTCGGATTTACAGCGATTTGTTTCTGTCACTAAAAAACCAAATTTTTGGAAAATGTTGTAGGACTAACAACTTTATTATAAATTAACAGCCGAAACACATTATTTTACACGGACACATTATTTAATACAATACTTAGGACATATGACTTTATTTCATGAAAAATTTGGAGATTCAATTATTATAGTCCTCGATATCAAGACAGAATAGTTCTAATTTATATAAAAGAAAATTTCTAATATTTGAACATTATGGTTATTAAAGTCGTGTTATGGATATTCATTTTCGGACAAACAATTTTAGAAGAAGAAGGGAGTGCCGTAACTAAATATTATAATGATTGAATCAGAAACAGAATCCTAATTTTAGCAGTTTATTCGAAGTATTGAAAATCGGAATGTCGTTTTTCGGACGGAGAACCCATCGAGCATTTGATTCTTCGAACGTATGACTTTCGGAAAACAAATAAATCGCATTTACGACTTTCGGGGAAATAACTTTCGCGATTTTTAATAATAAACATTATAATTCTTAGGTATTATGAAATTCGGATTTGCAAAAAATCTAAATTCGGAATAAAATATTTCGGAGTATTTGGGTGTTCCCCATAAAAACATGACATGGCACTACGATATAGAATATATATAGCAATTGTGTAAGAACTAAAAATAGGTTAGTAGTACCTTCAAAATATAAATATTTCAGCCAAATATTTTTTTCCTTTTTTACGGTTCCGTATGTCCGAATGTCACTCGTTTGTCTGTCTGTCTGTTGGTCTGGCTGGCTGTATGTCTGTCTGTTTGTCCGACTGTAACAGCCAATTTGCTCTGAATCTAATAGATCGATTAAGTTAAAATTTGGTACACATATCAATTTCTGTGACCCAAACACGGATGTGTTACGAAAATAAATGAATTTTGAATATGGGGGTCACTTTTGGGAGAAAATAAGAAAATTAAAAAAAAAAATCTGCACACAAACTTCATTTAATACTTCTATCGGAATATTATAACATTCGGTACTTAGTCTTAATTAACAAGGTTTTTAAATAAAAAATAACAATATTCAAAGTAGACAAAAAATATTCGGGTATTTTTAATTCAAATTCATAATATTTTATTTCACATAAACCTACATGGGCACTTATGAAACGTCAGAAGCTAGGTGCACGGTTCCAATTGGTCGTCTCCTATGGAGAACTCTTTTAAAAATAATTGGCTTTTACAATACTTTCAAATAACAGTGTTACTAGGTATGGGAGGACAGTGACTGTGTAGGTTAAAGTTTATTTTGGCAAGCGTAGTCAGCGTTAGTAGTAAGCGTAGTTTACTTAAAGCTTCGGCCAAACCAGGGGGCCAACCACCAGCTAGCTACAACGCGGCACGCGGGAGCGTTAACAATGCGAAACTAACGCGGGAATTATCGTGCACACCTGCGCGACTACAGCGCGAACAGCAAACTTAATTTTTTTTGTGAATAGTCACATCCGCACGTCTATAGCCATAGACTTCTTATAGGTTTTCCTGTAATCTATGAGTAGAGCCATATTATGTATATTTTTTCAATATTTTTGGTCCAGTATTTTCGGAGATAAGGGGGGAATGGTAAATAAATTTTCATTGAATTTGTTAAATATCTTTAAAAGTATTTATTTTAAAATTATATTTATAAAAAAAAAAATCTCGCAACAAGCCCTTTAATTTGATATGTCACATAATACTGTTAGCCAAACTTTTTTTTTCAATTTTCTTGTTTGCACCCCAAAAATGACCCCTATAATCAAAATTCATTTATTTACGTTACACGTCCGTGTTTGGGTCACAAATATACATGTGTGTACCAAATTTCAACTTAATCGGTCCATTAGATTCGGAGTAAATTGGCTGTGACAGACGGACAGACAGACAGACACACGAGTGATCCTGAACCCTTATAGGGTTCAATTTTTACCTTTTGAGGTCCGGAAGCCTAAAAATCGATAACAATATTCCAAAAAATGCTAAAACTATACCTAAAGGTTTGGGTTGCTAAAGTGGACTGGTTACCTAGAACTATGGAAGGACTATGGCCCCTGCCTGATCTATGTTTTATATGCACACGGATAAAATGGCAGGGGGTGACTTGCACACATAATAATGGGCCCCCGAAAACGGTCGCTAGCACACAGTGTCGTAGCGACAAGGGGGCAACACGTCCTGAGGTGCTTATGAGGAGTGGAGAGGTATTCCACGGCTATCAGGACAATCCCGGAAGTACGGTCAAGATCCCTACCAGCATCTTACTGGAATACTTCCTTCCTCCGAGCACGTTTGCTCTTGCGAATCTCCACTCAAGCCGGCCAATAAAGGCAAGAATGAGGTGGGAGCTCTGTTCCTCGTCAGTGTTCACTCCAGCCGGCCAATAAAGGCAAGCCAGAGGTGAGGAGCCGTATTAAATTAATTATTATTGACATTGAATTTTGACTTAACTATAATTTTTCTAATTGTGCTAATATAAAAGAAAATAATTAAGTAATATTAATGTTTGATGCATGCTAGTTTAGGATGATAAGTGCAGGCGAATGATAATTGCAATGCTTGTAACAGGCTGCTAAGTCATAAGTACTAACATAACATGACATCATCATTGTACACTTAGTTCGTAATAATAGTACATTACTGCCGCGGTCTATAATGACTACTTTGATGGTCGCGCTGATGATGGCCGACAGCGCAACGTAGCGCAGCTCCAGGCCGACACAGCGCGGTCAGCGTGCAGCACTTGATGGACGAGCTGAGATAAAGGCCGAGGCCGTAGGTCGAGGCCTTTACAGCGAGGACAGCAAGGGCTGCAATGATGGCCAAGCTGGAAGGCCTAGAGCGTAGCTAGGCTAGCTCGAGGCAATCATAGCGTGACCAGCGAAGCAGTCATAGTGGGCCAAGGCTTGTATAGTGCTTTACTCAAAAATGCAAGTACCTAATCTAAATAAAACCAGCAAGTAATTTCAATAAAATATATATTAATTAACTAGAAATTTAATTAAAATGACAATTATGAAAAGTACAGTTACTAAATTCAACACCGACTTTCCCGGTTTGATATTACTAATAGTTTGCGATAATTTTAATGCGGTGTTTGACTGCTGTATTATTTCTTCATTTATTACGCAAAAAAGTCACAAAATTAAAATAAAATTTTCGCTGAACCGCGCTTTTGTTACTTCTTTGTTTTTTTTTTTTTTTAACAATGGTTGTTGGAACTATACAGCCAAATATGGGATAAAATCTTTTTGTACCTATCTCTATAAATACAAACAGCTGTGTTTTAAATAAAATCTTTTTGCATTTGATTTTTTAAAACGTTGAAACGTCAAAATAGCGGCCGGCAATGCTTTGCCGGCCTGTTAGAACGACCAGCAAAACTTTGCCGGCCGCTCCTTGAAACAGAACGGCAAGGTCGACTTTGCTCAAACAAGGTTGTCAAAATAATGACCACATTACATGCATTTTTGAGTAAACGTTTTTGACTTTGACTTACCTATAAAAGGAAAGGGTGACTGACTGAATGACTCACTGATCTATCAACGCACAGCTCAAACCACTGAACGGATTGGGCTGAAATTTGACACACAGGTAGATAATATGACGTAGGCATCCACTAAGAAAGGGTTTTTGGAAAATCAACCTTTAAGGGGGTGAAAAGGGGGGATTTTGTTTGTATGAAAAATCTTATTCCTTGAGTTAATAAACTTGAAACTTGGCACGAATACTTATCTATGTAAATTATAAAGTTTTCCATTTTTAATTTTTCTAAACTACCCCCTATCGCCGCGCGATTCCAAAAGTGTAATAGTGTCGGTATTCGAGGTAATAATGGCAGCAGTGAAAGTCCACGGGGTCGTCCGCCGATATCGACACGAAAATCAATGTCGGCGACGATACCGTTTTTAGTGGTATGAGGAACAGGGTGTAAAGTTCACTCATCCACCATAGAAAAGGGAGGATCCTCCGACCAGACGGTTGTTGTGTCTGGCGGGCAACTGCCCAACGGTTAAAGTTAAGCGATCTTATGTCGATCGCACGGTAAACTCTAATTGCGCGATGCAGGATTTGTGTGACGTCATGTCTTTGATGCGTAGGTCGTATGTGGTGGTGTAACCGCTACATCACTCCCCTCCGGAGACCGGAGGTCGATAGTGGGCTGAATCTTGGGATGCTTCACAGTGCCAGCTGTGATTCCAGTGAGTCGGAACCGGGTGCCGCATAGTTCGCGGTGGGCCGGAACTTTCAGTGGTGGTTGCGGTGATTGTAGTGATTGTGGTGATTCCTCAGTGAGTCGGGGTGATTAAGGTGATTCCCCAGTGAGTCAGGGTGATTGAGGTGAATGCGTTGATTACCCAGTGAGTCGGGGTGATAAGGCTGAGGTGATGACCAGGAATGCGCTTTCGCTGCATGCTGGTGGTCAGGATAACCGTTGAAGGCGTGGGTGCTGGCTATGTGACTCGCCTCACGAAAGCTTGCGGAAGTGATGATGATGATGACGTCACGCCGAAGTATTTGCACGAAGGCTGCGTTGACGTTCATCACGTCGGGGTCACCAATTTAGTGGTATGAGGAACAGGGTGTAAAGTTCACTCATCCACCACAGAAAAGGGAGGATCCTCCGACCAGATGGGTGTTGTGTCTGGCGGGCAACTGCCCAATGGTTAAAGTCGGAATATTATGTCGATCGCACGGTAAACTATAATTGCGCGATGCAGGATTTGTTTGATGTCATGTCTTTGATGCGTAGTTCGTATAGAGAAAGAGCTCGCTAACATTTAATATTTTTTTGTAGGATACAAGTCCGATTCTTTTACTGGCGCATTTAACCATTACGTCAACTAACAGGTGCACTCAATTACACCGCCAGCCAATGGATAAATTTGTTTGTACTTCTCCCTTAAAAACGGACGTTGGCAAGGTTAGTAATTGTAGTAGCCCATATTCATATACAAAGAGATTTAAGATACTAGGTTTAGAAAGGCTATCAGAAGGAAGATCATAGAAAAACTGATCCCACGTTATAGTACCGACATCTTCTTCTATCGCTTCTATCGCAATCCTTACTATTCATACTAATACTATAAATTCGAAAGTAACTCTGTCTGTCTGTATGTTACCTTTTCACGCCTAAACCACTGAACGGATTTCAATAAAATTTGGCAAGGAGATAGATGGCATCCCTACAAAGGACATAGACTACTTTTTGTCTCAAAAATAACCCTAAGGGGGGGGGGGGATATAGGGGATGAAAGTTTGTATAGGAAACCTATCATTTCTTAAGTTGGGGCTGTGAAAATTTAAATTTATGCTTTTGGTAACAAATAAAGAATGAAATATTTCAGCGTTTTTCAAAAATCATCCCTCTTGAGGGTAAAATAGGGGATGATTTTAAAATTCACATGTAATATTGTATTTTTTTTGTGTATTCTTTTCAAGAGATTTAAGGGATTAGAAATATAGTCGTTGTAATATCTTGAATTAACATTAGTGTTTATTAAAATCGGCCCACTCGGTCAAAGTTATTATAATTTAAATTCTAACATGTACGCCCTGTATTAATGTATTCAATGGCGGCAAGAGTAGGTATTATTATACAATGGTGACAATAATAGTAAAACGAATAATTAGTATTTTAAGAAAGGCATTTAGAATCATATAAACCAGTTGTTTTTTTTTAAACCGGTCAAGTTTGGGTAGGACTTGCCCCCTGAGGGTTCCGTCTCAAAGCTGTGCTTGCTCGGCTGCCCGAATTTCCAAATCTGGATTGAAGGACAAACTTAACTTTTCAATTGAAAAAAAAAACTTTAAATAGAGTAATGAAATACAGACTAAATGTAACTTCAAGACACGGCCTATGAATGTTTGATCCCAGATTGCAACTTTGCCGTTCATTATATATATAACTTGGAAAATTGGTAACAATTTTCGGATTTTCCTTGACCTTAATTCTCGCGAAATTTCATGCTGCTGGGCCAACTGGAAGTACCAAATAGACTGATTTAATTGTGTCAAAATATGCGGCATAAATGGCCGTATTTTTTTATTGCATTGACTTTTTTTTTTGGGTTGGAAATTATCAATTAACTTCTCCCGCTCTGGGTGAAGCGGGAAGGGGTGTCAGAATTATACTGAATAAAACCCACCCGTGTTCCTTCAGTTGCCTGTGTGTTGCCAAGGGCCACGATAACCCTTTCGGACTTTCCCGCGACCTTGGCAGGCATCGGCCCTAGCGGACCCCGTTACTTGAAAACAATGCGCCGTCGAACCGGGCCTGGTTCTTATCGGACGGCGAGCTACCCATTGCTCACCGTCCGCAAGCCCGTGCCTACGGTGGCCGAGAATCGGCTTGGGATTCCCGACGCCCAGGGTGTCTCCTGCGGCGACTAGGGGCGTGAGGGCGTGAAATTTGCCTCTACCTTACATGTTTCGCTTCCTCCTTCGCGAGCATTAATGCTTTGCAGAAGGAGGTGACGGCTTCCCATGCCCTCTCGCTCCGTACCATGACCTGGACCAGAGCCAGACGCGAGAAATCACCGCCGCCGATCGCCTCCACGAGGACATGGCGGTGCCCCACCCAAGTCGGGCAGACCTCCACCGTATGCTCCACCGTATCCTCCGGGTGATCCACACAATGGTGACACCCAGGCGTTTCCTCCCGCCTTATCTGGAACAGGAACCTCCCGAAGCAATCGTGTCCGGTGAGAAACTGCGTCAGGCGGAGAGGATGCCGTGGCGCTTCTCTAGCCACTCCTCACAAAGGGGACTAATCGCCACAACTGTGGCGTGCCCATTATTGCGTTGACTTGGAAATTAGATTTTCGTTTCACTTCCAAGAAACCGTAGATCTAAGTTTTTGATATCTATTTCAACTTGATGCCTCCGCGCGTTGCTAAGAAAAAGGGTCTTGACAGACAACGAAGTCATCCTTTAAGGGTTTAAATGTTTCATTTTGAGGTACGGAACCCTAAAACAGATTTATTATTAGCTTCTTACTTTTTCATGCTGTAACGGCTGAACGGACTTAGATGAAAAGCATACGGATAGGCCATTACCTGGATTAGGACATAGGATACTCTGAATCCCGCTAGCACGTTCCTGTCAGATATTTTCCGACATCCGAGCGGGTGAAGCCGCGGGCAAAAGCTAGTATTATATAATAGCAAAGTTTGACACAGCAACAGCATACTTATTGCAACGAGAATAAAGATCACTGTGATTTTGACACTGATGCACAAAATCAGAGGTAAATAAAATATGTATCTGTAAAAGGACTGTCACTCGAAAAGCTGCCACGCTTAAATAGAATTGGGCTGGACACATCTGCCGCATGTCAAACGATCAATGGGCCAAACTTACGACCCAGTGGGTCCCGCTTAGTAGCAAACGACATCGCGGCAGGCCCAGACGGAGATGGCGGGATGAACTGGACACCTTTAAGAAAGATTGGTCCTTGGAAGCTCTGGACAGAGAGAGGTGGAAAGAGGGTAGGGAGGCCTTTACCCAGCAGTGGGACAATAATGGCTAAGAAAAAAAAAATAGGACTGGAGTGCTACAAGGATCTTATATAGCGCCTGAATGACATTGTGAGGGGGCGTTGTTGGCAAACAATTGTGAAATTGTATTGAAATACAAGATGGCGGTGTTAGTTCCGCTTTTGGCTACGAATCAAAAGATCCTTGTGCCGTGCGTTGTATTTAAACGGCGCGCGGCGACCTGTCGAGAGTTGTCACTTGTCGAAGCACTCGTGATAACGTCGTCAGACGACGACCTGCCGAAAAACTGTTAGCGTCTGGTGATAATCGGTAAGCTGCAGGCAACTTGGAACCGGTACCAAAAATATAGATTCTGTACCGGTAATTAGCGGTTCATGCCATTTCGGTACTTAGGTACCGGCTCCAGACGGGTATCGTTACTCCAAATAACAAGTACCGGTACCAAATTCAGGTACCCACCGCGTACCATGAAGTTATTCTTGTAATGTTAATTAAAAGAACTATCATTTTTACTTACTACTAGCTGCGCCCCGCGGTTTCACCCGCAGAAGTCTCGATCCCGTGGGAATATCGGGATAAAAAATATCTAATGTGTTATTCCAACTATGTGTGCCAAATTTCATCCAAATCCGTTCAGCCGTTTGAGCGTGAAGAAGAGACAAACATACACACTCACAAACTTTCGCCTTTATAATATTAGTGTTACTCTAACTTACGGAAATATTGGTATGGTACCGGTATCAATAGTACCGGTACTACGTCTGGTAGTGATATCACACCAAGGCCAGTGATACTGGTTCCCAAAAATACCGGTATGTCAAGCCCTTCCTGCAGGTAATAATCGGTGTAGAGTGTGAGCCAACCCCGCGTTCTAAGCAAAGCGACAGTCGTCATATTATGGTGTACACATGGCTACACATTAAGCTATACATTTCCAGTTTAAGCTGACCTCGCATTGTACGGAAATCCTATAAAATGCGAGATCAGCTTATACTGGAATTTTATAGCTTGATGTTTAGCCGTGTGTACAAACGCGACTTGATTGATTGCGCGAGTACATCATATTCATATAACCCCGCATCCAGACCAAAATAATCATTCGCGCGAATTTGCGATCGATGCGTCCATTTGTCACTTCTTGTTCAGAAAACCGGAAGGCTTTCTTTCGGCCTGAACACACTTTCAGATTCGCCAAATAAAAATAAAAAAGGATTGTGTGGTTTTATGAAACAACGGTAAAAGTGAAACTTTTAAGCGAACTATAGACGCCGCCATATTGGCCTTGGCTGCTCTGACGAGCGCCTTTCACTTTATCTCTACTCCGCGGCCGACCGTCACGCGACATGCAACACACAGACGAAAAAGTTTGAGACGATGTAATAAAAGTTTCACTTTAATAAACGTGGCGGTCCCGATGTCGCGCAACGATCGCTTCGATTAGGACGTAGCCTAAAAGAGCGCGATGATTGCGTACTCGCGATACTGTCGCTTTAGGTTAGAACCCAGCCTATGTCAGTGAGAACCTTAATTCTTAGTTTCAGCCTTTCCCACACTGACACATGAAGGCTTGTGCAGACAAACGCGACACGCGACGCGACACAAAGGCACCGCCCGTCGCGCGACGAGCGGTGCCTTTGTGTCGCGTTGCATGTCGCGCTGGTCTGCACAAGCCTTTAATCTGCCTGTATTTGTGTTTGCAGGGCGATTCCGGCGGGCCTCTAGTATGTGCGGGGACAAAAGATCCTAACGATAAAGGCAAGGGAGTGCTAGTTGGAGTTGTCAGCGGAACCATAAGTCGTCGGGGCTCATTCTTTACTAGGGTCTCAAGTTACCAGGCATTCATCGCCGAGGTAAACTCAGTTTCTATGACCATGTATAAATATAACATACAATCATGTACAGCTGTAACAGTGACTTTAATATACAAAACGTTTTTATCATTTTGATTTTTTTTATTTTCTTCTGTGTGTTACTCTTCTTTTTTTCGAAATACTCAAAATACAAAAACGATTTTCTTGTGTAATAATGTTTACAGCTATTTTTTAAGTGAAAACTTCTTGATTCGCGTCACCGACATGCTCGCACCGTCATGCTCGCACCGTCGCGTCGTGCAGTACAGGCCCCCATGCGCTTATTGAAGCGCATCTAGGCAGCAATGACGAATGAGCGGCAGGACGCCGTGAGCGTTGTCGAATCGGCGTACTGCACTGCCCCTCCGTCTCGCCGCGCACTTACCTAAGGCTTTAGCAGTAATTTTGGTGTTTTTGTGTGTAATCGACAGTAAGTGGATAAAATTTAATTTATGAGTAGGTAAGTACACACACGGCCCATCATTGTTTTGATTAATAAAAAAAACTTTATGAAAATGTTCATAATTATTGCTCGGATTGCCAATAGATGTGAAAACCAGACTAATGTTAATAATTTCAATTTACATTTTTTTTTTTTTAATTAGGTACCTATTCATACTATTTTTTTTTTAAACATAGTTATTTCAAAGGTGTCTGGCATGTCTGTCAATCGCTCGTTTTCGTCGCGCACTCGCTACGCTACTTGTTACTCGCCAACTCGTTTTTAGGGTTCCGTAGTAAACAAGGAACCCTTATAGCTTCGTCATGTCCGTCTGTCTGTCTGTCCGTCTGTCTGTCTGTCTATCTGTCTGTCCGCGGTCTAGCTCCGAGACCCTTAGTACTAGAAAGCTGTAATTTGGCATAGGTATACATATTAATTACGCCGACAAAGTTAATTACCCGAGACAGCGTTGTGATCGACGTGGGTGAATCATTCCGTACAGTTCGTGACAATTTAATGTGAAAGGGAATTTATTTTTGTTGAAATTTGTTTTTTTCAGTATGACTTCGTTGAAACATGGTAAGTCGTTTATTAGCCAAAGTCGTGAAATAATTTTTAATGTTTATTGATTTATGAGTCAAGAGGCCACGGTGTCTAAAAATATATAGTTATTGGGAAAGATCACTTTCAAAACCTTAAAGAGCGAACTGCGAAAGCAACTGGTGTTTTGAAAGATCATGAAAATACCTCGACTTCGACTAGCTCAACCGATGATTCTGCTCGTAACAATGCCTCGACTTTGACTAGTACAAGTCGTGGTTTCGCTCCTGCAACTTTTAGTTCGCCTTAGAAGTTTAGTTCGCCTTAGAAGTCCGGAAAAGAAGAATGTTAAAATATTGTTAGTCCAGAATAAGAGGAATGTTAAAAATTTTGATGTCCACTATGTTCCACTAATTGATTTTGGTGGGGCAAATTATAGTCGCAATAACTATAAAAATATAACTTTTAATAAAAAATAAATAAATATAAATTTTCATGTCAACGTCTAAAAGTAGGAAGATATCATTTTACTTCTGTATAGAAAATCGTTGAAAACCTGTAATTTTAGTAACAATTTTGTTTTAGTAGAATCTGTGATTTAAAAGTTATTATTTTACTCGTGAACGTTAGCTATTTCTTCAAATATAACGGCTTACGGAATAAATGCAGTGTCCCAAGTATCATTAGCATTACGCAGCTATATAGACTTTAACGTTATTTTTTTGCGATCGGTGGTTTGCGACAGCGTCGCTATTTATGTCGAGGGTACTGTCAAACATTTCGATAGGTTCAGTGGTTTAGGGCTGAAAAGACAATAGACAGACAGACAAACAGAGTTATTTTCGCATTTATAATATTAGTATTTAGGTAGGTAACTGATTTCTGGACAAACATGAAGCCGGCTCGATACTTCCTAGTAAAAGACGATAAAATCAATTTGACTAGACTTTTTCCATCTATGATGGGGTCGGCTTCAAGTCTAACCGGACGCAGCTGAGTACCAGTACTTTACATGGAGCGACTGCCTATCCGACCTCCACAACCCAGTTAGTGACTAGGTAACACGATACTCCATGGTAAGAGTGGTTGTCAGACTTTTGGGCTTTTGTCTACCCGTCACGACTGTCAAAGATCTACGAATGACAGCCGGGATCAACTACGTGTTTTTCGAAGCACGGAGGGGTCTCGATAATGATAAATAAAACAGCAAAAATACTAAATCGCTATATGTGAACAGTTTTGATATAAACAATAATACTTATGACAATCACGAAATTGTTGACGGGTACGTTGTAACCGGTATCTGTTACCCATTTGTTGAATAAACCGACCTTCATGTGTAGGTTCGGGAGGCCCAAATTGATGATTGATGTCACAGCGACCAACACTCCTTGATTTATATCCACCTCCGCCGGATCACCAGTTTCGTAACACACCACGCCACCGCCTTCCGTTTCCTAAAATAGTACCTTCTATTTATTGTCTGAAGGCCAATTCTCGTACTTAAAAAACGTTTACATTCAAGTCGCAATCTGTCAAACTTGTAATTTTTTTTGGTAAAATGATTGTATTTTCGCCAGATTGCGAATGAGATCAGAATGCGAATGTTCTTAAAAATTACGGGAATTGCCCCTCAGGATGTCAACAGACCTATCACAAAGCCGTTATCTACGCATTCTGTAGGTACACTAAACTACTTAAGTAACATTGAGCAAAAATTACTGCTGGTAAACAAGTTTTGTTATTGGTGTGAAAAGTCAGCCCTTTGAAGATGACTGACCAAGACTCAGCCAAGTGATTCGAATGGTGAAAAAAATTCTGCCAGCAACTTGTAAATAGCGCTCGCTCAGCTCGCGCGCGGTTTGGTCACAGTTCTAACCTAACCTATTTCATCCAGTTTAACTAAATGACTACACGACATTCAGCCAGCTGGTTAAAAGTTGCGCTTAATGACTTGGCTAGTTGTCCTCAGCTACTTAATTTGATGCCGGCGTTTAATGAACGGCCTAGGCGGCCAATTAGCTTGATAATTTAACCAGATGGCTGCGATATCTCCACTTGCTACCAGCACGCGTATGGAAAAAGTAGGAGTCGACTTTGTAATGGGTAATAATTTTTACAACTGTTATTTAAACATTAGGGAGGTTATTATGATCAGTTGATAACGGGCAGTCATTTTATTTTTCTGCAGTTGGCAAATTAGTGTGACAGAGCAAGCCGTCCACCGCCAGCTAAACTAAGTTAGTTTAATTTAGTTCGCCAGTTTTTCGGTTTTGAAAAATCGGCGAGCTAAATTAAACAAATTTTAAACTAACTTAGTTTAGATTGCAGTCGTCTTAAAAATGAACAGTAATAAAAACATAATTGGTTGGTTATTTTTCATCGTACAACGTCAGAACAAAAAATACTCAAGTAGCATATGTAATGAATGGCCAGTAAAATGTTGGAATTGGCAGTAAGGTAAATATTTCGGTAGTTCATAGGTTAGGTTGGAACTGTGACCGGTGCGAGCCGAGCGAGCGAAGCGAGCGATGCCACGGTAGTGGCCGGTGAGCGCTACTTCCAAGTTAGATTTCTTACGGACTAATTCCGATTTGTTAACTATCCACATGTAACTGCCCGTTAAGCCATTTTACTGCTTGATATTTATTTAATTACCCGTTTAAATATTTGTTATAACTCATTTTTATTTAGTTTACTGCTCAGTTTTTTACTGCCGAACTGCATACAGTCATTTTTTGTATTTACCAAAACTACAATAAACAGCTACCGCTTTAAATCAGTGCCCCTGTAATTGCTTTACCAATTTTGACAAAAACTCCCTTAAATTAATAGACTTTGCCGTATATGACGTGCAAGTGACATTCAACCTCATCGAGAGCCGATTTCCGGCCACCGTAGGCGCGGGCTTGCGGACGGTGAGCAATGGGTAGCTCGCCGTCCGATAAGGACCAGGCCCGGGTCGACGGCGCGTTGTGTTCCACGCGCGCCTCAAAGAGATGTCAGCAGAATTGACGGGGTCCGCTAGGGCCAATGCCTGCCGGGTGTGCGAAGAAAACCGATAGGGAAATCGTGGCCCCCGGCATTAGGGCAACCGAAGGAACACGGGTGGGTTTTAGTCAGTAAGAGTCTGACACGCCCTCCCGCTCCGCCCAGAGCGGGAGAATGGTGTTGATAATTTCCCAACAAAAAAAAAAAGGGTAGGTAGGTCGATAACACAAAAGCGATAGGACTTAGCACGTGACGTTCGTTAGTTTCTGCAGTCATTCTGTAGTTTATAAATAAAATAGATACATACAGAATAAACATATATGATCCGGTTGTCGTATACAGTGCACATGAAAATTCTACAACTTCGTAATAATATCTTCTCGCATGCTTCTCTATGTAGTATCTCCACCTCTTCCGTGTATAAGTACTTAACATCTGCCCAGCTCTGAAATAAATTATTTTATTAGTTTGAAATGATCATCAAGCTTTTATTTAAAAATCTTAGCCTACATGAACGGGTAGGTATTAAATTGCATTCGAGAAGTCGGCTAACGTATCGAGCTGATGAGAACCAACATCTCTACAGAATTTAGAGCATTTATTACCTACTTTCGAAACTAATTTTAATTCAGCTTATTACGAATTTTAAATAATTCAGCTTATTACGACTTTCAAATAATTCAGCTTACTACGACTTTAAAATAAATATTATTTCACGCCTTGTTTCACCGAAGGGTTGGGCAGAGGTGTTCCTGTAGCAGGTACACCCACATTTCGCCAGTTATGTTTAAGTCCCATGTAATAGCGGGCGAGCCTATTACCATCAACCGGGCACAAATCCAGACTTCGAGCTGCTACTGAGAAATTTCAGATAAAAAAAACCCAATAACACTTCGCCCGACCTGGGTTTCGAACCCAGGACCTCATGCTCAGCAGTAGCGCTTGCGACCACTAGACCAACGAGGCAGTAAACGACTGAAATAATTCAGCTTATTACGACTTTGAAATAAGATCTCACCCTAGTGGCTTTAACTGCTGTACCAGTGCAAACTCCAGTAAAGTCAAAGTCACGAGTTGCGTAAGGTATTTTGTTGACGAACATGTTGAATTCCCAGGGCTCAGTCATTCTCTGAAAATAATAGTTATAACTAAACATTTCATGTATAGTCGACCTTGTAATTGCTCTGCAGAACGAACGATCGTGATTTCGATGACTTCGATAAGCTAACAAAGGACTGGATTAGAGGTTCTATGCTAGAGAGTTTGGTTTCCGCAACTGGACTATTTTGCGTGGGCCATAGCGGCCGCCGATGTTTACTCCAACCAGCCCACCTCCCTCCAGAAGTTGATCATGTCTCCTGGTCTGTTTAGAACATCTGTAAAAGATCTGAGTGACCCGAGGCTTTCTGTTCTAATCTGAGTGACGTCTGTGCATTCAAAGAGCACATGCGCAACGGTTTCCTCAGCCTCCATGCATGCCCTGCACAGAGGACTGTCCGTTATGCCTATCGTTGTTGTTGTTTATCGAGCAGTGTCCCGTGATGGTCCCCGTCACCAGGCGCAGGCCGTTCCTGTCCAGGCGTAATAAACACCTGGTTAGCCTGCCATCTAAGGATAGCATAGCTGCCCCGGACTGCCTGCAGTCCGGTGTCGAGGTCCACCAGTTCTCCGCTTGTATGTGGGTGAAATCCTGTAGCCACCTGCGTAGCTGGTTGAAGGGGGTACGATAGGTTCGGGTCCACAAATTGTCGTGCTGAATGCTCTCCTAGCTAGTTCGTCAGCTGTGTCGTTACCTAGTGATGCAATACTTATAAATTGTAATGATACCCAGTTACTAACCTCTTTTAAAAATGATCGACTTTAAAAACGACGTAAGGGGCCATCTATGAATTATTTTGTCACACTAATTTCATGACTTCGAGCCCCCCTCGTCCCTGTCACAGACGGTCATATATTTTGTGTGATCACTGGTGTGTCGTAACTTTTTGCAATTTTAAATTGTTGATAGAGTCTGTGGTATTTTAAAGTTTTTTCGTAACAGTTTAAGTTTAGATTTTTAATACTTTAGATTTATGCATGTGACGTCACAAAGCTTATGACTCATACACTCATCATACGATGTCACACTTTGTCGACCGCCTCGCTCCTCCTTAACATGTTGTGACGTAATTTATGGATGGCCCCTAATTCTAAAGCAAAACTCTCACCGCAATAGCAAGGTCAAAAGCTGGAAATCTAAAGAATCTCTGCGAGTAGAAATGGTCCGCGACTCGCCACTGTTCATGATAATTTTTCGTATATTCTACAACTGTCTTGAGGACGCCGGCCACGAACTTAACCTGCTCGTATTTGTATCTTTCTCTGAAATGGGAATATAATGTAAAGTATCTGGTCAACCGAGCTCTGCTCGGGTGAAAATAGAGAATGCTCATTAGTATTATTATAGTACTGGATAGATAGTACATACTAATTCCATGCTATCATGATAGTAGGTACTTACTAATTCCATGCTGCCATGTCATTATTCTAAGGAAGCCATCTTGTTCTAAACTTTGTGCGACCGAGCTCTGCTCGGGTGAAAATACGGAGAAAACAAATTTTCCCAGATATGAGACCTAGCTAGATCGATTTTTCGCCCCCGTGAACCCCCTATATTGCAACTTTCATCGAAATCGTTAGAGCCGTTTTCGAGAACGTGACAAATAGCTATAAAAGGAGAAATCATAGATATAAGAAAAAAGGAGATATGCCCGGTAGTTGAAAATGTATCGAAACCCAATGTCTCCAATTTGTCCCCACCACGTCACCACAACTACACATGCAAATCAGCAAACCTAATGGATACGAAGTCGCGCTCACACTTGGAACTCATAAATCAGAACGTACTACACAGTCAATTATAAACCTTATGCCATCAAACACAGCGTGCATTTACAATGCACCGTACAACTCACACGAAAACATCGTTGTGCTGTGCAGAAGCCATTTATTTTACACTAGCTTTTGCCCGCGGCTTCGCCCGCGTGGATGTCGCAAAATATTCCACAGGAACATGCTACCGGAATTCAGAGTATCCTATAATCTAAGCCAGATTATAGCCTATCCGTATTGCTTTTCAATTAAATACGTTCAGCCGTTACGGTATTAAAAGGTAACAGGCAGATAATAAATCTGTACTCAAAATGCAAAATTGAAACCGTTAAAGGATAACTTCGCTGTCTGTCAAGACCCTTTTTCTCAGAAACGCCTGGATGCATCAAATTGAAATAGATATCAAAAACTTAGATCTACGGTCCCTTGGAGCTGTAAAGAAAAATCAAACTTCCAAGTAAATGCAATAAAAAAATACGGGCATTAAATTATACCGCATATTTATATTGACACTCGCAAATAAAACAAAGCCTATAGGTGCTTCCCGTTGTCCTAGCAGGATGAAGTTTGGCGAGAAAACTTTCATTACCTATATATCACCCCCTTTAGGATTATTTTTGAGACAAAAAGTAGCCTATGTCCTACCCTAGGATGCTGTTTATCCCCTTGGCAAATTTGATCGAAATCGAATTCGAATTTGGAATTTGATTGTGGTTTAGGCGTGAAAAGTTAACATACAGACAGACATTCTTGTACTCAAACCTCAGAGTTGGCTCGATATAGTTTTTGAAAAAGGTTTTGTGAAAATTGGCAATTTTCTAATCTGTGAATGCAAATCAGCATGTTTCAAAAAGTTAAGGACAGTCTCGTTAGGCCCTTTCCTCATTGGTCGGTACGGAATCGTTTCGGTACCGATTCTGTACCATTTCGGTACTGCTTATGTTTCTTCACTGGTCGGTAAACAGAAACGATACCGCACGCGCGCACTGCTTTCATTCAGAATTCTAAATTCAAATTAATTCTAATGGTTGGCGAGCCCATGACCAAAATTTTTGCCTCATCGTTTTATAAACAAAATCGTATAAAATCGATAGATTTGGTTATTTTGAAATTCAAAAATCCTAATTTTAGAAAATTTCCGCTTTACCTGACATTATTAAATATGTCAAAAAATAATATATTTTTTAGCAATAGTTTTTACCAATCTGTCTGATTTTCAGAATGTAGTTGAACGATAGATACCGAAAACACAATTTTCAGAAACCAGTAGCGTCACACGTACCAAGGAGACCATAATTTGAGAAAATTAAAAATGAGGCGAAAATAAAACCCATAGCATCCCGTCTGTAAATCTTGTTATTATGTGAAGATTGGTCAGTTGATGCACATGCGATTTTTTGGCTCCGTGAAGTCCAAACCTCGCTGCCCCTATCATTTTCATGTGGCGGCCGTTATATGGCGGCCGTTATTTGGCGGCCGCGATTTGGCGGCTGTTATGTGGCGGCCGCAATTTGGCGGCCGTAAAGTGGCGGCCGTAATGTGGCGGACGCAATGAGGCGGCCGCTATGTAGCGGCCGTTGTGTTGTGGCCGTTATGTTGCGGCCGTAAAGTGGCGGCCGTAATGTGGCGGCGGTTGTGTCGGCCGCTATGTGGAGGCCATTATATGGCGGCCGTTATTTGGCGGCTGTTGTATTGCGGCCGTTACGTGGCAGCCGTTATGTGGTGGCCGTAAAGTGGTAGCCGTAATGTGGCGTCCGCTATGTGGCGGCCATTTTATTGCGGCCGCTATGTGGAGGCCGTTATATGGCGGCAGTTATTTGGCGGCCGCGATTTGGTGGCCGCAATTTGGCGGCCGTCAAGTTGCGGCCGTAATGTGGCGGCCGCTATGTGGTGGCTGTTGTATTGCGGCCGTTACGTGGCGGCCGTTAAGTGGCGGCCGTAATGTGGCGGTCGCAATGTGGCGGCCGCTATGTGGTGGCCATAATGTGGCGGTCGCAATGTAGCGGCCGTTGTGTTGCGGCCGTTAGTGGCGGTCGTAAAGTGGCGGCCGTATTGTGGCGGTCGTAAAGTGGCGGCCGTAATGTGGCGGTCGCAATGTGGCGGCCGCTATGTGGCAACCATCATATGGCGGCCGTTATGTGGCGGCCGCTATGTGGCGGCCGTTTTGTTGCGGCCGTTATGTGGCAGCCGTTATGTGGCGGCGGTTATGTTCTTCAGACTATTATTTTAAAAATCTGTGAATGCAGATCAAAATGTTTGGTAGCGACAACGGTTAAGGTTATTATAATTATTATACCCTTATTGCCCCATCTCAAAATCCACCCTATATATGTTATGATTGCTTAGATCCATAAATAATCTTTAAAAAGTTTAGGTAAATATTGGGTATTTATTTGGGTTATTCTAACCTTTTGGCTAGCCTTTTTACAATTAAACGAAATAAAAATAGAACGATAATAATTTTTGAAAAGTCTATTGTGACGTTTCCATTATTTGACTTATTGATTATTTATTTATACCAATTTTTAAGTTAACCAAGCCACACAGTTAAATTCTCCCCTGTAAAAATGAATACTCGTTTTCACCCGGTTAGGGGTAAATTTAAAAAAAATCCCTGATATACGTTTTTATTTATTTTCAATCTAAGTATAAATACTGAGTTTCGAGTTAATCAGAACGCGCGTTAAAATTATTCCATACAAACTTTGATACCCCCCAATCCTCCTGTAGGGGGTAGTTTAGAAAAACTCAAAATGGCACAGTTTATAATTTACATAGATAAATATTCGTGCCAAGTTTCAAGTTTATTAACTCAAGGAATAAGATTTTTCATACAAACAAAAATCCCCCTTTTCACCCCCTTAAAGGTGGAATTTCCAAAAATCCGTTCTTAGCGGACGTATACTAACTATGAACTACCTTCCTACCAAATTTCATCTTTATACGTCCAGCAGTTTTCGAGATTTCGTGATGAATGAGTAAATGAGTGAGTGAGTGAGTGACCTTTCACTTTTATATATTTATTAGATATACGCTAGTGATTAACTAAATCGGAAACTTATCGATTCTCCCATTTATGATTGTAGTAAACATTTTGGGAGTTCCTGATAAAATATAATAATTATAAGCTGATATAAATAAAGAAAACAACACAAAAAAAAATCAATTAATTTCAACATCATGAGAAAATTTAAATGAGTATAAAATAAAACAAGATTTCACATCGGTCTTCCAACCAGGCTATACTGTTGACAAATTGAAGAATAAACTTTCAAAGTTATTTAAATTCATACGACAATCTACGTTGTTGTCGATATCCTACGTTAGTGGATCTGCACAAGCACATCACTAGATCGTCACAAGAGACAGCGGTCGTCAACCGCAACTGCAACCGCATAACTAAAGTATCGGTTTGTGATTTTTACATTGTTTGCCCAGTCAGTAAGCGACATATATGGATTTGTGCCCAGTTGATGGCAATATACTTGACCCCTATTACATGATTCAGATTCAGATTCAGATTCGTTTATTTGCAAAAACATGTGTAGATAATATACATGGTATGATGCTTATTATAGGTGTAACAAAGTATTTTTTGGCTCAACATGTTTGACCATGGCTGGTGTACAAATTTGGTCGAAAGACAATAGGATTTTAAAATTAAGATAGGTACAATGAACAATAATATAAATAAATCAACAATTAACAATAATATTAAATTAAATAACGTCAATAGTCATCATTCAAAATAAATAGATTAGATTCAGTCAGTATCTTCACAGCGATTTATCATTTAAAAATTCATTAATATTATAATAAGCTTTTTCTGTCAGTATTTTTTTAAATGTTTTCTTAAACTGGTCTATATTTAATTTCTTAACACATTTAGGGATATTATTGTAAATTATTGGCGCTCTGCATACAACGCTTTTATACAGTAGCGCTGTCTTAGCTGGCTGAACACGAATTTTACTATTATCCCGGCGATTACGTTTTATAATGTCTGATATTCGAGGAAACAAATGGGGGTTATTTCTCACAAATAGGGCTATTTCCAAAATATACAGTGACGGAAGTGTGAGTATTTTATGCTTAGTAAAGAGTGGCTTACAGCTTTCCGTACTTTGGATACCAAACATGGCACGTAGGCATCGCTTTTGCATTATAAATGCCATATCTTTATTTGTTGAGTTGCCCCAAAAAATAATGCCATATCTGAGGATAGATTCAACAAGGCCATAATACGCCGAGAGTAACACATCAGTGTTGACGGTTGGAGCAAGTTGATACAAAGCATAAGATTGACTACTGATTCTTTTACATAGTTTCTCAATGTGTTCTTTCCAATTTAGTTTGCTGTCTATAATTAAACCGAGAAAACGGGCTTTAGTTACTTCATTTATAGTACTATTATCGTGAATCAAATTTACATTTAATGGATTATGCAATCTTTGCCCAAAGTGCATTATATTTGTTTTTGATATATTTATTTTTAAATTATTATTATCAAGCCAAGAAATTATAGATGTCAACGAATTATTTATGTCAAGTTTGTAATTATTAATGTCCTTACATGCAATTGAAACTGTACTGTCATCAGCAAATAATGTCATAGGTTGAATCGTTGCCTTTGGCAAGTCGTTTATATAAATAGTAAACAACGGCGGCCCTAGCACACTGCCTTGAGGAACACCGTATGTGACATATTTCCTCACGGAGCTGAAATTTTCTTCTCTTTTTGTTTTGGGATTCACTCTAGTTATTACTGTTATCTGTTGTCGATTCGTTAAATAGGATCGAAATAAATCTAAAACATTGCCTCTTATGCCGTATGCGTCAAGTTTACTGATTAGTATATTATGATCTACATAATCAAATGCCTGTGACATATCGCAATAAATAGCACAAACTGGAACTGTTTTGTCAACATGGCAGATAACACTTTTGATGAATTCATAGATGGCCATATTGATGGTTCTATTTTGTCGAAAGCCCTTTTGTTCATTGCACAAAATTTTGTTTTTTTCGAGATATGAATTAAGTTCACCATAAAGATATTTTTCGAAAATTTTTGAAAATATTGATAGCAGTGCAATAGGCCTATAATTCTCCATTAACCGTTTACTTTCTTTTTTGAATAAAGGTTTTATAACTGACAGTTTAAGATCTTGTGGAAATATTCCCGCTGTTATCGACAAGTTCATAATGTGACTCAAGTGATGGCATATATCCTCATTTACTGCTTTAATTATTTTAGTAGAGAAACCATCGTAACCTACACTGTTAGTATTTTTTAGGTTATTTATAATTTTATTAATCTGGTAAGGTGAACTTGGTGCAAGAAACATTGAATTTAATTGGTCATTAATTAAAGACGTTACATTTTTCCCGGCACCCGGAAGGGGCTTGACTTTTTCAATAAAATAATTATTAAATGCGTTCGCTATTTCTGTTGGATTATTAAGGACGTTGTTTTCATCAATTTTGATGTTATCAATGGCTTCTTTTGGGGTGTTCAGTCTCGTTTTGTTTATAATCTGCCACGCTGTTTTAGTCTTATTATGAGACGTGATTATTTTATTGTTATTTTGCGCACGTTTTGTTAGTTTTATAATTTTTTTAAATAACTGACAATAATTTAAGTACTTTAATTTGTTGTCTTTTGTTGAGTTTAATCTGAATTTCCACAGCAAATCCTTTTTTTTACGACTGCAAATTTTTACACCACGTGATACCCATTTTGGTTTATGAATGACTTTTATTAAAATTTGGGTTTGCGGAAAACAAAGGTCGTAAAAAAGTTTAAAATCCACTATAAAGTGTTGATAAGCCGTATTTGGGTCATCAGTGAGGTAAATATCCGAGAAAGATAAGCTCTTAATACACAATTTAAATTTCTCAACATTTTCTATGCTATAATCGCGTTTTAATGTACGCCAATAATGCAATGTCAGATTTTTTTTTACAGGAACTCTAATTAATTGTGCGGTATGGTCCGACAGACCTAATTCTAAAATTTCAGTTTTACAACTCTTTTTAAAGTTATGTGCAAAATTATCAATACAAGTTTGACTGGCGAATCTAGTCGGTTCATGTAAAGCTAATTTTAAATTATAATTTAACAGTAAACATTCAAAATCTAATGTTACATTATTGCGTTTTAGAACATCAATATTAAAATCACCAGTAATTATAACATTTTTACAATTCAATTTGCCAATATAAGTCAGAAGGTTTTCCAGTTTATGAAGGAACGTATACAAGTTATTTTGATTAGGTACTCTATAAATACAAACAATAATAATTTTATAGTCAAGAAGTTCAATCGCACAACCTTCGAGTATACTGTCAAGACAAAATTTACGAATTTCTGAAATTTCCCTGAAGTTATGTCCTTTTTTAAGTAAAATACATGTTCCTCCTCTTTTACTATTTGTTCTACTGTAACATGAGGCTAAATTGTAATTTGGTAGATATAGATTTGACTCAAATTCTGCCAACATAAAATGCTCAGTAATACATATGACGTCCACAATTTTGTTACTGTCTGCGAGCTCTTCTAAGTTAACACATAATGCCTCAGATTTGTTAATTAAACCTGCAATATTCTGATGTAAGATATGCATATATTTCTCAGAGAAAAAACTGGATGGCGGCTTCTTTTTCCTTGATTACAGGAGATTTCATGATAATGTACGGTTCAGTATGTATTTTAAACTGACCAAATGAGCACAAATCAATTACAATATTATTCATAATGCCGTCGTATATACATTTCATTCCCTGTTTTTTTATTTTTCCTGTTAAGTTGGAGAACATGTCTAGTGTTAGCTCACTATTGCTGTCAAATAGGTAAGCGTAGTCATTCTTTTGTAGGTCAAGATAAAGCATACTATTGAACATGTCCACTTTAAAATTGTAAATAGGTGCTCCTGTTATAAACGTCGGTAAACAGATAACATTATTGGTGTGGGCTACCTTCTGCAACGATTCTCTTAACATATTTATCATATTTATGTAATTTGTCTCAGCTTTTATGTCATTTTCACCAATGAAAATGACACAGTAATCATTCTCGGTGAAGTCTTTCAATTTATTTTGTATGTCGTATAAATGCTCCTTTATAGTTCCATTTGGTATAAAATAATGGCAAAAATCAAAGTAATCGGAGAAGACGTCTTCAATCAAGGATAAGTGCCCGGGAGGTTTGCTGCCACTGCTTAGAATGCATAATTTATTCATTTGTTTACTCTTTGCAATGATGTCTGCCAGCTCTTTTTTACTGTGTTGAGGTTTGATACTTCTGACGGATATAGATGAGGGTACTTCATTTAAATTGAGTGCTGTCTGCGTATGGGCGTGGCAAGAGGTTTGTGTCTCTTTGTCAAGCATGATCGTCAAGCTTTGGGGATTGCAATCACCCGATAGTTTAGCTGGATTATTGTTTAAATTATCGTTTGGCGAACTCATCTCAGTTTTATTGTGGACCAGTATTTTGGCTCCATGAACTGATTTCGGTGTCCTGCTTTTTCTCTCAGGTGATAAGCGCTTATGTGCATTGACAGCATTTATCGATTTCTGAAGATCAGATTTGAGACGAAAGTTTTCGCTACTTAGGTTCTCTATTTCTAGATGAGCGTTCTGTAGTTGTACTTTGAGTAAATTAACTTGTTCACTCAAATCATATATTTCCCCACTGTTGTCATGCAAGCTATCTGGTACACTCATCATTGTAGCGTCGAATATATTTTTATTACTGCTACTTGACATACTGGTAAGATCATTTAACGAACTTGTTCGACTGATTTTTCGAAAGGTAATGTTGTCTCTTTCTTGATCCATTTGTAGCGCCCTCTGTCTAGTTCTGCTAATAACTCTGCACAGATAGTTCGTAATGCTTTTACTGTACTAATACTACTTTGTACTGATTATAATTTTTTTTTTTGGAAATAAATCATACAAAAAGACAATCGGTAGTTGAGGATCGAACTTGCGGCACCTCGTGCCGAGCGCTTGTATTTCGGCTCGTGTGTACACTCGGCCACGGCGTATTTAAATTTACTGACGAAATTATGGTGTTCTTTCTAGGCGGTTTTGGTTTCAAATACAGTAAAACGGGTACTCGTTGAAATTTAAATGTCTTGACAAAGTCCAAAGGTCATTTTCTTTGTTTGATTTAAAATCTGTGTTTTTATTTTATTGTTTCGTTTTATCACTTCTTTAACACTTTTAGCGTGTATAAGTTTAGTTTTTATTGAAACGTATTGCACATTGAACACTGTAATATAGATTGTAGCACTTGATAGGTTTGTAGGATCGAGTTTATGAGAGATAAATATATACTTAATATTGATGATCACTGCAGTATTTAAGTTTTTATAACACTTCCACATGTACACAGCACAGTTTAGTTTATTATCGTACTACTTTTATGACAGATTACGCGGTTTTACTATTTTTAAACATTTAATAATACGGAGCACAAACTTGCCGTGTATGAATCCAAATAAAGGCCAAGGCCACACATTATGGGACTTAAACATAACTGGCGAAATGTGGGTGTACCTACTACAGGTACACCTCTGCCCAACCCTTCGGATAATGTTGAAATTAATTGATTAACTTAAATATTTTTATGTCGTTTTCTTTATTTATATCATCTTATTATAATATTATGTAAATCGTGTTTTATTTATAATTTTTTTCAGGAACTCCCAAAAATTTTAATACAATCATTAATGGGAGAATCGAACAGTTTCCGATTTATTTAATCACTAGCGTATAATGTAAAATAAATGGCTTCTATTTTTTTAATACATTTTGACGTAAAAAATCCGTCATTCCTCGCTTCACTCAGTAGTTAACTCAGAGTTAGAATCTAGAATCCCTCGTTACGTTCGCGATTCAAAATAGCGCCACAGGCGCTTAGGTCACGACCTAAGACACTTTTATCCCTTTTATTTATAGTAAATTAGCTGTTGCCCGCGCCTTCGTCTGCGATCCAGGATGAAAAGTAGCCTATGTCCTTCTCCAGATCAAGGTCTACTCATGTACCAAACATCCAAATCTGTTTAGCCATTTTAACGTGAAAGCGTAACAACCAAACAAACTCCCTTTCGCATTTGTAATATTAGTTAGGATAGGATAATTATCTACCATGAAAAATCAATTTCTCTAGCTAGGAATCGAACTCGTTGATTTTGAAAAAATAACACAGCCTGTAGGTATTATTGCACCGCTATTGTGTCGCTACTAAGGATTTAATTCTGGGAAGGATCTAATATCACAAGGTAAAGTAAAAAAAAACTGATAAAACTACAAAAATTTATCGATTTTCCGACGTTTTCGTTTACTTGCGCTGTGAGACCTTGTAGAGCAAGAGCCCGTCAACCAGGGGCGCCGTGTCCATATAAGCCGATTCCTACCGGCTTTCCTTCGGAAATTCGGAACACAACCACTCTAATCGTCATTGAATAATCAAACTATAAGTATTTGATACACTGTAAAATTGAAAAATGACAAAACGCCTATATACAAAAAAAAATTTCTTAATATCCTAACAATAAAACACTTTGCGCTAAAATAACTCGTAGGCGCGTCCGGCTTATCGTGAATTTAATTTCCTACAAAATAAAGTCCACCATGACATCACTTCGGTCACGTGACACCGCCGTTTCTAGTTGCCAGGTGAGCCGATCTGCAACGAGTTACGATAGGAATGCAGTAGCAGAAACGTACGCGCGGGAGCGAGAAGGAATTATTGTTATTGCACCACCTCTTTCTGGCACACGCATTTGATTCGGCAGTTTTCGTTGAATTTCGTAATACGTTCGGCTAGGAGTTCGTAAACATTTCATTATTCGTATGACAATGTGTGGTTGTTTTTTGACGTAATCGCATTAGAACCATATTAATTTGCATTTTGTTCGCTCAGTATTCATTGAATTCATTAGTTTATCATTACTAGTAGTCATAATATTTGTTTGTAGTTATAGGACAGTGATTAACATAGTGTTTTGAGTTTAGTGAATGTGAAAGAAAAGTACGTTGTAATTAGGTATTGGGGTAAGTAGATAGTTTAATAAGTTGAAATTACTTATTTAGAGTAGATTTGAAAAGTAATTAGTACGATCTTATTAGGACGGCGGCATTAATAGTTTTAGAATGTTGTTGGACAGATTTTTTACTTTGTAAAGAAACATGCTTTTCAAGGTTGAGTTTTGAAAATAAGAAACACATAATTATGTTAGGCCGTGCTCGCCAACATTAAAATGTTTGAAAAATCATTGCGGCGTCTGTAATTTATAGTCATATTGACTATAAATTACAGACGCCGCAATGATTTTTTAAACATTTTAATGTTTCCCTTTACGATAAATATCAATGACTGACTGGCAGTCGTAAATTAAATAAAATGTATTGTTCCCGTGTTAACTTTTCTTAGATTCTAGTTGTTTATGGAATATAGGGTTTTTTTACATTTAAATCTGACGAATTCATCAAAAAAGATGTGCAGACTGATAAACATATTTAAAGCTGTTTTATGAGTTCGAGACTGGTAGGAATATTATTATTTTCACTAATTTGCATGAAGTTCATAATAGAAAAGTAGATCGAAATCAGAATTGAATGAAACGGTTTATTGACACCGTTATTTTGATAGGTAACAAGAAGCAACTTTTCGCAGCCACGACGGAAGTCGAATAATGAATTTTTTTTTTTGCTGCTCCGGCTTACCTCATCTTTAAAATCACCCGTCGCCACTGCCGTGAACCCCAGACCTTTGTTATTTTGTAAAAGCTGAAAGTTTGTCAGCGCATGCTCCCAACACAGCTGTTATCTGTATGTTACGTACAGTACCGACCAAAAGTCCATGAGCAATCTCACAAAGCAATAGACTGACGCTTCGGTTTGACTTACGACCTTCTTCCATAAGTTGTTACAATACTGTAGACACGCACATCACACACACACTCATTTTGTCTGCAACCAATGACTAGTTCAATAATCATCATTCGTTTTTAGTTTCATTCGTCTTGTTCACATAAATATTAAAGTTTAGCAGGTAGACCACAAAAAACTAAGTAAATTATTTCGATTTCTGTGGGGTAGATGCAGTTTGTTACGAGTATTTAATTAATAGAACTTTGTTGGTTCGTGGATAATATTGGTGACGAGTATTTAGCGCAGTGTTGTGGTTATTATTATCAAAAAGCAGGCATAAAATATATTGAAGAGATCAGATCAGATCAGAGAATATTATTGCGCTGCGTAAAAGTGAAGTGAATATCTAATGAAACCGGACTAAGTGTGAGTGTTATCATTTATATATTTCATAGTTTTACTAAACATAAATCTTAATCAAGGGTATTGTTGATAGAACAGAGGTATTGTTGAGACAGAAGATGCCTTTAAAGTTTTAAATTCATTGTGAGGTTTAATTCGATTAGTGAATAATAAATAATAAGGTATTATGTGTAATAAAAACAATGTTTTTCTTTGTTCTAGAGAAATACTGTTAGGGTTAAGAGATATGAGGAAGGGGCTTATTATCGAGTAGCAGCGATGTCAAATGGTGAATGAAACAAATGGTTTCATATCAACGAGATATTTTGCTGAATTATTAAAAACACGTCATTATGAACCGTTCGCCGTGCACTCTGAAGGCTTGCATCACTGAAGACCAGCTAGAAAACCGTTTTTGACCTTAAAATATTGACCGTACCAACTTAATAAACAACAGATTCGTTATTGCATGAATTTATGGTAACGAATTTTTTAAGCACGTTTCAATAGGGTGTTTGTCGTATTTCTTGCAGATATACCGAAATTGTTTAATATTATTTTAGTAATAGTATTATTTTAGGATTAAAATTTGAGGTTTAGTTTCAATCTTCTTTTCGTAAAGAAAATGAATACTTAAGCTTTAACCTCAATAACAACCAATATTTACTAAAGTCAAATAAAATGTAAAATAATTAATACAAATAAAATATAAACAAACTGCCCATATTTAACCTTAAAATTACCTATTCTGTAAGTAGTTTTTTACATTTTAAGTAGTCTAATATTCTTATTTATTACTTAATTACTTCGACCATGATCAAAGCTTAATATTTATGGTGAAAAAATCCATTAAAAATTTAAAATATTTCATAATTTAAATATGTCAAAATAATACAAACTGCTTCTAAGTTTCTTGACATCTATTTCACATCTTATTCAGCTGAAGTAATGATAAATAATTGTAGCAGTTTTTTAACTTATGTAAAATAAATATAACGAATAAACATATTTTTTTAAATTTTGTTATCATATATCACGCATTTTTTATTCGAAAACCTTTATTGCAATAACAACATAAAAAAACAGCAATATTTAAAAAATATTATTATCGAAAACAAAAATAATAATATTTGCAAAAAACCGCACTGTGTTTTACGAGATTAGAACCTGAGGCAGTTTGAATTCCATACCAACTCTTAACGCTTTCTGCTATCTGCACTTGTTAAGTTACTATCGAATTTTAGCAATGCCATTAACTGGTCAAGTTCACGCGCATAGTGCGTGTGTGCTAGCATGTTTAAAGCGACGGAAATATATTGTTGTTTCGTGTAGTGCAAAACTGCGTTATCTGTGGTGTGTGTATCGTGTTGCTTACACATACAAATGTACGAGCTATACCGCGTGTTCACAGCAATACGACTCTTAGCGTGCTCATGCACTTTTGAGCGCTTACTGTACATTATATGTTTACAATTTGTTTATGTGATTTTTTAAATGAAATTGATTTTGTTTTAAAAAAGCAGGTCACGGTTGATAGGTACATTCATTTGTATTATTTGTAACAAAAGTAGTTGCAAAATAATATTATTTTCTGACGAGACATTGAAAAAACGTTAATTAATTTTAAAATTGCGAAAAAAACATAACCCTATATAATGACATCATTCTTCCACGTGAATATACAGAGAGTAATTTCACTCTCCACAGGGAATGTTACAAATCATTCACAGGACTGATAAAAAAATATTTTACCCCAGAACCTAAAAATTAATTTAAGGTAGTTGTAGTATCGAATGTCTTTTCTTAAGATGTTTGTAAAATTTACACAGATTATTATTTACACGGATTATTATATAAATCTGCGCTAAAAATTTTATTTGCATAAGTCATTCTAATCACGAATCTCTTCTTAAGATTTACATGCTTGTCTGGCAAGGGGTTGGAACTATCAAAAATGTCTGGCTAATGAGGAAACATCATCTAATTATTATCCAAGTATTATATATAAAAATCAGCTTTTATACTATAACGTAAGTAGAATTATAATTTCATGAACATTAAGGGTGTCTGGCAAGGGGTTGCCACGATGTAAAGTGTCTGGCAATGAATGACGTGATTTTTAATTATATTCTGAATAATACCAAAAAATCACACTTTATTATTTGATGAATTTAGATCGGTATTTTACACACCTTTAGTACCGTTTACCTGCCATAGCCACGGTAGCCCAAACTTCATAATGGTCCATCGTTCTTAGCTGTGTTGGGAGCATGCGCTGACAAACTTTCAGCTTTTATAAAATAACGAAGGTCTGGGGTTCACGGGCTCTTAGACTATAGCTTTTTGCCAAAGGAGACGGAAACGATTACATACACTCTTAGGCCCGAATAGTAACGAGATGGAAATGGTGTGAATTTATAGATTCATACATACATTAGTGTATTGCAGTGACTAGTTGCTATCGCACAATTCACTTAGCGATCCATAGTTTCAACAATATCCAATCCACAAAGCGGCGGTAAAATCCATTATAACAGTTTTATTCCAAGTCAATCGTGTGAGCGATCTTCGGTGTCCAGTGTGAAAGCAAGGGTCGTACAAGGTAGGCAGGTTCAGAATCCATAAAAATCAAAGCAGTGATCGTTGAAAATGAAAAATAATTGGGAAAGCACTCAAAACACATCGGAAAACACGAAATAAGTGACAGCTGTCTAGTTCTAGTAGGGATAGACGTTGCGACAACGAACCGTTTACAAAGACCGTTTTGTTATGATGAAACCGTTTTACGTCCTGAGTTCAACTTCAAACAGTCTTCATTGCACAAACCAGTCTTCGAATTACTTAGTGTGATTTTTACATCTAAGAATATACAGTCGGGTATAATGATTCAACTATCTATCACACTCGTAAAACAGTCCTTCTAATAAAAAGTGAACTCTTAAAAAGTGAACTCTTTGAAATGAAATACAGTCAGTAATGTATTACCAGTTGTCAATGCTGTCGTTCGTGATGCGAAAAAACCATTTCATATATTTCAAATCGTTAATAGTTTTAAGAAACTACTCTCGACGAAAACGCAATAATTCTATTCCATGTTGGATAAGTTTCGTCCTTTAACCGTTTCCTGCAACCGTTTTCGTCGTCGGGAAAACGGTTTCGGTCGCCAAAAATTCGAGAACAACCCACCACTAATGTCTAGTGTCAAATTGTCAATGTCAGTCTGCCAGTGCAGAATATGTACTGGCAGTGACTTAGACAATAAAATAAAACTGATTTTAATCGAAATGAAATTGATAATCATTATTTTGATTTTTCAGTAATTAATGATGTTTTATTTAAATTAAATGCACTATATTGTATAAAAGTATATATAGTGCATTTAATTACTTTGAGTTAACTATATTACCTAGTGCTACCTAGTGGGTAGGTTTTCTTTTTGTAGTTTTGTAATCGATTACTTTAATCGATGATCTCACGAAAACTATCTTTATCATATTTCTCCGCTTCCAGACAAAGAATTGAGCAGATTTTTGATATTGAAGGATAAAAAATATGACTAATTTTTAGATCATATCTCAACTTGGGCCCAACATTTTCCATCTCCTTTCCTAGGCCAACGGGAAGTACCCTATGTTTTGATTTATTTGCGAGTATACAAATATGTCACATATATGGTAGCTTTTTAGGTTGCGTTGACTTACTCGTATAAGCTTGATTTTAGAGCTCCAAGGAACCGTAGATCTACGTATCCTAATCCTTACTAATATTATAAATGTGAAAGTGAGTTTGTTTATTTGTTTGTTACGTATTAACGTTAAAACGGCTGAACAGATTTAAATGAAATTTGGCACATACGTAGACCATGACATGAATTAGGACATAGGATGCTTTTTATCCCACGGGATCGAGACTTATGCGGGTGAAACCGCGGGGTGCAACTAGTTTGTTATAAAATAGATATGCACACGTTCCTGAGAAAAAGGATTTTGACAGACACACAGACGAATGGACGGACAACGAAGTGATCCTATAAGGGTTCGGTTTTATTTTCTTTTGTGAAGAAAAGACTGCCCAAAAGGCCAACACCTAGCCGCTTTCCAGTGGCTGAGGAGGAATCGGTCAGACAAACTTTTTAATACCACTACGTCGGCAACTTTCTACTAAAAAAGTTCAAACATTTTCAACTTACCGTTTTCTATTAGTTAAGAAGCAGTTTGCAGAAGTTAGAACCCTCGTCTCTGTGATGATGCTTCCAGCGCAGAAGGCACGATATATGGATGCATTACCTTCGTCCGCTCTAAGTACGAATACCTTTACACAAAGAAAATATTAAAAATTCATCGTCCGCCAGATGTTTTCCCAACAATGTTGGGGCGGCTTCCAGTCTAACCAGACGTAGCTGAATATGAATATTTTACATGGAGTGGCTGAATATCTGACCTCCAAAACCCACTTACTGGGTAACACGATATCCCTTGGTCTTTCCCAGGGGTATCGTGTTGGTGGTGAGCTGATCCTGTCGGTTGTCAAACTTATGATTAAAAAACCGGCCAGGTGCGTGTCGGACCACCCACGATGAAGGGTTCCGTAGTTGGGATGAATATATCCCAAGAACAAACTTAAAATCGTAGTTGAAAAACATGTTCTCCCATACATTCCAACTGCAAATGTAAGTTTGAATGCACAATATTGCGAGATTTTCCATGTTATTTTGAGGCCATATACTTCTTATAGGTTTTCCTGTAATCTATAAGTACTCGTACCTATTTAACTATTTTCTGTATTGTTTTCAAAATTTTGGACTCAATGGTTTCGGAGATAGGTAAGGGATTTACGAATGGTAAATTTTCATCTGTTTTCTTAAATAACTTAAAAGTATTTATTTCAAAATTATTAAAAAAAAAATTATATCCTCACAACAAGCCCTTTCATTGATATGTCACACGGTACAGTAAGCAAAACTTTTTTTAAATTTTCTAATTGGCCCCCAAAAGTGCCCCCCATATTCAAATTTTATTTATTTACGTTACACGTCCGTGTTCGGGTCACAGAAATTCATATTATTATGTGTAACAATTTTCAATTAACTTGATTCAGTAGATTCGGGGCAAATTGGTTGTGACAGACGGACAGACAGGCAGCCAGCCTGCCAGACAGAAGAGTGATCCTATAAGGGTTCCGTTTTCTAAAACAAACTTCTTGTCGGTCCTATCATTACAGGAATGCATTGTAGAACAGACTAGAATTAAAATTTATGATTGTAGATGTAATTTTGTCCTGTTATTTTGTGTTGTGCCAAATGTATCATATATAAAAAAATTATTAGTTGTGTAAATTGAGGATTAATTTACTTTAATTTCATATCTAATCAATATTTTCAACTTTAGTTAGAGATAATTGCTTTTTAGCCTCACCATTAATATTTGCATGCCAAAATATGGCGAAATGTGTCATCGCACAAGAATACTTATATAAATAACACCTTTGTAACCGCATTTAAAGCAAATAAATGACTTTGACTTTGACTTTTTAATTTAAAAAGATGTATTTTGATATGTTCTCCTTTTTTTCAGGACCAAAGTCTTAGCCCCGAGAGTAAGCTATTATGAATGTTAAAGACCAAAATTCTTACATGATGTGGCCATTCTCCTTCATGCACTTCGTCACCAAAATGCATGCGCAATCTATTTCGTCGGCCCCGTAAGACCTGTAGAAGTAAGATTGTAACGTTTAATGTTTCAAATATTCAAAAATATTTACATTTACACTGCGGCCTGCCTTTTTTTTTGGGTGGGTAGAGCGGGAGGGCGTGTCAGACTCTTACTGACTAAAACCCACCCGTGTTCCTTCGGTTGCCCTGTTGCCGGGGGCCACGATCTCCCTTTCGGTTTTCTTCGCAACCCCGGCAATTCCGCTGACATCTCTTTGAGGCGTGCGTGGAACACAACGCGCCGTCGACCCGGGCCTGGTTCTTATCGGATGGCGAGCTACCCATTGCTCACCGTCCGCAAGCCCCCGCCTACGGTGGCCGGAAATTGGCTTGCGATTCCCGACGCTCAGAACGTCTACTCCTGCGGCGGTTAGGGGCGTGAGGGCGTGAGGGCGCGAAATTTGCCTCTCTCCGCCTCTCCCTCACGCGTTCCGCCTCCTCCTTCGCGAGTATTTCCGCTTCGCAGAAGGAGGTGACGGCCAACACTTTATTAGTTCCATTCTTTATCGTCATACATTCAATAATACTGATACAACATTGATACTTACATGATATTGAGTTCGGATTGTATTATTAAGGCTTTGAACTATGTTATCATTTATTATTAGAACGATTATGAAAAAAGACCTGCAGAGAATCACTTTTGAAGAGTTTTAGCGATGGTTTGCGTCAAATGAAATTAAAGTTTTCATGTGAGACACATAAAAGAATAATATTAATCAAAGAAATATTAACATCGAAAATAATCATGATTCTGTCGCCCATGACATTTCTGACAGGACTGACATGATCTGACAAGGGACAACAAGAACAATATCCATGAAGAAAAAAAAACTAAAACCAGCTACTGAAAAATCACGCTCAAGAAATTATTTCAGACAGAAATCAAGACATACCTACGTAAGTACAAAAATGGTCAAGGTAAAAAAACCCCCTCGCATGCCATTATAATTTTGTAAGTATTTAGGCAAATTTTTTTAAGTGAAAACTTCTTTAGTCGCGTTGGGCATTTTTGAGATGGGAAAAAACAATTAAACTCGCGACACCGTTACCGACACCCCATTTTTGTAAACGCGATTGTGCTCTATATTTAGATAAGGTTACGGACCAATGTTCTAAACAAGTATTTTTCTTCCACCAAGGCGATCTTGTTCAAGTTTTTACTTCTGTCAGCACTCCCGGAGTGCCACTGTTTTTTTTTAAGTTCATTACTTTATGTCCTCTAGAGGGCGGACATAGCTTTTAACCAGCGGACGATCAAGCCGCTTTCAATGATAACTAATTTTTTATATACATATTTTTTTAAATATTTATTTAATGATATTATAATACAGAGGTGTTTCTTATTAATTCTAAACTCGCCAAACTTTTACGTTTGATGGCGAGAGGCGTTCTTTTACATAACAATGTACCACCTTACGCACATACCTACTACTTATATATTAACAATGTTTTTAATTCTATTTGCTATCCTGTTTAATGTTTTTTGATTTTGTCAAATTATGATCGGTGTTTAGAAGTTATGAGGCAACAGATGAACATACACACAGGTCAAAATAATAACCCTTTTTTTGCTTCGCCGTAGTCGGGTACCGAGGACGAAGGAGTATGTAAGGATCGTAGCAGGTGGCGTTCTGTAGTTTCTGTCTACCCCCGTAGGAAAATGGCGTGAGTTTATGTGTCTATGTAATATGAGGACGAAGTTTAATTGGATTTCATGATCATAAAATTCAAATTCATTCATTTATAGAACAAATTTTTACGCGCTAGTGGAATCCTGGTAGAAATATGCGTTACTTGTAAGTTACCTAGTTATTATTTAATTGATAATATTATAGCAAATTACACTGGAACACAATGTTCGAGGTAACAAGGTCAAACTATGTACAACCAGAGTCAAGCGATTCAACAAAAAAATCATTATTTTATTAATTGGTTTAATGTTTCAAATATTCAAAAATATTTACATTTACACTGCGGCCTACCTTTTTTTTGGGTGGGTAGAGCGGGAGGGCGTGTCAGACTCTTACTGACTAAAACCCACCCGTGTTCCTTCGGTTGCCCTGTTGCCGGGGGCCACGATCTCCCTTTCGGTTTTCTTCGCAACCCCGGCAATTCCGCTGACATCTCTTTGAGGCGTGCGTGGAACACAACGCGCCGTCGACCCGGGCCTGGTTCTTATCGGACGGCGAGCTACCCATTGCTCACCGTCCGCAAGCCCGCGCCTACGGTGGCCGGAAATTGGCTTGCGATTCCCGACGCTCAGAACGTCTACTCCTGCGGCGGTTAGGGGCGTGAGGGCGTGAGGGCGCGAAATTTGCCTCTCTCCGCCTCTCCCTCACGCGTTCCGCCTCCTCCTTCGCGAGTATTTCCGCTTCGCAGAAGGAGGTGACGGCCAACACTTTATTAGTTCCATTCTTTATCGTCATACATTCAATAATACTGATACAACATTGATACTTACATGATATTGAGTTCGGATTGTATTATTAAGGCTTTGAACTATGTTATCATTTACTATTAGAATGATTATGAAAAAAGACCTGCAGAGAATCACTTTTGAAGAGTTTTAGCGATGGTTTGCGTCAAATAAAATTAAAGTTTTCATGTGAGACACATTAAAGAATAATATTAATCAAAGAAATAATAGCATCGAAAATAATCATGATTCTGTCGCCCATGACATTTCTGACAGGACTGACATGATCTGACAAGGGACAACAAGAACAATATCCATGAAGAAAAAAAAATAAAAACCAGCTACTGAAAAATCACGCTCTTAAAAGTATGAAACAAGAAATTATTTCAGACAGAAATCAAGACATATGTAAGTACAAAAATGGTCAAGGTAAAAAAACCCCCTCGCATGCCATTATAATTTTGTAAGTATACAGGCAATTTTTTTTAAGTGAAAACTTCTTTAGTCGCGTTGGGCATTTTTGAGATGGCAAAAAACAATTAAACTCGCGACACCGTTACCGACACCCCATTTTTGTAAACGCGATTGTGCTCTTTATTTAGATAAGGTTACGGACCAATGTTCTATACAAGTATTTTTCTTCCACCAAGGCGATCTTGTTCAAGTTTTTACTTCTGTCAGCACTCCCGGAGTGCCACTGTTTTTTTTTAAGTTCATTACTTTATGTCCTCTAGAGGGCGGACATAGCTTTTAACCAGCGGACGATCAAGCCGCTTTCAATGATACCTAATTTTTTATATACATATTTTTTTAAATATTTATTTAATGATATTATAATACAGAGGTGTTTCTTAATTCTAAACTCGCCAAACTTTTACGTTTGATGGCGAGAGGCGTTCTTTTACATAACAATGTACCACCTTATGCACATACCTACTACTTATATTTTAACAATGTTTTTAATTCTATTTGCTATCCTGTTTAATGTTTTTTGATTTTGTCAAATTATGATCGGTGTTTAGAAGTTATGAGGCAACAGATGAACATACACACAGGTCAAAATAATAACCCTTTTTTTGCTTCGCCGTAGTCGGGTACCGAGGACGAAGGAGTATGTAAGGATCATAGAAATATAAAAAACAGGAGAAGTGGCATGGGGGCGTGTCTGTGTCCGCGCGTAATGATCAAAGTGCTCATTGCATACGAAAATGGCCGTCTCCGCGAACTAGTGTGCTTTCGGCCGTGATCGGGACAATTTATAAGAATGCCGTGTTGTTCAGTGGTTTCTTGTAAAAACCGAAGTCAAAACAAAAACTTTGTGAATCGTGGATTCACTTACCATATGTATGTACAAGTATTTTACTATATTTGTCTTTAAAATAATGAAAAACAACAAATCGTGAAATATTTCTTGCTTTTACTACGTTATTTTTGTTTCCAAATATCACAGCGACTGTACTATTTTTGCACTACATACATTGCTCGTTAACCACTACCTAAATATGTCGCTCAGTGACTCAACAAGCAATGTAAAAATCACAAAACGATACTGTGGACTGCGAATGCATCGCGCAGTACGGCCGCTGTGTCTGGCGACGAGCTAGTGATGTGGTTGTGCAGATCCACTAACGTAGGCTATCGACAACAATGTCGTTTGGCGAATGAATTTATTGCTATTATACTTTATTCTTCAATTTGTCAACTGTTTTACCCGGGTGGAAGATCGATGTGAAATAATGTGTTTTACTTATTTTGATTATTTTACAGCGTGGTAGAGAAATGCGTAACCAACGGTCGTAAAGTAAGTTAATAAAATTTTTGGTGGAGTGTTTTGGGTTTGAATTATCGCTGGTCTATTATGCCTTATACTCGTCCTATTTCCTTACTTTTTTATGGTTTTGGTATTTTACTTCCGTTAAAGTCTTCAAAAGCTTCGAATGCGTTATAGTAATCGGCATGGTTCAGATAATTACAGTGACTTTTGCTTAAAATAAGTCAACATATTCATGCTATGTATACAGGAGGAGAAAAAAAATGTTTAATTTCTGTAGTTTTTGACCATTTGAAGTAAACATTAGGTTTAAAGATATTTATTTCTCATAAGAACTAAATAACAGTTCACTTATAATGAGATACAGAGTTTTAAATAATAATAAATAATATTTGCCTCTGGGGCGTTGGCGACGTTATAGGGTACATACATGTTTTTTTAGTTTTTTCTTAAAAATACTAATACTATCGCATCTCTTTATATTCTCCGGTAAATCATTGAACAGTCGTGTTCCCTCCACTAATACTGTTTTTCTGCCGTAATTAGTCCGTGCTCGTGCAGTTATTAGTCGGAATTTGTTTTTACTTCTTGTGTTGTAGGTTACTGCTTTTTTATGTAGTTGTATGTTTGATTGTACGGAATTCGTGGTGATTTTTTTTATGAGAATGCAGGTGTAATATGTGTAAATTTGTTTGATATTTAGTAGTTTAGTTTTTTCGTATAATTTTTTTGTTGGATATAGATAGTGGTAGTGGAATAATACTTTAATGATTTTGTTTTGTATTCTTTGTAATGCGTTTAGATTAGATTTAGCGGCTGATCCCCATACTTCGATTAGGTATTCAAGGTTCGATTTTACTAGGGAGTTATACATAATTAGTCGTACTTTTTTCGGGATACATTTTGAAATTTTTCGTAACGCTCCTAATAGCGATATTAATTTCGTTTTAATATGATCGATGTGCAGTTTCCAAGTAAGTTTGTCATTAGTAAGTGAAAACCGCCAAAAATGTTAGTTATTAGATATTGATACTTCACCGTCGATAATATTAAATGGAAGAATCGATACCTTTCCGATTTAGTCAATCACTAGCGTATATGTAAAATAAATTGTTTCTGTACAGCACAACGATAGAAATGATGTTTTCGTGTGAGTGAGTTGTACGGTGCATGGTAAATGCACGCTGTGTTTGATGAAATAAGGTTTATAATTGATTGTGTAGCACGTTCTGATTTATGAATTGCAAGAGTGAGCGCAGCCTCGTATCTATTTGGTTTACTGATCTGCATGTGTAGTTGTGGCGACTAGTGGCGAGGTAGTGGGGACAAAATGGAGACATTGGGTTTCAATACATTTTCAACTACCGGGCATATCTCCTTCTTTCTTATATCTATGGTAAGGATCGTAGCAGGTGGCGTTCTGTAGTTTCTGTCTACCCCCGTGGGAAAATGGCGTGAGTTTATGTGTCTATATAATATGAGGACGAAGTTTAATTGGATTTCATGATCATAAAATTCAAATTCATTCAGATAAAGAACAAATTTTTACGCGCTAGTGGAATCCTGGTAGAAATATGCGTAAATTGTAAGTTACCTGGTTATTAGTTAATTGATAATATTATAGCAAATTACACTGGAACACAATGTTCGAGGTAACAAGGTCAAACTATGTACAACCAGAGTCAAGCGATTCAACAAAAACTCATTATTTTATTAATTGGTTTATTAGGTAGTTTTAACATTATATCTATTTGAACAATACTTTTGGAACCTTTGTAATATTGGTTCCTGTAGGCACAAATCTCATAATGGACAACCTTAAAACAGTATCAAAACACACATTATCTGCAGGCAATACTTGCCCCAAGTGTCACCACATCGACAGGTTCTGTGAACTTCTGTGCTTCTCGCATTCAGCGGATTCTCACAGCGTTGGAATGCCTCGAACAAGGTGGACCAACTGTTGTGCCAACAACAACCATAAATTCTTATCACAAATAAAATAGGTAACTAAAAATATGACATTAATCAAATCACTGATGCTTCTTATTCTTCTTTCGCGTTTTTCAATTCATCTTTGTGTTCTAACCCCCAAAAATTTGTTCCGTCGCCAGTTCTATTGGCCCTGAATTTTATCATATCATTTGACGCCGTCTTCAGGTCATAAGCCCATCCAATCCAAGCAAAGAAATCTATGAATTTGGTCGTCAGATTGAGACTATTGTTCCCAAGCTCGGCTGCACGATAATCCCATGGAAATACATGGTGGTAGTTATGGAAACCTTCACCTCCGGTCGCGATGGAAACTGCTATGTTCTGGGCAGGCAAAATTTTCTTGTCATAAGGCTTGTTACCCCAGATATGAGCAGCGCTGTTGACCAGGAAAGTAATGTTTAGGTTCAGTACGTAACGAAGCATGGTGACGTGCCAAGCATTGGTCCAGGTTTCTCCCCAGCAGTAGACAGGGATGAGAGTTGGTAATCCAAAGCAGACTGCTCCGATGAAGGGTATGGCGTACCTATAAAGAAAAGCAATTTATTAAATATCGCATTTGAAGATGGTGTTTAGGAGAATGCAAGCAAACAGGCCTGCACCCCAATTGCGAAACACACTTTCAATCATAACCCGAAGGATTTTGAAGAAAATTTCTAATCCATTGCTTTATATGTTGGAAGAATTCGTCTACTCAACAACGTATATAACGCAATGCATGTTGTTGAACTGTCAAAATGAAAGGCCATTGTAAGTGTTTAACGCAATTACCTACCCCTCTGGTGGCCTAAATGGTTCACCTGATGTAAAGTGGTTTCCGCCGCCTTTGGACACCTACAATACCAATATTGCTGACCATAAACGCAGCGGTGCTACATACTTGCTGGCTAACTTATGGTGGTGGAAGTTCGTAGGCCTTTCTGAACTTGATCCATAAAGAAGTTAGCACTTGATCCATAAAGAAGTTAGTATTAAAGATATGACTTGGCGATATTATTATAATAGTCCTCCAGACCGAATTTCGGCCAATCTCAGAGGAGACTAGCCATCGACGCGGGAGGTATTATAGTGCACAAGTGTGTACGCAGACCAGATGCACTCACTCTTCCTTCAGTCTTATAGTCCAGTGGCTTTCGATATAGCAAGAGATGAAAACGCGCCTATAATTCGAATATTAATTATCTACTTACTTCTTTTGAAATCTCAGTACTGGGTTGTTGAAAATATCTGACATATCAAGTTCTTTTCCACGTTTCTTGACTTCAGGATGTTTTCTTACGAGCAACCATCCGACATGGGAATAGAAAAAACCTCGAGTAGCATTATGAGGATCTGCATCGGTGTCACTGTACTTGTGATGGAGACGGTGGTCTCTCACCCAATCAATTGCGGAGTTTTGAAAGGCAATAGAGTTCAATATCATCAGAAGAATTTGTAAGGGTAGCTTCGCTTTGTATGTCTTGTGGGCCCAGAGCCGGTGAGCGCCAGCTGTGACTCCTATTTCTGCGCACACGAATAAGATGTAACCTGAAAGTAATAAAAAAAATATAATACTATTTGGCAAAACTATATTTAGGTACATGAATAACTTAGAATAACTAACTTAGAATTTTTCACAATCTATAATGATGTATATTTAAAAAGTGAGCCCTCCGTGAGGGCTCCCGGCCTCCCATAACGACTTGAGTGAACCCTCCAGGAGGGCTCCCGCACTGAACGTGTCAAAGGAGAAACCGACCAAAAATACTTATATTAACATAATTAGGAAAAACGAATATTTTATCATCCTAGGGTAATTTAGGTACACTCACACAAACATTAAACATAGATTTACTGCTATACATAAATAGCAATCAATTACTATCCTATAGCTATAAACGACCCAAAATTTAAAAAATATAAAACTACTTTACAATTTAAATTACTTATTTCAGAGAGACGTTTTTAAACACTTTGTAATTTCAAATCGAATTCAGTGGTTAGTACCAACACGTGCCATTCAACGTGGCAATGCTGCCAACCTTCTGGTGTTTAGTTAGTTAGTCATTTAATTTAGTACCTAGTGTAAATACTTAGTTAATTGTATGATAATAATTGTTGTTGTTAATGTTCTATGTAATTTTATATAGGTAAGCATTACCTGTTATTAATTTACTATACATAAATTAATTCCATTGTTTAGCCAATTGAGTATATTATGTACACTTTTTACTCACGGAAAAACTCATTTTAATTTTACAGAGAGGTAATCAAATCTCTAGATTATTTAAGTATTATTTAATCCGTACCCATTTCTACTTACTGAATAATATTGTAGCCCATTTTGCCGAAGTGAAGCACAGATAGAGCCCGTACAGACCAGCTATATGCCAGTACCCAAACGTGATAAGGTTAGGGTACACTATTTGGAACTTCCGAGGCGATGCTTGAGGCACCAGCAAAGTCGTCGTTGGTTCTTCCTCCCTCGAAATGGAAGTGGTTTGGACGCTTTGAGCCATGTTTGACTACTGCAAGAAAAAACGTGGCTGAGCAATATAGGGGCTCAAAGCTATTTAAGGAAAAACATTGATAAATGGGCCTTAATGTGTTCCTAATCACTTTATTTATTTATTCAGTGTCTATTTGTCTTTCTATTCGCATAATCAAGCACTGCGACAATCAAGTTAAATTATCTAAACTAATATACTAATGATAATGAGAAAGACGTAGGTCGTCTCTAACAAAAATTAAACACGGAGTTTTTTTTTTGTATGCATTTATTGCATTTATTAAAATTCTGTAATTGTACCATTTTTCGGCCCATAATCTCCTCTTAATTTAGTATTATAACATTTTAGTACTACCAATTCACCATCTACAAGAGCTATTTTAATAATTAAATTTATCCTCCTTAGTACCTTAGCTGTTTCGGCAACCACGTACGTCTATTGAAAGAAATGGTGTACTAAATTGAAAAGACGCAAGTAGTAAATAGGTCCTTTTCTCTTAGTATTAGCCCTAATTTTCAAATGAATTGAAATGTGCAATAGTTTACTTTTCCTTATAAGTCAATACCATAACCTCAAAAAATCAGGAAATGAAGCAAAACACAATTTAAAAAAAAATATTTTAACAAAAATCGGTTTCCAGGGGTTTTTCAGGTCCCGGGTCATGAATTTATTGTCTGTTTATAAAAATTCAAAATGGTGGATACAAAAAGTGGCCCGATTTTTAAAAGAAAATATTAAAAAAGAAATTTCGATTTTGGAAAAGTGGCAGGCAGTGACACACCAAAGTGTGTTATCTCAGGAGTGTTTAAAAAAAATGGTAGCGATGCGTCAAAAATTGTGGTGTAGGCAGATTTATGAACAAAAAAGTCTTTTTTTTCGACTGTGCGGCGCTTCCGCGACTTTCCCTACTCTATAGTACGTTAGGTTAGGTTAATTGCTACGAGGTGTGGGTGCGAGTCTGATGCCGGAAATACAGTTTTTAGAATTTTTGTATATTTGTCTGTATGTATGTTCCGGATTGGTGCAAAAACGACTGAATGGATTCGGATGAAATTTGGCTCACGTTATTAAATTTATAACCTGGATTAACACATAGGGTACCTACCTACTTTTAATACCGGTAGTACGTTACCGTGGGACATTTTCCGACATCCACGCGAGCGAAGCCGCGGCTAAAAGCTAGTATTTTATAAATAACATGCATGGTATAAAAATTAACAGGTTGGCACGTACAATATTTTGCAACACACTTGCTAGAAAACTGGCTCTTATTGCACCGATTTAAGGTTAACAACGCAGTGAACACGCATGCCTTTGAATTTTTACAAAAAAATATTTAAAAACATATTTTTTTAGTATTTAAATGAAATAAAGGAGACTAAGAATATGAATAGGTACTTTTGAAACAGACATTAGATTTTATATTTTAACATTAGGTTGTTTGACGGCCTCGAGTGAGGCACAAAAATCTGCGAGCGAGACATGCATCTGTCACAAATATTTGTAACAAAATAATACTTTTGTGAAATATCGAATTTCATTTATTTTTACTTTGCAAGTGTAGTGATCGTTGTATGATACGTGTGAGCATTTGTCATTGCACGCTTATCAAAGACAAAGACAAAGATATTTATTCGTAGGATATGGTACCTACCTACAAGTTTGGAAAGTAATGTTCAGGACACATCATCTGCCGCTTAATGTGGCATACGAATGTACGGTTAAAAAAAACCTACTTGCCTTAAAAATAGATTAAAACCGCTTTTAGGTAAGTAATCACACTAATCACTAACATTCACCATGTATCGTCTTTGTAAGGAGGCTCTGAGAACTTAATTAACACGTATTACTATGGCCTCTTATAAAAACAACCAAAAACTGGGCCTTAAAAAGCCCCATTTTCATGGTGCATGTTTTTGAACTTTTCCTATTATTATTACACTTTATTGAAGCTGATTATTCGTAAATCATTAAGTTTGTTTTAATGCAGAAATTCTAATTTAACATTACCTTACGAAATTTTTAGATAATTTAATAATATATTAATAATTTCAGAAGGACATCCATAAATTGTCAGTAAACATGCAGGTTGGACAAATAATGGACGAATAGGTAATACAATTTTCCCGCAATGACATTCAGGACAGAAGACTATTTAAGCTTGAAAATCATAACCCTCTTTTTTGCTTCGCCGTAGTCGGATATCGAGGACGAAGGAGTATGTAATGATCGTACCAGGTGGCGTTCTGTAGTTTCTGTCTACCCCCGTGGGAAAATGGCGTGAATTTAAATATAAGTATATGTAAAATGAGGACGAAGTTTAATTGGACTTCTAGATTCATAAAATTCAAATTCATTCATTGAGAACAAATAAACTTTACGCTCAAGTGGAATCTTGGTAGAAATATGCGTAACTTGTAAGTTACTTGGTTATTAGTTGATAATCCAGCAAATTACACTGGAACACAATGTTCGAGGCAACAATGTCAAACCAGAGTCAAGCGATTCAACAAAAACTCATTATTTTATTAATTGGTTTATTAGTTTTAACATTATATCTATTTAAACAATACTTTTGGAACCTTTGTAATATTGGTTCGTGTAGGCACAAATCTCATAATGGACAACCTTAAAACAGTATCAAAACATACATTATCTGCAGGCAATACTTACCCCAAGTGTCACCACATCGACAGGTTCTGTGAACTTCTGTGCTTCTCGCATTCAGCGGATTCTCGCAGCGTTGGAATGCCTCGAACAAGGTGGACCAACTGTTGTGCCAACAACAACCATAAATTCTTATCACAAATAAAATAGGTAACTAAAAATATGACATTAATCAAATCACTGATGCTTCTTATTCTTCTTTCGCGTTTTTCAATTCATCTTTGTGTTCTAACCCCCAAAAATTTGTTCCGTCGCCAGTTCTATTGGCCCTGAATTTTATCATATCATTTGACGCCGTCTTCAGGTCATAAGCCCATCCAATCCAAGCAAAGAAATCTATGAATTTGGTCGTCAGATTGAGACTATTGTTCCCAAGCTCGGCTGCACGATAATCCCATGGAAATACATGGTGGTAGTTATGGAAACCTTCACCTCCGGTCGCGATGGAAACTGCTATGTTCTGGGCAGGCAAAATTTTCTTGTCATAAGGCTTGTTACCCCAGATATGAGCAGCGCTGTTGACCAGGAAAGTAATGTTTAGGTTCAGTACGTAACGAAGCATGGTGACGTGCCAAGCATTGGTCCAGGTTTCTCCCCAGCAGTAGACAGGGATGAGAGTTGGTAATCCAAAGCAGACTGCTCCGATGAAGGGTATGGCGTACCTATAAAGAAAAGCAATTTATTAAATATCGCATTTGAAGATGGTGTTTAGGAGAATGCAAGCAAACAGGCCTGCACCCCAATTGCGAAACACACTTTCAATCATAACCCGAAGGATTTTGAAGAAAATTTCTAATCCATTGCTTTATATGTTGGAAGAATTCGTCTACTCAACAACGTATATAACGCAATGAATGTTGTTGAACTGTCAAAATGAAAGGCCATTGTAAGTGTTTAACGCAATTACCTACCCCTCTGGTGGCCTAAATGGTTCACCTGATGTAAAGTGGTTTCCGCCGCCTTTGGGCACCTGCAATACCAATGTTGCTGACCATAAACGCAGCGGTGCTACATACTTGCTGGCTAACTTATGGTGGTGGAAGTTCGTAGGCCTTTCTGAACTTGATCCATAAAGAAGTTAGCACTTGATCCATAAAGAAGTTAGTATTAAAGATATGACTTGGCAATATTATTATAATAGTCCTCCAGACCGAATTTCGGCCAATCTCAGAGGAGACTAGCCATCGACGCGGGAGGTATTATAGTGCACAAGTGTGTACGCAGACCAGATGCACTCACTCTTCCTTCAGTCTTATAGTCCGGTGGCTTTCGATATAGCAAGAGATGAAAACGCGCCTATAATTAGAATTTTAATTATCTACTTACTTCTTTTGAAATCTCAGTACTGGGTTGTTGAAAATATCTGACATATCAAGTTCTTTTCCACGTTTCTTGACTTCAGGATGTTTTCTTACGAGCAACCATCCGACATGGGAATAGAAAAAACCTCGAGTAGCATTATGAGGATCTGCATCGGTGTCACTGTACTTGTGATGGAGACGGTGGTCTCTCACCCAATCAATTGCGGAGTTTTGAAAGGCAATAGAGTTCAATATCATCAGAAGAATTTGTAAGGGTAGCTTCGCTTTGTATGTCTTGTGGGCCCAGAGCCGGTGAGCGCCAGCTGTGACTCCTATTTCTGCGCACACGAATAAGATGTAACCTGAAAGTAATAAAAAAAATATAATACTATTTGGCAAAACTATATTTAGGTACATGAATAACTTAGAATAACTAACTTAGAATTTTTCACAATCTATAATGATGTATATTTAAAAAGTGAGCCCTCCGTGAGGGCTCCCGGCCTCCCATAACGACTTGAGTGAACCCTCCAGGAGGGCTCCCGCACTGAACGTGTCAAAGGAGAAACCGACCAAAAATACTTATATTAACATAATTAGGAAAAACGAATATTTTATCATCCTAGGGTAATTTAGGTACACTCACACAAACATTAAACATAGATTTACTGCTATACATAAATAGCAATCAATTACTATCCTATAACTATAAACGACCCAAAATTTAAAAAATATAAAACTACTTTACAATTTAAATTACTTATTTCAGAGAGACGTTTTTAAACACTTTGTAATTTCAAATCGAATTCAGTGGTTAGTACCAACACGTGCCATTCAACGTGGCAATGCTGCCAACCTTCTGGTGTTTAGTTAGTTAGTCATTTAATTTAGTACCTAGTGTAAATACTTAGTTAATTGTATGATAATAATTGTTGTTGTTAATGTTCTATGTAATTTTATATAGGTAAGCATTACCTGTTATTAATTTACTATACATAAATTAATTCCATTGTTTAGCCAATTGAGTATATTATGTACACTTTTTACTCACGGAAAAACTCATTTTAATTTTACAGAGAGGTAATCAAATCTCTAGATTATTTAAGTATTATTTAATCCGTACCCATTTCTACTTACTGAATAATATTGTAGCCCATTTTGCCGAAGTGAAGCACAGATAGAGCCCGTACAGACCAGCTATATGCCAGTACCCAAACGTGATAAGGTTAGGGTACACTATTTGGAACTTCCGAGGCGATGCTTGAGGCACCAGCAAAGTCGTCGTTGGTTCTTCCTCCCTCGAAATGGAAGTGGTTTGGACGCTTTGAGCCATGTTTGACTACTGCAAGAAAAAACGTGGCTGAGCAATATAGGGGCTCAAAGCTATTTAAGGAAAAACATTGATAAATGGGCCTTAATGTGTTCCTAATCACTTTATTTATTTATTCAGTGTCTATTTGTCTTTCTATTCGCATAATCAAGCACTGCGACAATCAAGTTAAATTATCTAAACTAATATACTAATGATAATGAGAAAGACGTAGGTCGTCTCTAACAAAAATTAAACACGGAGTTTTTTTTTTGTATGCATTTATTGCATTTATTAAAATTCTGTAATTGTACCATTTTTCGGCCCATAATCTCCTCTTAATTTAGTATTATAACATTTTAGTACTACCAATTCACCATCTACAAGAGCTATTTTAATAATTAAATTTATCCTCCTTAGTACCTTAGCTGTTTCGGCAACCACGTACGTCTATTGAAAGAAATGGTGTACTAAATTGAAAAGACGCAAGTAGTAAATAGGTCCTTTTCTCTTAGTATTAGCCCTAATTTTCAAATGAATTGAAATGTGCAATAGTTTACTTTTCCTTATAAGTCAATACCATAACCTCAAAAAATCAGGAAATGAAGCAAAACACAATTTAAAAAAAAATATTTTAACAAAAATCGGTTTCCAGGGGTTTTTCAGGTCCCGGGTCATGAATTTATTGTCTGTTTATAAAAATTCAAAATGGTGGATACAAAAAGTGGCCCGATATTTAAAAGAAAATATTAAAAAAGAAATTTCGATTTTGGAAAAGTGGCAGGCAGTGACACACCAAAGTGTGTTATCTCAGGAGTGTTTAAAAAAAATGGTAGCGATGCGTCAAAAATTGTGGTGTAGGCAGATTTATGAACAAAAAAGTCTTTTTTTTCGACTGTGCGGCGCTTCCGCGACTTTCCCTACTCTATAGTACGTTAGGTTAGGTTAGGTTAATTGCTACGAGGTGTGGGTGCGAGTCTGATGCCGGAAATACAGTTTTTAGAATTTTTGTATATTTGTCTGTATGTATGTTCCGGATTGGTGCAAAAACGACTGAATGGATTCGGATGAAATTTGGCTCACGTTATTAAATTTATAACCTGGATTAACACATAGGGTACCTACCTACTTTTAATACCGGTAGTACGTTACCGTGGGACATTTTCCGACATCCACGCGAGCGAAGCCGCGGCTAAAAGCTAGTATTTTATAAATAACATGCATGGTATAAAAATTAACAGGTTGGCACGTACAATATTTTGCAACACACTTGCTAGAAAACTGGCTCTTATTGCACCGATTTAAGGTTAACAACGCAGTGAACACGCATGCCTTTGAATTTTTACAAAAAAATATTTAAAAACATATTTTTTTAGTATTTAAATGAAATAAAGGAGACTAAGAATATGAATAGGTACTTTTGAAACAGACATTAGATTTTATATTTTAACATTAGGTTGTTTGACGGCCTCGAGTGAGGCACAAAAATCTGCGAGCGAGACATGCATCTGTCACAAATATTTGTAACAAAATAATACTTTTGTGAAATATCGAATTTCATTTATTTTTACTTTGCAAGTGTAGTGATCGTTGTATGATACGTGTGAGCATTTGTCATTGCACGCTTATCAAAGACAAAGACAAAGATATTTATTCGTAGGATATGGTACCTACCTACAAGTTTGGAAAGTAATGTTCAGGACACATCATCTGCCGCTTAATGTGGCATACGAATGTACGGTTAAAAAAAACCTACTTGCCTTAAAAATAGATTAAAACCGCTTTTAGGTAAGTAATCACACTAATCACTAACATTCACCATGTATCGTCTTTGTAAGGAGGCTCTGAGAACTTAATTAACACGTATTACTATGGCCTCTTATAAAAACAACCAAAAACTGGGCCTTAAAAAGCCCCATTTTCATGGTGCATGTTTTTGAACTTTTCCTATTATTATTACACTTTATTGAAGCTGATTATTCGTAAATCATTAAGTTTGTTTTAATGCAGAAATTCTAATTTAACATTACCTTACGAAATTTTTAGATAATTTAATAATATATTAATAATTTCAGAAGGACATCCATAAATTGTCAGTAAACATGCAGGTTGGACAAATAATGGACGAATAGGTAATACAATTTTCCCGCAATGACATTCAGGACAGGAGACTATTTAAGCTTGAAAATCATAACCCTCTTTTTTGCTTCGCCGTAGTCGGATATCGAGGACGAAGGAGTATGTAATGATCGTACCAGGTGGCGTTCTGTAGTTTCTGTCTACCCCCGTGGGAAAATGGCGTGAGTTTAAATATAAGTATATGTAAAATGAGGACGAAGTTTAATTGGACTTCTAGATTCATAAAATTCAAATTCATTCATTGAGAACAAATAAACTTTACGCTCAAGTGGAATCTTGGTAGAAATATGCGTAACTTGTAAGTTACTTGGTTATTAGTTGATAATCCAGCAAATTACACTGGAACACAATGTTCGAGGCAACAATGTCAAACCAGAGTCAAGCGATTCAACAAAAACTCATTATTTTATTAATTGGTTTATTAGTTTTAACATTATATCTATTTAAACAATACTTTTGGAACCTTTGTAATATTGGTTCGTGTAGGCACAAATCTCATAATGGACAACCTTAAAACAGTATCAAAACATACATTATCTGCAGGCAATACTTGCCCCAAGTGTCACCACATCGACAGGTTCTGTGAACTCTTGTGCTTCTAGCATTCAGCGGGTTCTCACAGCGTTGGAATGCCTCGAACAAGGTGGACCAACTGTTGTGCCAACAACAACCATAAATTCTTATCACAAATTAAATAACTAAAATTATGACATTAATCAAATCACTGACGGTTCTTATTCGTCTTTCGCGTTTTTTAATTCATCTTTGTGTTCTAACCCCCAACAATTTGTTCCGTCGCCAGTTCTATTGGCCCTGAATTTTATCATATCATTTGACGCCGTCTTCAGGTCATAAGCCCATCCAATCCAAGCAAAGAAATCTATGAATTTGGTCGTCAGATTAAGACTATTGTTCCCAAGCTCGGCTGCACGATAATCCCATGGAAATACATGGTGATAGTTATGGAAACCTTCACCTCCGGTCGCGATGGAAACTGCTATGTTCTGGGCAGGCAAAATTTTCTTGTCATAAGGCTTGTTACCCCAGATATGAGCAGCGCTGTTGACCAGGAAAGTAACGTTTAGGTTCAGTACGTAACGAAGCATGGTGACGTGCCAAGCATTGGTCCAGGTTTCTCCCCAGCAGTAGACAGGGATGAGAGTTGGTAATCCAAAGCAGACTGCTCCGATGAAGGGTATGGCGTACCTATAAAGAAAAGCAATTTATTAAATATCGCATTTGAAGATGGTGTTTAGGAGAATGCAAGCAAACAGGCCTGCACCCCAATTGCGAAACACACTTTCAATCATAACCCGAAGGATTTTGAAGGAAATTCCTAATCCATTGCTTTATATGTTTGAAGAATCCGTCTACTCAATAACGTATATAACGCAATTAATGTTGTTGAACTGTTAAAATGAAAGGCCATTGTAAGTGTTTAACGCAATTACCTACCCCCCTGGTGGCCTAAATGGTTCACCTGATATAAAGTGGTTTCCGCCGCCTTTGGGCACCTACAATACCAATGTTGCTGACCATAAACGCAGCGGTGCTACATACTTGCTGGCTAACTTATGGTGGTGGAAGTTCGTAAGCCTTTCTGAATCACTCACAAAGAGGTCTACTATAAGCTAGCACTTGATCCATAAAGAAGTCAATATTAAAGATATGACTTGGCGATATTATTATAATAGTCCTCCAGACCGAATTTCGGCCAATCTCAGAGGAGACTAGCCATCGACGCGGGAGGTATTATAGTGCACAAGTGTGTACGCAGACCAGATGCACTCACTCTTCCTTCAGTCTTATAGTCCGGTGGCTTTCGATATAGCAAGAGATGAAAACGCGCCTATAATTCGAATTTTAATTATCTACTTACTTCTTTTGAAATCTCAGTACTGGGTTGTTGAAAATATCTGACATGTCAAGTTCTTTTCCACGTTTCTTGACTTCAGGATGTTTTCTTACGAGCAACCATCCGACATGGGAATAGAAAAAACCTCGAGTAGCATTATGAGGATCTGCATCGGTGTCACTGTACTTGTGATGGAGACGGTGGTCTCTCACCCAATCAATTGCGGAGTTTTGAAAGGCAATAGAGTTCAATATCATCAGAAGAATTTGTAAGGGTAGCTTCGCTTTGTATGTCTTGTGGGCCCAGAGCCGGTGAGCGCCAGCTGTGACTCCTATTTCTGCGCACACGAATAAGATGTAACCTGAAAGTAATAAAAAAAATATAATACTATTTGGCAAAACTATATTTAGGTACATGAATAACTTAGAATAACTAACTTAGAATTTTTTACAGTCTATAATGATTATATGATGTATATTTAAAAAGTGAGCCCTCCGTGAGGGCTCCCGTCATCCCATATACGACTTGAGTGAACCCTCCAGGAGGGCTCCCGCACTGAACGTGTCAAAGGAGAAACCGACCAAAAATACTTATATTAACATAATTAGGAAAAACGAATATTTTATCATCCTAGGGTAATTTAGGTACACTCACACAAACATTAAACATAGATTTACTGCTATACATAAATAGCAATCAATTACTCTCCTATAACTATAAACGACCCAAAATTTAAAAAATATAAAAACTACTTTACAAATTTAAATTACTTATTTCAGAGAGACGTTTTTAAACACTTTGTAATTTCAAATCGAATTCAGGGGTTAGTACCAACACGTGCCATTCAACGTGGCAATGCTGCCAACCTTCTGGTGTTTAGTTAGTTAGTCATTTAATTTAGTACCTAGTGTAAATACTTAGTTAATTGTATGATAATAATTGTTGTTGTTAATGTTCTATGTAATTTTATATAAGCATTACCTGTTATTAATTTACTATACATAAATTAATTCCATTGTTTAGCCAATTGAGTATATTATGTACACTTTTTACTCACGTAAAAACTCATTTTAATTTTACAGAGAGGTAATCAAATCTCTAGATTATTTAAGTATTATTTAATCCGTATCCATTTCTACTTACTGAATAATATTGTAGCCCATTTTGCCGAAGTGAAGCACAGATAGAGCCCGTACAGACCAGCTATATGCCAGTACCCAAACGTGATAAGGTTAGGGTACACTATTTGGAACTTCCGAGGCGATGCTTGAGGCACCAGCAAAGTCGTCGTTGGTTCTTCCTCCCTCGAAATGGAAGTGGTTTGGACGCTTTGAGCCATGTTTGACTACTGCAAGAAAAAACGTGGCTGAGCAATATAGGGGCTCAAAGCTATTTAAGGAAAAACATTGATAAATGGGCCTTAATGTGTTCCTAATCACTTTATTTATTTATTCAGTGTCTATTTGTCTTTCTATTCGCATAATCAAGCACTGCGACAATCAAGTTAAATTATCTAAACTAATATACTAATGATAATGAGAAAGACGTAGGTCGTATCTAACAAAAAGTAAACACGGAGTTTTTTTTTTGTGTGTGATTTATTTATTGCATTTATTAAAATTCTGTAATTGTACCATTTTTCGGCCCATAATCTCCTCTTAATTTAGTATTATAACATTTTAGTATTGATCATATATTTTATTTATTTTTCAAAAAGAAGCGGTTGTTTTTACAAAAAAAAACCAGAATATTACTTAGAACTAATTAGGAAAGCTGTAAAACACCGTATGCGTTCTTTCAATGTAGCACAAATACAGCACTACCAATTCACCATCTACAAGAGCTATTTTAATAATTAAATTTATCCTCCTTAGTACCTTAGCTGTTTCGGCAACCACATAAGTCTATTGAAAGAAATGGTGTACTAAATTGAAAAGACGCAAGTAGTAAATAGGTCCTTTTCTCTTAGTATTAGCCCTAATTTTCAAATGAATTGAAATGTGCAATAGTTTACTTTTCCTTATAAGTCAATACCATTAACCTCAAAAAATCAGGAAATGAAGCAAAACACAATTAAAAAAAAAAATATTTTAACAAAAATCGGTTTCCAGGGGTTTTTCAGGTCCCTGGTCATGAATTTATTGTATGTTTATAAAAATTCAAAATGGTGGATACGAAAAGTGGCCCGATTTTTAAAAGAAAATATTAAAAAAGAAATTTCGATTTTGGAAAAGTGGCAGGCAGTGACACACCAAAGTGTGTTATCTCAGGAGTGTATAAAAAAAATGGTAGCGATGCGTCAAAAATTGTGGTGTAGGCAGATTTATGAACAAAAAAGTCTTTTTTTTCGACTGTGCGGCGCTTCCGCGACTTTCCCTACTCTATAGTACGTTAGGTTAGGTTAGGTTAATTGCTACGAGGTGTGGGTGCGAGTCTGATGCCGGAAATACAGTTTTTAGAATTTTTGTATATTTGTCTGTATGTATGTTCCGGATTGGTGCAAAAACGACTGAATGGATTCGGATGAAATTTGGCTCACGTTATTAAATTTATAACCTGGATTAACACATAGGGTACCTACCTACTTTTAATACCGGTAGTACGTTACCGTGGGACATTTTCCGACATCCACGCGAGCGAAGCCGCGGCTAAAAGCTAGTATTTTATAAATAATATATTTTATATTTTAACATTAGGTTGTTTGACGGCCTCGAGTGAGACATGCATCTGTCACAAATATTTGTAACAAAATAATACTTTTGTGAAATATCGAATTTCATTTATTTTTACTTTGCAAGTGTAATGATCGTTGCATGATACGTGTGAGCATTTGTCATTGCACGCTTATCAAAGACAAAGACAAAGATATTTATTCGTAGGATATGGTACCTACCTACAAGTTTGAAAAGTAATGTTCAGGACACATCATCTGCCGCTTAATGTGGCATACGAATGTACGGTTAAAAATTACCTACTTGCCTTAAAAATAGATTAAAACCGCTTTTAGGTAAGTAATCACACTAATCACTAACATTCACCATGTATCGTCTTTGTAAGGGGGCTCTGAGAACTTAATTAACACGTATTACTATGGCCTCTTTTAAAAACAACCAAAAACTGGGCCTTAAAAAGCCCCATTTTCATGGTGCATGTTTTTGAAACATTCAAGAGCTAGAATCGCATGTCGTAAAGCACGTACAATTAAGCCCCATGTAAATGGGGCTCAATTGGACGTGCTATTTACATCTACTACTCGTATACCAGTTTTGAACGGTAACTAACTTGCCCGTATAGTGAAACAATTGTGCGTGTTGTTTAGATGGTGCCAGTCAATCGTTGCTTCAATATTACGGTATGTCACAGGCAATAAACTTGCACCATATAAATGGGGCTTAATTTTTATCATGGCGTCGTCGTCCTCGTTCCCAATTTGCCAAACAAGAAACAGACAGTTGTGAAAATTAGTCAAAGATTATTTTAATTCTGCAAGGACGTCAATGTCGTCATTACTGATGGCTCGAGAGAATTTATTCTCTCACGAAGAATGTTCTCCAATCGAGAATATTCTGCAATATTCTTTGCAATGGAGAATATTCTCCGAACATAGAAAATTTAAAACAATTTAAAATTGAAATAATTTAGTAGTAAATACCTAGTCAATTATGATGGGCAGGGGATGTAAATGTAACTGTAAACACTAAGTTCCTAGTGACCAAAAACGTGATAACTTACAAAATCATTATCTGGTTCAAAGATATCGTGATTATTATTTTGTTTTTAATTAGGTATTTACCTTTCCTATTATTAATACACTTTATTAAAGCTAAATATTCGTAAATCATTAAGTTTGTTTTTTTACCTTACGAAATTTTTAGATAATTTAATAATATAGTATTAATTTCAGAAGGACATCCATAAATTGTCAGTAAACATGCAGGTTGGACAAATAATGGACGAATAGGTAATGAAATTTTCCCGCAATGACATTCAGGACAGGAGACTATTTAAGCTTGAAAATCATAACCCTCTTTTTTGCTTCGCCATAGTCGGGTATCGAGGACGAAGGAGTATGTAAGGAACGTAGCAGGTGGCGTTCTGTAGTTTCTGTCTAATCTCGTGGGAAAATGGCGTGAGTTTAAATATAAGTATATGTAAAATGAGGACGAAGTTTAATGGGACTTCTAGATCATAAAATTCAAATTCATTCATTGAGAACAAATAAACTTTACGCTCAAGTGGAATCTTGGTAGAAATATGCGTAACTTGTAAGTTACTTGGTTATTAGTTGATAATCCAGCAAATTACACTGGAACACAATGTTCGAGGTAACAAGGTCAAACTATGTATAATTACCAGAGTCAAGCGATTCAACAAAAACTCATTATTTTATTAATTAGTTTATTAGTTTTAACATTATATCTATTTAAACAATACTTTTGGAACCTTTGTAATATTGGTTCCTGTAGACACAAATCTCATAATGGACAACCTTAAAACACTATCAAAACATACATTATCTGCAGGCAATACTTGCCCCAAGTGTCACCACATCGACACGTTCTGTGAACTCTTGTGCTTCTAGCATTCAGCGGGTTCTCACAGCGTTGGAATGCCTCGAACAAGGTGGACCAACTGTTGTGCCAACAACAACCATAAATTCTTATCACAAATTAAATAACTAAAAATATGTCATTAATCAAATCACTGACGCTTCTTATTCGTCTTTCGCGTTTTTCAATTCATCTTTGTGTTCTAACCCCCAACAATTTGTTCCGTCGCCAGTTCTATTGGCCCTGAATTTTATCATATCATTTGACGCCGTCTTCAGGTCATAAGCCCATCCAATCCAAGCAAAGAAATCTATGAATTTGGTCGTCAGATTAAGACTATTGTTCCCAAGCTCGGCTGCACGATAATCCCATGGAAATACATGGTGATAGTTATGGAAACCTTCACCTCCGGTCGCGATGGAAACTGCTATGTTCTGGGCAGGCAAAATTTTCTTGTCATAAGGCTTGTTACCCCAGATATGAGCAGCGCTGTTGACCAGGAAAGTAACGTTTAGGTTCAGTACGTAACGAAGCATGGTGACGTGCCAAGCATTGGTCCAGGTTTCTCCCCAGCAGTAGACAGGGATGAGAGTTGGTAATCCAAAGCAGACTGCTCCGATGAAGGGTATGGCGTACCTATAAAGAAAAGCAATTTATTAAATATCGCATTTGAAGATGGTGTTTAGGAGAATGCAAGCAAACAGGCCTGCACCCCAATTGCAAAACACACTTTCAATCATAACCCGAAGGATTTTGAAGGAAATTCCTAATCCATTGCTTTATATGTTTGAAGAATCCGTCTACTCAATAACGTATATAACGCAATGAATGTTGTTGAACTGTTATAATGAAAGGCCATTGTAAGTGTTTAACGCAATTACCTACCCCTCTGGTGGCCTAAATGGTTCACCTGATATAAAGTGGTTTCCGCCGCCTTTGGGCACCTACAATACCAATGTTGCTGACCATAAACGCAGCGGTGCTACATACTTGCTGGATAACTTATGGTGGTGGAAGTTCGTAAGCCTTTCTGAATGAACTTTTACTCACAAAGAGGTCTACTATAAGCTAGCACTTGATCCATAAAGAAGTCAATATTAAAGATGACTTGGCGATATTATTATAATAGTCCTCCAGACCGAATTTCGGCCAATCTCAGAGGAGACTAGCCATCGACGCGGGAGGTATTATAGTGCACAAGTGTGTACGCAGACCAGATGCACTCACTCTTCCTTCAGTCTTATAGTCCGGTGGCTTTCGATATAGCAAGAGATGAAAACGCGCCTATAATTCGAATTTTAATTATCTACTTACTTCTTTTGAAATCTCAGTACTGGGTTGTTGAAAATATCTGACATGTCAAGTTCTTTTCCACGTTTCTTGACTTCAGGATGTTTTCTTACGAGCAACCATCCGACATGGGAATAGAAAAAACCTCGAGTAGCATTATGAGGATCTGCATCGGTGTCACTGTACTTGTGATGGAGACGGTGGTCTCTCACCCAATCAATTGCGGAGTTTTGAAAGGCAATAGAGTTCAATATCATCAGAAGAATTTGTAAGGGTAGCTTCGCTTTGTATGTCTTGTGGGCCCAGAGCCGGTGAGCGCCAGCTGTGACTCCTATTTCTGCGCACACGAATAAGATGTAACCTGAAAGTAATAAAAAAAATATAATACTATTTGGCAAAACTATATTTAGGTACATGAATAACTTAGAATTAGTTATTCTAAGTATTTTACTTAGAATTTTTCACAGTTAATAATGATTACATATGAATATTTAAAAAGTGAGGCCTCCGTGAGGGCTCCCGTCATCCCATATACGACTTGAGTGAACCCTCCAGGAGGGCTCCCGCACTGAACGTGTCAAAGGAGAAATGACCAAAAGTACTTATATTAACATAATTAGGAAAAACGAATATTTTATCATCCTAGGGTAATTTAGGTACACTCACACAAACATTAAACATAGATTTACTGCTATACATAAATAGCAATCAATTACTATCCTATAACTATAAACGACCCAAAATTTAAAAAATATCAAAACTACTTTACAATTTAAATTACTTATTTTAGAGAGACGTTTTTAAACACTTTGTAATTTCAAATCGAATTCAGTGGTTAGTACCAACACATGCCATTCAACGTGGCAATGCTGCCAACTTTCTGGTGTTTAGTTAGTTAGTCATTTAATTTAGTACCTAGTGTAAATACTTAGTTAATTGTATGATAATAATTGTTGTTGTTAATGTTCTATGTAATTTTATATAAGCATTACCTGTTATTAATTTACTATACATAAATTAATTCCATTGTTTAGCCAATTGAGTATATTATGTACACTTTTTACTCACGTAAAAACTCATTTTAATTTTACAGAGAGGTAATCAAATCTCTAGATTATTTAAGTATTATTTAATCCGTACCCATTTCTACTCACTGAATAATATTGTAGCCCATTTTGCCGAAGTGAAGCACAGATAGAGCCCGTACAGACCAGCTATATGCCAGTACCCAAACGTGATAAGGTTAGGGTACACTATTTGGAACTTCCGAGGCGATGCTTGAGGCACCAGCAAAGTCGTCGTTGGTTCTTCCTCCCTCGAAATGGAAGTGGTTTGGACGCTTTGAGCCATGTTTGACTACTGCAAGAAAAAACGTGGCTGAGCAATATAGGGGCTCAAAGCTATTTAAGGAAAAACATTGATAAATGGGCCTTAATGTGTTCCTAATCACTTTATTTATTTATTCAGTGTCTATTTGTCTTTCTATTCGCATAATCAAGCACTGCGACAATCAAGTTAAATTATCTAAACTAATATACTAATGATAATGAGAAAGACGTAGGTCGTATCTAACAAAAAGTAAACACGGGAGTTTTTTTTTTGTGTGTGATTTATTTATTGCATTTATTAAAATTCTGTAATTGTACCATTTTTCGGCCCATAATCTCCTCTTAATTTAGTATTATAACATTTTAGTATTGATCATATATTTTATTTATTTTTCAAAAAGAAGCGGTTGTTTTTACAAAAAAAAACCAGAACATTACTTAGAACTAATTAGGAAAGCTGTAAAACACCATATGCGTTCTTTCAATGTAGCACAAATACAGCACTACCAATTCACCATCTACAAGAGCTATTTTAATAATTAAATTTATCCTCCTTAGTACCTAAGCTGTTTCGGCAACCACGTCTATTGAAAGAAATGGTGTACTAAATTGAAAAGACGCAAGTAGTAAATAGGTCCTTTTCTCTTAGTATTAGCCCTAATTTTCAAATGAATTGAAATGTGCAATAGTTTACTTTTCCTTATAAGTCAAAAAAATTCAAAATGGTGGATACAAAAAGTGGCCCGATTTTTAAAAGAAATTATTAAAAAAGAAATTTCGATTTTGGAAAAGTGGCAGGCAGTGACACACCAAAGTGTGTTATCTCAGGAGTGTTTAAAAAAAATGGTAGCGATGCGTCAAAAATTGTGGTGTAGGCAGATTTATGAACAAAAAAGTCTTTTTTTTCGACTGTGCGGCGCTTCCGCGACTTTCCCTACTTTATAGTACGTTAGGTTAGGTTAGGTTAATTGCTACGAGGTGTGGGTGCGAGTCTGATGCCGGAAATACAGTTTTTAGAATTTTTGTATATTTGTCTGTATGTATGTTCCGGATTGGTGCAAAAACGACTGAATGGATTCGGATGAAATTTGGCTCACGTTATTAAATTTATAACCTGGATTAACACATAGGGTACCTACCTACTTTTAATCCCGGTAGTACGTTACCGTGGGACATTTTCCGACATCCACGCGAGCGAAGCCGCGGCTAAAAGCTAGTATTTTATAAATAACATGCATGGTATAAAAAATTAACAGGTTGGCACGTATAATATTTTGCAACACACTTGCTAGAAAACTGGCTCTTATTGCACCGATTTAAGGTTAACAACGCAGTGAACACGCATGCCTTTGAATTTTTACAAAAAAATATTTAAAAACATATTTTTTAAGTATTTAAATGAAATAAAGGAGACTAAGAATATGAATAGGTACTTTTGAAACAGACATTAGATTTTATATTTTAACATTAGGTTGTTTGACGGCCTCGAGTGAGGCACAAAAATCTGCGAGCGAGACATGCATCTGTCACAAATATTTGTAACAAAATAATACTTTTGTGAAATATCGAATTTCATTTATTTTTACTTTGCAAGTGTAGTGATCGTTGTATGATACGTGTGAGCATTTGTCATTGCACGCTTATCAAAGACAAAGACAAAGATATTTATTCGTAGGATATGGTACCTACCTACAAGTTTGGAAAGTAATGTTCAGGACACATCATCTGCCGCTTAATGTGGCATACGAATGTACGGTTAAAAATTACCTACTTGCCTTAAAAATAGATTAAAACCGCTTTTAGGTAAGTAATCACACTAATCACTAACATTCACCATGTATCGTCTTTGTAAGGAGGCTCTGAGAACTTAATTAACACGTATTACTATGGCCTCTTTTAAAAACAACCAAAAACTGGGCCTTAAAAAGCCCCATTTTCATGGTGCATGTTTTTGAAACATTCAAGAGCTAGAATCGCATGTCGTAAAGCACGTACAATTAAGCCCCATGTAAATGGGGCTCAATTGGACGTGCTATTTACATCTACTACTCGTATACCAGTTTTGAACGGTAACTAACTTGCCCGTATAGTGAAACAATTGTGCGTGTTGTTTAGATGGTGCCAGTCAATCGTTGCTTCAATATTATGGTATGTCACAGGCAATAAACTTGCACCATATAAATGGGGCTTAATTTTTATCATGGCGTCGTCGTCCTCGTTCCCAATTTGCCAAACAAGAAACAGAAAGTTGTGAAAATGAGTCAAAGATTATTTTAATTCTACAAGGACGTCAATGTCCTCATTACTGATGGCTCGAGAGAATTTATTCTCTCACGAAGAATGTTCTCCAATCGAAAATATTCTGCAATATTTTTTGCAATGGAGAATATTCTCCGAACATAGAGAATTTAAGACAATTTAAAATTGAAATAATTTAGTAGTAAATACCTAGTCAATTATGATGGGCAGGGGATGTAAATGTAACTGCAAACACTAAGTTCCTAATGACCAAAAGCGTGATAATTTACAAAATCATTATCTGGTTCAAAGATATCGTGATTATTATTTTGTTTTTAATTAGGTATTTACCTTTCCTATTATTAATACACTTTATTAAAGCTAAATATTCGTAAATCATTAAGTTTGTTTTTTTACCTTACGAAATTTTTAGATAATTTAATAATATAGTAATAATTTCAGAAGGACATCCATAAATTGTCAGTAAACATGCAGGTTGGACAAATAATGGACGAATAGGTAATGAAATTTTCCCGCAATGACATTCAGGACAGGAGACTATTTAAGCTTGAAAATCATAACCCTCTTTTTTGCTTCGCCGTAGTCGGGTATCGAGGACGAAGGAGTATGTTATGATCGTACCAGGTGGCGTTTTGTAGTTTCTGTCTACCCCCGTGGGAAAATGGCGTGAGTTTAAATATAAGTATATGTAAAATGAGGACGAAGTTTAATTGGACTTCTAGATCATAAAATTCAAATTCATTCATTGAGAACAAAAACTTTACGCTCAAGTGGAATCTTGGTAGAAATATGCGTAACTTGTAAGTTACTTGGTTATTAGTTGAAAATCCAGCAAATTACACTGGAACACAATGTTCGAGGCAACAATGTCAAACCAGAGTCAAGCGATTCAACAAAAACTCATTATTTTATTAATTGGTTTATTAGTTTTAACATTATATCTATTTAAACAATTATTTTGGAACCTTGGTAATTTTAGTTCCTGTAGGCACAAATCTCATAATGGACAACCTTAAAACACTACCAAAACACACATTATCTGCAGGCAATACTTGCCCCAAGTGTCGCCACATCGACAGGTTCTGTGAACTTCTGTGCTTCTCGCATCCAGCGGATTCTCGCAGCGTTGAAATCCCTCAAACAAGGTGGACCGACTGTTGTGCCAACAACAACCATAAATTCTTATGACAAAATAAATAACTAAAAATATGACATTAATCAAATCACTGACGCTTCTTATTTTTCTTTCGCGTTTTTCAATTCATCTTTGTGTTCTAACCCCCAAAGATTGGTTCCGTCGCCAGTTCGATTGGCTCTGAATTTAATCATATCATTTGACGCCGTCTTCAGGTCATAAGCCCATCCAATCCAAGCAAAGAAATCTATGAATTTGGTCGTCAGATTAAGACTATTGTTCCCAAGCTCGGCTGCACGATAATCCCATGGAAATACATGGTGATAGTTATGGAAACCTTCACCACAGGTCGCGATGGAAACTGCTATGTTCTGGGCTGGCAAAATGTTCTTGTCATAAGGCTTGTTACCCCAGATATGAGCAGCGCTGTTGACCAGGAAAGTAATATTTAGGTTCAGTGCGTAACGAAGCATGGTGACGTGCCAAGCATTGGTCCAGGTTTCTCCCCAGCAGTAGACAGGGATGAGAGTTGGTAATCCAAAGCAGATTGCTCCGATGAAGGGTATGGCGTACCTATAAAGAAAAGCAATTTATTAAATATCGCATTTGAAGATGGTGTTTAGGAGAATGCAAGCACCCCAATTGCGTAACACACTTTCAATCATAACCCGAAGGATTTTGAAGGAAACTCCTAATCCATTGCTTCATATGTTTGAAGAATTCGTCTGCTAAACAACGTATATAACTCAATTAATGTTGTTGAACTGTTAAAATGAAAGGCCATTGTAAGTGTTTAACGCAATTACCCCGCTGGTGGCCTTAATGGTCCACCTGATGTAAAGTGGTTTCACCTACAATACCAATGTTGCTGACCATAAACGCACCGGTGCTATACAGGGCGTCCCAAAATTATGGGACATGAAGGGAAAGTACCTTAAATATCGTAGATAGGGTATTTTGCTGAAAGAAGACTTTATGTTGTTTTTAAAAGTTAGTAATTCTGCATTCAAAGATTTTCTAAAAATTACTTGCCTCGTCTGGGAATCGAACCGACTTAAATGTAAAAAAAAACACCCTACTTTTATGATGCCAATCGAAAGAATGGCCAAAAAATAATAACTCTTCTTATTTTAAAAGAAAGTAACAGCGTGAAATTAATCATTTTAATCAAATTAAAAACATAGGTACATGAAACTGCCGTAGTAAATTAAGTGGGTATTTTTTTGTAAATTAATTAATTAAATGCTCAAAATGTGATCCCTCTTGTCTTACGCAAATCGCCAATCTTATAATGAGTCCGTTGCCTGTTGATTTTCTTATCATTTTGTGGTGAATACTCGATCCACGTTCTCGTATCGCTTTTTGTATAGCATATCTTTCACGTATCCCCAAAAGAAGAAATCTAATGGTGTAAGGTCCGAGGATCTGGCCGGCCATCTAATCGGTCCATTCGTACCAATCCAAGTAGGAAAACATTCACTACTTTTCGAACGTCGTCGTCGGCAATCAATAACTTTCTTGAAATTTAACTCAAACATTTTACGTTGTTCGTTTCTTTTAAAATACTATGTTACTTAAGAAGAGTTATTAGTTTTTGGTCATTATTTCGATTGGCATCATAAAAGTAGGGGTGTTTTTTTTTTACATTTAAGTCGGTTCGATTCCCAGACGAGGCAAGTAATTTTTAGAAAATCTTTGGTGGAAGTTCGTAGGACTTTGTGAATTTACTTTAATTCACAAAGTCTCTATAAGCTACCACTTGATCCATAAAGAAGTTAGTATTAAAGATATGACTTGGCGATATTATTATAATAGTCCTCCAGACTGAATTTCGGCCAATCTCAGCGGAGACTAGTCATCGACGCGGGAGATATTATGGTGCACAACTGTGTGCGCAGACCAGATGCACTCACTCTTATAGTCGGTTTACGATATAGCAAGAGATGAAAACGCGTCTAAATTTCGAATATTAATGATCTACTTACTTCTTTTGAAATCTCAGTACTGGGTTGTTGAAAATATCTGACATGTCAAGTTCTTTTCCACGTTTCTTGACTTCAGGATGTTTTCTTACGAGTAACCATCCGACATGGGAATAGAAAAAACCTCGAGTAGCATTATGAGGATCTGCATCGGTGTCACTGTACTTGTGATGGAGACGGTGGTCTCTCACCCAATCAATTGCGGAGTTTTGAAAGGCAACAGAGTTCAATATTATCAGAAAAATTTGTAAGGGTAGCTTCGCTTTGTATGTCTTGTGGGCCCAGAGCCGGTGAGCGCCAGCTGTGACTCCTATTTCTGCGCATACGAATAAGATGCAACCTGAAAGTAATATTATTTTTAATAATGCTTGTTGGCAAAACCATATTTACAAGAATAACGAACTTAGAATTTTGCACAGTTTATCATGATTCGCTGAGAATAACATATATTTAAAAAGTGAGGGCTCCCGTCATCCCATATACGACTTGAGTGAACCCTCCAGGAGGGCTTCCGAAACTGAACGTGTTAAGGGAGAAACCGACCAAAAACACTAATATTTACATAATTAGGAAAAACGAATATTATATCAGCCTAGGGTAATTTAAGTATAGTCACACAAACATTAAACATAGATTAACTGCTACACATAAATAGCAATCAATAACTATCCTATAAATATAAACGACTCAAAGTTTAAAAAATGTTGCAAAATATCTGCTTTACATTTTAAATTACTTATTTCAGAGATACGTTTTTAGGGTTCCGTACCTCAAAAGGTAAAAAACGGAACCCTGATAAGATCACTCTGTTGTCAGTCTGTCCGTGTGTCACCACCGATTTTCTCAGGAACAGATAGACCTAGCAACTTGAAATTTATACCAGCTACTGAGGTCTTTAGTCCCTATTAGGTGAATAAAAATTAAGGTCCTGAGTCAACACGATAAAAAGATATGGGCAAAATTAGATTTTCGCGAAAACTTGTAAGTACCAATTTACAACTTTTTTATTTTTCGGAATTTTCCCTTTACTTGTGCTACCTAATACCTTTTGCTTTTAACCAAAATTGACAATTCTAGGTCAACCGGAAGTACCCTTTAGGTTTTAGGTCGAAAACCTATATATGGTAGTTCCCGTTGATTTAGAATCATGAAATTTGGCAAAAAGCAAGGTCTTACAGCACAAATAAAGGGAAAATTCCGAAAAATAAAAATAGTTGAAAATTAAGGTAAATTTTGGTACTTACAAGTTTTCGCGAAAATCTAATTTTGCCCATATCTTTTTACCAATAAAAATTTTACCAATTTTATTATGGCAGTAATGGGTAGGTATGGAACCCTCGGTGCGCTAGTCCGATTCGCTCTTGACCGGTTTTTTAAACACTGTAATTTCAAATCGAATTCAGTTGTTAATTAGTACCAACATTTGCCATTCAACGTGGCAATACTGCCAGTCTTATGGGATGTTTAGTTAGTTAGTCATTAAATTTAATACCTAGTGTAAATACTTAGTTAATTATACGATAATAACTGTTGTTGTTAATGTTCTATGTAATTTTATATAAGCATTACCTGTTATTAATTTACTATACATAAATTAATTCCATTGTTTAGACAATTGAGTATATTATGTACACTTTTTATTCACGGAAAAATTCATTTTAATTTTATAGAGATGTAATCAAATTTCTAGATTATTTAATGTTTTGAAGAAAATATATCGCCGTACCCATTTCTACTTACTGAGTAATATTGTAGCCCATTTTGCCGAAGTGAAGCACAGATAGAGCCCGTACAGACCAGCTATATGCCAGTACCCAAACGTGATAAGGTTAGGGTACACTATTTGGAACTTCCGAGGCGATGCTTGAGGCACCAGCATCGTTGGTTCTTCCTCCCTCGAAATGGAAGTAGTTTGGACGCTTTGAGCCATATTTCACTACTGCAAGAAAAAACGTGGCTGAGTGATACAGGGTCTCAAAGCTATTTAGGGAAAAACCTCGATAAATGGGCCTTAATAAAATAAAATATAATAGACAAACGTTATATTTAAACAACTGATTTATTTTCGTCAATAAATTAACATTAATTAGTGTTCCTTAAATGAAAATAATTATAGTCTCTTCCAAAATATCTAATGATGTAATGCAAAATAAAGATAAAATTAAGACTTTATTTTTGAATAATTTTTTTACAAAAAATATTAATAATAAGTATTTAAATTAAATAAAGGAGACGAAGACGATGAATAGGTACTTTTGAAACAGACATTAGATTTTTAAATTTTAACATTAGGTCGTTTGACGGCCACGGCAAATAATACTTTTGTTTAATAACGAATTTTATTTATTTTTACTTTGCAAGTGTATTGAACATCGTTTTATGATACGTGTGAGAATTTGTCATTGCACACTTATCAAAAGATAAAGACATTTATTCGTAGAATATGGTACCTACAAGTTTGAACAGTAATGTTCAGGACACATCCGCCGCTTAAAGTGGCATACGAATGTACAATTAAGCCTTACCTACCTGCCTTAAAAATAGATTACCTCGTAAAACAGCTTTTAAATAAGTAATCACTAACAGTCACCATGTATGGTCTTTGTAAGGGGGCTCTGAGAACTTAATTAACACGTATTACTATGGCCTCTTTTAAAAAGTACCAAAAAACTGGGCCTTATAAAGCCCCATTTACATGGTACATGTTACTGAAACATTCAAGAGCAATAATCGCTTGCCATAAAGCACGTTCAATTAAGCCCCATGTAAATGGGGCTTAATTGAACGTGCTATTTACATCCATACTAGTTTTGAACGGCAATTAATCGTATAGTGAAACAATTGTACGTGTTGTTTAGATGGTGCCAGTCAATCGTTGCTTCAATATTATGGTATGCCAAAGGCAATAAACTTGCACCATATAAATGGAGCTTAATTTTTAATCACGGCGTCGTTGTCCTCGTTCCCAATTTGTCAAACAAGACAATAAGAAACAGAAAGTTGGGGAAATGAGTCAAAGATTATTTTAAATTCTGCAAAGTGGACATTTTTATTATTATTTACGATATTTATGATAACTGAGATACCGCCTGGGGTTTGGGATTTCCCAACAATTTCAAAGTCCCGGGACACGAGACAGCCTACAATCAAAGTCTCAGGACTTCCCAGGACTTCGAGACTTCGTTTTTTTTTTGTTTTGTTTTTTTTTAGGTCTGGAAGCCTTTTTTGAAGAATTTTAATTGAGTTAATTTCTGGTGAAACGTATTAAAAAAGGCAATATTTTGTTAAAAATCAACATTTATTAAACAGAAAATTAAATCTTAATAACATTGCTTTGTTTATTTCTTTTAATCACACACAGATTCACTTTTAAGCAGTTAAATCTTATAGTTAATAAAACGAACTTAGTTAAAAATCATACTAATTCTTAATAACTTTACTATAATCTAGTAATTCTAGTATTTAATCATTGGTCATTATCACATCATTGTTAATTCTCATAATCACAGATTCGTTTCACAATTAAATAATCTAAATATAAATAATAAAACAGACTTATAAATCAGTCTTTTAAATAATCAACTAACACATTAATTAGACTTCTTTGCTTATTTAATAAAATAGGCTTTTAAAAAAATCAGAGCGTCAACAGCTTTGTCCGACAATCTGTGTCTGATTTTTGGAATAATGCCACCGGACAAGGAGAACACTCTCTCGTTTTCAACAGATGTCGGCTTAATTGGTTTAAGGTAACCATTTCGACAATCTTGTCTCGTCTCGAGTCTCGACCTGAAAGTCCCGGGACTCGGGAAAATTACGAAAAGTCCCGGGACTTCGAGACACGAGACGTCCCGGGACCTAAACCGGCACACTGACACTTAAAGCCTCCAGCCAGGGGCAAAAACTATTCTAAATTTAAATTAAGCGAGCGCTCGCTAAGGGCACCCCCTGTGGGGTAAGAACCTCGGCTTAGGGCGTCGCTGGGGGAGGACAGCAAGAAGGGACAGGCTGGATCAAACTTGGATAATGTTTTCATCATGATTATAATGCGGGGTATTTAAAGCTACGCCGCCTGAGCACGTAGCTTTAAATACCCTAATATGCGCCAGCAGTTGTTGCAGCTGACTGTAACAACTGCTGGCACCTCGTTTTTGAGCAAGTGTCGGGGGGAGTATCATTTACTCCCGAGTAAATGATACTCCCCCCGACACTTGCTCGACGGCTCGACGCGGTCGCGATCGCAAAGGACCTCGGCGGCGAGGTCGGAATGACAGACAAAAAGGCACACAACACAACATAATTATGCTAGTCGTCACATAAAACCCATCTTTTACTAGAACCTAAAGAACATAAGTAAAGAGCAAATTGACTACCAGTCGTATGAAATGGCTTTACTATAAAACGGCTTTACGTAGGGTGTCAATTTGCTTTACAATTATTTCCCCAGGCTGTACATATTAAGGTACTTAAGAAAATATGCGTTAAGTATTAACTTATAACGAAGTAATAAAAAATAACCTTAAAAGTTACTAATCAACATGAAAAAATTATTACAAATCTACTATAAATGCAGCACTTCACATCATGAAATCTGAAATACGTCATTTTGACGCAAAGACTGACGTAAATTATGAAATTAAATTATTTATTCTAAAAGCGGACCAGACTCTATCAGTAATAATGACATTACATTCAAGTAATGTCATTACACTGACAGTGTGGTGATTGGAATGATGATGTGATCATAATATTTTCATAGTTTTACGTCAATATTGGAAGGAATGACAGTAATATTAATGTCATTATTACTGATAGTGTCTGGGACCCCTATAAAAACATTTAAATCACATTATCATTCCAATCACCACACTGTCAGTAGTAATGACATTACTTGAATGTAATATCATTATTACTGTAGTGTCTGATCCGCTATAAATAGGACATCGGAATCACTTTTACACGTCATGTAAAAAATATAAGCTTGACTGACGGAGCCGACATTTCATATCTGGCTATACCTGAAAAGAAATGGCGAAAAGAACTCAAGGGTCAGTCTATTTTAAAGTCCAGACATGTCACGAGTTAAATCGCTGTCCCCGGCGAATAAAGTCGTAAACGTAAAAAAAAAAATTTACAGGAAAAATAAAAAACAGTTTTTTGTAAAAGCCACAAAGACCAAAAGGAAAGTGTGTGTGTGTGATTTTTACATTAATTACAATACACCTTAAAATCTCGTAACTTCTGAAATAACCGTAGGAAATTAATGAATAAAAATTACAGAGTGTTATTGGACCTCTAAATATCGAATATGCAATAAAGTTAAAACTATCGTAATAGCACATTACCATTTTATTCGCCAGGGACAGCGAAATGTCCATACAACATTATTTTGTTAATAGGTAGGTACCTACTTATGCATACCTACTACATATTATTTTAAGAACAATTTATTATTCTAAATTGCACAATTATACAATTTAAAAACTAAGTACACCAACCTTGAACCCCTCGCTTCAATCCAAAGGCAATATCCCAAATGTCTGTGACTGTGTCAGGGTGTTAATTTTCATCGCCGTGTCCTCGTGGAGGCGATCGGCGGCGGTGATCTCTCGCGTCCGGTCCTGGTTCAGGCCATGGTACGGAGCGAGAGGAAATGGGAGGCCGTCACCTCCTGCGAAGCAGTAATACTCGCAAAGGAGGAGGCGGAACGCGTGAAGGAGAGGCAAAATTCGCGCCTTCACGCCCCTAACCGCCGCAGGAGGAGACGCCCTGGGCGTCGGGAATCGCAAACCGATTTCCGGCCACCGTAGGCGCGGGCTTGCGGACGGTGAGCAATGGGTAGCTCGCCGTCCGATAAGAACCAGACCCAGGTTGACGGCGCGTTGTGTTCCACGCGCGCCTTAATTAAATAGATGTCAGCAGAATTGACGGGGCCCGCTAGGGCCCATGCCTGCCGGGGTTGCGAAGAAAATCGAAAGGGAGATCGTGGCCCCCGGCAACAGGGCAATCGAAGGAACTCGGGTGGGTTTTAGTCAATAAGAGTCTGACACACCCTCCCGCTCCGCCCAGAGTGGAAGAAGTTATTTGATAATTTCCCACCCAAAAAAAAGGGTGTTGATTTTATAATTATCTTAGTAGGGATTTTGCGAAAATTAACCACTAAGGGGATTTTGTTTGTTTCAAAAAATTTATTCCTTGGGTTAGTGAACTTGAAACTTGACGCGTAATACACGCAATACTTGCCCAAGTACACACATACACACCGTCTAGGGATATTTCGGTTTTTTCTCAGTGTACTCAAAAGTTGTTATAAATAACATACATGTATATATTTTTATAAAGCCCATTTATAAGACTAGAAATAAAATAAAATATTTTTTGAGTAAATGAAATTTGATTTAAATAAAAATGAAATACCTACTGGTAAAACTAACGATGAATGTGTTTTTCAAGAACAAGTCAAAAATAAAGCGAAATTATTCAGTCTTTGCAATTATGCAAAAAATCAGTAGTCAGTAAAACCACCTATGACGTTACCAACGGCCCTGTGACGGTTGTATATGCTTTGAATCAAAAACTAAACCGCGACTACTGAAAAATCACGCTCTAAAAAGTATGAAACAAGAAAATATTTCAGACAGAAATCAAGACATAGGTACAAAAACGGTCAAGGTAAAGCCGTGGTCGCATGCCATTATAATGTTGTAGGTACAGGCATGCGACCACGGCTTTACCTTGACAGAGCAGTTTCTTTTTTTTTTTGTTTGTATTTTATTGTATAAAAGGTATTAATTTTACAGCCGCGCCGTACGTAGCACAGTCTCACTTTTGCTTGTTTTTAACAATTTTAACATATTTATTTACTTAGACAGTGTGATATATATACATTATTTGTAATGTGCTCGGTTGATGGCAATAGGCTCGCCCCCTATTACATGAGACTTAAACTAACTGGCGAAATGTGGGTGTACCTGTTACAGGGACACCTCTGCCCAACCCTTCGGGGAAACAAGGCGTGATGTTGTGTTATGTTGTAATGTGCAATCCCTTTCATTTGATACCCAACATGGCACGATTAAAAATCTTTTTTTTTTAGTTCACTACTTTATGTCCTCTAGAGAGCGCCATATTGCGTTTAATGTGACGTCACATAGCCTATCAAGACGATCAAGACGCTTCCAATGATACCTCATTTGTCAAATTATGATCGGTCGTTTAGAAGAACAGTTATGAGGTAACAGATGAACATACATACCGGTCAAAATCATAACCCTCCTTTTTGCTTCGCCGTAGTCGGGTAAAAAGTTGCTTTTCAGTCGCAATGTTTGCAGAAAAATTCTTTAAAAGCCCTTCTTTGAAGCATGTCCCATACGTGCTCTATGGGGTTTAGGTCTGGTGATTGCGCGGGCCAGTCTAAGACCGATTCGTCGTGCTCCTGTAGCCAGCTGGTTACCACTCACGCTGTGTGCGGACGGGCGTTGTCGTCCATGAGCGTGAATTCTTGGTCCATTTGTAGTCGATGGGGGTAGATTATTGGTACTAGCACTTGGTTACGGTATTTTTCAGCGGTTATGGTGTTTCTGATCCAAACGAGGTCTGTTTTTCCACCAACACGAATTCCCGGTCAAACCATAATTGTCCCGCCGTGGTATGGATGGACTTCCTGAGAGTGTTGCAAACGGCTGTCATGACCAAGAACTCGCCATACATACTCATACTCTTCGTGAATCGGGATGGAAACCGAATCGAGACTCGTCGGTAAACAGCTCTACAGACCACTGGTTATCTTCCCTGCGTAAAATGTTCATGACCCCATTGTAATCTTCGTCCACGATTTCCTCGGCGTAGTGCTGGAGTACAAAACGGTCTATGAGCATGAAAATTACCTTCATGCAGTCTTTTCCTCACAGTTTGGTCACTCACAAGCAACTGGTGCTCTGACTAGAGCCTTTGAACCAACTGCATGGCCGTAACATTTGGTTGTCTTCTCAAGGCAACTTGCAAAAATTGGTGTTTTCGTTGGGTGCTCATGCGCTTCCCGCCTGGGTGTCTCTCAGCCACTACACCAGTAGCACGATAACGTGACCATAACCTTGATATCATGTTTTGTTTTGTTCCAATCTCCTCAGTAATACTCCGTTGAGTAGTCCCAGCTTAGAGCATGCCTACTGCCCTTAACATTTCCTCTCTTGTTACATGGCGCCGCTGCATGATGCATACAGTGGCATAAATTTGAAATTCACTATTACTATTTCTGCTTTTATTTTATTTTTTTAAGCTATTGCATAGCTTTTATCGCGGGCTTTGAGCGCAGCGACCGAATCAAGAAATTCCGTAACGAAAATAAAACCTAACACCCCCCACTCCGCCTACCATGTAATGACGGATGATGACATAAAACAAAAATTGCGTTCCCATGACAACATCACGTTGTCATGGGAACGCAATTTTTGTTTTTGTCATCATCCGTCATCATCCCAAGTGTAGCGTTGACAAATAGGAAGTATGGAGGTTACAAATGCTATGCAATAGCTTTACCGCGGCAGTCCCCGAGTGCCACACGTTTTTTTTATTAATGTTTTAATGAGTGTGTTTTAGTTTAATTTGTGATTTCCTGTGCGAATCTCAATAAATACTTTTTCTTTCTTTCTTTCTAACTGCTAACTTGTTTTAAAACTTTAATTTGACACCTTAAATTACCAAAAACTTATGATATGTAAATTGAAACCTTCGAACTTCGCTAAAGTTATGCCGCGCAATTCTTTTGTTTTCAACTTTTGTTTTCAAACGTGTTTTCGGAATTATCAAAATTCAACCCTTATTGGGGTAGAAGAGGGATATAACGCAACAAATGACATGTATCGCAGGGCACACATAATCACCACGAAAATACAAAAAGGCACATAACCCTGAGGACGCCTAAACCCCGGGAGACCATATAAGTATCTTTATACAATGTCACCCATCGGAATGTGCCCGCCCGTATTTTTCTGAATATTCATGAAATTTTTTTACTGAAAAATAACTTTAATAAAAAGGGGTCTATCTTTAATATTTTTCATGTTATTAAATTTTTTATGTTTTGAGTAGCCATTGCCATAAATAACTCTTTGGCTCGATTTGGATTCTGTTAATTATTTCTAAAAGCTTATGAGTTATTTTATCGGATAATTAACATTTTATGAAAATTTGTCGACGATGCAAAAAACGAAGGAAAAAAATTTTTTTTTCCAAAAAAAAGGGTTTTAAAAAAAACACAAGTGTAAGTACATAAACCACGGGGGATTTAAAAAAGAAAAAACGTCAAGAAGCATTTTAAATTTATTTTTCGCTAATTTTTCATGAATATTCAGAAAAATGCGGGCGGGCACATGCCCATGGGCGACATTGTAATATATATATAATTATTCTGTAAATGTGTTTGTCACCTAATTCCTAAACGGCTGGACCGATTTGGATTAAATTTTGTGTGTATATTTGAGTGGGTCCCTGTATAGTTTGAAAATACAATTAGACCCGGTAGGGGGCGCTGTTCGGACAGGACAACGTCTGTCGGGTCCGCTAGTGTAATATAATTTTTCTACAAACCTATTGCCAAACTGTATTTTATGTCCCTATCAATTAAATAATTAGTAGTCACACCACGGAATATTAAATAGTCACACTTAAAATGATACATGTTGTATATTAAATAGAGGAGGATTTATCTTTTATTTTATTTAATATTACTTGGATTATGTTATACTTTACATTTACAATAAGATCTTTTTGGTAACTTGTGTTTACCTTTCTGTTATAAAATACTTTTATCTACTCTCTTAACGTAATATTCGAATTATAAACTTCAAAACGAGTTTATATTGACATACTTTATTAACACAATACCGAAATTTAAAAATAGAATCACATTATAACACTTTTTCTCTGACAAATTAATGCAATAAAACAATTTTTTTTTTATTACGATTCAGGGCTAATCCAAGAAGTTTATATCACCAAAGAGTTTCCATCATCTTTTGTAATGGAACGTTTAAATGTGGGACATCAGCACCCGCTGTGTAGCGCATGTAGGCATGTGCTGCTGCAGGCGACATTCATTATGTTTTGTAGTACTGAATTTCGTGGAGTTATTAAATTTGTTCTTGATCTTTAACTTTGATCTTTTATTTAGTATTTGGTTCAATCGCAATAAAGGTCATGAGAGCTACAGTGGCCTAACCGTCATTTTTATAATACTGATTTTAATTGAAAAAACTGCTCTAAACGGTAAAAGTCATAGCGATACAGTGGCCTACAAATTAGTTCATCATTTTTTTCATTGATGGCATTAGAATTACCATCTTATATTAGCCTATCAGAAATTTAAAAAGTTTGGTAGCGCTATACTGGCCTAAGTGAGTTAGGCCACTCTGGCTCTCATGGCCTCTATCGTCAGTGCCATAGTTTTAATACCCCTCATTATGCAACAGTTTCATAAACTACTATTAAAAATCAATCAGTATAATTAATTATTGAATATGGCATTGACGATATCGACAAAAATAGTTGCTTAAATGATGAATTAAACAAATAAAAATAAAATGCATTCAAACCTTTTTTTCGCGATCCGATGAGCTTTTCTACACAACACTTCAACCGCGGTTGTCCAAACGCAACTGAAAAATGCCAGCCTAGGTCATAATATGGCCACTTTAAAAATTCTTCGTGTTCGTGTTTACACATACAGCCTTACAAATAAACGTGGTGTAACAAGAATAAGCAAAATGTGTTGGTTGTACGAATAGAAATGTCAGCGCTATATTCTTTATTTATTTGTACAGCTTATCTATACATATAATAAAACAGTAGAATCCGGTGTCTGTCTATTTGTCTGTTTGTTTGTTCGCGCACATCTCCGGAACTTCTGAACGGATTTTCATGTAGTTTTCACAGGTAGACCGAGATTAATTTGGAGCAGAATATAGGCTTTGTTTAATAAAATCGGATGTTGCAAAAAAAAGTTATCGTCATGCAAGACGGTATTCTGCACGACACGTTATGCACAATTTCTGAGAGTAACCTAAAAAAGTACTAGGCTTGCAGGAATTCACGTTTAGATTATTTTGAGTACATAAAAAAGAAAATGAAGTTCTATAAATAAAAATCTATTGTCGCATGTATGAAAGATCATCCCTAGAGAATGGCTCGACCGTTTTGGCATATTTTTTAATCCATTATAGCCACCTAAATCCATAGCCCAATATGTTTTGTTTCCATGTTCTGCAATAGTCCTGCACCAACCGGGGGGTGTCCTTGGGTGCACTTGCATAGTGCATACAGGGATAATCGTCGGTTGGTGTCTCATTCCATTTAAAATTGTCTAAGGGGACTTCGGCCCCTCGTACGCCTTCCAAAGGTCCGAGACCACCAATAAAAACATACATTTGACGTAAAAAGTACACAGATACAGGTTGACACTTAATTACACGTGGAAATAGCTCCCCATGCTAGGAAAAACCTGTGTTACAGGGGTCATCCATTTGTCCATTATGGATTTTATAATAGTTACTTACAATTTAGTAATGTGCACTTTGTAAAAAAAAAACTAGACTAACACAATTGATTTTGGGGATAAGAAACGGGGGGAAGAAACTAAATGGGGTTTAAATTCATTATTGACAAGGAAAAGGTAGTATCTATTTATGTGCCGGGTGTGTGTTGTATGAGTGGGTGTGGGTGTGTAAGTGTGAGTGTAGAGTGTGTATGTATGAGTGAGTGTAGGTGTGAATGTATGAGTGGATGTCTAAGTGGGTGGGTGTTTAAGTTATGGTTGTAGTAATTCTTCTGTGTCGTTATAATTTAGGGTTAGCAGATATTCCTTAATTTTTTGTTTCAATGGATTTTTTGTTTGGATGGAATGTTTTTTTTTTTACATGGTTCCTGAAAACGTCCAGCGGCATCGTGGAAGACCCAGGCGTAGATGGCGGGACGAACTTGACGCTTATAGGAGGGATTGGTCCATATTGGCTCAGGATCGGGTTGGGTCCCACTATCGGGAGGACACGGCGCGATAGAGTGATGAGAGAGTGAGTGAGATACACTGGCAGAGTGTACCGCATGGGAGGCATCGCGCCATGCCCTCGTATCTGAAGTCGGAGCCGACCTGGCGCTGCCGGCTGTCGTTCGTTCGATGGTCGGGAGTGCCGAGTCGCGGGATGCGGTGATCTCCTTCTGCGAAGCTACGGTTTCACTGGCTGCGGAAAGGGAGAGGGAGATTGAGACCACTCTCCTGATCCGTAGCAGGCGGATTGGGCGTCGGCGGAGAGCGGACAACGCCCTCTTCCAGCCCCCGTAAACAGATCCGGAGGGACGGCGGACTCGGGGACGTCTGCTGCCCCCCATCTAGCAGGACCCGAAGTGGTGGCGCGTAGTGTTCCACGCGCGCCCCTATTTGACATCGCGGGGGGAGTCTCACCTCACTCCCCCCGCGGGCATGAAGTGGCCCGCAAAAGCGAACCGGCACCAGTCGGGGATCATGGAAGGCGCACTAAATCTCATGATCCCCGGTCCAAGTGTGGGAAGGGAACACCGGGGGTGGTTTTTAGTCAGTAGGAGTCTGACAGACCTCTTCGCCCGCCCCAGGGCGGAGGACATCCATGAGGATTTTCCAACCCGGAACAAAAAAAAAAGGATCGGGTTGGGTGGAAAAAGGAAAGGGAGGTCTTTGCCCTGCAGTGGGGCAATACGGGCTAGTTATTATTATTGGATTTTGTTCAAACAATGTATGTTTAATGTGTTGTGGAGTTTATTGTTTAGTAATGTCCTTAAATAACGTTTATGCCGTCGTGCAAAGGTGGTCTTTGTGCAAACTTGGGGACAAACGGGTTTGAGTCTTCTTCTGAGCGTAGGGCTTTTTCTCACGATATAAAGTGATTTTGCATTAGTGTAATTTTATAGCAACAAAATTAAAATACAAAAGGATTTTTATATGTTGATAAACAAAAGTTAAGGTTAAACGGCGTTTACGTTAACAACATCAGCTACGCGGACGACATGGTGCTGCTGAGCCCGACGGTGAGAGGTCCTGGAGAGTTGTTAAGAGTGTGTGAGGCCTATGCTGGTAGAGATGTCAGCAGAACTGACGGGGTCTGCTAGGGATACCGTGGCCCCTGGCATTATGGCAACTGAAGGAACACGGGTGGATTTTAGTCAGTAAGAGTCTGACACGTCCTCCCGCTCCACCCAGAGCGGGAGAAGTTATTTCATAATTTCCCACCTAAAAAAAGAAATAAATAAGGCCTATGCCGGTGCGCATGGCCTTGTATACAATGTCCAGAAAACAGAATATATGGTCTTTACCGCCGCCGGTGGATGCCCCTAGTATTCATATTATATACTTTGAATGGCTTGTGCAAAAATCGTGTCACGAAATTTAAATACCTGGGGCATTTAAGTAATTACCGAAGGTCTTGAAGACGATCAGGATATTGAGAGAGAAGGAGAGAAGTCAAGATAACATTTTTTAAGGCGTATTGTCAAAGCTTTTTTTATACGGGAAATCTATGTGTCAGCCAGCGCGTCCAGTATAATAACATCTTCAGGATGATGTTGGGGCTACCTCGCTTCTGTAGTGCATCGGGGATGTTTGTGCTGTATCGCACTGATGGTTTTCATGCCGTCATATGCAAGAAAACTGTATCCCTGATCTGCATAATGCGTGGCAGCTGCAACGGAATTCTGAAGACTGTAGCGGATAGGATCTCTTCTCCGTTATGGCGATCCTTTGTTAAGAGGGTAATTTGAATTGTTTTTGATATTTTAATTTTTGCGAACTGTACCATGGATTAAGTTACCTGAATTAATTGAATTTTATTTATTTATTTATTATAGGTAGGTACTCTTAAGTAATCATCTGTCTTACCTTTTCCTAACTACGGTGGGGTCGGCTTCCAGTCTAACTGAATGCAGCCGAATCAGTATTATTTAAATAAGGTTATTAATGTTTTAATGCTAATTAAGATAAGTACATAAGGTATTTACGGAGCTAGGTACGTAATGCGTTTATAAGGACTGTGTTTTTGTTTGTTTTTGATCGTGTTTAAGATAAAGCGCTGACCTTAATAAACCTTGTGTTGACGTTATATTTGATCTAAACATTTAGGTAAGGCAATAAAAAGAAATTACTAGTGTCCGACCGAAGGTGCGATTTCGGTTTCGGTTTCGGCCCGTTTCGGCCAAAAAATCAGGTTTTCAGTGCAGCGTTCGTGAGCTGTCGGTTTTGATAGAATACGAACAACTGACAGATACACAGACAGCGTAAACTTAGTAATGGGCTCCCATTTGCACAAAACCAAAAAAAGTGTTTATCTTAACTGACCTCCACAACCCAGTTAGGTAAGTACTGGGTAACACGATACCCCTTGGTAAGACTGGTTGTCAGACTTTCAGGCTTCTGACGACCCGTAACAACTGTCAAAGATCTACAAATGACAGCCGGGACCAACGGCTTAACGTGCTTTCCGAGGCACAGAGGCGTCTCGGTATGTAAAGATGGTCACCCATCCACGGGCCAACCCCGGCAAGCGTAGCTTAACCTGTTGGATCGACCCGTGCGGCTATTATTACTTAGCCAAGAGATCCTCAAAATGTCACTAAACTGCAACAGAATAAATCACAATAGAATAAAATGTAAATTCAATTAAAATAGGTACAAATTATAAAGGTCACGGAAATGAAATTAAAATAAAATGTCAAACGCAATTAAAATAAACGAATGAGTAATACAAATTATACGGGTCACAGAATCGAAATAAAAAAAAAAAAATGTCTAATTATAAGGGTCACAGAATTATTTCAATTATATAAAATATTAATATTAAATTAAATTATCTTAAGTTCATAAGTTCGAAACTAGCAGAGTAGCCGAAGGTTCGGTTTCGGCTGAAAATCGTATTTCGATCGGACACTACAAATGACGGAAAATTATCTATACAAAAAAAAAATACAAAAAGTTTATTGGCAAAGGAAAAAGTTGTGATACATATACACGTACAGTGATGTTACAAATATACAATTAAGTTTAAAACGTCACAATGTTTTGGTTTAACCGTTGACCCCCAAACTAAGCAGGGCTTGTGTCTTGAGGGTCGGAGTGCGAATGAGCGGAAAGAAATAAGTAACTATGTTAGTTTAAGGGCTAGTTTAGTAAAGCGTGTATTGTGCTGTGTGAGTTAGTGTTTGTGTTTGTGTGAGTGAGGGTGAAAGTGTGAGAGAGGGAAGTTGTTTGCTGGCACTTTGGTTTGTCGATAACGTTAGAGAAATTATTCTGTTTCGGTGTATGTAAGTTCCAGAAGCCATTTCTTTAGTACAGTTTTAAGGCGAGCGGAAAGCAATTCTTTGATGTCTAGTGATCTGCTAATCTAATTAAGAACAAATCTAATTAAGAAAAATCTAATTAAGTACAAATTAAAAAAAAACAGTAAGCAAACGTTTCACTCAATACATTGCTCAGTGCGTTGTGGTAGGCGCAAACGCAAGCATTCTTGATCAAAGATAGCTAATAATGCCCAAAAATAAAATAACTATAATTTCCCAACAAAAAAATATCCGACCATTTCAGATTATCTTCCTTTGATTTTGACGTGCTATCTAGGTCTTGGTTCTTCGGTCGATTAAATGTGCCTTAGGGACCTTACACTATCATATATCTATTATATGGTCAAAGACAATTAAATTGTAAAAAAAACAACCGACATCCAAAAAAAAAACACTAAAAAGTGAAAAATAACTTTAATTTCGGAAGTCGGTGGGTGTCTTGGGTTTTGTGTTTTCGTTTTTTGCCACCGACTTCCGAAATTTAAGTTATTTTTCATTTTGTAGTGTTTTTTTTTTTGTAAAAAGTTTTTATTTTTCACTTTTTAGTTGTGGTACCTACCCCACACACATTCGAATACCACTACCTGCTACCAGTGTCAAGAACTTATCATATCATCTACATACTAAGTGGGAAAAAAAATACGTATTTTATAGCTAACTCAAAAACTACCCAAGCAAAGTTAATAAAATTTATATGGGACCAATTTGGGAGCCTACCCTTTCAAACAAAAAAAGAATTTTCAAAATCGGTCCACAAATGACGGAGAAATCGGTAGAGATACATAAAAAAAAAAAATAATAATAATAAAAAAACAAACATAGGTACGCGTCGAACATATAACCTCCTCCTTTTTGGAAGTCGGTTAAAGAGACATATTATGGGTAATTTGTGAGCTTCGTAGATATGATAATGATAGTGTAATATCCCTCTAAGGAGGAAATACCCATCATAAATGTCTATTTTACAATTTCATTATATCTTTGATCATAGATCTATGATCATGGATATGATAGTGTAATACCCCCCTTAGTGCATATTTGAAATAAACGATTTGACTTTGATAATATAATCATAAAAATATAAAAAACAGGGAAGGTACCTACTTATAACTGAGGGCCATGAGTTTTGAGGGGTTGGGTTTGAAAACGTGCCGCTTCGCTAGAAAAAATATGAGGATATATGGGGGTTGTAGTCCTCTAGAACTCTCTCCTGGACAGTTTTTTTTTGCCGTATACGCATTTGAAAAAACAAAAATTGAATGTATTTTTAAGGTTACAAACGTAAATATTGGCATCACTGTACTTTATGGACCGCGCATGAAAAGCGCTTCAAATTTTTACGCATGTAGAACGCTTTTGCAAAATATCACAGCTTTGCTAGCTGTACGCCTAGTTTTAGAGAAAAAAATCCTAGTTTTTAAAAATTCTACTAATTTACGGATGCAAGAGTAAGCCTAGCGAGCTTGACACATCTCGTGGGGAGGTTTACTTAACCTCCCACCCTTCCCTCTCCCCTACCCCCTTTCGTAGTGACACGTTTCTGAACTTTAACCCGACATGCTGTACCAAACTCAAATATTGTAATACCTTGGGGCTGGAGAATGATAATGACGTCCCGAAAAGACTCCAGAGGCGTGGATTCTGGTAGAACAATTTCAATGAAGTTTTCTTATAAATTGTTCTATTAGAGTCGCGTCGCGACTGTCTGCGGGTTCCTAAATAAATTGAGACAAGGACAGATGGATGATGAGCTGTGTGACATTTTATCACACAGATAGATATCTCAAGAGAATTTTAATTAAATTGATTACTAACTTTATAATTGAAAGTGGGTTAATTTAGGCAGCTGTAATCCAGACTATTTATAAAAACGAGAATGCTAATAAATCACGTTTGACTTGTTGACCGCTTTACCGAATTCAAGCTAATTGATCTTGTTTAGTCATGTTTGATATCCGACTGAAGTGCAGTTAAAAACACTTATTTGGTACTTTACGAAAACTTGCTGTTGCCCCCGGCTCCGATTGCGTGGAAGTCGGAAAACACATGAAAGACGATGTATTCTGTAAACATATGACATGAATATTTAAGTGAAATGAGCTTGGAGTGAGTTGTCAATCTCTCTGAATAATCACGTCACCTAAGTTTTAAAGACAAGATTTTTACAGAATAGTAAAAGGTGCTGCTCCACAGCATTCAAAAAGCATGAAATCCGTAGTTTGTTCCGAAATTACGGGCCTTTCTTACTCTGTATCACGTACGGACATACGATTAGTTCAGGGCCCGAACTAAGAATTAATGATAACACGATTTGACAGTTGTCCGTCCCTAATCCCAATGTGTTTTTGTGCCCATCCAAAAAAAAATCATTTAGGTACCTACTTTCGGACGGGTCCATATCTTCGTTGATGGACTTAGAGAGTAGACCCCCCAGTCCACCTGTCCACGCATAATCTATACGCACGTGAACTTAGCTTCGATTTATAGAAAGTGTATAGGCGATATCATCCACTGCTACCCATGGCCAAGCTACGCACGAATGAACGAATGATCTCTTTATTTGCTGGAATATAGGTTATTTCTATTCACATACACAATATAGGTTATAACTATTCACTATATCCGACGTGCAAATAAACATAAGTCGATTACAAAATGCAATAGATAAATAAAAATACAGGGTGGCAGGGGGACATCGACGCCAAAACTGTTACCATGGATTCAGTACATGATTCTGAATTCCCCTGCGTTGAAATTTATCGTCGGTTATTTTAACAAAAATCAGCTGTTCCATACATTTTGACCGTGCAGGTATTGCACTTTTCTATGGAACAGTAGATTTTTTTTTATAACCCACGATAACTTTCGACGCTGAGGGTTTCAGAATCATGTACTGAATCCATGGTAACAGTTTTCGCGTCGATGCCACCCTGTATAAAAAGTAAAACATGTAGTCTCCCTGGGAAACTACATGCTTATCTTTATTAAAATAATACCAAATAAACTTTTTTTATTTACGTTTGACAGCTGTCAGTTGAAGGGATAACATAAAATCTAGTAATTATAATCCTTCAAATCACAGAAAAAAACAAAAAAATCAAGTCAATCAAATACCTAACAATAGCACAACCACCGGTGGCTATCGCCTCTTGCTGCGGTGTTGAGTACGTACACGTACGTTACGTACGTACGCTGTAGCTAAAGGCGCCACCGGCCACACGTGTGCGACGAATCCATACAAAACATATGAAAAAGCATATGATATACTTGTCGCTGTCCGGTGGTTGTGGCCAGTAGCTCGTTTCCGCCTAGCCTCACGCGAGCAATCCACCACGAGCTTAAACTAAGTTAGTTTGCAGTTAGTTTAATTTAGCTCGCCAGTTTTTCATACACGTGGGAGGACGCACATGTATGAAAAAGTGCAAACTAACTTAGTTTCGCTGGTGGTGGACAGCTCGCTTTAATGTTTTTGCGTCTATGCCATACTGTGTGACAGTCTATTTCAAAAACTCGATTTGTGGGAATAGCGAGCGGTAGCTGATCCACCACGCGGGGCAATTGCGGTTTGAATGTCTTCGAATTTCTGGTTCAATGACTGTCGGTTTCCTCAATTTCTCACGATGTTTTCCTCCAGCGTGGTGATGAAATAAATTGCACAAAGCAAAGTACATGACTGCCTGGGATCTAACCCACGACTTAGATACAACTCGAAAGTCGCGGCTGTTACCACTGTCAGGTGCACTGTCACTTGCTCAGGTAGAACCTGAATAAGTATACTTGGCTTCGCCCGACTTGAGTTCAGGGTTTAAGGACTTTCAGCAAGTCAGTCGACTGTGCCCAGGGGGACTTCCCCGGAATATAGAACAAAAGCTATGGAAAGTTGGCACTTTCCACGCCAGAGATCGCTTCTGGCTTGAGGAGCGTCACCTTGAATGGGAGCAACACACTTCAATAATGATATAGTCCTAATAGCACGTTGGTAAAAAAAAAACAAATTCTTAAATCCAAATCTACCTTCGTAGGGTTGGATGGGTATCTTAACCTTAAAGCTAAACGGACATTACAACCACATCGAGCCGCAGCGCATCACATTTCAAAACAAAAAAACTTTTTTACAAAAAATACAACCGACTTCCAAACTACAAAGTGAAAAATAACTTTAATTTCGGAAGTCGGTGTCTTTGGATCAGTATTTTAGTTTTTTGACACCGACTTCCGAAATTAAAGTTATTTTTCACTTTGTAGTTTGGAAGTCTGTTGTATTTTTTGTAAAAAAGTTTTTTTTTCGCTTTTTAGTGGGTTGATTTGTAATTTATCTAAGTTACAATATCCTTATGTCAACTGCTCATCAAAAATACCCTAATCGCTATAGATGTGCCTTTAATATTTGAATAGAGTTCCCTCGATTTCTCCAAGATCCCATGATCAGATCGTGACCAAATGGCAATGGGACCAACTGGAAAGTATAACTATTTCAAACAAAAAAAAAAAAATTCAAATCAGTCCGGCCGTCTTCGAGTAATCGGGGAACATACATAAAAAAATATCCCGACGAATTGAGAACCTCCTCCTTTTTTTTGAACTCGGTTAAAAATCGTAACCAGTAGTGCCATACAAAATGTACCAAACTGATTTGAACCGAAACCCGAAACCGAAACACCGAAACTGATGTTTTTCTGAATTTTTGCAATGTCACTAAATGTGCGTCAGCCTTATACTGCGGGAAAGTCCGAAAGGGATACCGTTGCCACTGGCAATACAGGCAACTAAAGGAACACGGGTGAGTTTTAGTCAGTAAGAGTCTGACACGCCCTCCCGCTCCGCCCAAAGCGGGAGAAGTTATTTGATAATGTCCCACCAAAAAAAAAGGCGTCGCTTTTAATTAACAAATTAACTACTTACTTTTAACACTAAGGATCACAACCTTTACACCAAAGGATATAAACACTTAATGAAGCCGGTGACCACAAGGCGACTCTTTTAAAGTTTCATTAATATAGCCGACGTCCTACAGTGAAATGGTTATACGTCAACTTTTGAGAAAATGATGGTACTCATGTAACAATACAACAAGATTTTTTTGGCACTGGAATGGTGGCGCTGTTGGTAAACTTTTATTCAAATTTAAAATATTTTATTTCACTTAAACCTACAAGGGCACTTATGAAACGTCAGAAGCTCGGTGCACGGTTCCAATTGTTCGTTTCCTATGGAGAAGAGCCGACAAGAAAGTCGACGATTACTCTTTAAAAAAAATGGTTCTTACAATGTTTTACAAATTGCAGTGTTAATAGGTATGAGAGGACAGTGTAGGCCTATCAACAAGTGCCAGGTACTTAGCAAAATAGAAAATGGTCCACAAATCTACAGCCTACAACGTTCACAAAATCTAAAAGAAAATAATCTAAAACATAAATAAAATAATAAAAATAAAGAACTATTTAAACCTAATGACATGATTGCCACTACAGCTGCCGGTGTTTTTGTAATTGTTTTGTGCTTTTGGCCACCCGTCAAAAGATTCTTGTGCAGTTTTAAGTACTAGAACTTTGCCCGCGACTTCGTTCATGTAGATTTCGTACTTTCCTCTAAACATTTTAGCGATCCCTCCACCGCCTTTAAAAAGTAGTTTTCAAAAAATATTTGAGCCAATTTTCAAGTTTATACATCAAATGATTAAAAAGAGTAAATCGTTCCCTAAACTTTAGCACACCTTTCCACCCCGTTAGGGGTTGATTTTTTGAAAACCCTGACACAAATACTTTTTTAAATTTTTAAGGCCCTTTTGAAGGGTAGTTTTGAAAAACGAATGAATAACTTTAATATTTTATATAAGCAACTACTATTCGTGCCAAGTTTCATGTTTAGGATTAACCAATGGAATCAGATTTTCGGCAAACAAAATCCTCCCTTTTCACACCCTGAATGGAATTTAAAATTTTCAAATACCCCTAATTTATGCGAGAATTATGCTCGCCTACATAGTAAGAGAAAGCCTCGTGCAAAATGTCAGGTTTCTAGTCCCAGTAGTTTCGGCTGTGCGTTGATATTTCAGTCAGTCAGTCAGTATCTCCTTTTAGAAAATTTGTAAAATATAGAGTGAGCCTTGCGCGCTCCGAACTCTAGGTCTGTGCGGGTAGAGTTTTCTTTGCTGGAACATGTCTCGGATGAGGAGCCAGACCAAGAGAGATACAGAAACCGGCACTAACAACCTCACGAACCCTATATCTCCAAGGGGAAAGAAGTCTTCTTGTTGTTCTTCATCTCTGGCTTGCCTTTATTGACTGGCTGGAGTGAACACTGACGAGGAAGAGCTCCCACCTCATTTTTGTCTTTATTAACTGGCATGAGTGAAGATTCGCAAGAGCAAACGTGATCGGAGGAAGGAAGTATTCCAGTAAGTGCTGGTATGGGATCTTGACTATCGTCCGGGCTCTGGGATTGTCCTGATAGCCGTGGAATACCTCTCCACTCCTCGAGCCCCTCAGGACATGTTGTCCCTTTGTCGCTACGTCACTATGCGCTAGCAATTGTTTTCTAGGTCCCATAATTGAGAGGGTAAGTCGCCCCTGCCATTTTATTCGTGTAAAATAAAACATTGATCAGGCAGGGGCATAGTCCTTCAATAGTTCTAGGTAACCAGTCCACTTTAGCCACCCAAACCCATAGACCAAAAACTTCGTTTCTACATCCTGCAATAGTCCTACACCAAGTAGGGGTTGTCTTTGGGTGCACAGTGCAAACAGGAATAATCGTCGGTTGGTGCCACATTTCATTGAAAGCGCCTAACAGGCCTCTGCGGGTTTGCCTTGGGCTCTCTCACGTCTTTCAAAGGTTCAGAACCCCAGGGTCTGGAGATATATCAAAGACATTTAAATAACAATAAATCGTATATTAACCAAATAAAATAATTTTACATTTCCTTACAACGAATACAAATAAACTACTCCTAAAATTATGTTACAAAAGAATCATTATTTTAATATTTTAACTTGTGTACTAGGTCGACCCTGTCTCATGAAGTCAGAGAGTTTTAATCAATTTAAAATCAATACTGTTTACTTATTGTAAATTTATTTATATTGTCTTGAATGTTTAATGAAAAACAAGAGACTTTGATATCGTGATCGTAAAAACAACTTTGTTTGAAATAATGTGCGCCGAAATGATGCAAATGTAGGAATTTATTAATTGATGTTTAGCAAGGGTGTGTATGAGAAAATGATTATATTGGAATGTATGTAATGATTTGGGAGGTAGTGTAAGAGTCATGCCTACAAGCAATCGTGCTTTCCCGTACCCTAATTGCGTAACTTATTTTCGTAAACAATTTTGCCTAATTTGTTTCATTTTGACAGTTCAACAGCATTCATTGCGTTATTTACGTTGTTGAGCAGATTTTATTTTCCAACTTATGAAGCATTGGATTAGCAATCTGTTTCAAATCGAAACAAATTGTGATTGTGTTGTATTACGCAATTTTGGTACCGGAACACAAAAATCAACTGGTTACCCCGTTTTTCAATAATAGGTAGGTACTTATCTACCTACACATGCATGTGGTTTCCAACTTTTCCCTTTTTTTATTATTACCCAAGTAAGTACTTACAAGATATTGTGATTAGGTACAATATTATGAATTTGAAAAGTAATGAATTGTGCTGGTCTAAAAAGAGAGTAGCTACCGGAACTTAAAAAACTTTATAAATATTAATTTTTGGAGTTACACCGTTTTCTATTGGAACTTTAATGATATCTTAAACGCTCATAAAATCTTTTCATATCTACAAAGTACAAGCGCTCGTGTCAGTTACGTTGTACAAAATATAGAAAAATAAAGCTCGTCGTCATGAGGCATCTATAATACAGGGTGGCAGGGACATCGACGCGAAAACTGAAACCATGGATTTAGTACATGATTCTGAACCCCACTGCGTTGAAATATTTCGTCGGTTATTTAAAAAAAAATCTGCTGTTTCATAGAAAAGTGCAGTACCTACGCGGTCAAAATGTATGGAACAGCAGATATTTTTTTAAATAACCGACGAAAAATTTATTTACCTACCCATGGTTTCAGTTTTCGCGTCGATGTCCCTGCCACCCTGTATAGGGTAAAAAAGACTATCAAATTAATAACAAGGCCCGCTTGCATCCTAAATCACAAAAAAAAAATAGGCAGTCATGGAGACGGCCGACAGAAGTGAAAACTTAAAATTGGTATTAGCGCCATCTATATTCTATATTAGAACACTACGGGGGCGCCGCGAATTCATAAGTTTACCCCCTACCAAATATCGCTCAACGCACCTAAAGAAGTTTTCACTTCAAAAATGCGTTTAACCCTAAACATCCTACACTATTAAATGAGCAATATTTGTTTGTAATGTCACGGCTAAAACCCGAAGTGCGGTTACACCTAGTTTTAGTCGGCTACAACTAGGTGCGGCCCCGGCCGGTAGCAGTTGGTTAAATTTAGTTGTAGCAAATGAAAATGGCTAAAAGGTAGGTTAGGTTAGGTTAGAACTGTGACCACATAACACACCGCACGAGCCGAGCGAACGAAGCGAGCGGTGCCACGGCAGCGGCCGGCGAGTGCCAGGGTCCATTTAGGCTAGTTTAACCAACTGCTACCGGCCGCACCTAGTTGTAGCCGGCTAAAACTAGGTGTAGCCGCACTTCGGGTTTTAGCCGTAACATATTATCGAACCCTTAGTAATGTAAGGGCACAACTCGAAATATTGAGGTTTTGAGTTTTTGTATTAGATGGGCTCAATATCAACTGTTCTACTACTTGGCTTTCACAGAAAGAGAAAAAAGACAATATTAAAGCGAATACTGTAATTGTGTCTCTTTCACACCACCATCTCCCGCGCCCGCGTCTTCCCGCTAAAGAGGCCCAACCAGTAAAATGCCAGTACTTGTCGAAACCAGACCGCTGACGCACTGTCCAAATCGGAATTGTGCCTTTTTATTACTTTATCGGGTCAGTATTGCAATATTTTTTGGTACAAAAAACCGGCCAAATGCGTGTCGGACCACGCACAATGAAGGGTTCCGTAGTTGGGATGAATTTATCCCAAGAACAAACTTAACTTTGTAGTTGAAAACATGTTCTCCCATACATTCTGTATGGGAGAACATGTTTTTGCAACTGGAAATGTAAGTTGGTCGATTATAACTCGTTAATTTGTAAAGCCTACTTAGCTGTGATAGTTTTCCTTTTAATTTCGTTATATATGCTACTGCAGTGAATTTTTTCACATACCCAAAACCAACCATTAAGCTTGCAGGGGAGGGGGGACACTTGACTCTAACAAAAATTAGCACTTTAAAGCTTAATATTTCCAAAACAGATCCCTAAATCCAAAAAATGGTTTTAGCAAACTCACAATATTTTTGAACGACCTTTTCAACGACACCCCACACTATTGGATTATAGAGAAAAAAAATAATCATCCTTACTTTATGTCTAGGGGAGGTACCTGAAAAAAAAAATGTTTCATGATTTTATTTTACCACTATGTCGGCGTGATTAGTATGTATACCCATGCCAAATTACAGCTTTTTAGTACTAAGCGTCTCTGAGCTAAGCCGCGGACAGACAGACAGACAGACGGACATGACGAAACTATAAGGGTTCCTTGTTTACTACGGAACCCTAAAAAGGTCGACTTAGAGTTAGGTCCTTTTATCACCAAAATGTACGAAAAATGTCATCATAAATCAAATTAGTTCCTTAATTTACAAAAAATATTTATTTTTTTCGATGTTTATTTCGAAATAATTCCTTGTACCACAAAAAATAAGTTCAAAAACTAAAACCCGACTAAAAGGTATGAAACAAGAAAATATTTCAGACAGAAGTCAAGACAGGTACAAAAATGATCAAGGTAAAGCCGTGGTCGCATGCCATTTTATTTTGTAGGTGTACAAGCATGCGACCACGGCTTTACCTTGATCATTTTTGTACCTATGTCTTGACTTCTGTCTGAAATATTTTCTTGTTTCATACCTTTTAGTCGGGTTTTAGTTTTTGAACTTATTTTTTATTTAAATTATTTTGGGGTTATAGTTTCGTGATAAAGTATTTGCAGAACAGCTTAATTATTTTTTTTGGGTAATATGGTATAATAATACCAGCCTATTATTGTCCCTCTGCTGGGAAAAGGCCTCTTCTTATACAGAGAAGGCACGAGCATTGATCACCACGCGCGCTCAAGACGTGTTGGCGATTTCAGACTTATATATATTAACTATAAGTCCAGTACCTACTCTAATTGCGTAACTTATTTTCGTAAACAATTTTGCCTAATTTGTTTCATTTTGACAGTTCAACAACATTCATTGCGTTATTACGTTGTTGAGCAGATTTTTTTTTCCAACTTATGAAGCAATGGACTAGCAATCTGTTTCAAATCGAAACAGATTGTGGTTGTGTAGTATTACGCAATTAGGGTACAGGTTTCCTCACTATGTTTTTCCTTCACCGATATTAGTAATGTCCAAGATAAACTCAGAAAGTACATTTGAATTGAAAAAGTCACATTGGTACCTGCCCGGATTTGAATCCACAACCTTGTGCATGAGAGGCGAGGCCTTAACCACTGAACCATCACGGCATTTATGGTAAAATAGGTGTTAATTTTACAGCTGCATCGTAAGTAGCACAGTCTCAGTTTTGCTTGTTTTTAACAATTTAAACATATTTATTTAGTTGGAAAATATGATATATATACATATTTGTAATGTGCTTGTCAAGCCCTTTCATTTGATATCCAACATGGCACAATTCAATTATTTTTAATTTTTATTTCATTACTTTATGTTCTCTAGAGGGCGCCATATTGCATTTAATGTAACGTCACATAGCCTATAACCAGCGGACAATCAAAACGCTTCTAATGATACCTCATTTGTCAAATTATGATCGGCAGTTTGGAAGTTATGAGGTAACAGATGAACATACATACATACATACATACATACATACATACATACATACATACCGGTCAAAATCATAACCCTCCTTTTCGCTTCGCCGTAGTCGGGTAAAAACTGTATGCACGACCTGTGTTTTCATTTAAGGTTAGTTCTTTTCATGATGCAAAATATTTAATCAAATTACGAGTTGCGTCAATAGTCTCAAGTATGGTCAGTTAATTCAAACAATAATGTGCTCTATTGATAGGTCAAGTAGGTATTAGGTTTAAAGATATTTATTCTCAAAAAAGACACAAAGTCATTTACATGAGAACAATGCTAAAAATAAATTATAAGTGTAAAGTTCGTCACAGACGTTTTTTTTTTTTTTTTTTTTTTTGGGTGGGAAATTATCAAATAACTTCTCCCGCTCTGGGTGGAGCGGGAGGGCGTGTCAGACTCTTACTGACTAAAACCCACCCGTGTTCCTTCGGTTGCCCTGTTGCCGGGGGCCACGATTTCCCTATCGGTTTTCTTCGAACCCCCGGCGGGCATTGGCCCTAACGGACCCCGTCAATTCTGCTGACATCTCTTTGAGGCGCGCGTGGAACACAACGCGCCGTCGACCCGGGCTTGGTCCTTATCGGACGGCGAGCTACCCATTGCTCACCGTCCGCAAGCCCGCGCCTACGGTGGCCGGAAATCGGCTCGCGATTCCCGCCCCAGGCGTCTCCTCCTGCGGCGGTTAGGGGCGTGAGGGCGCGAAATTTGCCTCTCCCTCACGCGTTCCGCCTCCTCCTTCGCGAGCATTACCGCTTCGCAGAAGGAGGTGACGGCCTGCCATTTCCTCTCGCTCCGTACCATGGCCTGAACCAGGGCCGGACGCGAGAGATCACCGCCGCCGATCGCCTCTACGAGGACACGGCGTTGCTCCGCCCAAGCCGGGCAGACCTCCACCGTATGCTCCACCGTGTCCTCAGGCCGATCCACACAATGGTGACACCCGGGTGTTTCCTCCCGCCTTATCCTAAACAGGAACCTCCCGAAGCAGCCGTGTCCGGTGAGGACCTGCGTCAGGCGGAAGGTGAGGACGCCGTGGCGTCTCTCAAGCCACTCCTCAAAGAGGGGTCTTATCGCCGCAATTGTGGCGTGCCCAGCGCGGGGTTGCGACAATCGCACCCTCCATGACGCCATGAGATCCCGCCGGAGCTCTGTCCGCTGTGCCGCGATTTCTTGCGGCATCGGAGTTAAGCCCCGGCGTTTCGCCTCCTCGCGCCACTCCCAGATATGCGCGAGGACCTTTGCCTCCAGATCCCATGGCGGTAATCCGGCAAGGAGGCTCGCCGCCTCACAGGAGACCGTGCGGTATCCTCGGGCCAGCCGGATGGCCATGACCCTCTGGGACGCGTTCAACCGGCGGGCTGGCCGCAGCCTTAATGAACGCGCCCACACCGGTGCCCCGTAAAGGGCCATGGACCGCACGATCCCCGCATAGAGCCTCCGGCAGGAGGCGTTTGGACCTCCCAGATTGGGCAGGAGCCGCTTCAAGGCAGCCCCGGCCCGGTCCAGTCTGGGAGCCAAACGTCGGAAGTGTTCTACGAAATTCCACCGGCTGTCGAGGACGAGTCCCAGATACTTCATCGTCGACTCGACACCGATGTGAACCCCTCCCGCCATTACCTGGGAGCCCGACGGTGGCGCATTCCGAGGACCATGAAAGCCCATGGCCTCAGACTTGTGCAGGGCCACCTCGAGTCCCAGCTGCCGGATCCTGTCAACGATTGTCGCAACCCCGCGTGTCGCTAAATCGGCCGCCGCCTGGTACGACCTCCCCTGCGCCAGGACTAGCGTGTCGTCAGCGTAACAAACGACGCTGACGCCGCTAGGGAGGTCGGCGCGCAGCACCCAGTCGTATCCGATGTCCCACAGATGCGGCCCCAGGACCGAACCCTGTGGGACACCGCACGACATCTCTTGCCGGTTCCACTCTCCTTGGTGACCGGGGTAGATGACGGCCCTGTCCGTCAGATAGGCCTCGACCACACGACAGAGGTAGGTCGGCATCCGGTGATACCGGAGTGCCTCCCTGATGCAACTCCAGGGCAGGGTGTTGAAGGCATTGGCGATGTCTAGAGACACCGCCAAGACGACCCCACCCCGGGCCACAGCATCCCCCGTCGTGAGGGCCCGCACGCGCATGATGGCGTCCACCGTAGAGCGCCCCCTGCGGAAACCGAACTGGCTCTCCGCCAGATCCGGCCCCACTCGCACCAGCTGCCCGACGAGGCGGTCTGCAATGACTCTTTCAAAGAGCTTGCCCACCTCATCGAGCAGCACAATGGGCCGATAAGCGGACGGAGAGTCCGCTGGGCGCCCCGGCTTCTTGATGAGGACCAGTTTCCCCGTCTTCCAACGAAGTGGGAACTGGCCCCTCTCCATGCATGCGCTTAGGAGCCCCCTTAGTCGAGGCCCGAGAGCCCCCATGGCCAGGACCCAGGCTTTTCCGGGTATGCCGTCGGGTCCTGGGGCGGTATTCTTCGCACTCATCTTGCGTACCGCCACTCTCATTTCTACCTCAGTCACCTCTGGAGCATCGTCGTCGTCGGTGTGGTCCGCATCGGGCACCGCAGAAGGCGGAGCCATGGGCGGAGGGGTATGATCCCCTCTGGAAGGGAACAGAGCGCTCACCACGTCCCCCACAAGCTGGGGCCGGAGACTCTGCGTCAGCGGGGGGGCCCATGGGCGGAGTTTCTCCCGCACCATTTTGTATGGGCGCCCCCACGGGTCCCTGTTGAGAGTCTCCAGCATCTCCTCTCGGGCCAGTGCCCTGGCCTGCAGGATCTCCGCTTGGAGGGCGGTCTTCGCCGCTCTGTACCCCTCGTACAACTCCGCCTGGATGGCTTCCGTATCCGGAGGGCGGATACGGAGCCTGCGGTGCCTGGCGTACCGGCGTCGCGCAGCTACGCACGCCCTGCGCAGAGCCTCCAGCTCTTGCGACCACCAGTACACCTGGCGCGAAGCACGTCTAGGATGGACCCGGGGCATTGCCATGTCACACACATTGGACATGGCCTCCCGGAACCACTCCGCCTCGTCGTTGATGTCGGCAGGCCTGTTCGGTGATGACACCCAGGCCTGCACGATCGAGGCTTCCAGGAGAAGCTCCCGGTCCAGCTGCTTCAGCGCCCACCGCGGACCACTCGGGGCCTGTCGGACCGGCGCACTCGAGGTCTGGGTGGAGACGTCAAACCGGATATACCGGTGATCGGAGTAGGTCTCCACCCCCTCCATGACGCGCCAGTCAATGATACGCGGTGACAGAGCGGGGCTGGCGAACGAAATGTCCACCACCGATTCACCCCGCATCCGCACACACGTGGGGACAGAACCCCGGTTTAGGACGACCAGGCCTGTCTCCAGAGCCCAGTCCTCCACCATCCTACCCCGTGTGTCCGTATACCGGGAACCCCAAGCCAGATTCTTGGCATTGAAGTCCCCGAGTACGAGCACGGGGAGGGAACCAAACCCGACGACGACGATTCTTAACTCCGCAAGGGAGTTGTGGAACTCGGCAAGAGTTCGGCTCGGGGAGAAGTAAACACCCACCACGACAATCTCCCCGAACCGTGCTGCAACGCAACCCCGTCCTCTCTTGACCGACTCGAGGGACGGAGTACCGGCGGCGGCCGACGAAATAAGGGTCACTGAGCCGCTCAGGTCCTCCACCCAGTCATCCCTGGGCGGGACAAAGTACGGCTCAGCGACCACGGCGATGTTAATCGACCACTGCGCCATGCTCTGGAGCAACAGATCCTGAGCGGCGGCGCAGTGGTTGATGTTCGCCTGGAGGAGGCGTAATGGGGCCGTTACTGGCATTCCATGTCAGCCCCCTCCTCCCCCCGAGCCCCCTGTGAGGGCCCTGCTGCGGCGGCAACGGCGGCGGCGACGACGACGGTGGACACGGCAGCGGCCCCGGTGGAAGTGGCGGCGGCTGCGGCGGTGACGGCGGTGGTGGCGGAGCGTTTGCCCCTGCCTCTGGCCTCGGCGGGTGGAGCGCAGGCCCTGCTCCCAGCCCGGTGATCGGCCGGCTTGCCAGCCGCCGCACATACGACACAGTGCGGCGTGGCGTTACACGAGCCGGCCTTGTGACCGGGCTGACCACAGCGAAAGCAGAGGTCGCTGCGGTCCACCTCTGAGGTGCATTTGGCCCCCACGTGGTGACCCACCTGGCAACGGAAGCACCTCAGAGGTCTGGGTTCCAGCAATTTGACCTGCGCCGAAACCCAGCCCACCAAAAGCCTTTGGCCCTCCCCGGCTATCTTTTTGGCCGCCGTCACGGGGCAGCTCACCCTGATGGCTTGCATCCCCGTGTGGTCAGGCTGGATGGTGCCTGCCTTAATCTGCTCGACAGAGCACCCTCCAGCCCTGGCGACGGCGGCCACCACCTTTGCCTCCGTCACGGAGTCGTCCAGGCCCTGGATGCGCAAGTCAGCGCACTTGGTGGGCCTGGAGACTCGGGCCTCGTCCGCATTTAGCGCCGCCCTTAGCTTTTCGGCCAGAGCGTCAGCGGCCGGGCCACTGGCCGCACCAGGGACCTCCAGCATCCGGGCCCCGGTTGCCGTGATTTTCACCTTTATGCCCTTTTTGGCGCCGATCTCCTCTAGGTCCATCACCTGGTCCACCGTCGCGAACACGTGCTGGTAGGACACGCCCCTTTTCTCCGCTTCCGGCTGCAGTGTGACCACCACAGCTGCGGACTTCGGGGCGCGGAGCCTAGCCGCGACGCTTCTCTCCTTGCGCCGCTGCCGCCTCGCCTTCCTTTTGGCCGCCCTTGCCGCCTTACCGGCCTGCTTCTTCTCCCCGGCTACTTGCCATCCGGCGTCAGCCGGAGGAGAAGATTTAGGAGGCGGAGGCGGCCGTTTCGCCGCCGCCTGAGCTGGAGCCCTCGCCGTCAGGGCCGGTGTCTTCGCCGCCTGCGCAGTCGCTGCGCCTTTGGTCTGCCCCTGCCTGCCTTGGCCTGACTTGACCGCGGCAGATGCGGCGGCGGCATACGACGCCGTCCTCCGCTGGTCCAAGGCCGGCTGACTCGCCGCTAGCGGGGGGCGCAGGACGATGGCCTCTAGGGCGGAGAACCTGCTCCGCAGGGCAGCCAACTCCTGCCGCACCAGGGCCAGAACCCGGTCCTCAGCAGGCACGGGCACGGGCCCCCGCCCATGCCGCTCCCCTCCCTGTGGCACCTCCCGGGGGCCGGCTGCTCTTAGTCCCGCCAGGTCTGCTCGGAGCTTCTCGTTCTCCTTTCGGAGAAGCTCCATGGCGGCAGTCAACTTTGCGACCTCCGCCCGCATCTCGGACATACCGTCCGACGGAGGCCCAAAGTGCAGCTCCTTCGCTGCCGCCAAGATAGAGGCCGTGGCCGCGGGTATGGCCTTGTCTTTTGAGGATTGGATCCTCTTCAAGGTCACAGCCCTGATCGCGGCTGCCACGACCTCCGCAAACCTGGCTTCCTGCCCCGGATTGGCGCCGCCAGCGGCGTCCGGCTCACCACCAGAAGCCTCTGAGAGGACCGGCTCGCTGCTGGTCCCTCCAGGTTGGTGTCCCACCGTGGCGAGCCTCTCGGCTCGCTGGGAACGTTCGTCTGGGCCGGCCTGGCTCGACTCACCACCCTCCTTAGTGGTGAGCCCTCTACCCACACCTTTACTTTTAGGCCGGGCCCTACCCCGCCGACTGGTGTGGATTTTCCGCCTGTCGTCAGCGGAGGACCACTCACCATCATCCGATTTCGGGCGCTTCCGGAATAATTTGCGGATTATTCCGTCAGCACCCACCACTTCTCGCTCCGAGCTCTGTGTTGAGCCCTCTGCTCCAGATGCAGCGTCGGACTCCGACCCCGCATCACTCCCCTCCTTTTGCGTCGTTTTATTTTTATTTTTATTTTTAACCATATTGAATCCCACGAGTACAAACTTTATATATCCCAAAAATGTGTGGTTCGCACTAGTGACTAATTAAGCTACCCATTAGTCAAGCTAACAACCTCCCTCACGGTGCGCCGCCGCTTGGAGGTTTGGGGTGATTTTTTATAGAGGTTTTCTACCTCGCGGCCCGGGCGATTAAGCCAAGACCCTCGACCCCCGTCAAATGCCAGAGACATGACCTTGACACTCTTCGGGGCTACGAGACCAGCGGTGACAGGAGAAAATACTTCCTCCTGCCCGCCCGACGGCAGGGTTAGTGCACGCCGAGCCCGCTCCTCCTCTAACGCTGCTCAACGAGTGCTCCCTAGTGAGTACCCGTTAGAGCGTTCCTCCGACAGGATATTGGCATACGGACAACGAGACCCCTAACTGGGGAGTCATTGTCCGTACCCCAGGGTGCACCGTCCCGGAGACTGGCCTTCCCCCCGGACGCATCCATAAGGGAACTCCAGCCCCCAGGCACGCGGGGAGGTTTCCTGTCCAAGCACCCCTTCGTCACAGACGTCACGTAGCAATTATGATGAAGGTACCCATCCAATGCATTCAGCTTTTCGGAAGGGTGTTATTTGTGATTTGTGATCAAATATTCAGCTAATTGTGTTTTGAATGCATTTAATGAGTGTAAATTTTTTATACATGAGGGTATTTTGTTGTATAATTGTGCTCCTTTATGCCGGGGCCACACCAACGGGAAACGCCGTTGATTATGGCGATGATAGACTTTATTCCGACGGGTTAAGGTCCATCATCGTGATAATTAACGGCGTTTCCCGTTGGTGTAGCCCGAGCATCAAAGGTTAATTTTTTTTTGCCAAACTTAGTTCTCATCTTCGGTAAAATCAGAAAACTAGCTCGGCGAGTGCTACGTTGGGTTACCTGTTTTACTTTAGTAGACGATAAATTAGTCTGTATACTTTTGTTGAGTACCTTACGAATGAAAATACATATATTGTAAATATATAACTGTCTAGTGTTCATTATTTTGGTTTCTTCATAAATTTTGCATGTTGATGTTAAATATGGGTAGTTAAAAATCATTTTTATTATTTTGTTTTGTGCAACTTGGAGACTTACTAGCTTAGTTTTGGCCGCACTACCCCAAATTTCAACCAGATATAGTAGGAGTGGTTTTACTAAGGCGTTATAGATGGTGTGAAGCAGTCTACGTGGAATACATCGAACTATGTTTCGGAGAGATCCAAGTAGTGACGTAAGCTTTGTTTTTATATGATCCAAGTGAACAGTCCACGATAGAGAACTATCCATTCTTAAGCCAAGATATTTTTCACACGATTTTTGCAGCACATAGGAGCACATTGTTAATAACTAAAGGATTATGTGGAGGTATTATTTTATTTTTTGCTTTAAACAAAATATAGCACGTTTTGAAAATATTTATCGTTAATAAATTATATTGAAACCATGAAAAAAGGGTGTTTAAATCATCTTGAGCCTGGGAAACTAAATCATGAATGGAGGATCCGAAATAAAATAAGCAAGTGTCATCTGCGTATAGAGTAAGATGGCCATGTAGTTGAATTTCCTGAATATTATTTATATAGATTAAAAAAAAACAACCGACTTCCAAAAAAAAACACTACAAAGTGAAAAATAACTTTAATTTCGGAAGTCGGTGTCTTGGGTTTTATGTTTTCGTTTTTTGCCACCGACTTCCGAAATTAAAGTTATTTTTCACTTTGTAGTGTTTTTTTTTGGAAGTCGGTTGTTTTTTTTTTTTTTGTAAAAAGTTTTTATTTTTCACTTTTTAGTTGTGGTACCTACCCCACACACATTCGAATACCACTACCTGCTACCAGTGACAGGAACTTATCATATCATCTACATACTAAGTGGGAAAAAAATACGTGTTTTGTAGCTAACTCAAAAACTACCCAAGCAAAGTTAATAAAATTTATATGGGACCAATTTGGGAGCATATCCTTTCAAACAAAAAAAGAATTTTCAAAATCGGTCCACAAATGACGGAGAAATCGGTGGCGGTCCTCCTCCTTTTTGGAAGTCGGTTAAAAAGAGCAGGGGCCCCAAAATTGAGCCCTGGGGAACTCCACACGTTATAGGTAATGTGCCACTTTGATAATTATTATCCGTTCTAACTAACTGCAACCTGTTTTTCAGATAGGAATCGAACATTTTTAGAGCACTGCCGGTAATTTTGATGGTTTCTAGCTTTTTAAGTAGCAATTTATGACTTACGGTGTCGAACGCTTTTTTGAGGTCAATAAAGATACCAAGGACTATGTTTTTTCCATGTACATTTTGCTTTATTTTAGTAACGAGATCGACTGTAGCTGTTAGTGTGCTGCTTTTTGGTCTAAACCCGTATTGTCTGTCTGAAAGAAAGTTGAAAGAAGTTAAATGTTTATTTAATCGGTTGTGTAGGATTTTTTCTAATATTTTTGATAATTCTGGCAGCACTGAAATAGGTCGGTAGTTACCTGGGTCCATTTTTGAACCTGATTTGTGAATGGGAGTTACCTTCGCCATTTTCAGGGAGTCGGGAAAATTCCCTTCAGCTAACAGTTTGTTGAAGCATTTGCTCAGGTTGTTCGCTATTATATTTTTTATGCATTTTATTGCTTTTGTATTAATTCCATCTAGTCCAGAGATTTGATATAATTTTTTTAATTTCAGTTTGGGAACACGGATCAAGAGTTCATAACATTGGAATGTTTTCTGCAGAAGTTTTTGGTAAAGCATGTGTGTGATCATCATGAAATGATCTAGGCATTTCATTCGCTAAAAGAGGTCCTATCGTGGCAAAGTACTCGTTGAAAATCTGGCAAATTTCGTTTGGGTTTGTAATGACTTTTGAATCGATCAGTAGTTTTGAAGGAGCACAATTTTGTTTAATTGTTTGCTAAGACATTTACCTAATTCCACATTTTCTTAGGTTTATTAATACAATCGCTAAACTTTTTATAGTAGAAAATATTCTTTGTATCTAGCATGTATTTGGCAAGCTGTTTTCTTTTTATGATAAATTCTGCTTCCAGAGTGGAGTTATTTGGATTCTTCTTTAGTTCTGTCCACAATGCGTTATTAAGTAAGTATAAGACCTAGTCTCCTGACAGTAACAAGAATTATGCTTAGCCAAAGCCCATGCTAAGTAAGTAACGTTTTTAAATTCCGGGCAGTAATTTCGTTAGTTCCACTTTTGGCTGCTAGTTCAGATAAGTTTGTGGCGGCGTGGCGACGTGACGGTCGACCACGGAAGATGGAACCGCCACTCCCCGCGTGCGTGTACTATTTATTTATTTTCAATATAGACCCTTAATCGATGAAAGTGATTTGCCATGACAATAGTTTATTTTAAGAATGTGCGATGCACTGTTTCTTGGTTCGCATAACATGACATCATGTCTGTGTTCCATCAACCAAGCACCAATCTAGACACCAGGCTGCTAGCTGCTTCTTAGAATAAATATCAATTGCCGTGCGTTCATCTCGCTTGTGATTAAACTTTGGTAAGTTGCAGTGTGCGTGCCAGAGAAGGTTCCTAACAAAACAAATTTGCATTCGCTAGTTCTTAAATAAAACCCAATAATACTGCCCGAACTGGAGATCAAACCCCAATACGCCATATTCAGCGGTCGCACTCGCGACGTTGCGACTGCTGGACCAACGAGGCAGTTCAGTCAAACCAAGTTGATTTTAAAATATGCGCTTTAACAAAAACAAGTTTATGTAACTACCTACCTGCTGTAATCATTAATCCACCGTGTAAACAACCAAGATCGTCGGATTAGAAGTAGATAAGAATCATCGGCGCAGTTTCACGGAAGGTGAACCTCGACTATTATTTAGATTTTGCAGCTCATTTGAAGATTTTTGTTATAAAAGCTTTGAATAATTGAACATTTTCTTAACAAACTTGATTTATTGGGCTCTATCCTCAGACCAAATAAGAAACCAAGACAGAGCTCTGCGAACAATACAGTGAAGCATGCCAAAACTACACCTACGCTCTGTGCATACACGGTCACACGCACACATTTATAACCATTTACAATGACACTACAATTAAACTACACCTGACTAAGTGCACACATTTTTACGAAACAGTACCCTAATTGCATGCACGATCAATCACAATTTGTTTCGATTTGAAACAGATTGCTAATCCATTGCTTCACAAGTTGGAACAAAATCTGCTCAACAACGTAAATAATGCAATGAATGTTGTTGAACTGTCAGAATGAAACAAATTAGTCATAATTGCTTACGATAATAAGTTACGCAATTAGGGTACTGGCTTCACGTCACAGTTGACAGCGCTATGTCTTGGTTTTTAGGGTTCCGTGGTAAACAAGGAACCCTTATAGTTTCGTCATGTCCGTCTGTCTGTCTGTCTGTCTGTCCGCCGGCGCCGTCTAGCTCCGAGACCCTTAGTACTAGAAAGCTGTAATTTGGCATAGGTATACATATTAATTACGTCAACAAAGTGGTAAAACAAAATTATGAAAAACATTTTTTTTTAGGGTACCTCTCATACTAGTATAGTGGTGATGTTTTTTTTTTCTTTTTTCAACCCATGGTGAGGGGTATTATTGGAAAGATCCTTCAAAACATTGTGAGTTTGTGAAAACTATTTTTGGATTCAGGGATCCGTTTGCGAAATATTAAGCTTTAAAGTGCTAATTTTTGTTAGAGTCAAGTGTCCCCCCCCCTGCAGGCTAAATGGTTAGTTTGGGTGTGTGAAAAAAATCACAGCAGTAGTTTATATAACGAAATTAAAAGGAAAACTATCACAGCTAAGTAGGCTCTACAAGTTAACGAGTAATAATCGACCAACTTAACTTTGCAGTTGCAAAAACATGTTTTCCCATACATTCCATACATATTTTTCAACTACAAAGTTAGGTTTGTTTTTGGGATAAATTCATCTCAACTACGGAACCCTTCATTGTGCGTGGTCCGACACGCACTTGGCCGGTTTTTTTATTTGGTCTGAGGCTCTATCTCATTTTTCTTTAACCTACAACTTTTTTTATACAACGCTCTACAAGCAAGATAAAGTTCAATCATTGTAAATTGACACTTAACTAAGCCCAGAGTCGATTGTTCTTTCCATCATTACAATCATTATTTTATACCAACCCATATCTTGGAGCCTTCTGGTTATGGAGATATTGTAGCAGCACCTATTATTTTAAGTTCAACAAATAAAAATGTAGTGCATAGGTACAGCTTGCAACCAAAACTGGACCCTATCCACCTCAAACGCGTGCAATCTTGCGCATAATTGGAAACACCTGCCAAGCAATCAAGTTCGCAACGCGCTCGAGTGGTGGGCATTGCGTGGACGCAGCTCGCTCGTCTCGCCACACCGTCATCGTTCGACCGGAATGGCATACATGCGCGTGCGTTCGCTCTTCGTTCTAACTTGTAAGTCAATTTCAACATTGTTTACATGATTTATATCTCTATTAATGTCATTTTTTATTTATGTGAGTCAATTTTTATCTCTGTGTTTGCAAAGTGGTCATTTTGATAGATGGCAAAATTTGTGTTGTGACGGCATGCGGCAGTCTGTTGTTTTGTTATGTCATGTACTATCTGTGTTTATCGTGTCGTGCCGTCTTCAAATCGGTTTTAAATTGCGTCAAAAGGTAACACAAAAAATGAAAACTGTCGAGGTAATTTTTGTTGGAATTTGCTAAGGTTTTCAGTCGTGAACAATCTTCTTTTGTGAAATATAAAATGGTTTGTGTTCTTGAATTCACAATGACGAGGGCTTTCAGTAATTAAGTAACAACCTACGAACAGTTGAATTGTAATAAATTGTGGTTTAGTTTTCTATATTCTTTACTGACTTACTATAGCCGCATTTCTCGCGGTTGAGTAACTCATAGTGTAATTATGAGAAACGATTTTATGAGTACTCAAAAGTAGGTGAAACTTCGAGTTTTTCGTTCGTAACTCTAACTTCTTGTCTCTTTATTCATGTCTTGCTTACTCATCTTTTAATCAGCAATATGTTCAGACGGCATAGGTAATACCTACATACTTTGCAAGTACCGAACATTTTATTACATATCGTGTTGACTTTCAGATGGTTATAACAGTTGACGATCATGTGGAGTAAAGTCAATACGGTATTAAGGCGCTTCGCAAACGTCAACACGTTTGTCTTGTGTTGGATACAAGATACCAGGGAATATTTTATTTTCATATACTTAATCAATGTGAAATCAACTACTCCCTGCGCAGACGTAGACACTATTTGTGTGCAGTTGCTCCACTTGACAATACGGATTGCCAATCAAAAAGTATTCGGTGTAGGTAAGGGGCTGCGCAAACGTAGACACTTTTTGTTACCGCCACGGTACACCATCACAGGAAACCGTAGTTGCTGTTGCTGTGTCCGGTAACGGCAATCGGACACAGTCGCCGGTTGCCTGTAGATAACCGACATGGCGCACCACAGGAAACCAGTTGCTGTGCGCAGCGCCCCGTGCCGTACAATTGTTTAGAAATTTGTTAATGTTGCTTGTGTCTTCAACTGACGACTTTAGTTTCCAGTTACCGACACCGAACACTTTTTGATCGGCAACGAGCATGTGTCAAGTGGAAGCAACTGGACAAAAAAATGTTTACGTCTGCGCAGGGTGTGGCTGATTTCATACTGGTTATATAGAAATCAAATATTCATTGATAGCTTGTATTCGACATAAGACACAAAAGTGTCCATGTTTGCGCAGCCCCAAACTGGAAATTAAAAGTTGTCAGTTGAAGACACAAGCAACATTAACAAATTTCCAAACAATTGAACGCTGGTGACAAATGTGACTGTGTTATTTACATGATTTAAGAGAAAAGTTTCTTTATTATGGGTACGTATAAAGAAACTTTTCTCTTAAATCATGTAAATGATAGATGTAAGACAAGACCTGACAATGATGATAATTATCATAATATCATATCAATGATAATATCCATTTAAACTTTGTTGAAGGTAAATGTTTAGGTAGGTAAAGGAAATTAATTGCTAAACAAATGTGTGCACCTGCTATTTCTATATTAGTATTTTACACGATAGATTTCCAACACAATTGGTTGCTAAGACATGCAACAATACTAGTTAGTAAATAAATATACAGGTCACGAACAAAGTGGCGTTCTTTAGTGTTAGCAACCCGTGTTGAATGTTTAATGTATTTTTATGGCTTATTGGTTGATTTGCCCGAATTTACTCGCCCGAAACGGGCGAATCGACACTTTTATATAATAATTGCAACGCCCCACGGTTTCACCCACGTAAGTCTCGATCCCGTGGAAATATCGGGATAAAAAGTATCCTTTGTGTTAATCGAGGTTATAAACTATATGTGTGCCAAATTTCATCCAAATCCGTTCTGTAGTTTTTGCGTGAAAGAGTAACAAACATCCATCCATCCTCACAAACTTTCGCAGTACGATAATAGTAGGAAGTAGGATAAGTTAGTAGGATTATTTTTTCTATACTTAGGCGATTCGCACGAAGTTAATTTATTTCTGGGCGAATCGACAACTCCAGAAATATGTACTATTAGGCAATTGGTGGCTTTGTCCGTATCGTGTACAAAATTGACTTTTATTTATTAGGAAAGTTGATTAAGATAAAAACTTATTACAAAAAAAAAAACAACCGACTTCCAAAAAAATACACTACAAAGTGAAAAATAAGTTTAATTTCGGAAGTCGGTGTCTTGGGATTTGTATTTTCGGTTTTTGCCACCGACTTCCGAAATTAAAGTTAGTTTTCACTTTGTAGTGCATTTTTTTGGAAGTCGGTTGTTTTTTTTTGTAAAAAGTTTTTATTTTTCACTTTTTAGCTGGTACCTACCCCACACACATTCCAATACCACTACCTGCTACCAATGACAGGAACTTATCATATCATCTACATACTAAGTGGAAAAAATACGAATTTTTTAGCTAACTCAAAAACTACAAGCAAGTTAATAAAATTTATATGGGACCAATGTGAGAGCATACCCTTTCAAACAAAAAAAGAATTTTCATAATCGGTAAAAAAAACAAACATACGCTACGAACATACCTATAACCTCCTCCTTTTTCGAAGTCGGTTAAAATTAGAAACACATAGGTAGCTTGTTCATTATAATAAACCTAACATAACATCACGCCTTGTTTCTTCGAAGGGTTGGGCAGGGATGCGAAATGTGGGTGTACTATAAGTACTATAGTACACCCACGTTTCGCCAGTTATGTTTAAGAGCGTTCATCCGTTAGAACGACGCTTGAGTCAAAATTGGTGATTTCCGACGGTTAATAAAACAATAATGTGTTTAATTTGTAGACAAGATATTGACGTCATAGTATTGGGAATTTAATAATCTAGTGCATGGCCGAAAACCATTTTCAAATGTTTATATAGTTTTCTCATTAGAACAGTTTTTATTCAAGCCTTTTTTTAAACTAGTGGTCAACGGTCTACGCAGATGCGAGATATTAGTGAAACCATAAACGACAAACTTATAACAACATTATTATATAAAAAACAATAATATTTATTAGTGCATGGCTGAAAAAAAAAAACGATTACTGTACATTTTCATTCAAGAAAAGTAAATTCTAAAGTGTAATTTTTAGCCACTTTTTGTGATAAAACGTGTTAGTTTAGGTAATAGGGGGCGAGCCTATTCCACAAATCCAGTCTCCGGACTGCTACTGAAAAATTCCTGATGGTAAAGTCCAGTAAAACTTTGCTTTTGCTTTTATAAATAATCATCATCATCATCTGCCTAGCCTTTTTCAACTATGTTGGGGTCGGCTTCCAGTCTATCCGGATTCAGCTGAATACCTGTATTTTACATGGAGCGACTATCTGACCTCCACAACCCAATTATACTGGGGTAATACGATATCCCTTTGCTTTTTATAATAATCATAATTCATAAATTTTCCATTACCTACCTATACAGGTAAAACATAACTTTGTCGACTTTGTTTTCTGATCAAACCTGTTTTTTTTTTCTTGCTGTAGCAACTTTATTACATGATTGTTCTGTCAGAGGTGTCTCTATAATATCTCACAATCATGTAATACATCATTTGCTATAATTCTTATTTCTTGTGTGTGCTCTGTCCTGTGCTAATTCTTTTAGCTGGCTTCGTCTTTTTTTAGTTTTTTCTACGGTAGGCTGCGGCCTACTTACCACTGACGTGCGCGCCAGTGGTAATAAAACCAGTACCCTAATTGCGTAATGCACGATCAATCACAATCTGTTTCGATTTGAAACGGATTGCTAATCCATTGCTTCGTAAGTTGGAAAAAAAATCAGCTCAACAACGTAAATAACGCAATGAATGTTATCAAAATGAAAGAAATTTGTCATAATCGTTTACGAAAATATGTTACGCAATTAGGGTGGTACACACTTAGAATCATAATCCGAGAGTTTTGAAGGATATTCAGTCTGCTCAGCAACGTAAATAACGCAGTGGACGTGGGTGAACTGTCAAAACGAAACCCATTGCGATCAATTGTCATTTTGTGTACGCAATTACCCCACAGTACCTTTAAACTGGCCTCATATCATTTTGAAACTCCGTACAACGCTAAGTCAGCTCATCGTCAAAAAACGAACGAGCAGCCTACCGTTCCTTATTTCTTCTCGATTTTCCTCTTTTACTTTTTGCCTTTGCTTTTCCTTCTACCACGTAAACATCGCGAGTTTATGTGATATGAGGCCTTTGCCCTGAAGTAATTTCACGCTGGTTATTTTAATTTACTTCTTATAAGCGAGCCACCTCTCCTCCACGTTTGGCAAAAACAAAAACTTTTTACAAAAAAAAACAACCGACTTCCAAAAAACACTACAAAGTGAAAAATTACTTTAATTTCGGAAGTCGGTGTCTTTGGTTTAGAATTTTAGTTTTTGTCACCGACTTCCGAAATTAAAGTTATTTTTCACTTTGTAGTGTTTTTTGAAAGTCTGTTGTTTTTTTTTTTTGTAAAAAGTTTTTATTTTTCACTTTTTAGTTGTGGTACTACCCCACACAAATTCGAAAACCACTACCTGCTATGTAAATAACAGTGACAGGAACATATCATATCATCCACAAAAGTGGGAAAAAGTACGTATTATTGAAGCTAACTCAAAAACTATCGAAGCAAAGTTAATAAAATTTATATGGAACCACCTCGAGAGCATACCCTAAAAAGAATTTTCAAAATCGGTTCACAATTGACGGAGAAATCGGTAGACATACATAAAAAAAATAAAAAAAATATATACGCGTCGAACATATAACCTTTTTGGAAGTCGGTTAAAAACATCAAGATTTCGTTATTATATTTATTAAATTTAATATTATCGTATTATAGCCATTACACATAGCCCTTCCTGAATATGTGGCGGCATCTACATTCTCAACGCTCGGCTTAACACCGAGAGTTGAAAATTCAGTGCGCGATAAAATCCCTTCGCGGATTTTATTAAGTACGTCCGTGCGTACGTCGGCTTATAGTCCGCGCGACTGTTAGTTACCACGTGAGGTAAGTGAGCTGTGAGATGGGGGAGGGCGCTATTGACAAAATTGGCAGACTGAGTTAGCTTGGCCTTTGTCTACCTCCCCCTCCTCACCGCCTCTCCTATCTCAGGCGGTGACTAGCAGTCGCACGGACTATTATAAACACACGAATATTTTTATTTTCTGTTCCGTAAGAGTTCTCATAATAATGGTTAGGTACCGATGATATTTCAAACAATATTGAATTGTTTACACGGAGATAGATGAAACAATGATGTTTTGCTTTCCCTTGAGAGTTTTCTAACATTCAAACATCGGCTGATGTTTTTGTTAGGAATCAAAATTTTTATACCATCACACGAAATGATAACTTTAATACAAGTAGGTAGATAAAGGGTTACCTAAGGGGTGTGTCATAATCAGTGATTGGAGTAGGTAGATTGATTTTACGTACTCGCATCATGAATAGTCATAGAAATCATAACATGGATAAGCCTTTTTCCGGGATTTAATTTTGGTACTTACGGGATTGAATCAAACATTGTTAAAGTAAGGATTTTTAAACTACTACATTAGAAATTTATAGAATGCGATAGATAAACATTTAAAATATATTATATTGTTTTTATAGTATACCTATCCTTTTCTTGGAGTCCGATCTCCTATTGTATGTATACTATTAAAAAGACAGCAAAAGGGTATTTCTTATTCATATTGATGTATTATATACGTACCAATTCATTGACCCCAAATCAATCTACCTACTCCGATCACTGGTCATAATGCATCCACCACACCGATGTAACTTTTTGTAGAGCAATATTTTGCAATATCGCACCCCTAGATGAAGACTCCGGTAACTCAAAAAACCTCATTTTTCAGAAATGACGAAAAACTGTTTTTAGTATTTTTGATATCTTTCCTAAGAAAGATATCAAAAATCCATTGAGACATTCATAGAGGTAACGTTGAATTAGCTTGTTTGTATTTTGTCTGTTAAAACCCTGTAAAATATCGAGATTTTTTAGTTACTCTAGTTTTGCAGCTGTAATCAAATTAAGTAAAGCTGCGTTTTATTAATTAAGTAAAGCTATCTTTTAACAGCAGTTGAAGGTATTGTCACGCGAGTTATATCTATGTGTAGGTATTTAGCCTTGTGTTATCCAACATCCTATATTATTAAGCGAGCAATATTTGTATATATATTTGTTTGTATATAGATTTGTACTCACGTTTTCGAAATTGGCTCTAACGATTTCGATGAAAGTTGCAAGGGGTTTACGGGGGCGAAAAATTTATCTAGCTAGGTCTCATATCTGGGAAAAAAAAAATTCTCAATTTTTTTACCCGTGCAGAGCTCGGTCGCTCAAAGCTTAGAACAAGATAATGAATAATGACATGACAATAATGACATTAGAATAATGATGATGTAATAGTATACTAATCCATGTATAGTACCCAGTGAACGCAATTATTTGCGTTCACTGATAGTACCTACTTATTCCTGCCATGATAGTAGGTACTTAGTAATTCCATACCGCCAACATCAATATGAATAAAAAATGTTTAACCCTTTTGCTGTCTTTTTAATAGTATATAATAGGAGATCAGACTCCAAGAAAAGGATAGGTATACTATAAAAACAATATAATATATTTTAAATGTTTATCAATCGCATTCTATAAATTTCTACTTTATCTACCTACTTATATTAAAGTTATCATTTCGTGTGATGGTATAAAAATTTTGATTCCTAACAAAAACATCAGCCGATGTTTGAATGTTAGAAAACTCTCAAGGGAAAGCAAAACATCATTGTTTCATCTATCTCCGTGTAAACAATACAATATTGTTTGAAATATCATCGGTACCTAACCATTATTATGAGAACTCTTACGGAACAGAAAATAAAAATATTCGTGTGTTTATAATAGTCCGTGCGACTGCTCTCTTGGATTCTCTTAGTAAGGTCACAATGGTAGCTTAAGCTTGCGACTCAGGATGCTATTTTATTTATTTTGTAAAAAAAGCCTCCTTTTGAGCTTCGCTTCAGTCAGATAAAAAGGGCCCCCAACATATTTTGATACAGGGCCCCTTTACTACTAGCTACACCACTGGTTCACTTTATCTTAGTTTTTACTTCAAATTTTAAGAATAGTACATCACATCGTCGGTTGGTTCCAACCAAGAGCAATAATTGAAAGGAAGATCTCTACCTACATACAGATACAACATCGGCTGAATTAAAGTAACCCAATTGGCGCATTAAAACACAGTCGAGTTGACAATAAAGTGCCTGTTACACGGTCTCCAACCGCGTCCCGACCGAGGTGACCTTGGTGGTTTACAACCGTGTAGATGTTTTACGACCAAATTTCAAACAGCTCTGCCTGTCGCCAACTAAGGCCACCTCTGTCGAGGACGCGGTTGGCAGCCGTGTAGCAGTCACTTAATGGTCGTCAAGCCACCAAGCAAGCAGAAATCCGTCGTCAGAAAAAGAAGGACATCCTCATAAATGGTGATTAATGCTGGATTAGGTAAGGATCTAGACTCTACTCTACCTGTATCCTTACCTTATCCAGCATCATCTGGCCTTTGGGCTTGTAGAGCCTTCAAAGGCCAAAGATAAAAACTATTGATCAAACTATAGCAACCACTGAACCATCGAATTTAACCTACCTACACAGAATATCTAATTATGTTTTGTGTAGCATAATGTAAATTATTTTGCATACTATTGTATAGAATCATTTTTATCTAACTTGAATAGACTGTGCTGCTGGGGAGTTTGTTGCGCCACTTCTTGTTCCCAGCTAAAGGCACTAGGAAGTGGTGAAGGGTGAGCGTTTTTTGGGGACTGTCATAAGTAATTTTGACGTTCGAAAAGTGCTAATTCTCAGCCTTTTTTAAATAAATAACTTTTGAATTTATCTAAGTACCTACTACAAAACAGCTAATTACCTACTCTTTCTTTTAACAAGGTACTTATTTACACTCGGATATTTAAAGAAAGAAAACTACTACACGTACGTTACACACACACACACACACACGTTACACGTACGTTGTATTTACTTATCACCTCAAATGTAGCTCTTCGTGACATTTCTTTACTTAAGTACCTACCTATCTACTTCACACAGATAATAACGGTTTAAACCTGCTTGACCTTTTCCAATGGGAAAGTAAGTCTCGTAGTTAAAACAATGATGGTAATGGTGGGAATCTTTTTAGAACTGACTCGAGGCGACAACATGTTCTTGTTGTTGAAACAAACTTCGACATTACGGGGAAACCGCTTTCTTTGCATAACTTTGAACTTTCCAGATAATGTTGCTTAATGTATCTTATTTTTAAGTATATCTTTAGTGCATTAGTGAGTTCGATCAGTACCCTAATATTGCGTAATACCACGATCAATCACAATCTGTTTCCATTTGAAACAGATTGCTATCCATTGTTTCATAAGTGGGAAAAAAAATGCTAAAAAACTGCAAAATTAAACAAATTTGTAATAATCGGAAGGTGGTATCACCCAGCATAGTGCCTATGTTGGGTGACGGTAGCGCCTGAAGCCAGAGGCCCGACTCCCACTCACCCACAGCCAGCAGGCGGGCACGCTCAGCAGTATTGGTGGACGTATTAATAAGATTGTTCCGTACCAAGCTGTTTTGTAGTAGGTACTTAGATAAATTCAAAAGTTATTTATTCAAAAAAGGCTGAGAATTAGCACTTTTCGAACGTCAAAATTACTTATGACAGCCCCCAAAAAACGCCCACCCTTCACCACTTCCTAGTGCCTTTAGCTGGGAAGAAGAAGTGGCGCAATAAACTCCCCAGCAGCACAGCTGTCTATTCAAGTTAGATAAAAATGATTCTATACAATTGTATGCAAAATAATTTACATTATGCTACACAAAACATAATTAGATATACTGTGTAGGTAGGTTAAATTCGGTGGTTCAGTGATTGCTATAGTTTGATCAATAGTTTTTATCTTTGGCCTTTGAAGGCTCTACAAGCCCAAAGGCCAGATAATGCTGGATACAGGTAGAGTAGAGTCTAGATCCTTACCTAATCCAGCATTAATCACCATTTATGAGGATGTCCTTCTTTTTCTGACGACGGATTTCTGCTTGCTTGGTGGCTTAACGACCATTAAGTGACTGCTACACGGCTGCCAACCGCGTCCTCGACAGAAGTGACCTTGGCTGGCGACAGGCAGAGCTGTTTGAAATTTGGTCGTAAAACACCATCTACACGGTTGTAAACCACCAAGGTCACCTCTGTCGGGACGCGGTTGGAGACCGTGTAACAGGCACTTTATTGTCAACTCGACTGTCTTTTAACGCGCCAATTGGGTTACTTTAATTCAGCCGATGTTGTATCTGTATGTAGGTAGAGATCTTCCTTTCAATTATTGCTCTTGGTTGGAACCAACCGATGTGATGTACAGACGCCAGCATATCAAGCTACCCGAAACTGTCAAATTTTCCCAATCAACTTTGAACCTTAAACTTCAGCGATAAAGTTAAAAATCCAATAAATAAATTTGACAGATTGTAGTAGCTTGATGTGCTGGCGTCTGTACTATTCTTAAAATTTGAAGTAAAAACTAAGATAAAGTGAACCAGTAGCGTAGCTAGTAGTAAAGGGGCCCTGTATCAAAATATGTTGGGGACCCTTTTTATCTGACTGAAGCGAAGCTCAGAAGGAGGCTTTTTTTACAAAATAAATAAAATAGCACCCTGAGTCGCAAGCTTCAGCTATCATTGTGACCTTACTAAGAGAATCCAAGAGCGAGCAAGGCGAGCAAGAAAACTGACTCGGATACGTTAGTTTTCATTGAAGAGCGAGCGAAGGGAGCTCGAAAATTGAAGCATTCTGAACCGGGATTGGCGGGATTGTTGAAGATTTCATTGGAATTTGAATAAGACAATGCAAGAGCGAGCGAAGTCAGCTAGAAATTTGGAGAATCCTGACTCGGATAGCAGGCGCGGTCGCAGCCCAAGATTTTTGGGGGGTCACAATGGGTGCCGAGGAAATATTTTTAGGGAGGTACATCTTGTTGGTCTAGCTTTGACATACACTGGGGTAGTTGCGGGGTAAATGGGGGCAACTGTCAAAGTGGCGCTAGCATAGCTTTAACCAAAATAGAAGATTTTTTTTAAGGAAACTTGTTTTTTCACAACAGTTCTTTCAATAGTATAAACGCAGTCAACAAGAGAAGCCAAAACACAACACAAACTTGACAGGTGAAACCTATGCTAGCGCCATCTATCAAAAGTTTTCACCGGTCAACCCCATTAGTCGCAGTCGCTACACTTTCTGATACATACTAAAGTATTGCAACAGTAGATTATGAGAAGAGCGAGCAAAGCTGGCTTGACAATTTAAACAACCAGTCTTGGATAGGTTAGGTTTTGTTAGATATTTTAAATCCTAAGAACTCTTTTGAACCGAATACAGAATGCAAGAACGAGCAAAGCGAGCTTCAAAATTTTGCACACACTCGGATAGGTTAAATTTTCTTTTGACCATTCCAAAAGAACTAGAAATTAGTTGCTTTGTCGACTTATGAAGAAAGCTCAAGAATTAAGAGAATGTAGAAGGTAAGAGCGAGCGAAACGAGCCTGAAAATTTTTGTACTCACCATGAAAAGCTTCTGTTTTCTTTTAACTATTAAGTATACAGAAATAGAACTTACTGTTATGAAGAAAACTCAACAGTTTTACAGTAAGTAGTTTAGGTTTTGGAATCTGGCCTTAACTTTAGGCTTTCAAACCTTACTTAAGAACGGGGTGCCCAAATTTCCGAGTTTGCGTCGCTTGCTCTTGCATGCCAAGATACTCTATTTTTATAATTGAACGATTTTTGGTAGGGGAAAATCTCATGGGTTCGCGTCACCAGCATGTATGCTAATATTAACAGCACAGCATAGCCATAGGGGTATGACGTGTTGAGCTTGTTGTTGCTCGGGAGTGCCGATATATGTTAAAAAAAAACACGTATTTCATAGGTACTTTTAAGTTTTCACATCTGTCGGCCTATTTTCTTAATGTTTTTGGATAATATGCCCATCTTAACTACAGGTACTTGAGCCATGGTAATCCGTGGCTGTAGTACAGTTTTAAAAGTTAGTAATACATGTATAAATCATTCAGGCTCCCGACAGCGTGAAAGATTTTGGGGGGTCATGACCCCCAGGACCCCCCCCCCCTCGGACCGCGCCTGGGATAGTCTAAGCTGTCATTCACTAAAAGAATGTAAGAGCGAACGGAACGAACTCGAAAATCGGTGCATCCTGACTCGTAGGTTAGATTTTCTGTGTGATTTTACTCGATTAATGTCCTGAAGCTTGAGAGTTGGACCGTGCCTTTAGCTTGAAGCCTTAGTGAGATAAATTACGATAATTTTCATTAGGTAGGTATTCATTCATTACGAGCTCCTCATCAATAAGAATTTGAGGTTTTATATAATATTGTACAAATTTTTGCTTACACACCTAGAGGCCCCTGTAGCTTGGGGGCCCGTATCATTGATACGGCTGATACGGCGGTAGCTACGCCCCTGAAGTGAACCTGAAGTAAGCTGTCAATTCCTGGCATCAGTCGGTCGGGTGTAAAAAATCTCATCCTGAAAACTTACGTGAAGTGAGTTCGAGGTGAGCTGTCAATCCACCTTGTTGCATCTTTCACTTGTATTCCAGTGGACTGTGTTGCTCAAGGTAGGTAGTTTAACATCACGATTTTAATTTGAAAATAGAAAGCTATACGTGCTTGGGCTGTGTTCCAATATAAGTTAATGTCATAGGCTAATCACAAAACGATCTGACTTTCACCAATTACCGTTGTTGAAGGTACGGTTGTTAATTTAATTAGCAAAACGATTATTATGATCGTTATGAACTTGCCTGATGCGGCCTTCGCCCGAGGGTAGGACTGCATACCTATATAATGTCTAAAATAATATTTTAAAGACAAAAGATTTGATTCTTTGTATGGTTAAGCGATTGACTGCTGCGCTGCGTGTCGCGGGTTCGATTCCCGCACGGAACAAATATTTGTATGACCTACAAGTAGTTGTTCCGGGTCTGGCTGTTTGTGTATGTGAGTTTAAATGTTTGTCAACGCACCCACGATACAGGAGAAATTCCTAGTGTGGGGCAACGTTTTTTCTAAAAAACAAAAAAAAACAAAAAAAAATTGTGTTTATAATGAACAAACTCAAAAACTAATGGACCGATTTAAAAAATTCTTTCGCCAATAGAATGCTAAATTATCACTGAGTAACATAGGCTATAATTTATTAAGATATTACGCGGGTGAAGTCACTGGCGGAAGCTAGTTTATAATATGTCCCTCTGCCGGAGATTTCCACCGCTTCACGTAATCTATACGTCTTTTAAATACAGGATAAGTTTTTATCCAGTGCGCAAACTTTAACACGTGACTTTACTCATCATTATGAACAACTTTTACTATGGGACCAAACCTGAAATCATGAAAAAAAAATCAGCTGTTCCCTACATTTATGTTCGCATTACTCGTCAAAATGTAGGGAACAGCTGATTATTTTTTCGCGATTTCAGGTTTGGTCCCATAGTAAAAGTTGTTCATAATGATGTGTAAAGTCACGTGTTAAAGTTTGCGCACTGGATAAAAACTTATCCTGTATAGCATTATTATGGACCACGCTTGTAACTAAACGTAAATCAAGATGAACTCTCACATACTTAGTAGCAATGTATGCTGCAGTTCGGTACGCACGGCTACAAATCAAGCTAAACTTTTCCAGTATAAGCTGACCTCGCATTTTACGGAAATCCTATACAATGCGAGATCAGCATAAACTGGAAATGTATAGCTTGATGTGTAGCCGTGTGTACCTATGCAGGCAGACTAACGTAACCATTGAAGCGGCTAGAAAAGCCGTAAAACGTCCATCAAAATTGATATAAAAAACCAGCCTATTCAAGTAAACTTATAATCCGTTACCTACATTAACTAACGCCTCTACGCAACAAGTAGGGTTGCCAACCGTACTATAATAATTATATAGTATTGTACTATATTTCGAGTCTGCGTACTATATACCTACTGTTGAAGAAATATATAGTACCCAAAAATACTATATTTTCAACACTGAAATACTTATAACAAAAAAATCCTTCGTTAAAAAAAAGTGAACGCTCCTCTACTACTCTATAACAATATTAAAATGAAATCTTTGCAAAAGTAAAAGAATGTGTGAGTTTACTGACAAAACTACAGGCCAAAAATGGCAGCATTTTTAAAAATACTGAAAATATGTTATGTCTTCTTCAGAAAGGATATTTTCGGTTATGAATTCGAAATGGCGAGAAAAAAGAAACAGAAGCGTATCTCATTAATAAAAAATGAGCTTTTGATTTACATTAATTTAAACATTTAATGTAATAAAGCATTATGACACTTGAATTTTAGATTTTTTTTTTCAAATTCATGGTGTATAAAAATGTACTTATAGTTTTTATAAAAATAAATACTTACCTAAGTAACAAATACAAATGTATTTGTTACTTATTTATTTTATCCAAAAAATCAAGTATTAAGTATCCAAAAGCAAAAAAAACATAAAACTCACGCATCCAAAATGGTTATTAAAATCAGACATTAACATTTCTACATAATTAAAACATTATTTGGTAGGTCTTCTTTTCATATGTGATTAGTGACTTTTTTATTTGGGTGGGAAATTATCAAATAAGGGTGGGTTTTAGTCAGTAAGAGTCTGACACGCCCTCCCGCTCTACCCAGAGCGGGAGAAGTTATTTGATAATTTCCCACCCAAAAAAAAAAAAAAAAAAGCACCACGGTATCCCTTTCGGACTTTCCCGCGACCCCATTGGTGTCAGAGTTTTAAAGCCGCCCATGGGCCTCTGATTTGGCTTCACGTGCCGTCGAGAAATATCTCTCAGGAATGCCGGTTTCCTCACGATGTTTTCCTTCACCGTTTTTGAAGCGTGTTTTGGTAGGTAATCGGTTCGAATTTGACGCCACATTGGAATATTGGTTTAATGCTACTTAGGTTACCTCATCATTATCTACGAAGCCTTTTCAAAACTATTTTAGGGTTGGCTTCCAGTCTAACCAGATGCAGCTGAACACCAGTATTTTACATGGAGCGACTGCCTATATGACCTCCACAACCCTGCAGTAATTGGGTAATGCGATACTCCTTGGTAAGACGGCTGCTTAGGTTACCTACCTACTAAGTTCCCTCCAAAATGGTTGAGCTAAACGGTGCTTATCCATGCGTCATGTTCGTGAACGGGCGCCCGTTGAGATTACCTACAAAGTCTTCAAAGATGGGTCTACACCTACTTAGTACGGTAATAACCCTACAATTAATCAACTCTAACATCTCACAGGCTATGAAAATGCTATAAAATACATAAGCTGTCTTTTCTTGACACTTTTATGAGCTATTTACTAAACTCGTAAACATAGTTTTATATCTTAACTCAATGCAATAAAGTTGCATGTTGAGTGACGACGCTGTTAGGCGTCAAGGTTGCTTCATACTTTAAATTCCTTTGCTTGTTACTGCAGCTGTTTCGAGTCGTAAATCGAAAGTAAATTGTTTATATTGGACCTTAACATGGGGTCGATAGGTTTAAAATAGAATAGTAGGTGTATTAAGTTTTCCAACGTTGTTAGACATATTCCAAATGGTTAGAATTCTAGAATTATGAATCACAGAAAATTCCATTGTGTTTATCCAAAACGTGTTTATTTATTTAAATCTTGATCCTTATTGTTTAAAGATAATATACCTAGTTACCTACATATATACACGTACATTCTTAGAAACTTAGTTCTCAGTAAATTCCTCAACGTGCAAAAAACGAAATTGCTACTGAATTTAAATTATTGATGTCATTATTAAATGACATCACGAACGAAGATATGCCTAGCAAAAACTGTTTAGCATAATTCTGTACCTTCAGTGATGTAACTGGAAAATCATGATTTTGAGAAAATTAATGTTAAAGTTTTAAAAAATCTGACTCTTTGTCTACTTCACTAAAATGATTACTGATTACTGACAGTGGTAAACAATATCTTAGAGCACGATTTAGTGTAAGAAGAAACAGATTAATTTGTATACTTAGTTTTTTATAATTTAAAAAGAAATTCAGTTGTATCACCTACCACAAGAAAGAAAAAAGAAAATTCGTTTATTTGCGGTAGGTAAACATGACGCAAAGAAAGATTTAAAAAATTTTCGTAAATAACAAATTGGGGGAAAATATGCGTCACATCCACGCAAAACAAAAAGTCGTTTAAAGTCGTTTTATGTGTAGGTATATTAATTTAAAATGACTTGAACCATTTTACACATTATTTATTGGTTGGTGTTGGATGATTATGTGTAGGTAAATATATCAGTTTGTACTAATTCACATAGATCGCGTAATAAGAGTCACAAACATTTGTATTAATATACATTAAGGTACTTGAAATATTTGTTCAGTTCACATTGATATTATTAAAAATGTATTTTATTACACATTAATAAATGTAAAAAATGCTTAGTTAGGGCACTTTACACCAAAATAAGCTTGCACAATTTTAATCTTAGAGAAGTACCAATTAGATAAAAAAATTGAATTTTTTTTACTGTTAAACTTAGTGTAAGAATATTAAAACTGATATAGGTCAAGATATATCACTTTTCACTGAAGGTACAGAATTGATCCTCGAATGTAGCAGTATTAAGATCGATCATAAAACCCCGAAAAAAACACGGTTATTATTCCTTTAACTATGAACTTTATTAAATTTTTATTATTTGTTGATAAAGCGGCAATAAAAAAAATACACAATCTGTGAAAATTTAAACTGTCTACCTATTACGGTTCATGAGATACAGCCCGCTGACAGACAGACGGACGGACAGTGGAGGCTTAGTAATGGGGTTCCGTTTGGCATCCTTTTAATACGGAACCCTAAAAATAAACCATGAAAGACGTTGTTTTAATGCAGTGATTTTAACGCAAAAAGCGTTGAAATCACTGCACTGCTTCACACAACAATGGCTAAATAAGACAATGTTAGATTTTTTTTGCTTCGATTTCAATCAACCATGTGTGTGTCGACTAGTTAGTTAGGTATTTAGGTACTCAAATTGTTAAAAAAAACGTAACTGCAGTTCAAAATACTTACATAATCCCAACATTATGAAATAGACATCCATCAATATTTTGGCGTTTGTAAAGCCATGGTTGAGTGGACAACGTGAAAGTTCGAACCGCCTCGCCTACCAGTCGTACTCATTGTGTAATACATATAGAGCATGCGATTTACTCAATGAAACAACACAAGGGTTCTGTCCCTGAGGTATTTGACCTCTCTGGAGACGAGATTCGCAAAAAGCGGGCCTTGAAAACTGGTTCTGACAGGACGGGATGTGATGGGGCAAATATGTGTAAATCAACTCAGCGTTGTTGGCTTTGTTTATTAACTGGTTGTTACTATGCAGCGGAGCGGCTTGAGTTTACCGTTTCAATTCTGGGTATTGTATAGCTCTGGAATTTCTCGTCAAGTTACGATTTCTTACAAGAGAAAGATAGATATTAAAAGTACTTAACTTAATTGTTTCATTGGCTCCAGGTAGAGCTACAAACTCTACAATATTTAAATTAACACGTTGAAATCATAATCTCCACTTAAACTGTTATCTAATCATTTTATTTTTTCATCTTTCAGTGTTACAACTATGCCGAGCTGAAATATCTGACTCCTTACCACAATCTTGGTATTCGGCAAACGTAATCAGCGATGGCTTCCAACCCAAACCGATATCGGAGATATTTTCAACTGAATCGCCGTTTTCTCCAACAAATCCGATAGTTGTTTTGCCGAAAAAATCTGGTTCCGTGCCGGACGAGATCTTGTTATTATCAGCATTAGCACCTCCGAAGAAGATTTCAACCACAGGATCTTCTGTAGCAGATTTTTCGAAGACGTCTTTACAATCTTCAACACCTCTGCCACCAACGATTCAGACAATACCAACGTCTTCGCTACAGACTGTACCGCCAACAACAATCCAAACAACGCTTCCGACGTTCCTATCAACGCCATCAACAAAACCAGACTACTCACCGTCACAACCTCAAATAATTACCCAGTTTACTGAACAGACCCAACCACCATCACAACCAGAGTTCTCGATTCAAACAGAGGTGTCACAAACAACTTTATCAGTACCACAACCCAATTTTGGGCTACAAACGACATTAGTTCAGCCGCAGCCACCGTCATCTCAATCGTCGCAAATACAACCTGAACTTGTCCCGCAAGGTCAACTGATACCAGGCCAGAATCTGCCCAAAGAAGTGTCTACTCAGCTACAACAATCGGAAACATCGACATTAGGACCACTGGCGAACTACTTCTTGATTTACCAGCAAGCACCACAGTCCATTCAAGGTGTCCCGGGACCAGTAGGGTTATCGCAAGAAGTGCCGCAGTTTAGTACAGTTGCTCAAGGTCCTACTTCGCGAGCACCTCCTACTCGTACTGCGCCTCCTACATCAACGACTCCATTGCCAACAACGGTTCGAGTACAAACGACACCAACTGCAAGGACCACTCGGCCTTGCCAAAATGTCACAAACGTTGCTCCAACGCCGATACCGCGGCTTCCATCATTAGGTGGATCTCTAAGGATCAGGGTGGTGGCCCCCAGTGGTTCTATAACGAACGTCAACTTTAACCCCACTGCTAGGACCACGACCACAAGAAGACCAACCACAACTAGAACCCGAAAGACACCAAGACTTAGGAAAAATAACTATGAGACGTGTACAGACGGCTGCAAGGGCAGGAGAGAGCCAATATGTGCAGCCCCGCTTTCTACTGCCTTCCTAAACCCGGACACTTTGAAGGGCTTCCCATCTATCTGCCATATGGCTTGCCACAACTCCTACAGAAAAGAGTGTAAGTGTTTCTTTTATCTTACGTAACTACCTTTTCCTCGCCCCAATAAGGGGAGAAAGGGCACGCTACCAAGTTCAATTAGCATTTGTACCAATAGTGTAACCATAGCATGATAGCACATGCCAATTCAATTGGCATATGCTATGGTTACTCTGCTAGAAATCGTGGTAGGTACCCTGTTGAACAATAGCCGCTTATGTGTATAGTCAGACAGCAGACGTATTAGTGATCGCAGTTTATTGTTATTGGCCGACATTGGAGTCGACCCTTACCATTTATTGCTTCGATTGCAGTTGGTAACGAAAATATTTTATTCATGATATCAATTGCACATCTATATTATTTTTCTTTATTATCTAAGTATTTAATTATTTCGTTGCATGTCAGCGCCCAATTTAATTAACTAACTTTTTTGATGAACAAAAACTACATTATTAACTGATCCAACCGGATCTATACTGGAATTGCACATACAGGCTATATCGCTTTGCTTTAAAAATAAAAAACAACGATTTCCTCAGTCGATGAATGAATAAATAATCAATCTATAACAGTTATCAGTGCGTATAAACTAGTTAAAAAAAACTATTCTGCTTTAAAATATATCGCATTTCCTCACTAGTTATATACTTTGCTAGTAAGTAATACCTAGAATTTTTTTACTAACCGTACCTACCAAGTAGCTGATCGTTATTGTTGCATTACAATATACCATTACACCATACCATTTTACTATCTGAGAATGAAATTGATACTTGTTTTCCATCGTTTTATTACGATGACAATAAAATTAGGGTTGCCATCCCCAAATTTTGAAAACCAGGATTTTGGAACCAGGTGACAGGATAGCAAAACGCAATGAAAACAGGTTCAATGAAACTCAATTTTCGCGCACTAGAGCGCTCTCTATCTAACCGTTAGATAGAGAGAGCTCAAGTTCGCGAAAATAGTAGTGAGAAAGAGACAACAAGCAAAGTGCACGTTACATCTTTATTTTTTAAATACCCCGCGCCCCGCGTTTGAAGGTCATAGAAAAGACTTTTCTCTGATCTTCAAACGCGGGGCGCGGCGCGGGGCCGACCGACAAACGTAAGGTTGAAGGCGCGAAATTTGAAATACAGGACTTTCAAAACCCAGAACGTTAGGTACTTAAAAACTATCCAGGATATCCCAAAAAGCAGGACATGTCCTGGGAAAACAGGACGGTTGGCAGCCCCAAAATAAAATCAATCCACAGATTATCTATAATAATTTTGCCTCTATATTTTCGTAAGGCCATTTTGCGAGAAACCGAGAATCAGTTCTTGTGGCAATGTCCAATCGTCTTTCGTCCGAATGGTGATGATATTAACAAGTTTTCTTTTACAATTTCAGCTTATGAAAAAGTGCTGGATGGTCGTTGTGGCAGACTGCGTACACGCATCAGGACTGTCGACTCCAACACTAAGCTAAAGAGAGAAGAACTGAACAAGGCTCAATACTTCCTTGACAACAGCGACACTAAAACTATTGTTGAATTCTCAGGTTTAAATAATTAATTTTGTCATTATTTGTAGGTAAAAAGGCAAAATTGTTTTACATGTTGGTAAAAAACGATGATTATGTAATGTTTCACATAATAATATAATATCTGAAGGGATAAAAAGTTACGTATTGTTTATTCCATATACCTACTCGTACAAAGCATTGTTTTCAATTGATATTTTGTCTTAAGCAAATATCAACTTTATTCTAGTGTAAATTTAAAGTTGATTTCAGAAAGACTAGTAAAAGACATTAAAAAATTGCAGTTGTAGCGTAAACTGAACTTTATGCGTGGGTTTTATAGTTATTTTTCTAAAAACAAAATCGCGAACGCAAAGTACATGCATATTTTTTTCTTTACATGGGTCATTCCTCTTATGTTCTAAGTTTAGTGAAACTTGAATGGAGAAAAACTGTATTTTCAGATTCTTAAAAATCTTAATTGGTTACTTTTGTAAAGAAACACTTACGGTGCCAGAGGGCTGAAGTATTTAAATAACGACACAGCTATATCGTATTCTCCTCTCAAAACTAAATAGAACGATCGAATATTAATTTTAGAAGCGATTCTGTCATCGATATTTTGAAATAGAGTAGGTGTAGTTACGTTGAACTAATTTTATTACGAAAACGTTGAATATACATAGGGGCACCAAATACCTACTGTTATATCAGAGCGCAGAAATATTTATATACACCGTGAAATATTTATATACACCGTGAAAATCACAGTTTTGCTAGAACAAATGTTATTCAGACCATGGTCTACTACCATTCTACAGCATCCAATAATAAAAAAAAACATAATTGGTTTTTGAAAAAACACAAAAAAGACTAAGTTTAAAATGTCAAGATTATCTACTGCTTACTAAATTTCGTTTATGGAGGTACATTTCCCAGTAGACAATGCTGTATGGGAGTGCGTGGTGTCTGAGTTGTAGGGAGTAACGATAATCTTGACATTTTAAACTTTGTCTTTTTTGTGTTTTTTCAAAAACCAAATATGTTTTTTTTTTATTGGTTGCTGTAGAATGGTAGTAGACCATGGTCTGAACAACGTTTGTTCTAGCAAAACTGTGATTCAAATTTCACGGTGTATAGCTACTGCGAGAATGAACTTACAAGTTTTACGGAAAGTTAACTTTACTTTGTCGATTCTAGCCGCATAGTTGTTCAAATTATGTTTTGCATTTTGATACGAAATCGTTGGTCAAATAGTTGTTCAAACATCCATTGTTTAGTTTCACCTAACGGTACTAAGCATCATCATAATACAAAAATGTTTTATGGCTATGGCGACACAATAACGGTAACTGTACTATTTTGATAACAGATTTTACTTGCGGTACTTAAATGAAAGTAGGTTCTACATTATATTTTTGACGAATGTTGATTTCTGATGTATTAGCGACTACTCTCTGCCGCCTGCCCTAATTTCGACTGATATATTTAAGTTCTTAGTTTTATCAAAATATTTCTTAAGAATTCGTCGATTGTATATCTTTTTGCTATTTTTCTACTTACTTCATTGTCTAAAACTTCATTGTCTTCACTGTCTAAAATATTCTTATTCCGTCCATAAAGATGTAAATATTTAAGATTTTGTTTAATAATAAATATTTTGTTTTATAACGATCTGTGGTTTTAATAAATAAATTCAACAGTTGTACTTGTTAAGAGTTTATTTTCAAAATTATACAAATTACAGCTTATTTTCTAATATTTACATGTTATTATTACTAATAATAAATTGTAGTCAAATAAAAACGGTGTCTAATTTTAGTAAGATCAACATTATGATTCGATTAGGCCCTGCCTCTTGTTATTAGGAACTGCAATCACCCGATATGGTAAGTTCTTCACAATAACGGATTTCTAAAATAAGAGCACTGTCGGTAAAATGAAAATATCTATATTATATATAAAATTAAAGTCGCGTTTGTCTGTGCATTGCATCGTGCAGTCGTTCAACCTACTTGGCGGAATAATGGTGCATTGACGATGCAAATACAAAATGTCAGTCTTTTACAAACATTTTCTTATAATATAGACATCAAATTAACTAAAATATTTTACAAATAAAAGCCTATCAACACCAAAACTAATTTTTTTTTTGTACAATTACACTGAACATAAAACTAACTATTGACAATTACGTTAAAACCTTTGTTGAAAGTTGCCTTGTTGTTGAGAACTGCCACCCTGTTGTTGGCCACCAAACATCATCTGTTGTTGTTGATGGAATTCCTGTTGACCACCGCCGCCTGCGTTGTTGCCTTGATTCGGTCCTGGAATAAAATACATAACAGTCAGCATCTAAGTCGAGGGTCACATCAGCATCTGCCTAGCCTCTTCCCAACTATGTTGGGGTCGGCTTCCAGTCTGACCGGATGCAGCTGAATATCAGTATATTATTAATTCTTGAGTATGGCGGGATAAAGTTCGAGAATTTCATAATAACTTATCGCACCTAGATTTGGGCGATTTTAAGTTAGTTAGAGATGCGAATAACCATGGACATTCAGTGACTGAGCATAAGATGTACCCTGTCAGTTACTGGGAAACACCGTTAGTCTTATCAATTTATCATCGAACTACGAAAAAAAAAATCGCTAGTTATAAATTTCGTTGTACGTATTTAAGTCGAGTACTTCCACTTTGCCCCACCAAGTCACTGGTGGGGCAAAATGGAATGCCTAAAATTAAAATTTTGCAGTGGAATCTGCACCACCAAGTCGAACCAGTTTTAAATCTTGTGGATTCTGCCCCACTAAGGTTGGCACCTTAGAATTTGTTTAGGTGCTCGTATTTTATATTTGTTTGGAAAATAAAGAAATTTATATCTAAGTAAAAATGTAACTAGGACTGGTAACGTTACACGTAGTACATACGAAATTTTAGGCATTCCATTCTGCCCCACCAGTGGGGCGGCTTGGTGGGGCAAAGTGGAAGTACTCTTTAATTCAATGAACATTTACAAAACTGAGTAAATCACGAATTTCACGATCACGAAACTGATGAAAAGACGAAATATCTCCTAATGAATGGGGCTTTATAGGTTTATAGTGAAATGATTTATGATCTATTCAAAAAGTACCTGCTGAAAATTTAAACAAATGGATTTGAAAACGTACCTGTAGATGCCAAATTGTAGTGTCACTCAAACTCGAAACATTTATTTCAATTAAACCATTTACAGACACTTTTGAATTGTCAAGCAGTCACTAAGAAATATGAAGCTAGTTGCCCATTCCAAAGCGTAGTAGGTACCCATCGAGAAGAACGGGCAAGAAACTCCACTCTACTAACAAATTCAGTGCTCTAATTTGATTATGGAATACTTAAACCCGAATTATTAATTTTAAATCACCTTATAGATGTTTTCCATTTGATAATTGAGGTCAATTTTATAACCACAATTTTATTATTCTCGACGATTTTTTAATTATAATTTAATAATGTTATTTAACAATAATTGTTGGAAAAAGTGGCGAGGTTTACGAAGTTCACTTTCTAAATACAAATGAATGTGTTACCAATCACCTTTAGTGTGTCCTTATTTTTAACCGACTTCCAAAAGGAGGAGGTTCTCAATTCGTCTGTATGTTTTTTTTTTTTTTTTTTTTTTTTTTTTTTGTATGTTTGTTACGCGATTACTCCGCCAATTATGAATAGATTTTGATGATTCTTTTTTTGTTTGGTAGATCATACTTCAGAGGTGGTCCCATATAAATTTTATTAACTTTGCTTGGGTAGTTTTTGAGTTAGCTTCAATTATACGTATTTTTTCCCACTTAGTATGTAGATGATATGATAAGTTCTTGTCACTGTTATTTACATAGCAGGTAGTGTATTCGAATTTGTGTGGGGTAGGTACCACAACTAAAAAGTGAAAAATAAAAACTTTTTACAAAAAAAAAAAACAACCGACTTCAAAAAAAAAACACTACAAAGTGAAAAATAACAAAATAACTTTAATTTCGGAAGTCGGTGACAAAGAACGAAAAAACAAAACCAAAGACACCGACTTCCGAAATTAAAGTTATTTTGTTATTTTTCACTTTGTAGTGTTTTTTTTTTGAAGTCGGTTGTTTTTTTTTTTTGTAAAAAGTTTTTTTATTATTTTGTTTATCTTTTAGATAGATTCTTTTATTTTAGATTTTGTGAATGTGAGAACGTTGTAGGCTGTAGACTTGTGGACCATTCTATTTTACTAAGTACCTGGTACTTGTTGATATGCCTACACTGTCCTCTCATACCTATTAACACTGTAATTTGAAAACATTGTAGAAACCATTTATTTTTAAAAGAGTAACCATGGAGTTTCTTGCCGGCCCTTCTCCATAGGAAGCAACCAATTAGAACCGTGCACCTAGCTTCTGACGTTTCATAAGTGCCCTTGTAGGTTTATGTGAAATAAAATATTTTGATTTGATTTGAGTGACTGCGTACGAATTTAACCTGAACAGGGTTTGATTACATTTTCACCAGATAATTTTGGAACAGAGTATACTACGGTCTTTCTACTGATAATGTGACCTGCTAACTCATGTGTTGACAAAAATAAAATAAAAACTAATAACATACGGTATAATGTACCTGACATTCTCATCCTCTTCGCGTTATTCGCTGCGTGGTCGTGATTGTTGGCTTGTACTTGATTTTGTTGTGTCTGAAATACCATTGAAAAAAATAGATTTAGACGATGTAAGTTTACAAGGTCAAATTAGCTAGCTAAACTCCACACACGTAATGGGTATAGCCATCTAAACATAATAAAAGATACTTGATGACTTTCTTTTTGGGGTCAACGACCGCTGGTAGTGTAGTCACTTGAAGTATGAGCACAGATTTAATACAGATGGGACACTCCGCAAAATCATTTAAATAAAAAGCGACTCTTGCTACGACACAATAAAGTGCAATTCAGGTGGCAGGCGCAACGCTAACTACCTACAGTTATATTCACCTACAAGTTGCCTCTCTTTGTATCACGTAACTCTTATTTAGATTATGTGTGTTATTGTGTTTGATTTTATATTGTTTATTACTGTTACTATTAATTGGAGATCATATCGACGTCTTGACATGTATTTTTATTTTATTTCTGAAATGTATTTAATTGTATTTTCATAAGTTGACTAAACTTATGACAACTTAATATTCACAAACTCAACAGCAAACCAACATTGTTCTTTGCAGTGCCCTGACAGTGTTCATGTACAAAAACCGACAGTAAATATTGTAAAATGTGTGATGTACATGAGAGCAAATAAATAAATAAATAAATTATAACTTCTGACCACGTCACTTAGGGTTGTCACCTTTAAAGGATAATTAATCTGAATATTTCATTAGCAGTGATGTGCCTATTACTCGATTTCTTAGAAATAGAATAGAAACCAGAGTGTCGCGGCGTCACGTCGCCTGCTGCTGCCGTCTGCGGTCGCGGTCGTTACTTTAATTTGTTTAGTCTCCATTATTTATTAACATGTACCTACGTAATTAGGCAAATAACATTTTTTTTACAAATACCCTGTTGTGTACATAATCAAGTTCTTACTACATAATATTTAGTTATGGTTATACTTAGTCCGTGGTAGGTACCAACCAAAACAAAAATACTATTTAAATAGATACTTTCCTACCTATACTTATCAAAGCCTGAACCTGACCTTGTAAACAGAACTTGTAAGTACCTAACTATATACTATAATAATTAATATTCTAACTACGTAAATACGGGTGACTTATAAAATAATAACAAATATAAACATTTGGTAGGTAATAGGATAATAATTATAGGTAGACGTGCATTTCTTTACCTTTCGGTGTCCTTTAGAAGTGAGAAAAACGTGAGGTTCGGATCCTTATTATTATTTAAGCAGCCAAACACGATGCAATATACTGTTGCCTTCATTTTAGTATTTTTTGTTTTAACGACGAACGGACGACGCGACGCAGCGCGTGAGTATAGAATTGACGTGCGACCCGGCGCGGCGGCTCGCGGCAGCCCTACTGAATTGGCCCAACAAGTCGAGCCCGCCGCGTACTTGTAGCTTTATACCTAAACTGCGGAGTGTCCCTTCTGTCTTAGCCGAAGTAGGCACGGACGGACGTAATAAAATCGCAGCGGGATTTTATCGCGCACTGGATTTTCAACTCTCGGTGTTAAGCCGAGCGTTGAGAGTCCAACGCGCTGGGACGCACTCTCGTTCCAGCGCGTTAAAAAAAACACAATGTTGGATTTTCAACTCTCGGCGCTGAGTAGAGCGTTGAAAATCCAGTGCACGTAAAAAATCGCCGCGATTTTATTACGTCCGTGCGTGTGCTTAATCTGTTGAGTTTTTTTTTACTTTGAGTGTAATGGTACCTTTACCAAGGCTTCTTGCTAATCAGAAACTAAAACTTTAAATGAAAATAACTTATAAAAAATTAGTTTTTTAAAATGCTGCAAGTCATCGAATATCATTATGCTTTGGTTTTCAACCGCAACATGCACACCAAATTATAAGACAAGACAATAACTATGAAAGAGTGACCATGAAAATACGATCTAAGTTGTTATTTCAATGCACAGAATGGGTATGCAAAGTTTCAACTTTGTTATGCAGAGAGGAATTTGTTCATTAGCTGCTCAGCGATACAGTCTACACACTTCGCGTCCATGGGCAGCAATTTGAGTTCGACAACGCCTTTTTTTCGTAGCCGTTCATTCGAATTTCAAAGCCGTTTATTCGAATTTCGTAGTTCGAGTATTACTATTGAGTTGCGATTGACCGTACCTATCCAATAGGGATGATGCCTGAGTAAAAAAATTTAACTTCTAGTCGTCAGTCAGATAATAAAAAATATTAGACACGTATTTTTTGCTTTATCATATTAATAAAAAATTACTAAGATAAAACGCATAAAAGTTGGGGAGTGGGGTTCGTTACGTCACAATCACAACTCAGTATAAAATCTACCAAGGCGTGACGTCATGCTACATTTTAACTCAATGTATCACCGTAATCTTTTGATTACTTAAAAAAAGAAAAAATACGTGTAATTTTTTTTTTAAATAATCTATCCTACGGATATTTAAAAAAATTTAGTCGGGTTTATTTGCTGGATGCGAGAAGCATGGGACCGGTCGATGTGGCCACGCGAAGCTGAAATTGTGATTATGTTCAAATCAATAAGTACCATTTCTACTTACATTATTTTGCTGTTGTTGTTGTTGCTGTTGTTGTTGGTTTTGCCGCGCTTTAGAGTCGCTCTTATCATCCTGATCGTCATCAGTCAAGAATTCCCTCTTTGGATAAGGAATGGGACACCCAGCGAATACATCCTAAAAAAAAATCAATTAAGCTGTGAATAAATGTATGAATATGTGGTTAAAGCAAAAACGTGCGACGATCCATAATCCTGTGGCGACGGCGACGTCTCGCGCAAGAAGAGTTTACCGAACGATCAGCATATATATAACCTCCCGACATCAACAGACACGATACCCGTCTGGTCGGAGGATCCTCCCTTTTTCTATGGAGGATGAGTGAACTTTACATCCTGTTCCTCACACCTCTATAATCTAAACAGACGGACTGCATTTAAAATGCACACCAAGGACTGCACAGTCTGTTAGCAGTTTCGATGCAGTATACCTGCAGAAGAACTGCATCTAAACTTCAATTGTGCAGCATGTAGCTCAAATGCAGTCTGTCTGTTTAAACACTTGCATACATAAGGTTCGTCGCATAAGGATCGTCGCAAGTGTTCTGTACTTTCTATAAATATAAATAATAGACACTTGTTATATTTAGGACTCTCACTAACTTTCTCAGGAGTCGCAATGTGGAGTGGATCCCCAAAAAAAAGCTATCAATCAATCTGCCTAGCTGTTTCCCAACTATGTTGAGGTCGGCTTCCAGTCTAACTCCAGGCTAATACCAGTATTTTACATGGAGCGACTGCCTATCTGACCTCCACAACCCAGTAACTGGGTAATATGATACCCCTTGGTAAGACTGGTTGTCAGGCTTTCGGGCTTCTGACGACCCGTAACGACTGTCAAAGATCCACGAATGACAGTCAGGACCAACGGCTTGACGTGCTTTCCGAGGCACGGAGGAGTCTCGGTATGTTAAAGATGGTTACCTATCCACGGACCAACCCCGGCAAGCGTAGCTTAACCTGTCGGATCGACCCGTGCGACTGTTATTACTTGGCCATGACCTCCAGAAAGAGATAGAGCTATGAAAAAAGAAAAGCACCATTTTTTTTTAGCAATGGAACATGATTGTAACACTTCATTTAACAGGACTCCTGGCTTACTATGGGCCACTCCAACTTGTCCAACACTATCATTGTTGCAGCTGACAATTACAGTATCAATTACTTGTGCTACCTACCTGAGTTGGCAAAGGATCTTCAGCAAAGTATGGATCTTGCATGGCCTGTTCTGATGTAATTCTTCTGTTGGGATCCATTAGTAACAGCCTCTGTAGTAAACTGAAGGCTTTGCTGTCAGGTTTTATCTTGTGCCTGTCCATGTATTTGCTTAGGGAACAGTTTTGATAACTGAAAAGAATAAAATATGCAGGTTGATAAAAAAACACACACAGGGTATCAAAAGGAGTTTACAGAATAATGTTGCAAAGCTATAACATAGGACTTAGATCAAAAAAAAAATAATTAAGATACATTTTATTATTGAAGTGAAAACTTCTTTAGGCGCGTTGGCCATTTTTGAGATGGGGGTAAACCATTGATTTCGCGACACTGTGACGACACCTTATTTTTGTAAACGCGATTGTGCTCTTTATTTGTATTACGTTACGGATCAATGTTCTATGCAAGTATTTTTACTTTAAAGGTTTTGTAAACGCGATTGTGCTCTTTATTTAGATAAGGTTACGGACCAATGTTCTGCACTCCCGGAGTGCCACTGTTTTTTTTTGCCACTTCATGGTATATCTATTTAGTACCTGATGTTGCCCATTATTTATGTCTCATCTATTGTATGTTTTTTTTGTTAGTGATTCTAAATAATAAAATAAATTGTATATGGCTACTTGCTGTTAATTTTTGTGGCTTTTGGCTACTTTGTATGTGTTTATTTTATGTATTTATTTTATAATGTGCATGTTTGTGCAGAATAAACAATTTTTCTTTCTTTTTTCTATGGGTTGAACTTGAATTCATGGGCATCCTCTAAAGGGGTCAGTGTACTCATCATTATGAACAACTTTCACTTTGGGGCCAACCCTGAAATCGCGAAAAAGAAATCAGTTGTTCCCTACATTTATGTTCACATGGCTCGTCAAAATGTAGGGAACAGCAGATTTTTTTAAAAGGATGCCCTCGATTTCAATTTTACCCTGTATAAGATGAAGTTGGACTATGTGTGTAGATCTACTTACTTGGACCTCTTAAAATCTTTAACTAAAGTGGCATGCTCAGGCATTTTCCTGATATCTTCCCAGTCTTTTTCTAGTGGAAAGCCCATGACATTGAATATCCTGTCCAATTGGTCATGATGGTACGGGTTGCTGGTCTTGATGTCCTCTTGACGACAGTGGAAAATAGGCTCTGACGTCAACAACTCGGCAAATATGCAGCCTATCGCCCAGATGTCTAGAATAATATTATAGTTGTTGTTGTTGTGACATGAACAAAAATAATTGAATTGGTTATAAGTATGTACTATCGAAGAAACACATATCTAAGCAGTTTGAAAACAAAATCCCGTGCACACGACCCTTTTTTGTCGTAAGTAAGCGTTACTATATCGGTCGAGCGCTGCAAGCAGAAATAGTCCTTATGGTGATATGCGTTTCTTCGATGGTACATAAATGTGAAATACTGAGCAGAGCCCTATTTTCGCAGAAAGTAGGTTACGAACCCTAGCCCCCTTGCTAAAGGAAACAAAAAAAAATGCTTGTGACCCAAACTGCTTCCCCTTTTATAGCACTGCATATTACTCTCCCACTTCTGGGAAAACCTTCCCAAAACTCGTCCAGTTAGTTTTTTTCTGGGCCACCTCAAATCAGCCTTGTAGTATGTATAGGGCATCTTGCCTCCTCCCCATCTAATAAAATTTTCGTCCAATACCATATACAGAAATCAAGAGAGGAAAAGCACTCATTGGTTAATAATAACTAACAACAATTAAAAAAAACACAAATTACCTAATCTGCGTTCGCAATTTATTTGCCAAACATGAGTTTTAGGAAAAACAACTGTAATGCCTACACATAAGGTTCAGTTTGCGCTAATACTAATCAGTCTAAAATGAACTTTATTCACACTACTATAAAGTTGATGTTTGTTTAAGTGGAAATAACATCAATTGAAAACAAGGTTATAAATAGACCTTACCAATAGCCTTAGTATAATGTCTTGCACCAAGCAGTAGTTCCGGAGCCCTGTACCAGAATGTGACCACCACTGGATCCAAGTCAGCCAGAGGCTTCAAAGGTGCATTGAACAGTCTTGCAAAACCCATGTCAGCTATCTTGACCCTGCCTCTCTCTGGTCCTTCACCCATCACCAGAATGTTGGCTGGTTTCTGGAAATGATTAAGAAGAATAGGTACTTGTTTGTAGGTTTAATATCTAATAGACTGTAATGGACAAAAAAAAAATATTTAGGTATGATGTCAAATTATGTTGTATCAGTGCCTCTTAACATGAAATTGAAAACTTTAAACCACATATAAAATGTAACTTCTAGAAACTTAAAAACGACATTTATAAACTATAGAAGTTCAGAGTGGACATGCATCTCATCATCACTCTGAAATTATGTGCCTCACTACCGCATTACCCATATAAATCCGCATTACCATATGCGTAAATGTGATAGTGGGGTGTATAATTTCAGAGCGGACAGGACAAGCTATACTAGCTGTTGCCCGTAACTTTGTCTACGATCCAGGATAAAAAATAGCCATGTCCTTACCCAGGTCATGGCATGGTCATGGTCTATTTGTGTGCTAAATGTCATCCAAATCCATTCAGCGGTTTTAACTAGAGAGTGTTACAAACAAACAAACTCACTTTTGCATTGATGTACTTGTGACTGATGAACTGAGAAGATATAGATTGCGCGAATCGCGATAGATAAATGAGCTTGTGTTATGTTATATTCGGATAATGTAAATAAATTTGGGTATACATAATACTAGTTAGGAAAGTGTACAACTGATAAGTTAAAACAAGATTAAATTACATGCTTGAAGCATTTTTCAAATTACATTCCACAATCATGTCGTAGAAAATATTAAACATACTTACCAAATCTCTATGCAAAACCCAATTAGAATGCAAATAATGTATTCCATCCAAAATCTGATAGAGGAGACTCTTCACCATGCCTTTAGGAACCATTACAGACTTCTTGTTTGCTTTGGCAGCTCTATGGAACTTGATGATGTGCCATAGATCATGTTCTGCATAGTCAAATAGCAGCCAGACTTTACGGTCAGTGTGTGATAGGAAAACACGAATGAGGTTGATTACATTTGAGTGTTTTAACTCTCGGAGTAACTGAAAGAAATAGGGTTATTTGATCAAATACTTTTTTGTTGACACCTTGACACGGTTCACCCAAAATACGCTCCACCCAGAGAGGGGGAAGTTATTTGATAATTTCCCATCTCAAAGAAAAAAAAAAAAGGGGGGGCAGGGACATCGACGCGAAAACGATTTAGTACGCGATTTAATACATGGTTCTGAACCCATAATATACTGTTTCATAGAAAAGTGCAGTACCAACGCAGTCAAAATGTATAGAACAGCTGACTTTTTTGTAAGTTTTCGCGTCAACGTTCCTGCCACCCTGTATTTGCACATGACTATTTCAGCACTCAATATTAATAATATGCTGTTTTATAACACAGCAACGGTGCTTAGCTGTAGATCCCCAAATAAACTTTAGCCAAACTGCTGCCTTTTTTTTACATAACCCAATTTCAGCTGACTTATAACTACCAGTGTTTTTACCTTTTTATTTTACACAGACTTTTCTTTGCACTAGATAAGTACTTTCAGAGGGCTTCAAACTTACCGCAATTTCCCTGCAAGCAGACATAGACAGCCCAGTACCTTCGATTTGCTTCAAGGCATAATCCTTAGTATCTGAGCCATCTTTTCTCCTAGCCTTGTATACGTGACCATATGTACCACGACCCACTTTACAACCCTCAAAATCAAACAGATCCTCGACTTTTGAACGTTCGTTTTGAGTCTTCACTTTAAAATCATAATCCATCATTACCGGAGCCATGGTTTTGTTTTGAAAATTGTCACCCATTTTTATTTTGTATGGGACTCTTCTGCTTCTTTTTATCAATGACTTGAGTGAGACAAGTATTTGATGGATTATTGCGTTCTTTTACACAAATGCATAATTATTTAAGAGAAATTTGCGAAAAGCGGATGAGATGAACTGTTGATTGCCACTGTTGTCCACGGCATAGATAATACAAAGTTACATGCTCTGTGGCAGGGACTTGAAAACGAAATTAATTTCGTTCCGATACACAAAATGTTATCTAATAACGCTCCAAATTTTGTAACGATACTAAAACCTAAAAATATTAATAACGTTACAAAAAAAAAAACGTTATAGAATATCATTTTTGTGGAACAAAATTGTAAGTAACGTTATAGGTATCAGTAACATTATGCTTATATCCACTTGTAATAACGTTACAGATTCATTTGTATAACGTTATTCTTAAGAACTTTTCCCGCTGACCACCACTCTGTCGTCGCCCAGCACCACCACCACCACCGGCCAGCCCCGTTACAGCGGCCAGCGGCCGGCTGATGGTAAGCCACCGCCGCCGTATTCAAACATAAGTTCGTACGAAAGTGCTCATTTTTTACAGACAGTGTTGTGAATGAATGGTTATTGTTACCTACCTACTTTTATTTTCATGTGATAGTGTCATGTTCACAATTTTTTTTGGCAATTTTGCGTATCGAAATGAATAACGTTATTATTTCGTTATACCGATATATTTATAACGATATATTTTTAATAATGTTTTTAAACAGTTTAAGATTTCGTTCCGTTTGTTAGTATCGTTATAGTCAATGAATTAATTTTGTTACGATCCTGGTGGAACGGTACAAATTATCGTTACCGGAACTTCACGTTACGTTATTTTGAGTAACGTTTCAAGTCCCTGCTCTGTGGTAATCTTCAAGTAAAATATCCTTATCATATGTCTGTGGCAGTGTTATAACCATTGAATTAATGAAATTGATATTTCTATGGTTTATGTCAGATAGGATACCGCCAAAAAAATAGGTGAATATTCTTACGACGATCATCAACGGAATCAGATCCGTAATAAATATTTTTCATTTCCCCATTTTCAAGGTGATTTTAAGACGGTTTTTAGAACATATTTTATCCTATTCAATTTATTATTCATTTATTACTTACAAAAATTTTAGCAATCAGTTCGAATGTTTTGTCTATGTACGGTAGTTTCCTTTTCTTCAAGTGTCGCACAAATCAGATAAAAAAGTGCTGCCAATCAACAATGAACTCCCAGATTTTTTGGGGAAGGAGATTAGATAAAATGGTAGTTATATTACTGATTGCCACAAAATATTATAAGTCAGCATATTCTATTCAAAGATACCTCAAATAAAAAACTAAGGTTAAGCAGTCAACAGCCAAGCCAAGACACCTTGGCTTGTCCTGTTGCATGAGTGCAGGCCGCAAAGCACGGCACGCTGGCCGGGAATCCTGCATCAATAAAACGTTATTGTTTTGAAAGATAGATAGGCTTCTAGTGTGGGGCGCAAGCGTAACCTGTTTCGACATCTCATCGTAAAGCACGGTACCGCGTCGGCAAGGTGTACCAGCAGCTGTATCACTCCAGTTTCACTCATAAATGGTACAAATACCTTGTTATTGGCGATTGTAGTTTTAAGCCAACTGGGGTCGAAACGCTAGGTCATGGGGCCCGAATGTGTAATTCCCACTATAATGGAAATTGCTCGAAAATTGGTCGACATTCCATGTGGCCTGAAAACTTGTTCTTGAGCCAAAGAATTAGCCTAGTCATTCATTAACGAAAAATATGCTGTCTTCTGAGCATGTTTCCGGATAAGCCCAGGTTCGCACCAGCGACTTTTCTCGCGTTGATTTTTTTTCGCACACTGCATTTTCAACGCTTTGCTTAACGCCACGAGTTGAAAATCCAACAGTGTCTTTTCGATGCGCTGGAATGTACAGTAAGCGCTCAAAAGTGCATGAGCACGCTAAGAGTCGTATTGCTGTGAACACGCGGTATAGCTCGTACATTTGTATGTGTAAGCAACACGATACACACACCACAGATAACGCAGTTATTGTTCGTACACGAAACAACAATATATTTCCGTCGCTTTAAACATGCTAGCACACACGCACTATGCGCGTGAACTTGACCAGTTAATGGCATTGCTAAAATTCGATAGTAACTTAACAAGTGCAGGTAGCAGAAAGCGTTAAGCGTTGGTATGGAATTCAAACTGCCTCAGGTTCTAATCTCGTAAAACACAGTGCGGTTTTTTGCAAATATTATTATTTTTGTTTTCGATAATAATATTTTTTTAATATTGCTGCTTTTTATGTTGTTATTGCAATAAAGGTTTTAGAATAAAAAATGCGTGATATATGATAACAAAATTAAAAAAATATGTTTATTCGTTATATTTATTTTACATAAGTTAACACACTGCTACAATTATTTATCATTACTTCAGCTGAATAAGATGTGAAATAGATGTCAAGAAACTAGAAGCAGTTTGTATTATTTTGACATATTTAAATTATGAAATATTTGAAATTTTTAATGGATTTTTTCACCATCAACATTAAGCTTTGATCATGGTCGAAGTAATTAAGTAATAAATAAGAATATTAGACTACTTAAAATGTAAAAAACTACTTACAGAATAGGTAATTTGATTATATAAGTTTGTTTATATTTTATTTGTATTAATTATTTTACATTTTATTTGACTTTAGTAAATATTGGTTGTTATTGAGGTTAAAGCTTAAGTATTCATTTTCTTTACGAAAAGAAGATTGAAACTAAACCTCAAATTTTAATCCTAAAATAATACTGTTACTAAAATAATATTAAACAATTTCGGTATATCTGCAAGAAATACGACAAACACCCTATTGAAACGTGCTTAAAAAATTCGTTACCATAAATTCATGCAATAACGAATCTGTTGTTTATTAAGTTGATACGGTCAATATTTTAAGGTCAAAAACGGTTTTCTAGCTGGTCTTCAGTGATGCAAGCCTTCAGAGTGCACGGCGAACGGTTCATAATGACGTGTTTTTAATAATTCAGCAAAATATCTCGTTGGTATGAAACCATTTGTTTCATTCACCATTTGACGTCGCTGCTACTCGATAATAAGCCCCTTCCTCATATCTCTTAACCCTCACAGTATTTCTCTAGAACAAAGAAAAACATTGTTTTTATTACACATAATACCTTATTATTTATTATTCACTAATCGAATTAAACCTCACAATGAATTTAAAACTTTAAAGGCATCTTCTGTCTCAACAATACCTCTGTTCTATCAACAATACCCTTGATTAAGATTTATGTTTAGTAAAATATGAAATATATAAATGATAACACTCACACTTAGTCCGGTTTCATTAGATATTCACTTCACTTTTACGCAGCGCAATAATATTCTCTGATCTGATCTGATCTCTTCAATATATTTTATGCCTGCTTTTTGATAATAATAACCACAACACTGCGCTAAATACTCGTCACCAATATTATCCACGAACCAAAAAAGTTCTATTAATTAAATACTCCTAACAAACTGCATCTACCCCACAGAAATCGAAATAATTTACTTAGTTTTTTGTGGTCTACCTGCTAAACTTTAATATTTATGTGAACAAGACGAATGAAACTAAAAACGAATGATGATTATTGAACTAGTCATTGGTTGCAGAGAAAGTGAGTGTGTGTGTGTAATGTGCGTGTCTACAGTATTGTAACAACTTATAGAAGAAGGTCGTAAGTCAAACCGAAGCGTCAGTCTATTGCTTTGTGAGATTGCTCATGGACTTTTGGTCGGTACTGTACCTACTTACTCTGTTGGGTTCTCAACGTTCGGCTCAACACTGAGAGTTGAAAATTTAGTGCGCGATAAAATCCTGCCGCGATATTTTTACGACCGTGCGAACGTGGCCTAACAGCAACGACGTGCGATGGGACAGTGCGGTGATATTTTAACAGAATAAATCAAATTTTGGTAAGAGAATTAAGAGAATAACAGTGCGGATTACATCCCAATTTACTAGATTTTGTTTCACCAACTATAGAAATGTAATATTTATCATGTACATACGCCAGCACATCAAGCTACCCGAAACTGTCAAATTTTCTCAATCAACTTTGAACCTTATGATATAGAAGTAAAGTTGAAAATCTATTAAATAAATTTGACAGATTGTAGTAGCCTGATGAGCTGGCGTCTGTACATATACAATTAATGCCAATAAATATAATTTATTTGTTTTACGATCATAATGACCGGCCGGGCGCGCGGGCGGCCACGCCTCGTATGGTGGCAATTTTCAAATCTGAAATTAGCAACACTGATCACGGAATCTTTCTTTGTTGGCATTTGGCTGTTGGCAACATTGGCAATGCGCCATCTGCATCGTACTGTCAAAGCTCTGTCATTTCGAAATAGTTCGAAGTTCCTCTGTTCATAAGATGATGTGTTTTCAATAAAAAATATTGAGATTGTTCTGTAAGGGTAGGTAGTAAAAATAAAAGTGGAAGTGTATTCAGAAGGAACGTGTCATCTTGTTTTAATAATAATACAGTTGATTTAACGGTGCAACCATGGAGCCCTGCGGAGACGAAGATACTAACTTCTCTGATGTTATCGATAATTTAATGAACATGTTTGGCAATGTCATGAGTAAAGACGTGATTTCTGCTGTTGTTGAGAGTTGCGAGGGTGATTGTAAGTAGAAAACCATCAATCAATAATAGTTTTAAAGTAAGAGTGAAATGCAACTGTGTTTAACGAGACTTCCGATGGGCTGCGCGGCGCAGTAAATTACTAGGCGCTCGGAACGCAGTTTCGATGTTATCGGGTAGGTAGTTACAGGATGCTAATATGAGGAACAAGGATGACAGACGTAGATGCACTTTTCGTAAAATCTATATTCATAGGGTGGAAACAGTTCAGTCCATCTCGGGGACCCTGGCGGCCGGACATTCTCCACGATGGACTTGGTGGTAGATATCCAATTGATCATTTATCTCCAATTCTTAAATAACATGATAATATTTATTGCCAATATTGTTTAAAGAAAACAACAACAGTTGTTTTTGTTGTTATAGTATCATGTTTATTATCATAAACAAAGAACATGTGTTTAAAAAAATTATACTACTTGCATTGATCATTATTATTAACTTTCAATTCATAATTTATCACAGAAATGAAATAATAAACAATTTCATCATGTTATTTATTTATTTTATGCTTCTTTGTGCAACCCGGGCAGGGTGACTGGTGTGAGGACTCTTCAAGGGTAGCATTCCCCTCGCACCTTTCCCTCCGCCCCTCCCCTCTGTCTGGGGTCCATTTTGATCAATAGCTATTTATAACTGGGTTGCATCAATACCTGTACATAAAAGATGAGTCTGAAGGGGTTGCTTTGTTTGACTAAAAGGGGGGCCTTGTGATGGTAATCAATCGTTCATAGGTCAGGCATACTTCAATAATAATTAAACTTATTCATGTGAAGTTACAATAAGTAACTCTTTATTTAGCAGTCTTTCGGCTGAAATGATGATTATGTTTTATAGTATTTCTCGGTGTATAGCTTACTTAAGCATTAAAAATCTGGTGTTGGGTATTTATAATCTTTAATCATCTGCTGTGCCTATCTTATTTGTTATTAATGTTTATTTGTTAATACTTCGTGGAGGTTTAAGGGTCGGTTCACATCTGACGGAAGATGCGTCGGGCGTAATTTCGTTAGTACGGTCGACGCACTAACGCATCCTCGGTTGAGTGTGAAAGGTTGAATGTTTTCTCATATACTCGTAATTGTCTGCTCTGGCGTTACGCGACCGACAATACGCGACGCATGTTCCATCAGATATGAACCTTCCCTTAAACTTTCTTTAAATAAATTATAATCCTGTGATACGTTTGAAAAGTAATATTGATGTAATTCTCTAATGCTGATTCTTGGCTAATACTTTACTAGTACTTTCTTTGTTTTCAATAAAACTTTACAATTCATAGCAATTTTTTTTTCTAATAATAATTATATGTAATTTTATTGGCCAATTGCTAAATATTACTTGCATATGCAAATTAAAAATAAATGTTAATGTAATGAAACTGTATAGACAGTGAGAGGGAGAGCGGACAGATCGGTTCCACGCTTTTATTTCCAGTTGTTTGTTTATTGGAAATATTTTGGATTAAGAAACAATAAGGTGTGTTATATTCTTCACTCTCCCTCATAAAACTCTGTAATTAAATATTACACTAATAGCACATCCAGAAACATAAACTGACTGAATTCACCCTATAGGATTTAGAATAATAATTTAACACCTTATGTTATATTTAAGAATAGTAAATAAATAATAAATATAGAATAATGCCATCCTTGTTCACGTGTATCCTGTAAAAAACATAGGTGCTAGAAATAAACCCTTAAGATCTTTATTGCAACTCACTATTTAAAGGTATGTCTGCATTATGAGCCTTCATGGGCAAGCATTAAAAGCCATTGCAAACCAATAATTTGTTTGAGAACAAATCCTACAGTCATTTGAAGCACTCTGCAAAAACATTTTGACCGAAGAAACTTAGTGCTCACTGGCTGCTTAGTGTGCATGTAGTTGAATGCTCATAGTGTGTACAATGTGCATGTACATTTAGATAATAAACACAATCATAGCTTACAAAACCTAAATAATATAGATAACAATAATTTACTTCCCCAATTTAAATAAATTAATGTTGACAATAATACTCACTTACATCATAAATATTCGGTAAACGACAGAGTAAACTGACATAATAACAATACTTAATAATGTAAAATGAATCATTTTGCTTTGCCACATTATAGGCAAAAATAAACCACATCCTTAGAGAACAATAAATTAAGTTAATTGAAACAATCTTAATTCAATTAAACATTGAGATACACCAACAGTTAATTAATTAAGCAAGTAATTTTTCTTTATAAAGGGAGGAAATCTTAATAATTAATTTAACAGGGAAATCCCCTAACCAAAATCTTTAATCATTCTGGGAAAATCCCTTGACCATAGTCTTGTCATAATTCTGGGGAAATCCCTTGCTAACAATATGCTTGCTACAAACAAAACAATTTACTTATTGCATTTCAATGGCTCTTGCCTCTTGATAGATAATATTAACTGGTTTGGTGACCTTACTTTGCCAGTAAGCTACATCTGTATGAAATATTTCATCAGCTTTAAATTCCTTGCACAAACTTGTTTAAATATTTAAAAAAAAACTTGTTTTACTAGTCATGCTATTCACTATGGAGTTAACTCTATTATGAATGGTAAAGAGAATAGAGCAGCAAATGGGAAGGCAAGACGAGTGGGTGTATAAAACATAGAAAATAAGCTCTTTACTTCTGTTTTTGCTACATCAGGCCAAAACGGTTTAAAAAAACCTCAATATGAAAACCTCAAAATCATGGCCTGTTGCCAATTTTTCTGTATTTTTGCGAATTGTAAACACATTCTGCTTGATCCACTCAATCTTTTCCACTTGCTCTTTCATTTATCAACATGAATATCATACCTCCTCTAGATAGATGGAATACTCTTATTGTACACCGCTACAAACTACCTGATTGTATGTCTTTCCACATTTTTTTATAAATGCTGTTTTTATTCCTAGTGAACCTCTCTGTGGATGCAATAATGAATATGACAAACGATGGCAATGTAATAACGGAAGAGGAAGAAACAACTACAACAAATCAAAATATAGCATCCACACAAACTACACAACCTTCTTCAAGCAACCAACCTATTCAACTTTCTTCAACCAGCCCTCCATTTCAACCTTCAACAACCAGCAAACCTGTTCAACTTTCAGTAACCAGCCAACCTTTTCAACCTTCAACAATCAGCCAACCTATTCAACCTTCAACAATCACCCAACCTATTCAACCTACAACGTCATATGCTGCATCTGCTTCTCAACCCCCACAGAATACTGGTGCTATACCAAAAACAACCCAAAAAACAATCCAACATATTTCAGGTTTCTGGACTGATCAGGTCAAACAAATCATAACTGACCATAATCAAGGCAACAGAACATTGATCCTCATGCGGGGCGTGCCTGGTAGCGGAAAGTCGCATTTGGCCCGACAGTTAGTAGATATGATGATTGGCGCTAGTCCCAACAATTATAAAACCCATATTTTGACAACAGATGACTATTTCATGGTCAGAGGCCAATACCAGTATGAAAAGTATAAACTGTCAGAAGCACATTCATGGAATCAGACCAGAGCTAGAAATGCTTGCATAGTGGGATTGAGCCCCGTCATTATCGACAACACTAACATTGAGCTGTGGGAAATGGAACCTTATTTAAGAGAAGGAGTCAGAAATGGCTACATTATTCAAGTGGTGGAACCAAAAACACCATGGGCTAAAAAAGCTAATCAGTTGGTCAGAAAAAACGTGCACAATGTGCCTTTAGTTAACATAAAGAGAATGCTGGACAATTACCGTGATGGCATAACTGGTGATATATTAAGGCAGACATATGGCTTAGCCTATCCTGCTGATATGGTTCCTCCCGTAAGGCGGATAGTTCCTCCAATCGGTAAAGAAGAGTCAGCTCCAAAACCTGATGCCATTGTTAAAGAGCACACCACTACTTCTACTACTTCAAAAACTGTTGCTAACATGCAGTTTTTTCGGTCGTCAACATCAACAGTGAATGTTCAGACTCCGGAAGTATTTACTATCGCCAGTCCAGAACCGCAAAATGATCATAGTAACTTGAACCCACAAGTAGATATCAAGGACGAGAATAAGGTTTATTTTCTAATCGATCAAAATGATGATTTGTCAGCTGAAGAACAACTTAAGCTCAAATTATTTATAGAAGCTCAGAAGAAGCTTGAAGAAATTGAGAGAGTAGAAAAAGAATGGGACAATGGTGACAATTGGGATACCGATGATCAAGGTTTAGTAAAAAGATCTATGCCAAAAGCAACTTCAAAAGTACCTACTACTATTACTACTTCTTTGCCTGATGCAAAACCACAAAGAAAATCTAATTTGTCTCCTCCTGTAACTCCATCATTGAAATCTGCGGGATCTTTTATGAAAAACGTAAATGAATGTGAAGATTGGAGTAAAATATCAATGTACATGCCGTCATGGGGCGATTCATCCGAAATGTCGGCTTCTGTTGCTAACCAAGAGGTTCCCATTGAAACAACATCTAGCGGCACATGTATGGAAATTGGTGATACAAATCTTAACGGTAATTACAAAGTTATCACTGCCACATCACGTAACATTAATCAATTTCATATATCATTTAACCGTGAAAAGATCCCACAAAAACGAATGCTCGACAAAAGCAGCATGACTAATGAAGTAATCATCACAAACGCTTATAGGTGTCCAAACGAAGAAAAACATTTCATTGCTTTTAGAAAGCTATTCAAGAACATCGCACGTTCGGATCTACGGGACATTTTCGATAAATGTTGCGGTGATGTAAATTGGAGTGTAGAAATTGTACTTGATGGAATGAACAACAATCAGTTTAAAACTGTTGAGACTGAAGAACTCTCAGATCCAGAAGAAGAAAGTATGGAACAATGTGCATGTTTGGCTAATTACGATATTATACCTGATGTAGCTACACCAGATGCAGTAAAAACTTCACCGATAGAGGAGAAAGTATCAGTAGCGGCGAACGGTTCCCAATCCCAAAAGAAGAAACGTGACGTCACAATGTCCGAAGAAACTATTCAAATGAAACGCCAGATTGAGCAGAATGTGGTCATCGCGGATAATCATTATTCGAAACATTGCCTCAAGATAAGGAAGATACGTCGTGGAGAGGAACTTGAAGCTACAGGGTTGTCGGCTGAAGCTGCACCATTTACATCTAACTACACTAGCAACAACATAGATATAAGTGACGACGAGGATAGTTCTGTTAGCGATATTGAAGATGACGTTATGGTTACGATTAATTTGGGGAGCGCTTTCATAGCAGAGTTAGATGAAAAGTTTGGCAGACAAGATATGCAATACCCAGACTACATTGTGCCTAGGATTAGCATCCCAATGTCTAGGTTGAACGAAATGAATGCTATATGGATGGAATCATTGACGTTTCAGCTCGACGAGCATGCGAAACAAACTGCAGAAATGATGCAGCAGGACGAGGATTTCGCTAGGTGAGAAAAAAAAGCATAATATACAATACATAAGATTATGATTAAAGATAATTATTAAGGCTGTCCGGTATGTTAGGTCAACATCCGCGATAGACGACCCGCGTGCGTGTCATCCTGACCGACGATCCACGCCGCTTCCGTCGCGGACGTCCGCCTAACGGACCGGACGATCTAAGCTCGAAGGCTGGTTTTCATATCCCTTTGACGAGACCGGCAGATGTCTTTGGGCTTTTAAATAATCTGTGCAGATCTCTGTTTTGAAATAGATCCTTAGACCTTCGGAGATTTAAGATATGACTTTTGTCGTAATTAGCTGCCTGTTATCCAATGTCTCTTTGCTGTAATAACACCAGCCTATTATTTTTCCACTTCAAGGCAAAGGCCTCTGCTTATACAGAGAAGGCACGAGTATTGATCACCACGCTTGCTCAAGACGGGTTGAAGATTTCAGACTTATATCTCTCTTTGCTGTGTCTTCATATATATTTTGCTCTGCTCTAGACAAATCGCGATGAAGGAGGCGGAGTTATCTCTCGCCGGCAAAGAACCAGAGGTTCCTGACTTCAAAGAAATAATGGACATGGATATGGCGTTCGCCATTTACCAGAAAGATGTGGCTGAATGGCGCAACAATATGCCAACTGATTTGGCAGCTAAGATGACCAGGGACAAGCTGTACAACTTGTTCCCTGACGTTGATAAGGACACTTTGACTGAGTTGCTAATGGCTCATGATAATAATTTCAATGCTACGGTTGAGGTAATTATGTAATTTTTACATTATTAGTAATTAACCTTGCCGACTATCCAAAAAAAAAAAAATTCAAAATTCAAAAGTCATTTATTCAAACTAGGCTGAGAATCAGCACTTTTCGAACGTCAAAATTACATAAGACAGTCCCCCAAAAACGCCCACCCTTCACCACTTCCTAGTGCCTTTAGCTGGGAAGAAGAAGTGGCGCAACAAACTCCCCAGCAGCTGCAGTTTATCCGAAATAAACGGTACATTTAGTTTATTTGATGGTTGGTTGAGCCGCAATTTGAGGCTTTCCCGTTGTACAATCAATCGCACAGTACTTTTATGTAGCAGTTTACGGACGCTCTTTATAGTGCAAATGTTGCGATTGACTTTACTATAGACCGCAGCAGTCATGTGGCGACATACCGTCTTGTCAATTTTCATTGCTCGTTTACTACAAAAGAATTACCATTATAATTTTTTTGTATTTTATTCAAGTTTTTGGTTTATTAATAGGTCTTGCTTATGTCTACTGGCCGCAATGACGTACTGGAACAGGAAAATGGAATTAACAAATTCGTATTAACGGAGGAAATGAAACTCAAGGACAAGATAATGGAGGAGCAGAAAAAGGTACAGTCCTTGCAAGTTTAGCACATGTCATATGACTCTTATGTCATTGTTATAAGGTATAAATTGAAATGATAAACGCGTATTCGTGAAATGTCACAATTATGAGTTGACCACAGATTTATTTATATACAGTCGAATTAATTACATGGGACTTAAACATAACTAGCGAAATATGGGTGTACCTGCTACAAAGACACCTCTGCCCAACCCTTCGGGTAAACAAGGCGTCAAGTTATGGTAGTGACGATTATAAAAAGAAAACAATTTTATCTTAAAACAGAGTTGAGTCATAATAATAATACTTCATACATATCTCTAAGTACTGTTGAGTCATCGTGATATTTACATACCTACGTATAATCAGCTACTGTATTTTCTAAATAAATATATTCTCGTATTTCTTACCTTAAGTCCATTGGAATACAGTTCAGTTTCTATTGCAACTACAGTGATTGTGTCATGTCATTAAAATTGTTTTTTTTTTATCCTGAAGTTAACTTAATTTGCACATAATTAAGGTTGCAATTGGAATGTGAAAACGTCAACGTTTTTTATTAATGAAGTCTGTTAAAAAGGCAAGTTTATTGAAATATTTTGCAGGAACTCTCCGAGACGGAATGGCCGTTGCTGTCCAAGGGTGAAAAAGTGGACATGTCCACCGTGGAGGCTTATCGTGAAGAGGCCGACAACCATCTTGCTCGTCGTAATCTGTAAGTAGATATCAAAAGCTAATAAAAATGATTGCTCCGATATATTTAGAATAAATCCATTGCTATCATCATCTTATCAACCCAAAATACGTCTGCAACTAGAAAAACGGCTTTCAAAAAAAAAAGCGGAGGTTTTTGGGGAGAGTCCATTGATAATATTATCGACTGTCATATTGTTGAAAAACACAAGATTGATATTTTTGATTGCAACAAGATCAGATTCGAAATCTATACCTACACAGAACTTAAAAAAAATAAACAAAAAATGCAGAAGTCTCCTTTCAAAACCTCACCCTGTATAATAGTAGTCCACTAAAGCTGCGCACGGCGATGCGGTCGTATGAATGTCTGTTACCTTATCAGTTATCACACAGTCAATCTGCCTAGCCTTTTCCCCAACTATGTTGGGGTCAGCTTCCAGTCTAACCCGATGCAGCTGAATACCAGTATTTTACATGGAACGACTGCCTATCTGACCTCCACAACCCAGTAACTGGGTAATACGATACCCCCTAGTAAGACAGGCTGTCAGACTTTCGGGCTTCTGACGACCCGTAACGACTGTCAAAGATCCACGAATGACAGCCGGGACTAACAGCTTAACGTGCTTTGCTAGGCACGGAGGAGTCTCGGTATGTAAAGATGGTCACCTATCCACGGACCAACCCCGGCAAGCGTAGCTTAACCTGTCGGGTCGACCCGTGCGGCTGTTATTACTTAGCCACGAGCTCCTCTCACCTTTACCTTATCACACAGAACTGCTTTCTTTCCAAAACACAACACGGCATAATCAGCCTATAAGGGTCCCGTTGGACACAAGCCTCCGTTCTTTGAGAGGGAGTGAGCTGTAACCTACCACGCGGGCCCAGTGTGGGTTGGTAGATGTCACATGTTTTCGATTATTTTTTTCTACGACATGCCGGTTTCCTCACGATGTTTTCCTTCACCGTTTTGAGAGCAGTGGTGATGAAATTATTTACACAAAGTAAAGCACCTGCCTGGGTTCGAACCAACGACCTACAACTCGTAAATCGGGGCTGTTATCACTGCGCTACCACAGAAAATACAACACGGACTGAGTCATAAGTTCTAACTAACTCGTATTACAGGAACTACCAGAAAGCACAAGACTACATTCGTCGTGGCATGACTCAAGTCGCCAACTATTACTCCGAGCTAGCTAACTTCCATAAGCAAAAGTATGAGTATGCCAACGGGTTGGCTGTGGCATCCCTGATGCAAGTAAGTGCAGAAGTGTAGTCATTTGTTTTATATTTTTAGAAAACACGGCCTTTGACAATGTTTAGAGGATTTTCTTAAGACTTGTTTCTTTAAGTTTAAAAAAACACTGGCCGGTAGTAAAATAAACAGTAAGTTTGAAAAGACATAATTTCTAAAGATTACTAGATGTTAGATTTGCCACCATCACGCTAAAATCTTTTCTGTCTAGCAATACTACTCTTCTCAATCATTCTCTTAACAACTTTAAAAAAAAAATTGTTTCTGTAGATACTTACTTGATACCGGCTCCACCAATTTTGATTTTTCACTAATTTAATCTACATACTTTCAGGGACGTTTGTGTTGTGCAAGTTTACCGCTTTTTTGATAGTTGATCATATTTCACAATTGTGCCTCAATATACAAGAGAATGTTTTAAATGGTTCACTTTACGTGTAGATGAGGTACCCAAAACAATTTTTCATGATTTTATTTTGCCACTTTGTCGACGTGATTAATATGTACCTATACCAAATTACAGCTTTCTAGTATTAATAAACAAGTAATTACTTGCTGCTAAGTAATTACTCAATGAAGTCATTACTTGAGAATAGAATGCTTCATTAGAAAATCTTATTCTATAGTCGAGTAATGTACGACTTGAGTAAATACTTGAGTAAGAATCTACCCTCGATAGTTGTTTCCCTCTCACTCAGTTACTACGTTTTGTTTCATTATAAGGCATACGTGAGATTTAGATTATTTTACTGTAACTTAAATAATACCTACTACTTAAATTTTATTTTACTTTTTAATTTAATTATCATTAAAATATTAATTTTAATACAATTAACATTAAAATATTAATTTTAGTACTTATAATTATCATTAAAATATTAATTTTAATACAATTATCATTAAAATATTAATTTTAATACAATTATCATTAAAATATTAATTTTAATACAATTATCATTAAAATATTAATTTTAATACTTACAATTATCATTAAAATATTAATTTTAATTAATAAAATACTTTTTTTCATGAAATTATGTTTAAATTAAAGAAGTGATTGTTGGAAGAAAAAAAACGTTTGACACGACAAAATAAAAATATATTTTTTTTTAATTAAAGAAAAATAAAATAAAAAAGGACTTTAATTTACTGGAAACTTAATGAAATCAAAAGAGTCCGCAATTCTTGATAAAACCGCAAAATCAAACGCAAAATGGTCGAATTCTCAATGCTTAAGTAAAGGAAATGGTGACTATTACTTGGCTAAAAATTCTAACTTATGACAAGCAATTACTAAAATGTAGAATAAAAATCATTACTTGAGCAATTACTTTTACTCAAGTAATTACTTTTACTTGTTTATAAATAGAGTCTCTGAAATCAGTAATGAAGCCGTTAGTGTTTGACTACTGTACCTTCAATTAAGATTTGCACACCAGATAATTATATTTCGTTTATATTCCGTCATATTCTACCAGGACATAAACTAACTATGCATATATGTCATCTTTATGTATTCTTGTTGCAAATAAATAATATTTGTATTATTTACTTATGTTTAAATACTTAAGGAAAACTAACTTTCTTATCCAATTTTCTAGTTCCACGCTACGAAAAATCCTGACTGCACTACCATCGACCTGCATTACTTACGCGTGAAGGAAGCAAAGGAGTCTTTGGACGTGTTCATAGACACGCACATTTCGAAGCTCCGTGATGCTGCCGGCAAACGCCGCAATCAGATGCTGTTCTTCATCACAGGACGAGGCAGTCATAGCCAGGGACGTGCTCGCATAAAACCAGCCACAATTGAACGCCTCAGGCAACGCGGCCTTGGGTACGTAATCTACATTAATATTATAAAGAGAAAATATTTGTTTTTTGTTTGTAATGAATAATCTCAAAAACCACTGGACCGATTTAAAAAATTCTTTCACCAACAAAATGCTATATTATCACTGATTAACATAGGCTATAATTTATAAAGATATCTCGCGGGCCAAGCCGCTAGCGGAAGCTAGTTATGCAGGTTTTTCCTGCCATCTTAATCTATTTACCACCCTTGGTTGACTGGCAGAGAATGCAGTCCGCCTTTGTACCTTGTTTGAGTGCGAAAAGTTTAAATAAATAAATACAGATTTCTGTATTCTTTGAATTTAGAATGGCAGAATGAATTAATACTGAATAATCCTTATTTTGATTCAAAGTTTATTTTGTTTTGCCAAGACAAGCTAACGTCAAGGTAAATTTTTGCTCTAAGATTAATTGTGAAAATGAGATAGTTTTTAAATTAAATTTTTACAAAAACTAAGTACACTGCAACTTAATCACTTTGGTTAACCAAAGTGATTAAGTTGCAGTGTACTTAGTTTTTGTCAAAATTTGCATAGCAATTTTATTACTGTCGACTATACAAATAAGCCTAGTGAAGTGTCAGCATTAAGTATACGCGTTCCTTTTGATGTTCCATAACTCTAAGGTACTTATAAGTAAAAATAATACAAAAGTCCTTGAACAAGTGTTCCAAAAATACATAGTTTCGAAGATAACATAACACTAGACTCTCGATGTTTGTATCTAAGTTTGAGTAAATAATTTTCATTCATACAAATAATTCATATTTAAAGCTAAGAAAATGCAAAGTTGTCATGTTTTTTTTTATTGACAAAAATCTAATGTTTAAAAAAACACAGTGGCACTCCGGGAGTGCCGATAGAAGTGAAAACTAAAAAAAAATACTTCTAAAACCTTTAAAGTAAAAATACTTGTATAGAACATTGATCCGTAACATAATTATAAATAAAGAGTAAAATCGCGTTCTCAAAAATGAGGTGTCGGTAACGGTGTCGCGAGTTCAATTGTTTTTTCCCCATCTCAAAAATGCCCAACGCGCCTAAAGAAGTTTTCACTTCAAAAATATTTCGCATAATGGTGTTTACCAGAAATAATCGTGACTGTCGAATTATTTTGCATAAAAAAAATGAAAACAAAAACAATTAATTAAAAAAAAATATATATTATGAATTTATGACAGTTGAATCTTTGACATGGTTTCATTAATACCCTAGAGTTATACGATATCAAAAGGAACACGTTGTATAATATCCAATGAAACACAACGTCATTTACTTATCTTTCCTTTAGTGCGATTATCACCATTAATGGGTCTTGAGTGCAAAACACGCTAATCAGATTAATCCGATTAGTGTGTTTATTTTAATGCTTTGATCTGACACGTATCTGTACTCATAAATATATTGGGGGTGAGCGTAGCGTAGCCGCGAATCGCGAAAAAAAATCAGCTGTTCCCTACATTTATGTTCGCATAACTCGTCAAAATGTAGGGAACAACTGATTTTTTTTCGCGATTTCGGTTTTAGTCCCATAGTAAAAGTTGCTCATAATGTTGAGTAAAGTCACGTGTTTAAGTTTGCGCACTGGATAAAAAAAATCCTGTTTATAATAAATATTTTAAAATTTGTTTGTTTGTAAGTTTGTACGTAGGGGGTAATCTCTGGAACTGCCAGTCGGATTTGAAAAATTCTTTTTGTATTGGATAACCCGATTCTTGAGGAAGGTTTATAGGCGGACGAAGTCGCGGGCAGAAGCTAGTCTTTAATAATAACATATACATACATAAACTCACGCCTTCTTCCCATGGGGGTAGACAGAAACTACAGAACGCCACCTGCTACGATCCTTACATACTTCTTTTTGCCTCGTTTACCTTCATACATTATTAATAATAAATCTGTTTGAAATTCGTAATCATTATGAAATATTAAAATTCTTCGCCGTCGCTGCATAAAGTGCGTTTATTATAATATGTAGCTTAGACGTGGATCGCGGTACACCTGCACCGTTCCCAAATCGTTTTAATTGTGGAAAACGCTGTAATTGACGCGTATTCATTTATCATCCCTACTACACTGCCTAAATGATCTTTTGGCTCGAATGACCATGACAGGGGCTGTTGGTAAACATCTGTGCAATTGTTTAGTGAAAAATTTAAAAAATACCGGCCAAGTGTGAGTCGGACTCGCACACGAAGGGTTCCGTACCGTAATGAGATCGAGCAAAAAACGCCGAAAAAACAAGTTTCTTTAATGGGAATCCCCTTTAATTATTTATTTTATTTAAATTTTATTTTTTGTTACACAATCTGTGAAAATGTCAACTGTTTGCCTATTACGGTTGAGATACAGCCCGCTGACAGACAGACGGATAGACAGCGGAGGCTTAGTAATATGGTTCCGTTTGGCGCCCTTTGGGTACGGAACCTTAAAAACAAGATGGCGGTGTTAATATCGATTTTGACCACGCGCCAACTGATCTTGTATTCTATATGTCGTGGTTAGAATTGATCAATTCATGAAATGGCCAGCTACAATTGGCCATATCGTTTAAATTTCAACGTTTAATGATATGTCAGTCGATGTTTGGTCATATCATTAATGTAGGGTATCCATGGTTTAAGGTGTAGTAAAAATAGCCAAGTAACTGCGACCAACTTGGAAGTAACCCTCACCGGCCGCTGCCGCGGCACCGCTCGCTACGCTCGCCCTGCTCGCTCGCGGTTTGTCACAGTTCTAATCTAACCTAACCCATTTGGTCGAGGTGCTACATAGCGGCGTAAATTTTTAATTTTTTTATAGTAATTTTAAGTGCTATGTTTCATTTCACGCCGCGGTAGCGGCCGGCGACCGCTGCTTCCAAGTTGATCGCTTTCCATAATATCAAATTTGGAAACCCAAGTCCAACGATTTTTTTGCGGGGTCACCCTATATTTTTATTTTTGTTTTGTGGTATGGCGCCGCCATGATGCACAATAAAAACAAAGCGACATCAACGCCTGTACCGGTAGATAATCTAACTATTTTACGATATGATCACTAATGTTTGGCCACATCATGAAATAGTCGTGCGTTTAACTAGTCATATCGTCAAACGTTGAGTATTCAATGATCTGGCCAGACCACATCATGATGTGACCAGCGGTCGATGTTCATTTCATGAAATGATCAATTCTAAGATCTGGCCACGACAATCAATTCTAAGAGCAGGCAAACATAATGTATATATTACATTATGTTTGCCTGCTTACTATAGCTTTATTTCTTTAATTTTCCAGGTATTCACTCAAGAATCCAGGCCTGCTTGCTGCTAAAGTGAACATCAACACCAAGTTGACGTACCAAGTATCTGTTCCCTAGGGAACGTGGGACCAAGACAAAGACACGTTCTTCTTCAAAAGACCGTGTCGCGTCTTGCTTGTGTTCGATGGCGCTTTCACTATGTCTTGTGGCAAAGAATATGCTGTTTTTTTCCCCGTTTTAGCGACCTACGGGCCAGTTGTCTACTGCTTCCGTCGCTGCACTGATTTCAGGTTTGCCAAGGAAATTAAATTTTGGCCCAAATCGGATGATCTAGATCTTCTCAAGAAACTGGCCCATGCTACATTCATGTACGATCCCCCGAGTTTTTTTTTTTGCTTTAACGCAACGAGAATTTATCGTTACCAACCATTTATGTATTATCCAGCCTTGCCTAGTACCCTGCCAGTCATAACCGGGCTACCAATACAATGGTCATCCTAAAATATCTATGTGAGATTCTGTAGTGCGAATCTTTTTGATGTTCAACATTATACAATACGTGCCACGAAAGATGAGACTTGACCGCGCCTCCCGCGCTTTTTCCGCAGCTCCGATGTCGCCCCGGCTCAGACCTCATACCGCTAAAGAGACCTAGGCCGCATTCCGAGTTACACCTTAATCGCTCACAGCGCTCCCATCGATACTTCGCGTTCCTATTTAGATATCACGATTATGACAGCTCAGAGCTTTTCGACGATCGTGAACGCGCTTACACTGCTCACAGTAATCGCTCAACGTCAAAACTTATAAGATAACCCCAAAACTTGCACAAGATGGTTGGATTACAGTATTTTTTTAGTACCTACCTTATAAACCACAAATTTCTTCTTCTTGTTTGGTTAGGTGGCGACTGTAGCCAGAAGCACAATTTCGAAAATGCCACGTTAGTTTAAAGTTATGATGCAACTCAAAACAAAACAGCACAACTGTAATTTTTGACAGCGCTTTAGGGCATGGTCGGTGTTACCGTAAGATGGCACATGTCATGACGTCATCTCACGCTTATTCGGTACGGGTGTTAACACGCTCAAATCGATTACAGCGTTACTCGGAACGCAGCCCTATAATGTTTACTGCGCAAGTCAAACCACGCGGTGTGTCAAGTCTCATCTTTAGTGGCACATATTGTACGCCTATTTTTAATCAGTAGTTTTATTCGTAGTATGTAGAATCGCTGTCTTTGTAATTCGCTGTCAAGAATTCATGTTTTGGTAATTGTTAATATGATAATAATTCGTATAAGGTCTTCTGTGAATTAAAAAAACCGGCTAAGTGCGAGTCTGATGCGCACACGAAGGGTTCCGTACTGTATTAAGATCGAGTAAAAAACGCGGAAAAAAACACGTTTCTTGTATGGGGACCCCTTTATTATTTATTATAGCGGCAATACCTATTACGGTTTATGAGATACAGTCCACTGACAGACAGACGGACGGACGGACGAATAGCGGACGCTTAGTAATAGGGTTCCTTGTCCCACACTTCGGGTACGGAACCCTAAAACACGGGGTTTTTACAAGATTTTGATAAAATCTCATAACACTAGGCATGCCATTGTATCGCATAACACCTAGAATAAGTTGTAATGTTTGCTCAAAAGTATATTTTAGTTTATATTTTATAAGTATAACTAAAAAATTATTTATAAAAAAAAAAAAAAACGTAACTATTTTAGTTGCTACCGCCATTGTGTACGATTCGACTAATTTTGACAGCCTTAATATACAGTTTGAAAAAGTAGCTTTTGCACGAAGTAGGAACGTTATATTAATCAACAGCCATAAGCAAACAGCAGGGGCATATCACGTCATCATAATCGCAAATTAGGACTTGATGTGATATTATCGAATCTGTGTTTGCCAGGTTTAAAAACCTCCATTATTAATATTAGTTACTATAAGTTTATTTTCTGTGATCGTTACAGGGTGTAACTTTAAAAAAGTTATTATTAATCCTGCAATCACAAATCGAATCATTTGCTTTGGTTTAACAAACCTTACAAACAATATTTTCTCTTACTATGACCAGTGGCGTAGCGTAGTGGGGGCGGCAGGGGCGGCCCGCCCCGTTCGGCACTTTATAGGGGGCGGCAAAATTTCACAATAAATAATAAAAATATTTGAACCATTTCATATTTTTATCGCAACTACAAAGTCGGACCGATTGAAAAGAGCACGGAATTTTTCATTACTTATTCTGTGACAAATTCGGGGAATCCCCTTTCTTTGAATGATATTTTGTAGCGTCTAAACTGACTTGCGGGGATTCCTGTATTTTATTTTGTGCTTGGATTGTTTATTTTTTTATTTAAAATCTAACCTGTATAATGCAAAATAATGATGACTCTTCTTGCCGAAAAGTTCTCTAGAATTAATGTATGTAATGTATAGTATACATTAAAATGAAATACCTAAATAAGAGGGCGGCAAAATTGTCTTCCGCCCCGGGCGGCCGACACCCACGCTACGCCGCTGCTATGAACCGTCCAATCCCCCTTTAAGCTACCTTCCGATATTCCCTCCCTAATGTAAAATCAAGTAAAAGTTAAATCTATATTATTCCTATTTATTGAAGATTCTGTCTTTGTATCTAAATCTATCTCTATAACCTTAAAAAAATATCTCTTTACCTGTATACTCCGTGAAATTTGAATCACAGTTTTGCTAGAACAAACGTTATTCAGACCATGGTCTACTACCATTCTACAGCATCCAATTAAAAAAAAACATAAAAAGACAAAGTTTAAAATGTCAAGATTATCTACTGCTTACTAAATTTCGTTTATGGAGATACATTTCCCTGTAAACAATGCTGTGTCCCGTGCGTGGTGTCTGTGTTGTAGGGAGTAACAATAATCTTGACATTTTAAACTTTGTTTTTTTTTTTGTGTTTTTTAAAAAACCAATCATGTTTTTTTTTAATTGGATGCTGTAGTATGGTAGTAGACCATGGTCTGAACAACGTTTGTTCTAGCAAAACTGTGATTCAAATTTCACGGTGTATTTCAACACCCGTACGGTTCAACTCTTACCATTATGTCGTACAATCTTAGTAATATATTAGTTATACATATATTTATTTTTCTTGTATATTTCTACTCTTGTGGACCACTTTCCAATCTCCATTCATATCGTACCTCATTAAGTATTTTTACGTACAAACTTTTTTTAGGACAGAGTACATATTCGTAAGATAGTTTAATTAAATGCACCTACAGACGAGTTTATGATAATTATCATAGAATTATTTTTTTATTACATACACAACATATAACTTTCTCCAAAATAATAACATGGACTTGTCGTCTGTAGTAACTCTTTACATTAAAAAATAAATGGTTTCTGATTTGAATATACAATGGATACTGAAAATGGCATGTTGAACTTTACGTGGTTAGCCCAAGGGTGATATTTGTATCGAAGCAAAATGAGCACCAGATAATTAAATTTGTATTGTCCAATATCATGAAAAAAACCGCAAATTAAGAGATTTTAAATTGTGATGATGCCTTTATTAAAAAAGTATCTCAAGGCTGAACGTGAGTATTCACTTTTAAAAAAATGGACTGAAAGTCTATTTTGTCGAAATTATTGAAATAGGGCTTTTTTGGCCAAATCCGCTTTAAAATTCTTACGACCCTATATAATCATAGTGGACTAAACAGGCGTGTTTTTGAAGATTTATTGACAGTTATAAATCGTCGAAGTACTACTATTTTGGCCGTTGGCAATGCCATTCTTTAAATCGAACAAAAATATTTAACGTAGTGAAATGTATTGAATATTTTGGTGTCTATGCGTACTAGGTACTTTTATATTCCATATCGTAGGGCTACGGCCACATTTTGAAATGTTGTCTTTGATCGTTCATAATCGGATGTTAGTTTGAAAAGTAAGATTTTAGAAATAATTCAAGGATTTAGTATTAGGGATCGCTCGGACTTATTCGTGTTCATACGGCGCTGATCGAACTGTCGATTGGCTTTCTGCATGTTTTTGCTGTGTGTAAGGAGATTTTACTCGTGGCTGAGACACGAGGAGGATTTATGCGAATAAGTCAGGATTATCTAAAACCAATGGTAGTTTTGTAGATTGACGTTGATGTAGATGATGCACTGTGGCGGTCCGTTTGCTATTGTGCTGTTTTAGTATCAACGTGAACTATCTCTATAGAGACGGCAAAAGGTGTGGGATTCATTAGATTGACTGTCCAGTGCTTCATCTGTCACAGTAGTATTTTTATATTCCCACCTCTTGTCGTTTGTGACACTTTAGATATTTGTATTTGTCTATTCAATATAAACCCTTAGGGTGAATTAGTTAAGATAAATTTGCATTGCGTTCGGTGCGAATTCTGTCTGAAAATGGAGAAGCAGAGTAGTCCCCTAAATATGAATATTTTTAGGAGTGTGAACAACAATAGAACAAATAAAACTGCACAAGAAAAATGTATGAATCTTGATTCGACTTTACTCAAGCAACATTCGTACTCTGTGGGAATTTTTCCGAACGACAACGATGTTTTGCCGATTCGTACCGAACGCAGTGGACAAACGCAATTTAGTAATAGGAATAATGTATATTTAAGAATTAAATTTTCCTGGGTTTAATGATAAGTTAAAATAAGTTGTAGATATTAAGATTATTTTTTGCACACGTGCTGGTTTTAATTAATTGTTTCATTCGCAGTTCGTCTCGTGAAAGAAGAAGAGAAAGTGTTTTCTGTTCTAGTTATGCCAAAGACAGAATGACTTTTTTTATAGTAGTTTAGTATCGATTGAAATACAATTAAAGCGTAGTAGTAGATCAACATTTAAGGTACAGTTTTTTGCGCTAATGTACATATATTTGTGATAAGAATCAAAGGGGATGGTGCTTCGGAATCGTGTGATAAATAATCACGTAGAGGGTAAATGTTCTTAAAACGGGTGATGGTTGAAGTGCTGAGAGATTTGACATTTGTAACGACATTCAAAATGTCTGCTTTATTGCCTAACTTAAATATGTGCCATTAAACTGCAATCGCTCGAGTATATTGCTGTTCTGATAATCAAATCGAATTCTGGAAAATACAAAGAAATTAATGTTTTTGGATCAATTGAAATATTACAAATATTCCGTTAGATGCATATAAATATTTTATTTAAACAAACTATTAGGAATATAACACGCACAATATAACGATAATGAATATAACTTGGTTTAAAAATAATGGCAATGTACTCCTGACGATATTTTGTTTTTTGCTAACGCTACAGTCAACTTTTATAGCATATCAATGAGATTTAAAATCGATTTGACAATTCTGAATTGATGCTAGACATTCGCCTAATTCGAGGGTGCTAAATATAAAGATTAATCTTTTTTGCTTTTTAATTTTTGCATCAAAATTTAATATAAGCTAGGTGCTCACGTTTTTGGCGTGGCACCTATTTGTTGATAAGAATATACAGGGTCATGTTTTTCTATTTGTAAGAAGACAATAAGACCCTATTTGAGGAGCAGAAGTTTTATACTGCAAAGAAAGTAGAGGTTCCGAAAGCAAAAAAAAGGCAAAATATTATTAATTTGCAACACCCTTTCTTTACTAGATTTTTAAAAGACTAGATCTCAAAGACAACGTGGATTCAACAGTTTTTAAATTTTATAGATAAGTATTGTGATTTGGTTATGGTTTTCTTATGAAATTTTTTCATTTTGTTTTTATATAGTACGACAGTAAAATATTGACGAGTTATTTTTCTTAGAAGTTTTAGTTTTTGATGCCATTTATATGAACAATATCTGTGTAATCTGTATTAGATCGTAAGCCACTCTGTGTATCTTGATGTGAACTGTCTGTCAATTAAAAGACAAATAAAGTTACTATGTGTCGTAAGACGTGTTTTATTTTGTAGGCATAGTTATCACAACATGTCCACTATAGTTTGGCCGAGACCTCTGTACCGTGCGTTAGAAATGCGCGGTGAGGCGGTGGGCAGCGCCGACGAATGAGCGGTGGGATGCCGCGAGCGTTGACGAATGAGCGGCCTGCACTGCCCCCCGTGGTCGTCTCGCCGCGCACATAGCTAAGGCGCGGTAAAGCGGTTTCGGTCAAATTTTAGGCTTAGTTATCACAACATGTCCACTGCTGGACATAGATTTGCCCCACAAAGGTCGACTTTCATCAACTTTGTCACTCCCCATCAGCGGCGTGCACAGAATTTTTAGACAGGGTAGGCAGATTTTTTTAATAAAGCTATTACCTAACCAAAAATCATGTTTGTTTTGGTTGATCGGATATTCGGATCTGTAAAGTTATTTTAAGTTTTTTTAATTAAATCTACACGTCAATCTTTCAGTCAGAATGTCTGCAATATGGAGTCATATAATTCATGTTTGTATGTTTGTCTGTTTGTATGTTTGCATGTTTGTATGTTTTATTTATTCAAACATTCAAACATGCAAACATACAAACATTCATTCAAACATACATTCAAATATACAAAGATACAAACATACAGTGCCGACCAAAAATCCATGAGCAATCTCACAAAGCAATAGACTGACGCTTCGGTTTGACTTACGACCTTCTTCTATAAGTTGTTACAATACTGTAGACACGCACATTACACACACACACTCACTTTGTCTGCAACCAATGACTAGTTCAATAATCATCATTCGTTTTTAGTTTCATTCGTCTTGTTCACATAAATATTAAAGTTTAGCAGGTAGACCACAAAAAACTAAGTAAATTATTTCGATTTCTGTGGGGTAGATGCAGTTCGTTACGAGTATTTAATTAATAGAACTTTTTTGGTTCGTGGATAATATTGGTGACGAGTATATTTAGCGCAGTGTTGTGGTTATTATTATCAAAAAGCAGGCATAAAATATATTGAAGAGATCAGATCAGATCAGAGAATATTATTGCGCTGCGTAAAAGTGAAGTGAATATCTAATGAAACCGGACTAAGTGTGAGTGTTATCATTTATATATTTCATATTTTACTAAACATAAATCTTAATCAAGGGTATTGTTGATAGAACAGAGGTATTGTTGAGACAGAAGATGCCTTTAAAGTTTTAAATTCATTGTGAGGTTTAATTCGATTAGTGAATAATAAATAATAAGGTATTATGTGTAATAAAAACAATGTTTTTCTTTGTTCTAGAGAAATACTGTGAGGGTTAAGAGATATGAGGAAGGGGCTTATTATCGAGTAGCTGCGACGTCAAATGGTGAATGAAACAAATGGTTTCATACCAACGAGATATTTTGCTGAATTATTAAAAACACGTCATTATGAACCGTTCGCCGTGCACTCTGAAGGCTTGCATCACTGAAGACCAGCTAGAAAACCGTTTTTGACCTTAAAATATTGACCGTACCAACTTAATAAACAACAGATTCGTTATTGCATGAATTTATGGTAACGAATTTTTTAAGCACGTTTCAATAGGGTGTTTGTCGTATTTCTTGCAGATATACCGAAATTGTTTAATATTATTTTAGTAATAGTATTATTTTAGGATTAAAATTTGAGGTTTAGTTTCAATCTTCTTTTCGTAAAGAAAATGAATACTTAAGCTTTAACCTCAATAACAACCATTATTTACTAAAGTCAAATAAAATGTAAAATAATTAATACAAATAAAATATAAACAAACTGCCCATATTTAACCTTAAAATTACCTATTCTGTAAGTAGTTTTTTACATTTTAAGTAGGCTAATATTCTTATTTATTACTTAATTACTTCGACCATGATCAAAGCTTAATATTTATGGTGAAAAAATCAATTAAAAATTTAAAATATTTCATAATTTAAATATGTCAAAATAATACAAACTGCTTCTAAGTTTCTTGACATCTATTTCACATCTTATTCAGCTGAAGTAATGATAAATAATTGTAGCAGTTTAACTTATGTAAAATAAATATAACGAATAAACATATTTTTTTAATTTTGTTATCATATATCACGCATTTTTTATTCTAAAACCTTTATTGCAATAACAACATAAAAAAGCAACAATATTTAAAAAATATTATTATCGAAAACAAAAATAATAATATTTGCAAAAAACCGCACTGTGTTTTACGAGATTAGAACCTGAGGCAGTTTGAATTCCATACCAACGCTTAACGCTTTCTGCTATCTGCACTTGTTAAGTTACTATCGAATTTTAGCAATGCCATTAACTGGTCAAGTTCACGCGCATAGCGCGTGTGTGCTAGCATGTTTAAAGCGACGGAAATATATTGTTGTTTCGTGTAGGGCAAAACTGCGTTATCTGTGGTGTGTGTATCGTGTTGCTTACACATACAAATGTACGAGCTATACCGCGTGTTCACAGCAATACGACTCTTAGCGTGCTCATGCACTTTTGAGCGCTTACTGTACCAGGCGCGGTCCGAGGGGGGGGGGGTCCTGGGGGTCATGACCCCCCCCAAAATCTTTCAAGCTGTTGAAGCATTGAATAATTTACGTGTCTTACTAACTAAAACTGTAGGTACTTGAGCCACAGTGAATGTCCCAATATACTTACAAAAAAAAATAAGAAAAAGCCTGTTATAAAAATAGAGATAAACTTGGGAATTTGGGCACTACTACGCTCGGGTTAAGGCCAGATTTCAAAAACTTAAACTGCTGTAAATCAAATTTAAACTTTTCTTCTCGACAAATTAAGTTCTCTTTCTGTAGGTCAAAAGTAAACAGAACCTATTCAAGGCGGGGTGCTAAAATTTGAGACTCACTTCGCTTGCTTGTCTAGATTCTTGAGCTTTTCTTCATAAGTCGACAAAGCAAGTATTTCTTAGTTTTTTTTAAATGATCAAAAGAAAAACGAACGTATCCGCGAGTGTGCAAAATGTTTGCACTCGTTTCGCTCGCTTTTGTATTCTACATTTTCATACTTGCTTGGACTTTCCTGCATATGTAAGTCGACAAACTCCTATTTCTGTTTGAAAATGTAAATCAAATCCTAAGATAAATAATTCCTAAGAATTTGATCATTCCAAAAGAACTAATTCTTTTGGAATGATCAAAAGAAAATCGAACGTATTCTGAAGTGCAAAATTTTTGAGCTCGTTTCGCTCGCTCTTGTATTGTACATTTTCATAGTTGCTTGGCCTTTCCTGCATAAGTCGACAATCTGTTTGAAAATGTAAATCAACTCCTAAGAAAACAGAACCTATTCAAGGTGGGGTACTATAATTTTGAGGCTCTCTTCGCTCGCTTCTCTTGATTCAGAGCTTTTTTCATAAGTCGACAAAGCAAGTAATTCTTAGTTCTTTTGAAATGATCAAAAGAAAATCGAAAGTATCCGAGTGTGCAAAATTTTTGAGCTCATTTCGCTCGCTCTTGTATTCTGCATTTTCATAGTGGCCTTTCCTGCATAAGTCGACAATGTAACTCCTATTTTTTAACCGACTTCCAAAAGGAGGAGGTTCTCAATTCGTCTGTATGTTTTTTTTTTCTTTTTTTTTTTGTATGTTTGTTACGCGATTACTCCGCCAATTATGAATAGATTTTGATGATTCTTTTTTTGTTTGGTAGATCATACTTCAGAGGTGGTCCCATATAAATTTTATTAACTTTGCTTGGGTAGTTTTTGAGTTAGCTTCAATTATACGTATTTTTTCCCACTTAGTATGTAGATGATATGATAACTTCTTGTCACTGTTATTTACATAGCAGGTAGTGGTATTCAAATTTGTGTGGGGTAGGTACCACAACTAAAAAGTGAAAAATAAAAACTTTTTACAAAAAAAAAAACAACCGACTTCAAAAAAAAAACACTACAAAGTGAAAAATAACTTTAATTTCGGAAGTCGGTGACAAAGAACGAAAATTCAAAACCAAAGACACCGACTTCCGGAATTAGAGTTATTTTTCACTTTGTAGTGTTTTTTTTTTTTGAAGTCGGTTGTTTTTTTTTTGTAAAAAGTTTTGTTTGAAAATGTTCATTCCTAGCCTATCCGAGACGGGGCATTAAAATTATCTAGTTAGCTTCGCTCGCTCTTCTCACCCTACATAATCTACTGTCCTAATACCAATTATTTGTAAAAAAGCTGGCGATTAATTTGGCAGCATCATAAAATACCCCCCACCCCCCATTTAATAACTATAGCCGCGTCCCTGTACAGCATAAGTAATGACAAACTGGAGATGTACAGACGCCAGCACATCAAGCTACCCGAAACTGTCAAATTTTCCCAATCAACTTTGAACCTTACCACTCAGTGATAAAGTTGAAAATCTATTAAATAAATTTAACAGATTGTAGTAGCTTGATGTGCTGGCGTCTGTACCTCTCTAAAAACATGACATGTATTTAATGCAACCCCAAATAATTCCTATTTTGGGGTCCATAGAATAGTCATAGCTAATAGCCAACTGATTGCGACCAATTTGGATGTAAAGCTTGTCCGCTCTGAAATGACGCGCCCCGCTTCCTAATTTTACGCACATGGTAAATGATAAATGATTTTATTTCTGTAAGTAGGTTTGTACAAACACTTTTACACGTCAATCATATTTTAAAACTAGATGAGGTCGGCGTTTCCTATCTGACTACTCTGAGAAGAAAGGCCGAAACAAACTCAGAGGTCTCAGTCTCTTTTAAAGTCCAGACATAGGTAATCTTGGTCAGATCATGTGAAGGCCATGTGGATTGGTGTCTGAAGTGGTCTTTTGAGGAAAGCACCACACAGATTGAGAGGGCCTGTCCAGTCAGTGCACGCATTTGTCAGTTATCGTGTACCTCAACTCAGAATTGAAGGAGCTACCGTACCGCGGTACCGCTCGTTTCGCTCGCTCAGCTCATGCGCGATTTGTCACTGACGACCCGTTTGGTCGGAGTACCCTAGCTTAGTCATTGCGACCAACTGTGAGAAAAGATCAGAAAGTTAAAAAGATGATTAGTTATTTAAAAAAGTGTGCATAATTAGAAGTTCAAAAAGTTTTTATAGTATCAATTAAATATTTCTCTAAAAATATTCCTCGGCACCCATGGTGACCCCCCCCAAAATCTTGGGCTGCGACCGCGCCTGAAACATACAAACATACATACAAACATTCAAACATACATTCAAACATACATTCAAACATACAAACATACAAACATACAAACATACAAACATTCAAACATTCAAACATACAAACATACAAACATACATTCAAACATACAAACATACAAACATACAAACATTCAAACATTCATTCAAACATTCAAACATACAAACATTCATTCAAACATACAAACATTCATACATACAAACATACAAACATTCATTCAAACATACAAACATTAATTCAAACATTCAAACATACAAACATTCAAACATACAAACATTCATACATACAAACATACAAACATTCAAACATACAAACATTCAAACATTCAAACATACAAACATACAAACATTCATTCAAACATTCAAACATACATTCAAACATGCAAACATGCAAACATTCAAACATGCAAACATGCAAACATACAAACATTCATTCAAACATACAAACATTCATTCAAACATTCAAACATACAAACATTCAAACATTCATTCAAACATACAAACATTCATTCAAACATTCATTCAAACATGCAATCATGCAAACCTGCAAACATACAAACATACAAACACACATTCAAACATTCATTCAAACATGCAATCATGCAAACATGCAAACATGCAAACATACAAACATTCAAACATTCATTCAAACATACAAACATTCATTCAAACATTCATTCAAACATGCAATCATGCGAACATGCAATCATGCAAACATGCAAACATACAAACATGCAAACATACAAACATACAAACATTCATTCAAACATGCAATCATCCAAACATGCACACATGCAAACATGCAAACATTCAAACATACAAACATACAAACATTCAAACATACAAACATGCAAACATACAAACATACAAAAATACAAACATACAAACATGCAAACATGCAAACACACAAACATACAAACATTCATTCAAACATTCAAACATACAAACATTCATTCAAACATTCAAACATACATTCAAACATACAAACATACAAACATTCATACATACAAACATTCATACATACAAACATACAAACATTCAAACATTAAAACATACAAACATTCAAACATTTATTCACACATTCAAACATTCAAACATACAAACATACAAACATTCAAACATTCATTCAAACATTCAAACATACAAACATACAAACATTCAAACATACAAACATTCATTTAAACATTTAAACATACATTCAAACATACAAACATACAAACATACAAACATACAAACATTCAAACATACAAATATGCAAACATGCAAACATACAAACATACAAACATGCAAACATGCAAACATACAAACATACAAACATACAAACATTCATTCAAACATTCAAACATACAAACATACAAACATTCATTCAAACATTCAAACATACATTCAAACATACATTCAAACATACAAACATTCATACATACAAACATACAAACATACAAACATTCAAACATTCAAACATTCAAACATTCAAACATACAAACATTCAAACATACAAACATTCAAACATTCAAACATTAATTCACACATTCAAACATTCAAACATTAATTCACACATTCAAACATTCAAACATACAAACATACAAACATACAAACATACAAACATACAAACATACAAACATTCAAACATGAAACATACAAACATACAAACATTCAAACATACAAACATTCAAACATTCATTCAAACATTCAAACATACAAACATTCAAACATTCATTCAAACATGAAACATACAAACATACAAACATTCAAACATACAAACAAACAAACATTCATTCAAACATTCAAACATGCAAACATGCAAACATACAAACATAAAAATATTCAAACATTCAAACATACATTCAAACATACAAACATACAAAAATTCAAACAGAGTTTAACAAAATTATTTGTGATTTGTAAAGTCGAATTCTTTGTTTTGTAGTGAAAAGGGATTTTTCAAATAAATTAAGCATTCGTGGAAGAACACTAAAATTCGGAACAAGTTTTCCAAAAATTTACGCGAGTCTGACGTTTGATCGTTTCGTTATAAGAAACTACTTCTGATTATAAAAATTAAAAAATATCATCAATATTATATGGTCTACACTGTCTACAGTGTAAAATAAAATAAAAAGCAAATAAAAAACGAAATCATTTATTATTTAGACTTGTCGGCACGGCGAGGATCGAACTCTGAAATCAAAAGACAGTGTCTGCTCTGTGCGGTTGTGTGAGTTATTTGTGATATTGTGTGTCACGTATTTATAGGAATGCACACCCATTGAATCCACATAGCCACGCGAGCACACATATAAACATTTAGACGCGAATAGTTTGTGTCTTTCCCGAGACACTCAGCGGCGCTAGTGCAGCGCAATGTGAAGTTGCTTCAAATTTTATGCGACAGGTGGAGCTGAATTATGATTAAAGATTTTTTTTGTTGATAGTAAGTACTCGTAGATAAAATAATATTTGATAACAGAACAAGATTAGAAATATTTATATTATCTGATTTAGGTAGGGTAGGCCTTCTTTTTGTCTTTATGAAACGCTCGCCGCTGCTCCCCATGACCTTGATCGGTCGTAACTTCACTTTCATTGTTCGTTTACCAGCTGTTAATTTTGGGGCATTCAAAGACTTCTTGACTCCTGTAATGACATACCTACCTACGTCTTACCTTCAAAGGTCTAACCCATAGATAATACGCTTAAAGTCTAACCGTTGAAGATTTTTGCAGGCCTATCCTTTGGAAGGCTACGTTTCGTCCAGTGGGACCTTCTGTCACATAGACTCGCAAAAATAGAAAAAATAAATCGAGTCTTGTTCTTTTTATTCAACTCTTCCTAACCTAACTACGACATAATTATATCATTTAACCTAGATTATTATATTCGATAAGGTTTATAGATTTAAAACAACCGATTTAAAGCGTTTTAAATAAAATGTTGCCGTTTTAAACCCCAAATAAATCGTTTTAAATGGTTGAAAACTCTCCTATAAAAATAAAAGTACGTATCGAAAAAAAAATGGTTTATTTCGGTTTTCGGTTTTTGTTGTAAACGGATTGGATTAATTGGTTTTAAACCATTTACATCTATTGATCAGGTTAAGCTACGCTTGGTGCGTTTGGTTCGTGGATGGTTGATCGTCTTTACATACCAAGATCCCTTCGTGGCTCGGGAAGCACGTTAGGCCGTTTTCCCGGCTATCATTTGTAGATCTTTGACAGTTGTTACGGGTCGTCAGAAGCCCGAAAGTCTGACAACCGGTCTAACCAAGGGACACCGTGTTACCCAGTAACTGGGTTGTGGAGGTCAGATAGTCGCTCCATGTAAATTACTGGTATTCAGCTGCATCCAGTTACGACTGGAAGCCGACCCCAAGAGTTGGGAAAATGCTAGGCAGAAGAGATTGAACAAAAAAATTGTCGGAGGTTTTGATCCTTACATATTATAAAACAAAGTCCCCCGCCGCGTCTGTCTGTCTGTCTGAACGGATTTTCAAACGGTTTTCACCAATGGACGGAGTGATTCATGCGGAAGGTTTTAGTGTATAATTCATTACGGTTTTGTGTAAATTGGCTGAAATATGACGATTATTGTTGAATTTGTCGGAAAAAATCATGCCGACTGGGAGCTTTACAGTGCGCCGTGAAAATCGTAAAAGTTACATTTTATGTTCTACAGTATTGTTCATCTTAAGCCGTGTACGCATGTACGAACACGAACATAGCGAACACAAACATCAAATCTGAACATTTGGTTCGTACGTATGGATATTCGAACACGAATGCGAACATAGTTCAAGTCGAGTTCGCGCACAACAGTCGTGAACTCTATCGCGCACAACTATCGTGTAATATAGCCATGACGGCGCCGTTGGAAGTGGTGGTAAAGCTCTTCGAACACCGTCCATACAGAACATACTAAAAGGATCGCCGCAAACATGTTTGACGAACAGAGTATTCGATGTTCGTTAGTGGTACCTACGCACGTGCGAACCAAGTTGTTGCGTATCATGCAACGCAACAAATTTGTTCGTACGTGCGTACACGGCTTTAAAAAGTTCAACGAAAAAGTCCGTGATGGCATAATGTCTATCTTCTGAGAATGACCAGTAACCATTATTAACTTGCAGAATTTTTTCATTGTTATTTCCGAAGCTTTTTTGACCGGTATTATATTAATTTTTATTCAATAAAATATGTTATTTCGTAACTGTGTCCATACTGGATTGTTAAATCAAACACTCGTATAATTGTATGTCGTATAATCACGGTAAGGTTTACTATTACTATATCTAGAAACAAATTGAAATAATATAACGCGTGTCGGGTAGAGCTCCAGCGCGCGCGCGGTTCGTAACGTGTGCCTGCGTGTACCCGACCGACCAACAGCGTGGCTATGCGTGAACTACCCAGCGTCGGTGGCGCTAGGCGCGTGAGCGTCGCGGTTACGTTATCGCCCTCTCTCTTTCTTATGCCTCGAGTGCATAGTCGTTTAAGCGAGAGGGAAGACCAGCGTGGCGGCGTCCAGAAGTACGTGGGCCTGAATTATTTGCGACAGACTCCCCCTCTAGTCTAGGAGAGCGCCCTCGTTCCTGGACTGGAACATTGCCCGTGTGCTTCGGGCGTCCGCGACGTCGCTTGGGAATGACGGGATTAGGTGGTACGTCGTTTCCAGTACCGCTGCCTACAAAAGGCGTCAAATCCTGTGCATGGTATTTCCCCAAGGATTCCTTAGGGTTCCTTATTGGAGAGATAAGATAGGTGGTAGGGCTAACTTTCTCCGTTATAACATAGGGTCCATCCCTTTTTGGTACAAATTTAGCAGTGAGACCCTTGCTACCTTGGCTCAGTACATGTGACCGGACCAGAACTTTATCTCCGACCTCGTATGTTGGACTAGGTCGACGGGATCGATCAGCAACTCTCTTAGATTGATCTTGTTGTAATTCGACTCGTTCACGAACTGCAGATAACGAGTTGATAAAAGATCTTAGATAGGGAGTAATTTGGGGAAGAAAATTCTCTTTATCGAGAATCGCCCTCAAATCATGGCGAGCTTCTGTGGGGGACCTCATTTCTCGAGCAAACATGAGATATGCGGGAGTGGCACCAGTAGTTCTACATACCGCGCTATTCATAGCGAAACGAATCACTGGTAGTTTTGCAGGCCAAGAGCAATGGTCATTCTCCACGAGTTGTGCGAGCTGCGCCTTGAGGTCTCGATTCTTGCGCCCGGCTAGCTCAGTCGGTAGAGCATGAGACTCTTAATCTCAGGGTCGTGGGTTCGGGCCCCACGTTGGGCGCCATATTTCGTAACTGTGTCCATACTGGATTGTTAAATCAAACACTCGTGTAATTGTATGTCGTATAATCACGGTAAGGTTTACTATTACTATATCTAGAAACAAACTGAAATAATATAACGCGTGTCGGGTAGAGCTCCAGCGCGCGCGCGGTTCGTAACGTGTGCCTGCGTGTACCCGACCGACCAACAGCGTGGCTATGCGTGAACTACCCAGCGTCGGTGGCGCTAGGCGCGTGAGCGTCGCGGTTACGTTATCGCCCTCTCCCTTTCTTATGCCTCGAGTGCATAGTCGTTTAAGCGAGAGGGAAGACCAGCGTGGCGGCGTCCAGAAGTACGTGGGCCTGAATTATTTGCGACAGTTATTTAAATTGGGCATTTAATTTAGATTAAAATATGCCTTAACATCATGTCATATAAATGAAGAGTTTAAAAAATACTTATCACAGTTTCAAAATTACGCGTAACTAGGTACTTAGTTATGGTTGACGACAACGCGGGCGTAGCGGTATTAGCCAATGACATTTCCTCGGCTATTAGGTATGTAATCCCGGTAGTACGTTCCCGTGGGATATTTTTCGACAACGACGCGGGCGAAGCCGCGGGCAAAAGTTAGTATAAGATATTTCTATGTTCCCACCCCTCGACCTACCCCATAGGGGAATACAAAGCGTGGTGAAAAGTTATGTAATCCTACCATATTGCTCAGACCTCGTAGATATACGATTTACCTACTCAAGTCTAGATCTAAGAGCATAACAATGTAGGCCGAAAAAGAAAAAGAATAACTTTTAAGCTGCGAGGCCGTTGTGTAAGTGCAGTCATTAGTCTTCTATCTGTCTCAATACATTGGCAGATATTAAGTTTTTGGTTCCAATTTAAAAACCTTGGAATTAAATCGGCAACTGAGTGAAGTTCAATTCCATGAACAGCACCCAATTGCGCACCTAATTGCGTAACACACGATCGATCACAATCTGTTTAACTTTGACAGTTCAACAACATTCATTGCGTTATTTACCTACGTTGTTGACCAGTCTTTTTCGAATATGAAGCAATGGATGAGCAATATCCTTCAAAATGATTCAGATTATGATTGATCGTGTGTTACGCAATTAGGATGCTGGTAATGTACTTATGTATGAAATTTTAATTCAATTTCTATGTCTAGCTATATTGTTCATTGTCCCGACTTTCGATGTCATAATAATCTTTATCTATACCCATGCTACTCGTATAAAAGTTTCAGAAACAGTTAGCTTATTGCCAATATTAAAACAGCCAGTGTCATAGTAACCATAATATCATCCAAATGAGTGTTATAATGTTGTACTAAATTTCATTAGGCAATTCGTTTCAATGTTTAAGCGGGGGACAGCAGCACCCGCTGCACGAACGTGCGGTGATGTGCTGCTGCAGGCGACATGCATACGTGCAGTTGTACTGAATTTCGTGGGATTCTTTTTATTCTTGATCTTGAATTACAAACACCCAATGGTTTCAGAACCTTTTATAGAGGATTCATATCATGGGTGTAGATAAAGTCTTGTATGCAACTGTATAAGTATAATTAGGTACCTATTAAAACACTCATGTGATACTATTTTCTAAACCCACTTTCGTGTTTTAATACCCCTTACCTGAATAATACAACAGTTGCATAAATAACTAATAATGGTTTTGCTTGCAAATTCAATTATGTGATCAAACGTGTGCAGCTGCAGGAACCAGGAATTAGCAGCAAGATCAACCGCTCCGCCTGACTTAAACTATTGACGTGCGTGATTGTGCCAAAATCTAGGTGTTAAACATTAAATAATTATTTAATGTTTAACACCTAGATTTTGGCACAATAGCCTTAGATAAAACATTCAATAACCGCGTCAATTGTTTAATTTATCTGAACTAGCTACTTATGATTAAACCCACAATACAGGCCCCCGAGCGGAGACAAGCAATGAGAGGAGTAATCCACAAAAACATACGTTTGATGATTAAGGCAAAGTAGACTACTCTAAACGATCTAATAAAATCGTAGCCGTTTTTTATGCTCGTTCTAAATCAGACGAAAGGCATTAATAAATCTGTCATCATGTCATGAGCAAGTGCACTTGTTGATATTTAAGGTACTTAGTCTGGTTGCAAAATATAGCGGTGTAGGTACGTCGTGACATTACATACGACATGTTTTTAGGGTTCCGTAGCCAAATGGTAAAAATGGAACACTTTTAATTTCGCTATGTCCGTTTGTCCGTTCGTCTGGACACAGCCAAAACCTTGGACACTATTTGCATGAAAATTGAAAAGGTGTAGGTACTTACCTATTCTGTGCACCGCTAATGAATAGTGTAAAAAATACCTAAGAAAATAGGTTTAAAAAATCAATGCACATAAGCGTGTGGGGTATCTTTAGATCCCATGTTTTAAAAGATTATGTGACTACTTAAATTACTTTTTTATTCAAGTCAATACTTTTCGAGATATGGGATATTTTCAGTTACAACGCAGCAGTGGCGCAGGGTGACTTTATGGAGGAGGTAAGCCGAACCAACAAAAAAAAAAAAAAAAAAAAAAAAAAAAAAAAAAAAAAAAAAAAAAAAAAAAAAAAAAAACTATTATTTACCGTACATCAATCAATCAATCAACTTTTCTATTATGAGCTTCATACAAATTCCCGATTTCCGAACTCATAAAAACAGCTACCTACGAATATGTTTTTCAGTCTGCACATCTTTTTTGATGAATTCAACTACAATCTAACAAAAGTAAACACGGGAACGACTGCCAGTCAGTCATTGATATTTATCGTAAAGGGAAACATTACAATTTTTGAAAAAACCATCGCGGCGTTTGAGATTTATAGTCACATCGGGGCGAGCACGTATTTTCAAAACTTAACCTTGAAAAGCATGTTTCTTTACAAAATTCACACACTATGACATTCTAAAACTATGAATGCCGCCATCCTAATAAGATCGTACTAATTAGTTGTCAAATCTACTCTAAATAAGTAATTTCAGCTTATTAAACTATCTACTTACCCCAAATACCTAATTACAAGGTACTTTACATTCACAACACACAAAACACCATGTTAATCATTCTCAAAACACTATGTTAATCACTGTCCTATAACTACAAACAAATATTAATACTAGTAGTATTGATAAACATATGAATTCAATTAATACTGAGCGAACAAAATGCAAATTAATAAGATTCTAATGCGATTACGTCAAAAAACAACCACATAATATATTTGTCAAACGAATGATGAAATTTTTACGAACTACTAGCCGAACGCATTACGTACCGAATCAAATGCGTGTGCCAGAAAGAGGTGGTGCAATAGCAATAATTCCTTCTCGCTCCCGCGCGCACGTTTCTGCTACTCTGTGCCTACAATAACTCGCTACAGACCGGCTTACTCGGCTCATAGAAACGGCGGATCACGCGACCGAAGTGACGTCATGATGACTTTATTTTTTGTAAGGAAATTGAATTTAGCGTAAGCCGGACGCGCCTACGAGTTATTTTAGCGCAGTGTTTTGTTGTTGGGTTATTAAGACAATTTTTAATGTATGTAGGCGTTTTGTAATAGGTAGTTTAATTTTATGGTGTATCAAATACTTATATTTTGATTATTCAATGACGATAGAGTGGTTGTGTTCCGAATTTCCAAAGGGAAGCCGGTAGGAATCGGCTTATATGGACAATTCGCCACTGCAACGCAGTAATGACTTTGTTTTTCATAGTTTTTCCGAGAAATGCTATGAAATGCAAACTTACTTTTGCAGTCGATAAAATCAACACTGCATGCGTAAATATTCATCCCAACTACGGAACCTTCCACTGTGCAGGGTCCGAGGTCCGACACGCACATAGCCGGTTTTTTTTTCTCAATGATAAGTATAATATGGTCAATGACCTTAGGGGAGTTGACTGATGGAGGCCGTCTAAATGCAGCTCATTTTTTGCAAAGATTTGGTGAATGTACAGTAAGCGCTCAAAAGTGCATGAGCACGCTAAGAGTCGTATTGCTGTGAACACGCGGTATAGTCCGTACATTTGTATGTGTAAGCAGTCAGACGTCTGTGGTGTGACTGCCGTACACACACCACAGAGAACGCAGTTTCGCACTACACACTATCGTATCGTCACGGTTCGCGGGCGCCGCACTTATATTTCCATAACTTTTGTTAGCACGCATCATACTCGTACGCGTGACCTTGGCCAGTGTATCGCATTGCTAAAATTCGAAAGTAAATTATATGTGCAGATAGCAGAAGGCGTTAAGCGTTGGTCTTAGATTCAAGATGGCTAAGGTTCTAATCTCGTAAATCGCAGCGCTGTTTTTGCAAATATTATTATTTTTGTTTGCAATAATAATATTTTTAAATATCCTGCCTGTTTATTAATGTTGTTATTGCAATAAAGGGTTTAGAATAAAAAATTCGTGATATGTTATAATAAAAAATAAATAATATTTATTCGTTATGTTTATTACTAAACTGCTACAATTATTTATCATTACTTCACCTGAATAATATGTGAAATAGATGTCTAGAAACTTAGAAGCAATTTGTATTATTTTGACATATTTAAATTTTGAAATGTTTTAAATTTTAAATGGATTTTTTTGCACCATAAATATAAAGCTTTGATGATGGTCTAAGTAATTAAGCAATAAATAAGAATATTAGACTACTTAAAATGTAAAAAAATCTACTGACAAAATTGTTGATTTTAAGGTTAAAGGCAGTTGTTCATATTAATTATTTTAAACTTTATTTGGCTTTAGTAAATAGTGGTTGGTATTGAGGTTATAGCTTAAGTATTCATTTTCTTTACGAAAAGAAGATTGAAACTAAACCTCAAATTTTAATCCTAAAATAATACTATTACTAAAATAATATTAAACAATTTCGGTATATCTGCAAGAAATACGACAAACACCCTATTGAAACGTGCTTAAAAAATTAGTTACCATAAATTCATGCAATAACGAATCTGTTGTTTATTAAGTTGGTACGGTCAATATTTTAAGGTCAAAAACGGTTTTCTAGCTGGTCTTCAGTGATGCAAGCCTTCAGAGTGCACGGCGAACGGTTCATAATGACGTGTTTTTAATAATTCAGCAAAATATCTCGTTGGTATGAAACCATTTGTTTCATTCACCATTTGACGTCGCTGCTACTCGATAATAAGCCCCTTCCTCATATCTCTTAACCGTCACAGTATTTCTCTAGAACAAAGAAAATCATTGTTTTTATTACACATAATACCTAATTATTTATTATTCACTAATCGAATTAAACCTCACAATGAATTTAAAACTTTAAAGGCATCTTCTGTCTCAGCAATACCTCTGTTCTATCAACAATACCCTTGATTAAGATTTATGTTTAGTAAAATATGAAATATATAAATGATAACACTCACACTTAGTCCGGTTTTATTAGATATTCACTTCACTTTTACGCAGCGCAATAATATTCTCTGATCTGATCTGATCTCTTCACTATATTTTATGCCTGCTTTTTGATAATAATAACCACAACACTGCGCTAAATGCTCGTCACCAATATTATCACGGCACGAACCAACAAAGTTCTATTAATTGAATACTTGTAACAAACTGCATCTACCCCACAGAAATCGAAATAATTTACTTAGTTTTTTGTGGTCTACCTGCTAAACTTTAATATTTATGTGAACAAGACGAATGAAACTAAAAACGAATGATGATTATCGAACTAGTCATTGGTTGCAGACAAAGTGAGTGTGTGTGTGTAATGTGCGTGTCTACAGTATTGTAACAACTTATAGAAGAAGGTCGTAAGTCAAACCGAAGCGTCAGTCTATTGCTTTGTGAGATTGCTCATGGACTTTTAATCGGCACTGTACCTACCTACTGTGGTTATGTTCGTAAATCGTATGAGTCTGGTTTCCGGAGTCCTTGGTTACCATGAGAAAGTTTCGTTCGACGACTTCACAGTTGTGGTTAAGTAGTTAAAGTATAGGGTATGATGAGATGACGCTGGGAACTCGTTCTCGCATTAAGTACAGGACGAAAAACTAATTTAAGCCATCACCACCTTCACAGCTGGGAAAATGCTTCTCTTTGTGAGCTCAAGTCATATCCAGATTGCCATCAATGTTGTCCACTCATCTAGCCACCCCCCGGACAACTAACTGTCCTACAGCACCGGCCCTAGCACTTGATCAGGTCAGGGTAGTGCGACATTGTCTTTCGGCGCCTTTTGATCGACGTTTTTACTTCACGTAAATTCTTCTTCGGTTTCATGTTAAATCCTTACTAATACTTACCTGTTAGTAATATTATAAATGCGAAAGTGATTTTGTTTATTTGTTTGTTACCTACGTTTTTACGCTAAAACTGCTGAACTGATTTGAAAATGACAATTTTTCTACGGACCGCCGCGCGCCGTTGCGCATCAAAATATTTTGTATGACAGCATAAATTGGATGTAAAAGAGGGATGATGTCGTACTTTTAAATTAATTAAATTAAAATATTTTATTCTCAGACAACCAAGGCCCATAGTGTTAGTTACAAAAGATTAAAAAGTAGGTTAGTAGTTCCAGAAGTAAAAGTGAAAAATTAATGTCGATTCAACAACCCGCACCTCTCACATGCAGATTGATGAATCGTTTGAATACAGCCGCGTCCAACCTATCTGCTATCATTTTCAGGATACTGTTGCTACTCCCCCGCACATATTTCCAGACTGACACGCTTTTCTTTCGCATAATTGCAGAGAAATCATCTATATGCGCGTCAGCAAACATGTCTGAAGCACTACAAGAACGCGGAAGCCGCAACAGTGCCCTGAAAATGTTATTATATTGAACTCTGAGGGCACTGTAGGCACTTTGTGTGTACTTAAACCATAGACTGCTCGTGTAGAAATTTTGACAGTATGCTTTAAATAGTGTCAATTTAACGTCAACCGTACAACGAGCGAATCTATGGGCCAGCATGTTTCCCCGTACCGACAGTGCCCTTCGCTCCCTCTCCACATCGAGGTCATCTTTCAAGGTATCAGTCACAATGTGCCCTAGATACTTGAACTGAGAAACACGGTTCAACTGTTCTCCATTTAAAGAAAGGGGTGGCACACTATTTGGTCTTTTGTAAAAACCATGCACTTACTTTTTTACTGTTATATTTTAAACCGTGCTTCTCAGCATAAGCTTCACACATACCCAATAGTTTTTTCAACCCACTGATTGATGGACTCAGCAAGCACCATGTCGTCCGAAAAACTTATATTGTTAACACTAACGCCATCTATGCGACATCTGACATGCATGCTGCTCAGTCCCTCAATCAGCTGATTCATATGTATATAGATTAAAAACCTCTGAGACTTTCACAGGAAATAAAAATTATCCATTTATTTTGAAAGTACGATATCACCCTTCTTCATCATACCATAAAAAGTACGAGTATGCAGTAAAATCGAATAAATAACTAATTAAATACAAAATATTAACCCCACATACCCTTTCGATCTAATGAAATAAGAAAAGTAAAAAAAAAAAATGAGATTTACAAGTATATTTTTATTACTCTTTTACTTCAAAGCGGTTTTGATTTTGGGCAATCTCCTTTGGCACATGGGTATACCATGACCTGGGTTAGGACACAGCATACATTTTATCCCGATATTCCCACGGGATCTAGACTTATGCGGATGAAACCGCGGGGCGCAGCTAGTAAATAATAGGTAACTACCAAATTTAAAAAAATCTTTTTTTGCAAATATGTCAACACATCATCACCTACCTAGCCTTTTCCCAACTATGTTGGGGTCGGTTTCCAGTCTAACCGGATGCAGATGAATACCAGTATTTTACATGGAGCTACTGAAATATGTCAACACATATTGAGTATAAATTAAATAAGTATCTAGCTCTAATTAGTATACCTACTTCTGTTTCCTTAACATTAAAGAAAGCTTTTACTGCTATTTAATTAAATTAGCGATCAGTCATTAAATAATAAAGTGCTCCCGCGCCTCTCAAAAGGCGCCATCAAAATTTAATTTTTTGGCGCGCCATTTGGCTTTTTGGCACCCTTTGCCATCTGGCGCCTAGAGCGACCGCTCCATTCGCTCTACCTCAGGGCCGGCGCTGCTCTTCTACATCAGGTTCTCTCTACGCTGTTCAGTCACAATCTCCACCTACCAGCAAATGTCTGGCTAGGTATTATGCCCAATTATTTTTTCCATTTGTAGTTTTGGTTTCACTTGTTTTTTCCATTTAGCTAAAATCTTGCCTAGCGAATTCTAGGAAGCAGAGGTGCTTACTTATTTATCTATAAGTACACTCCAGTAAATTTAAAGTAGTCTATATGTATTCCAGTAAATATAAATAAACCTATTTAGGTACCACAAGTGTTTATCTACGTCACGTGTCCGGCAGTTTGCAGTCCGGCCTTCGTGATTAATTTTAATAACAGTACCAAAAGGGTATCGGTAGTAGGAACTCAAAGTGAACCGGTTTGCCTCGCCGTGGCTTCTTTCACTGCGACAAATAAAATGTCAGCTTCGTCAAATCTGTGGCGACGAACACCAAAGTCCTTGACTTCGCGGTATTTGCATAGCCTGCGCACACGGGCGCTGCTGCGCCGTAACGTTGTTACACCGTAGCGGCACCGCAAAGCGCGTAAATTGCCATCTGTCAAACATCTGTGTTTTTGACAACGCACAAACAACTGAGCGGCGCCGCTCCGGGTGTCGCAACGCATATCTACACCTGTCCCCGCCACGTCTCGCGGGCTGCAAGTCCGGTGTACGTGCGGTGCGATGCCGGAACGCACCGTGTGGCATACCATGGATATTTGCAGCGGCGGCTCTAGCCCATATAGCGCCCGTGTGCAATCAATATCCTGGCGCCTTCTAGCAGTGGCGAACTAAGCCTGTCGGGGGCCCGGGGTGGCAAAACTAAATGCCCCATGGGAATGAAAATGATTTAACACCCTGCCCCAGATAAGTCAGTCTTTCTTTTGACCATTCATAAATACATAGGAATTAAATTGTCGATTTACGCAGAGAATTCTAAGAAAAAAGAGAATGTTGAGGTTGCAAGAGCGTTTATATTTAGCGTTAGCCCCCAACTACAAACTCCCTTTTTACTGAACATGTTTTGGTCTTGTTTGGGATTTGATTAATAAGTAGTCGCGAGCGACCCTCGGCGCACCCTAAGACCCTGCGTCCGTGTGCGCTGCGACACCCACTCTGACGACGCGCCGCCGCCGCCGCCGCCGCCGCAACGCATCGTGTGCACAGGCTCTAAGGATTGCCGACTGTTATTTACTTGGGAGGATGATGATAATGATGATAGATAGGAGTTAGGACCATGTGAGTGGAGGATCTTTAATGAATTCATTAGCCACCTACTTATGTTTGGTGCAGTAGAGCTTTTAGTTCTGCGACAAACCGTAGAAGTCTGGCGTCGTCATAATTACAGAAATCCGTTGAGATGGCTCAGTAAGGGAAATATTAAATCTAAAACTACTAGACAAAGATAAATTTCTTGTAGTATAAAAACGAATCACACTATTATTACGCTCAGCAACTATTGACCGCGTGACGCGAATTTATTCAGAATACGCTGGACTTGTTAGACTTTATTGTTGGAGTGTCAAAAAGGGCTCTGAGTTCAAGCAGAATGTTTTATTTGGGCCTCAGCTCAGCATGACGTGCTGTCCTAAGTTCAAGCTGTAGGTGACGTCAGGTCCCTGGTAGTAGACTCTAGGCCTCATAGGCTATAATGAGGACTATGTGTTCGCATGTTCACACACATTGACCAACTACAGGAAAAACTTACTTGTATGACCATCAAATATACAGCCTCTGAAAACCAAATGAGGGAATATGTATTGGCAATGAATGAGCTGGTAAGCTCACAAACTAACAAATGTGAACATTGTCAACCACATACATTGTCTATTGTATCCACACCGGACCATTCATTGACAATTTGTGACACCACCATACCGCAGTCTAGTGCCAGTTTACCATTATCAATTACTAATTGTTTGCCAAAACAGAGTGTAAATAAAGAAATAGTATTATTTTGTGATGAAATTGGAAAGGATTTAGGCCACTTGTTGACAAATAAATATCCAGGACACTCAATAATGAACTACTGTATGCCTGGTTGTTCATTATTTGACATAATGAAAAAAGTTACGAAATGCAGTTACCAGGATAGTACATTGTTAATATTTGTTGGTAATAGGGGTAATGTGAACAAAGGAGAATTACTCCAATATTATAGATCATTGTGCAATCTAAATTTAAGAAAAATTGTGATGTTCACTTTCCCATACAGCCAAAGTTTGCCACAGGAAGAAAATAATTATAGATCTCAAATTAATATGACATTATATAATTTGACTAGTAATAATAATTTATTCCATTTAATTGACACTAACAATTATGTTGGTAACCACTTTTATTTGACAAAAGATAGATTTTGTATGGATAGGTACTATCTTTCAAAGTTTTGTAAAAGACAGATAGCTGTGTCGCTATCATATTACTTTTTTATTACAGCCAAGAACTTGGCTAAACAAATTGCTTCTATTGAGCAATGCTATGACATTTTAAATAATTCAGCCAATAATTTGGTATCAAAAATTGACATTGATAATAATTTAAATTAGAAATTAAGACAATAGAGGCAACCTCTAGCAATAGTGTACAGAATTGCAAAATAAAGTCAAATAAAAGTTCAAAATCTGTAAATAGTATTAACCTGGTGCATCAAAATATTCAAGGATTTATGAACAAAGATTTAGAAGTAGAATTATTTTTGAATTTTAATAGTATTGATATTCTTTGTATAACAGAACATTGGCTTAAAAGCCACCAGTTCTTGTTCAACTTTAATAATCACCAGGTAGGTAGTTCATTCAGCAGAGTTAACGCTATACATGGTGGCTCATTAATTTTAGTAAGTAACCAGCTTAAATTTAAAGACCGTAAGGATATTGTGAGCCTATCTGTTGAGCGGACAGTTGAAATAGCCTGTATAGAATTGGAGCAGTTTATTGTATTAAATGTGTACAGACCCCCTTCAGGATTGTATGACTGTTTTGAAAAGGTAATGGATGAAGTGTTCCACAAGATTTGTAACTCGAATAAGTCCATTATCATTGGCGGTGATTTTAATGTTAATTTATTAGAAAACTCAGGTACTTGTAGTAAAATAGTAAGTCTGTTTCAGTCCTACAATCTTGTAAACCTATTTTTGGAGCCCACAAGAATAACCCCTACTAGTGCCACATGCCTAGATAATATTTATACAGATGTTATACCAAGCCACAAAGAAATTATTAATTTACTAGATTCTGATCATTGCGGGCAGAGGATTACTATCCCAAACCAAAACAACAAAGTGGCAAAAAAGGATATCACGGTTAACCCCAAAACTGCAAGCCGCTTGGAAACTTTTAAAGTTAAACTCATGAATAAATTACCAGTTTTGTCTTTACATGCTGACCCTAATAATCTATATGATGATTTCTTTAATATATACTGTAAGCAATTTAATTCCACCTTTATTCCCAAGACTATCTCGGTTAATAGTAACGCATCTTTTAGTGATTGGGCTACCATTGGTATACATAAAAGTAGAACACGGCTTTATGAGCTGTACAATGAAAGGACTTGTGTAAACACAGCTGAATTTAATTTATATGTTAGAAATTATTCAAAATTATTTAAAAAAGTTTGTTGTATGGCCAAGTCGCGTTATTTGAGTTCGAAGATTAAAAATAGTAGTAATGTAATTAAAACGACTTGGAATATTATTAATAGTGAAACGGGAAGGTCTGCTAACCGAAATACTGACTACAGCCTGTCTATTAATGACAACATAATAAAATCAGACTCACAAGTCGCCGCGGCCTTTGAAAATTTCTTCTCAGATATTCCCGTTTCAACTACTAAATCCCTAAACTCATCACCTTCTGTTGCTGAGTCTTTGCTAAAGGAAAATGTTAATGTTTGCGATTCGGACTTTATTTTTGAACATATTACCTGTAGAGACATAATTAAAACCTTTCACACTTTAAATGTAAAAAAGACTGCAGATCTGTGGGGTAATTCTGTAGAAGTTGCCAAGTCTATTATTGACATTGTAGCACCTACTTTAGCTCTTATCTTTAATAATTGTATCGACTGTGGGGAGTTTCCTGACCTTATGAAAAATAGTAAAATAATACCTTTGTTTAAATCAGGTAGTACATCAGACCCCACAAATTATAGACCTATTTCAGTCCTACCTACTTTAAGTAAAATTTTTGAGAAATTAATTTTAGAGCAATTGCAAAGATTTTTTAATAGACATAAATTATTGCATAGCAAACAGTTCGGTTTTACAAGGGGTCGTTCAACTACTGATGCCGGTGTTGAACTTTTAGGTCATATTTATAATGCATGGGAAGATAAATGCGATGCCTTGGGTATTTTTTGTGATTTGTCCAAGGCGTTTGATTGCGTTCTTCATGAAACATTAATCAGGAAACTCCGCCACTATGGGATCCGGAACAGCGCTCTGAATCTTCTTATTTCATACTTGAGTAATAGGATTCAGTGCGTTGACGTTAATGGAAAAAGATCTCCCGGATCTATAGTAACAATGGGAGTCCCTCAGGGCTCAATTCTTGGTCATTTCTTGTTTCTTATTTATATTAATGACTTGCCTTACCTCATAAAGGATAACCACGATATAGTGTTGTTTGCGGATGACACTTCACTTTTGTTTAAACTTAAACGTCAGCAGCTGGTTACTGACGATGTAAATAGCGCGATCTCAAAAGTAGTTCACTGGTTCAATGTTAACAATTTACTCCTTAATGAAAAAAAAACCAAATGCATTAAGTTCACCCTACCTCATGTTAGGCAGGTGAAAACTAGTGTGTTAATAAAGGGCGAAGAATTGAATCCTGAAGATAGCACAGTTTTCTTGGGCTTAACTTTGGATGCTAAGCTTCAGTGGGGCCCACACATAGATAAATTGTCAAAAAAGCTAAGCTCCGCAGCATATGCTGTTAGAAAAATTCGTAATTTGACTGACATAGAGACAGCCCGTTTAGTGTACTTTAGCTATTTTCATAGTGTAATGTCGTACGGTATTCTGTTGTGGGGAAATGCCGCCGACATTCAGACTATCTTTGTTTTGCAGAAAAGAGCTGTTCGATCAATTTATAAATTAAGTCCTAGACACTCTCTCAGAGATAAATTTAAGGAGATTAATGTAATGACTGTGCCTTCTCAGTATATTTTTGATAATCTTTTATATGCCCATAAAAATATAAAATTGTTTAAAAAATACAGTGATATCCATAACATAAATACTAGAAACAAACACAAATTTGTTGTACCTACAACAAGGCTCAAGAAAATAGGTGGCTCGTTCAGATGTCAATGTCTACGCTTTTATAATAAACTTCCAAGCCACGTACAAGATCTAAGCCTTAATAAATTTAAATCATTCATTAAACGTAAGTTGTGCCAGAAAGCTTTTTATACCGTTAAAGATTACGTTGAGGACAAAAAGGCTTGGGATTGAGCTGCTCCAATTATAATTTTTTTTTTTTCACTTTCGAAACTTTGTTTATTTTGCAAACTTTAAAATTATATACACAATTACATGAATATTTACTAGTGAAGTATAATATTATTATTATTTTAATTATTGTGAATGTGAGGACTATGTGGGTCATTTATATATTTATTTATTTTTTCTCAGTTACTTCTAATGATAATCTGGCAGTTTTGAGTACTTTATGCGGCCTACCCAAATGTCCCTTCTTTGGTATTGTTCGTCGAATCGTTGAGCTCCTTTTAAGTTCTGAGTTGAGCTACACTATTACTGACAAATGCGTGCACTGACTGGACAGGTCCACTCAAATCTGTATGGTTCTTTCCTCAGAAGACCATTTCAGACACAAATCTACATGGTCCTCAAATGAAATGCTCTGACCAACATTATTTCTGGGTTTTTATGTACACATTGACATTAATGAATTTTATATAAACAATAACATGAATATTTACTTTTAAAGTATTTTATTATTTTAATTATTGTGAATGTGAAGAATATGTGGGTCATTCCTTTTTGTTTTGTTTTTAATTTTTTCTCAGTTCTAATCATGGTCTGACAGTTTGAGTAATTTAAGTGGCCTACCCAAATGTCCTTTTTTTGGTATTGTTCGTCGAATCGTTGAGCTCCTTAAATTCTGAGTTGAGCTACACGATAACTGACAAATGCGTGCACTGACTGGACAGGCCCTCTCAATCTGTGTGGTGCTTTCCTCAAAAGACCACTTCAGACACCAATCCACATGGCCTTCACATGATCTGACCAAGATTATGTCTGGACTTTAAAAGAGACTGAGACCTCTGAGTTTGTTTCGGCCTTTCTTCTCAGAGTAGTCAGATAGGAAACGCCGACCTCATCTAGTTTTAAAATATGATTGACGTGTAAAAGTGTTTGTACAAACCTACTTACAGAAATAAAATCATTTATCATTTATCATTCAAATAAAAACCGGCCAAGTGCGTGTCAGACCACGCACAATAAAGGGTTCCGTAGTTGGGATGAATTTATTCCAAAAACAAACTTAACTTTGTATTTGAAAAACATGTTTTTGCAACCGCAAATATAAGTTGGTCGATTATTACTCGTTAACTTGTAGAGCCTACTTAGCTGTGATAGTTTTCCTTTTAATTTCGTTATATAAACTACTGCTGTGATTTTTTTCACACACCCAAAACCAACCATTTAGCTGGCAGGGAGGGGAGGCACTTTAAAGCATAATATTTCGCAAATGGATCCCTGAATCCAAAAATGGTTCTCAGATACTCACAATGTTTTTGAAGGACCTTTCCAATGATACCCCACAAAATGGGATAGAAAAAAAAAAAACATCACCACTTTACATCCTACATGTAAAGTGGTGATGTCTTTTTTAAAATGAAAATGAAAAGGAAAATGATGAAAAAAAAAACTTTTTTTCATCATTTTGTTTTACCACTTTGTCGGCGTAATTAATATGTATACCTATGCCAAATTATAGCTTTCTAGTGCTAAGAGTCTCGGAGCTAGACTGCGGATAGACAGTCAGACAGACGGACATGACGAAACTATAAGGTTTCCTTGTTTACTACGGAACCCTAAAAATGAGAACGCGTCTATTTATAACTGATCATAAGATATTTTAATATAACCGGAAAATTTATTTCCATGTAAGTACTCTACCTAGGTAAAAGGTATATACGGATCATATTGCTGCATTGCATAATGCTGGTCCTGCTCCACAACTAATTGATTAACATTTGCAAATACTGTTGGAGCTGCTGAAGATTGTAAGACCATCTTTGCATTGTATAAACTCAATCTCCTTTGTATTATATAATTGCATAGCACAGGTGTGAGCACTATGTACTAAAGAGTTACCATTTACCGGTAAGGTCTTGCATTGACTTGAATGTGCCCTGGCGGCTGTGAGTATGTCATGCTCACTCAAATGTTTCGCTGATGGTGGCGCGTGTGTTGGATCATTTAGCTCCCTTCAAAATGGTTGAGCTGAATGATGCTAATCAATGCGTCATGTTCGTGAACGGGCGCCATCAGTTGGGACTGGTCATCTCTTAGCTGCCAGGGCTTATTTTTATTTTATTTTAATTTTTTGAATTGTTCTTTGTTTTATCTTTTTATTACGGACGCGTGCACGTCTTTCTACATTCTTCTCACATGTTTAATTTCAACATGAATGATGTAACCAATATTTTGTAACAATTTTTTATTTAAAAGAGTGTCCGTGGAGTTTCTTGCCCGTTCTTCTCCATAGGTACCTACTACGCTTTGGAATGGGCAACTAGCTTCATACCTATTTCTGACTGACCGATTCCTTGACAATTCAAAAGTGCCTGTAAATGGTTTAATTGAAATAAATGCTTTGAGTTTGAGTTTATTAACGTACGAAGCAGCGTTATATGAGAAAAAATATTATCACACTATCTCCTGTCCGCGGCTTCGTTCGCGTGGAAGCCGTAAGACACCACAATATTCTGTTAATCCTACTTCCTAGATACTATTTATTTATTTACTAGCTGAGCTCCCCGGTTTCAGAATATCGGGATAAAAAGTATCCTATTATGTTAATCCAGGTTATAAACTAAACTAAAAAACTTTTTCAATACACAATATACCAGTTTATGGAAAAGTCGAATTAGTCCATTACTTTACGGGGCTGCATAGAGAAAAGATATCGCAGATAGTTACAGATGTAACCTTTTTAATGATTATCATAAATCTTTATGGGAGAGCTAACTACGCAATTTGAACAAAATCTGTCCGGTATTATTTGCGTGATAACATAAATATTCAGATAAACAGACAAAAATTAAAAAAAAATATTTTCGGCGTTAGAATCGTTCCCAGACCTCGTAGCAATTACTTTTTTTTACAATTTTGACTTCACTACGATTTTATTATATGCAGATATAAAGATAATGAGAAAAAGAGTTCTTTTGATGGTAGATAGGTACTTCAATTCTTTATGAAAAAATCTCGAGTGTCGACAAATTCAAATAAAAGCCTTTACTTATTGACATCTCAATAGAATGACGAATTTATTTCTTTCTCTCGGTGGTTTTGATTGAATATTCATACAGGCAAAAAAAAAACAGATTTTAGGAAAGTAATTACCTACTTTTATTACAACGATCGCTAAGCCGAAAGGCGCTATCTCAATCAGAGGAAGTTTTGAGAAAATTGACTTTTTGTAAATTGTAATTTAAGGAAAAATTTAGATATAAAAAACTTCTTAGTGGTTTTTTTTTTAAGTTAGATAGCGCTATTTGACTTATACCATTAGATGCGAAATTGTTATAGCTATTGAATGGTATAACAAAAACTAAAAGGGCGTATCTTAGAGATATCGCCTTACGGCTTAGCAGGGCAGTAGCAAATCGTATTATGAGTTCTATGTTATGGGGTTTTGGTTTCCGCACTTAGTCCGTAAGGTGGACTATTGTACGTGGGTACATCATGTTATGGGTTTTGATAAGTTTATATACCTAGAAAACTTAAAGAAGTCACGAAAAAAAAAAGTGGCTCTTAGCTGAAGAGTTTCACTAGTCGGTGAAAAAATCGGATTACGGATAAATCTTGTAGATTATTGTAAAAAAAAAAATGAATATCACTAAAAACGTGCAAAATGCACTACAGTATTTTGATAACTTTGGCGAAAATAAGAAGTTACCCAATTAATATTATACTTAAATAAAGACAACGAAGTGCAGTGAACCCACAGATGTTTTCTGTTTTCCATAACATTACTTCTGTTTTGCGTAAAAAGTTCGGAAATTTTTTGAATTTTCTCCCTCATGTCAATGTTACATTTTTGTGACCGTGAAAATTCCAAAAAAAAAAACCCTAAACATCTTTCGGGTTTTTGAAGTGAAAACTTCTTTAGGCGCGTAGGGCATTTTTGAGATGGGAAAACACAATTGAACTCGCGACACCGTTACCGACACCTCATTTTTGTATGTGCTCTTTATTTATATAACGTTTTTCGTAGCTACTATTTTAAGTTTTCTATACATATAACTTATCCAAAATCCTTAACACGATTAGCCTATAGCCGACCCTTTAAAGGGGAGGAGACCTTTTTTTCCTTGTCGGGAAGTAGGTACCTACTCGAATTATGCTTCTTTTTTACCCGACTGCCCCAGAAGGAGGGTAATGTTTTTTCTATATTATTGCAACAAGCTATAAAAGAACAGCCCATAGGTACATAAATATTAATAAATGCTTGACTTGGCCGATAGATGCTCGAGATGAGCAAGTTATTAGCACTTTTTGAAGCGAGACTGACTGCCCAGTATCCTCAATCAATACTGGGTTTATATGTATACTACTTTTTTTTTTTGGTCGGGTAATTATCAAATAACTTTTCCCGCTTTCTTTGGGTGGAGCGGGAGGGCTTGTCAGACTCTTACTGGCTAAAACCCACCCGTGTTCCTTCACAGTTGCCTATATTGCCAGGGGGCCACGGTAACTCTTTCGGACAAAACCGCAACCCCGGCAGGCATTGGCCCTAACGGACCCCGTCAGTTCTGCTGACATCTCTTTGAGGTGCGCGTGGACCCGAGCCTAGTCCTTATCGGACGCCAAGCTACCCATTTCTCACCGCCCGCAAGCCCGCCCCTACGGTGGCCGGGAATCGGCCTGCGACTCCCGACGCCCAGGGCGTTTCCTGCGGTGGTTAGGGGCGCGAGGGCGCGAAATTTGCCGTTTTCTCACGCGTTCCGCCTCCTCTCCTTCGCGAGCAATACTCCTACCTACAAGGTGATTCATTTATGCATTTCTTATTTTGTTCATTACATGATTAAGGAAATAAGATCCGAACAATCATGTCCTTGATATATTATATTATGTCGACATGATTGTGTTTCGCCAATTTCAATTTAAACGGATTTATTGTCGCGTAAAGTTCCGGTAAGTACCGAAAGAAACATTCTGCTATCGATGAATATTATTCAAGTTAGAGAATGTGTGACTAAACTATTGTTGATATTTTTTTAAGTTTCTAATTTCAAGCAGTTTTACAGCAACGATCGACCTGTAGAGGATCCGGGTTTCGGTTTTTGCAGAAATTCGATTCACTTCGCTTAGTTTTATATTTAACATCAAGCCTATTGCCATCAACCGGGCACAAATCCAGACCGACATTATTTTAATTTATTATGAAACTAGCTTCTGCCTGCGACTTCGTTCACGTGGAAGTCGTAAGACACCACAATATACTAAAATAACAGTCACATTTTTATAAAACTTCCCTGTATAGGTACTACCTACGTACGTTTGTAGTTTTGTTCTCAACAGCCAAAATATACAGAGAGTCAGGACTGGTGATGCGGGAGCAATCGACGTACAGTTGTTGTCCGTGTGAGAAGCAGCTTGTCCTGAGGTCGACACTCGCAGCTTTCAGTGTCTGCCCCAATGACTTGTTGATCGTTATGACGTACTACAAAAACAATAGACCGCAACAGCACACTTAATGTGACAATTAGCTGTTCACATTTTTAGATAGCTTATTAAAGTTTGATTGGTATAAATCTTCTGTGCAACCCAAAATCATACAATTTCTGACGTGCTCGTTTGATAAAATACTTCTGTACATACTTGGTTTTAATCACTTTTAGTTGAGAAAAAGCACGTTCACATAGATGTTGACCCGAAAAATGCTTTAAAGACGAGTACAGTTACGTACGTTTTTGTATTTAACAGGGCCATGAGCTTGAAAACCTCATCGCTTTTATTGTCTGTAGGTACTTTTAAGGATGTTATCACTGTGAAGTGTAATAATTTCTAATTCAGCTTCCGCTTTATTGATGACGCAATGTTTCCATCAATGAAGCTAGTTGTGAAATATCCATATTGATGATGTTAGATTTTAGGGTTCAGTTTAGTTTGTTCACGGGTGCCTAGAAAACAGGCTGCGGGCTGCCAGGCACCCGCGAGCTACGTGTTGGGAACTACTGCCAAAGAAAACCAAGACAAAATGTTTTCAACAGCGACGTGAGGCCGGTTTCGTACACATGTGTGCACTTTGTGAGGTGTAGTTTGGTTGTAAATGTGTGCGTGTGAAAGTCTATGCACAGAGCGGAGGTGTAGTTTTGGCATGCTTCACTGCTAAGTCTTGGTTTTTTATGGTCTGAGTTAACATAAGTACCTACTTACATACATCTCAGCTCATGGCTAGGTTATAACAGCCGCACGGTTCGATCCAACAGGTTAAGCTACGCTTGCCGGAGTTGCTCCGTGGATGGGTGACCATCTTTACATACCGAAACTCCTCCGTGCCTCGTAAAGCACGTTAAGCCGTTGGTCCCGGCTGTCATTTTTAGACAGTTGTTACGGGTCGTCAGGAACCCGAAAGTTTGACAACCAGTTTTTCCATGGGGAATCGTGTTAACCAGTACCAGTACCTAACAGGGTTGTGGAGGTCAGATAGGCAGTCGTTCCATGTTAAATACTGGTATTCAGCTGCATCCGGTTAGACTGGAAAACGACTCCAATATAGTTGGAAAAAGGCTAGGCAGATGATGACTTACATAACTTACTTACCTACATCAAAAACGTTTGTATGAAAATAATGGACGATAGTTTATTAGCGAGTCACGACTCCACGAGCCATAATCATTTGTGCTAAAACGTTATACTTAAACAAGCTTTACTGTGAACTTACCTGTAACCGTATTCCAACATACGAGATACATTGTTTCCCAAAAGGGATGGGGGAAATGTGGGTGTATCATAATACACCCACATTTCGCCAGTTATGTTTAAGTCCCATGTTCATCAATCGGGAACAAATCCAGACCGTTTCCAGGAATAAATTTAATAATCCTCCTTTCAAGTACAGCCACATATAATCCATTTACAAGGAAACGAAATATACTTTAAACAATAAACACTTGCCAAAAAAACGAGGACACTATTTTCTACGAATACATTACACCAAGTGACCTTTATGTATATCGAAAAATAGATCAGTCAATGCTAGTTGCGATATATCATAGACGAGGACGAATTATTAGCTTCTGCTCAAGGCTGTAGCCGCCCTGTGCTTCTGTAAGCACGGAACAAACGAAATCGAAAGGCTATCTCTGACTCACAGGCGTAGGCTAGTTACTTACTGCTGCAAGTACGCCAGATCACCTTGACAATGAAAGTGAATTGGACAATGTAGACACGATCTATTCGTATAAAAACCGGAGCACCTCCTGTCAAAATTATTCAGTTGCCAGCATTAACAGAATAAACATGTACGCCAAGGTACTACAAGAATTTATTTATTTAGTTTATAATTATCGATAACACTTTTGTTGACTAAGATACAGTGATTCAGGAACATTTTTAAACATTAAGGAAACTACTTATGTATTTGCATAAATTAAAAGGATAACATTTGAAACTAAAAGCCCTTGCAAATTCCACATTTTTGTTCATTTAATTATAATTAGGACATTTGCATTGAACCAGGAAGTAAATCATTAACTACTAGTTGTGCAGTAAGTTCTGTGTAATAATTTAATGTTATCATTTCAGTTGATCATCGCTCTTTGCGCCGTGGGTGTGGCCCGTGCCAGCGGTCTGTATGAAGCCGCTTCTTTAGGCTACAGCGCGCACGCCATCGCCGCCCCCGCCGTAGTGACCAAGACCATCACCCCCGCTGTCTCTTCCGTGTCTTCCTACTCCACCCACACCGCGCACGGTGGTCAATACGCCGCGTACGCCGCAGCTCCCGTCATCGCTAAGGCCTACGCTCCCGCCGTTGCCGCGTACGCTGCGCCCGTCGCCACCTACGCCGCTGCCCCCGCCGCCGTCGTGACCAAGACCATCTCCCCTGCTGTGAGCTCCATCTCCTCTTACTCTACCCACACCGCTCATGGTTCTCCCGTTGCCACCTACGCCGCTGCCCCCGTTGTGGCTAAGGCCGCTGTCGCCTACGCCGCTCCCGCTGCGTACGCTCATGGCGCGTATGCCGCTCCCGCTGCGTATGCTCATGGTGTGTATGCCGCTCCCGCCGTGGCTGCGTACTCTGCCCCCGCTGTTGTGACCAAGACCATCACCCCCGCCGTCTCCTCCGTGTCTTCCTACTCCACCCAGACCGCTCACGGTGGTCAATACGCCGCGTACGCTCCCGCTGCATACGCTGCGTACTCTGCCCCCGCTGTGGCTGCGTACTCCGCTCCCCTGGTCGCTAAGACATACGCCGCCGCCCCCGTCCTCAAGTCCGTGGCGTACTCCGCTGGCCCCGCCATCGCATACAGCGGTCACGGCGCTAACTACGGTTGGTAAACTGAATCAAATGTTTATGTAAATAGACCAATTAAAAAAATAAACGACTCGCCATAAGAATTTTTTCTGTTTGATTTCTGATTACTTACACTGTCTATCTAACACCAATAACATAAACCAGTGCATTAACAATATTTATGACCTTATAAACCTTATGACCTTATAAACCTTATGACCTTATATAATCGTAATCACGGTCACCACACACAGTAATAAAAGCCTGACAAAATATTGACTGCGTAATGAGTGAGTTTATTTGTTAGTGCCTTTCCCTGATCGGTATCCACTTCACATAAAGGAACTCATGCCCCGATTAGTCAGCTCGATCAGTTCCTTTATCCTTTGACCTTTACAAAATCTAATGGATAGTATGGGAAACTACTTCTATAAGCAATAATACCATATGCATACAGTCGGTATCTATACCAAGGTAGTATTTTTTTCTAAATCAAAATCAGAAGTCCCGCTAATTCTGCAAAGTCTGGATATAAAAATACGGCAGTATTTCATAATTACATTAGAAGAAAGTAATTTAAAATAATTTTTGGTTTGTGTTATCATTCTATTCGTCATTAAAAAGAAAGAGAACAAAATTTAAGATAACAATCTGCCTAGCCTTTTCCCAACTATGTTGGGGTCGGATTCCAGTCTAACCGGATGCAGCTGAATACCAGTATTTTACATGGAGCGACTGCTTATTTAAACTCCACAGCCCAGTAACTGGATAAACACTAATACAATAATGATAATAATACTAATATAATAATGTACTTCTAATACAGGCATTGTTTGCCTAAAAGGAGGCTCCAAATACGTTAAAATGTAATGTAATTTTCTATTTGGCACAATAAACTATTTTGTATTTTTTGTATACGACACCCTTTAGTAAGACTAGTTGTCAGACTTTCGTGTTTCTGACGACCCGTAACGACTGTCAAAGATCCACGAATGACAGCCGAGACCAACGGCTTGACGTGCTTTCCGAGGCACGGAGGAGTCTCGGTATGTAAAGATGTCACCCATCCACGGACCAACGCCAGCAAGCGTAGCTTTTGACCTGATGGACCGACCCGTCCAGCTACTTAACCACGAGATCCTCGAGCCTGCCATTCCTGACTGATTTTGCGATACATATTTTATGTAAATATTGTAAATAATATTAATCTAACAGCTAATTATAGTCAAAATTATCAAGTCAAAAACATCTAAATTTCTAAACGGTTCAGAGTTGCGTAAACTTGCGACCTCTAAAGTGTATAAGATACCTTACATAATATTATATAATTATTTTACGGGTGCATTGATTTAAGGATATAAAATTACTATTAAAATCTACTAATATCTTTGTGAACAATAGACCACAATTTTGTTTGACGAGCACGAATTTATATAAATTCGAAGAATGTAAATGTGTAAAAAATGTGTTCAGTGAACCGCGTCTGCGAAATTAGGTAACTTAATTTACATTTGTATCCTCAAAACGAATATGGAAAAAAGGTACTTTGAAGCTGAGAATATACGAGATTTTTGTCATCGCAAATTATAATGCATTGGATCGTAAGTTTCAGAATGGCTACCTATAGGTACTTATTACTAGTGATGTGCCGGATATCCGTACCCGCGGATATCCGCGGATATCCGAGGGAGAAAAAAGATATGTATTTGTTACTTATTGGCGGATCTTGAACGGATCTTTTATATTGATACATTTCATTACGTATACGTAATGAATACGTAATTAAATGTATATAGATACAGGATACAGATCTTTTTTCTCCCTCGAATATCCGCGGATATCCGGCACATCACTACTTACTACATATTACACTAATTATTATCACTAATGTACGTGCTTAAACAAACAATTGTAAAACATTTTAAAAGAGTAACGGTGGAGTTTCTTGCCCATTCTTATCCATACGAAAACTACCTTTTGGAAGGTGCGACTAGAATCAATTAAATATTTTGTAAATTTTGACGTTCAAAAGTGCCATACATGGGCCTATTTGAAATAAATGATTTGACTTTAACTTTGATTACAGACCTTGCTCGATAACGAGGTGCCAGCAGTTGTTGCAGCTGAGCACGTAGCTTTAAATTCCCCGATTAATAATCATGATCAAAACTTTGATTCAGCCCGTCCCATCCTTGATGCCATCCCTCCGGTTGACGCCCTAACCCGAGGTTCGTACCCCACAGGGGGTGCCCTTAACGAGCGTTCACCTAGTTTTAATTAGCATAGTTGAATAACCCCTGGCTGGAGGTTTTAAGTGTAGTAGCTTAAGGCACCCACAGGAAAGCCCGGTTAAGTAGTCATCATCTCAGAGGTCAACTACGAGATGCCCTACCTGAAAAAAAAAATCATATTACAGAATAATCCATTTACTAATGTAAAAAAACATATATATAGTAGTAATTTTAAAACTGTTTATTAATCAGTCAAATTAGGTCAGGTTTTAAAGAAAGCTTTCTCAATCATTTGTTTTTTTATTAACCTGCTAATGAATTCGTATGACGTCTGCGTTACGTGTAAATCTGATATTGAAAGCATCCATTGAGGCTCTATAACACGACAAACTTATACACGCCATTACTAAACACCTTAACGCAACGCTCGAAAGGTCATTTTCTCAATGACTAACTTCTATCATTTGCATTGCATAAAGATTCTTCTAGGACTAGATACCAGTTTTACGAAGATGGTATAAAAGTGAATGCACGTGTTCTCGATGTTATTTTGTCATCAAATCTATCGGAACAAACATGTTTCGAGAGGTGATTATTTACTCTAGTTTACAACATTTTAAAATCAGTTTTGTGGTCTTAACAATTACTTAATTTAGTGTTTTTTTTTCCCAGTTCGTGATTCTTCTGTGTGCTGGGTCCTTTGTAAGCGGTATCGCCGTGAATCCCGGTGGTGAGAATGCACCTGCGAAGTCTCAAGCCCCAACTTCAGGAGCTGCTCAACAGCAAGACCGTCTCGCGTTGCCTTCCCAAGTTTCGTATCAGAACATAGCGGCTCCATCAAGTAAATACTTGCCCAGTTCAACGCCGTCATATCAAGTGAATTCTGCGGTCGTGGATACTATTTCTGAAGCTACACCTGCAAAAGGTGTTCCTGTGCAATCCTACGGATCACCTAACGTGCAACAGCAATCTGTCTCCTTCTCTGCCTCGGTAGCTTCCGATCCGTCTTCTCCGGAATATAACAATATCCTCGAGAGATACGCCCCCATTGTTGCACCGATTAAGCCGTACTTTGCTGCTCCTGTTGCTGCCAGGACTGTTTCAATCGGGTCTCAGGGAGCAGCTAATGCAGGTCAGGGCACTCAGGCCTTTGATGGTTATATTACTAGACCTTTTGTGGTATATACCAATAATGCTGCTCAATCAGGACAGTACTTTGCAGTTCCCTCTGCACAGACAGTAGTTGAACAACAAAGACCTGTTAATGTTCGTCCTCCCTCCTCTCAAGGTACTCAGTATGGTGCCCCTGCTGTAGCATATCCCACAAATTCCGTCCCAAGGCCATTCTATCCAGCTAACAATGCAATACTTGAATCTCATGGACAATTCACAGCTCAATCGCCTACCGTGGCTTCTTACCAAGTGAACCAAGTGAATCAAGTTCAGGCAGTCAATCGTCTGCCACCACAATACCTTCCCGCTCCAAAAATTACATACAATGTCAATCCTACAGTAAAAACTGTTTCTGTGCCAGTTCCAATCCCCAAGAAATTAACCATCGAGGCACATAATTCAGTCCAGACTCACCCCCCGCCAGCTCCTAAATATGCTCCTGTTCCGATTCCGGTTCCAGTAATTTATCAACAACTAGAAACCCAAAATCCTGCTGAACTACAGTTAGCTCTTGTTCCTACTTCTGCTTCTTATGCTCAAGCACCCGTTGGGGTTCAGCCTATTTCCGTGCCGGTTTACACTACTAATGGTGCTAGGCTGCAATACCACTCGATACCTGTAACTGGACATCAGCACGGCTATGCTAAAGCTTTGCTGTTTTCTCCCGCTTCAGAGGTTTCTCGTGTCGTCTTCAACGGTTTGGGTGTGAGCTATGGATGGTGAAATATATCGATAGTGTAAATTGTTAGAATAGTAATTTATTGAGTTTTGTAAATAAATGCATGTTACCTCAGTTATATAAATACTTGTTTTATTTTGTTGTGATGTACTACTAGTGCTGCCAATTATTTCGCAAGTTCTTTTGGATATTTGCAATGACTTACTTTGTGTTAGCTTCCGTGTTAGATTATTTATATTATTATGCGTTGGATTTAAAAATGGTCATTAATAAAACATTTCTATTACGTTTTAAATCTTAATTAATTATTATGGTGTATTTTTCTGTATGATGTTTTACTTTATTATGTACATTTTTATGAAATGTTTGAACTAGATACTATCTAATGACAAACTATTTCTAAAATCAGTTTTATTAAAATTCATTAGTGAGTTTTTAGTTTATTAAAATACATAAAATTAATTAGTAAGTTATTTTATTTTGAAATTTGTTTCCAGCACAGCCTTGTTTGCTTCTGTAAAAATAAATAAAGTCAAGATCATTCGCTAGTATATTCATTAATATAATTAATGAAACATATTGTTTCATTAACATATATTCTTAAAAAAATGTAGAATATTTTATTCTGAGGTAACATGGGTTGACATGATAATATTTATATAAAATCAGTATTTGGGGTCATCTGTTAGACTCGATCAATAAACGGTGAAGATTACTAAAGAAAACGCATTACCCTCGTTTTGTGGCATAATCGCGTAATAGGTGTCTTCCTCATTCCGTCACAATACATTATTTTTTGCAAGCTTATTGACGGTAGTAAAAATACAAATTATGGTGTAAGATTGTGTTTAGAACTTCCTCTTTTTCCCATCCCTACTGAGTTCCTGTTTGCGAAAGATTTATGTAAGTATGTGTATGATAACAAGGAAATGATGTTGTCAGTATGTCGTAATGACGAGTCTAATATCCGTTGCTGATCGTATTAAAAGAGATGAAAGAATGCAAATTGTAAACATTGGGTGGGGGAATTCTTATGGGTAGACTACTTTGAAGAAATGTCGAAGTAGCTATAGCGTATACATTTTTATACTAGCGGACCTGACAGACGTTGTCCTGCCCGAACAGCGCCACCTACCGGGTTCAATTGTGAATCTAAACCATTCAGAAAATCACTTAAACACACTCAAAAAAATTCATCAAAATCAGTCCATTCGTTAAGGAGTAGTTCAGTGTGTTACATCCTGTACGGAAAACGGATATCAGTAGGTATGTGCATATTATTGCAAAATCTTTTGATATTTAAAATAGTCATCATCATCATCAGCCTATAGTCGTAATGTTCCCACTGCTGGGACACAGGCCTCCTCTCTGTGAGAGGGAGTGGGCCGTAATCCACCACGCGGGCCTAGTGCGGGTTGGTAGATGTCACATGTCTTCGAATTTTCGGTTCTAGGACATGCCGGTTTCCTCACGATGTTTTCCTTCACCGTTTTGAGAGCTGTGGTGATGAAATAATTTACACAAAGTAAAGCACCTGTCTGGGTACGCACCTACGACGTACAGCTCGTAAGTCTGTACGTGTTCTGCTCGTAAGTGTTTGTTTGTATATTTGTTTGTTACGCTAAAACGGCTTAACGGATTTGGATGAAATTTAACACATGGGTAAACCATGACCTGGAGAAGGGCACATAATACCTTTTATTCCGTTATTCCTACGGAGTCGAGACTTATGCGGGTGAAACTGCGGGGCGCAGCTAGTACTTTTTAAGCTATTGCATAACTTTTATCGCGGGCTTTGAGCGCGGCGACCGAATCTTGAAATTCCGTAACGAAAAAAACCTAACTACAACATCACGTTGTCATGGGACGTTCCCAGGACAACGTGATGTTGTCATGGGAAGTTCATCATCCCAAGTGTAACGTTGACAAATAGGAAGTATGGAGGTTACAAATGCTATGCAATAGCTTTACCGCGGCAGTCCCCGAATGCCACACGTTTTTTTTTTTAAATAAATGCGATAGAGTTTGTTTGTTACGCTTTCACGCTAAAACGGTTGAACGGATTTGAATGAAATTCGGCACATGAGTAGACCATCATCTAAGGTAGGACATAGGATACTTTTTATCCCGATATTCCCACGGGATCGACACTTATGCGGGTGAAACCGCAGGGCGCAGCTAGTTGTAAATATAATATAACGGGGTAGACTGAGGTATTCTGTCACTATCCATCCGCATTTTGCCATTGACGATTCAGTATCGTACGTGATAAAGGACGAATTCAATTGTTTTTGTAAAAGAAGGACCCTGTTATATAGGTACTTGCCTTGTTTTAAAAATTGGCAGAGAATTTGAATTTGACTTCACAGTAGAAAAAAAACGTGTGCGGTCGGGGGATCCCCATCAGGAACAAAGTTTTTTCTCACGTATGATTTAAAACAAAAACAAAATTTTTGCAGCTTTTTTATCTTGGATTTATTTATTTATTTATTTATTTAATACTTCAAGCACACAAATGTACAGAGGCGGACTTAATGCCAAAGGCATTTTCTACCAGTCAACCTTTGGGTGATGCAGAGACAAACAGTGGTAGGTGCAATAGCGAGAATTGAGGAATAGATATTTATTTAAATATAAAGATATACATAAATATATATTTCCAATTATATATAAATATAAACAAAAATAAATACACATAAAATACTACTAAAGCAAACAAGACAAACAATGGGAAATCATTACCGCTGTGATGATACTGCCAGCTTCTTGCGAATGTGCTCGCGAACTTTGACTTTAAAAGATAATCGGTTGGTCGCCATCCTAATTTCCTGGGGGAGCGCGTTCCACAGAGAGATAGACTGAACGAAGAAGGAAGAGTGAATGAAGTCTGTGCGGTGGGTGGGACATTGAAGAAGACGATTGTGAGATGAACGTAGATTTCTATTGTGGTTGTCGCAAATGTACTGAAAGTGCGGGGCTAGATAACTAGGTGCAGAGGGAGAATCTAGAAATGAAAACAAGGTGGTCAGCGCCCTTTGCTCTCTGCGCTGGCGTATGGGTAACCACTTTAGAAACGATCGACGCGCAGAGACATGATCATATTTACGTAGATTGAAAACGAATCGAATGCAGTTATTGAGAAGACGGTCAAGTTTGTCGAGCAGATCTGCATTCAGGTCATAGTAGCACACATCACCATAATCGATGATAGGAAAAATTAAGGTCTGCACAAGCATTGTCTTCGTACTCGATGGTAATACATTTTTCAAACGGTACAGAGCACGCAGCGTTCCAGTAACCTTCTGGCTTACCTTAGTAACTTGAGCACGCCAGTTCAGGGTACTATCGATGTGCAAGCCCAAGTCCTTCACGTCAGTGCTAAAAGGAACTATCGAACCATTGAAGAGAACTGCTGGCAAGGTTGAACCATCCACCTTGCTAATACCGCGAGGACTGCCAATGATGATCGCCTGACACTTCGTAGGGTTTACGGCTACACCAAATCTATCAGCCCAGGTTTTTATGGCTATCAAGTCCCTATTTAATTTGTCGATAGAGTCAGGTAATTCATCAACCGTTCCCCGACAGTACAACTGCAAGTCATCGGCATACAGATGATACGCACACTGAAGTTCGGAAGTTATAAGATTAATAAAAATAGAAAACAATAGAGGAGAAAGTATACCGCCTTGAGGAACGCCAGTTTCCAAATCACACCAGCATGAAGAAGAATCCCCAACATGAATAGACTGCTGACGTTCCTGAAGGTAAGAGGAGAACCATTCCAGAGCTTCGGGAGAGACCATAAGATATGAGAGAATGGCTAACAGGATTTACATTTTGATTGACCTCACTATCGGCTTTAGCATCCTCGAAAACTATAAAAACGACACTCACGACGAAAAATTTCACAGCTGCCATCTTGGATTTACATTTCGACCTCACATCGACTTGAGCACCCTCAAAAACTATGAAAACGACACCCATGATGAACAATTTGAAAATTTTCGCAGCCGCCATCTTGGATTTAAATTTCGACCCCACTATCGGCTTTAACACCCATCATAAAAAAAACCTGCCAAGTACGTGTCGGACCACGCACAATGAATGGTTCCGTAGTTGGGATGAATTTATCCCAAAAACAAACTTAACTTTGTAGTTGAAAACATGTTTTTGCAACTGCAAATATAAGTTGGTCGATTATTACTAGTTAACTTGTAGAGTCTACTTAGCTGTGATAATTTTCCTTTTAATTTCGTTATATAAACTATTGCCGTTATTTTTTTCACATATCCAAAACCAACCATTGAGCTGGCAGGGGAGGGGGACACACTAGACTCTAACAAAAATTAGCACTTAAAAGCATTTCGCAAACGGATCCCTCAATCCAAAAGTTCACACACTCATAATGTTTTTGAAGGAACTTTCCAACGAAACCAGACACCATGGGAAAGAAAAAAAAAACATCCCACTTTGCAAGTCGGGATGTTTTTTTATAAAATAATATATTTTTTTACCACTTTGCGTAATTAATATGTATATCCATGCCAAATTACAGCTTTATAGTACTAAGAGTCTAGGAGCTAGACCGCGGACGTCTCAGACAGACGGACAGACGGACATTTCGAAACTATAAGGGTTCCTTGTTTACTACGGAACCTTAAAAACTATATCTATGATGAAAAATTTTTATATTTTCAGAGCCGCCATCTTGGATTTACATTTCGACCTCACTATTGGCTTTTGCACCCTTGAAAACCAAGAAAACGATACCCATGATGAAAAATATGAAAATTTTCAGAGTCGCCATTTTGGATTTTCATTTTGATCAAATTCACACTTTCTATCTCTCTCCGGCATGCAGTGTACTCGGGCCGATGATGTGTTCTTCAATTTTATCCCACGACACTGTAATCACTTTACTCTTTTCTTTTGTTTTTTATTTTATTTGCCAGCCAGCGTTCTATCTCTCTCTCTCTTTCTTTCTCTTTGAATTAGAAGAAGACAGTCGCAAGTATTAACACTTTTTAGCGAGACGATTTCTGAAAATTTACATGCCACGATAAAGAACTTCGTTCCAAAAAAAACTATTAAAGCATTTCATTTGCATTGCTTTGGAATTGAATTCAGGACCTTCCAGTTCACAGCCGCGCTTGTAACCACTACACTAAATCAAGATAAAGCCATTATTAGAACGTATCTATAAAATGATATTATGCGTTTCCTGTTGATGAAAGACACTTTGAAATAAAGTTGTCAAGAGAAAAGAGAGCAAATAGAGCTGCTGGCGGCAGAGATAAATATGGAAGATATATGGATATTATATCCTATACTATTAAACGAGCAATATTTGTATAAATGTATTTTTGTTTTTATAAAGTAAGCGGGCACGCCCTTTATGCCTGGAGGCTTTTATTTAGATATTTAGTTCTGTTTACGTTTAGTTTTTTTTTTTTTTAACTCTGCTTGAGTATATAGTTCTCGATGTTTTTGGTTGGTATATTGGCGTGTGCTAGCTAACATATGGCCAGGCCAATAATTTATAATTAAAATAATGTTTTGTGTTGCATAATAATTGTGTATACTGTTGTATAGAATATTTTTTTTTCTAACTTGAACAGACAGCTGTGCTGCTGGGGAGTTTGTTGCGCCACTTCTTCTTCCCAACGAAAGGCACTAGGAAGTGGTGAAGGGTGGGCGTTTTTGGGGGACTGTCTTATGTAATTTTGACGTTCGAAAAGTGCTAATTCTCAGCCTAGTTTGATTAAATGATTTTTGAATTTTGATATATATTTGAACTCATGTTCTCGAAACCGGCTGTAACGATTTCGATGAAAGTTGCATAATAGGGGTTTACGGGGGCGAAAAATCGATCTAGCTAGGTCTCATATCTGGGTAAATTCGTTTTCTATATTTTCACCCGAGCAGAGCTTGGTCGACCAGGTACTGTTTTATAATAGATATCATGTTTAATGTCATAATAAATAGCCAAAGGAACTTCGTTCCAACTGGGTGTCCCACGACGCCTCCCGACTTCTTTTACTCTTTAGTTTACTACAAATAACTAGTCTATACGGGAAAATTTACTTCTTTCTTTTTACAAAACAAACACTACATTTTTGGAACAACATGTCTAACCTCACATTTAACTAACGCTAAAGCTTGTTTGATACCGTGCAATCTTTTGGAGGACCCGCTAATTAAATATGCCGTGCAAATCATACTTACACTCCGCCAATTGACTGCCGGAATAAACATAGCTTCAGGCGATACCAGACGGAGATTCAATGCTAATACCAGTTACTGACACTCGTATAAAAGCGAGAGTAAGTGCTCCAAAAATTACACACAACAACCACGTTCAATACCAACATGTACTCCAAGGTACTGCGCTGATATTTAAATGCTTCACCTTTTTATTGCGGTGTGGGTCATGGGTTAACGATCGGTCACCTGTTTTTTTTGTGTATCATACAATTTTGATTTTGGAACAAGTGTTGACTGTACCAATTCTGGTCAAATTGTAAAATTATGCCAATTGTTTTTAGTAGTAACTTTGTCAAAATACTAGACTCCAATACAATGCTAACTTCTGTTCTGATAGCAGTTCCTGCTTTCAGGATAAGAATATTATTATTAAGAATATTTTACATGCTATAGTTAGAAAATGAACAATGTACTAATTTGTGTTCTTATCCTTAGGTCGTAGTCTTCCTGTGCGCGGCGAGCCTTGCCTCCGCTGGCCATCTCCTGCAGGCCGCTGCACCCATAGCATACAGCGCGCCTGTCGCGTACAGCTCGGCGCCCGCAGTCTCCTCTGTGTCGTTCTCCTCGCACACCGCGCACGCTCCTGTTGCCACATACGCCGCAGCTCCCATCGTAACCAAGACCTACGCTGCTCCCGCCTACACTACCTACGCCGCTGCCCCCGTCGTAGCCAAGTCCTACGCTCCCTCCGTGTCCTACCAGTCCATCTCCGCTCCCGTCGCGTACGCTAAGACCTACGCTGCCGCTCCTGCCGTCGCGACCTACTCTGCCCCAGTGTACACCAAGTCCATCGCTCCTGCTGTGTCGTACTCCTCAATCTCTAGCCACTCCTCTCCTCTGACCTACGCAGCGGCTTCCCCCGTCGTCACTAAGACCTACGCCGCGCCCTCTTACACCACTTACGCCTCTGCTCCAGTCATTGCGAAGTCCTACGCCGCGCCTGCCTATACTTCCTACGCTGCTGCTCCTGTTGTCACTAAGACCTACGCTGCCGCTCCTGCCTACACTTCCTACGCTGCCGCTCCCGTCGTAACCAAGACCTATGCCGCTCCGGCCGTCGCATACTCCGCTGGTCCCGTGCTCAAGTCCGCTGTGACATACTCGGCTGCACCCGCCGTCTCTCACGTCACATACGCCGGTCTGGGAGCCAACTACGGCTGGTAAACACATGGTTGTACCTAATAATATTTATTGTTTGTAAATAATCGCCTATACGAGTATAATAATGTTTGTATGTTCGAAACATAAAACGATATAAAAACAAAATAATAATTTTGAATGTTTTTTTTTCCTGAATCATGATACTGTACATTTCCGAACAGTTTAAATACGAAGTACCAATTGGATTTTTGATTTATGAATACTAATTTGCTCCTGAACGGCTGCGTCTAAGCTTTTTTCATTTTTGGATACAAAAAAGGCCTTCATCTATGAGAATGTTTACAGCTTTGGATAAAGAAAGTAAAATTTATGAGGATAATCTTATTCCTTAAGAACAATTGATAAAATAATATGCAAGCATATTTTCTGCAATATTTACCTACTGGGCTACTAACCTTGTGTAATTAAGTTTATGTAGTTTTTAGGGTTCCGTACCTCAAAAGGAAAAAACCGAACCCTTATAAGATCAGTGTTGTCCGTACGTCCGACCGTTAATCTGTTTGTCTGTCTGTCAAGATCCTTTTCCCAGGAGTGCGTAGACGTATCAAGATGAAATTAATATCAAATATCTACGGTCTCTTGGAGCTCTAAAATTATCAAGCTTCTAAGTTAACGCAATAAAAAAATGCGACATATTTTGACACTCGCAAATAAATTCAAAACTATAGGGTATTTCCCGTTGACCTAGAATCATGAAATTTGGCTCACAGCACAAATAAACGAAAAAGTCCGCGTTAATTTGTAGTTTTAACACATAAAATAAAAATGCGATTACAAACTAATATTTGCAGTTGGAAAGTTGACCATGACGTATATATGTCACCGTAAGATTGTGAGAACCGTTAGTTTATAATCTGTCGGAATTATTTCCGTTAGATAACAAACTGTCGAAAAATTGTGAACTGGGTGAAATGGGTTAGGTTAGGTTAGAACTGTGACCAACAGCGCGCGAACCGAGCGAGCAAAGCGAGCGGTGCCGCGGTAGCGTCCGGCGAGCGCTACTTCCAAGTTGCTCGCAGCCAGGCAGGCTATTTAATATTAGCGCAAGGTGCGTTACGTCGCAAGCAAGTTTGATACCAGTTCACAATTTGTCGGTTTCCCATGGAAAGATTATAAACTAGCGAAAAATAATGCGTTAAATTGTAAATGGTTCATTGCAGTTCACAATTTTTCGACAGTTTATAATTTAACGGAAATTATACCGATAGATTATAAACTAACGAAGTTCATAATTATACGGTGACATATATATCGATGTATGGGACTGCTTGTATTTTTATGAGGTCATTGTTGAATATATTTTATAATATCAAGCTAGCATGTTTACTTTTTCAGAAATCAAGGTTAGTTTTTTTATTTTAATTTAGTACCTACTCAAACTTTTTTTTTTAACTCTGTTAGGAGACGGAGAAGGACTATGTCAAATTCTTACGCGAGCCGTCCACCGCGAGCTAAACTAACTTAGTTTGCAGTTCATTTAGTTTAGCTTGCCTGTTTTTCATACATGTGTGTGGACGCACATGTAACGGGCGAGCTTAACTAAACTAAGTGCAAACTAACTTAGTTTAGCTGGCGGTGGACGATCGGCGTTATCGGCTAAAATCGTGAACTGGTGACAACCTTCGTGAAGGTTTCCTACCACAGACACTGGTTACAAATAAATTATTGATTTTCCACTTTTACCGCCCACAAAGCAGACACGATACTTTAGCAATTGCCGTCAACCATTTGTAAAACACAGCACTGAAAAATATTTAACAAAAAAAAAATTACTTCCAAAAAAAAAAAACCACTACAAAGTGAAAAATAACTTTATCTTCGGAAGTCTTTGCCTTTGATTTTGAATTTTCGTTTTTTGGCACTGACTTCCGAAATTATAGAAGATTATACTTACAAGTGAAAAAAAAAAACAATTCGGGGGATACAAGAACCGACATAATTTTTATTTTTCACGAGGTTTTTTTTCTACTTTTTACTATAGACAGCGAGAAAATAAATTTTGGCGGCATCAAATTATCTACTATACTATACTGCTTTAGAACGAAATGATTCCGGAGTTAATGTCTAATTTTCGTTACTGGAAGAATTCATTTTATTATAATTAAGTTAATAGATTTCCACTGATAAAAACAACCGAGACAACGGATAGAAAAGAATCTAACTAAAGTTGGCGGGATATTTTTTTTTTAAATTTGTTTGTTTGGCTCTATGGAATAGCATGTTCTCGAAAAAGCGTTTTCCAAGCAGCCAAACTGTGCGGAAAGTGCCACTTATTCGCTCAAGTGCTTTTTACTTTTCAGTATTTTAAATTTTTAACTCCGTCGTCAGAGTTTTTATTATATGTGAAAAGTTTTACAAATTAGATAATTATGATGACGATGGTGATGAAAATGAAACACTATTTACTTACTAAAGATGCAATTTTAATTAACTCTTTACTGAGTCATTGTACTTGAAACCAAAATAATGCGAACACAAATATTCTGTTGCTATTGCCAAAATTGAGTACAATGAAACCGGACTAGATTCAGTGTCACAGTTTTTTTTGACCAGGTAATAGTCTTATTATCATTCATCCATAATTATTATGGAATACCTTAAAATCTTGTCACTGACCACTATAGGCAAAGCAACGAATGAAGCCAGATTGATTCAACGGTGTATACCAGAAACATAATGAGAAGAATATTGTAGATCTTTGGTTCTTTCTGGCTCTTAAAGATATACTCAAATATAAAAGTCCTAAAAATCTAATCAAATTGGTATGTAAAAAAAACTCTGTTACAATTATTGCTCAAGAGCCTTATTAAATTTTGTACGCAAATTAATGATTTTTGACGCTCTAATTTTCAGCAGCAGTAAAATATTTTAATTATTTACCATAATGCCTTGGAAGGTAGGTAGGCCTTTGGTGTGGGATGCAACGTGTGTCGACACCCTTGCGCCATCCCATCTTCCTAGCACGGCGGGCTGTGCTGGGGCTGCTGCTGCTGGTGCGGAAAACCTCAAACGGCGCAAATACTCCAATCTTATTGGGACTTATATGTTTGAGCCGTTTGGGGTTGAAACACTAGGGCCATGGGGTCCGAGTGCCCACCTTGTTTTTCAAGACATCGCCAAGCGGCTGGTCGACTCTTCACGTGACCAGAGGGCTGGCCTATTTTTTGGTCAAAGAATCAGCATTGCCATACAACGTGGTAATGCTGCCAGCCTTTTGGGCACTTTTCCTATTGACAGCGATACGGACGAATTTTTTGATGCCCTATGATCAATTCCCCGCCTCCTCCTTTTTTATATACTTGTACATATTATTATTTTAAGTCTGATCGTTTTTAAATAATGTAAATACATGTGTGTAAATAATAAAAATGTTTATTGATTATGAATAACGATAGTGCCATTCTCATTCTTGTAAGTTGGAGTTACAACAAGCAGTAGTTGTTATTTTACTGTCCTTTATTGATTTATAATTTTTATATAAGATGATTTATGAGATTCAACATGCTACGTGAAACCATTAATAAGCTTAAAATAATCTTATGTGTACCTTCTTACTTTAATGGTATGCTTAATTCATGGAGTTTGAAGAATTGCGAACCAGAAGTTTAATTAAATTCTTGTGATAAGTAGTAAGACGAACCGGGTGTTCCATTGAATCCCCAGGAGACCTTGGTCTTGCAGCAATATTTTTAAGCAAGTATCTTTATTTTTATAAAATGTGGTAAATATAAAGAAGGTTTCAGATATCTAAGGCCCTAGTTTAACGCCCGAAGCGCGTCTTGTACGCTGCGTTTTGGGCGCTCAATAAAATTGTATGAATTTCTATGAAACGAATTACATCAAGCGCTGCCATCCAAGGTCGCGCGTCACGTAATCCGTAAATTTATTAGTTTCATTCGTTAGACTAGGACACATTCCGCCGTAATACAAAATTAGTAGGTACCTAGTATTACTAATTAATTTACTAATTCTTAGGCCAAGAATCAGCATTTCCATCCAACGCTGCCAGCCTTTTGGACACTTTTCCTGCTGACAGCGAAGCGGACGAATTTTTTGGATGTCCAATGATTTGTTTCTATATTCTATTTATTATGCATGGATACCATAAAAATAAGTTGGTACCTATAAGATTTTTTCTTTTGCCTACTAATGTCAACATGATTGCAGTAAAACTGAAATGATTTTGTCAATTTAAAGCAGCCTTTGCTTGTTGTGAAAAATCTCTTTATCATTACCGCTATGGATACCTACAGAAGTTGTGATCTCACATTACAATAGAAAACATATTTTTTTGCTGAGAAAGTAAGTAACCTTTCCATAAATATTAAGAGGAAGAAAAAGTCAAATGTCTATATTTTATAGCATTTATTTAGATTTTTGCTTTGACTGTCGTTAATAAAGACTTATCAATAAATATGAATCATAAATAGGTAATGTTTACCACCCGTAGTTGGCTCCCACACCAGTGTAAGCAACGTGTGATTCTGCGGGTGCTGCGGAGTAAGTCACAGAAGACTGTATGGGAGCTGTAGCGTATGTGGCAACCGCGGGAGCAGCAAAAGTCTTGGCTACGACCGGAGCAGAGTATGTTGTGACGGCAGGAGCGGAGTACGCTGCTGCGGCGGGTGCGGAGTACGCCGCTACGGCGGGTGTGGAGTACGCCGTTACAGCGGGTGCGGAGTACGCTGCTACGGCTGGTGCGGAGTACGCCGCAACGGCGGGAGCGGAGTATGTTGTGTAAGCAGGAGCGGCGGCGGCATAGGTTCTGGCTATTACGGGAGCGGCCGCGGTGTAGGTCCTAGCTACGACGGGAGCAGAGTACGTTGAAGCAGCTGGTGCAGATGCAGCGTAGGTCGCGGGAGAAGACTGCCTAGTCACAGAGGAGTAGGATACTGCGGGAGCTACAGCCTTTGTGTACACTGGGGCGGAGTAAGCAGCTGCAGCGGGAGCGGTGGCGTATGTGGAGTACGCCGGAGCGGCGGCGTACGTGGAGTACGCCGGAGCGGCGGCATATGTGGAGTACGCCGGAGCGGCAGCGTATGTGGAGTACGCTGGAGAGGCGGCGTATGTGGAGTACGCTGGAGAGGCGGCGTATGTGGAGTACGCTGGAGCGGCGGCGTATGTGGAGTACGCCGGAGCGGCGGTGTATGTGGAGTACGCCGGAGCGGCGGCGTATGTGGTGTACGCGGGAGCGGAGGCGTATGTGGAGTACGCGGGGGCGGAGGCGTATGTGGAGTACGCGGGAGCACCGGCTGCGTATGTGGCGACGGGAGCCGCTGACGAGAAGGAAACGGAGGAGACGGCGGGCGCCGAGTTGTACGCTACTGGCGCGCTGTACGCTACGGGTGCAGCGGCCTGCTGGAGGTGGCCGGCGGAAGCGAGGCTCGCCGCGCACAGGAAGACTATCACCTAGAATATAAACATGTGAGCAATGTGATTTCTGGCGTAAAGCTGACTGAGTTTCATCCTGAACGAGATTGGCAGAAGAGTTCCATTTGTTTTTATTTTAACAATAAGCTGCGATCACTAATCCGTAAAATGTGGTTGTGATGCCAATATTTAGCTCCAGATGCCTAAAGGCTGATGCCGATGATGAAAAGTTATCCAAAGTTTCCATCACATAACGGGGCACTATCGGAGTATTCTCTTGGGATCTAATAATTAATATTTTCTAACGAATAAACAAATCACTAGTACCTTGGTGTACATGTTTGAATTGGACGTGGTTGTACGATGCAGTACTATTTGGAGCACTTGCTGGCGCTTTTATATGAACTTCTGAAACTGGTTCAGAATCCTAGCCGACATAGATTACAGTTCAATTTGTTTATGAGGATAATATCGGTCAAGTGCGAGTGCGAGTGTGACTCACACATGTGTCTAACTGAAACAGAAAATGTTGTTCATATTTCCAATTGCAGTAGGTTGTAAAAAAGGCTTGGCAAGGCTTGGCTGGTTCAAAGCATATTAGACATGTCGCAGACCGTTAAATTAATTGAAACTATTAGTAAGTAGTTTAAGTACCCACGTACATGCATATATATTCATGAGTATCTGATAAGCTTAACATATATATAGCTAATAAGTACCTATTTAAAATTCAAAGAAATTAGATTATAAGAATTCGTAAAGATCTTGCGGAATCTTGTGTTTATTCGGAAACTTCTGTCTTATAAATCGTGGATAAATGACATCGAATAAGAAAAGCCATTGGAGTAAAAGAATAATCTTGCCCGTTCTTCTCCATAGGTACCTACTACACTTTGGAATGGGCAACTAGCTTCATCTTTCTGACTGACCGACCCCTTGACAATTCAAAAGTACCTGTAATTGGTTTATTTGAAATAAATGCTTTGAGTTTGAGTTTGAATTACTATTACCACAAAATTGATTTATACTCATCAATATTGTAATTATAATAATTATTGTAAATGGTTCTGTTTGCAAATAATAGTCAGTTGATCTTTCTAGTTACGAGGTATTTTATAAAAAAACCATGTGGTCAAGCATAAGTAGCTGAGTATACAATTCAATTATTCTGCCTCTAGGTTGTTGTAAAATAACCTTTTTAACCCTAACCTGAAATTAAGCTGGTGAAAGCTGTATGACAATTAAGGCTGCTGGTGCTGTCGTTTAACCGTACGTAGTATCTATGGTTAAAAAATAATGTTAGATTTATTTTCTAGTTTTTTTTGGGAAACTTACAGCCAGTTTCATGGAATTTTTTATCAATTTCGTGTACAAGTTATATTTCGGGCTACATTATTGTTTACTCCTACTCGCAACTGGCGTGCATGTATGACCAGATGTATGAACGTAAACGAGGCAAAAGGAGTATGTAAGGATCGTAGCAGGCAGCCATGGGGGTAGGCAGAAACTACAGAACGCCATCTGTAGTTTCTGCCTACCCCCATGGGAAGAAGGCGTGAGTTTATGTATGTATGTATTATTGTTTAATCTACCTACAGTCACTTTATTAGTGCCTACTATTATCCAGTCTTTGATATAATTGGCTTACAACTTGTAACATAATAATTAAAAGCCTAAATAAATGTCAAGTTTTATGAATGAACGTAATGTATCATTTTCGGTTTGTATAGCTTTTAATGTTCTACCGGATTTATTAGACTAGTCTAGATAGCAGGTTAAATTCAGAGCAGTTTTATAAACAGGGTTGAAAGAAAATACTAACTTATTTTTCTGCTTTTATTTCGTTTTTTTATGTACAGTCATTATAAGTATACAGTCGCATAATCATTATGATTAAATATGTATGTATTAATAAACAAGTTTTCACCAGCCGTAGTTAGCTCCCAGACCAGCGTATGAGACGTGAGAGACGGCGGGTGCGGCCGAGTATGTCACAGCGGACTTGAGCACGGGACCAGCGGAGTATGCGACGGCCGGAGCGGCGTAGGTCTTGGTTACGACGGGAGCGGCAGCGTAGGAAGTGTAGGCAGGAGCGGCAGCGTAGGTCTTAGTGACAACAGGAGCAGCAGCGTAGGAAGTGTAGGCAGGAGAGGCGTAGGACTTTGCGATGACGGGAGCAGAAGCGTAAGTGGTGTAAGAGGGCGCGGCGTAGGTCTTAGTGACGACGGGGGAAGCCGCTGCGTACGTCAGAGGAGAGGAGTGGCTAGAGATTGAGGAGTACGACACAGCGGGAGCAATGGACTTAGCGTACACAGGGGCAGAGTAGGCTGCGACGGCAGGGGCGGCGTACGCGACGGGAGCTGAGATGGATTGGTAGGACACGGACGGAGCGTAAGACTTGGCTACGACGGGACCAGCGGCGTAGGTCGCGTAGGCGGGAGCGGCGTAGGTCTTGGCTACGACGGGTCCGGCGGCGTATGTGGCAACGGGGGCGTGCGCGGTGTGCGAGGAGAACGACACGGAGGAGACGGCGGGCGCCGAGCTGTACGCTACGGGCGCGCTGTACGCTACAGGTGCAGCGGCCTGCAGGAGGTGGCCGGCGGAGGCGAGGCTCGCCGCGCACAGGAAGACTACAACCTGGAATATAAAAGAAAAGGATTGAACTAGAGATCTTAATAGGTCTAATGAACACTTATGATTGAATGTTTAGGCAGTTTAATCGTTGGCTTAATCATAAAAAGGACTGTGTTAGCCCTTTAGCATCATGGCAATATTAAAAATTAAAGAAAATCACAGTAGCTGGTCACATAATGATGTAGTCTCCACGACTTCAAATATTTAAGCACTTGAACAATTTAAATCCAATAAATAAAATCACTGTAGTACCTTGGTGTACATGTTTGTTTTGTAGGAGGTTACTGATTGTAATAATTTTTGGAGCACTTGCTTTCGCTTTTATATCAGCGTCTGCAAACTGGTATTAGCACTGAATCTCCATGAGATATTGCCTAGAGCTCAGTTTGTTCCGTCAAGACAAAACCAGTCAAGCACGAGTGTGACTCACAGCTCGAGGGTAACGGCACAATTAGTATTTATGCAATTCTACTAGTAGGTCTGAGTGTAATGTTAATGTCAAAGCTCATAGCCGCAATTTTGCGAATGGAATATTTGAGGCGTAGAAAGAGATGGCACTGCCTTCCTCTTGTTCTATTAAAATTCTAGGAACATGCTATGTATGCCATGCGAGGTGGTTAGGCTATTCAAATACAGTATCAAACTTTCTATAGCAATCCGAAGGATTTTGAAAGAAATTCGTAATCTATTCGTCGCCAACACTGCAAAGGGGAGAACCTCATACAAACGGTCAAAAATTAGTTTAGTATACAAAAATGCTCCATTTGTCGAGCTCTATGTCGTCACAAAAAGGCGAAGCTCTAAGACTAATAGAAACGAAAAAAGATTGACGGCGTATCTTAAAATCAGTAACAGGGATTTTTCTTTTTCGTTCTTAATTATATATATTTTCTTAAATAATATCATCAAAATAAACGCGTCATCGGGAGAAAAAAAAACGTTTTTTGGCTCTCCTGTAAAATTTTCTTATTTGAGGTTCGCCCCTTTGCAGTGTTGGTGACGTATTAGTTTATATGTTTGATAAAATTGAGTGCTCAACAACGTTAAAAATAGCATGAGAATTGTGATTGTATTTTCTTACCCTTTCCCATGTCTATGAGATTACACCTGTATTTTATGGCCGACTTGGTTGATCATGGACTTGGAATAGGCTAGGTCCTCTTTCACTGTGTACTTCTTAAGTTTCAACAGAGATCGTATTTCTCGATAAAGTAAGGCCGCGCGCATTTTGGATGCGTTTCCGTACGAATTTCAATCATGTGTACACGAACGAACACGCCCGAACGATCCCGACCTTCCAAGTATAAAGGGAGTGCGCAGACTGGGTGTGACTTGCTCGAAAACGAGGTGCCAGCAGTTGTTGCAGCTGAGCACGTAGCTTTAAATACCCTGCATAATAATCATGATGAAAATATAAGTTTGATCCAGCCTGTCCCCTCTTGCTGTCCTCCCCTCAGCGATGCCCTAAGCCGAGGTTCGTACCCCACAGGGGGTGCCCTTAGCGAGCACTCGCTTAATTTTAATTTAGAATAGTTTAAAAGCTCCTGGCTGGAGGCTCTAAGTGTAGAAGCTTAAGGCCACTACAGGAAAAGTCCGGTTAAGCAGCTATGACCTTAGTGGTCAAAACTGCGAAAGGGCATAGTTAAAAAAAAAAAAAGCGTGTTAAAGCGTGTTACTTAGTCGTACGTATACGTACGTATAGTTCCGATGTCCGAAAATAATCCGAACTTGTTGGGATTTGTTTTATTTGACGGAGAAAAACGTATCCAGTGTGCGCACTCAATTCGTACGACCATGATTGTACGTGTACGCACGAGTGAAATTCGTACGAAAACGCATCCAGAGTGTGCGCGGCCTTATGCTTGTGACTTAAACTTTTTCGTATAAGTCACAGTTGGCAATCGTACTATTTCAAGAATGCATCGCCTCATTTCATGGCTTCCACGAGTGATGATTCTTAAATGTACTTAAGTCCAGTGTGACCCGAGCAGTCATGTCTGCTGCTAATTCGCTTCTCAGCTAATATATACCACAGCATGACCTATGTATTTTTATTCAGCTTAGATAGAGAAGATGAAGATACACGAAGGAATGCATTCCTTTGACTATAATATGGTATGATAATAATGATTTTCTTCTCTTGATAAATATTAGTAATAGTATGTCATTTTGTTTACAGGCAGTCCACTTCAGCACGCGTAGTATGACAACCATAGAAACGGGTTTTCTACGGGTTTTGTCGACAGAAGAATAGACAAAATGATAGATTGTAATTGTTTATTTGTCATTTTGTCTATTCTTCCGTCGACAAAATCCGTTTCTATTGTAGTCATGCTAAGCGTGCTGGACTTCCGAAAGCATTATTTCTAGAAAGACCATGCATATCTCTGGCTTTCTTCATACTTACTAAGAAGCAGGTCCCTGAACTTACAAAAACATAGATAGGTATGTATGTAAAAAGGTATTCCTATGGTAAATTTTATTTTACTCGCAGACAACAATAAATCAATTTAGCCTAACCATACTATGGTTAGGTAAGGAGTTCCTAGTAGGCTATCTCCGGCCCAATCCGCGATATAATTGCCTACCTCATCATCTGTTACGATGCCTCATTGAGGTGGATAACAATTAAAATTGTATTGTGTCTCGTTAATGACAGTTGAAAGGCTACCATACTTGCCTGTCTCAGGGTTGTCACTTTTAGCTAAATTTTAATTCAGTGCCTAGAAATTGGCAAGGGCCGGGAAGTTCTATTTTTTACTTATGTGTTGAAATTACGATTTTATAACTGTAAGTACTTAGTTACTTTACTATACCTACAATACTGAGAAATCGGCATGACTAAACGTAAACAAAGCATTAGCGACATATTAATTGACAGATCAAAAGTAGCAACCTAATACATTTTAGTGGGAAAGTAGGCCTGCCTACTTCGTCTGTCTGATAGATAACTAATACAACAAAAAATAAGTAGGTATCTCATCATCAAGTAAAAATTATATGCTAGAATAAGTGACTTGGTTACCTTTCCAGTTCAGTAGGTAATCTGAACAGAGACAACTCTGGAATCGATGAATTATTTAGACACCCAAACACACAGCAATAATTTCTCCTGCAATTATCACTCATTCTTCATACATTTAGCGGTGCTGAAAAGCCGTGACGCGCGAACCTTGTGCGGCGTTAGCCCCGACTGGCGCACTGAAAAACGGGTCGAGATTTTAAGTGTGCGTGCGGCGACGCATAGATACTATGGCGCACACATACAAGCCGCGCGCGGTGCGTTTGTATGAAGATAGCGTACTTCCTCTCCTTTTACTATGGCCTAACGCAGTCCCCTGCTGAAAATATGTCTCAGTTCTCTAAGTTGTATCACAACGCCCGGTTCTCCGCCTTCCGTATCCAGTCTGTCCCAGCTGCCTCAAACATGTACACTTGTGGATTTTATGGTAAGCAGCAGCATAGTAGCGATATAACGTGTTCCAGTGTGAACGAGTCTCTAATAGTTTCAAGTGTCAAATAACTTAGAAACAAGCTCTAATATGTTTAAATACACTTAAGGTTGCACTCAGAGACGTTTGTTAGAGTTAATAAACAAATATTCCCACTGCAGGTGCAGAACAAAATCTTTGTCTTATGCAGAGAAAAAACAAGCCTTAATATCTACTCTTGATCAGTGCGGGATCAGATAACCTTTAGGGCCAGTTTCACCACCTACTTTTAAGTTTCCGCTAACTAAATAATAAGGAATTAGTTGTTATTTATGTACATTTACTTTTAATCTATTTAAATAAAAATGAATCCCCGTTTCTCTTGGTCACGGCATCACACGTGAACGGCTGGACTGATTTCGCTAATTATTTTTTTTGTGTTTGTTATTGTCAGGAGAAGGTTCTTATGAAAGAAAAAAATAAGAATGTTGGGTGGAAAGTAGATTGCACCCGTGCAAAGTATAGACGGGTCGCTAGTTCTGAATAAACTCTATCTCCTTACACTTGGCAGATAATTTCATAAAGTCAGGGAAAATCATTGTTTAACAAATTGACTACCAATTGAGATTGGCCGTTTTAAATTACCATCAGTTGTTCTTTCACAGTTACATGAATGAAATGACTTTATCACGGCAAAGAGGCGTAGTGCAGGGATCACAAATTTTGTTTTATTAGGGGTCCGTTTTTTTTAATAATATGCCTGTCGCGGTCCGTTTAGTAGACGATTACTAGCAACCAAGATTAAAAATATAATTTAAGAATTTAAACGAAAACAGCCCTGAATAATTAAAAAAAACCTTAGTAATTAACATGAATGTGAAAACTATTTTTTTTACTTTGAACTATTTGTCTGAAGTCTGGAGTAAAGTTGAAGGAAGCTATTGCCATTAAATCTTAGAGATGTCCATCGCTAAGTCGAGATCGTTTACTGAAGGTCCGCACAAAATTTTGTCGGCGCGCGGCGGTCCGGATGCGTACCGCCCGCGCTGCGCACCGTCTGCCCTTTGGTGATTCCTTGTTTTTTTTTTGGGTGGGGAATTATCAAGTAATTTCTCCCGCTCTGGGTGGAGCGGGAGGGCGTGTCAGACTCTTACTGACTAAAACCCACCCGTGTTTCTTCAGTTGCCATGTTGCCGGGGGGCCACGATGTCCCTTTCGGCCTTGGCATAGTGTGTCAATTTGATAAACCATTAATTTGGATGACTATACAAATTCTGTTCCATTTATTGTTTTCGGTTATCCGGACATCGTGAAACAGCCCCTTAGTAGCCCCCTATTTGCATAATTAGGAGCCCGTGTGCATTGTAGGTAAATTCTAAAAAAATATATTTGATTTTATTGCCATAAAAAATTTCACACTGGCATAAGGGCGGATTTACATTACGAAACTAGTTGCGCAAACTAATTTGTTCATTGATAGTTTCACGTGTGAATAGATAATTATTTACACGTGAAACTATCAATGAATAAGTATGCTCAGACCAAATAAAAAACCAAGACATAGCGCTGCGAACAATACAGTAAAGCATTCCAAAACTACACCTCCTCTCTGTGCATACACGCTCACACGCACACATTTACAACTATTTACAATGATACTACATCTCACTAAGTGCACACATATTTACGAAACCGGCTTCACATCACTGTTGCCAGCGCTAGTGTCTTGGTTTTTATTTGGTCTGAAAAGGTAACTAAGTTTGCGCTGCGCAACTCGTTTCGTAATTTAAATTCGGCTTATTATTGGTAGTTAATGGATCATTAACATTAATACTCGTCTATGAGTATGGCGGCAATAATATAGGCTTTTACATGTTTATGACTTCGTAATACCTAAATACAGAAACCAGTAAGCTTAAGAACTTCCGCTGCGTTAGTAGTTTAGCTAAGTATTCAGTTAAATGTTATTCAAATAGATTCTCGGAACCTGTTTTGAGGACATCTTGTGAAATAATTGACCTATATCATCAAGTTCTACTGTAAGGCAGGCCGCGCACCAGACATAAACTTGTATTATGACAATTGTCGCGCCACATTTGAAACGCGACACATTTAACGCCCCCGTATATTTGCGCGCGAGCACGCACAACAAGGATACTTTTAATAGTGGATCTAGTTTGTGGTGAGACGTCTGCCACGCTACACGAATTCAAGATCGAACACGTTTGTTTTTGTGGCACGATTTGCAGAAATGAAAGGCAACATTGAATTTTACTTTGAGTTTATTGCAGAGGTTGAAAAAATCCCTATATGATACAACCATGTATGTGTTTTGAGACATTCGATGATATGAAAAAAACTTTTCTTCGTCGAACCGTAATTCTTGGGAAATTTTGAAACTATCGTAAATTTTAATAGGTATCTTGATTAAACCGAAAAATGGGTGAACCTAATAACGTCTTTTTAGGGTTCCGTATCAAAATGGTAAAAAGGAACCCTTATGGTGCGAGTCAGTCTGTCTGTCTGTCACAACTGGATATCTCAAGAACTACTAATGCTATCAACTTGAAATTTGGAACAGTTTTAGATGACGTTTGCCAAACTATTTTGCAATTTAGAAATAAATAAAAATGTTTATATTTTTTTTGGTAACAGGGTCTGAACGGGGTTCTAAAAAATTTGAAGTGGGACTACTAGGGTATGTGGGGTCTCATATGAAAGAGCGCTATTTGCACAAACATTTTTTTTAGGCCGTATGATTTTCGACTCTTATCGAAAAATTAAAAAAAAAATGGTTCTTATCTCCGAAGTTTGCATAGAGAAATTATTTTATGTGAAAAAAAAAACTATGTAAAACAATGTCTCTAAATAGCACACTTTTTCAGAAATCATCAACTTAATTACATTAGTTCCACTATCGGTAAAGAGATGGCGCTGACCTAAAACTGCAATATTCTATTCGGTAGTGTGCAGTGTTAAATTCTCTGACGAATAAAAGCCTTGCCGATGAAAATTTAAAATGGTACGGAACCCTCGGTGCGCGAGTCCGACTCGCTCTTGACCGGTTTTTATTTTATTTTTCATTGATTGCTACATCAAGAAATCTGTATCGTCAAACGATGATGTCGATATTATGGAAGCTGCGCCACAACTGTGCGTTCGATGTGCGTGTACACGATACATTTGCTCCAAGCTAAAATGTAGCGCAGTAATTGTAGCGATGTACATAAATGTAGGGTGCGTATAGCGTGTGCGGCCTCACTTAAAGTGTTAATACTGTACCAGGTCTACCCCGACGAGCGCTTTTGGTGGTTTTAGGTTTGAAGATCTTAGGTGCCGCATGTAACCAGCACATGCCATTTATCGACAAATAATCGGTTTTTTCTTTCCTATTTTTAAAAGGGAGGAAGGATGCTTAATAAAAAAAAATCGATGAGACGGGTCTCAAAGTCAAAGTCAAATCATTCAATAGGCTTTTATAAGGCACTTTTGAAAGTAAAAATTTACAAAAAAAAAAATTGATTCTAGTCGCCCCTTCCAAAAGGTAGTTTTCGTATGGAGAAGAATGGGCAAGTAACTCCACCGTTACTCTTTTAAATTGTTTTACTATATTTTGTTTAGGTAACATTAGTTAAATAATTATATGTGAAAATGATGCACCTAGAATAAAATTACTGTATCACAATAGGTAAAAAGAATTAAAAACTGGCCAAGTGCGTGTCGGACCACGCACAATGAAGGGTTCCGTAGTTGGGATGAATTTATCCCAAAAACAAACTTAACGGAATGTAACTTATACGGAATGTATGGGAAAACATGTTTTTGCAACTGCAAAGTTAAGTTGGTCAATTATTACTCGTTAACTTGTAGAGCCTACTTAGCTGTGATAGTTTTCCTTTTAATTTCGTTACATAAACTACTGCTGTGATTTTTTTCACACATCCAAAACCAACCATTTAGCTGGCAGGCACACTTGACTCTAACAAAAATTAGCACTTTAAAGTTTAATATTTCGCAAACGGATCCTTGAATCCAAAAATGGTTTTCACAAACTCACAATGTTTTTAAAGGGCCTTTCTAATGATACCCCTTAGAAGGAGTAAAAAACATTACCACTTTACGTGTAGGAGAGGTACCCTAAAAAAAAGTTTTTCATAATTTTGTTTTACCACTTTGTCGGCGTAATTAATATGTATACCTATGCCAAATTACAGCTTTCTAGTACTAAGGGTCTCGGAGCTAGACCGCGGACAGACAGACAGACAGACGGACATGACGAAACTATAAGGGTTCCTTGTTTACTACGGAACCCTAAAAATGAAGCAACGATAGATAAATTTTTTAATTATGTGAAAGATAAGTCTTTCACATAATTAAAAAATCAAAATCAATTTCAAAATTTTAGGAAAATCATCTACTTTTACAATGTCTGTCTTATTAAGATAAGACAGACATTGTAAAAGTAGATGATTTTCCTAAAATTTTACAATTAATAAGTCAGTGTGTGAGGAAATAATCACAGAATGTAAAAAAAAAATCATATAACAAAAAATCATAAATTAGCAACCAGTTTGATTTCGTCTAGATTTTAGAGTACCCTATGGAGCAGGACCAGCATGTTTCCAAGCATTCTTATCTTGGATATAATCCTCTAATTTGTAATATGCTTTTGTCTGTTGTGTATTTTGGCACAAATCGTAGATTCCCCATCAGCATGAAAAATAATGCGATCTTGCAGACGAGGTGCTAGCAGGCTCTGGAAATTCACACAAACGTGACATGGACAACTTTGGCTTAGTTGGCATATTGACTTCCCAGCAGTTTATTGATAATTTAATTTGATAAATAGATATAGATTGATTAAAATATAAATAACGTTTGTTTGGAATTAATTTTCTTTCAATTTCAGAAAGCCTCATCGATTTAAATTATAATTATCAATTCAATTTAATGTTACCTGTTTAAGTTCGTTGTATAAACTTCCAGCAATCAATCATTTAAGTTGGTATTAGATTTAGCCATATAAATTGATTGATGATTGAGACTGTAGGTTCCAAAAGTCAGAGAGGAAGTAATAGTTTAAAGCTCAGCGTTTTCCTCCTTTAAGATTTTTGCAAGATCTTTGGTGTTGTGTAAACTTTCATGTTTTATTATTATAGCAGCAATTTTTTTAAAATTAATTATGAATTCAGGTGTTGCATAATTGGAAAATGGTAATAAAATACGGAAATATTTTTTAGTTTTTATTTTTCGTTTCAAGTTACGAACATACAAACATTTATATACAGTCGACTAATTACTAACAATAAATATTAACAAACATGTGTTTACCAGCCGTAGTTGACTCCAAGACCGGAGTAACTGACGTGAGAGACGGCGGGTGCGGCCGAGTATGTCACAGCGGACTTGAGCACGGGACCAGCGGAGTATGCGACGGACGGAGCGGCGTAGGTCTTGCTTACGACGGGAGCAGCAGCGTAGGAAGTGTAGGCAGGAGCGGCAGCGTAGGAAGTGTAGGCAGGAGCGGCAGCGTAGGTCTTAGTGACAACGGGAGCAGCCGCGGCGTAGGTCAGAGGAGCGGAGTGGGTCGAGTATGAAGAGTAGGACACAGCGGGTCCTACAGACTTGGCGTACACTGGGGCAGCAGAGTACACAGCGGGGGCTGAGATGGTCTTGGTAACAACGGGGGCGGAGGCGTAGGTGTGGACGGCAGGGGCGGCGGCGTAGGTGTGGACGGCAGGGGTGGCGGCGTAGGTGTGGACGGCAGGGGCGGCGGCGTAAGTGTGGACTGCAGGGGAGGCAGCGTAAGTGTGGACGGCAGGGGAAGCGTATGCGACGGGAGCAGAGTGGCTAGAGATGGTCTGGTAAGATACAGCCGGAGAGTAAGACTTGGCGACGACGGGAGCGGCAGCGTAGGTGGTGACAGCGGGTGCAGCGTAACTCTTAGCGTACGCGACGGGTGCGGAGTGGGTAGAGATAGACTGGTAGGACACTGACGGGGCGTAGGACTTGGCTACGACGGGACCGGCGGCGTAGGACGCGTATGCGGGAGCAGCGTAGGTTTTGGCTACAACGGGTCCGGCGGCGTATGTGGCGACGGGACCGTGCGCGGTGTGCGAGGAGTACGACACGGAGGAGACGGCGGGCGCCGAGCTGTACGCTACGGGCGCGCTGTATGCTACGGGCGCAGCAGCCTGCAGAAGGTGGCCGGCGGAGGCAAGGCTCGCCGCGCACAGGAAGACTACGACCTAGGAAAAGATCACAATTAAAATACATTGTAGTTAATATCACTATAGCTTGATTAGATTTTACAGATCCTGAAAAGCAGGATCTGCTATCAGAAAAAGTTAACACTGTATTGAAGTCATGTATTTGAATCGGTAAGTACTAGAAATCACAATTTTGAACCAAAACTTTTTGAAAAACACCAAAAGGCATCAGACCAATAATAAAGTTTTTTTCTTGTCGGAATTCAATATTAAAATTCACTGCGTACCTTGGAGTACATGTTTGTATTGAGCGTTGTTGTTGTGTGTAATTTTTGGAGCACTGGCTTTCGCTTTTATATCTCGTCTGCAAACTGGTATTGGTATTGAATCTCGTAGTGGATCAGCCGCGGGCACTTTCGGTTTCAATGTCAAGGTAACTCCACCCGGCAAAATAAAGTTGTGTAATCTGCCGGAGGCAATATTAAGTAGCATCGAATGTACTCCATATCTGTTAAAAAGGAAGTTATTCACGGAACTTGGTTGTGGTGTAAATAAAATTAATGGGTTTGAAGACTATTAATAAACCATAAAACTGTTAAAACAAAATACCTATATTATGAATCTTGTTGTTTATAGGGATATCCGGTTGTAGGACGATATTTATTAGAACTGTTAGATAACAATTAGATAATCACATAACTATATTTGTAAGTTATAGGAGGAACGCAAGAATATGTGTAAAAGATGCTAGATGCCCTGAAAAGGAACTAAACTTTGCCTTTCTGAGATGTAGATGCGACTTGCTGACGACTCGGACATAATAATATATTCGGACAGTGTTCGAATCCGAATTTTTTTCACTGATGATTTGGACACCAAAAAAAAAGTCGTTTTGTACAGTCAGATAAAAACTTCCAACGATACCTTAATTGTAGAAATCCGTCCTCCACCCAGACTGTAGTTGTAAAAATAGTTTTGGTAAAGCCTTTTTTCCACATATTATATTTTAAAACTTTTTAGGGTTCCATATATGTTATACGATCACTCATGAGTCTGTTTGTATGTCGGTCGTTCTGTCTGTCTGTCCGTCTATCACAACCATTTTACTCCGAATTTAATTAACCGATTAAGTTGAAATTTGGTACACATATGTATTTCTGTGACCCAAACACGAACATGTAACTTTAATAAATTAATTTTGAATATGGGAGTCACTTTTCGGGGGCAAAGTAGGAAATTTCAAAAAAAGTTTTGCAAACTGTACTGTGTGACATATCAAGGGCTTATTGTGAGGATCTCAAGTATTTTTTTTAAATAATTTTTAAATAAATAAATTTAGAGATATTTAAGAAAATAGAATGAATGCATTTTGACCATTCCCCCCCTTATCTCCGAAACTACTGAGCCTTAAATTTTGAAAAAAAAATACAGAGAATTGTTCTTCACTCATAGATTACCTACAGCAAAACTTTTGTATCTACGTACAAACTTACATTTACAGTTGGATTGTATGGGAGAACATGTTTTTCAACTACAATGTTAAGTTTGTTTTTGGGATAAATTCGTTTCGTCGGATTCGTGCGTAGTCCGACACGCACTTGGCCGGTTTTTTAATCTAACTGTACTAAACAGCTTCAATAATTTGATGGTGTCCGAATAGTCAGTGAAAAATATATTAAAATTAAAATGTGTAAATTCAGACACTGTGTCCGAATATATATTATTGTGTCCGAGTCGTCAGCAAGTCGTAGATGCAGTGTCAAATGTGTCGAGGTCTAGTACATAATTATGTAGGTCAATTTTAAAATGCTTTTAAATAACGAAGTTTTACATTTTCAATAATTTATTTTTCATTCACACATCATATTTATTTACAAATTCAAAGAACAATAGACTGTTGATGAATTACCAGCCGAGCTTGTTTCCATAGCCGCCGCTACCGTAGCCGCCATGTCCGTAGCCACCATAGCTGCCGTATCCGCCATATCCGCCATACGCACCAGTAGCGTAGCTGGGAGAGTGCTCTTTATAGACTGAGACGGAAGACACAGCGTTACCGAGTCCACTATACCCGTGAGAACCATAGCCCAGTCCGTTGTATCCTGCATTGGAACCGTAGTCGAGACTGTTGTAGCCATGACCGCCATAGCCGCCGAGAGCGCCAGAATATCCTCCAAGAGCACCGGAATAACCTCCAAGACCGCCAGAATATCCTCCATGAGCACCAGAGTATCCACCGTGAGCTCCAGCGTAATCTGCTCCAGTGGCAGGGACGACTTTGGTCACGGAAGTGTAAGAGGTGGCTGGGCTGCCATAGCCGCTGCCATAGCCTCCGTAGCCGCTGCCGTAGCCGCCGCCGTAGCCGGCGCCATAGCCACCGCCATAGCCGCCGCCATAGCCGCCGTAGCCGCCATAGCCACCGTGGCCGGAGTAGCCGCTATTCAAACCGCTGCTGTAGAGGTTTCCTGCACGGGCCAAGCCGAACAGGCAGACAGCGATGGCGAAGATCTGTAAGAACAAAAAATTGATGATAATGGCCAATCGAAACAAAGGGATGTTACAATATATTGTGGTCTAGACTGACACTACCCAAGTTTATAGTAGGAGTACTAATCTGACAAGCAAAGTGGCTATGGAATTCTTAGGATGGTTCACTTTACATTTTCAACAAGCAATCGCTTTCAAAGCAATTCGTATTTCTACACCGACTTTTAATAGGATTGACAAATGCTTTTGTGTAGCTTATTTATTTACTTATCACAAACACTGCTATCATTACAGGAAATTTCTAATGCGGTAGCGTGGTCCTTAATTAAAACTATCTTAAATAACATAACATATACAATATTCATACATATACTGCCATTTTTTTACATTTCCATCATCGTTATCGCTAAAAGAATATATCGTTGTCTAAGACCTCAGGAGTCTTTAAACATAATGTTTCAAACAAAGAAATGATTACTTCGAAATTAAACCGCTAAACTGAACAATGCAATTAAGATTTAAACACTGTATAATATTTAATTAATTACCTTAGTGAACATGTTGCTGGTATCTTCAACGGTGATGAGTTGAATGTGTTAGAAGCTATTGTTTCACTCTTTTATATAAAAAATGTAGGAAATACCTAAGTATTGTTTTTCAAGGTCCCAGTAGATTTTGAGAAAACCGGAGCGTAACGAAATTAATTAGGCTTACGTTTAAATGCAATATTAACTAATGTATCCACCGAAATAAAACAGGCAATTGCGAATCTTATTATCTTGACTATAAGAAGGTTTTTCAATGAATGGTTGCGAGATATAATCTTTAATTTATGGTGTTATCTTGAGAATTGTTGTACAAGGGTTGGCATTAGAGTAAACTACAAAACGCGTAGTAATTGATTAATTAATCATTCATTATGTTTTGGCTTTTTGATTGGTGATAATTGTTTTGTTATTATACTTACGATCTTCATGATTCGGAAGTAATTTTACGTATTTTGAGAATTGGGTCACTTGTTCATAGTATTAAGCTTTAATCAATTAATTATTATCAAGCCAATCCCATTCTACAGCTGGACATAGGCCTCTCCCAATTAGCGTCATATTAAGGCTTCGGTACAACGACTTACTAAACTCTCCATTGTATGGAGATGGCGGTTGCGCTGGTTTCGCCCTTGACACAACAAAGATTGTCGATCGACTGTGAGCGCGGTTGCTCATAAGTTTAATTGTAATAAGATCATGTACGTAACTTCTTTTGTAAATGCAACTAACACCTCTTCGTGTGGTCCTCAACTGACAATTTAAGTCATCATAGTTTTTTAGTTTTCAAGCCTCGCATTCGTCTTCTTCTACCGTGTAATGATGCTGGGCCAACGAAATTACCAAATAGACTGGTTTATTTGCGAGTGTCAAAATATGCGGCATAAATGGCCGTATTTTTTTATTGCTTTGTCTTGGAAGTTTGCTTTTCGTTACAGATCCGAGAGACCGTAGATCTAAGTTTTTAATATCTATTTCAACTTGATGCCGCCACGCGTTCCTGAGAAAAGGGGTCTTGACAGACAACGAAGTCATCTTTTAAGGGTTTAAATTTTTAATTTTGAGGTACGGAACCCTAAAATAGATTTATTATCTGCCTGTTACCTTTTCATGCCGTAACGGCTGAACGGATTTCTAGATGAAAGGCATAGGATAGGGCATGACCTGCTGTTAGGACATAGGATACCTACTCTAAATCTCGGTAGCACGTTCCTGTGGTATATTTTCTGATATCCACGCGGGCGAAGCCGCGGGCAAAAGCTAGTCGTGTATAATCTACTCACTAGTAGTTCCAGTCAAAAAACTGGAAATTGGGCTGATAGCCGAGGGTGCTCCGGATACTTTCTTATAACGACTCGCGAAGGTTCTTTTTTATTAGACTCTTTTATCTGCCACGAATGGTTGGCATAATTTCTGTCAGAATTGTTTGTTGTTCCAGAAGGGAGTTGATTTTTTCAAAATAGTCTATAGGAATTTCAACGTCAGAATTAAAAACACTTAAGAATCAGTGTTAGTCTAGGTAATCTGAGGAGTTCTTTCAGGTTAAACCTATATACTAATGTCCTTCTGCAAATTAAACGGTAATAATTATGGACGTACTAAATTTAAAATTGGTCATAATTAATTGAGTTGTTAATATAACCAAGATTTCAAAACAAGTAAATCCTGTTTATATGGCATTTTATGCCTAGTATTTATACCTATCAAGATATTAATAGTATTTGATACCTAGAGGAAGGATGTACTGATGACACGTTATAGCGATTTGACCGAAAGATTACGTGCATGGATGCAGTAAAAGGTAGTGCAGCAATTTTATTTTACTCAGCAGTGCAATAAGTTTGTTATTACTTATTAGTGCGAGTCGTAATGGATCGTTTAAAAGAGATTGATACAATTTTAAAGTGTTACTTTAAAATGTTCAATGTCTTTTTAATTGCACAAGAACTTGTATTCAAAACAGAATTGCAGTTTAAAATTAAACAATTTCTTACTTAGACAGGTACAAGTTTATTAAATACATAGAACAGCAACATAAACTCTGCTATAAATTAAAACAGGCATACAGAGAGAAATACAATATTTACAATCTCATTCAGAGTAAAATATTTTTGATATATACAGTTTTCTTGCCGCTTACCAGACGTATTTGGAACCATAGCCGTGGTCGTTAGAACCGTAGATGTAGCCAGAGCCGTAGCCAGAGCCGTAGCCAGAGCCATAGCCAGAGCCGTAGCCAGAGCCGTAGCCGGTGCTATAGCCACCATGGCCGGCGTAACCAATGCCGCTGTAGACGTGGCTGCCATACCCGTGGCCGTAAGACACGGATAAAGGAGCAACGTAAGACGCAACTGGAGCGTATGATACAGCTGGTGTGACATAAGACTTCACGATAGGCGAAGAATGGACTTGGTAACGAGAGACAGTAGATATCGCAGGCGCATATGAGATAGCAGGAACAACAGCTTTAGTCACAATGGGCGCTGTGACTACTGTTTTGACGATGGGTGCGGTATACGCAGGGGCTACGTAGCCGGAGTATCCGTGGCCATAGCCGATGCCTGATGCGTAGCCAAGGCCGGCTCCGTAGCCCGAGGAGTAGCCAAGACCACTGCCGATCCAGCCGCTGGCGCGAGCCAAGCCGATGAAGCAGAGAACAGTGGCGAACTGAAACAATAATATTATATAGATTAAGATAAAGATAAAGGAGAGAGTGTTGGCATAAAATATCACTGTAAAAACGGAAGAAACGTAAGACAAAATAAATGATTGTTAAAAGATTTCTACGGCGCGATCGATATCAAAAATGAAGGAAATCAATGCCACTTTGTATTGAAAGATATTGTATGTCTATTCATCGTCGAGTAGAGATTGAAGTGGTCATGGTACGTGTGCTGTAAATTAATATTTTCATCCTTTTGGAGTTGTCACTGTCTACATTCTTCCTTATTATTATTAAATGGGTAACAGCGATCAAAACTTGTGCATGTGCATCCTCCTAGAAGTTGTAGTATATTTCAAAGGAGCATCAAGCATCAAAGTCAAAGTCAAATAATTTATTTCAATTAGGCACAAAAAGGCACTTTGAACGTCAAAAATAAAAAATAGAATTGATTCTAGTCGCCCCTTCCAAAAGGTAGTTTTCGTATGGAGAAGAATGGGCAAGAAACTCCACCGTTACTCTTTTAAAATGTTTTACAATATTTTGTATGCATTAATTATATAATTATATGTGAAGACGATGCACCTGGAATAAGATTACTATACCACAATAGGTAAAAATAATTAAAAATGAAGCAATGACAGAAAAAATAATTAAGTATTGGATACATGGTGTTTACATATTTACAAGCATTGTAATAGTAGGTACCTATACGACATTCCTTAAAAAATTACAAGTGGTACAAATTAGGCAGTGTGTGAGTTCAACTAATCACAGAATGTAAAAAAAAAAAATGTTATAATATTTAATTACACAATTAAATTAGCAACCAGTTTGATTTTGTCTAGACTCTAAATTGTCCTATGGAGCTAGACCAGCATGCTTCCAAGCATTCTTACCTAGGATATAATCCTCTAATTAAATCCTCTAATCATCAAGAGTGACACCGTATTCAATTACCCAACTATTTTCTCACGTCTATGACCTTGCATCTTTATTAACCCTTTAACTGACATAGCGTGCTGACACGTAATTTTGGCTACTTAAAAAGTAGGCCCAATCTCGGCCCGTCTGCCGTCACTGGTCGTTAGGGTACTCTCGAGGCCGATACCTTGACAGTTGCGAAACGAGATGTAAGCAGGTAACTGTCACAAGACAATCCACATTACTCTTCCACCTACGTACATTTATAACAGTTTTTATCACTTAAGCAATTAATATTTTTAATGTTATCGTATTTTTTCCCTTATAGGGATCACGGAACTCTGTATTCAAGACTGTTATATTTAATCGATAAATGTAAGGTTCTAAATGACCGTTTGAATAGTCTAACGGGTAAGTATACTGACTATAATCGCCTTCCGGCAAGTAAATTAGTTATTACTTGTAAATAGAAAGACGTTGCCCACATACTGATTATAAAATTCGTTCTATAAGAAGGACTCAATGCTTAATATTAATAAGCTTGAAATTTAGATGAAGCAATAACAAGATGGATTTAAATAACAAACAGCAGTGACGGATTGATTAGCTTCGCAAGGACTCAGGTCACTCTTGTGTATTGCGAAAGATGTCTAGAATTTGACACTTGTGAGTTTAGATCTAGATAAATATAGCAAATTGACTCGTGTAAGACATAGTCTATTTAATTCCTATTAAAACTTACTGAAACATTACTTATTATGGAATTGTAGGAAGTAAAGCTAATAAACCCAAGAATATTATGTCCAAAAATTAAGAACGACACTCGGCAGCGTTTTTATTGATACGGCAATTGCCGTTTTAATACGGCAATTTACGATATATTTTCGGAAAATACGGCATACGGCAGGCCTCTCATTGCCGTAGTATCACAAAATACGGCAATTGACTAGAGGTTATATGAAACGTTTTTTGACTAGCTCAATGAATTAAACGAAAATTAAACTCAAATATCTGTCACCTGAAGAGGCTGTGCGCCACAATAATAGAGATAAAAAATCGTCAATGTTGCCACTCAAAGTCAAAGTCAAAGTCAAATAATTTATTTCAATTAGGCACAAAAAGGCACTTTTGAACGTCAAAAACAAAAAATAGAATTGATTCTAGTCGCCCCTTCCAAAGGGTAGTTTTCGTATGGAGAAGAATGGGCAAGAAACTCCACCGTTACTCTTTTAAAATGTTTTACAATATTTTGTATACATTAATTATATAATTATATGTGAAAACGATACACCTGGAACAAGCCACTAACCCTGAAACTACCACGAATTGTCAAAACTGAAAATTACCTTAACAAAGTCGATGACAGCTGATTCAAAATCAAGGATACTGTACCAAGTGCGCGACATGTGCGAGAAGCAAGGAGAAGTACACTCTAGATAAACATGAATCTAAGGTAATAGAAACGATAAGAAACCTTTATGGAGAAGAAACAAATGAGGAGTAGATTTTTTTTTAATAAATACGGCAATTTAGTATTTTTTCCCTTAAAATACGGCAATCCAGACTGTGACATACGGCAGCTCAGATTTTTACGATAACAACACTGACACTCGGTGTGAATGCCACGAGTTGTAAACAGTTGTGAGCGGCCTAAGCCTAGGCCGTTGTGGAAATCAATAGGGATGGCCTTTGTTCAGCAGTGAACGTCTTTAGGCTGAGAAAATAATGATGACCAGTTGGCAGTTGCACTTACAATTCCAAGACCGATAAGACAGTTTACATGTAATTACGTTCAACGGTTCATATGGAACTAATTGACTCCCGGTAATTTTGAAACGCAGTGCTTAAACTTCAATAAAAGGTCAGGTCGGTAACATCAAGTAATTGCAGGACATCCATATTGCAGGACATATTAAGGGGAATATCTCACTTATTAATTCGCGTTAGACATTATGATTAATGATCGAGTTGATTGCTTGTGTGACAGACATTATGAAAGCTGTCTCCTCTAAAACCAGTACTGATTGATTCGCTTAAAGGCCAGAGTTACTTAATAAGAACTGGGTTTGGCAAGCCTTTGAGCAGATTTAGAATAATGGCAAAGGCAGATCTGGTTGAGCTTTGAAAACCAGTGAAGTGTGACTTGCGAATGTATTGACAGTTAGTGCGTGTAAACAGATTGGCTCATGTGTAAATACTAGTTAATAGGAATACTACTTTGTACGAGATCAAAATGTAATAGGTAACACTATTTCTCGAAATGTGTTGAAAGCTAGTGAAATGCGAATTTATTGACTGTTTGGGCGTGTAAACAGACAGAGATAGATGTGTAAATACGGCCGCTTTGGCAGAATCATAATATATTATGATAATATTATGAATCACACAAACTGACAATTCATAATAATATCTGCGTTCAATTCATATTACGCAATTCATCTGTTTGACAGTTTTGTATTTTAATGAAATAACAATTAAACTGTAGAAATAAAAAATAAAAATCATTTTTGATTAATAAAAACTGTAAAGAAACAATATCCTGTAAAATTACGGTCTTAATTTTTTTCATGCGGCAATATTTACACCAAATATGATTCTAATATGAATTTAATTGGATATGATTCAGCTAAAATATGTGTCACCATAGAGGAATTGCTGGGAATTTAGAAAATGAATTGCTTTTAGAGGAATTGGTCAATATGGCCGTTTTAGGTCCCCTGGTTAATAGAAATACTATTTTGTATGAGTATATTAAGAGTATTTCTGGAATTAGGTTCTGAAATAAATTACAGTTGCAAAAAAGAAAAAACAGAAAGGCTAGGTTCAGCCGACTTAATGGTCTCAACTTAACATTTTCAACTTAGCCCAAAATACTAAAAGTGGCAATAGTTATAAGCAATTAGTGCGACTATTAAGGCACTAATTATGTAAAAGCGAAGAGCCTAAACAGTTAAAACAGTACTTACAAAACAAATAGCAAACATTGAAAGTAATATTAGTAAACAAAATAAATGAGATTCGGTTTTGTTTACTTTCAGCTCGCGAAAAACTCATAAATACTTTTCAAATGACAGAAGATGGGTCTCGAAAATATTTAGTATATCATCGAGTAGACACTCTCAATGAATACTTTTGTCTTTCGACCCGCTAAAAGTGGTCTTCCATATATATTTTTTTAGGGATTATGATATAATGCTTGACAAGGACGGAGTTCGGTATGTATAAGTTTTGAAGATGTAGGTAATTATTATATTGAAAAAAAAGTAGGATTTAGCAGCTGATCAGAAAGTTGTTCTGGAAAGACTACCGAGGGTATTTTCACTATTTACGTTAGTAGAAGAGAACACAGTACTTAATGGATATAGTAAAAATTCCTTCTTTAGTTTTGTTTGAGAATGCTCTACCATTTTTGTGTACCACCACTTGTGGAAAGAATCGACAAGACATTTTTGAAATATTATTTGACTTTTCGAAAAAGAGAAGTACCAAAAAAAAGGGGAAAAAAGAAAGGGTAGAAAAGGGAAGCAAGGGTAAAGGGAAGAGAAGTAGTGGCTTCTTAAGAATATGGCCATAGTCTACCATAAGAAAACCATAAAAGTCAGTTCACGCTCTAAATTATTTCCATATGCCTGTGAGAAAAATTAAATTCTGGCACGCGCCCAAAACTATGCTAACGTCACCGTTTTGCTAATCTAGATGTCCGTAACTGGGACGGTTAAAATATTATATCTTAGCACGTAGTATGGTGAAACTATTAAAGCTATTTGATTGGCTTTTCCAATAGAATTTCTCAGAAGCAGCCCGGAGTCTGAATTTTCGACCGGTAACTAACGATGCTCACCCTCAATTACATAGGACTTAGACGTGGGTGAACTGTGGGTGTACTAGTTATTCACCTCGGCCTACATGATCAGCTTATAATGTTCCCACTGCTGGGACATAGGCCTCCTCTCTATGCTAGAGAGTGGGCCATAATCCACCGGGCCCTCTACCTCCACCTTCGTGGAATATGGACGGGGAGTGTGCCGAAGTTTTCATGGAATACAAAAAAAAATGTAATAAAAAGGTGTATCTTTTAAATTAAATAATCTATCGCGATGAAACAAACTCCATAATGAATGGAAGTAATTAGGCGTCTTCATAAAATTAAAATTGTGAAAAAAACTACCCTCAATTGAAAATAAACATGTTTTTTATCAAAAATCTGTTACAATTTCTCAATAAGACGCCAAACAAAACAAAACAAACAATAAAAGATTTTTTAAAATATTTTTTCTGTCGACAAATTAAGCATAGATTTCTTAATTTCGATATGTGCACATAAAAAAGACTCACACTATAGGTACAATACACCTTTGCCAAACCCTTTGCGGAATACAAGCGTGATGTTATTAACGTTTTTGGATGAGAGAATAATAATTATCCTTGTTCAGCCTTTACTGTTTATTTCAAAGCGTCAGTTCGCCAATTTCGGCTGTAAGGATTGAAAGTATCCGCTTTCCGATATGTGCCACTTTTGAAAGCATGAAAGCTGGTGACTGACGGGAAATATATTGGGCGCCATTGTTTTTTTCGAAGCACTTTCTGGCATTGTAACTGGACTTTCACAGCATTCCCCAAAGGATGATAATGTTCTGCCCCATACAGCTTAAGCCGCAAATGAAAATTTGTTACTATTTGATGATATAAGGAGATATTGCGACTGGAATTAAGCTCAATTGTCATCAACATGGCAAGATTGTCATCACAGGGAGTAATCAATTAACCAGGGTTGTCGATCAAGGATAAAAATCAAGAAATCCTCAGAGGCTTATAAGAATACAAAGTCACCATTGACACCATTAGAACTATTCACTTCACTTTTGACGCAACCATGCAACACTTTTCTAATATACTCCTAATACATCTTTGAGTTGATGCATTTTAAATGACGAATATCACTATTCTTACCTTAGCGATCATTTTGATGTAGGTTGTTGGATTATGATGTGTTGAATGTTAGCCAAACGAAAAATGTCAGCTTATATAGTTAACGAAATCTCAGGAAACAAAGCGGCCTCGCTATTGTCAAGTTTCTAGGTAATTTTAGTAAAAATGGCGCATAATCGTACAAGAAATGTTGTGTTTAAGGTCTCTTTTAAAATTAAAATATTTTTTTTATATTATAATAATAATAAAAGAATTGAAGGTGAACTAATTTGCTGTGTGTTTAATAATACAGGAAGTGGAATTATGGATGCGTTTTTTTTTTGTGCGTTGCAACATCAGACCAAATAAAAATATCGCGCTATCAACAGTAACGTGAAGCCGGTTTCGTAAATATGTGTTCACTTAGTGAGGTGTAGTTTGATTGTAGTTTGTAAATGTGTGCGTGTGAGCGTGTATGCACAGAGCGGAGGTGTAGTTTTGGCATGCTTCACTGTATTGTTCGTAGCGCTATGTCTTGGTTTTTTATTTAGTCTGAGGTTGCAACAGCTTCGACAGTTTTTATGAAATTCATTAAACGCTTTGCTTGCGTTGACTTAACACGGGTCGGGAAATATTTTATTGAATACAGAAAACCTACATCGAAAACTACGAGTATGTAACGTACCATACGCACGCTGTACAGTGCGAAACACTTCCGAAACGATATTTTTCGAAAATAGAGATTGTATATTTTGTGTACTTACAATTTTCATTATCACACTTCGTATAAAATAAATTCTCATGTGCCGTATCTTGGAGGAGTGCCCAGAATTAGGCTGATTTAGAAGGTGTCATATTAAAAGTAAAAGATGGAGGTACTAAGGCTTTGGCTTTCTTAAAAGTAAGCAGGGCTCTTTTTAACCGACTTCCAAAAAGGAGGAGGTTATATTTTCATAGCGTATTTTTTTCTCTTTTTTTTCATGTATGTCCACCGATTTCTCCGTCAATAATGGACCGATTTTGAAAATTAATCCTTAATGATGAGTAGAGGGTATAGAAAATGTTCAATCAATATGTATAATAAAAAAACCGGGCAAGTGCATGTCGGACCACGCACAATGAAGGGTTCCGTAAGTTGGCATGAATTTATCCCAAGAACAAACTGAACATTATAGTTGAAAACTGTAAATGTAAGTTGGTCGATTATTACTCGTTAACTTGTAGAGCCTACTTAGGTGTGATAGTTTTCCTTTTAATTTCGTTATATATACTACTACTGTGAATTTTTTCATATATCCAATACCAACCATTTACTTGGCAAGGAGGGCGGGCACTTGACTCAAAAAAAATTGCACTTTAAAGCTTAATATTTTGCAAACGGATCCCTGAAACCTGAAAAAATGGTTTTCTCACACTCACAATATTTTTGAACGACCTTTATAAGACACCACGTACCATGGTGTAGACAAGAAAAAAAAAAGCATCGCCACTTTATGTGTAGTGTGCAGTGTGTACCCAAAAAAATAATTGTTTTCATGATTTTATTTTGTTTATTTATTTATTAAAACTTTATGCACAAATAAAAATACCGAACAAAGGCGGACTTAATGCCTGAGGCATTTTCTACCAGTCAACCTGGTGATGCAGAGACAAAACATGGCAGGTACAACATAAGGGATTGATAACTCGAAAATAACTATAAAATAATTTTAGCACTTTGTCGGTTTGTGATTAATATGTATACCCATGCCAAATTACAGCTTTCTAGTACCAAGAGTCTGAGCTGAGCCGCGGACAGACAGACAGACGGACATAACGAAACTATAAGGGTTCCTTGTTGATAACGGAACCTTAAAAATTAAATGCTGTTCATTGGTATGCGCATTACTTCAGAACGGCTGGACCGAATTGGCAAATTTTTGTTTTAAAATGTTCGTAATAGTCCGAATCAGGTTTGGAAAATTGGGAAATTCGGGAAAACTGAAAGTGCATTTCCTTTGGGAATTTTGTATGAATTATCCAGGACTGGACAAAGTCTGTCGGGTCAGCTAGTAATATATTATATCTAGGTCTAGCTTACACGTTCCAGCCTATGTCAACAGTTAAATAACATAATAATATCTACTTATTTAAATACCGAGGCTGGTCGGAGACATATCCGATGACACCAACAAACTGCAACCTCTTTGATGTCAACACATTATACAAAAAACAACAAATACACACAAAAAAAGACACACACCAGACAACACAACACAACAAAACCCACGCACACACAACACAGAACACAAAAAACAAAACACGGAACACAACACATTCAAAATATTTTTATTATTTCCAAGTAGGTAAGTCACATCTAGAACTATAGAATAGCTTGAATTTCCTTGATAGGTCCTGCTGCTGATAAAACCTCGGTTCTGCCGCGCATTTGTTTCGGCGTTTCGTTTTAGTGGTTAGGTTATTGTGGACAGGTGTCAAAATAACAAATCAGTCATAATAAAGCGGTAACCATGGCAACGAACCTAATGACACAACATTGTTACATAGTTTGATAGAAAAATGTTGATGCAAAATTATTAGTGTTTTAATGTGTATTTATCTTCAAAATATAGTGAAATCTGGTGATAATGAATGCAACTCATTGTTCTAGTTTGTGGACATGTAAAGGCTTGTGCAAACCAGCGCGACATGCGACGCGACACAAAAGCACCGCTCGTCGCGCGACGAGCGGTGTCTTTGTATCGCGTCGCGTGTCGCGCTGGTCTGCACAAGCCTTAAAACTTATTTGGCATTTCATTTGGTTTACTGTTTGATTTCGTGTATTGACGTTTAAACAAAGTTATCGCGTCTTGCCATTGTCATGTAATCGTCATGAAAATCAGAAACGTCAAGAATTACTTATTCAATCATTTGGAGAATGGGTGGAGGTAACTACAAGCCTATAACAGTAATTTTACATCGCTAGCAGCAACGTGTAGGTACCCAAATTGTACTGACAAAACAAGATGGCAGCGTTAGTTCAGATTTTGGCTACGCGCCCAAGGAACCTTGTAGCGTTGTATACCTATCGTAATGAAAATAGAGATCACTGTGATTGTGAGAGTGATGTGAAATCAGAGGTAGGTACTGTGAAAGGACTACCTATTAGTAAAAAAAAATAATTGGCAGTTAAACGTCTGTTTTACACCTTTTTATAATACAATGTCGCCCATCGGCAAGTGTCTGCCCGTATTTTTCTGAATATTCATAAAAAAATATCGAAATATAACTTTTAAAGGGCGGTCTATCTTTTTATTAAATTTTTTTATGTTTTGAGTAGCGTTTGTCATATCTCCGATGTTATTGACTCGATTTGGATTCTGTTTATTATTTCTAAAACCTTATGAGTTATTTTATCGGATTAAATAACATTTTTTTAAAAATTGTCAACTTTGCGAAAAAAAACGGAGGGGAAAACATTAAAAAAAAAAAAAAGTGTTTTTTAAAAAAAAACAAGTTATAGTAGTAGTAGTAGTAGTAGTTATAGTTATTTGTGTATGAGTCATTGTAACTCGATGAAATAAAATAAATAAATATATAGGCGGATTTTGAAAAAAAAAGTCAAGATATTCTCCCCCTTTTAAAATTATTTTTCGATTAGTTTTCATGAATATTTAGAAAAATGCGGCGGGCACATGCCTATGGGCGACATTGTATATTTTGTAATCTAGCTAGTTCACAATAATCTATACTAATATTATAAAGAGGTAACATTTGTTCGTTTGTATGTTTGTTTGTTTGTAAGTTTGTATGTAGGGGGTAATCTCTGGAACTACCAGTCGGATTAAAAAAGGGATTAATTCGGGATTAACAGTCGGATTAATTCTTGAGGATGGTTATAGGCTCGCGGACGAAGTCGCGGGCAGAAGCTACTGTGTTATAAAAAGACCGACTTGTAATCAAAATAATTGACAGGCAGAATTAATAATAGGTATGCAGATGACACTAAAGATGATGCCCTCAATGTTACGGAATACTTCCTGTTTAGATAATATAGTCGGATCTAGATTTACTATTATGCTTATGATAAGTTCCGGGCTAAGAACTGGTTGATTTACTATTAATTTAATATTTGAAGCACACAATACATAGTGCACAGAGGCGGATTACGGTGGTGGTTACTTCAAATTGGGATGAATAAAAAACGTAAAAAGAGAAAGTTATCGAATAAGATGGATGGCATACTGCAGTACCTAGGTGAAATTCCACTATTTACGAGAAAACCTTAGGGTATTGCCTGATGAATCAATTCTTTAGGTACCTACCGGTAAACTGCTAGCCTCCTCGCCTGGCGTCCTATGTTTACCTATAATGAAAAACCTGTAATTTATTTTAATTTTTCTTATATGTCAATCGAAACTTTGAGTTTTCATAGAGAGATTTAAAGTTTCGATTGCCATACAAGTACAATAAAAAAGATATTACTTACCTCTTTTTCATTATAGGCAAACAGTTGACGGTATTACAATAAATGTTATTTTATTTTTGTTTTCTACTATCATTACATATTTTAATTCATTAGTTATCGAGACATAAGAATAGGTGAATTGGAACGCCTTTTTTTCCTCACAGCCTTAAAATAACAACATTTATTTGTTATCAAACTAATGTGCAAATAAGTTGTAGTGGGTCACACGGTTGTAGGATTAAAGGTGTTAAGTAAATGGGCAGCTAAATGGACAGATTAATCTGCCTTATCACTATTTGTTATCTGTAGACAGACACTGACGAATCTGGTTTTCATGAAGGAAGTGGAAGCACTCGGGAAAATCACAGATTGGATTTTATGTAGCGCGGACCCTAGCAATTACTCGATTCATTGCTTAGGTAAGCTCTGATTAAAAATAGTTTAGCATTATCATAATCTGCCTGTAACGTTCCCACTGCTCTCACGAGGAGCTCCTCGTGAGAGGCCACCCAGCAGGCGGGCCCAGTTTGAGTTGCTGGATATCTTCGAATTTTTGATTCCTAAGACACGCCCTTTTCCTCAAGATAAAAAATTGTTTAATGAGAATGAAGGTATGATTCCGAACACTGTTGCACGCAGCAGTGCTGCCGCAGCAGTTCTACCGTGTCAGTACTGGCAGCAGTGCTTCGACAGCAATGCTGTGCGGCAGTGTCGCCCTGTCGCCGCGTCGAACCAGTAGTGCGGCGTTCATCACAGCGATAGCACGTGAACGTTGTCAAGTAAATTGGCAACAAAACAGTGAGACATCACGAACAGCAGGTGCTCGTAACCAGCGGCAGCGGCAGGCAGCACTGCTGCGTGCAGCGGGGTTTAGAATCATACCTTGAATATAAAAATTTTACTTTTTATTTATAATTTTTATTTTTTATATTAATTCATTCAGAAATAACATTGATAATCAAGTTAATGCTTGGTTTTACTGTATTATATTCGTGTAAGTTTAAACTTTTATAATAGCATGTGTATTCTTTATTTTTAATTTTGTATTCTTAATTTAATTTAAATTATGTATTCAGACCATTATGTACTCGATAATGTGTAAGCTGTGGTTACCTGTAATTGAGTGTGCATTACAGGATATTTATTTATTATTTATTTAATACTTTAAGCACATACATGTACAGAGGCGGACTTAATGCCATAGGCATTTTCTACTAGTCAACCTTTGGGTGATGCAGAGATAACAGTGGTAGGTGCAATGTCTAATAATTAAGTTTTTATTATTGTAAAAGATAATAATTGTAATGTTGGTATCATTGGTAATCATTAAATAAATATAAAGTTTGTATTCTGAATTGATACATAATCTAATTATATCACTGTAATATTAATATTCTGGGGTCAACGGTTGCAAAAAGGTCGCTGACCCAATGTAGGCCTGTTAGTAGCTCGATATCAAGTCACGACAAAAACTAGGTACCACTATACGTCAATGTGTACATGTATTTTGTAATAAGTTTAGCGAGCTATACTGTGTTGCCCTGCGGCGACGTCTGTTTATAAATTAATATTTTTTTGCAATATGACTAATGGTCTTAAGCGGTACCTAATTAGACAGATCTGTTTTATATTAATTATTAATAGTAGCAGCTTGAGTGCGTTTATTAGATTGGTGATTGGTACCTTTTATCTGAAGTTTTAATAGACTGCATTTATTTGACTCTGACTGGCAAAGTTGATTACAGTAATCAAGTAAGTGCTATTTGATATTGCGCAGTGCTAAAGCACTTAATATCCGCGTGATACATCTGGAAGAAGCAGTAACTTTTATCTATTGCTAATTAACATAATCACGAAAACATTATTCCTTTTTTCTTTTCTTTAGAAACCTAACAGTCTAATTTCTACAAAGGTACGTAAAAATATCGCATACAATTGCAATTTACAAGCTTCCACAAATTTAAACATAACTGGCGAAATGTGGGTGTACCTGCTACAGGGACACCTCTGCCCAACCCTTCGGGGAAACAAGGCGTGATGTTATGTTATGTTAAATTTATCAGCTACGCAATATCTTTTCGTCCCACATACCACAGCGTCTCAAGACGAAAGTCTTTGACCAGTGCGTGTTGCCAGTGATGACCTATGGTACTGAAACGTGGTCGCTCACAATGGGCCTTATCAGAAGGCTAAAAGTCACCCAAAGGGCAATGGAGAGAGCTATGCTTGGAATCAGAAATGAGGAGATCCGCAGGAGAACCGACATAGCCCGAAGAATTGCGAAACTTAAGTGGCAATGGGCAGGGCACATTGCTCGTAGAACGGATGGCCGATGGGGCCGAAAGGTTCTGGAGTGGCGACCGCGTACCGGAAGACGTAGCGTTGGAAGGCCTCCCACAAGATGGACCGATGACTTTGTGAAGGCCGCAGGAATCCGCTGGATGCGAAAAGCACAGAATCGGTCGAAGTGGAGGTGCTTGGGGGAGGCCTATGTTCAGCAGTGGACGTCTTTCGGCTGAAATGATGATGATGATGATGAAATTTATCAGTACCTATCGGTTTTCATTGTACAAGTACAGGGTTTTTTTCCCCTCTGAACCTTTATTAAGTTTATTAAAAATTAAATTCCAAATAAATAGTCTTTCAATACCAAATTGCCATTGTGTGTAACAATAATAACCTGTCTGTGATTTTCCTCATATTTTTGAAGTGAAAACTTCTTTAGGCGCGTTGGGTATTTTTGAGATGGGACTAAACCATTGATTTCGCGACACTGTGACGACACCAGCTTTTGAACATTAAAAAGACATCAACGCGTTGATTACTGCGGTGTGTGGAGTAAAAGACATAAACGCGTTGATTACCGCGGTGCCAATTTTTTTTCAAGTTTTCACTTCTGTCGGAACTCCCGGAGTGCCACTATCTTTTTTAGTCTATCTTGTCCCACTGCTGGGCAAATATCTCCATATTTTTCCAGTTCTCTTTATGTTTTGCCTTCTAATTATTTCCACATAACACAAAATAAATAACAATCCCATGAAAGAAAGACACATCAAATTAGCGCATTGCAATTGACAGTCCGGACAGAAGGACCAGATTTCATTATAAGCCAATAAGGATAACAAGTTTGTGCGCTGACGAAACATGTGTTGTCACAATAAAAGATAGGCCTTTATGTGTCACAGCACTTCCATCTCGTTACTTCTTCATATCTAAATTATTACTCAACATTTCTTGTTTCGGCCTAAGTAATTTGTAGTTGTGCAAGTACAGTATTTCTATTTTCTTAATGTCCCTCGGAAAACTTCGTGTTTCGTCAGTCGTCAGATTTCCATCAGTTGCCCTTTGCACTTGGTGCAGACCGGATGCTCTCTATCGAAACAACGTTTATGAATAAACCCCTCAATAAGTGCTTTCATATTTTTATGATACACTTTTTGTTCACCAGTAAGTTTAATTGTTCAAGTTTTGTTGAACTTCCGTATGTATCATACGGAAGTTCAACAAAACTTTTATAAAGTTTCAGTTGATGTAACTCAGAAAGTGCATTTGTAAGTGTGTGCATTTGTAAATGTGCTGTCTTTCTGGCCATATTTAACCAATTTAAATAGTCAGTTAAGTTAGTGAATATTGCGGTTTCATGTGATGGAGCTGGAACAGGTAAATCGAAAAAAAATAAAAAAAATTGCAACCTCAAAAAAATATCGAATACGTTATTAAAAAATAAAGCCTAGTGTAGCAAACATTGAATCCATCAGCACATTAAACAAACCAGCCAATAGAAAATATGGACAGACAAACCAAAGCATTTAACGTTATGGAAAAAGTAAGTAACACAGAACTTTATACACTAATCATAATGATGAATCACGGTAATATCTAGGCTGAACAACTTCCCCACCGTTTACTTACTATGAAAATAAATAAATAATCCCCTCGTATTTATTATACACAGAGTTACGTAATAAACCGAAAAAATACTCATATGTGTTGGCAATCTCCCAAATATGTTTTTTCTAGATGAATTGTATCACCATTAAATAACTGTGTATTCATTGCGGATGTGCCGCGTTTGTGTTGAATAAATCTGAATATTCTATCCTACTAATCCTGTTTCCTACTAAAATTATGAACGCGAAAGTTTGTGAGGATGGATAGATGTTTGTTACTCTTTCACGTAAAAACTACTGAACGGATTTGGATGAAATTTGGCACACAGATAGTTTAAAATCTGGATTAACACATAAAATACTTTTTATCCCAATATTCCCACGGAATCGAGACTTATGCGGTGAAACCGCGGGGCTGAGCTAGTCATGTATAAAGCTAAATCCTGATCAAAGGTACTAAGGAATTCAGCTTGTAAAACTTAACAGAGACTTATCTTGCGGGGAACTACACCTTAATTGCGTAACACACGATTAATCATAATCTGAATCATTTTGAAGGATATTGCCAATCCATTGCTTCATATGTTCGAAAAATTTGTCTGAACAACAACGTAAATAACGCAATGAATGTTGTTGAACTGTCAAAATGAAACAGATTGTGATTGATCGTGTGTTACGCAATTAGAGTGCTGCTAAGCTTTGTAGGCAGAAGGTGTAATCAAATTGATAATTTTACATACTTTGGTGATAATTTGCTGCCACGTACAGAATGACTTAGTTTTCCTCGAGGCAACTCCCAAGACATAGCACAGGATGCGAACCATCTCGGAGAGTTTCGGAATATTTAGCAGATTGTTATACAAGGATCGAAAGGAATTGATAACTTTCGACCGTATTAAACACTATACTTTTCATTTCGAATTTAAGGAAAGATAAAAATTGTAGTTTTTCTTAAATATTTATTGATGATGTAGAAATAACATGAGTATTCTAGTACCTATTAGTCTTTTTAAATTTTTTAATATGGAACACACCGCGTCACCGCCACGGTATAGGTATTTTTTCAAATTCACACTGGCTGTTTATACACTGACAAGACTGCAGCATTTTTTTCTGATCTAACCAAATTAGTTCTATTTAAAAAAATTGTTTTATGTGAATGTCGTGTACACCTGTAATTGGTATATATATAAGAGCCCATACCTGTTAACTTTAATATTGAATGTACAATTATATATTGTACATTCAATATTATTGCTGTTGGCGTACCTACAATAAAAAAAAAATAAAAAAAAAATTCATTCCCACCCCTAGAGAGGGAAACAATTACTATGAGTCTTTCCCGCCAAAGTGTCTTCCACCCGCTACTCAGATCAAACAAACACTACTTTCCGAGTATGAGTAATGAAAAAAAATTCCCACTAATTGTGTGTTAAGGTCCATCCCTGATTACTGTAAGTAACCGTTATATCTCTCTGTCTTTACCATACAGATGACATACGATGAGAACAAAAAAAAAATCACTACTAGAGAATACCATTCAAAATATCAAAGTCATTATTTATGCAAAAGAACGATGAACGTTCAAATGTTTCATAAATTACCAACTTGTTAACTACAATGAACCTACTCATCATGATACAAGACATGATAATTATCACTTTATAAACGTGTACAGTTGTTTCATGTATAATAAGCACCCGTGCATCATAAAATTGTAAGCCAATTGGCACAGTATCCAAAAAATGTAACCAGAAGCTTGATATTTCAGAATGAACGTAGCGCGAGCGCAGCTTGCAGGCGAATTATTTGTGCAATAAAACTTATTTATATATGAGAATTGAACAAATAATGAGATTGTTGACCTGTCTTTTTTATTAGTATTTACTTTACTGACCGGTCACTTACTGTCTTCATATTGTTTATTTAATCAACATATTATAAAGCTTTTGTGCCGTGTATTATGTCGAAAGCTCTTTCATCAAGATAGAATGAAATATTTGACCATTTGATTTTCAATCTATTTTCAGTAAAAATAAATGGGTCACTCAATCAGGAGTATCGTAAAGGGTGAAATAAGCATAACGTTAAAAGGCTGGGTAGTACCTACCACCACTTTTACTAAAAACAACGTCAGGCTTACTCCTGTCAAGGTTTCCGAGATCAATTCGTTTTCAAGACCGTATTGGGTGTCTATAAATAGAACTGAGTTTGTGCAGCCCAATGCCATCAAGCCAAATAAAGCGTTTCTTTTACTTCTAGAACTTCTTGCAACTACGCAATCAAACGGCACGGCATTTTTATTTCACTGCCTAGATCAACATGGGAAGTAACCATTTAATATAATCACTTAGTAATGTAAGTCATTGCACCGCTCTAAATACACACAGGTACTATTAAAATCTAATCTGTGTCAAGTGAGAAAAATTTCGTAATGATTCTGCAAAATAACACATTTTTGGTCCTAGTGTCCGCAATTACCTTCTATGAGTTACATGTCACCTTCACGATATCTAGAGACTGTACTATGACACATCACCATGTCATGGACGTTCTGGAATCTTTCTGAAATAACAATCTTGGATTCTGGAGGATTTATATACTCAACCGTATGGTGTAGCATGACAAGGTTAATAAATTTCTAATGTAGTTGGCAATCGATGAGAGATTCAGGTCCTCTGTTTCTACAAAAAGTAACTCATTACTGACAAGACTTGTGACTTTAGTCGAAGCTTCTATATAAAATCACAACAGATTTTGTGACACATTTCTTGTCAAACTAGTGCGTGTTAAGCTTGCAGGTTGCGTGACGTAAGGCAAGGCTAGTTCCCATACTTTCGACATCAATTCACCTTGTTCAAGACAATGACGATGATTACAATGATGCCTATCATGATATTAACACTATAACACTATCGTTATAAATTGTCGGAATTTTGTACGGAATTATAATTATACTCCAATTAGCCCAACGTTTTTTTTAATAATTATAGGCTTTCAGGCTTTATGATGTTAGCAATGTTATCTTTTGTTTTATCCTAAACTGTAGTGATAAGATCATTAGATTAATTAAATATTTAAGCATACTTCCTCTCAGATTGAGTTAGTTGATTATTTTAGTAAAAAATTCGGAGCGGATTTTCCTTTTCCCTTTGGAAATTGGTACACACTGGTAACTTTCGTATTATAGGTATAATAGATAGTTTTGAAATAGGTACGAATTTTAAATTATAAAATGTTACATAACGCGATAATGTGTTCAAATTCTCTTTTAAGTCACAATATTATTGGTCTGGTCTTAGATTTTTTGAAGGGATTCAGTATCATGGATAAAGTACTTTTATATACCTACAATAAATCTCTTTATTTTTAAGGAATAACGATATAAATTGAATGTTCTCAAATAGGAAGGGAGCTCGTGAATCTAACCTTCTGCCTGAGAAACTAAGATACGAATAATCAAAATACTGTCAAATGTTTACCAGATTTTCCTATCATTTGCCGTCTAGTCAGTAGTATCCTAATTTATTATCAGATTTTCCACCTATTTGTGTGAAAAATATAAGCATTTCTTGTTACAATGCATTAAAGAATTAGTTAACACATAAAATAAACACAATGTTTAACATTTTATAAATTTTATTCTCATTGTATAAAAGTATATATACAAACATAAACAACTAATTTGTACAGTCGATAAGGTGATCACCAGCCGTAGTTTGACGAATGGCCGTTGTATGACACATGAGAGACGGCGGGTGCCGCTGAGTAAGACAGGGACTTGTATACTGGGGCAGCGGCGTATGAGGCGTAAGAAGGCGCAGCGTATGACGCGTAAGAAGGCGCAGCGTATGACGCGTAAGAAGGCGCAGCGTAAGCCGCGACGGGAGCGGAGTGGGCGTATGTCACAGCGGGAGCATAAGACTTAGTGTACGTGACGGGAGCAGCGGCGTATGTGGCGACGGGAGCGGCAGCGTAGGTCGCAGGCGCAGCGTAGGCCGCATGCGTAGCGTATGCAGCAGGCGCGGCGTATGAGGCGTAAGAAGGCGCAGCATAGGTCGCTACGGGAGCGGCGTGCGCGGCGTAAGTGGCTACGGGAGCAGCGGCGTATGTGGCGACGGGAGCGTAGGACTTAGCCACCAGAGGTGCCGCATGGGCCGTGTGTGTGGAGTATGATGAGATGGAGGAGACAGCGGGTGCGACCGCCTTCACTACGGGGGCGGAGTATGTGAGGGGTGCGGAGTACGCTACGGCCGGCGCCGCGTAGCTCTTGTAGACAGGAGCTGCAGCGTATGTGGCCACGGGAGCGGCGGCGTATGAGGCCACGGGACCGGCGGCGTATAGCCCTCCAGCACGGGCAGTCGCCACCGCGCACAAAAGGACTAGTAACTGAAAAAACAAAAACGAAATAGAATAAATAACATGAAAAAACTAGATTTCCATAAAAGGGCAGGGTTTATATTATTTCACAATTGAATGTCTTTAAAAGTTTCTAACGACATTTCTTTCGCAAATGTTAATAAGGATTGTTTATACGTTTTTTGATTATATAGATAAAATCCAATATTCGCAAAATTCAAGACAAAATTATTTAAAAACTGCACAGAACACTATAAAACAAAGTACCTTAGCAGCCATTATAATATATAAAATCCACTACGGCAAGTGATACGGTCTGTGTACATACAAGCACTTTTATACTAGACTCGTTACCCCCGCGAGCGCAGGCGCAAGTACCAAATGTGGTCTACTATCGCAAGTTAAACTTAGACTTAGAACCCTGTCACAAACTGACCGCCCAAAATGTATGCCACTTAACCGATATGTAACATAATTATGCAAAAACTTTAGCAAACTATAGGTACTATTAGGAAAATATTGAGATTTTTTTTATTTTTTGGTCGTAAAGGATATATGGAGTAAAAGCATAAGATTCTATTATTAAATGACTCAGAAACCAAATTGTATAAAGCTTTACCTATGATTAAGTTTAGCTCATCATAGCATTTGGCAGCATACTATGGTACGCCAAGATCAGAGCCTAAATTATCGTCATTCAGACTAAATGTTAATTTACAAGTACGTAAATTGGTCCTTTTTTACGAGGGAAATTCTCAAGGACGCTTCGTCATGGGGACGACAGAGGGTAATATCGAACTTGACTACATCTCATACTGCTTTCGGTATCGTTCTTCGGTGTGCTTTTCCACCTAGGAATCTTTTGCACAATCATTCAGTGCCCTAACATTGGTCCTTATGTTACGCATCAGACGTTATAACCGTGGCTTCATTAATGAATCATAGCTCCAACTGATTGCTCAGTTCCTGATCATTAAATAAACAAGTAGTTTCGAAATCACACTTATCAATGAATGAACTCCTCAACTTCTAACTTCCTGCTAAGTCACAGTTTCACTTAGAACAGTAATCTAATCTATCTCACGGCTTATTAATTTGTCTCAATTATAAACTTTGTGATCGAACTGCTACTATTATCCTTATCTTACTGATCAGCTGATACCACTACTTAAGTGGTTACAATACTGCTCATTAGTCTCATGATCGATTTGATGGAGAAATTAATATTGTCATGTTTAATTAGGACCAAGTTATGAGTTGATCAACTGTGATACCTATTTAGATTACGAAACAGATTTGTGGTTGTGGGTACTAGATTTTATAATAGGTCATGTGTTATGTAACGTATCAAGCTTATACAAAATAGTCCATTGGGAAATAAGGTTTTACAGTATGATACCACCGCTCATCAGGGTTAAGTTACATACTTTCTGTTCTTGACGAAGGAGGAAAAGGTTTTCAAGGCCTAGTTTTCGCTGTTGATGTTTCAGTTTTCAATTATACGTACCTAAAATATTAAACGTCCTTTTGACGTGGGCCATTTAGTGATCGCTACAAATAAACTTGCAGGAAAATATTAGTGGCATGCTTGGTTGGCAGAAGGGCTGGTATTAGCAAACAGGAAATTGATGCTGTTGATCTTATTGATTGATCGATTCTCCTTTCCTTTTGAGCCATTGATTTTTTGTGAGTATTGACATTTTTTTTAAATAAATCGTTCTGTATATCTTTTAAATTTTATTTTCTAGTCTAACTTGGAAGTTCCTAAAAACCAACGACCATGAAAAATCCTTATATCTCTTGAATCTAGATTACAAAGTCTTGATTCACGATTCCGATAATATTTTATGACAGCCTAGCTTACTTTGTGGTGTGCATACAGTTTCATATGAAACTTTAGTATCTGGTTATGCAAGCCTGTAAGTGCTTTTGTCTAAGGGTATACTGGTATTTCAAAAGGCTGGCATACATGTATCTAGATCACGTAGGCCTAAACTAAAAATATAATCTTCTATTCATTTCTCAAATAGAAAAAGAATAGAAAATCATATCTATAAATGAGTCATAGAGTCTGGTCACGCTAACTCTGCTTTAAGTATAAAAACGGTGGAATATGAAAATCTTTAGACGGCAACACCGTCTGCACTACGAAAAAAGAATTTAATACTTTGTTATTGAAAGGTTATTTTGTTTATATTCTGATTTATTCCTGGTAAAGAACTTTAGCACGATGCAATGTGGATTTGATACATTTTGTCATCGTATGGAGGTAGAGCATAGGTACGACATAGTCTATTACATAGTCTATACACATAATCTATTATGCAAAAATCAAAAGGCAAAATATCAAAATCAGATCTACTTACACGTCAACTTTTCGAAATCTTGTAAAGGTTGTCGTTTTTGGCTAAGGACGACATCATGCTGTTCCTTCACATCTTGAAATTTACATAATCATAAATTATATAATAACTCCCGCACTCTACTTTTAATAGGTTTAACCAGTTTTCTACTTTATTTTGTGAAAACGACTTACAGCATAAGCAATCTGACAGCTCAAATACCATGAAACTGACTTAACTGACTGATGTAAAAGTACCTATACCATATATTTTTTTTTTGGGGTTGCCCATTTGTTCCATTGCAGAGTTAGCGTGGCCAGACTCTATTTTTTTGACCGGCAAAAAGCTTAGAGAAAATGATGTCGTGATGGTTAAATAATATTGAATTTTTCACACAGCGACGATGTGCTAATTTTCAGGTCTATCGATTTCATTACTGGTTTTTGTTGGTGCTTGTACCTAAGTGTCAACTTTGATTAGGTACTAGATTCTGACGGGCTTCTAACTCGATCATAAATAAAACAGTACATTTATTTAGAAGTTCGTTTAGTTTTGATCATTTTATTTCAAATATCATTCAGCTACCACGATTATCATCTCTGATCTTTAAAACATTGACTTTGGTCAAACATCCGTAAAACTTATTCATGCACGTAATTAATCAAATATTTTGTCGCCATTGATCTTTAAGTTCATTAAAATTCATTTATTCAAATTAATTTGTTCACGTAGTTCCGGTTGACTTGGTTTGGATCTACAACCGTCAAATATTTCTTAATTAACAATTTTTTTTTTTGACATCACACTTAAACATTAACATTGATGTGTTGATGTTTATTATGTCATTTGTAAAAATATCTTACCTACCTATTACATTACGTTTACAGGTATTTTTATAAATGATTTATATCTTTTCAGATCAGATTTAGTCGAACAATCTTGATGGAAAAATAAATTATGTATAAAGTCTAAAGTCAATGTTAAGACTTTTTTTTGTTTGTTTTAAATATAATCCGTTTTCAAGGAATTTAATCAATACGGTCCATCAGCTGGTCTATTTCATTTGAGAATCTGCAATCTCTGAATGCATAAAATGACATGAATAAGTTAACTTAAAATTCTGTAAGAGATTAATTTCTACACATTTTAACAAAAACGTGCTATGACTGATATGAGTTCAAAACCATTGTTAACATAAATGTCAACAAAACCTACATCGTGTTCATTTCACAAGGTCAAGAATCAAGATTCATGACCGAGATAATTTAGTCGTCACATATCATGACAGTCTGTTGCACAGAGAATATCTCTTGCCCACAAATTTACGAAACGTCCAAACTTCAGGTTTTCGGTTTGACAATCTTAGTACCTACTTACTTGTACCTTTGTAGGCTGTTGAAAGCAATGTCTGATATCTGACGTAATTAGATTGTAAAGAGTGAATTGCATGGAACAAAGGACCAAGAGTACAAATTGATCTGTCACTTCCGAAAATACTGTCTTTGTAGTTATTCTTGAGTTTACTAAAAAGGCGTTGAACTGGAAGTAATATTATCAGGTCCTTTAATACATATTGTATTGGATAGGCGTGATTCAATGTTCATACTTACGTAAAATTGTTATATTCTTTTTTTATCACTTTGATTGCCCCGTTTCCCTTTCAGATTAAAGAACACATTGTTGGAAGTGCCTTCCAAGGTTTTGCTTAACCTATACTATACTACATAGGTTTAGGTAGTTAAATAAAGGTAAATCAAAAAAAATACGTGACGAGACAGCTGTCAAGTAACCGACTAAACGTAATACCTGTCACTTCAGTTGTTATGCTACGTCACAGTTGAACTCTTCAATTTAGCAACGTTATACTTCGTTGACGTTTAGAAATTTGGTTCTTTACAATAGACAGATTACAAAATCTTATAAACCAGATAAAAAAAAATGTGCTGAAGCAGTTACATCTACGAAAAGTAGTTGAAGAATAAACGATAAAGTTTAACATACATTAATAAAAGAGGAAACTATGGTGAAACACTAAAATTAATTTAATTTGGTTTCATTGTTTTTTTCACAAGAAAGTGTCATCTATAAAAACCCTTTTTACGATTTGTTTACCTTTTTTTAACTACCTTAACCTATGGAGTATAGACAGGTTTTATCGCCCAAAATTGTCTAATAAAGAGTGATCCACCTATTGCGTAACACACTTTCAATCACAATTGGAATGATTTTGAAGGATATTGCTAATAGATTGATTATATGTTCGAAAAATTTGTCTTTTCAAGAACGTAAATAATGCAACGAATGTTGTTGAACTGTCAAAATGAAACCCAAGTGTGTTACGCAATTAATTCGGTAAACTCTTTGTTGCCTCCAATCATTGCTTCATAAAAACTAGACCATTTACTAGATCAATCCATCACCCTAATATCCATGTGTGCCGTGCTTAGCCTGCGTTTTGCAACGCACATGGACAGGTCAATCGTGCGGGCGGCAAGTCTAGTGTGTAACGTAAATGCCGGCCACAATACATCTTTATCAAGTCCGGTACTGTGACCACTCACCTATTGTGGCCAGCCGCCGATTGGACCCGCCTTTCGTGTGGTAATCTGATCTGAGATTGTAACGCACGTGTTTGGTAATGTAACAGGATACTGTACGCAAATAGGCGATTTTAATCAGAGCTTGTGCCTTTCATTAATTTTATAAAATGTTGTATTTTATTTAACAAAATGTAATTTAATTAATGGGGTTGGTCCTTGGACTCTTTCAAAGTTATTGTTTATTATTTTGAAATCATGAATAGGTAGGGAATTTTTTAATGTTAGACTCCTTCTATATATCGTTTTTAATGTCTTGGCAAAGTTGAATTGAGGCCACTAAAAAAGGTCAGGGAACCTTTTAGAAGAAGGGTTAAATCCAATTCACGTAGAAATAAAAGGTAAACAGAACTGTTTACCATTATCCACCCACGCTTTCCCCCAAGTTTTTAGTAGTTTATTGTTATGGTTTTGTTGATCCTAGAATACACGTGCTTTGCTAAGTAGACTAAATAAAAACCAAACCAGCACAGTCTTAGAAATCGTCCATCAAACTTTAAGCTTCCTACCTCGCTCTTCCTAACTATCAATCTTACATAGTGCTGGTCCTTCATGGGGTCTTTATTCTTAATTTCGACCTGTTCATCTGTGACGTCATAGACCCTCTGTTGATAATAGCAGCTGTCATCCAAATAAAAAACCAGTTAAGAGCGAGTCGCACCGAGGGTTCCGTATCATTTTAAATTTTCATCGGCGAGGCCTATATTCGTCAGAGAATTTTAACATTGCACACTGCGTTGTAGAATATTGCAGTTTTAGGTCAGCGCCATCTCTTGACTGATAGTGGAACTAATGTAATTAAAGTTGATGATTTCTGAAAAAGTGTGCTATTTAGAGACATTGTTTTATTTTTCCTGTAATCTTTACATAAACTTCTATCACATAGAATAATTTCAGATTTTTTGGAGAAAAAAATACAAACTTTGGAGATAAGGGCTTCGGGGTAGCTATAACTATAAGGCATAAAAAAAATTAAGAATGTGCAAATAGCGCTCTTTCATATGATACCCCACGTGCCCTAGTAGCCCCACTTCGAATTTTTAAGACTTCCGTTCAGTCACGGTTGCAAAAAAAATAAATAAAATTTCTTTCTTATTTGCAAAATAGTTGGGCAAACATCATCTAAAACTATTCCAAATTTCAAGTTGATAGCATTAGTAGTTCTTGAGATATCCAGCTGTGACAGACAGACGGACAGATACACTGAGTCGCACCATAAGGGTTCCTTTTTGCCATTTTGCTACGGAACCCTAAAAACTGATATGCGGATATATATTTTTCCGCAAAACATGTAGGACGTAGATGTCGGGATTTGCTTAAAATGGATTACGGTATGAATGAATTCTACTTTCGTTCAGCTGAAAAATTGGAACATTTTTACATGTTGTACTTCATCGACTAAATATGGTTCTGAATAACTTTTTTTGGTGGGCTTTGTCAGGTTATAATTTATGGAAATTTTGCTGAATGGGATCCATCTCTTTACTGGAAATATGAATAATTGTATCTATTTTGTTTACAGATACTTGTTTTAAGTATTGTACTCATCACGAGCATTATGCCGCTTATGCTGTTAGAAAGATAAGACAGTTAACAGATGCAGAAACCGCGCGTTTGGTCTATTTTAGCTACTTTCACAGTATTATGTCATATGTCATTTTACTGTGGGGTCGGGCTGCTGACATTGAATCCATCTTTATTTTACAAAAGAGGGCTGTCAGAGCCATTTATAATCTATGTCGTCGCGAATCTCCGAATCTCTCAGGGAACTTTTTAAAAAGATTAATATTATGACGGTACCTTGCCAATTCATCTATGAAAATATTATGTATGTAAGGAAAATCTGCATCTTTTTAAGAAAATAAGTGATAGACATAAATTTAATAGGTACGAGAAATAAAGATAAAATAGATCAACCATTTTTCAGATTATCCAAAGTACAAACATTTTTTATGGGGTACTGTGTTAAATGTTACAACAAAATACCTTGTGATATATTACAGTTAACTGAAACAAGATTTAAAACGCATATTAAAAGTACTCTTTGTAAACAAGCATATTACAAATTAGAGGATTATATCCTAGATAAGAATGCTTGGAAGCATGCTGGTCTAGCTCCATAGGACAATTTTGAGTCTAGACAAAATCAAACTGGTTGCTAATTTAATTGTGCAATTAAATATTACAACATTTTTACATTCTGTGATTACTTGAACACACACACTGACTAATTAGTATCACTTGTATTTTTTTTAGGAATATCGTATATGTACCTACTTTTACAATGCTTGTAAATATGTGAACACCATGTATCCATTACATAATTATTTTTTCTATCATTGCTTCATTTTTATTTTTACCTATTGTGGTATAGTAATCTTATTCCAGGTGCATCGTTTTCACATATAATTATATAATTAATGTATACAAAATATTGTAAAACATTTTAAAAGAGTACCGGTGGAGTTTCTTGCCCATTCTTCTCCATACGAAAACTACCATTTGGAAGGGGCGACTAGAATCAATTCTATTTTTTGTTTTTGCCGTCCAAAAGTGCCTTTTTGTAAATTTCAATTAGGCAATTGAAATAAATTATTTGACTTTGACATTCGCTTCGCGAATTTGTTTTACATACATTCTTTCGCGAGCAGCTTCTAGTGAAGTTTACTCCTGCTTGACTAATTTGAGTGTATATTTATTATTTCGCATTTCTATTAATTGTAAGCTAACCTTTCCAAATTGGTTCTGTTCCGAACTGACCTTCAATTATGAGTTAAACATCTTCGTCAAGGTCATCGTCTTACAAAACCCTTGTCTAAAATATTGTTTAATTTTGTTGTTGAATCTAAAAAAAGCTTCTTTATAATATCTGTAATGTTTTAATTCCGTTCGTCTTCATAACTTCAAACTTTTATCACTTAAATCCCAGACAACAACTGAAGGAAAAGTGTTTATGTTTGGCAGTGACGATATTATTTTGGTCCTTAATCTCTCAAGTTCTATTAGGATTACTATTTATTTTTATTCTGTTGTTATTATAGTTTCTAAAGACAGGCGAAATAATACTCAACTTTTTGATTCAAAAACTTTAGTGATAACAAAACCAACTTAGCCATTATTACTTTCAATATCTTATGGCAGTAAAATACTAAGGTGTCATTAAAACTACGCATTTACGTACGTAAAACGAAGAAACTTTTATTTGTAAGCAAAAGTTTGTAATTATTTTAGTACTAGCAAGTAATTGGCTAGAATGTTTATTTAGTCTACAACTTAGAACTTAATGGTGTTTCAAAGTTAACACATTGCCTAGTAGGTACTTAATTATCGTGTAGAATGTAGAAATTGGTTGTATGAAATGTTGTTAACTCCACCTACTAAAGTAAATGTTTATTTTCCAAATAGGACATCATTAAAAACATAGGTTCTGATAATTAAGCTTCAAGGTGTAAATAATTTACACACTAGACTAACTCTTTGTTAAAATTGTCTATAGAATATGAGGAAAAAAATGAGTCACAGATATGATGCAGACATAATTTATTTTACGAGATATAATTTCAACTTACATAAGTCATAAACGTAACATTTTAAAACATAACTTAAACTTTATCAAGCAGTCAGTCGCGAATACCATGTTAAGGAAAAAATATTAATTATTTACCATGCATAACTAGCTCCTAAGCCAGTGAATGACATATGAGAAACGAAGGGAGCCTGTGAGTAGGTTATAGTTGTTTTAATAGGCTGAGACTCAGTAACAGGTGTGTGAGAAGCATAAGAAGATAATCCTGAGGTTACATACTTGGTTTGGTCAAAAACAGGAGTTGAGTATGATGTAAAAGAAGGAGACACAATAGTTTTAGTTAAGGGAACAGAATGTGTGGTATAAGAAACAGGAACAGATACAGATTTTGTCAAAGCTGGAGTATGTACCGTATGAAGTAATGGAGAAGAGACAGTATACGCTGCTCCTTGGTGGTAGACAATTGGAGATTGAGCAGAAGTAGAGTAGTAACCAGGTATTGTATTAGCTATGACATCACCATCTTTAGTTGATTTCGATTCGTACTTTTTTAAACTTGAGTAGGCTGTGTCCAAAGACTTGGTATAAGCTGTGTGTTGAGTGCCATCTGGGCTTTCGTAGTTACTTTCTTTGGTGGTCAATATGGATTGGTATACTGGCGGCGTTTGAACAATTTTGGTATATTCTGTTGGTGTATTAAAGGTTTTTTCAACGACAGGGGTTGAAGAGTAGGAAACTGAGGAGGCTGGAGCATAATCAGTCCCTATGACTCCAGCGCTAATTAATGCCGAGGACCACAGCGTTAATAGTACCTGAAAAGATAAACAAATGAAGTAACAGCATAGAACATACACGGGGGGTTGTATGAAGTTTTGTAGAATCTGTAATTATCTGTAATGCATTTTAAGCTTTACTTGTTATTTACTTTTAAACGAATTTTAACACTTTACCTGCTGTTTATTTTAAGCTTTATTTTTAACTCACCTTTCGCATCATCTTTCGGTTTATTTCCTTTAAACTTTGGTTAATGAGTGACAACTTCGTCAAAAGCTTAAGCTTTTATACTTGGAGCGCTTTAACAATTTTACCCTCAATGAGCAAAATAATGGCTGTTATGCATCACTACATAACAGCTGCGAAACCAGTTCGGGACCTTAAACTCAGTTTAACCTTTGACTGTAATAAGTTACCATAAAGGGGGAATGAGCGATTATTCTCGAATGCTACATACCATTTTAATATAAATCCATTTTAATATAAATCATGGCTTACTGATTATGTCCAACGAGATTGTCGCCTAGTGGGTTTAATTCTTAATAAATTTTCTTGCATAGTTTAATCTCTTTATGGATTATATCAACGATAGCTGTAGTTTTTATTGTATATATGCAATTTAATTTGTGTAAATTATTGGCTCACCTTATAAGTTTCTAAAGGATATACAGTGTAACTTGGCTATGTGGGCCCTGCATATATGAAAAACTTCTACTACTGATCATTACACTTGCATTGAAATACCTCTGTTACTGGGAATAATTAAAACTTTATAACTAAGAATTCATTTGTTGCAGTATTTAGATTTTTACCTCTATAATTGGAACTTTGTAGTTCTTTGTAGCCTGCATAAGTAAGACAACTGATTTGAATATTAAATATTGTTCTGGATTCAAAATCTTGAATGAATATTTACACCTCTATTAATGAAAAACTGTCCATGTTGACCTGTCTTCTGTGTAAATAAGACAACTGTCATTTAAGACCTGACTATTTTGGAAATTGAATCTTTGCCTCTTTAAGTGATAAATAATCCAATGTCCCTTGAGATCCCAGTTATCCATGTTATACTGTTATATTAAAATATTATCAACAGGCATAAGCATATAAATAATTTCAATTTGAACTTGTTTAATTCCAGACTGTTAGTTATTGATATCTCTTCTCTGAGATTGGTTATACTTATCTCTTGAAACGTTCTCGTATTTTACATCTCAGTAAATCTCAATACGTTAATTCGTTGAAATGTAAATTTTCCATCGAGTATCTTCACGCATAATGGTTTCATACAATTCAATTTATCATATGAACGATTGTTTTCGTTAATAAAATGATCCTGTAATTACATGAGCTTGCGTATTCGAGTCGGCGAATTATGAACAATCGATATGTTTTATTCATATCACACCGCAAACAATTCGATGGATGCTCGTTAGCACGATATCGATAAATATGAATAATCGACTCGCAATGGGCACTAGTCCGTTTCGTTTGTTACTGTCGCCTGGGAGTCTAAACATCGATATATCAGTACACACTCGATTTGTTGCATAATCGTTCTCAGAATTTATTCGGTAGGTAGGTATGTATGTTTGTTGCAATTGCAAGCTGGTCTGTCAATGGGCTGTTTTAAAATATTAGCGGTGGTTAGCGAGAGCCTACATGCGTTTGAGTCTAGTGCGTGGGTGCGACCTCAATTTGTATGATACTCGAAATAGATTGTGTTCGTTGATTTGTTTTGGATACTCTTTCAAGGATTCAGATGGAAGTACTCTTTTGTGTACAGTAATTGTTTTGTTGACAAGAAAAATATATAGCCGAAGATTTGACTAGATCAATGGATGCATTGAAGGATTAAGTATATATGCAGGCTGATTTAATATAATAATGGAATATTCTCGTAATATTGAATACTTTCACGACAAGGTTTAATTTTTTCCAGGACTTTGAGCCGAAATTATCAAAGTTACGGCCAGCGAGCTGTGGAGTTTTTTTCATCAAAATTCTCACTGAAATCATTTCACTCCTGCTGCTACGACTTGCACACAAAAATAACAAAAACCGCATTTTAATTTCACGACTCAAAACGGCGGATGGAAATCACGCCGCGAAGTTTTCTGTTTTTCAATGGCTTAAACATCATGTATGCAGCAATTACTGTTCTCATACATTACGCGGTTGTTGGGTGATAAAGCAATGAAAATTTAATGGCAGGCTAGGGTGGCGCATCAATAAAACATAGGATGGTAAGTGGGAACCCCTGTCGAACGACTATGGATGGCAGACACGCCCATCGTTCCCTTTTTTTGCAGGCTTCTAATATATTTTCTAATGCTTCGGTTTTGGTAGTATTATTTGGAAATTTTTTGGAGATTTTTGGCTGGTAAGTAGGTTCCTTTATCGTAATATTTTAGTACGGACGGAAGTCTTCATCTATCTTAATTCGCACTCCTAGCAAGACCCGAAAATTCCGATTTTGAAAAAAATAATAATCAAAACCGTGTTTGTCAGTTGTTTAGGCTAAACGTTGAAAAAGTTGTAAGGTTTGGGCGAATTCGATCAAACTTTTATACCAAGTATAGGTAAGTCGATATTCATTTAATTTAATTCCAAAGCTAAGACAGCTGACTTTGGCTAAATCAGCCATTATAGGATCAGAGTTTTAAAAAATAATTAACACTTGTTCAACGCGTGTCATTTGTCAGTTTCAATTTAAATTATTTTGCAGAAAACAAAATGTAGGATTTATCATCGTAATTCATCTTTCCCAACTATGTTGGGGTCGCCTTCCAGTTTAACCGAATGCAGCTGAATACCAGTATTTTACATGGAGCGACTGCCAATGTGACCTTCACAATCCAGTAACTGGGTAATACGATACCCCTTGGTAAGACTGGTTGAGACTTTCGGGCTTCTGACGACCCGTAACAACTGAAAAGATCTACAAGTGACAGCCGGGACCAACGGCTTAATGTGATTTCCGAGGCACGGAGGGGTCTTGGTATATAAAATGGTCACCCATCCACGGACCAACTGCGGCAAACGTAGCTTAACCTGATACATCGACCCGTGCGGCTGTTATTTATTTAGCTACAAGCCCCTCCATATATCATAGTAATTATATACCTACTTAAACTGTAAACGTCTATCAATTTTTTTTGTTATTCTTATATTTTTTGATAGATGGTAAAACCTAGTATTTAACTGCCACATAAGTCACATGATTATAAAATACTAAAGTTAAAAATGTTTCATAATAAAATTTTGTTCTTAACTAAACGTTTTATTCTGAGACTTTCAGAAAATGATGGATGGAATAACTTTTGTTTAGTCAGTTAATTAAGCCTAAATCTAATTTATAACATTAACTTAGAGTCTAACTCAACACAGTTTTAAGTTACGTTAGTCTAGTGTCAAAAAGATTACGATCTTCATCCTTCTTTCATTATCTACGTTGGAGCTACTTTCAATCTTAGCTCTTTGAAATAAGGTTTAAAATTGAGTGTGGAGTTTTGACACTTGGTGTAATTGATGGTGGCGCTTTAGCTCTAACACCACTTTTGTATTCGTGTGTGTGTATAAATGATGTATGTATGTGTGATGTAATTTGAACGAATTTATAGTAAAAATTAAGTAAAACTACATACCATACGAAAATCTGCCTGCTAATGTATTTGTCCTTGTTTAATTTTCAGGATTGAACAGGCCTATAATTTTGTGTAACTGCTGACTGTTTGATTTGTTGCATCAGAAGATAGGCATAATTTTTGAAGTGACGTACTGTATGTGCGTTGGGCATTTTTGAGATTGACTAAACCATTGATTTCGCGACACCATATCACAACTCATTTTTGTGAACGCGATTGTGTACTTTATTTATATTACGTTACGGATCAATGTTTTATGCAAGTATTTTTACTTTAAAGGTTTTGTAAACGCGATTATGCTCTTTATTTATATTTTGTTACGGATCAATGTTCTATGCAAGTATTTTTCACTTAAAGGTTTTGGAAGTATTTTTTTTGTAAACGCGATTGTGCTCTTTATTTAGATAAGGTTACGGACCAATGTTCTATACAAGTATTTTCCTCCCACCAAGGCGATCTTGTTCAAGTTTTCACTTCTGTTTCCACTTTTTTTTGTTATTTTCTTTGTTGTAACATAGTTAAAATAACACATCATCCGACATGCTTTATTGACATGCTTTAAATAGGTCTCATATTACTTTGGTTTCTTGAGTTTCTTCTTCTAAATTTCATTATTAATATATCGGTGTCCAGTCATTTCACCAAAACTTAATTTACAAATTTTCACTTGACTAATAACGATTGGCAAAAATATTCTTCGTTATTTCATCACTATACAACAACAAGTTTGCCAAATAATTCACTTAAGAAATTAATTATCCGATAAACTTTGTTTTAATAACGTGTTACTTGACAAACAATTCATTTTTAGGGTTCCGTACCTCAAAAAGAAAAAACGGAACCCTTATAGGATCACTCGTGTGTCTGTCTGTCTGTCTGTCTGTCTGTCTGTCTGTCTGTCCGTCTGTCACAGCCAATTTACTCCGAATCTAATAGACCGATTACGTTGAAATTTGGTACACATATGTATTTTTGTGATCCAAACACGAATGTGTAACGTAAATAAATAAATTTTGAATATAGGGGTCACTTTTGGGGCGCAAACAAGAAAATTTTAAAAAAAAGTTTTGCTAACAGTACCGTGTGATATATCAAATGAAAGGGCTTGTTGCGAGGATCTTAAATATATTTTTTATATAATTTTAAAATAAATACTTTTAAAGATATTTAATAAATTCAATGAAAATTGACCATTCCCCCCCCCTTATCTCCGAAACTACTGGACCAAAAATTTTGAAAAAAATACATGGTATGGCTCTTTACTCATAGATTACAGGAAAACCTATAAGAAGTCTATGGTCTTAAAATAACATGGTGAATCTATCAATATTGTGCGTACAAACTTACATTTCGTCGCTCGGCATCCAATAGGCCTATCTCTCTAGCTAATATAATATCAAAATATCAAAAGTGTTTGACCGTCTGCTTAATACAGAAATAAATAAAACTGTATATGTTCATGACAACCAATTTGGGTTTCGGCGTGGTTTGTCAACAGAAAATGCAGTGTTGTGTCTTATGCATACTATCACATACTTACTATACACAGCGTGGGACGCCGATTTATGCTAGCTTCCTCGACTTATTCAAGGCTTCTGATCTGTTTGCTTATGACGTATTGTGGAGAAAGATGGAGAAGGATAGGTTGCCAATGGAGCTTATAAACATCTTTAAATAGTGGTATGGTAACCAGATCAATAGTGTACGATGGGCTGGAACTTTTTCCAGGCCATACAGGTTGGAATGCGGGGTGAGGCAGGATTTGGGCTAGATATACCCAAAGGTCGTGCAACGCCCTTCGTATCCAATACAACAACGCTTTCAGGGTATAGGTGGGGCTGCCCCGTTTTTGTAGCGCATCGGGAATGTTCGCGGACGCACATGGGTGACCACTGAAAATCAGCGCTGTGCTGTGGGTACCCATAGCACAGCATCATGCTGAGTGGAAGCCTTCTTGTCACAGTCATGACGTGCCAGCAGCTGCCGCATATTTCTGTTTTGTGCTCGTGATTATATTTAAATCTATTTTTTTATTTTATTTTACTATTCTTTTCTTTTATGCACTTGTTTCTGTGACAATTAAACTTATTTTTCTTTCTTTCACATATTAATTGCTTTTACGCAACGATGCGAATGAGGTGTGCATCCCTGGTGCGCAGAGTGCGGGCCAGCTCCAACAATATCCTAAAAAAGATCGCTAGCAGGCTGGATTGCATGTACATCAATCACTGTAGTGCCATCTCCCATGGGGTGAAATAAATTTAAACTAGATTACGTGGGGCACTCAGAAAGTTTTGTGATACTAGAAAAAAATATAATACAAGTTATAATTTTTTTATTATATCTTTTCAAAGAACTCTCCATTGGCGTCTATACACAGTTTTATACGTCTAAACCAATTTTTATAACACATTATCCAGTCCGCATTAGACACCTCTCCAATCTCCTTCTCAAATGCAGCCAGTGCATCTTCAGGTCATGAAAACTGTTTTCCTTTGAATTGATTTTTATTTTGGGGAAGAAGAAAAAGTCGCACGGAGCCAAATCGGGACTGTAAAGAGGATGACCTATAAATTTGACCGGTGTGCTGTCCAGAAAGTCCCTTGTTTTGAGCGCCGAGTGAGCCAGCGCGTTGTCGTGGTAAAGCAGTAGCCCACGGAGGCCAGTGTTCGGTCGCTTGCTGCTTGCAGTAGTAAAAACTTCTGGCAAACATTTGGTAACATACCATTCAGTATTGATGCTCTTTTGATCTCGTCAGGGTACTGACACCAGATAACCCGGCAAAGAAAAAAAACTTGCATCAAAATTTTGCCTGCACTTCTAGCTCGTTTCACTTTGGTAGGCGTTGGTTCATTTTGAAACAGCCACACGGTCAACTGACGCTTCATTTCTGTATCATATTGATAAATCCAAGATTCATCACCCGTAATGATATCTTAAACGCGCCGAGACGAGCCTGCTACAAATTTTGCTATCATGTCTCGGCACCATTCTATCCGAACCTCCTTCTGAGCCTGCGTTAGATTTTACGGTACCAGCGTGAAACTTTCTTCCATAACCGAAGATGCCTGTGTAGAATTTCATACACACTTCCCGATCCAATCAGCAGTATATGCTGAACCTCTTCATATGTAATTCGCCTATTCTCTTGAACTAAAATTTTCACAGCCAGCACGTTTTGTTATGTAACAACCGTCATACTTCTTTCTTTGTCCGCCAAAATTACTCGACCACCCATAAATTCGTTGAACCAGCGGAAAACAGTCGCTTTAGCAGGGCTTTTTTCTATGAACACCATTCGAAGTCTTTCAAACGATTCTTTTGGTTTTAGTCGACATTTGAAATCGTACAAAATCATCGCGCGAAAATGTTCTCGTTTTAAATCCAGTTTTCAGTAAGACAGAGTATTTTGATTTTGCTCGTAAACAAATGTGGACGGAATTTCGAATTTGGAATGTTATGTTTTTTTGTAATAAATAGTCATAGTTTAAATTGACATCAAAGTATCTTATAGACAAAAACTGTTAGTCGCAAAACTTTCTAAGTGACCTAGTAAAATAAGCTAACATAGTTCATAAGTTTACAAACAGAATGAGTCCTTTTTACTTGAATAAAGAAAAATATCTGGATGACCATTTTTTTTTAACGACGTTTTCTAAAAATGACACCTAGCTAGATCGATTTATCGCTCCCGAAACCCCCTGCATACTAAATTTAATAAAAATTCTTGGAGCTGTTTCCGAGATTCAGATTATATATACATACATACGAGAATTGCCCGTTTAAAGGTATTAGATTTAGATTATTAAGAAGTAGTGAAAAAAATTGAAAAGGGTATGCTGAGATGGTTTGGGCATGTTGAGAGGATGAATGAAAGGCGACCAACAAAATGTATTTACGAGGCTGATGCGGGGACGCCCTAGGAGGACATATACTGACCTTATTGGTGATGTTCTTCAGAAAGGCCAGGTGCGTAGTACTCGCAACCGGCGTGCGTGTATGACCAGATGTATGAACGTAAACGAGGCAAAAGGAGTATGTAAGGATCGTAGCAGGTGGCGTTCTGTAGTTTCTGCCTACTCCCATGGGAAGAAGGCGTGAGATTATGTATGTATGTATGTATTATTATATTAATACCGCGAATGTGAAATTTTTAACGAAAATCAGATTTTTGTTTTATTTCATTCTACACGTTCAAATAAGTGATCTGCAATTTAAAAAAAACGTAACAAATGTCACATTCGCGGTATTGGATGCCGAACGACGATTTGCAGTTGGAATGTATGGGAGAACATGTTTTTCAACTACAATGTTAAGTTTGTGTTTGGGATAAATAAATTCATCTCAACTACGGAACCCTACATTGTGCGTAGTCCGACACGCACTTGGCCGGTTTTTATTCATGTTATCTCATAAAACAACGTTTGATATAAAAACGTTTTACATATTTGCATTACGCAATTTCCTAAAAATGAAACTCATTAAATAGTCAAAAGGGTAATAATTTTAATTTACAAATCAACAATAAAAATTAAATGACAGAAACGACTTGAGCTAACAGAAAAAAAACCGGCCAAGTGTATGTCGGACCACGCACAACGTAGGGTTCCGTAGTTGGGATGAATTTATCCCAAGAACAAACTTAACTTTGTAGTCGAAAAAAAAAATCTATCATACAGAATGTATGGGAGAACATGTTTTTCAAACTCAAACTCAAAGCATTTATTTCAAATAAACCATTTACAGGCACTTTTGAATTGTCAAGGAATCGGTCAGTCAGAAATAGGTATGAAGCTAGTTGCCCATTCCAAAGCGTAGTAGGTACCTATGGAGAAGAACGGGCAAGAAACTCCACGGACACTCTTTTAAATAAAAAATTGTTACAAAATATTGGTTACATCATTCATGTTGAAATTATACATGTGAGAACAATGTAGAAAGACGTGCACGTTAGAAGCGTCCGGAATAAATAGATAAAACAAAGAACAATTCAAAAAAATAAAATAAAAATAAGCCATGGCAGCTAAGAGATGACCAGTCCCAACTGACGGCGCCCGTTCACGAACATGACGCATGGATTAGCACCATTCAGCTCAACCATTTTGAAGGGAGCTAAATGATCCAACACACGCACCACCATCAGCGAAACATTTGAGTGAGCATGACATACTCACAGCCGCCAGGGCAGATTCAAGTCAATGCAAGACATATTACCCGGTAAATGGTAACTCTTTAGTACATAGTACTCACACCTGTGCTATGCAATTATATAATGCAATGGAGATTGAGTTTATACAATGCAAAGATAGTCTTACAATCTTCAGCAGCTCCAACAGTATTTGCAAATGTTAATCAATTAGATGTGGAGCAGGACCAGCATTGAGCCAAGCATTTTTATCAGCGATGTAATCCCCCAACGTATAATATGCCTGCCTGCATAGTGTGCGTTTTATACAAGATTTGAATTTCGTCTCATTCAGTTGAAGTATGTGGGGAGGAATTTTATTGTAACATTTTAAACAGTATCCCATAAAAGATGAATCTACTTTAGCCAGTCTGAAACCTGGTTGAACTAATAGGTCCCTATTTCTTGTACTATAATTATGTCTATCACCTCTTTTGCTAAAAAGATGTAAATTCTTTCTTACGTACATGATGTTTTCATAGATATATTGACAAGGTACCGTCATGATGTTAATATCCTTAAACAGTTTCCTTAGAGAATCGCGCCTGCGGAGATAATATATGGCTCTGATCGCTCTTTTCTGCAGAATAAAAATAGACTCTATGTCTGCAGCCCGTCCCCACAGTAAAATACCGTAAGACATGATACTATGAAAGTAGCTAAAATAGACTAGCCTCGCGGTATCTACATCAGTAAATTGACGGATTTTTCTGACAGCATATGCTGCTGAACTTAGCCGTCCTGCAAGAGATGTTAAATGAGGACCCCATTGCAGCCTTGAGTCGAGCGTGATCCCTAGGAAAACAGTTTTGTCGACAAATTCTAGTTTCTCTTGATTCAATACTATCTCACAATTACTACTTTTGACATTTGGTAAAGAAAATTTTATGCACTTAGTTTTTTTTCCATTTAATACTAAATTATTAGCAGTGAACCAATTTTGGACCTGCAGTAGGGCGTTATTTACGTCGTTAAAATTTGTAGCACGTCTATCTACCTTAAAAATTAAAGAAGTATCGTCAGCAAATAACACCATTTGTGGTTGATTTTTTAATAAATGGAGTAGATCATTTATATACACTAAGAAGAGGAATGGACCCAATATCGAGCCTTGTGGCACACCTATTTTTACTTTTAAACCTAGTGAATTGATACCGTTTATTTGAACTTGCTGTTGTCTATCATTTAAATAAGATTTTACTAAATTGAGTGCAAGTTTTCCAAGTCCGTAATGCTCAAGTTTCAAGAGTAAGGTTTCGTGATCGACGCAATCAAATGCTTTGGAGAGGTCACAAAAGATCCCTATGGCGTCTTGAGCCTCTTCCCACGCGTTAAAAATGTGTCTTAATAGGGTTACACCGGCGTCGGTCGTACAACGTCCTTTGGTGAATCCATACTGTTGATCGTGAAGGATTTTATTTGTGTTAAAATGATTGAGCATTTGATTAAGCATTACCTTTTCAAACACCTTGCTGAATACCGGCAACACGGATACGGGTCTATAATTATTGGCGTCTTTACTGTCCCCGGATTTGAAAAGTGGTATTACCTTACTGTATTTCATTAAATCCGGGAAGACTCCTTGATCCACACACAAATTAAATATTAAAGCTAAGTAAGGCGCTATGGTCTCAATTATGGAGGTACAGACTTTAATGGACATCCCCCAAAGATCTTCGGTCAATTTGATCTTGATTTGTTTAAAAGCTTTTATTACTGTTATGGGGTTAATATGCTTAAAGTTAAATTCAATCGGGCATGCTGAAACGTTGGCCCTTACTAAATCAAAAGAGAGCGAGGGCGAGGAATTTAAGGTTTCAGTAGTTTTAAGTGGGATACTGGTAAAGAAATTTACAAATTCTTGAGCAACTTCTTTGCTATTGCAAATGAGACCACCACATGACTTCTTCAGTGTATAATCAGAATTATGCTTTTTGTTTCTGTTCGTTTCATTATTGATAATTTTCCAAACTGTCTGTATTTTATTGTCTGCTGATTTAACCTTGTTGCTAATGTATAAGGCTTTAGCTGCCTTACAAGTGTTCTTAAAAGTTCTAGAGTAAGTAGCAACATACTTATTAAAAGTTTCCGTGTTAATATAAGGCTTAAGGCCATACAGCTCGAAAAGTCTATCCCTACTTTTCCTGAGTCCTGTAGTTGCCCAGTCACTAAATAAAAACTTAGGGCTGATAGTTTTAGTGTTCTTCTTAAAACAATTATCGAACTCGGATTGGACTAACGAAAAGAATTCTTTATACAAAATATTAACATTGTTCATTGTAAGGACCTGATTACTTAACTTACAAATTAAAGTGCTATTATATTTATTTAAATTAACAGCTGTTATTGGTCTGAATTGTATCTTCACTTTTTGTAATGGTATGTTAGACTCAAAAGTTACGGATTGACCACTGTGATCCGAAGGGAGATAATTAACTATGGCTTTATCTAAATAGTCACAGCAACAAAACACATTATCAATACATGTAGCAGTAGATGTAGTTATTCGGGTCGGTTCCACAAACACATGTGACAGATTGAATGATTTGAACAAATTTAAAAATCTACCGGTTATTGAATTATTTTCTAAAATATTAATGTTAAAGTCACCACAGATAATTACTGATTTACTACAAGTTGCAAGTTTTGCCAAAACATCTTCCATTACTGACTCAAATATAGAGTAGTTTTGATAATTTGGGGGTCTATAAACGCACACTATTACATGCTTATCTAGCTCAACACAAGACAGTTCAATGCTATGTTCAACCGATAGTTCAACTATGTCATTACGGGTTTTTGATTTAATACAACTTTTAATTAAGATTAATGAACCACCACGTAGCATTGATTTTCGGTTAAAACAACTAGCCACACTATAATTCTCATAGTTAATTAACATTTCATAATCTTTTAACCAATGCTCAGTTAAACATATAATGTCAAACATTGTTTTTTCTAAAAACAATTCAATTTCCAATTGTTTGGAAGAAAAACCTTGAATATTTTGATGTAATAATTTCAAGGATTTCTGCTTAGCCCCTTTTGTACAGTTAACTATGTTAGTGCTAGAAAATACCTTTTTGTTATCAAGTTTAATCATACTGATATTGGTATCTTCTGTTGTCTTACAAACTAGTTTAAACTATTAGTGCTAACCACCTTAACATTAGTACTATTACTAATTGTGGTACTAATTCTATATGACTTCGACATACTAATTATGTCTGGGTTAATATTAAAAGCTAATAGCCTAGCTATTTGACGTCTAAAACTAATGGGCAGATACACAGTATCCCTAGTCGACCTGAGCTTATCAACAAAAATGTTGGTGTCAAAAAATATAAACTTGTCACTATGGTGACTAACTAAAAAATGCATGTAATTATTTAACATGTGAATGTAGTTGTTTTGTCTGTTTGACAAGTGCTCAAAATATGGAAAAGCACACAAAATTATTTTCTTACAATTTAACTTCAATAGTTCGGTGATACTATCAGTAATATCATCTTTTTTAACATTACAACTATTACCTATTAATACAGTGATAATGGCATTAGGATCATATTCCTTCCTAGTTATTGAAGACATTATTTGTTTGTAGGAATTCTGAGGCCTACAATAGTTTTGAGAAGAATGACTCAGGTTGTCGCTAAGTAATTTTCCTAACCCTTTTCCAAAACTATCAGAAAACATAATGGAGCAGTAACAAACTTTACTATTACAAAGGGGAGAACTAGCTTCTGTCTGAACTACTTGCAATGGACCTTGTTCAATTTCTGGTAAATCTTTATTTGGAATAGTGATCTGAGCACTTCCTGACTGGTACGGGCAATCCGTTGCCTCAGGTTGGAGAGTGCCAAGATTGGATATCCTATGCAATGAAGATTGAGGGCTGCTGGGAGTCAGCAGGTCCACTTTATCTACATTAGAGTTGCACATTTCCACTAACTCATTTGCAGCAAGGATGTGCTCCTGAATTTGTTTTTCAGACCTCACATACTTAGTATAGAGTGACTGTAGTGACGCTTCTAGTACCTGAATTTCAGACTGTAACTGTTGAGTGTCAAACTCATAAATGTTCTTACTGTCTTCTAATTTAATTTGATAGTTATTTAATTTATTTATAAGAAAACCACGTTCTTTCCTTAGTTTAATATTATTGGAATTGTGTTTTTGTTGTTTTCTATATTTATTGCATTTATTAATGATTTTATTTAGCTTTGCATATTTCTTTATTTTATTTTGACTTACTTTATAACTGCTATTATTATATTTAACTAACGAATCTTCAGTAAGGTCTATTGTTATTAAGGAATGCGGGTTGCAAGTAGTGTTTAATAATTCATTATACAAGTTATTATTTTCCTTAGCCTGAGTACATTCTTTTTGTTTCTGTAAGTGATTAATTCGTACATTTGCATGAATTAATTCTTCTTCTAGGTCCCTAACCTTACATAAAGCCTCCTCATATATGTTGCTGCAGTTGTTGAAACCATTTGTGACCACCCGCAGTTTGTCCCGTTCATCAACAACATCCAGGTATTGCTGATGAAGGTCCACTAGCTCCCGTTTTAAGCCTGTGTTTTTGAAAACGACCTTCTCGACTTCCTTCTCACTTTCATCTATCTCCTGTAACAGCTGTTGACATTTACTGTTTGAAGCCTCAAGATCCTGAATGGCCGTTCTCAATTTAAGCTCCAACTCCTGAGCAACAGCCTTACGGGTCATCACAGGCATGGTTTCAGGAATTAGTACTGAAAGTAGAATTAAAGGAACGGTGAGAACTACTTAGACAGATAAACAAAAAAGGAAAGCTAGAAATGAAAGGAAAATGAGAGAAATTAGTGTTGCTTTATAGAGAAATGAGGTAGGCTGCTAAATATAATTGAACTGCAACTTGATTTGATCAGATACTAAGTTATATTGATTTTATTTTCTTATGATTTTAGGACTTTTACTTATGTGGGTAGGATGCCTAGATTAAAATAAAATTTAGTTTTTCATAAAGATGATGCAAAAACGGTAAACAACGTTCTTGTTGTTGTGTATTCTAGTACTATTATGCTATAGATTAAAACTATTTGGAAAATTCACTATATAAGTTTCGTTATCATATATGTGAACAAAGCGACTTAGACCCACTGCTGAGTTCCAAATCAACTAAGAAAAGTGATTCTAGGGATCAATGAAGGCGTGTTACAGAGTCTATGAGACGACTGCGTGGTAATTAAAGAATAAAAGTAACAATACTCCCCGTTTAAATCCGCAGGTCGAACATCAGCTGTTCGTGATAGGTTACCGGTAACGGTGGGCAACCAAACACTGTGTTTTACTATGAATATTTCCAGGAAAACAATAATCCTGAGTATTTATGCAGTTACTTTTCATTTAGTTATATTATTTCACTATAATTATACTTAAAAATAATTAAATCTAATTTTAAAATACAGAACAAAATTTTGACATGTCACTCGAGCAGTCAACCGCAAATCTAAGTTGGTCGATTATTACTCGTTAACTTGTAAAGCCTACTCAGCTGTGATAGTTTTCCTTTTAAATTCGTTATATAAGCTACTGCCGTGAATTTTTTCACATATCTTGGCAGGGGGGGGGGACACTTGACTCAAACAAAATTTTCTACTTTAAAGCTTAATATTTCGCAAACGGATCTCTGAATTCAAAAATGGTTTTAACACACTCACAATGTTTTTGAAAGACCTTTTCAACGACACCCCACACTAAGGGACAGAAAAATAAAAAAAAACACCCCCACTTTACGTGTAGGAGAGGTACCCTAAAAAAAATATTTTTTCATAATTTTATTTTACCACTTTGTCGGCATGATTAATATGTATACCCATGCCAAATTACAACTTTCTAGTACTTACAGTCTTGGAGCTAGACAGCGGACAGACAGACAGACAGACGGACATGACGAAACTATAAGGGTTCCTTGTTTACTACGGAACCCTAAAAAAAGCTACCCGGAATCGAATTATGTGGTTAGATTCGTGTATTCTCGTTCGTCCCACTGACTTCGTCCCCGTAGTGGGACGAACGGGAATTCGTTATTTTTTTTTCCCGATCGTCCCACTAATTTTGTTGATGGGACGAACGAGAATAATTTATTAATTATTTTTTAGTTCTCTTGGTCCCACCAAATAATTTCAGACAGATTGCTTTAATGGTAAAAAAAAAACAAATTTTAAAATAAAAATCAGTCATTTATTAAGGAATATAAATCACAGTTAAAATCACAGAATCAACTTTACGTACCTAGGTATCAAAATACACATACACTGAAACATTAAAACAAAATAAAATTCTCCATAAAACTAAAAATTATGATTAAAAATCAGTCAGCTTCTTTAGTCAGCTTCTTTTTGTAAAAAGAAAACGTCCTAATTATTACAAAGTCACACTTGCTTATGTAGGTATACAGTGGCACATTTTTGCGTTAAACATTATATAAGTGATCAGGACAGTGAACTCGTTGTTTTTACACATAAATAGCGCCAATAAACTATAACAAAATCATAATAAAAATACCCAAAATATCACAAAATCAAGAAGAATATAAAACATCATCGGGCAACAGGCATCGCCGGAGCATCCCACCAGAGCCATGTAATATCCCGACAAAGGAGATGTTCCAGAAATGTATGGAGCCTTGGCTAGCGCCATGTACACTAACGTTTTTATTTAAATGATCATTTTTGTACGCTTGTACCATTCTTCAAATTAATTTGTTAGTATTTTTATAAAATTCCCCTATTTTTTTCCTACTTATCTATGTAGTGTAAGTGTACATAGTGGTAGCCCAAAATCAAACATCTCTTTTGAAAGTAAACTACGAAACAACGACTAAACAATACGCACAAAATTATTTAGTGGGACGAATGGCGCTAATCTAAGAACATATTCCCGTTCGTCCCCCTAAAATCATGAATGGGACGATCGGGAACAAATTTAATATTATTTTTGTAAATTCCCGTTCGTCCCACTACGGGGACGAAGTCAGTGGGACGAACGGGAATACACGGTTAGATTAGGTTAGGTTAGGTTAGAACTGTGACCCCCTACGCACGAGCCGAGTGAGCGAAGCGAGCGGGTGCCGCGGCAGCAGCCGGCGAGTGCCAAAAACGACTAGATTAAATAGAAAAAAATACTTTATTAGGTTTAAAGAACTTCAGTACTTGCCTATAAATTATTTGACCCAAATGGAAATTGCAACCATGATCACTTTGTGATTGGTTTAAAAAAAAGAAAGTGATATTTATTATAAACGTGATTTTTCCAAAAGAATCTAAATATTAAATGAAAAATGTATAAATGATTAAATGCGAAACATTTGTAAAGAGAAGCATTTGTTAAATAAATGTTTGTAAAACGAGTGATTATAAACTAACACATTTGCGGAATAAGTTGTTTGCAAAACAAATACTATACGAAACGTTGGTTGTAAACTAAAAATTTGTCAATGGTGTTTTGGTGAAACATTAGTGAACCTAATACATCATTGTGGTAAACCAATTTTCCTAAGTCACGAGTCTATTCTCCTCCATGGATGCTCCCATTGTAAATCTACAAAGGTTTAAAATATACAAAGTCCTTGTTTACTAGTATATAATATATTAATTTCATTTGTGTTTAGTTAGCAAATAAAAAGGAACTGCGCAAATACAGGATACATACACCATTCAAATGTAGGTATCTCGCAAGACATTATTAATTAAGAACTTGTATATTGCAGGTTCCCTATACCTTTGGCAGCCAACAAGGCCAATGCATACCAACCCTTACAGATTTCCATCTCTTCACTTTTTTGCCAGAGATCGTCTGAATCTTTTACTAATGCAGCAATGTAATACGTTGGTGTTGACCAGCAAACATTTGGAGCCAATGTGTGTTTTACAAGTAGGTGTATTACAAACGCTGCAACGCTTTGTAGAGATAATTAGAGTACATTATCTACAGTACAAGCTGTTATTTAACAATTTAGTGCTTAAAGCTATGTTCAATAATAATGGTGGTTCTAATGGTGTGGTTTTCTTCCTGTTTCATTATAGTTTTCGCAATGTAGAAGAAATTACGAATTCACATTTGAACAGTAGTTAGTTAGGTATCAGCTGGATCAGAGTAGTTGGGGATTGAGTTCAATGGCGTGCTGGAGAAACCAATGAAAATTGACTTCTATAGGCTGATGTTTATGAACGACTAGTGTGATGTTATCGTTGTCACTTTAAATGTTTTTGCTGACTCAGAAAACGTCTCCTTTGGGCTTTCTGAAAAGAAAATACTTCTTAATGTTCCAATTTTATTTGTTTCGGTATTGAGCTTTTCGAGGATCTCTAGCATGTCGTCAGAAATGCAAGTGGTCAAAATACGCATTTCGTTATCTCTCAAGATAGACTCGCAACTTGACAGAAACGCAACTCGACAGACACGCAGTTGAATGAGTCCAAGTTTTACCAATGTCCTACAGGTAAGCATGTCATGCATTACCTACTTATTTGTCGACTGATGTTGAGTGCAAGATGTAAAATTAGATGAGTTCTTATACTCACCGAACATAATCATGTTATCCAACCAAATTCCAATTTAAAATCTAAAATCAAATTTAAAACCAAAATTAAAATCACATTAAATTAAAATCAATACTAAAATTAAAATCAAAATCAATACTAAAATTTAAATCAAAATTGTCGTGTCATGCTGAAGTTGAAGTGAAAAAGCTATATAGAAGTACTAACTGTCTGAGATCCATGGTCACTCATGAAGACTCGGCTCTACTACACTTTAGCAAAAAATAAGGGATAATAATGTTTAAAAAAAATAAGCAACCCAAGCAACCAATAACCTTTCACAGGCATTGAACGCAGGCCTCTCTCAAAAATTGCACACATTACAATGTAATATTACAATCAGTTAAGATTACCGATAGCCAAATCGAGAACTACATGCTTTAGCAGTAATCGAATCGAAGGTCAAACTATCTAACAATGTCTTGCGTAGGGATGATTCTATACAAAAGTAAATATTATGTACTCGATAGTTTTGTTTCGATACCTACTCGATATCGATAGAAAAGTAATCGTATGGAATCGAATCGCACGGGTAGATGGCATCTAATTTGAGAACGCAATATTCGGAGCTATTATTGTTTTTAAGGAACCTTCCTAAAGCTGTTTTTTTTTGGGTAAGAAAAAAAATTGCTTCAGTAAAGTTACTTGTGGTGATTATTAATAATCATGTGTTTATTATATTACTAAATTAAATAATAGTATGTCATGTGTTTTATTGAACTATCTAAACTATCACAAAAATTGTATTTTACGGACTTGTAAAAGAAAAGTATCGATATGTTGGAGTACCTACACCAAAACTATCGATACGTAGGTATCGATAGTTTTGGTGTAGGTACTCCAACGATATGAGTAGGTATCGATGCTTTAGTGGTATCGGATCATCCCTAACCTTGCGTTCATTGAATAAAAGTGGCCAATATATTTTGGTACAGTGGGCTGCATGACGAAGAAGGGAACAAATCATCCAGGCTGCCTCAATAAATTAAGGCCTCCAGTCAGGGCATAAACTTAGAAACCAAGCGACTACACGCTAAGGGCACCCCCTATGGGGTACGGACCTCGGCTTAGGGCGTCGCTGGGGAAGGACAGCAAGGGATGGGCTGGAACGGGTTAAAGTCAATCGCTCTAAAAGAGTTTTGTATTTATACAACGACTGTCAAAAGGATAAGCTATTCGATAGCTTATGAAAGTCCCATACATTTTTGACATTTCCATCATCGTTATCGCTGTTAGAATGTCACTTTGCCTAAGCCCTCAGGTATTGAATTTGGATTCGCTTTATGTGATTGGGTGGTAAAATAAGCTGGCAGCTCGCCTGATGATTAGTGGTCATCGCAACCTATGGAAGTCTGCAGCAGAGACAACAGGAGCGTTACCATTCTATAGGAAAACATGTATATCTCAATATCAATCAATTTGCCTAGCCTTTTCCCAACTATGTTAGGTTCGGCTTCCAGTCTAACCAGATGCAGCTGAATACCAGTATTTTACATGGAACGACTGCCTATCTTACCTCCACAACCCAGTAACTGGGTAATCCCTTTGGGAAGACTGATTGTCAGACTTTCGGGCTTCTGACAACCTGTAACGACGGCCAACGGCTTAACATGCTTTCCGAGGCATGGAGAAGTCTCGGTATGTAAAGATCATCACGGACCAACCCCGGCAAGCGTAACTTATTTTGATGGATCCACCCGTGTGGCTGTTATTACTTCGCCACGAGCTCCTCAAAACATGATATATTATGTTTCATGTACCTGTAATTACAACGGCACGCATAAGTACCCTTCAAACCGGAACACAACAACGTTGCGTGGAGGTAGTAATAGATATGGTGATAGTACATAATTCCCCCGACAGGTCCTCCAAAAAAAGCTCCGTCAGTTGTTGCTATATTCTTACTAGTCCGAATGTATGGCAATCCGATACGACCAGAGAGAGATCAGGCGCAGGGCCAACGGGCTTAACGTGCTTTCTGAGGCACGGGGGTATCACACCGTCAACTTCGGGCTGTTTCTAAGAAATTCCTAATGGAAAATACAATTATACCTTGCACGACCCGGTAATTGAACCCAGGAGTCCACGCTCAGTAGTCGCGCTTGCGACCACAAAACCCACGGGGAAGTCAAGGGAGTGAGGGTAGAGAGAGTGCACTTGTGTTTGAGCACACACCTGTGCACTATAGTATATATAGGGAGCTATTTTCAAAGACAAAATGTCAAATTTATGATGTCTCGCTCGTATTTTAAGATGAGGTATCAAGATACACTGGCCTTTTGTATGTAGGTCCCAATATCAACTTATTATACATTTTTGTTCAGAAAAAAGCTTTGCACAATTCTAATTGTTAATTTGCTTCAGTAATATTAATCTGATGTCGTAAATTAGTGACTTGTCTGATAAACTCTAAATCTAGATATGTGCAATAAAATAAATGTGTTCTCATAAGCAATTTGTATCTTGTATCAGACATATTGTTTCGTCACTATCTCGATTTATATCGATAAAAACATTAGGAGCTGTAGGTACCTATAGTAATTCTAATTATATATTCGATTTTAATTGGTTTAGGTTTCAAAAGCTTGTTTTAGAAATATTTGTTCATTTGCTACTTTTACAGTTTAATTACTGACGTATATTTTTTTAACTTAATCAAACTCAAACTCAAAGTATTTATTTCAATTAAACCATTTACAGGCACTTTTGAACTGTCAAAGAGTCGATCAGTTAGTCAGAAAGTTGAAGCTAGTTGCCCATTCCAAAACGTAGATCTCTATGGAGAAGAACGGGCATGAAACTCCAAGGACACTCTTTTAAATATAGATTTTACAAAATCCTGGATACATTATTCTTGTTGCTTCTATATGTGAGAACAATGTACAAAACATAATCGGAAGCAATTGAAAATATAAGATTAAAAATAAGCCCTGGCAGATAAGAGATGACCAGTCTCAACTGACGGCGCCCGTTCACGAACATGACGCGTGGATCAGCACCATCCAACTCAACCATTTTGTAGGGAACCGAATGATCCAACACATCTATCATTGGTATCAACTACAACTTTTAAGTTTTTCACTCCCTTGTTTATTGCTACATAATTATGATTAGAAGCAAATTAAATGGAAATCCATCAACCTGCACTGGGTCCGCGTGGTGCATTACGGCCCACTCCCTCTCACAAAGAGGAGACTTGTGTAAAAATTTAAAATCCAATTGTTTGTTATTCATTCAACAATGGATACATTTTCAGTGCTGTTGGTTTCATTTTTCGTTCTTTCGTATCTATAATCTAGATTTTCTTTGTTCTAATTTGATCATTCTTAATGCTAACATTTCTAGTAAAATTCTCCCTCGAGCTTTTTCAACCTATGTTGATTTTGTACTAAATGCACCTTTAGATGTATTATGCATGATATAACTTTGTATGTGCAGTAATTTATGTACATTTTTACCCATTATGAATAACATTGAGTGTATGTAAGTACATACACTTAATGTTGAAAATGGGTACAAAATCTTTTCCTTTTTTACGTTTAATAATGCACTAAATTATTGTAACAATTTGTGTTTTATTTCTAAATAGTAATTTAACGTGTAGACTGTGTAGTATTTGCTTTATAATACCTACTTAATTATTATGAGTCTAACATCGGCCTTGCATGCATATGTCCGAGACTAAATTAGGTACGATCTGCAGTAAAAGGCTTTAAGATAAAAGAACCTTATTTTAAATATATAATTTTACCGTTCTATAAGGTGCAGGCTTCTTTTATATCCTGCCATTATCACATTTCACAGCACTATTATACGCAAAACGGCTTATGATCGCAATATCCTTAAACTAACTAAAACGCAGTTTTCGAAATTATAAATAGTGCTGTAGGCATGTAAGCACATCAGCACGTGTAGCATATCAACCATAGAAACGGGTTTTCTACGGGTTTTGTCGACGGAAGAATAGACAAAATGAGACATTGTGATAGTTTATCTGTAATTTTGTCTATTCTTCCGTCGAGAAAACCCGTTTCTATTGTGGTCATGCTAAGCGTGCTGTAAAACTAAAAAAGCTGCAATATGTTGCAAAAAAAAAAAAAAATTGTAAAAAGAAATGCCTTAAATAATTTTCAGATAAATAGTAAAAAAGTAAGTGACTGTTATTGGGAAATTGGCATTCGCAATTCCCATTTAACATTCTCACTCACAAATTCTTACCGGCAAAATTATTTCCAGCCGGTATTGACATACAATTTTGTTGCTGCCTCTACAGCCAAGTTCCGTTTTCCCAGCCAACTAGTTTATTCAACATGTGTGTAATAGTGCCAAGTGGGTTTGGTCGCAATTTTCTTAAGTAATTCAACACTTGGCTAGACGTAAAATTAATAAGGTTTTAACCTTGAAACTGCGGCCTACATTCGTTTTTTTTGCGGTAGTCTTAACTTGGCAATTAAATAACCGTTGTTCGTATTCGGAAGTGTCTTCGGACATTTTAAAATTAATTCTGACGCAATCAGTTTCCTTTCAATACTGTACCGATTATTTTGGAGAAGTGGTCTTGCCGAAAATTAAGACATTATGGTTTTAAATTTAATGTGAGGAAGTACCTTCTCTTGTTCTTGTAGTAGGTACCTACTTATTTACGATTTTTATTGATCAGTAATTTTTTTATTAGATAAGCAGTACTTGTCCATCACCATCATCATCCATCATAATTGGTTGATATCTCGACTGGTCGTACTCGGCGCTTCTCCTCCACATTTATTATGCGCACGGCAAAATTGTGGAATTATCTTCCAGCGCACAGTGGAACGAATGTATGGGAGCGGTTGGACGTAGACATTTCCGAAAAAAAAGAGTAAAATTATGCCAAACTAATGATGCCATCTTATTCGATTACTTAATGCCTTCATAACTTGTGGTGATGAATTTCTTCATAACTCCCATATTTCGGGAGTAATTTGAGAAAATGTGAAATTTTACTATGAAAATGAGTGTATCGAGCTCTCTCCCTCCTGATTCCGGGCTTGTTTCAAGTAGCGGTCTCTAATATCATAATGCTAATACTAAGAGCTATATTTAATACTAAGACACATAGTGCGCCAAATGTGCACTTTCTGGGATAAAAGGAAATGAAAATTAAAAAAAAAAAACGATTTTTCCCCATTTGTATTTACTTTAAACCGCAGACAGACTTATTAAGAGGTCTATAAATATATTATATATATACAGAAATATATATTAACAAAAATATTCACAAGAACTGATGAGAGTATGACTTTTAAGTAAGTTGATAATAAATTACCTAGTTTCATTAAAAGTACAATAAATAATTAAGATGTAAGCTCTAATTTACTAAGTTACACATTTTAAAACAATAACATCATTTAATTATCTTCGTCATCATCATCATCATCAATTAATTCAAATTCAGAATCGATGTCCGCTAAATCATTTATGTTAACAAATTCGATATCACTTTTCTCAGAATCCGTAAGCTCATAAAATTCCTTAAAAGAAGATTTTTTTACAAACTTATTTCCTTTTGGACGGATACTTGTAAAAGATTGTGCATAATATCTTCATTGCATGAGATACTGCTATGCTTTCGAGAATGCCCCTCTCTATATTTTCTAAAATCTTTATTTCTAGCCTCAGATGCCTCTTCGGATAGAAAACCAATGGGCACAATTGACATGTTCTGAACTATGTCTGGCCCATGCATTAAAATTTTATGAAGTGAAGAAGGCATATAATACCATGGGTATAACTCCACGTAAAGCTTAGCAGTATCAAAGCAGAACTCTCGGAATTTAGTTACGTTGATCTTCTCTCCTGATGAAATACACTGCAAGATCACACAGATTTTTCTTAAAAGCATAGCATCTATTCCGGTCAGTTCAGCAGATTTAGTGTAGTTTTCAAAAAATCTCCTTGCCGAGTTGCCATTGTTGGTGGATCCACTGCCTTGTTTCACAACATCGAGAAGTAAGCCCGTTTCTCTTCTTACAGCCTCTTGAACTCTTTTCTTCCTGTCATCAACTTGCCTTTTTGCTATATCACCCCTTACTTGCCATGATTTTATGTCTAATTTGTAGGAAATGTGTAATAAGCATTCCATTGAGCGAATCCAAGCGTGAAGGGTGCTTAAGCTATATTTATACATGTCCTCGTTTGCGTGTTTATCTTTGATTAACTCTAAATTATTCATTTCTTTAGGACAAGCCTTGCATATGTCACACACTGAAGCTGCTGTATTGGATATAATGGAATGAATTTTACCATCAATCATTGTCAACAGCAGTTGGTGTTTGACACTAATTCCATCAGTGATGGTGGATGGAGTTAAGGCTTCAATCTCTGCTTCGATTTCAGCCATCTCTCTCTGCACATTTTCTTTGGTTTCCTTTATAAACTTAAACAATATTGGCCGGCAAAATGAAGTGGAAGATGGTCGCTCGTTTTCCCAAATTGTTACACCTTTTGAGACGAGCCGCAGTGGTACAAGACTAATCATAAAATTACTAGCAAGATCGATTTGCTCATCTTCACTCGTCCTTTGATGATAAATGCTTTGGCTAGATGATCCGTCAAAACCCCATTTGCTGGTCAATACGAGCTGTTGATTGGGATCAACAGGGGTTTCTAACGACCTAATAAGTCTTCTTGAGGTTAAATCCATCAAGGCTTGTAATTTGATTTTTGCAGAGCTCTCTGTAACTGTGAGATCTTCTTTGGCCGGATAGCACTTAATTTTTTCTTTAACCAACATGTAGTAACTCGGGTATTGAAGAGCTCCTTCTTGAGTGTTGAAATCCCGAAGAGTGTTATAGCGCCATTTCGATAAGTTCATCGATACATAAAGAGCCAATGCCTTCAAAGGGGATATTTCCCGTACCTGAATTGATTTACCTTCAATGAAGGCTTTGATTTTTGAGGCCTCTTCTGGATTCTCCGTCAAGTATTTCATAACATAAGCTGTATCGCTTTGTCCTGCCTTTTGAAGCGCCCTTTCGGCCGAAAACATAATTTCAGCGCTGCTACTGCTGCATGAAAGACTATCTTCAGTGCGTCTTCTTTTTTGCCGGTTACTAAGGTCCTCAAAAGATTTACGAGGACTAGGATGTGTACAAGTTGAAGCATCAGATTTAGCAGGAGAAATTATGGGCTCGATGACGTCACTTATATTTTCTGTAGAAGGTTCCATATTTTCATTCTGTAATTCCGGCCATTGAATTGCAGCCTGTAGCCAAATCTCATGTTTCTTCCGAAACTTATCTGTGCTTCTTCCAGACTGTGTCCATTTTGCATAAATGCGGTAGCAAAATCGACGACACCAGTCTTTTAAACTTGTTTCAGCACTTTCACATAACTGAACACAACTGTTATCTTTTAAAACACTGAACAAATAGTTAAAGTCGCGTAAATCTTTATGTGCGCGTGCGCATAAAGCAACGTGAATATCAAGATTTGTATTAAAATTTGGAAAATACATTGCGAGATTAGCTTGGATACAACGAGGTGTAAATCAACACTGATTTTAAAGTTACTAATAGTGACCTATTTATATAAAATCCAGGTATCCCAGGTATCCTTTGTTAAATATTGCAAGGTAATTAGTTATTGTGATAATTAGTAAATGATGCATGCTAAATTTGTGTATTAAGAGCCATTTAGTAATTAAATAATAGCAATGTTCTTATCAGTAATCATTAGTGCATCAGTTTTATATGTAAACCTTAAGTCCCTAATTATATATCCTAATTAGCTTATATCTTCTCTAATTGGCTGCTCAGAAATGTTATTGTAATAAGGTAAACCTTTAGAAAAACGGTTTTAATCAACAAAATAAACAAAAAATAAAAAAATTGTGTTATAAAATAAACATCACTCTTTATCCCAGAAAGTGCACATTTGGCGCACTATGTGTCTTAGTATTAAATATAGCTCTTAGTATTAGCATTATGATATTAGAGACCGCTACTTGAAACAAGCCCGGAATCAGGAGGGAGAGAGCTCGATACACTCATTTTCATAGTAAAATTTCACATTTTCTCAAATTACTCCCGAAATATGGGAGTTATGAAGAAATTCATCACCACAAGTTATGAAGGCATTAAGTAATCGAATAAGATGGCATCATTAGTTTGGCATAATTTTACTCTTTTTTTTCGGAAATGTCTACGTCCAACCGCTCCCATACATTCGTTCCACTGTGCAGCGCCTGTATTGCTTTCCACTTACAACCCAAGCAGGAGTGAACAGGCATCTTCTAGGCACACTCGTTCCATCGAAGACCTCATCCATTGCTTGCCATCAGGCAAGATCGAGGTCAAGAAAAAACCAGTCAGGCTGTAAAAAAATCGTCTCTTGTTTTATTGTAGAAAATAGTTATTGTATTGTATCATTCACCATCCATTCCATACTCCCATTACGGAGTAGTCTTATCATTTGGTCCGGGTTTTAAAAAGTCCACTAAAGTATGCCTCAGAAAAGCAAGAAAAAGTTGCGAGCCTCAAGAGATTTAGACCTAGGCATGTGTCTCATGGTTTCTTGTAGTCAACAGCTCGCTATGTATGCAGCTTTCGTCAAAATAGTAAAATCTGCGGTTTTCCGTATATCATTGATTCATTAACCTTAAAGGTCTTTAAAAAAGTATTTTTATTTTTTTTTATTTAAATATTTATTAAATAAACTTCTCAGAACTTTACTTAGCTCATAAAGTATTCTAAACATAGTTACTGAAATGTTTTATGAACCATATAAAAATTCTGTTCCCATTATAAAATGTTATGTATGTGAATTATAACTGTGTGATAATATTATACAAGTTCGTATTTAACCAAGGTTACATTAGTATGTCACTTGTAAAGGGCATGGGAGAAGTATTTAAGTTCAAATTAACCTGTAGCATGACTCGCATCTGCACGTAATTATGTAAGATAACATCTTTACTGTGATATACTATTATCACCTTTATTGCGATGTCTATGCGAAATAGGTCTTGGTGCCTTGGACATCATCATTGCCATTCGTAAAAATCTACAACGTTAAAAATGGACCTTCCATTGATTTGACCACTACGATCATCGATAATAATAATGTGATTTAAAAAAAATATCATAATTTCTCTTCTGCCAATTTATTTCTGGTCGGCACAAATTTATTCTGATATACCTATGATACGATTGTGTCGTTAATTATATAATTTCCCATAAAAGGCAATAAAATTGATGATTATTATTATTGAAAAATCTATAATATTAATACGTGAAACAAAACCTTTGTACCCCTTTTACGAAAATTACGCGGACCGAGGAGTATGAAATTTGGCACAGTTAAAGTTTATAAGGAGAAAGTGTAGAAAGCTAATATTTTTGTATAATATGCATTAGAAATAAATTAAATTAATAAAAAAAACATTACACACACTATGATGACATGGATGACATGGCAGCATGGACTTTGTATGAACTATCCGATCAAACTTAAAATTTTAATTAATTATGGTCGAATTTCGACCACTGGAGGACCACTAGTTAAGTATAAAACTTTTTACAAAAAAAAAACAACCGTCTTCCAAACCTTTTTTATAAAAAGTTTTTATTTTTCACTTTTTAGTTGTGGTACCTACTCCACACACATTCGAATACCACTACCTGCTACCAGTGACAGGAACTTATCATATCAACTACATACGTGGGAAACAAATACGTATTTTGTAGCTAAACTTATCATATCAACTACATACGTGGGAAACAAATACGTATTTTGTAGCTAACTCAAAAATACCCAAGCAAAGTTAATAAAATTTATATGGGACCAATTTGAGAGGAGAAATTTATATGGGACCCTTTCAAACAAAAAATAATTTTCAAAATCGGTCCACAAATGACGGAGAAATCGGCGGACAATAAAGGCTTGTGCAGACCAGCGCGACATGCGACGCGACACAAAGGCACCGCGTATGTTAGGCGTAGCGTATGTTAGGTTTTTTGTTTTTAATAAAAACAAAAAACCTAACATACGCTACGAACATATAATCTCCTCCTTTTTGGAAGTCGGTTAAAAATGGGTATTCTTATAACAACAGATGGTTTACAGACTGGAAGAGCGATGGTGGCCCAGTGGGTAATAGCTGTGACTTACGAGTTGTAGGTCGTAGGTTCGAACCCTGACAGGCGCTTTACTTTGTGTAAATTATTTCGTAATCACTGCTCTCAAAACGGTGATGGAAAACATCGTGAGAAAACCGGCATGTCATAGAACTGAAAATTTTAAGATATGTGACATTCACCGACCCGCATTGGGCCCGCGTGGTGGATTACGGCCCACTCCCTTTCACCGAGATGAGGCCTGTGTCCCAACAGTGGGAACATTATAGGCTGATGCATACAGACTGATTGGTAATCGCAGTAGGTATGTTGTAACTGTCCACAGGAGAACACTGCTCATCCTCTTCAAACCTTATCTTAGCTGATGTCTCTTACTTGTCCTAAGAAATCTGTGGAACATAAGGAATTACAAGTGAGGAATTCTTTCACATCATCGAGTAAAAGTAATCGTGTGGAAAAAAACGAAAGTGCTCACAATGGCTCTCTTTGGTCGAAACTTCTGATACTAATGTTCACAGATTGTCCTTTGACAGCGACAATAGTTCATTTGCTTACTTCAATGAGTCCTTTATCGGCAAAATGTCTAACAAAAATGTGGTTTTGTTTAACACAATTTTTTTTTATTCTAAAAACAATAGGTATTATGTTACAACAATTAGTAAGGCCCTTTGTACACACACGGTTTTCTTGCCGTGAAAAACTACGGTTTATTCTGCCGTGTGTCAATATTATATGGACAAATTTTAACACAGCGTTCAGTACGTCTAACCAAACATATCCAAGCTAAGAAAACACAGATTAAAGTGATTTTTCTTTTGACCAAAAATAATTAGTAACCAACATTTTTAGTGTATTTTCGTTAACAGATTTTTTTTCTTGTAAATATCTAATGCGTTTTTCTTATATATTTTTTTTTACCATTGTCCTTATTTTGGTGGTCTGAATGATTTCAAAAAGTTTGTCCATCTATTTTAATGGGACCTTATCTATGGAAGCTTGTTGACAGATACGTTTTTTCTACAGCGCAGTTTATAGACCGTGCCGTGTACAAAGGGCCAGAGTCTTTTATGCAAACTTTCAAATCTTTGGAGCTGCTGAGCAGGACTTCAATTGTTTTCCTTCATTTGTTTTACAGGAATACATGAAAAGAAACTACCTCGTAAACTGACCAATAAACTTTACAATGAAGGACCAAATGAGATCATAATAATGTTGTTTTAAAGATTATTATATTATACTCGATATTCTCGTATGTGATGAATGCCCGAAAAGGTAAATGTGAAAATACAGCTCGAATAAGTTGCAAATCAAAATGAGACAGCGAAGGCCACTTTCGCAAAGACGGTAGATAAATCGTTAGCTTAATTTATTATAATAATACTGTCACTATTAATAGTAATAGTAGACTACTATTACTTTGTCGCCTCGGTACAGAATTTCAAAACAAATGACTGTCTACCTAACTATCGACTTTGATGACTGTTGCGACGTTGTCTGTCCTGTTGGGTAACTGTAAATTTCTGTAAGCTTATTTGCACGAACTTATAATAAGTAGGTCTTTATTAATAACTTTTTCAAAATGGGTTATTGAAGGAATTGGCTGGCAGCATGTAGGAAATTAATTCCTCTAAGAAGGAAGTTCCTTAGCGTCATTGCATCACACTTAAACACCAAACCAATACTCATATTATACCATAAATTTTACTGGTAACCATACCCAACTTGGAACCTAGCAAACGGTATGGTGGTTGCATTTACTCGTCCAAATCTTAACAAAAAGAGGTTACTGGTGCCGATTATCTTGTACACCGAACTAAACTAACGAAACTATTACTAAAATTCCTTACTTTTGGCTATGAGAATCTTAAAATTATTCTGAAAAATAAATTCTCTAAATTTAAAAATAATTTCTACACAACTAAATCGAATTTGACATTCGCGACTTCAAGGGGTAGGTACTATCGAAGAAACGCATATCTGTACACTGTAAGGACTATTCTTGCTTGCAGCGCTCGGCCGCTATAGTATCGCTTACCTATGAAAAAAAGGGTCGTGTGCACGGGATTTGGTTTTCAAAATGCTTAGATATGTGTTATAGCGATGGTACTTGTATGTCCTCCTAATCCGTGAATTTTTTTTAGAGCCGGAGGCGCGCAGCCTCGACGTGTTTTTAAGGAATTTTTCAGTTTTTGTATGGAAAATATGAAAAATTATTACCTACATGTTGAGTTTTAGGGGTTTATGCGTTTTATAAAGGGGGTCGAAATTTTCATTATTTTTGCACACACACCATTTTCGAGATTTAAGCGAAAGAAAAAAAGATACAGTACTGTTTTTGCACCTGAAGTCGAGGTGTTGGTGTGAATTTAAAGTTCATGACAACCAATTTTATTCCACATGTTTTTAATTGCGATTAGAAATAGTCAGGTTTAGTTAGACACTCAAAATTTTTGGTGAAAAACGCCAAATTCAGAATAGCAAAATTGCCATTTTCATTAAACTAAAATCTCAGTGCTATCTTAGTGCTGTCAAACTAAAATATAGTTAAGTTATGTCACTTTACTCTATTTCAGAATGGGAAATCGTCGTATGGTAGGAATAAACTAAATTTTGGTGATTTTTAGTCTTGTTTAGAGGCATTTGTGAAAAAAGAATCGGCACCACTGTCACTAAAAGAACTGAAGAACAATTCACGTATTTTTAAGAAAGTTCGCATCTAATCTCAGTTGTAATCTGTCAAAAATATTTTTAATTTACCAACAATTTTGACAAGTTTTTGCCTTGATTATCGCTGAGATGAGATTGCGATTAGATTTTGAACGTGTTTAAATACGGAAATTGGCTTACTGTTGCCTTAAACATAATAATATTGTCTTATTCTTCATTATTTCTTCGCACTCTTGTACCATGCAAACAACTAGTTCCTATAATTATTATCATTAGACAAACTAATAATCATGGAGGGTTGGCTCCGAGCCTAACCTGTGTAGTTCCTCTGCCAATATCGTGGAGTTTAACCACAGTAATTGGCCTTTCAAGCTCAGATGGTGCTGGATACAAGCCAGGGGTAATTTTTGTGGTTGATAATGGTCCTTTTGCTTCTAATTGACCAACGTTTTCTTCAAGAATGGGCAGTAAATATTCCTTGAATACAATATGTTCTGTCTATAAAATAATTGTAATTACCTTTTTTGGGAACCTTAGTAGTGCAAGAGTCTTAGTGCTAGAGAGTGCACTTTTCTAGCGACTGTGTCCGCCCTATATTCTTTAGCTACATCATAAAGGGAACCTCTGTGTAAAATTTTAGCTTTCTAGGTCCACGGGTTTGGGCTGGGCATTGATGAGTTAATCAGTTAGTGGAGTGAGTGAGTGAGCCAGAAATGTTCTTTTTATATTTGTATAGATTCTGCCTTGTCTATTTACCGGTAGAATTGTTTACAGTTTTTATTAAATTTTCTTCTTGGGTTATTAGAAAGGAAATTGATTTTTTTATTACGTTATCTTACTACTTTATTATGCTTTGAAGTATCCTGCTTGCTTCCTGATCATTAAATAAGTTAGAAGGGCATGACGAGGCAATAGAATCAGAGATAAAGGCATATGGGTACGGGATATGAAGCTACAAGTACGCGGCGGGCCCGTCTTGTTGGGCCAATTCAGTAAGTGTAACATAGTCAGAAGATCTAAGAGTTACGCGATAGAAAGAGAGGCAATTTCTAGGTGCATATAACTGTAAATAATTAGCGCTGTGCGACCTGAATTGCATTTTATTGTGTCGCAGCAATAGTCGCTTTTCATTTAAATGATTTTGCGGAGTGTGTCATCTGTATTAATCTGTGCTAGAGCATACAATTCACAGCTTCTGTAATGCATGCACGAGCTTTGAATAATTCTGACTCATTGGTCATAGATTCAGGTGAAGTATTCGAGCGTGTTGGACTTTGTTCATAACATAGGAGTGTTTAAGCATACCTACCTACTACAATTTGTTCACTTATTTTTACACATAAATATTATGTTATTCAGAGTAACACTTGCACTCATAATGTTTCGGCAGCTAGAGGTAAAATAGCCAGTTCCTCAGTGGTTGAGGATTCCGGGTGAAGCTCGCTTCCACCTTCGGCCTGATTATCACTTACCATCAGGTGAGTGGAAAGTGTTTATCATATAATTATATCTGACTCTAAGAAAGTGGAACGGACTTGTGTAAAGTACAATCAACACTATTCTAAGTTTTAAAATAATGATCTCGGAAACAAAATAAGTTACATTCAAATTGCTTATTAGTCTTATAGACTAGATTCAATCTGCCTAGCTAACCAGATGCAGCTGAATACCGTGTTTTACATGGAGCGACTGTCTATCTGACCTCCACAACCCAGTAACTTGGTAAGACTGGTTGTCAGACTTTCGGGCTTCTGACGACCCGTAACGTCTGTCAAAGATCTACGAATGGCAACTGGGACCAACGGATTAACGTGTTTCTCGAGGCACGGAGCGGTTTCGGTATGTAATGGATGGTCACCCATCCACAAACCAACCGCGGAAGTGTAGCTTCTGCCTACCCCTATACGAAAAGACCATAACATTATGTATGTATGAATGACACAGTAACTGTAACCTTGCCAGACATAAGACATGATTCTACTGAACCAGGAAAAGGAGTTGAACGCATTGCAGCATTCTGTGACGTCAAATATTTCAACATCGTTTTAAACAATACGATAAGTGCAATCTATGATAATTCATATTACAAAACCTAATAACTCGATGATATCATTACTAAGGAGATAATAATTGAGATTGCTACAAGATAATCAAATAAACAAAAAATAATTCTTCGAAATTCTTTCTTACACGCTGTTCAATTAGTTGTTGGTCTTTTAAGGTCAGATCTGTTGCATTATTTGAGTCTACTTTATAAGTGTATTAAGTTATACTTAAATTTCTGTTAGTACTTGGTTGCTGGTTTCTTTTCTATATGAGATTTCTTCTGCAGCAATACAATCTTACAGGGCGGTATAACTGGTGTGTTTCTACAGGGTCAAACTAAATTAGCTAGCAAAACTTCGTAGGTCTGATGGGTCGCGATATCTAAACCTGATAAAACAAAAGATAAATTAATTTAATGATGTTTTCTTTTAGGGGTCATCAACCGGCGTATTGTAGTCACTTAAAATATCACTGGATAAATAAGACTGCCTCGTTGGTCTAGTGGTCGCAAGCGCTACTGCTGAGCATGAGGTCCTGGGTTCGATTCCCGGGTCGGGCAAAGTGTTGTCTTTCTATGTGAAAATTCTCAGTAACAGCTCGGAGTCTGGATTTGTGCCCAGTTGATGGCAATAGGCTCGCCCCCTATTACATGGAACTTAAACATAACTGGCGAAATGTGGGTGTACCTGCTACAGGGACACCTCTGCCCAACCCTTCGGGGAAACAAGGCGTGATGTTATGTTAAAATATCAGTTTAAACATCAGTTATTTTTAATTAAACTTCTCAGACGTGATAGGTATCGATATCTCTACATGATTAAACAGATTTTATTCATTCACACTTCAAGTAACAACACTACCAGCGGTCATTGACCCCAAAAAAACATCAATGTATATCGTATGACATACGTAATATGTAGTGAGCAAGCGAGGTAACACACATTATTGGTTCTTCTGTGTATAAGAAGAGATAATCGTTCTGCACAGTGGCACAACAACAGGTTAATAGGCTTACTTGTGTACTAAAATACAAATGGAAACCATGTTATTGATTACTACTATTTTGAACAGAGTAGAACAAAAAGTTTAATGATTCTATTTTCTTGCGCATTATTGATAAACATGATTGATTAGTGCTCGTGGGTGAGCTTCAACTAGATTTATGAAATTAATGGTTGGTCCCGAAGACCTTTATAACTAACGATTACTTAAGGATGCAAATATCTTGGCGTAAAACCTCAAAATTGATAAATATGGGCGACCTTAAAAAGGAGGCTGGAATAGACTTGATTTAGAAGGTGCAAAAAAGGCGTTGTGGCGAAACTTGGGAGAGGCTATGCCAATTTTCAATTTATACTAGAAATCGGAAATCTTATATCATTAATAATATTTTTTTTTTTTAAATAGGCAAAACCCTTCTTTAATAAATATTATGAAACAAAGTAGCTTTTCGCGTTTGTCTGTATGTCCGTGTTGTTCTTCTAAACCACGCAACAGATTTTGATGAAGTTTTCAACATCGTTTAGAGAGTTTATTCCGGAAGCTTTATGTGTATAATACGTTAATATTAAAGTTACGTTTACCTAAGAAATATCGATGTTTTGTTAAGTCGTATAAACCGTGCGAAGTAGGACTGGAGTGGGTCGCTAGTATATAGAATTAATCGTAAGTGATACATAAAATTCTGTATCTGTACCTTTCTGTCCTCAGTGAACAGATACCTAATTTGCATGCAAAAAAGACAATTATGTCACTGAAAGTAGTTACTAAAACCCATGATCATAAGACCATAGTGTATTAAGGAAAGTTATATCAGAAGGAAGAGGGCGTAATGACCGGTGTCAGACGTAACTTATAACGATGGGAAAACTTGGGGACACACCCTGTGAACACGGACTTATACGATTGTGATCGAGATAGTTTTCGTTGTTATGGTGATATATTGGCTTTCAGTGCTAATAAGTGCTTGAGAGATGGAAGTCTTCGGTGTGACTGGGAATTGCTATAAGAAAAGAGGAATATCAAAGAAAGGTTTTGCTAAGGAGGAAGTAAACACGGAGAAGAAAAGAAAAAAATAAAGCTCTTCAAATGTACAGGAGGATAATTATGGTGAATTTGGTTTCATGCAGTAACATAAAAGGATAAGGATGTTTTAATAATTGAGTCAAGGGAAGTAAGTGTTTGGTTACTTACATAAAAGTTCACTAACCATTGCATTATTATTCTCCCAACCTGTATCAGTAACTTTACAAGACTTTACTCAACTGCCAAACTGTATTCCAAATGTAAGGTTATGACTGTGAGACAGTTATATATTTTAAAAACAGTACTTCGAAGGCATTCGCTTCTACCACTGGACGACAAAACCAATAAAAAGCGCTCCGGTGCAGTTGTTTGCCCTGGTGTACCTTGCAGAACCGCTTCCGCTAGTAGGCAATTTGACGCAGTAAGCTCGAGACTGTATAATACGGTCAACAAAACCATCAACATTTATAGCTTATCTAAACGAGAGGTCACACAAAAACTAAGAAATTGGTTGCAAACTTTAGATTATGCTCAAACTGAGACGCTTTTAACTATAAAAAAGTAAAATATTTTTTTTTTGTCGGTGTGAAGGTATATGTTTTATTTATTTCTATTTTTATTTGTAGTTTTAGATAATGTATATACGTACTAGAATTTTAATTTTAGCTCAATTTATTTACTATTAAGTGTTGGAAGTCAATTCATAGGCTACAAGGTTGTGTCTGTATAAGTCCTGTGTAGAACCACTAACTCCCAAAATACAAGCTTGACTTAGTTTGGGAGTTGGTATATCATTAATACTTGCTGCTGTACAACCATCAAACACCTTGAAAATTGTACTTCAAAGATTAAGTGTTTTTGTTGTACTTTGAGAGTGAAATAAATTCTAAAAATTCTAAAAAAAAAACTGAGGTTATGAATAATGGGTAACCGGTTCATACATCATCATCATTATCATCATCCAATGATGATGATGAATGATAATGAGGTCAGGGGAATCCCTGCCCTAATCCCAACTCATTTGTGGTCGGCGCAACATGTCCCCTTCCTCCACACCTCTCTATTAGTTGTCATCTCGGTAATTACTCCCTTTCTAGCCATGTCATCTTGCACACAGTCCATCCAACGTTTCCTTGGTCTTCCCCTACTCTTATAGCCATCCACATTCATACTCAAAACTTTCCTCACGACATTTTCCTCATTCCTCCGCATCACATGCCCGTACCATGACAACCGATTTCCGCACAACATATCACAGGAAAACCAAAACATCTGGAACTTTTGTTAAAATTGAAAAAAAAAATACAAATATTTTGTTTTAGTCTCTATCCGAAATGTCAACCTTCAGTGATCACAGGCTCGCCCGTCACTCAATAACAAAATCTATCAAGCCTATCGAACTCGATCATATCGATTCGATTACGTAATCGTATGGATGTGCGATGTGTAAAATCGAGTTTTATAACATTTGCCGCTGCAGGTGCTCCGATTCTCATCGCAAAGGTCCTGTTGACATTTGTCCGGCCTTCGAATATGTGGGTCAATGTGAATTGAGTGAGGCACTTCATTTTTTTCTTAAAAAGTCGAGCAAACTCCTTTGGAGACATGTGGAATTATTGGATGCGGTAGTGTCTGGTACAATTGTTCAGTACCTATAAATTAGGTTTAATAAGATTTTTGGATGCTATGAGGGTTGCTTTTCAGTTTTGAGTTCTAAAACATTCTGCGCTTCGATTTCTATAAGGTTTTCTTAACAAAGCATAGCCATACTCTTCTAGACTCTGATATGATCTCGAATTACACAAAAAATATAGTTTCTATAGATATTAAAAACTTTATATTTCTTTAGGAATAAGCATCAACTTTGTATGTATTTTTCTGTTCTTTTCTTCTTGTTTGATTATATTTGTGTCCATAAATGGTTAAATAAATAAATCTAATAAATTGGCTTTCAGGCCTTTTTATTTTTGGGTGAGAAATTGTCAAATAACTTCAACGGCAGGCATCGGCCCTAGCAGACCCCGTCAATTCTGTTAACATCTCTTTGATGCGCGCCAGGAACACAACGCGCCGTCGACCCGGGCCTGGACCTTATCGGACAGCGAGCTACCCATTGCTCACCGTCCGCAAGCCCGCGCCTAAGATGCCCGGAAATCAGGCTGCGATTCCCGACGCCCAGGGCGTCTCCTCCTGCGACGGTTAGGGGCGTGAGGGAGAGGCAAACCTGCGACGGTTTGCCTCTCCCTCACGCGTTCCGCCTCCTCCTTCGCGAGCATTACCGCTTCACAGAAGGAGGTGACGGCCTCCCATTTCCTCTCGCTCCATACCATGGCCTGAACCAGGGCCGGACGAGAGTGGCTTTAAGGCCTGTTGTTGAAATAATCATTTATCTTTATAGCTCCATGTTTTGGGCTTATTATATTTCGTATCCATAATTTGTACCTATAAAAGAATATTCTTAAACGTTGGTATTTCGGGTGAATGTCACGCCGTGTCAACTTACTTTAATGTCTTGTGACGTCACTTTATTCTTAATGTGCATTCTTTTGGTTTATTATCATTGTATTTACGGAAATAAATCTGCAAAGTAAAAGTATAAATTTGTAGTATAGTAGTTTGTAGTATAAATTTGTAAAGTGTTTTAGCATTGAAAATGCTTTTTTGATCGGTTCAGTAGGATACCCGTTTTCAAGAAAAGTGCGATCGGGGGGTAGAGAAATGAAAATGGTATCAAAAGATGTGTTCCTAAAAGGGCTACAACATTGCATTTAAAAAACCTATGATGAATTTTTGATATTTGACGGATTCTTTTGGGACTTTTTCAAAAAATCTTAAACTCCTCAAAAACGAAAGAGATATCAAAAAAATAAACAAATGAGTCTGGATAATCTAAAGAGCTTCAAAATGATACCATTCTGGTTTCGATTGGATTATAATGGTAAATATTTACCCCTTTCGGAGACGCCTTTTTAACTCTGATTTTTAAGTGAAATTTTCAATGCGCCGGAAGGTCATCGGACCCTAATGGTGACCTTCCATTGAAAATTTCGAAAATTTGAGAATATTTTTTTTGGAATCGTCTTTTTGTAAAACATACTACTTAACATTAATCCTCAACTTTAACAGATATTTATTTTAAAATTAATGCTGCAGTATTTTCAATATAACGGAGGAGCATGCTAAGCAATTTGAAGAATTTAAAGACTCTTAAGATCCTCGGTCCATCTAGCTGGGGGGCGTCCCACAATACGCTTACCGAATCCCGAAATAAAACTGTTAGACTGCCTGTCCACTGGAGCGGAGCGAGGCAGCGGAGCGGAGAAATTTGCCAATATTAACCAATAGGAGTGGAGCTCTGAAACGGAGTTTAGATTCTATTGGTTAATATTGGCACATTTTTCCGCTCCGTTGCCTCGCTCCGCTCCAGTGGACAGGCAGCCTTAAAATCAAAAATCTATTATCTAGGTATCATGTCAGTAGTAATTTGTAAGCAAAAGTGACATTTATTTAAGATCTGTTATATCAATCAAGCTATCCCGATCTTTTATATCAATCAAGCTATCCCGATCTTGGTGTATCAAGAGCAATTAAAATGACGTAATTAAAACAAAAATGGCTAATTTTACCACACAGGGTTTCCATAACCGGTATCTTCGCGCAAAAACCTTTCCGACTGGATCTTTATTTATGTAACAGAGGTCGATATTCTCAAGGCACGAATAAGTATCGTAGGTCGGAAATTCGGTAAGCGAATTAAACTTGTACTTGACCAGTTTTATTGTTAATAACGAGGTTATTGTATTAACTCTTTAAATTAAATTAAGTTAATTAATTGAGTTTTTAATTAGTTACGGTTTTGAGTATGATTGCTTTGGGTATATTGGGGGTTTTGTTCAGTGAAAGAAAATTAAATATTGGTGGTTAAGTTACAATGGAATGTGAAGCTACATATATTACTATGTGATCAATGTAAAAGCATTGAATTCAAAACATTCCAAGCATGAAGCCATATTCAAAATATGGCGAGGTTGTTACCTACCGATAAGTATTTACAGTCTATTTTTAACCGACTTCCAAAAGGAGGAGGTTCTCAATTCGACTAAATGTTTTTTTTTTAAATATTTGTCTCGCGATTACTCCGCCAATTATGAATCGATTTTGATGATTCTTTTTTTGTTTGGTAGGTCATACTTCAGAGGTGGTCCCATATAAATTTAATTAACTTTGCTTTGATAGTTTTTGAGTTAGCTTCAATAATACGTACTTTTTCCCACTTAGTATGTGGATGATATGATAAGTTCCTGTCACTGTTATTTACATAGCAGGTAGTGGTATTCGAATTTGTGTGGGGTAGGTACCACAACTAAAAAGTGAAAAATAAAAACTTTTTACAAAAAAAATACCACCGACTTCCAAAAAAAACCGGCCAAGTGCGTGTCGGACTACGCACAATGAAGGGTTCCGTAGTTGAGATGAATTTATCTATCCCAAGAAAAAACTTAACATTGTAGTTGAAAAACATGTTCTCTCATACATTCCAACTGCAAATCGTCGCTCGGCATCCATTACCGCGAATGTAACATTTATTACGTTTTTTTTTTAAATTGCAGGATCACTTATTTGAACGTGTAGAATGAAATAAACCATAAATCTGATTTTCGTAAAAAAAATCACATTCGCGGTATTTATAAATCTAATAAGCTTTAAACGAGCAATTCTTGTATATTTGTATAAATATAATCTAAATCTCGGAAACGGCTCCAAGATTTTTATGAAATTTAGTATGTAGTGGGTTTCGGGAGCGATAAATGGATCTAGCTAGGTTTCATTTTTTGAAAACGTCGTTAAAAAAAAATGGTCATCCAGATATTTTTATTTATTCAAGTAACAAGGACTCATTGTGTTAGTAAACTTATGTTAGCTTATTTTACCAGGTCACTCAGAAAGTTTAGCGACTAACAGTTTTTGTCTATAGGTTATTGGCTGGTTTTGATGTCAATTAAAACTATGACTATTTATTACAAAAAAACATATATTATCATTCCAAATTCGAAATTCCCTCCACATTTTTTTACGAGCAAAATCAAAATACTCTGTCTTACTGAATACTGGATTTACAACGAAAACATTTTCGCGCGATGATTTTGTACGATTTCAAATGTCGACTAAAATCATAAGAATTGTTTGAAAGACTTCGAATGGTGTTCATAGAAAAAAGCCCTTCTAAAGCGGCTGTTTTCCACTGGTTTAACGAATTTATGGGTGGTCGACTAATTTTGGCGGACAAAGAAAGAAGTGGCCTATTTATGACGGTTGTTACATAACAAAACGTGCTGGCTGTGAAAATTTTTATTCAAACTCAAACTCAAACTCAAAGCATTTATTTCAATTAAACCATTTACAGGCACTTTTGAATTGTCAAGGAATCGGTCAGTCAGAAATAGGTATGAAGCTAGTTGCCCATTCCAAAGCGTAGTAGGTACCTATGGAGAAGAACGGGCAAGAAACTCCACGGACACTCTTTTAAATAAAAAATTGTTACAAAATATTGGTTACATCATTCATGTTGAAATTATACATGTGAGAACAATGTAGAAAGACGTGCACGTTAGAAGCGTCCGTAATAAAAAGATAAAACAAAGAACAATTCAAAAAATTAAAATAAAAATAAGCCCTGGCAGCTAAGAGATGACCAGTCCCAACTGACGGCGCCCGTTCACGAACATGACGCATGGATTAGCACCATTCAGCTCAACCATTTTGAAGGGAGCTAAATGATCCAACACACGCGCCACCATCAGCGAAACATTTGAGTGAGCATGACATACTCACAGCCGCCAGGGCAGATTCAAGTCAATGCAAGACATATTACCCGGTAAATGGTAACTCTTTAGTACATAGTACTCACACCTGTGCTATGCAATTATATAATACAATGGAGATTGAGTTTATACAATGCAAAGATAGTCTTACAATCTTCAGCAGCTCCAACAGTATTTGCAAATGTTAATCAATTAGTTGTGGAGCAGGACCAGCATTGAGCCAAGCATTTTTATCAGCGATGTAATCCCCCAACGTATAATATGCCTGCCTGCATATTATACGCCTGCCTGTATATTATATTCAAGAAAATAGGCGAATTACATATGAAGAGGTTCAGCATATACTGCCGATTGGATCGGGAAGTGTGCATTAAATTCTACACCATCATCTTCGGTTATGGAAGATAGTTTCACGCTGGTACCGTAAAATCTAACGCAGGCTCAGAAGGAGAGCCGAGATATGATAGCAAAATTTGTAGCAGGCTCGTCTCGGCGCGTTTAAGATATCATTACGGGTGATGAATCTTGGATTTATCAATATGATCCAGAAATTAAGCGTCAGTCGACCGTGTGGCTGAACCAACGCCTACCAAAGTGAAGCGAGCCAGAAGTGCAGGCAAAATTTTGATCGCAAGTTTTTTTCTTTGCCGGGTTATCTGGTGTCAGTACTCTGACGAGATCAAAGGAGCATCAATGCTGAATGGTATGTTACCAAATGTTTGCCAGAAGTTTTTACTACTGCAAGCAGCAAGCGACCAAACACTGGCCTCCGTGGGCTACTGCTTCACTATGTCAACGTGCTGGCTCACTCGGCGCTCAAAACAAGGGACTTTCTGGACAGCACACCGGTCAAATTTATAGGTCATCCTCCTTACAGTCCCGATTTGGCGCCGTGCGACTTTTTCTTGTTCCCCAAAATAAATCAACTCAAAGGAAAACAGTTTTCATCACCTGAAGATGCACTGTCTGCATTTGATAAGGAGATTGGAGAGGTGTCTGATGCGGACTGGAAAATGTGTTATGAAAATTGGTTTAGACGTATAAAACTGTGTATAGACGCCAATGGAGAGTTCTTTGAAAAGATATAATAAAAAAAAAATTATAACCTGTAGTATATTTTTTTCTAGTATCACAAAACTTTCTGAGTGCCCCACGTAATCTAGTTTAAATTTATTTCACCCCATGGGAGATGGCACTGCAGTGATTGATGTACATGCAATCCAGCCTGCTAGCGATCTTTTTTAGGATATTGTTGGAGCTGGCCCGTACTCTGCATACCAGGGATGCACACCTCATTCGCGTCGTTGCGTAAAAGCAATTAATATGTGCGTCTGCGAACATTCCCGATGCACTACAAAAACGGGGCAGCCCCACCAATACCCTGAAAGCGTTGTTGTATTGGACACGAAGGGCGTTGCACGACCTTTGGGTATATCTGGCCCACAGGCTGCACGTGTAAAACGTTGTACAATAAGCTCAAAACAGAGTAATTTTCGAGGTCAGGGGTCAATATATGACCAAGATATTTAAATGTAAATACTCTTTGTAGTGGAGTCCCATTGAGTAATACAGGTGGTACATAACCCGGTCTACCCCCAGCCTCAAAGACCATGATCTCCGACTTATTGGAGTTATACATCAAACCATGTGTTTTGGCATACTGCTCACATTTGGCGACCAACTTTCTGAGACCACAGATTGACGCGCTCAGAAGCACCATTACATCTGCATAGCTAATATTATTTACACAAATATCATCTATATAGCAACCCACTCTAGTGTTGCTGAGCTTGCCAATCCTGCCTCACCCCGCATTCCAACCTGTATGGCCTGGAAAAAGTTCCAGCCCATCGTACACTATTGATCTGGTTACCATACAACTATTTAAAGATTTTTATAAGCTCCGTTGGCAACCTATCCTTCTCCATCTTTCTCCACAATACGTCATAAACAACCAGATCAGAAGCCTTGAATAAGTCGAGGAAGCTAGCATAAATCGGCGTCCCACGCTGTGTATAGTAAGTATGTGATAGTATGCTTAAGACACAACACTGCACTTTCTGTTGACAAACCACGCCGAAACCAGAATTGGTTGTCATGAACATTTACAGTTTTATTTATTTGTGTATTAAGCAGACGGTCAAACACTTTTGATATTTTGATTTATAGTAGCTAGAGAGATGGGCCTATTGAATGCCGAGCGACGAAATGTAAGTTTTTACGCACAATATTGAGAGATTTACCATGTTATTTTAAGACCATAGACTTCTTATAGGTTTTCCTGTAATCTATGAGTAAAGAGCCATACTATGTATTTTTTTCAAAATTTTTGGTCCAGTAGTTTCGGAGATAAGGGGGGGGGAATGGTCATTTTTCATTGAATTTATTAAATATCTTTAAAAGTGTTTATTTTAAAATTATATAAAAAAATTATTTAAGATCCTCGCAACAAGTCCTTTCATTTGATATGTCACACGGTACTGTTAGCAAAACTTTTTTTTTTAATTTTCTTGTTTGCGCCCCAAAAGTGACCCCTATATTCAAAATTAATTTATTTACGTTACATATTCGTGTTTGGGTCACAGAAATACAAATGTGTATCAAATTTCAACTTAATCGGTCCATTAGATTCGGAGTAAATTGGCTGTGACAGACGGACAGACAGACAGACAGACAGACAGACAGACACACGAGTGATCCTATAAGGGTTCCGTTTTTTCCTTTTGAGGTACGGAACCCTAAAAACACTACAAAGTGAAAAATTATTTCGGAAGTCGGTGTCTTTTGTTTAGAATTTTCGTTTTTTGCCACCGACTTCCGAAATAATTTTTCACTTTGTAGTGTTTTTTTTGTAAGTCGGTGGTATTTTTTTTGTAAAAAGTTTTTCTTAATGTCCCTCGGGAATCAACGCATTTCCGAATACAAACGAATGCTGATTTCCATGTCCATCAATTAATAGATTTATCGTGTATAATAATTTGAATTAAGAACTAAGTACTTTATTGTTGTTTTGTTTTTATTTCCGTGTGAACTATTGTGACTTTAGCAGCTTTCCTCCCATTTTTAAAATACTGACTGCATGTTTTGACTTGACTGAATGTTTTGGAACACCGAGGGCAGGATAAGAGATGGAACATAGTTAGCGACATACCTCCTCTTCCACACCCTGCTCCCGTTCCGTCGAGGTAGCCCCCCACTTTATCAAGTTGAAGTTACGTCTTCCGAATTCTGTCCGAGATGGTTCAGGGACACTTATAATGTAATAAATAATAGTAAAATTGTTTATTTATCCAAATAATACACACAGACACAGTTTGAAATAAAGTGGTAGAAATACAATAGCATAAAAATGTAGCTTGTGCACAGAAGATCTACCAAAAAAAAGTCTATGCATACAAAAAATAATAATGAACCCTGTCTCTTAAACTAGGAGACCTGTATCTTATGAGACAGTGATCGGCCAAAATTTGAATTTAATATAACTCAAGTTCACAAAGTGAAAGTGTGACGATTTACCATTTTAAATTAAATGCATTTAGTATTAATCAAATATGTGTGTGTTGAGGTGTGTGTGTGTGTGTGAAGGGAGAGTGTACCGATGGATGTGTGTGTGTGTATGAGTGTTTGTTTTTTTTTTAAAGTGATTATAATACCGATACAATGCCTACTTTACAAAGTAAACCTAATATGAATTCTAAATCACAAACTCGAGAATTACAATTCATGCTGTAGAAATTGAAGAACATGTTTGCAAACCACAGAATTACTATCTGTGTACTTAACTACGGTGAAGAAAACACAAAGGTTTTATTTCCTAGAACAAAAGGCAGTCGCGCTGGGTTACAGTTCACTAATGTACGGATGTAGTCTGCCACAGAATTTACGAGCCAACTAAATAAAGTCAGGAACCCAGAAGATTCCACACTTTAACTTTATTTTCTTGGACTTTTCTAGACTAAATACCACACAATGTTAGAAAATAAAACTTTAATTACTGGCGTAATGTTGACGTTAAAACAAGTTCAGGTTTATGCCGTGCTTGTTTTTAGTTTAGTTTGTTTTTACTTTGTACCTTACAACCAGGGTTGGCATAAAACAAACAAGTTGTTTTAAAACACGTATTTTAAACAGTGTTTAAAACAGTTTCAAATAAAACAGTGTTTTTTATTAAGTGTTTAAAATCACAGTATTAAACAAGTTTAAAATAATGTTTTATTAGTTAAGAAAAAAAAAAACATGATTTGATGGAAATAAATGAGAAGTTATAAATTTTTAGGACTTGAAATAGCTCGAAAAGAAATTAAAAAGGTTACTTAGATAGTTTTAAACACTTCGTCGCCGGTCGAAATGAAGTACCTAATTCCCCGCAACTATTTTGGGGATTCCCCTTATTTGAAAATACTTTTAGGTAAGGTACTAAGAATTCACAATTTTGAACGTACAGAGGGTACTGGGTGGTTCAGTATCTGTGTTAAACACCTACTTAAGTTGATTACAAATAAAAAAAAAGTATGTTCACAGATTAGATCGTTTATTGGTTAGTACAGTCAGCGTCGTCAGTATGTGCTAGCCCCTCAACTTTTAAAATGTTACACTGCTACAACATTGAATTCGTTACGAATAATCTAAAGAATACTTCAAAAAGAGTTATCCATCGCATTACCGAACGTCGTCATACTCATACCGAGTTTGACGAACTAGCCTGCGAAACTTCTTGAGGTGCGTTGGGCATTTTTGAGATGGGAAAAAACAATTGAGCTCGCTACACCGTTGCCACACCGTTGCCGACGCCTCATTTTTAACCGACTTCCAAAAAGGAGGAGGTTATATGTTCGACGCGTAAGTTTGTTTTTTTTTTTTTTTTTTTTTATATATGTCCACCGATTTCTCCGTCATTTGTGGACCGATTTTGAAAATTCTTTTTTTGTTTGAAAGGATATGCTCCCAAATTGGTCCCATATAAATTTTATTAACTTTGCTTGGGTAGTTTTTGAGTTAGCTACAAAATACGTATTTTTTTTCCCACTTAGTATGTAGATGATATGATAAGTTCCTGACACTGGTAGTAGGTAGTGGTATTCGAATGTGTGTGGGGTAGGTAAAAAACGAAAACACAAAACCCAAGACACCGACTTCCGAAATTAAAGTTATTTTTCACTTTGTAGTGTTTTTTTTGGAAGTCGGTAGTTTTTTTTTTGTAAAAAGTTTTTTTGTAAACGCGATTGCGCTCTTTATTTATATGACGTTACGGATCAATGTTCTGTGTAAGTATTTTACATTAAAGGTTTTGGAAGTATTTTTTTAAATTGTTCAAGTTTTCACTTCTGTCGGCACTCCCGGAGTGTTATAGTTTTTTTTTTGGAGGCCTTTATTTTGTCACACTGCTGGCAAAATACCTTCCCCTTTTCCTTAATTATTTTTAATAACTTAACTGATAAAGTCATTTACGTCAATAAATTACCTATATGTACAATGCATATAGGTACCTAGATCTGCAACAATAATAGCCTTCAATTAATATAAAGACATCAAAATTAAAGGCATGTTACACCTTTAAAATGTACTTGAAGCCACACATACCTCTATATATCATATTATATTTAGTTAAATTCCATTACTGAAGTTCAAGTACAGTTGCAAACAGTCGAGTGATTTGTCATAATCTCGTTACAGATGTGGTTAGGCGGACAATCGAGCACGTAACTTTCAAAATCAATATCTACGCATCATTTGTTATATTCTTTATGGCTTGACACTTGGTACTGGTGAGCACAAAATATTTTTTTATTGAGACATTGGAAAGTGTTTTTTCAGGGTAAGTGGAAACAAGTGGCTTAGAAGTAACCGAGGATCGAGATAAATGGATAATGTGCGATTGGAGAGGTCTACGTCCAGGAGTAGACTACAAAATGATGGTTATGATGGTTCAGTGAATTGGTAGTTGGAACACGATTTATTTGATTATTCAGTTTCGAGATCGGAAGATAAACTAGATAATTATCTATATTTCAAACTCTTAGAATTCTCTTTTCTTTAAAAGATTTCTTGCTTCTGAAATACACAGTAAAACATATTTCGTCTCGCTGTTTAGGCCTGCATTATTCATATTTATTTCTTCACTACGAAATAGTCATAGAAAAAAACCATTAACAAAGCGATAAACTGAAGGCGTAACGAAATTATCATTTCATATTGCTACTAGTCATTTAAAAACCCGAATCAAGACTAATTTATTCATATTTTGTAGCAAGTGTTCTTGTTAGTATTAAGTTATGTACGTAATAGTACGTTTGTACGCAACTGTACGTTTTGTATATATCTTAAGTGTTACGTTGTGGCTATTTTAGTTTAGTGTGTGAGGTGACCGTGATTACGATATGACATTGGTTAAAGTGGATAATTTTTATGTCTTTATTAGTAAAGGACTTTTAGTTCCTACCTAATACCTATACACCATTTTTTGATATATTTTTTTCCAATAAATAAAAGTAATTTTTCACTTAGTAGTGATTTTTTTGGAATTCGGTTCACTTTTAATTATGGTACCTACCCCACACAAATTCGAAAACCACCACCTGCTATGTAAATAACACTGACAGGAACTTATCATATCATCCACTTACTAAGTGGGAAAAAGTACGTATTATTGAAGCTAACTCAAAAAATACCCAGGCAAAGTTAATAAAATTTATATGAGACCATTTCTGAAGTATGACCTACCAAACTAAAAAAGAATCATCAAAATCAATTCATAATTGGCGGAGTAATCGCGTAACAAACATACAAAAAAAAAAAAAAAAAAACGTTCAGTCGAATTGAGAACGTCATTTGTATCATCTTCCTTCTGCCCTTATTCCAATTTATTGGATCGGCGCCGGCGCAACAATAATGCCTCCTTCAATACATCTCTACCTGCCGCCATTTTAGTAGGCGGCCCTTTTTAGTCATTACGTTATCACTGGCCATTTAAGTAATTTGTTGATTCACTTGATTATTCGATACCTATCACTTTTCTTCATTGAAAACTACATTTTCACTCCTCCTGCTCAAAAAGTCCGTCATTGTAGCGTACTAGAGCGGGGAAAAATAGCATATCTTGCTCTAGGGCTAAAAATAATTTTTGTCTGTAACCAACGAGCGTACAAAAACGAAAAAGTCTTTATTTTTATGTAAAACTAGCTTTTAACTACCGCATACCGGGATAAGAAGTTTCCTTAAAAATTCAGATTGAACATATTGTATATTTTTTAAATGAAATAAACGATTTAATATTGTATTGGATTATTTTATTTTCTCGCAATCGTAGTGAAAAGTAGAGTGTAACACACGGCGCTAAAACCCATTATAACTCGGTTTCTATTTACTCCCTCGCTAAAGCTCGGGAGTAAAACTACCTCGATAGAATGGGTTACTTTATCCCCTCGTATAACAATCTACTATTTGTTACTAGCCATTTATTTTCAGAACGTATCTTTTAGTGGTCTTATTTAACTTGTTTACTTTAGCTACTGATATTAAAATAATCGTAATAAATGATGATGCTAATGAAGTCTAGTTGATCAGGGAGACTGCACCGCCAAAACACATGTATGTACGAGAAGTCATATACCAGTCATATGATTGTCCCAACTCCAAGAGCTAACGAGTTGTCACCTTGGACCAAATTCAAGAAAAATAATCTCTCATGTGGGTATTATTAATAGCATGTCGTGTTGATGTTACGATACTACATGATGTGATATATTTAAGACCTTGATGGAGATATATCAAAACTTCGCATGACTTGGTTGCCACACCCCTTGCTTGTGATCAACAGTTTTGTGTCCAAGGCTTGTTTTGTCTTGCAGAACTATTATGGCACAAGGTGGGTTAAGATTTGACAGGTACAATATAATGCCTAGGTACTGACTATGTCTACCAAATTTAGACGCCTCCAGCATAACCCTGATACTTCTCAATGTTTACGCACGGAAACCTTAAGTCGATGCGATGTGCTATGTGTAAAAATATGGTTAGGTAGGTACTGTAAAGACTTCTACCTTTTTTTTTTGGGTGACATATTATCAAATAACTTCTCCCGCTCTGGGCGGAGCGAGAGAGCGTGTCAGACTCTTACTGACTAAAACCCACCCGTGTTCCTTCAGTTGCCTGTATATTGCCAGGGGGCACGGTAACCGTTTCGGACAAACCCGCAACCCTGGCAGACATCGGCCCTAGCGGACCCCTTCAGTTGTGCTAACATCTCTTTGAGGCGCGCGTGGAACACAACGTGCCATCAGCTTGGGCCTGGTCCTTATCGGACAGTGAGTTACCCATTGCTCACCGTTCGCAAGCCCGCGCCTACGGTGGCCGGGAATTGACCTGCGATTCCCGACGTGTTGACTTTTTCGAAAATACCTACTTTCAAAACTCGCAGCTGGACACTAGCAGCGTAATCAAGTAAAGAAAAATTACGAACGTGCTAAGAGCTTCAAAAACGGTGAAGGAAAACATTGTGAGGAAACCGGCATGCCTTAGAGATATTTCTCGACGGCACGTGAAGCCAAGTCACAGGCCCATGGACGGCTTGACACCAGGTTAGTCACCAACCACACGAAAAGAAGAGAGAAGTATAGAGAATGCGTTAAATGATTAATATCTTCAAAACAGTCAGCCTCGCTACCATCCTGCTGACTGGCAAATCTTTCTAATCAACAATTATTGAAAAGCTCATTGCATGTTGACACCATAGAAAAATAGCCCAAAATTATGTGAAACAAAACAGCCGGGTTAGGACTTTTGACCGCAGGACGTGGTGTTCCATCGCTTCCGTGGACAAGTACCACAGGACAGCACAAGGACAAGCTACAGAAGTGCTACTAACATAGTTTTAAGCTATTTATTGAAGTGAAAACTTCTATAAGCGCGTCGGGCATTTTTGAGATGAGACCAAACCATTAATTTCGCGACACCATAACGACACCTCATTTTTGTAAACGCGATTGTGCTCTTTATTTATATTACATCACGGATCAATGTTCTATGCAAGTATTTTTACTTTAAAGGTCTCCCAAGTTTTTTAGTTACGGACCAATGTTCTATACAAATATTTTTCTTCCACCAAGGCAATCTTGTTCAAGTTTTCACTTCTGTCGACACTCCCGGAGTGCCACCACTTTTTTTTAACACACGTTTTCAAGTTCTGTTTACATTAAAATATGTATGTTTAGGTTAAGGTATTTTTCTATGGGCCTGTGTCGCCTGAAATAAATAGTATTAGTAAAGCTAGATTCATAAATTAATGGTTCTAAACACTGAGTCGATCAGAAATTCAAGTAGCGTATAACAATCTTTAATTCGTTAAAACTTTTCCAATAGAGTACTTAAATAAATGCTAAGTAAAACTTTTTTAACAATTGTTTGGTTTTCAGCAGTATTGATTTGAAGCAAACGGTTTCTATTAATTAGCTTATAATTTTTCTCTAAAAGAGTGGTAGTACGTTATTTGGATTATCAGTAATTTTGCTACCCACTTATTCTCAAACAGAATTAGTTTTAAAATGGTAGGTAGGGAAGGTAGATATCGCTTCTTTGAACTAAAATAAAATGAAATTTTCTCGTCTCCGTTTTGATTTGGTAGGTAACAATATTTATAAATATACATAAGGTTCCTTGTACGTATGTATATCAAGGAGAATACACATTGAACATAATTTTTTTAAACAGTGAACTGTTAAAAAAAAATGTTCAGTGCGTTTTCTTCAGCAGCCATGTTTACTACTTCAGACAAATTTGAATTAGGAAATATGAATCTGAACCTAAGGAAGGTAAAGTTATCCTCAAATAGAACACATTAATAGACACATTCAAAACGACCCACACACAGAATTTATGATTGTAGGTAAACATAAATTCAGTAGAAAACTTAACCGAAACTCAACCTCTACATATCAAAGCAAACACAATGGTAAAACAAAGTCATCGCGATAAGGCAAACTGAGTAATTTGCATTAAAAGCGAGGCACTTCATTCACGTAGGAGGACCCGCAAAATTGGAGATTGTTCACTCTCATAATAGGAAGATACTGAGGAAACAGGGTGTTTTTAAGTGTCCTTATAATAATTGGGCAATTTATTTTAAACCAACTGAAAGTAAAATTGTGGTGTGTTGGTGGTTAGCAATCTAAATATATAAAAGCGAAAGGTCACTCACTCACTCACTCATTCATCACGAAATATCGAAAACCGCTTGACGTATGAAGATGAAACTTGGTAGGGAGATAGTTTATAGTTAGTAGACGTCCGCTAAGAACGGATTTTTGGAAATTCGACCTTTAAGAGGGTGAAAAGGGGGGATTTTGTTTGTTTGAAAAATCTTATTCCTTGAGTTAATAAACTTGAAACTTGGCACGAATACTTATCTATGTAAATTACAAAGTTTGCCATTTTTAGTTTTTTCTAAAATACCCCCTAAAGGAGGATTGGGGGGTGTCAAAGTTTGTATAGAAGAATTTTAACGAGCGGTCTGATTAACTCGAAACTCAGTGTTTATAATTAAAACTGAAAATAAATATGTATTTCAGGGTTTTTTGAAAATCTACCCCTAACGGGGTGAAACGGGGTATTAACTTTTACAGTGGAGGATTTTACTGTGTGGCTTAATTAACTTGAAAATTGGTATAAATAAATAATCTATAAGTCAAATAATGGAAATGTCACAATAGATTTTTCAAAAACTATTATCACGCTATTTGCTATGGGGGATGAGCAATATAGCATTATGTTTGTATTCTTCTATAGTTTACCACAAATTGTAAAAAGACTAGCCAAAAGGTTAGAATATTGCAGATAGTTACTGATTTAACCTTTTAAAAGATTATCATCACGCTATACCTTTATGGAACTAAGCAGTCAATCATAGCATATACAGGGTGGATTTTGAGATGGGGCAATAAGGGCAGGTACCTTAGCCGTTGTCGCTACAAGAAAACAGTCTTAGGAGACTGTCCTTAACTTTTTGAAACATTTTGATCTGCATTCACAGATTTTGAAAAAAATTTACAGTCAGCAAGTTAATGGCCAATTTTCACAAAAACTTTTTTGTTGCCGTTCGATCATATTTCTTATTATTACTAGAACCAAAAAACTATATTGGGTCAACTGAGGTTTGTTACTCCAAGGCACGGCCTATGAATTTTTAATCCCAGATTGCCGAAAAAACTTAACTTTGCCGTTCATTATAGAACTATAAATTACCAATTTTCGGATTTTCCTCTTTACTTGACCTTACTTCTCGCCAAACTTCATGCTGCTGGACCAACGTGAAGTACCAAATAGACTCGTGGTCATTTGCGAGTGTCAAAATATGCGGCACAAATGGCCGTAATTTTTATTTCGTTAACTTTTTTTTTGGGTGGGAAATTATCAAATATCTTCTCCCGCTCTGGGCGGAGCGGGAGAGCGTGTCAGGTTTATACTGTCAAAAACCTTCAGTTGCCTGTGTGTTTTTAGGGGCCATGGTAACCCTTTCGGACATTTCCGCGACCCTGGCAGGCATCGGCCCTAGCGTACCATGGACTGGACCAGGGCCGGACGCGAGAAATCACCACCGTCGATCGTCTCCACGAGGACATGGCGGTGCCCCGCCCAAACCGGGCAGACCTCCACCGTATGCTCCACCGTGTCCTCCGGGCGATCCATACAATGGTCACACCCGGGCGTTTCCTCCCGCCTTATCCGGAACAGGTACCTCCCGAAACAACCGCGTCCGGTGAGAACCTGCGTCAGGTGGAAGGTGAGGACGCCGTGGCGCCTCTCTACCACTCCTCAATGAGGGAACTTATCGCCCCAGTTGTGGCGTGCCCATTATTGCGTTCACTTGGAAGTTTGATTTTCGTTACACTTCCAAGAGACCGTAGATCTAAGTTTTTGATATCTATTTCAAATTGATGCCTCCGCGCGTTCCTGAGAAAAGGGTCTTGACAGATAATGAAGTCATCAGGGTAAGGGTTTTAATGTTTCATTTTGAGGTACGGAACCCTAAAACAGATTTAATATCAGCCTGTTACCTTTTCATGACGTAACGACTGAATGGATTTCTAGATGAAAGGCATAGGATAGGCCATGACCTGGGTTAGGACATAGGATACTCTGAATCCCGGTAGCACGTTCCTGTGGGATATTTTCCGACATCCACGCGGGCGAAGCCGCGGGCAAAAGCTAGTGTCTTATATAAGACATTTTCCGGAAAATATGCAAGAGAGTCATAAAGTAAACAAGCCGTGAGCCCGATGAGATTTTCCATCGGTAAAAATGACGCTCTTTCATATATAAACTTTTATCCCCTATTTAACCCCTTATGGGGATGATTTGTCAAATATCCTTCCTGCGTTGATAAGGATCTTGTGCTGCTTCTAAACCCAGCGGTTTAGGCAGTCCATTAGTGAATGAATGAAATCAAGTTTTTTTTAAGTGAAAACTTCTTTAGGCGCGTTGGGCATTTTTGAGATGGGACTAAACCATTGATTTCGCGACACCATGACGGCACCTCATTTTTGTGAACGCGATTGTGCTCTTTATTTATATTAAGTTACGGATAAATGTTCTATGCAAGTATTTTTACGTTAAAGGTTTCGTAAACGCGATTGCGCTCTTTATTTAGATGAGGTTACGGACCAATGTTCTATACAAGTATTTTTCTTCACCAAGGCGATTTTGTTCAAGTTTTCACTTCTGTCGGCACTCCCGGAGTGTCACTGCCATTTTTTTTTCCAACTTTTTCTGTTTTATACTCATGTTTGTATATTATGTACTAAGTTATATCTATTTTGTTTTCTGCTTACCTACTCTTGTCTTTGTATGCACGTGTTTCTGTGACAAATAAATCTATTTTTCTTAGTTTCTTTCTTTATATTAAGTACCTTGACGTATCTAAGGAACTCGTGGCTAAGTAATAACAGCTGCACGGGTCGATCCATCAGGTTAAGCTATGCTTGCCGAGGTTGGTCCGTGGATGCGTGACCATCTTTACATACCGAGACTCCTCCATGTCTCGGAAAGCACGTTACGCCGTTGGTCCCGGCCGTCATTCGTGGATCTTTGACAGTCGTTACGGTCGTCAGAAGTCTGAAAGTCTGACAACCAGTCTTACCAAGGGGTATCGTATTACCCAGTTACTGCATGGGTTGTGGAGGTCAGATAGGTAGTCGCTCCATGTAAAGTAATGGTATTCAGCTGCATCCAGTTAGACTGGACCCCAACATAGTTGGGAAAAGGCTAGGCAGATTGATTGATATTGAGTACCTAGATGAATTACCTACTGCTTTTCCAGATTTTTATTTAATTATGAGGCATAGGTAATAAATAGCCAGAGCACTCTTCATAACATTTTTATAACTGTCTTCCCTACAGGTTGCATCAGACTTTCTAAGGAGCAGCTGTTGCATTCCATTTGCCCACTATTATAAGTTGTTATATGCAACAACCTCCTCCTGATCCTTGCAGGTCCAAATCCTGGAACAAAACAAGCGGGTCTGATCCTGGATAAAATGGGATTGATTCGATTTTAAGAGGTTTTAGATTTAATAACAAAGAAGTGTTCCATTCTTATTATTATCCTATCCTATCCTCTTAAATGGGCAATATTTGTATATATATACATATATATGTTAATATATTTGTAATCACTTTCTGGAATTCAGTTCTAACGATTTCTGCAATATAGAGGTTTACGGGGGCGAAAAATCGATCTAGCCATGTCTGGGAAAATTCGTGTTCTCCGTATTTTCACCCGAGCAGAGCTCGGTCGCTCAAAGTTTAAAACAAGACGGCTTACCTTAGAATAATAGGTACTTACTAATTCCATGCTGCTATGCCAGCATGGAATTAGTAAGTACCTATTATCACGGCAGCATAGAATTAGTAAGTACCTACCTACTATCATGGAAGCATGGAATTAGTATGTACTATACATGGAATTAGTATGAACTTTCCTATACTATTAAAAGAGCATTCTCTATTTTCACCAAAGCGAAGCTCGGTCGCCCAGGTACTGATTTCTTATAAAGCTATCGTATGAGAGATTTGAATTAATATTGTAACACGTATAAAATGTCTCAACTATAAAATTTATAAGTTGCAGTTCTCACATAAATCAGTCTAGGTCTTTGAAAGAACATTGCGTAAAAAACGTTGTTAAATTAAAATAAAACAGTTTGTTCTTTGATCGTATGAATGCCTCGTTCCGTTGCCGAGTGATTACAAAATGGCTGTATAATTAGTAAGAAAAATTACTGCAATTAACTCCTTGACTCATCAGACTTGGTTGAAACATTTGAGTTAGTGAGAAACAGACTGTCTTGCAAATGTTTTTAGATAAAAGGGCGGAAAAGCTGATCAAGGATGTAGAAAGAAAGAAAGAAAGAAAGAAAAATAAGTTTATTTGTCACAAAAACACGTGCATTAAAAAATAAAAAATAATGCAGCTGTTTCTGTGATGTGTTTGTCTTGTGACGTGTTCTATGTTTCTGTTACTCGAGTAGAGTAATAAAATAATACACAATAGACATAAATATAATCACGAGCACAAAACAGAAATAGTCGGCAGCTGCTGGCACATCATGACTGTGACAAGAAGGCTTCCACTCAGCATGATGCTGTGCTATGGAATCCCACAGCACAGAGCAAATTTTCAGTGGTCACCTGAAAAAGACGTACGGAAACAAAGTCAGATTTAATGAATCTAATACCTTTAAACGAGCAATTCTTGTAAAGAAAAAGAAAGAAAGAAAGAAAAAGTATTTATTGAGACTCGCACAGGAAATCACAAATTAAACTAAAATACACTCATTAAAACATTAATAAAAAATAAAAACATTAAAAAATAAAAACAATTAAAATAAAAGCAGAAAGTCCTGTACGAGGCCAAAAGGCTCCCATCTCAGCTTGTATATGTTATATAATCTGAATCTCGGAAACGGCTCCAAAGATTTTCATAAAATTTAGTATGCAGGGGGTTTCGGGGGCGATAAATCGATCTAGCTGGGTTACATTTTTAGAAAACTACCAAAAAAATAACCGAGCAAAGCTCAGTCATCCAGATCAGATATTTATACATAAAAATAGCTATAAATATCTCGTCCAGTATGGGTCGCAAGAGCAATAGGTAAGGATGATAATAACTGTGAGTGAGGATATTTCTATGCATACTTACACACAATAAACCATGCTACATCATGGTTGTAACACAAATAAATTAAACATACAACTTGTCAATTGCAACTCCTGATTTGTATTGACAGATAGAAAGAGAGTTGACTGGCAGTGTGGATTTCAAAAACAAAAATCCTAAACCCTCTGTTCAGGAGTTGTGGCCCTCAACACCTAATTTTTTTTGTTTTCGTGGGGACACCTTCAAAAGGCGCCCGGGTTTTGGGGATAAGACCGGGGAGTGTGGTATTTTTACCTTACTAAAACCACCCCGGTGGCCACCATATGCACATGGAAGGGGCACCGTTACGTCTCAAAAGACCAATCCGGAACCCCCTCTGTGCAGCGCCTGTTAGGGCAAATCTCTGGGGAAACTGTAAAGGGGTCTCCCCGAAACCTAACTGTGCAAGGCAGCACGTCCCCACTCTAAGCGCCCGTGATCCCTAATTCCCGCCTGCCCTAAAGGTTGCAGACGGGATTTCCTCCTCGACGCCTTCTCCTACGAGCGGGATCAGCCCTCTCACGATCCCGCTCGGCAGCCTCCTTCTGAACCATCCCGCTCGTAGGAGAAGGCGTCGAGTAGGCAACCGCCTCGACGCCATCTCCTACGAGCGGGATCAGCCCTCTCACGATCCCGCTCGGCAGCCTCCTTCTGAACCATCACGGTCTCACAGAAGGAGGCCATTTCTCGCCAGTTCTCCGACGACGCCAGCACAGACTCAACTACTGCTGGTAGAGACAAATCTCGCCCAATCCTGGCGACCAGGACCCGTCTTTCAGCAGCCCACGCAGGGCAGGCCCTCAACTCTTACCAATTTACTTATTGCCTTTAGCAACCAGTCTATCCAGGCAGCCTTTTTGAGGAAGTCAGTCCATTCATCCTTGTGGTGTTCCACAGTAGGTACGTTAAGAGCGTTCATTCTAAAAGTTGGCAACGTCGCAAATAGCTATCCAAAATTTCGCTGTTTTGACTAATTTGGCAATTTTATTGTATGAAAATGTGAAATATCGCAAACTAGTGAACTAAAATATTGATTATGAAAACAGCGAAATTTTGGATAGCTATTTGCGACGTTTCCCACTTTCAGAATTCACGCTCTTAAACTATACAAATAATTTTAACATTTAAAAGCTTCCAAGACCACACTTAATAGTCACTCCAAGTCTTAATAAAGTTATTATAATTGAAATAATAGATGCATAATTAAAAGTAGTTCATGTCACAACTCAAAAACATTAACAAAATGATTTATAAGGCCTGTGACATGTTGATGAATTTTAAGCAGGCCGTGAAATTAAAATGGTTGTACCTATTTGCATAAATTATTGATTAATAGTCGAGGTTTTAGACGTTATAGTTTAATAAATCTGAATTTAGTCAATAGTACTAATAAGTAGTCTAAATTCTGTTTGATCATCTTAAAAGGTGTTATAAATAGCAATAAGTTTGAAATGAAGGACGATGACGAGGTTAGAAAACAATTTGAATATCTGCATGTGAAGAAATTGTAGATACGTTTATTACCAACTAGCTAACCCTGCAAACAACAACTTGTTTTGCCATATGTTTGAGGTTGACCATCTTTATCACTTACTACCTACCCTACCTACCCTACCTACCCTACCTACCCTACCTACCCTACCTACCCTACCTACCCTACCTACCCTACCTACCCTACCTACCCTACCTACCCTACCTACCCTACCTACCCTACCTACCCTACCTACCCTACCTACCCTACCTACCCTACCTACCCTACCTACCCTACCTACCCTACCTACCCTACCTACCCTACCTACCCTACCTACCCTACCTACCCTACCTACCCTACCTACCCTACCTACCCTACCTACCCTACCTACCCTACCTACCCTACCTACCCTACCTACCCTACCTACCCTACCTACCCTACCTACCCTACCTACCCTACCTACCCTACCTACCCTACCTACCCTACCTACCCTACCTACCCTACCTACCCTACCTACCCTACCTACCCTACCTACCCTACCTACCCTACCTACCCTACCTACCCTACCTACCCTACCTACCCTACCTACCCTACCTACCCTACCTACCCTACCTACCCTACCTACCCTACCTACCCTACCTACCCTACCTACCCGACCTACCCTACCTACCCTACCTACCCTACCTACCCTACCTACCTTACCTACCCTACCTACCCTACCTACCCGACCTACCCTACCTACCCTACCTACCCTACCTACCCTACCTACCCTACCTACCCTACCTACCCTACCTACCCTACCTACCCTACCTACCCTACCTACCCTACCTACCCTACCTACCCTACCTACCCTACCTACCCTACCTACCCTACCTACCCTACCTACCCTACCTACCCTACCTACCCTACCTACCCTACCTACCCTACCTACCCTACCTACCCTACCTACCCTACCTACCCTACCTACCCTACCTACCCTACCTACCCTACCTACCCTACCTACCCTACCTACCCTACCTACCCTACCTACCCTACCTACCCTACCTACCCTATTTAAAACCTTGTCCTGAAAATAACGAACACAATAAAAAAAGAATTTGCGAAATCGGTCAGCCGCGTGATGCCGTGACCAAGGCAAATAGGGATTCATTTTTATATAATATATAGATTAGCTTTTGCCCGCGGCTTCGCTCACGTGGATGTCGGATATTGTCCCACGGGAACGTACTATCAGGATAAAAAATACTCTTTGTCCTAACCCAGGTCATGGTCTACCCACGTGCCAAACATCCAAATCCGTTCTGCCGTTTTAGCGTGAAATCGTAACAAACAAAGAAACTCATTTTCGCATTTATAATTTTAGTGAGGATAATCTAAACTAATACTCGTATTATAAAGAGAAAAGATTTCATTTTTTTGTACTTATGTTTATTTGTAATGGATAAACTCAAAAAATACTTAACCGACTTAAAAAAATCTTTCATCTATAGAAAGCTACATTATTAGCGAGTAACGTGGGCTGTATTTTATCGACTTCCACGCGAACGAAGTCCCGGGCAGAAGAAGCTAGCGGGCTAGCGAAGCTGTTAGGATAATAACTGATAAAGATTGAAGATTGTTTGTGATGCCTACATATTAAAAATCATCGACTTACCTAAACAGAAATATCGCACGATAGATTTTTTTTGTCTCTAGCAACCGTAAGATTGAAAAAGTGGATTAAAATCCACAAGGCCTAATTTGAATTCAATTCTTGGTACTTATTGTAATAACTGCGTAACTTTAAATCAATTCGCTTACAAGTGCCTAAAATAGAATAGAATCTTGTATTTGGCTAGTCCAATCTTAATAAATAACTATTTCAACTCAAGAATCGTGAGTTCAACTGCACATTACGGTCTCTCGCCTCAACGCCTCCATATCTGAACCTCGAAATATAACAAAAGAAGGACTTTTACACACTTTCAAAACGTGAAAAATACTTTAATAAACGATGTCCATTTTTGGCCTAACTTGTTGCGCAGTGTCCTCTTTAAGGTACTATCGAAAAAACGCATATCTAAGCAGTTTGAAAACAAAATCCCGTGCACACGACCCTTTTTTTTTTGTAGGTAAGCGTACTATATTGGCTGAGCGCTGCAAGCAGGACTTACGGTGTATATTTATATGCATTTCTTCGATGGTACACACTTATGTAGGTACAGTTGACAAAAGAGATTATTATGGATTCTATATAAAATCATTTTTTGTACCCTTCTTGGGCGTCAAGTCTTTGACATAGCTTATCTGGGTGTGTTTTACTACATCTTCTTGCCTGACAAACTGTTTTATCAACTATACATTACATGAGTCATTCAAAAGTAGTTTGGTAAACTTTGGTACCATATTTGGTTCACATAGTAATAAGCAAGTCATGTGTAATACATGAATCTTTTGGCACAGTTATGGTATTTTTATGCACACGACATTATGATTTAATTAGTGTAATTCCTATACCAATTAAGTCGAAATTAACTATGTGTAGAATGAATTTAGCTGTGCGGTGCTTTTAAAATTATTTCGTAATAATAAATTATTATAACTTCGTTTTCTTAGTGTTTGTTTTGTTACGAATTATTTATGCTGCGGATATATTAAGTTTAAAGCTATAAGATAGATTTAAGTTTAGAAATCGCTTAAGTTTGGGACTTAATTTAACTTGTTATCCGGTGGGGATAACAAGTTAAGATGACGATTTAATTATAAGAGACATCTCGTTGGGAGTCGTTAAGTAATAATTATGGTTCTAGTTTTTAGGGTTCCGTACCCGAAGGGTGCCAATCGGATTCCTATTACTAAGCTGCCGCTGTCCGTTTGTCTGTCAGCTGAATCTCATGAACCGTAATAGGTAGACAATTGTATTTTTCACAGATTGTGTATTTCTATTGCCGCTATAACACATAAATAATAAAATTAAATAAAGTAAAAAAATTAAGGGGGTCCTCATATAAGAAAAGTGTTTTTTTTTTGTCTTTTTTTGCTAAATATTGTACATTGACACGGAACCCTTCATGTGCAAGTCCGACTCGTACTTGGCCAGTTTTTAATTAAGACGACTTAATCGATATCCAGCGAGGGTCTACTACCACCTCTTAGAGCAGTTCTTCACTTCAGCATGAGAAAGAGATAAAACTATAGGTGCTGATCTCGCATTGTATAAGATTTCCGTACAATGCGAGGTCAGCTCAAACTGGAAATGTACAGCTTGATGTGTAGCCGCGTGTACGTCCTGTGTAGCTCCATCTCTATTTTCATTCACATCGGGGAAGCTCTTGGCCTGCAACTCCCCTGATGGTATAGTCCGCGCAATCCACGAAGACGCGCCCCACTCCGCTCCACGCCGTACTAGAGTTCAGCTTACAGTACAATAATCGCGGAGTGGGGCGCGTCGTCGTGGATTGCACGGACTATAAGTGATGATCAGGCCAAAGGTGGAAGTTAGCTTCACCCGGAATCCTCAACCACAGAGGAACTGGCTATCTTAACTCTGACTACCGAAACACAACAACGCTGTTAACATTTTTGTTATGGCGACAGACTCAGATAAGATGGTGTTAGCTAGCCAGGCGGACTTACTCGTAGAACAAGCCCTACCACCAACCAAACCGAGCAGAAAATTTTGCCCCCACTGGATCTAATCTAACCCTGTCTAACCATTAGACCACAGAGGCGGTTGAATCTTTGATTCTGATAAGAAATTAAATTATACCCTGTACTCCTAAGTTAATTTACGACCACATTACTATCTTGATAAGCAAATTGTCCTGTATGGACTGCAATAAGCTGATTTGATTGATTGATTATAACAGCTATTAAATGAAATTATTCTGAAATGCACTCCAAAGTAATCAAAATGCGAACTACAGTGTAAAATATCAAACGTTTAAAACAGCATCAAGATAATATTTATTTGCGATTAGAAATGTTACAATTTGCCTACCATTAATTAATGCGGCATTTTGTATTTTGCAATTTAAAGTCATATATGCACTTACTAATTTACATGAATCTCCGTGTATACCTTATTGGTACAATTTTCATTTCCGATCTTAATTTATGGAGCTTTTGGGTGCTTTTGGGTTTTGTTTTTTTTTGTTTTGTTTAGCTGTGCCATGGGTTGACCAATGGACATGACTGTTTGACTGATGGCTTTTGAAGCAAACGAGTCCGAAAGAGGAAACTGCGTTATGGCAAATGGTCCAGTATGACCCTCGGATAATATTGATGCGCGACTTTAAAAATACATTTTACAAAAAAAAAACAACCGACTCAAAAAAAAACACTACAAAATGAAAATTAACTTTAATTTCAGAAGTCGGTGTCTGGTTTTAAATTTTCGTTTTTTGCCAGGCTTCCGAAATCAAAGTTATTTTCTACTTTGTAGTGTTTTTTTTTTAAAGTCGGTTTTTTTTTGTAAAAAGTTTTTATGTTTCACTTTTTAGCTGTGGTAAACACGGCTACACATCAAGCTATACATTTCCAATATAGACTGGTCTCGCATTGTATAGGATTTCCGTACAATGCGAGGTTAGCTTAAACTGGAAATGTATAGCTTTTTTTTTTTTTTTTTGGGTGGGAAATTATTAAATAACTTCTCCCGCTCTGGGCGGAGCGGGAGGGCGTGTCAGACTCTTACTGACTAAAACCCACCCGTGTTCCTTCGGTTGCCCTGTTGCCGGGGGCCACGATTTCCCTATCGGTTTTCTTCGAACCCCCGGCAGGCATTGGCCCTAGCAGACCCCGTCAATTCTGCTGACATCTCTTTGAGGTACGCGTAGAACACAACGCGCCGTCGACCCGGGAGGAAATGTATAGCTTGATGTGTAGTCGTGTGTACCTACCCCACACAAATTCGAATACCACTATCTGCTATGTAAATAACAGTAACAGGAACTTATCATATCATCCACATACTACCGTGGGAAAAAATAGGTACGTATTATTGAAGCCAACTCAAAAACTACCCAAGCAAAGTTAATAAAATTTATATGGGACCACCTCTGCAGTATGACCTACCAAACAAGAAAGAATTATCAAAATCAATTCATAATATTGGCGGAATAACCGCGTAACAAACACAAAAAAAAAACATCCAGTCGAATTGAGAACCTCCTCCTTTTGGAAGTCGGTTAAAAAAGGTGATTGGGACAGACTTTATATACCACTTCCAAAGAATAATAAAAGTACAAAGTACATAATACCACTCTCGAAGAAACAAAATTGTTTATGGATTATTAAATAGACTGTGGAAAAGTATTGCACATTCGTATATAAATTTTACCTATGACTGGGCGGTTTAGGCGGTCATACAAGTAAGTAGTCCTTTCGAAACCGCCGGAGTCAGTTAAAGGCATTTCAAATAGCGTATTTATTATCTAAGTGGACCAAATCGTGTCGTGAGATATAACTCTCTATGATTTGATGTAGTATGTTCGGACTTGGAAGGGCACCTGTGTATAAGACTTTGCTATAAATGCATACATTACTGGACAATAGGTAGATGTCATCATATCCTGCATTGACGTCGTTGGTACTCAAGGGATGTCAAACTAAATTAGAGTCTGCCCCACCACTCAAGTCCGATAGATGCGGCGCTAGTGTTTATGACATTGACACATGACACAAATTGCATTAAAAAAAAATTGTATTGGCACTACGGGAGTGCCGACAGAAGTGAAAACTTGAAAAACAATCGGCGCCGCGGTAATCAACGCGTTGATATCTTTTACTCTAACACCGCGGTAATCAACGCGTTGATGGCTTTTACTTCACACGGTGTAGGTAAATTCCGTCACAGTGTCGCGAAATCAAAGGTTTAGTCTCATCTCAAAAAATTACCAACGTGCCTAAAGAAGATTTTTCTTAAAAAAAAACTCAATTTTCCGCCGGACTTTAATGGTGGCGCGGACTCTATATACAATGAGTTCTGGGTTGACTTAATTTGGATTATTATCTATACGCCAATAACAAGAAGAAGGTTTTATACCAACTCCAAGGGTGGTAATATTGTGGCGTATACAGACCGGCGTATATTGGCACCATTGCTTTTCAAGCTTAGTTTCAATACCAATAGAGTTCAAAATGGCGACTGACAGGACAGTATTACTAATCACGTCACGGGACAAGATATAATGAACGCACTGTAGCTCTCAGACAACCTAAGAATTTTGCTATAATTACCACGTCTGGAAAATAGATTGGTGGCCGCAGTGTTAAAAGCATAGGTACAATAGTATATTACTGTCACGGTCAGCAATTAGGGCATTGTAGGACGATCGTGAAAATTTGGGCCGAGGCGAAGCCGAGGCACACATACGTGAGTTCATCAATGTCTGATTACAGCCAAGGCTTGTATAGTACTTTTCACAAATAATGCGCGGAAATTCAAACTGAGTAAACTAATTATGAATTCCAGAATCAATGACGAACAACGATCATTTTTCACGAGCCAATACGTTCATTTGTTTCTTCTTTACTTTAAACAGCTCTATTTGCAAGCCAAATCGAAATTTAAATAAAATCTTTGATAAGTTACCTCCTTTGTTGTAATGCGTTGAAGTAAAAAGTTTGTTCCATTTTTATTAATTCACGAGTTTTCATAGTAATTTATTTGGCCGCTAAACACGACAGTTATGGATTTTTATAGTAACATTGCCGGCCGCCTACTCGCTTGTTTTTGACCAGTACAGCAATTTCGATTTATCTCGAAAAAGGTTTTCAAAATAATGTTCGAATTTCCAAGCATGTTTGAGAAAAATAATATTGCTGTTGGTGAAATATGGTCTACATTTCAACAAAATAATAACACCGAATCCCTTATGAGACCCTTAAAAAAAGAGAGGCTAATATTTTAATTTGGTACATATTCTATTTCACTATAAATAAACCTGAAACATTTACAGCAATTTGTAAAGTTTGGATAGTCGGAATTTTGGTCCAGAATTCGCTTGTAGAAAGACAAAGGCGTTTTCATAATACTTGGCTTTCTTACTTGGTTTAGTGCTAACCAAAAGGATCTCTGTGATTTTTAGCAGCTTTAGATAAGATATCTTGTGGCTAAAATATTCGGATTTTCAGTAGATTTTTGGTTGTTTGTAGTAGATAAAGTAGGCCGTATCTAAAGAATAGCTTCTGCGGGAGTCTGTTAAACGTCAATTCCTTTATCTCTACGAGGCGTTAAAAAAATGCTTTAGATATTGCATAAAGGTACCATTCCGTACCCGACCGCAGGAGGCAACTGCAGACGATGTGTCGCCGCGACACGACTGGTTTCTATGAATTTCTATGAAATACCTTCCGTAGCTAGCGACACGTCGTTGGCAGCTACGGGCGAGTGACAGGCGGCACGTGCAGCCCAACCGCAGACCAGTAGTGCTGCGAGCGATAGTCACGTTTACCTATCTTATATCTACTGGCTGGAATACGGGCAGCTGCCGCCTGCTGTCGGGTTCGCAATTAAGTCATGATTGCGAACCCGACAGCGACATGACGCCGCGATGTGTTGCCGTGACATTTCGCCTGCAGTTGCCTCCTGTTGTCGGGTACGGAATGGTACCTTAAACAGCAACTTTTGATCATTCCATTTACCAATATTTAAAAAATAAATGTATACGTCAGATATTCAGTATCATAACGGATGTTCGCAGCAGCGCGTACGGATGACTTCTTTGCGATCATGCGTAAAAGATCCGCGTCACTACTGCGTTGGATGCGAGACAGCGACAGCAGTCTCCTGAGCATTGTTGCTAGTAAGACTGAAGGCCACCTGATGGGGCACCTGTGCGCAGTACATGTATTGTTGCCAGGTGTCTCCAGAAGATGGCTTAATAGATATAGTGTTCTGTAAGTTGTGTTGTATTATTGTTATTGTTTCTAGTTGTATAAGTTTGTCTTAATTAATTATACTAACATAGTTGTAAGTAATGCTAACAAATTATGGGTAATGTGCCTGAATAAAAGATAAAAAAATTAACATCTAATATTCTTTGAAAGCTTTGCTAGTTTCCCGGCTTGGGTATTAAATCGATTCAGCACATGCAATACCATTCCTAGAAATGGACATTTTATGCACTTAAATAACTAAATTCACAACCAGCGTCGGCATTTATATCGCTCTATCATAACGAGACGATTAATTATCGAGATATCGATACTTTTTGTGACACTTTGAGAATTCTCGAACGTCTACCGATTTATGTTTCGCAAACGTACAGTAGGTACCGACCAAAAGTCCATAAGCAATCTCACAAAGCAATAGACTGACGCTTCGGTTTGACTTACGACCTTCTTCTATAAGTTGTTACAATACTGTAGACACGCACATTACACACACACACTCACTTTGTCTGCAACCAATGACTAGTTCGATAATCATCATTCGTTTTTAGTTTCATTCGTCTTGTTCACATAAATATTAAAGTTTAGCAGGTAGACCACAAAAAACTAAGTAAATTATTTCGATTTCTGTGGGGTAGATGCAGTTTGTTACAAGTATTCAATTAATAGAACTTTGTTGGTTCGTGCCGTGATAATATTGGTGACGAGCATTTAGCGCAGTGTTGTGGTTATTATTATCAAAAAGCAGGCATAAAATATATTGAAGAGATCAGATCAGATCAGAGAATATTATTGCGCTGCGTAAAAGTGAAGTGAATATCTAATAAAACCGGACTAAGTGTGAGTGTTATCATTTATATATTTCATATTTTACTAAACATAAATCCTAATCAAGGGTATTGTTGATAGAACAGAGGTATTGTTGAGACAGAAGATGCCTTTAAAGTTTTAAATTCATTGTGAGGTTTAATTCGATTAGTGAATAATAAATAATTAGGTATTATGTGTGATAAAAACAATGTTTTTCTTTGTTCTAGAGAAATACTGTGACGGTTAAGAGATATGAGGAAGGGGCTTATTATCGAGTAGCAGCGACGTCAAATGGTGAATGAAACAAATGGTTTCATACCAACGAGATATTTTGCTGAATTATTAAAAACACGTCATTATGAACCGTTCGCCGTGCACTCTGAAGGCTTGCATCACTGAAGACCAGCTAGAAAACCGTTTTTGACCTTAAAATATTGACCGTACCAACTTAATAAACAACAGATTCGTTATTGCATGAATTTATGGTAACGAATTTTTTAAGCACGTTTCAATAGGGTGTTTGTCGTATTTCTTGCAGATATACCGAAATTGTTTAATATTATTTTAGTAATAGTATTATTTTAGGATTAAAATTTGAGGTTTAGTTTCAATCTTCTTTTCGTAAAGAAAATGAATACTTAAGCTATAACCTCAATACCAACCAATATTTACTAAAGCCAAATAAAGTTTAAAATAATTAATATGAACAACTGCCTTTAACCTTAAAATCAACAATTTTGTCAGTAGATTTTTTTACATTTGAAGTAGTCTAATATTCTTATTTATTGCTTAATTACTTAGACCATGATCAAAGCTTTATATTTATGGTGCAAAAAAATCCATTTAAAATTTAAAACATTTCAAAATTTAAATATGTCAAAATAATACAAATTGCTTCTAAGTTTCTAGACATCTATTTCACATATTATTCAGGTGAAGTAATGATAAATAATTGTAGCAGTTTGATAACTAGGTATACTTAAGTAAAATAAACATAACGAATAAATATTATTTATTTTTTATTATAACATATCACGCATTTTTTATTCTAAACCCTTTATTGCAATAACAACATTAATAAATAGGCAGGATATTTAAAAATATTATTATTGCAAACAAAAATAATAATATTTGCAAAAACAGCGCTGTGATTTACGAGATTAGAACCTTAGCCATCTTGAATCTAAGACCAACGCTTAACGCCTTCTGCTATCTGCACATATAATTTACTTTCGAATTTTAGCAATGCGATACACTGGCCAAGGTCACGCGTACGAGTATGATGCGTGCTAACAAAAGTTATGGAAATATAAGTGCGGCGCCCGCGAACCGTGACGATACGATAGTGTGTAGTTCAAAACTGCGTTCTCTGTGGTGTGTGTACGGCACTCACACCACAGACGTCTGACTGTTTACACATACAAATGTACGGACTATACCGCGTGTTCACAGCAATACGACTCTTAGCGTGCTCATGCACTTTTGAGCGCTTACTGTACGTAATTTTATTGCATAGAAATCGAATGAACAAATACACGTGTCAAACGTGTTGCTGTCAACAGTATTTTGATAGGACCATGCAGCATTCTCGTCAAGCGGTCGCATACTAGAAGCCGTTTCCTTGTAAAGGCTCGTGCAGACCAGCGCGACACGCGACGCGACACAAAGGCACCGCTCGTCGCGGGACGAGCGGTGCCTTTGTGTCGCATCGCGTGTCGCGCCTGTTTGTAGGAGCCTTAATTCGCCAACGGTTTTCACGATTAGGTATATTCATTATTGTCGTTTCGTTTCGAGTGCATATGTCAGTACCCTAATTGCGTAATGCACGATCAATCACAATTTGTTTCGATTTGAAACAGATTGCTAATTCATTGCTTCATAAGTTGGAAAAAAAACTCTGCTCAACAACGTAAATAACGCAATGAGTGTTGTTGAACTGTCAAAATAAAACAAATTCGTTTACGAAAATAAGTTACGCAATTAGGGTACAGGTTAACATCGGAATAGTTACGTAAATAATAACATATGTAGGTATGGGGATTTTTTGTAAACTTTACGTTATTGGTTTTCTTGCATAATATGTAAGTAGACGCCCTAAAATTATTTAAGCAGAAAACAGCTGAAAAATTGTTCGGAACAGACAAATATTCTGATTGTCTACCCCATTTAGAAAAGTCGGTGTAGAAATGGTGATGTGGTTTTTGTGACATTCAAAATTCTGTGTAAACTGTAATTGAGTGTGCATTACAAGATAATGTATACCTACTGTACAACTTATTATTTTGAAGAAAATAATAATTGTAATGTATCTCTTGTTAGCAATCCTTAAAATAATATATCCTCTCGATGCCAATTCTATTGGTTACTGCAGCTCTCTATAATGGTTTATCTAGTTGAGAATCTAGAGCGCTGACTGGACGTTTGCGGTGAAAGGTCATGCAAACCCGTCAGACGGTGTTGAGCAACGTGTGGGGGAAATATACGTATTAAAGTGTTAGGGCTTGGTTACTTATTTTGTATTTGAGAGTGGATTTTCTAGAAGGTTTTGTAATTTAATTTTTGCGAGCGGATTTTTTTCTGAGGAACTTTTTAAGGATTTTGGTACTATGAGCCCCATATATACATAGTTACCTGCTGTGTTGAGTCACCGCAGTGGATTGTTACTAATAACTGAAGCGTTTGCCAAATTCACAAAAAAAAAAAAAAAAACAATTGAATAACAACAAAAAAATAGTTGGCATTTATGTTGCGAATTTAGCACGTATCATCTCTGGTAAATGTATATAAATAAAAAAATCTAAATAAATAGCGTAGTATATTTACAAAAAACATGTAAGTCTAATGTTTTCTTGTTCACCAGACGATCTTACACGATATTTGAACTTTAATAAGTACATTCAAAGCGTGATCACTTTGCGGTTACATGCAAATACCGATTATTATTCTAAACCATTCATCCATTCAAAATATTTACAACCTTTACTACAAAGTTCATCAACCTACATGATGTAACGATGCACCGAGATGCGCACGATTCGATCTCGTAGGTCGTAGTAGATTATGTAGTAAGTGACGTAACTAGACCTGACCTTGTTTGCTACATACTCGTCTTCATTCCGTCTACATTAAAATAATACTTGAGGCATGGCTTTAGAAAAGGTAGATGCGGTATAATATGTTAGGCCGCGGACTCGAAGTCAGCGGGCAGCGGGGTGGCGCGGCGGCGGCAGCGGCGCTTTTTTTTTCTAGTGCATCTCGCAGTTTTGACCACTAAGACCATGGCTGCTTAACCGGTCTTTCCTGTGAGTGCCTTAAAACCTCCAGCCAGGGGCAAAAACTATTCTAAATTAAAATTAAGCGAACGCTCGCTAAGGGCACCCCTGTAGGGTACGAACCTCGGCTTAGGGCGTCGCTGGGGGGAGGACAGCAAGAAGGAACAGGCTGGATCAAAGTAAGATTTTCATCATGATTATTATGCGGGGTATTTAAAGCTACGTGCTCTGCTGCAACGACTGCTGGCACCTCGTTTTCGAGCAAGGGTCGGGGGGCGGCAGTGGCGCGTTCAAATGCAAAGATTTATATGTAACTTGCCTCGGAGACAGCGGCGCGGGGAGCGAGCGGTTCCATATAAAAGTATGCGTTGCCGCGCCGCCACCGCCGCCGCTCCGCTGCCCGCTAACTTTGAGACCGAGGCCTTATAGCTATGCTCTTGTGTGCAGTGATGTGTGAGTGTGAAGTGTGAGCAGTGGTGGCCCAGTGGTAAGGTTCGAACCCAGACAGGCGCTTTACTTTGTATGAATTATTTTATCACCACTGTTCTCAAAACACCGTGAGGAAACCGGCATGCACTAGAACCAAAAATACGAGACATGTGACATCTATCAACCCGCACTGGGCCCGCGTGGTGGATTACAGCCCACTCCTTCTCACCGAGAGGAGGCGTGTATTCCAGCAGTGGAAACATTATAGGCTGATTATGCTTAAACTATGTTCTTGTGTATGAAATAAGATGGAATAGAATCGCTTGGATGTGTCCAATGTATCTGAATGCAAAGGATGACAGGCAATACAAAGTGGGTAAAAAGTCAATGCTGTCAAATCAGAAAAATGCATCAGAGAATACAGACGCATTGGCGAGAGACTACGAGAAGAGCAAATCCAGTATAGAGAAAGAACAAAAAGTTTCACACTATAATTATGTTTGTTGTTTTAATTATCACATGTTTATAGACGTGGTACTCGGTAGATAGATACAAGCAATTTGCATGTTTATGAATTAGCTATACTTGTATCACAGACGCTAGACTAACCGGTAAGGAAAGGAGTTCGATTAAAATGTATATTAGATTATCTTTTAACTAATTTATAATTTTTAATTTAGTAACCTGTGATTTTATATTAAGTACTTACTCGTAACTATATGCATACAATTTAGGCGAACATACAAATATGGTCGTGTACCCAATAACTAACTACGCAATAGGTCACTTGATTTTTTATAAAAAGTAGCTTGCGCAGATAAATCTTACAGACTGTAATTATTTACTAACAACGAATAATAAAAGTATTTACCAAGTTTTTTAGTAAATCCTCTTCCTCTTCTATTTTTGCCATGGTAGACAAATTTAGCCATTATTGTAATGTTACTTACTAAGATCAATATGACACATCAACAGCAAATATTTTAAAGACAATGCCATATTTTCTATGGATGCCACATCCACAATCCGTCTCAATATACTCCGTGTATGATTTGGCAGACGAGTCAGGCTATAACTATATTAACTGTATCAATAATCACCTCAAGCACCCCAATATAAGGCCATTCAATTTAAATATTGTTATGGCCAATGCCACATCTACAATTGGTCATACATATTTATACTCTGTGTAATGCTAGGCAGACGAGTCTAGTTGGCACTTGACTGAGGTTCGTCAGCGTGTCTATAAGGCATTAGTTCAAGGTTCTTGTAACATCTTTAGCATTGTTTTGTTTTTATTTTTTTGTTGCCGGTCATTGATCTTGCCTGGTATTTATGTTTGTATACAGAGCTGTCACAAGCGTACAAAGATTTTGTGTAACTGCTGACTGTTTGATTTGTTGCATCAGAAGAGAGACATAATTTTTGAAGTGAAAACTTCTGTAGGTACGTTGGGCATTTTTGAGATGTGACTAAACCATTGATTTTGCGGCCCATTATCGACAGTGTCGAGTAAAAGACATCAACGCGTTGATTACCGCGGTGCCGATTTTTTTCAAGTCTTCACTTCTGTCGGCACTCCCGGAGTGCCACTGTTTTTTATTTTTATTTCTCTGTTAATTATGAAAGCTAACCTTATCAATTCTAGGAAAAGCGCCCGTCCCTATAATTCCTTCCCTATTCCAATTCAGAACTTTCTCATGTTCGATAGTCTCTTGGTAACCATATCGTTTGACCTCAACTTTTTGCTTGATAAACGTGATATTTATAGTGACGTGTTAACCTCATAAGTATGACTCAACGAACGAAAGGTTTAACACTATAAAACCTATAGTTTAGTCACGGCTATAGACAAGGAACACGATTAATATAATTCTCAACATCTTTATCTTGTATATTATTTATGGATCGAGCTAGATTTGCAGATAATGAAACCACGATATTCGCCCAAAGCGCCAACAAAGAAATGTTAAGCATAAAGTAGGTGCATATGATTATAATAACAATGTACTCACTCGTAATTAACTATTGTACGAATTCTGTGCCAAGGCGAGATATTCAGACGGCCTATTGAGAAATTATGAACTTTTTGTTCGAAGCGTCGAAGTTGTTAATCTGATTATAAGCAAGACTTGCTTATGAGAGGTGGTAAAGAAAGATGAAATGGCTTGAGTGGATGTGAATAGGTACTAAGATGATGGCTAATAGAGAAGTCAGAAGAAGAAGGCATGCTGGGCCACAAATAAATTAGGATAAGGTCGAGAGGATGATGATGAAGATGCTTAGATGCTCATAAGGAGTGCCAGCATGTGGAATATAGAGTCAATAAAATAATAACTGTGAAAGTCATGTCAGTAAATGGCTTGATAGTGAAGAGTTTCAAATCAATCATTAAAAATAGTAATTAGGTGTTTATATCATATTTATAGTTTTTAATAGGTATATCTTTATATTTAAATAAATATTTATTCCTTAATTCTCGCTATTGCACCTACCACTGTTTGTCTCTGCATCACCCAAAGGTTGACTGGTAGAAAATGCCTAGTCCACCTCTGTACATTTGTGTGCTTGAAGTATTAAATAAAAAATAAATAATAAAAAAAACAATGGCACTCTGGGAGTGCCGACAGAAGTGAAAACTTGAAAAAAATCGGCACCGCGGTAATCAACGCATTGATGTCTTTTTAATGGTCAGAAACTGGTGTCGTCACAGTGTCGCGAAATCAATGGTTTAGTCCCATCTCAAAAATGCCCAATGCGCCTAAAGAAGTTTTCACTTCAACAAACAGGACATTGATTTTATGATCTCCTAGCTTTCTTGAAGCTTCGCTTGCATCCTTGAAACAAAAACTGCGCTATTTGCGTCTTCATGTTCTACCCAATATTGTTGCCTTGGTTAAAATGGGTAAAGTCTGGTACCAGTTACCTTATTTACCAGTAACGTTCCTCGCACAGATTGACGTCAGAATATTCTACTAAAATTTGTTTTTTACGAGCCTGTTATGGAAAAACGGGTGGTATTTGTATCCTAAATATGGCTTGGCTCTTCGATTGTGATCATTAGTGGGCGTAAGTAATTTAGCTGTCTACTTTTCATTTGTGGGTTGATATGATGTTGCTATGGAGACGAATCAAATTTTAAATGTAAAATATCAATAAATAGGGCTATGCTTGTAGTTTCTCTACGTGATCAAATCACAAATGAAGAGATCTGCAGTAGAACCAAGGTAACCAAGATTATGTAGACAAGAATTGCCAAACTTATGTAGCAATGAGTAGGGCACATTGCTCACAGCAACAGATAGTCGATGGGACCGAAAGGTTCTAGAACGGCGACCGCTTACCGGAAGACGTAGTGTTGGAAGGCCTCCCACAAGGTGAACTGATGACCTTGTGAAGGCCGCAGAAATCCGCTGAATGCGAGAAGCACAGATCCGGTCGAAGTGTCGATGCTTGGAGGAGGCCTATGTCCAGGAGTGGACGTCTTTCGGTTAAAATTATGATGATGATTATTTACGAGGGAAACAAAAGGTTTGTACGCAAAAAGCGAGTAAGTTTCATTTATAAGCCATTTTTAATAGCCGCGACTTACGATTTGTAGGTCGGGGATTCGAACCCAAGCGGGGTCTTTACTTTGTGTAAATTATTTCACCACCACTGCTCTCAAAACGGTGAATGAAAACATCGTAACAAAAAAATTCAAAGACATGTGATATCCACCCAACCGCACTTGGCTCGCGTGGTGAATTATGGCCACTTTCTCTCACCAAGAGGCGTGTAAGCTGATTATGCTTAGGTATCCTCCCAAAGGCAAGAAGTGAAAACCACAACACACACAAAAACCACAACTACAGCAATAGCTGCAGTTGTGGTTTTTGGTAATATAAAACCAGCATGAAGCTGGAGCTTCAAGCTGATTTTGTATACCTTTACCTACCTTTTTCTTGTTTAGACGGTTAGTAAAGCCAGGGATTTAAGTTATTCTTAATTAGTAAACGATATCGATATACGTGTTACAACCATTTGATATCTCGATAGCTTGTAAATTCTTGTTTAGTCATTTACAATCATGGTTCTACTTTAAATTATCTTAAAAATTTGACGTGGTATTATACCTAAATCATTAATTAAATGGTCTGTTAACGTCAATAATGTCAATATAGACTACCATATAGATCGACTCAACAATATCACAACATTTGACACTCGGATTGGTATTTATAGGTTGTTGATATTATTATTTATAGGCACAAATTTATATATTTTTTTCAGGTCATGCCTTTTGTAAAAGTGAAGCTAGATTAGGTCCGGTAGAACCTCTATTCTGTCAGCTGCATCTGGTTAGACTGAAGTATACTTGTGAAGAGGCTAGGCAAATTAGATAATGAGAATCTCTATTTTGTTCAAGTAAAAAGATCTCAATGGCATCATCGCACGATCCATAATTCACTATAGCCGGTTTGTTACTATCCCTTCGCCATTAAATATTTCCAATACAAGTAATACAAACAAAAAAAAAAACTTTCTTATATAATTATTTCAGTCTCTAAACCCACAATTCAACCTTCTAATCATTATTCCGTATCCAATAGTTCAGTATCTAGTCAACAATGAGTTCAGATGTGATCTCTATACTAAATGTCGCAACTCTTAAGGCCGAGCAAAATGTTAAGCGGTCGACAGTGGCCAGATGGATCATTACATCCGAACGCGTTGCGCAAACGCACCTAATTGTAGATATTTGCATGTTGTATTTAATCCTTAAGTGTTCTGGTTTTAGTTGATTGAGTTTTGCGTGTAGTAATATGTACGTTATGATTGATCTTGCAATTTTTGTTGTTTGTTTTGACCAATTAAGTAGGTATGTGATTACCATGACACGCCCTGTGTAGAGTACTTGTAACTTTGTTATTAGGTTTTGCATACGGAATTTCTTAGTAACAGCCCGGAGTTTGTGGTGTTGGTACCCTGGTGCTATGGAAAGCACGTTAAGCCATTGGCCCTGCGCCTGATCTCTCTCCGGTCGTGTCGGATTGCCATCCCATCGGACTATGAGAGTGAGGGAAAAATGAGTGCACCTGTGTCTGCGCACACATTTGTGCACTATAATATTTCCCACGCCGAAGGCTGGTCTCCGTTACGATTGGTCGCCATGGCCGAAATTCGACCTGGAAGACTATTATTAGAGTACTAGCTTTAATTGCGTGATTGATGTCCCCGCAATATGTTGAAATCTCTTTCTCAGAGTCCGATTCGTGCGGAGATACTTTTGCAAAGAAAATGTACAAACACAAAATATTATGATATTTATAATTATTATAAGGGGTCCAAAACGTCAATAGTTGAGCTTCTTAGTGCACAAGATACAACTATAAAGAAATTTAATTCTCATAGTTTGAATGATGTCACAAAGGGCTTGTGGCTAAGTAATAACAGCCGCACGGGTGGATCGATCAGGTTAAGCTACGCTTGCCGCGGTTGGTCTGTGGATGGGTGACCATCTTCACATATCGTGCCTCGGAAAGTACGTTAAGCGGTTGGTCCCGGCTGTCATTTGTAGATCTTTGACAGTCGCTCCGGGTAGTTAGAAGCCCAAAAGTCGGACAACCAGTCTTACCAAGGCGTATCGTGTTACCTGGTAACTAGGTTGTCTAGGTCAGATAGGCAGTCGCTCCATGTAAAATACTGGTATTCAGCTGCATCCGGTTAGACTGGAAGCCGACCCCAACATATTTGGGAAAAGGCTATGGAGATGATGAGTTTGAATGATGTCGTGAGCATTCAGGAGCTGTAAGCTCATATAACAATCTAATTAGTACACGCATTATTAAAAGCTTTCATATAATTTAGTTCTGTGCTTGAAGTTTCAAACCAACAACACAATAATTACATGCCAACCTAATAAATATACCAATTTCCCATTACCTAGATTTGAGTCTACATTTATAAGCACTTATTGTGTGCTGATTAACTCGAATATTTTAGTACAACCAGTTATAATTAACAAACGTGGTGTTTGTCTTGCTTGTTTGGTCACAGTTGTTCCAGAAAGTGTGTTGGAGCATAGAATAAAGACGTAGAAGCGAAAGTACGGAAAAGGCTGGTGGGGACCGATAGGCGATATGACATCCAGTTTTACAAGTATCACAGTACAGCACAAAATCAAGCCAGTGCAAAGTGAGGTACTAACAGAGTCTTAAGGAGGATCCGCAGAGCCCGCGAACAATAATCTCACAAGGAAAAGTTCTTATGGAACAAATCTAACTTAGAGAGATGTATTAATGGTTCTAATTCTGTGAACATACATATTTGTTGTCACGAATCATATTTTGATCGAGATACAATCTGACACTGAATTTCGTGGGATACCACTGCGGATCCACCTAAAATCTTAATAAAAATATTTATGTTTAGATTAATATTATCTATGGGCCTATGTCGCCTGAAGTAAATGGTTTATTATTGTTATTATTTTATTTAGAAAGAGACTCAGATTGGTATGGTCTTCAAAGTCGAACTTCTTCTACAACTTGACGTGGCTAGTCCCACAAACTCATCTTACCCGGTGGCTGAAAGTAGAACTTACCAAACGACTATGAAAAGTAACAAGAACAATTTTTTTTTTCACTGACATCGATGTTGGTGTACTGAGATCCTAACTTATCCTAATACTAAATATTATAAATGCAAAAAAGAGTTTATTTGTTTGTTTGTTACGCTTAGACGCAAAAACGGCTGAACGGATTTGGATGAAATTTGGCATTTTTTTTGGATGGGTAATTTCAAATAACTTCTCCCGCTCTGGGTGGAGCGGGAGGGCGTGTCAGACTCTTACTGACTAAAGCCCACCTGTGTTCCGCCGCGGAAAAAGCTAGTACCTAAGTAATAAGTATTCACCTATTCAAATAAATTGCTTTGTAGATCCTCCCTACAAAGCAATGAATAGGTCTGTATCTACCGACTGTACATAAGCGTCACTTCTACAAACTTTTGTTACTCTATGGTTCGAGTCAAACACGAAGTTACTCGTATATCAGGGCGGAGGTTCTATTCAACTAAATTGTATTTGTTTTGTGAAAGCTCTGAATCTGAGTTGTTTTGTCTGATTTATGATCGTCATTTGAAATTTTGTGCTCTGGTTTTGTGTATCATGAAGCGAAGGACGTTGTTTTCTGTGAGTTAATTTAGTCGTTTAATTAGTTAAGTTCATGATTTAGTTAGGAAATAAAAATCTGAGTGTCATTATTTTGGTATTAAGTTAATTTAAAATAATGAATATAGAATTTTAATGGAAGAGTACTGATTCTCAGGCTAACTTGAACTCATTGAGAGCACCTTCCACTTTTTTGCCACTTGTTTTAGTCGTGTGCCATATTTTTGGCAAAACAAACCTACCGTACATAAAGTACATCTGCATAGTTCATTAAGCACAAGACAAAAATAAAAAATATATATTTCCAACGTAAATGATTTACGAATAAAAGTAGCCGTAACCTTCGAGCCGGATACTGCTTTGATGTATGGCAGATTATTTATACCTGTAATCAATCTGATACATATTGCGCGTAAACAAATACCGGTAGCGCACCGGTACCGGTTGTATGCTCAAAGAGTTCGGCTTTCCGCCATGTTTTGTTAGACTCGGAAAATATTGCGTTCAGTATATATTTTTTTTTTTGAGAAATGTGAGTTTGTTACCATTACCTAACTTACCGCATTTGTGTTAGAGTGCATAATCCTTAATAAATGTAACTGCTTCCAAAGGGGTGGAGACCTGGTGTCCTGAAATACAGGCCTTTATTTTTTTTTTGGATGGGAAATTATCAAACAACTTCTCCACTTCTCTCGCTCTGGGCGGAGCGGGAGGGCGTGTCAGACTCTTACTGACTAAAACCCACCCGTGTTCCTTCAGTTGCCATGTTGCCGGGGGCCACGATCACCCTTTCGGTTTTCTTCGCAACCCCGGCAGGCATCAGCCCTAGCGGACCCCGTCAATTCTGCTGACATCTCTTTGAGGTGCGCGTGGATCACAATGCGCTGTCGCGCGTCGACCCGGGTGACATACAGACAGCTTAGGCACCAGCCTCCCACAGTATAAATAAAACTATTATGTACGAGTATTGTCCTATGATCATTTGAAAATGTACTTTATTAAATATTGTGGTGAGAAACAATACTTTTTTATCTATGTTACCTTATTATATTTAAAAAAATTGGTTGAAATTAAAATCATCGATATTATTGCCACAGATTGGTTTTAAGTAAATAACTTCATGGTAATTTAAGGAGCATCTAAGTTTGGAAGAAGCCTCTTAAAAAAAGTTTAATAAATAACACCGGCTTACTAAAAGCAATTGTATTTATTTTCCTTTCTTATAGAACTTCGAATGATTTCTGTGAACGTTGTAAGACCAATGTGGTCTGTCGGTACAATTATTATTTTCATACCTGTCTTAAGAGGCTGACAACCAGATAAAGCTCGGTCACTGTCGGACTGCACAGAAAAGAAAGAGACATAGCTGGTAATTTATTAATACAAAATATTTACAAAAAATCTATTGATTGGACTAAAATATTAAAACAATATTACGTCAATATGTTGCTTGTAGAATAATCTGACTAAAAATCAGAATGATTGCGTGTATACTAATATAATTTTTAATCGGTAACATATTTTTTTTAAAGATATATCTTCTTGATTTTTTTCCATCGTAACAAATTAGTTGTAATATGTTTTCAACACACTATCTAACTAGCATAATAATATCCTGAAGAATATCGTATATTTTTCTTCATTTACTTTTAGGCATTTTAAAACTTGCGTTTAGCTCCTGTGTTCCCCTTAATAAGGCTAAGCTGTTACACTTTAATGGATATTGTTGATCTACTACAACGCTCATAACTATATGATAGCAGTTTATACAAACCTTGAGAATTAAACATTAATTAAATTAAGTTGTTTATTTTTAATCTATAGGATGTTTGCCTTCCTATTTCCGTTAAAAACATACATATAAAAATACACGTTATAAATATGTGTTTGGGTAATGTGCTGCATTGTTTACAAAATAATGTATTTATTTCATACAAAATAAATTTTCATGTTGCTACGCTGTAAGCAAGCACTGTAATTAATAATGGTAAGCATCCACAATGCTGTGCAAAACAGACTCACAAATAAAGGTTGAAAAATAATGAAACATTACAAGTTGTTGGCCATTAGGGGTTGTTATTTAATATCAGCGAACCAGCTCGTTGCCACGGTAACAGTTTGTTATTTTTTTGTTCCATTTTCGGTATTTATGTTGCTGCAACTGTTTCAGGGATTCACAAGTGTTCTATTTCAGTAATATTATTTTTTTCGAGTTGTAGGTTGTCGGTTCAAACCCAGGCAGGTGCTTTACTTTTGTGTATTTAATTTCATCACCACTGCTCTCAAACCGGTGAAGGAAAACATCGTGAGGAAACCGGTATGTCCTAGAACCAAAAAAATCGAAGACATGTGACATCTACCAGACCGCACTGGGCCCGCGTGGTGACGACCACTCCCTCTCTCCGAGAGGAGGTGTCCCAGCAGTGGGAAAATTATAAGCTGATTATGATGATAATGATTAATATTATTTTTGGCTTAATGAAGTGAAAACTTCTTTAGGCGCGTTAGACATTTTTGAGATGGGACTAAACCATTGATTTCACGACACTGTCAGGGAGGGACATGCTATCAGTTCACGAGAAAGGAAAATTCGTTTTAAAAATACCAAACTGGAGTTGTGTAAATGGGCTGGTAGTAATCTCATAATTGGAATTTTAGAGTGTCAATAATAGTCCTACTTCTTCTTAATTAAGTTCGACTATCGACGCCAATTTAAATTGAGCCATAAAATGTAAATCAGGCATTTAGGTCACACGTCATTAGTATATGCCAATGTATTCGACGTTCACTTATTTAATGAGAATATATTCGCTGGGAAGCGAATAGTTTTGTAGATCATGTCAATCTGGGAATGGTAGCAGTCGGACAGTTTGCGGTCGGACTTGGTCCTAAATTTATATAAAGTTCTTCTTTCCATTGAATAAGACTAGTTTGTTGAGATATACCAAAATTTATACCTTCGATATACGCTGGGCAGTCAGCAATGGTTTCAACCTTCCAACCTCTCTCTGGCTGGTTCATCTTATATGAACCAGTTCTTAAAGTTCTAGTTTCTCCAAGAAGAACAATTATTTCCTTTTTAACTAGAATGTTACGGTTCTACTAAAAACTTTAGGAAAACGTTTAAATATACACAAACCTACGCAATTTTCCAATTTATAGCGTTAGATAGTAACTTAAATACTTACTGTGATCAGAAATAAATCATTGCACCTACATAGTTATGTCGTGCCTTTGACCAAACCATGACCCATCGGAGTGTCCACTCCAGCCTTTGAGGACTTAAAAAGCGCCACTAATGCCGCTGTTAACGTTGGTTAACTCATGTACCTACCTACATAAATTCAATCGATACGAAAAGAAGAAGAACCGACTATTATGTTGTAATACAAACATAGCCCTAACACTGTATAAGAAAACAACCGACTTCCAAAAAACACTACAAAGTGAAAAATAACTTTAATTTTGAAAGTCGGTGTCTTTGGTTTTGAATTTTCGTTTTTTGTCACCGACTTCCGAAATTTAAGTTATTTTTCACTTTGTAGTGTTTTTTGGAAGTCGGTTGTTTTTTTTTGTAAAAAGCTTTTATTTTTCACTTTTTAGTTGTGGTACCTACCCCACACAAATTCGAAAACCACTACCTGCTATATAGATAACAGTGACAGGAACTTATCATATCATCCACATACTAAGTGGGAAAAAAGTACGTATTATTGAAGCTAACTCAAAAAATATCAAAGCCAAGGTAATAAAATTTATATGGGACCACCTCAAGAGCAGACCCTTTCAAACAAAAAAAGAATTTTCAAAATCGGTCCACAATTGACGGAGAAATCGGTGGACATACATAAAAAAAAAGAAAAAAAAAAAAAAGAAACATACGCGACGAACATATAACCTCCTCCTTTTTGGAAGTCGGTTAAAAAGAGTGTAAACTGAACTCAACGTAGTCTATCGCAGTCTACTGCTGCACATAGGCTTCTCCCAGGCTGCGCCACAATACCATGTCCTCCGCCTTCCGCATCCAGTCTGTGCCAGGGAGGCTTCCCACACTACGCTCGCTGAGGACTCATCTGCTAAAAAATAAAGAAAAAGATAATACGTTTATTTGCAGTAAACATGACGCAAAGAAAGAACACAAACTCAAAGAAAGAACTAGTTGGGGAAAAACATGCTTCACATCCACGCAAAACAGTCATCGCTCAGCATAATGCTGCGACCATATGCGAGACAGAATCCCAGCGCTGGTTTTGAGAAAAAAGTTTAATGCTGTAGAACTAAATTCTAGATAAACTAATCTCGAGTAAGTTCCAAACCATATTTCTGTCAATCGCTTAAAATATAGAATAGACTCTAAAAAGGAACAAAGAATCCATTACTCACACAGCACACTATATATTTCAGTCTAACAGCGTTACGTCGAGCTAAAACAATGGAAGCTAAATAAATCGTAACTTAATAAAATATCTGTGTGAAAACATTGTTTTGAAAATTGTATAGAAAATGTTGTATTTTTGGTAGTTTTATTTGATGCTGGTGTCAGCTATTTTTCGAAAGTATGTAGGTATAGCACAGTGTACATTTTTTCGAATGAAATATATTTAAAAAACGAAGAGATAATTAACTGATTCAGGCGTGACTTTGTAGAAATCCATTATAAATAAAATACAATACACGTTGATATATTTAGTAACCTGTTCCGCTTAACAATTCCTAAAGAGCCATAAAAAACCCTATAAGAAATCGACACGTATTTCACTTCTCAACGAGGCAGCGTCCAGCGTTTGGTTTGTCAACACGCCCGTGTTTGGGTTCGCGACAAGTCAATCGTCATCCTGAGGATGCCTCGTTGGGAGGTGAAACACGTGTCGATTTCTTACAGAGTTTTTTATGGCTCTTCAGGAATAGTTAAGCGGAACAGGTTACTAAATATATCAACGTCTATTGTATATTAAAACGAAGAGGTACACAAATTTATTTAAAAAAAATGCCTACATAACTTCCAAAACGGAGTTTATGGTAGGTTGTATACGTGAGCAATAGGCAACACACATAGTGCAACCTTTAATATATTTTTTCATTTCTCATACTCGGAAATTAGTGTTTGTTGTTGTGTTCTCTCACTAGGGCGGGAATGAATTTAAAAATAGAACTAAATTTGGTTCGGTAGTCGGCTACGAAAAATTTTACTAAGGAGGTTATTACACTATCATATATCTATCATCAAAAGTATAATGAAATTGTAAAATAGACATTGTTATCATATTATATCATATAACTATCTACGAAGCTCACAAATTACCCATATTATGTCTATAATACTCCACATAAAGAAAAAATATTGATAAAAAAAAATGCTGTAGTCTTGTTAGTGTATAATCAGCCAGTGTTAATTAAAAAAAATACCTATAAGCGGGACGACCCGCGGCGGTGACGCGGCGCGGTGTATTCCATATTTAAAATGACTAATGGGCTTCTAATGGGTATTAGAATACTCATGTTATTATTATCAATAAATATTTAAGAAAAACTATTTTTTTTACTTTCCTTAAATTCGAAATGAAAAGTAGTATTTAACACGGGTGAAAGTCATCAATTCCTACTCGGACTAATAAATACCTCGTCTGGGAATTGATTCCTTTCGACCCTTGTATGAGACTATTTTGCAGTTTAGAGAAGCAGTCTTTCGTAGACCTTCTGTGTTTTTCTAGAATGGAGAAATTCTTTAAGTCTGAGACTGACTTAAAGAATTGCTCCATTATCTCATTATCTGTTACGACGACTCATTGAGGTGGATAACAATTAAAATTCTATTGTATCTCGTTAATGACAGTTGAAAGGTTAAATTTTCCAATGACAAACTGTTAAATGGAATTTCAGTGGTAGAGCTACACTTCGTTTTTGGTACCAAAGTTCAAGAAAACCTGAAGAAAACATAAAATCAGAAATTTGTTTATTGGCTTATTTGATATACTCACACAAATTGCGTCTTATTTACCTATAACTCTTAAGTTCATACTTAGGTTCTTTAATTTATTTACATCTAATTCTCTTACATAATTATAATTCTTCTGATTTTTTTCTTATTCTAATTAAGTCAAATATAAACACTTATAAATCAAATAGGCGTATTATTAATTGCTTGATATACAGGAAACATTAAAATCTACACCTTAACTTACTCGGGGATATTATTCTGCACTGATTTAAAGCGGCAGTTGTTTATTGTAATTTTGGTAAATTAAAAATTACAAAATACATGTTAATTAAAAAGACAGTCAAAACTGAGCAGTGAACTAAATAAAAATGAGTCATAATAAATATTTAAATGGGTAATTAAATAAATAATTGAAACTCATTTCTCGGTCACCCTGCTGTCTGCTGTACCCGTAACTAGGTGTGGGCAATTATCAGATCGGAATTAGCCGACGTTCGCACGGACGTAATAAAATCGCGGCGGGATTTTATCGCGCACTGGATTTTCAACTCTCGGTGTTAAGCCGAGCGTTGAGAATCCAACGCGCTGGGATGCACTCTCACACTTGAGAAAACACACTGTTGGATTTTCAATTCTCGGCGCTAAGCAGAACGTTGAAAATCAAGTGCACGAAAAAAATTCGCCGCAATTTTATTACGTCCGTACGAACGTGGGCTTAGTCGGTACGGTAAGAAATCTAACTTCGAAGTAGCGCTCGCCAGGCGCTGACGCAGCACAGGTCACTACGCTCGCTCGGCTCGCGCACAGTATTTCACATTTCTAGCCTAACCTAACCCATTTGGTCGGGGTGGCCTGGCTTAGTTACTGCGACTAATTCGGCTCACACGTGGTTTGTCACATTTCCAATCTAACCTGTGAACAGCTGCCGAACTATTTTACTGGCCATTCTTTTATTGCAATACTTGAGTATTTTTGTACTGACATTGTAGCGTGAAATAACCGACCAATTTTCTTTTTATTACTGCTCATGTTTTACTGTCATACTAATTTAATAACCGCCGAAAAATTTAAATACTGGCCGTAAATTTTTTCAACTGATCATAAATAACCTCCTTAATGTTTAAATAACAGTTGTAAAAACTAGGTACCCATTAAAAACAAAGCTAATCTTTACGTAACGTACGTCTACGTACGGGATTTAACATAGAAAGGTAACTTCTCTCGATCATAATTATTTAAAGTCTTTGGTAAACAAAGTCACTTATTGAACACATTTTGTGCTTTTACAAGCGATGATCTTCTTTTTAGATCATGTCTTAACTCTTATGATCACTGCATCACCAGCTATCACTTCTAGGAGGTGGGGCTGGTGGTCTGAAAAAAAAAAGAAAGTTATTTTGGTCTTAACATAAGTTAGAGCAGGGTGGCACTGGTGGCCCAGTGGTAACGGCCCCGACTTACGAGGTGCTTTACTTTTTGTAAATTATTTCATCACCACTACTTTTAAAACGGTAAAGGAAAACATCGTGATACAAAAACCGGCATCTCCTAGAACCAAAAATTCGAAGACATGTGACATCTACCAACCCGCACTGGGCCCGCGTGGTGGATTACGGCCCACTCCTACTCTCACAGAGAGGAGGCCTGTGTCCCAGCAGTGGGAACATTATAGGCTGATAATAATACAAGTTAGTTTTCCTTAAAGTCGTAGGTTTATGAAAAAAATACTTACCCAGGCGTATTCCAATTGCTGCCGCCACATAAAGCGGTAGTCGGAGTTTCTTGTTGTCTAAAAACAAAACAATAAATATATGATTTAGAATTTTAAAAAATCGTTTTTAGAATAAGCCAAAATTGATAAACAAAATTGGTAGAGTGGTCTTTCGATTCGAGTAGATCAAAATTGTAAATACTTTATGACCAAAAGAGCTTGAAAAGTCGACACAAAGATACAAAACATTTTCATTGCTAAGCTCTGTTTATAAAGTACCTTAAAATCTAGTGAAAGTCGCAATGACATCAACAGCTTCAAATGGGCGAATTCTGTGCAAAACTTGTACTTACCCAGAGCCCAAGGTAGCTAGCGTCATAGCCTCATGTGCCCTAATTCTCCTTCCGTACGCGCGCCAAAGTTTGACGCAAAGTGGAGTTAGTGCGGCGCACCATAGAATCCCCAGGAAGAATCCGCAGACCCACCAGCCGTGCTGAAAGTGTCATATAAATGTGTATTTGTAGGTATTCGATAACAGCAATAGGTATCTACAGTCCGGCCATAGAGAGAATGTGTTCCTGGAATCTGTCAGTTGGACAATATCTAGTAGTAATAAGGATCAAATTCGCAAAACACATATTCGTCAGTATGAAATTGAAAGGTGTCAAGGTGTCATTCTCTCAACGGCAAGACAGGAAATACTTTTTCCTTCCTTCTCACAGAAAGAGGAGATCTGCGTCCCGTATAGGCTGATTATGTTTGTAAAATTCAAACAGTCATAGCAGGTTAAGCCAGTCAAGCTCTTTCTTACCAAAGACGAAACATATTGAGAGCACAGCAAGGACCTCGCAGCCGCATAAACAGCATACAATGGTTTACATCGACCTGCATGCTTGCCGGTAGATATTAGCACATGGGTCCGCCATCCAGCAGCATGTGAGATCAAACGGGATATGTACATCGAAACCTTCTGCAATAAGAATAATCATCATGATTTTATTAGGCAGTATTTTAGGTTTTTAAAGCACAATGTTTTATGGGAATGATTGTTTGGCACCATCTGCAATGCCACAGGCGAACTACGCATCAAACTGATGTCACGCAAAAATCCTGCAGTTGTAGACTCTTTCTTGAAAAACTGACTAAGTAGTCTGTAACGCAAGTTTTTGAAGTTGAAATACTGAAGGTCCAAGAAGGTTAGTTTTTTGAAGTGAAAACTTCTTTAGGCGCGTTGGGCATTTTTGAGATGGGACTGAACCATTGATTTCGCGACACCAAGACGACACCTCGTTTTTGTAAACGCGATTGTGCTCTTTATTCATATTACGTTACGGATCAATGTTCTATGCAAGTATTTTTACTTAGGTTTTGCAAACGCGATTATGCTCTTTATTTATATTAGATTACGGATCAATGTTCTATGCAAGTATTTTTACTTGAAAGGTTTCGGAAGTATTTTTTTTTGTAAACGCGATTGTGGTCTTTATTTAGATGAGGTTACGGACCAATGTTCTATACAAGTATTTTTCTTCCACCAAGGCGATCTTGTTCAAGTTTTCACTTCTGTCGGCACTCCCGGAGTGCCACCACTTTTTTTTTTTTTTAATGGTCTAAATTGGTTTTTAATAAAGTTTGGGGCACCAACCTATTAAATGTTTATATGTAGTAGTAGAAATAGAAAATATTGTAGACCTAGACAATACCTAATAATGCCAAAAACTGTTTGTTTATCCGGCTTACCTTTTGAGCAATGACGTCACCCTGGTTGTCGATATAAAACTGCGCTGTATGGATATGGCTGAGCGAAATGTTCAGTTTTCTTCTAAATGGTAACAGTTGAAGTTCCAGCTCCGTCAGTTTGAAGACCACGTCAGCTCGCAGCTGCTCCAGCGGTTTTATGTTCGTGAGGTATAGTCTCTGAGTTCTTGTGGCTGGAAAATTTTAGGTATCTGAGTATAATACATTAAAACAGGGGGACGTCATTAAGTCATTTGCGAGGTTTTTGCTGAAAATCAGCGCCGTAACCATAGGTTTGTCCAAAGTTGCGGCACTTTTCTGAGCAATGACCTATTTCTTGCACAGATGCGACGCACAGATTAATTGTTCTTGTTATTGTTGTTTGCTTGTTACAAAAATTGTTATAATTCCACTTAGCAATCAGCATTTTCGTCACCTCTACGGCAAACTTGCGAATCTGCAGAAAATGTATTTTGACATGATAACTTTTTTTTTTTTGTAACAGTTATAATGGTTTCACAGTATATTTCGTTTTAACAAAATGGTACTTTTTAAAATTTTATAAATAGATTGTCAATAATGTATAAGGATCAGAAATAAATACACATTCGTAACTTTACATCATCATACATAGAAGTTGATAGATATTTATTCATACCCTGTCAAACTTACAAAAGTGGTACTTTCGTTACTAAATAATACTGATACATAATAAAAATATCCAATTGAAACTTCGGTGCCAGGGTATTAAAAAATATTTATTACCTTCTTTTATTTGAAATTTACTTCGCTAAAACACCCTATATGAATTTCGTAAGTTAACTTTGGGTGCATTAACATAATACGCAGATTCGAACAATTTGAATTCTGTAACCGTCAGGGACAAAAATTCATAAATTTTCCTCGGTGTGTACTACATAAAATACAGTTTTTCATCAAAATGTCGATTTCACTAAAACTGCAGATTCGTAAGTTTGCCGTGGAGGTGACGTTTTGTTTATGTTTTGATTGTTTGTTTTTTTTCATTTGGTATTGTCATAGAAGCATTGTTTGCTTTGTCCTTGACATAAGCAATAGACAAAATTTGTCAAACTTTTATTAGTTTTAGAATAATGAATACGAGGCTTTTGGCTTTTGGTAATATTTTTTTTGGTAATTTGCGTTTATTTTGTTCAGAATAAACAATTTTTCTTTCTTTCTTTCTAATATGTTGCAAAATGTTCTAAAGTATGATGGTACAGTCGTGTTTATGTGACGTCACATCACACCTCTGCCACTACAATGGGTTGCCCCTGTCAAGCTCTTTGACGAAAGGTAAGGCAAGGCTTCCAAACTTTGATAATTATATGAAGACGGCGCTCCTTCCCTCATTATTGCTTATGACAGAGGTGAAGTGGAACAGTAACTAAAATTAATTGCATAGTAGTGATGGCAAAAATAATAACTTAAATTTAAAAATGTGGGTCGTCAAACCCTACATATAGCACAATCTTATATTATGTATCTATTAAATTAGACAATCATACATGTTGTATGTTAGCACTTTAACAGCCAATTATTTTAAAGGCAACTTTCCAGGGTATGCTAACGATTTTTATTATATAATAAAACCTATTTGTGATATATCTATAATTTTGTTTTTATTTATGCTTTGGTCTTATATATTTTTAGGATAGGAATAAAAAATATATGTAAATTATTTATTTTTATTTCAAAATCTCAATTAAACAATGGTGTTACTGTGAAAAATAAAAAAACTCTGACATGTAATTTTTATTATTTTAAAAGTAATTTTTTTTTTAAATTTGTGTAATGTAAAAATGAAAAAAAAACAATAAAAATATGTGCGACGAAAAGTAGGTATATTCAAATAAAAATAGACGTACTCTCGCGTTATCAGCGTGGGAGCGATTGTGCCGCGCGACGCTAGATCGCTTGTCCCATCCAAACCCCGCAACTCCCATCCGAGAATCATCCATGTATGAGTAGCTTAAAGTGTTACTGTACACGCCGATCACGTACCACAAACGTGGTTTTAAAACAAATACTAGCCACTCCATGCCGTACTGAGTACGTGATCGGCGTCCTGAAACGTTTTAACGATCACGTGCTCAGTGCGTGATCGGCTGTGAAAGTGTAGAGAGGTGTTTTAGCCTATTTAACATTGTTCGGATTATGTTAGTTTACATTTAAAATAAGATCTTTTTGTTAAATTGTATTAACCTTTTTCTGTTAATAAAGGCCTTTAAAATCATCAAATCAATCAATAAGAATAACAATTGTACCTAAAGTTTCCAATCTTCCTGCAGTAGTTAAATCTGTTACTTGAGCTGCTATATTTTCAAGTTGATCCACCAAAGATGGCAGATCTTTTCCAACAACAGGTACGTTGTAATCCATTCTGAAATGAAAAACAATAATGTTATCAATTTAATCAATGGGGAGTTTTTAAGGCACCTTTGTCTTGTAATTTTGTTGTCTTATGTTCAAAACATACTAATTAATATTAAAGAGAACCTCGTGGTTAAGTACTAACAGCCACACAGGTCGATCCATCAGGTTAAACTACGCTTGCCGGGGTTGATCCGTGGATGGTTGACCATTTCTACATACCAAGACTCCTCCGTTCCTCAGAAAACACGTTAAGCTGTTGGTCACGGCTGTCATTCGTGGATCTTTGACAGTCGTTACGGGTCGTCAGAAGCCCAAAAATTTGGCAAGGGGTATCGTATTAACCAGTTACTGAGTTGTGGAGGTCAGATAGGCAGTCGCTCCATGTAAAATACTTGTATTCAGCTGCATTCGGTTAGACTGGAAGCCGACCCCAACATAGTTTGGGAAAAGGCTAGGCAGATTGATTGATACATGCTTATTAAACAAGCAAAATAAAGTATCAAAAAGCTCTTACCTATATTTAGCAATATTAACATCAGAAACGATCAGCATTTCGTGCAGCAATCGGCTGAAGTTTACTGATATCGTCTTTAAGAGTCCAACATCTATTGAAGAAGCTAGTCTTCCGAAGTCAGTCTGCAATTCGTCCCATTCAAAATACGAAGTCTCCTTATTGACATCTAGTATTTTGTCCAGTTGAAAAACTACGTACGCTGGTCTATCTTTTTCACAATCCCTGCAATAGTTTACTGTTTTGATTTTCTTCTAACTATGCCCCGCGGTTTCACTCGCATAAGTTTTGATCCCGAAAGAATATGGAGATAAAAAGTATCTTATGCTCTAACCCAGGTCATGTTCTACCTCTCTGCCAAATTTCACCCAAATCCGTTCAACCGTTTTAGCGTGAAAGCGTAACAAACAAACAAACTCATTTTCGCATTTATAATATCAGTTAGGATGTGAAGTAGTCTTGGTGAACATTACTATCATTTGATTGAAAATATCTACGCTATTTTACAAGTGAAATTATTTGCAGTATGAAGTTATGAGCTACAGAGATTCATTATCTCCCCTTATATCTCTCCTTGAACGCAGTCATATACCCGAAAATGCTATATGACTGCGTTCAAGTCATGTGATTTCGGAGAAGATACTTTAATTCTTACACATAAAGTTCAGTGTCCGCTGCAGCAATATTTTTTACCTTATTTTTTTTTCTTTTGTTTTTTCTAGCCATTCAGAAATCAACTTTATTTGCATTAAAATTACGTATTTTTTAAGTTATTTAGAATAATAAATGCTTAAATACATAAAATCGCGTATGTAATCCACAAAGGTGTACCTATAGTACACCCACATTTCGCCAGTAATGTTTAAGTCCAATGTAATAGGGGGCGAGCCTATTGCTATCAACCGGGCGCAAATCCAGACTTCGGGCTGCTACTGAGAAATTCCTGATGGAAAAACCCAATAGCACTTTGTCCGACCTGGGAACCGAATCCAGGAACTCATGCTTAGCAATGGCACTTACGACCACTAGATTAATATTATGCGTTATTTTATTACTCTTCATTGTTTTTATTCATAGTCAGGAACTTATTAATTTTGAAGACAACAATCTTTAATAAATAATCAAAAGAATATCATACAAAACTACCTACCTTAGCACATCTTTGACTGAAACATCAATAGTCACATTCTCAAGTTCTCTAAACATTGCATCGAAGATTCCTTCATTGTTTGCCAGGAGAGGAGAGGGTCTGTCAAGTAAAGCTGTTAGTGTTTCGTACTGAGAGTCCCACAAGGCATGGCATACGTATACCTGAAACAATGTATTATATTTAGTAACTATTCGGCTTTGTAGCATTTCAAGCATATCTATACTCTACTCTATGCTGTAAGACTATGAAACTTACTTCCGCCTAGCATTCGTGATTTAAAAACTATTTCTCTATTAAAATATCGAGTAAAAAAAACCTTTCCTCTCAACTGCGAGTATTTATTTACAATTATATGTTTATATATTTAAGCTTTATGTATTTATTTAAGTATATGTTATTTTATTGCGTTAAACGTATAGGTATACCTATTTAATATTTTGGTTTTAAGACTGCATATTCATATTTTCTCTTGTTGTTCTCACACACACTATTGTCTACATTTCTTTTTCATTTACCTTTTCCCAGGTCTGCTGGAAAAAAATTCTTAAGAAATAAGCAGTTTTGTATTCAAATTACAATTATGTTGTATCTAAATGTATTTTACTGTGTACTAAAATAAATAAATATACTCCATTTGTAATAAGATTAGACATTAACAAACCTTTTCTACAGTCTGTTCAACCAATTCTGACTTTTAAAACCGTAGGCATAAGGATGACCTGCGGTGATACTCTCTTTGAGGAGTGGCTAGAGATGCGCCACGGCATCCTCACCTTCCGCCTGATGCAGGTTCTCACCGGACACGGCTGTTTCGGGAGGTTCCTGTTCAGGATAAGGCGGGAGGAAACGCCCAGGTGTCACCATTGTGTGGATCACCCGGAGGACACGGTGGAGCATACGGAGGAGATTTGCCCAGCTTGGGCGGAGCATTGCCGTGTCCTCGTGGAGGCGATCGGCGGCGGTGATTTCTCGCGTCCGGGCCTGGTTCAGGCCATGGTACGGGGCGAGAGGAAATGGGAGGCCGTCACCTCCTTCTACGAAGCGGTAATGCTCGCGAAGGAGAAAGCGGAACGCGTGAGGGAGAGGCAAACTTCGCGCCCTCACGCTCCTAACCGCCGCAGGAGGAGACGCCCTGGGCGTCGGGAATCGCAGGCCGATTTCCGGCCACCGTAGGCGCGGGCTTGCGGACGGTGAGCAATGGGTAGCTCGCTGTCCAATAAGGACCAGTCCCGGGTCGAAGGCGCGTTGTGTTCCACGCGGGCCTCAAAGAGATGTTAGCAGAATTGAAGGGGTCCGCTAGGGCCAATGCCTAAAAATGCCTACAATGCGGGGTTGCGAAGAAAACCGAAAGGGAAATCGTGGCCCTCGGCAACAGGGCAACCGAAGGAACACGGGTGGTTTTAGTCAGTAAGAGTCTGACACCCTCCCGCTCCGCCCAGAACGGGAGAAGTTATTTGATAATTTCCCACCCAAAGAAAAAAAAAGGATGACATTAAAAGCAAAAAGTGGTTAAAATACCAACTGTTTACTGTAGCTGCTATTTGTCATGCCACCAACGCAATAGAAGTCAAAATCGGTTGAACGGACTGTAAAAAAGGTTTAGATAAATGTCTAATCTTATTTCAAATGGAGTACCTATAGTTAAATGACACTGCTAAGGATAACAATTTATGTAGTTAATAATCGGAAAACATCGAATTTTGTTTATGATGTGTAATAAAGTTATAATTAATTGCTTTCTATTTTAACTAGACAAATTATATTGAAGAGCTTTCAAAGTGGACGCTTAGAACTACGCGTATCTACTCTTTCTCTTTTAAAATTAGTTTGTTCTTAATTGTTTTTAAGCTATTGCATAGCTTTTATCGCGGGCTTTGAACGCGGCGATCGAATCAAGAAATTCCGTAACGTAACGAAAATAAAACCTAACACCCCCCACTCCGCCTACCATGTAATGACGGTTTTAACGTAATTTTTGTTTTATGTCATCACGTCATCATCCCAAGTGTAGCGTTGACAAATAGGAAGTATGGAGGTTACAAATGCTATGCAATAGCTTTACCGCGGCAGTCCCCGAGTGCCACACGTTTTTTTTCGTATTAATTTATTCAAACTACCAGTACCTACATAGCAATCTATCTTTAGTCTCGTACAAACTATTAATACAAAACGTTTATCTAGAAATTATATTGTTATGCGAAAAGCTATAATAATATGCGGTAACTTACATAACATGAAACTTAAGTTAGGACAGTATACGCTACATATAACACTGAAGATGAACTAAGAACACAAAGTTAGTATCAGTAGACGCATGTTCTGAACAACTTGCTCAGTTGCTGTGTTTCAAACGCCTTCAAAGAAATGCTTTGCAATACACACGAAAGCGATTTTCACAAGCGGGAGAACAAAGGCATTTTTAAAACCGTTAGTTCTCTCCCCTTTGATTATTGTGTGTGTAATTTATTTGGAATTTGGAATATGAGCGTGTTTTGTTTTTTTAACTTACTTCTGCATGGCCAGCTATGAGGAACACTGCGGATACTATGCCCCAGAGGATGAGAGAGGCGAGGCATAACCAGACTGCTGAGCTGAAATTAAAATTATTATGTAAATAAAAAGGAAGGAGTGGAGGGAGGCCTTTGCCCAGAAGTGGGACAGTGTCGTCTAGTAAAAAAAAAACAGTGGCACTCTGGGAGTGCCGACAGAAGTGAAAACTTGAAAAAAAATCGCACCGTGGTAATCAACTCGTTGATGTCTTTTACTCCACGGTGTCGGTAAATTCCGTTACAGTGTCTTGAAATCAATGGTTTAGTCCCATCTCACAAATGCCCAATCCGCCTAAAGAAGTTTTCACTTAAAAAAAAGTTTACATGTTGACTTCAGTTCAAGATGTCGGCTTTTGAAACCATTGAATTAATCATCCAATCCCAATAAGGTTTCATTTTTGAAACAGCTTGAAAGCAAGTAAGGAGATTTTAAGACAAACTCAGGTTGATAAAAGGATTACTTACACTTTCAAAGTCCTTCTTGAATGATTCTTGGCGTGACCACAACCGCAAAGCATACCCAGTATTATAAGCACCATAACAAAGCCAAAAGTTACAATGCATGCTGAAATTTTGTGAGTAAATTAATGGTTTATACTAAAAGCGTTAAAATAACATAAATTTTGATGAAACACATGTACAAACAAAACGTGTTATTGGTATTTCACCGAAAAATAAATTTGGAAATTAATAACATTCCATTTTAACAAGTAGCATATTGTTTGCCTCAGCACTCCTAAAATGATTCGTATTTTTTGGCTCTGCAATTTTTTTTTCATACCGTGCAATCTACCCCACTATATGCATAGAGCTCAATCCAATTAAAAGAATATTGTTCAATAGATATACAGTTTGATAATTTTAGGGGTCGATTTAAACTTTTATCTGTAGAAGAAAAATATTGCGATAAGGCAGCTATTCTAGAGAAAATAATTATGTTGGTACAGACGGCAGCACTTCAAGCTTATTCAAATTAGCTTAGCTGTCAAATTTATTCAATAGATTTTCAACTTTATTGCTGAAGAATAAGATTCAAAGTTGATTGGGAAAATTTTACAGTTTCGGGTAGCTTGATGTGCTGGCGTCTGTACCATTAATTCTTCCGAAAAAAGGTATCTGACAATTAAATAGCCCTTACGAAATATAAAACATGCAATTATTTATTGTAAGGGCCTATTCTGCAATCTTCAGAATACAACTTTTATTTAGCAATATAAATTGCGGTTTAAAAGCTTCTACATCGAAAATATGCCAGAAGTTATCCGACGTTTGAAAAATCGGGGTAATTTATTTCCCTTGTACAAGTTTCCAGAACCACAGAGACCAAAATCATTCCATTCAGTAAGTTCTAATACAAGACAAACTTTACCTAACATAAGTGTCCACCTCGCGAACTCATATCTTTGCACTCTCTCGAGACTCGACTCCAGTTGTCTTGCAATAGTGTGCAAGCCTGACGTCAGATGGCGTACTATGTCGCTAAGGATTTTAGCAGAACTGTGGACTGCTTCGCGACGATTTTCTACGTCTCGGAGGATATCTGTGGAAATATACAAGAAATAAGATAAGAATTGGTATTTCATAGTCATGTTTTGATTGCCTTAATAAACTAATTGTTTATTATCTAAGGTAAAATAGTAGTGTAATGATTAGCAATAATCTGTACCTACTGATAGAGGCATGTTTCATCTTCACACAAGTTTATATTTATATTTTTTATCACTGCTATTTGTACCCCAAAAAAACCATTCTGCAATATTTCATGGAAGATTGTGATCTTATTTACATATTTTGCGCTGCAAGTAAATTATGAGACTGGCGGAGCGGTAGTATCTCGGCACGATAAAAATGTGGTCCTTATCAAAATAATTTAGTCGTCTACCTTCTCTAACTAGTGTAGTCTGCGCCAATATGGCTGACGGTAAAGTTCTGAACTCTTGCCGGGCCATTGATATCGCGCGTGTCAAGTTCTCCACCCCCAGAGTACGGAGCTCCAACAGTTGCTGCTCGTGTAGAATCTGCAACGATAAGTTTTGATACATACAAATGAAAACTATCGTGGGACTCTACACAAATGTAAAGGTGGAACAAAATAATGATGGTAGAACTGGAATTTGCAGGTAAATAAGCTCGAGAAGATAGTTGTTGTCAAAGATTTAAATCGTACATTCGTCCTACCGCGTCAAAAGATAGTCGCGTTTCTGTTTTGTTTTGGAATCTCTGACAAACACAATGTCACAGAGACTTGACTTGATTGTCATAGAATATTATTGTGTATGTGAAGAGAAATCTAAATATCCTTGGTTACTGTGCTCCGGACACAAGGGCAGTACTGACGGGTTTCGTGTACGATTCGGTCAGCAGCACAAGCCACTGAATTGACTCATGATCGGACACCAAACATTTATGACGCCCAATGACAAATTGTGCCTTGAAATGGCCGTGGTCACGAAACTACTCTAAAACAGTATGCATACAAACAAAAGACGATCTGCCAAAGCAGTTGATGTGGTTAACATTAACAAGCATTATCAAAACCACATTTCCATATTTTCCGTAAATTCTATTTTGTAACAATATTTTGATTAAGGGCCTATTTCACGATGTCCGAATAGCCACTACTTACCGAATAAATTCAAAAATGGAACAGAATTTGTAGGATATTATCTGCCAAGTAAGTTAACGAGAACCTAATCAGAGGTGGTGAAACAGGCACTAAGAGTGTTCGTGGAGTTTCTGTACCGTTCTTCTCCATAAGAACCTACTACGCTTCGAAATGGGCAACTAGCTTCATATCTATGACTGACCGACCCCTTGAAAATTCAAAAGTACCTGTAATTGAAATAAAAGCTTTGAGTTTGAGTTTGCTTACCAAATCGAACTTCATTTTCAACTCTAGTGAGTGAGTATTGACAGTGTCACAAAGAGGCGAATCTTTCAAAATGCAATGTTTCTTGAGATTCTCAATTTGACGGGCCAAGTCCCTGATTCGGTCTGATGCTGCAGAAGCCAGAGAGCCTGCTTTGATGCTCACGTCTCTTAGGGACGATATCTTTGTTGATAGGTCTTCACTTTCTGGAAACACAAGAACTGTCAATGAGAACACGGTCATCTTTGTTTTTGACCAAGTGAGAAAGATATAAGAACCTAGCCGATTGGTGTAATTGGTTGTCTTTATGGAAATTAATTGTTTATCAAATTGACGACACTATGTCAATTTTCTGTGTCTCTGTCAGTCAAAGAATGACAGTTGTGATGTGGACAATTTTAAGTTGGTAGTCAATTTGTTAAATAATTAATATCCCTGTGCTGTGTTAGAACTTTTAACTACAACAAAGTTTAAGTGGTAGGGTACACAGTTGATTTATTTCTAAAAAGTTTGATTAGGTACTAAGATTTTCCAATACTAATTTTAGAAATCTTTAATGCATGTAGTTTGTTATTTATGCGACCTAATTTAAATAATTTCCAAGTTGAATTCTTTCTAACTTCTAAGTAAGTACTTATTAGATGGAATTTTTTGGGATTTCTGCGATAGACATAATTCTAGTGACTGATTCTAATGCATATTTATTTCTATTAGCCTCTCAGACTTTTTTAGGCCATATTTCAGTCTGAAGGGTATTTAAAAATTGGAACTCGGGTAGACAAAATTATTAGCAATTCATATTAAATTGGATGGCATTATTATAATTATCTTGTGCTTCAATTATGCATTTACCATGAACTTCAAAAGTCAAAATGCTCATTCTGTAATGATTATTATCTCGTTCTTCAGTTGTCTCTATGCAATCATACCAGAGGGAACCGAACCTCAAAAGAACAAAACTACCTAAAAACGCTACTTTCAAATAAGAAATTAAATATAGGCCCCTGCAGACAGACGTGACGTGACGAAATTTATACCTATTACTTACATCACAGTGCAAAAGACAAAACTTAAATCAAAAAGAAATATAATCATAGGTACCTGAAATAATATCCGCCAAAGAATCGAAGACTAGATCGATCCCGCTTTCAGAAGATATCGCCTGTTGAACGGGTTCTCCTAACAACGATTCAGCGTCTGTGGATGAACAAATAATCTGTTAGTCGTGTGATGTATTCAAAATCAATCTGCCTAGCCTTTTCCCTACTATGTTGAGGTCGGCTTCCAGTCTAACCGGTCCGAATACCAGTTATATTACATGGAACTACTGCCTATCTGACCTCCACAACCCACTATCTGGGTAATACGATACCCTGTGGTAAGACTGGTTGTCAGACTTTCGGGCTTCTGACGAACCGTAACGATTGTCAAAGATCCACGTCTCGGTATGTAAAGATGGTCACCGATCCACGGTCCAACCCCGGCAAGCGTAACCGTCGCGTAGCGTAGTCGTCTAGTGTATTATCTAGCTATTGTTGTTTTCCTTCGGATCTGGATTGCGAGAATTTCAAACTCCTGAATTTAGTAATAATAGGAAAGATTTGTTTTTCAACCTGTATTGTCCCACTTTTGAAGACTCGTAGTTAAATGATAACAGCCGCACGAGTCGATCGAAGGATAAGCTACGCTTGTCGCGGTCAGTTCGTGGTGACCATCCATTGCATATTGAGACCCTTCTGTGCCTCGGAAAGCATTAAGGAAATAGCTTACATATCAACTCGGAAAGGGATCGTCACCGTATCAACTCGAGCCATTCAGTATTATTTGTTTGAAACTCCTTACTGCAACGCACACTAATCGGAATCGTAACGTAATCGCCTCGCCTCGGGACAAGCTCACGAACCGCGGCGATACGGTGACGATCCCTTTCCGAGTTGATATGTGTGCTATTTCCTTAATGCTTTTTGCCGTTGGTCCCGGCTGTCATTCGTAGATCTTTGACAGTCGTTACGGGTAGTCAGAACCCCAAAAGTCTGACAACCAGTCTTATCACGGGGTATCATATTACCCAGATAGTACACTAGACGACTACGCTACGCGACGGTTACGCTTGCCGGGGTTGGTCCATGGATCGGTGACCATCTTTACATACCGAGACTCCTCTGTGCCTCGGAAAGCACGTTAAGCCGTTGGTCCCGGCTGTCATTCGTGGATCTTTGACAGTCGTTACGGGTAGTCAGAACCCCAAAAGTCTGACAACCAGTACTTACGAAGGGGTATTGTGTTACCCAGTATAACTGGGTTGTGGAGGTCAGATAGGCAGTCGCTCCATGAAAAATACAGATATTCAGCTGCATCCGGTTAGACTGGAAGTCGACCCCAACACAGTTTGGAAAAGGCTATGCAGATTGATTGTCCCACTGCTGAGCAAAGTTCTCCCCATAGCTTTCCATTGTTAAAAGGAAGGATTTTTTTGCAAGTCCGTGTTGACGCAGAAATACATGGTAATCTAGATTCAACTAAATGAAATGGTTAATGTGAAATGAGCATAAATGGAGAATTAGCAATGCTCGTGGTCTAGGTTTTAGTTCAAATCGGTAAGCTATATTTATAGGGGAAAAATATTTTTTTAAAGTTAGGTACAAAATTAAAGACCATTATAATAGTGTTATAAAATGTGTAACACGTAAAAAAAAAAACAGTGGCACTCAGGGGGTGCCGACAGAAGTGAAAACTTTAACAATTTTATTGTTCAGGAAATACTTTTAATGAGGTGTCGGTAACGGTAACGGTAACAGTGTCGCGAGTTTAATTGTTTTTTCCCATCTCAAAAATGTCCAACGCGCCTGAAGAAGTTTTCACTTCAAAATATAGCTGTCGATTTTTGTACAAAATCTTTTCCAATTTTACGTCATATCAAAGTAACCGAACGGAAAAACTAATATGTTCATATTCCAAGTACAGCTGGTTGTGCTGGCGCACTGGTTGCAGCTGCTGAGACCCTCAAGCGGCGGAAATACTGTAGCCTTATAGTTAACTACAGTTTTGTGCCGTTTGAGGTCGAAACACTCGGGTCATGGGGCCCGAGTGCGCGTCACCTTCTTAAGGTAATTTCTAGGCGACTGGTCGACACCGCTCGTTCTTTAGCAAAATAATTAGCATTGTCATTCAACTTGGCAATACTGCCAGTCTTCTAGTTACGTTTCCGGAGGACAGAAAAGCGGACGAGTAGGTACTTCAAAGCCTTTTGTTTTGGTATTTATTTGTATAGTTAGCTAGAAATTTAATTTAGTACCTGGTTTAAATATTTAGTTATTTTAGGCTGGTTTCACAGTTGTTCGGGAGACCCGTATAGATAGCGCCCGCAGTGCTCTGAAACGAAGGAGTTAGTACGATACGGTTGCTAGCGTTGTACGGAATAATCCGCGTCGCTGTGAAACAATGTTCTAGCGCCTCACGTGAGTCTCCGTTCCGGGAGTCCATACGGGTGGTCCGCACCGGTCACCCGGACAGCTGTGAAACCAGCCTAATATTATATTGTATAAAAGCATTTTAATTAAATTGATTATTAGACAAATAAGAAAGCTAACAGTCTATTTTTTTCATATTAAAATTGCCTTAGAGCTTCATAATGGATAGGTCGTTAGTGCTACGTAATTTACCCAACGTTCTATCAGTAACACAAAAAGAAAACGCAAGCCTCATAATATGCTTAACGGATTTTCCGGAAAACTTAATTAACGTGGATAAAAATGTTTGAACAAGGTCCTTACTTTAATATTATAGTGCAACTTACATGGTGTTTTACCTGTGCTTTTAATTTTATATCCTACCTTTGTTACTATGCGCAAAACGGGATTAATTAAGCTATAGATGATATGAGACGCTTCATTTTTGATAATTATTTCACTGGAAGTGAAACGTCTTAACACAAAATGAATCAAAAGTGTCTGATTTCGGCATTCGGATTCTTTCACTGCGCTCTGAATGATGAACGTTCATTTCTATGTAATTTTGTCGGTGTTATGTGAACGTAGAATGAAAGAAAAATAAACATTCACTCGAACGAAGCGTCTGAAATCAGCTTATACCTAAGTAACTTTAGTAAGTAATCTGAAAATATATTATAGGCTATTATTACGTTGGCTTTTAAATTAATGTGAATAGAATATATAGAACATCCTATAAAACAACACCAAGGAAATAAAAGTAATAAAAACTAAAATCCAACTACGATAAAAAGTCAACTAAAAAGGTATAATCAAGACATCATAGACTTACAAATTAAAAATCCGGATTCACACTTGTTAGGGCATCAATCGAATAGATTAGGTGTGACTCCAGTTTTTTAACCGACTTCAAAAAAAGGAGGAGGTTCTCAATTCGACTGTATTTTTTTTTAAATATTTGTTACCTCAGAATTTCGACTGGGTGAACCGATTTTGATGATAAAAAAAACACTACAAAGTAAAAAATTACTTTCATTTCGGAAATCGAAAATTCAAAATCAAAGACACTGACTTCCGAAATGAAAATTATTTTTTACTTTGTAGTGTTTTTTTTTTGGAAGTCGGTAGTTCTTTTTTTGTTCATCACTTCATGTCCTCTAGAGGGCGCCATATTCAATTGAATGTGACGTCACATAACCTATAACCAGCGGACAATCAAGACGTGGCCAACGATACCTCATTTGTCAAATTATGATGAGAAGTTTAGAAGTTAAGAGAGAACAGATGAATACCGGTCAAAATCATAACCCTCCTTTTTTCTTATTATTATTCTCATTTATTAATTTTTTTACATATTAAATACATTTTTAAATATTTTTATAAAAATCATTAAAAAAACATTTAAAAATTATTATTATTATTATTTCGAGTTCTTTATTATTATTGTTATTATTTATTTTATTAACTTAATAAAACATTCCTAAAGCTAGGTTACATTGCCCCACAAAACTGCTTACGCAGTTTAGCTTCGCTGTAGTCGGGTAAAATAGAGGTTACTTTCCAGATAAATTGTCGATGTTGACGAAGTTATTTTCTTGTGGTCAAAAAGGAAGATAACTAAAACTGCAATATCGTTGGTTTAACATTTGCAATTCATAACCCAGCAGGATCGAAGCAGTCCCGCAACTTGTGGGCCACAAGTCCGGCTTCAAACGAGATGTCTGCGGCTAGCTCACACAAAATGAATTATATTCTCTGATTTTGGGACCGTGGCCAGAAACACAAGCTGTAACCGCAATTCTAACTAAGATTTTAGGTGAAGCTTTTATGTACTTCTAGCAGCTGGTCACTAACGGAAGGCCATAGGACATGGGCATGATAACTACATGGCTGTTATTTTTACCCCGGACGCAAAATTAGGGTTGTTATAAGTTTGACCACTATGTGTGTGTCTGTCTGTGGCACCGTAGCTCTTAAACGGGTGAACCGATTTAAATGCGGTTTTTTTATTTGAAAGCAGGTTTTCTAGCGATGGTTCTTAGATATGTTTTATCAAAATCGGTTCAGCCGTTTGAAGATAATTGATGAATGGATGTGAGTATCTTCCACAGGTCTGATGTATTTGAAATTTGGTATTATGTTAATTCAATGATATTAGAAGAGCATAGTGACCTTTAACTGATGCTGCAGCATCACCTGGAATTTGCGGGATACCCAACTCCCTTACCAACTTAAAGCACACTAGGTATCGCGTTTTTGCTCATGAAGAAATGTTTGTGTCTGGGTTTTTTTAAATATTAACTGTTAAAATTGTACTTGTTGAGTATGTTATATTTTTGCTGATGACATTATTGGGCTAAATAACAGTCAAAAACCGGCCAAGTGCGTGTCGGACTACGCACAATGAAGGGTTCCGTAGTTGAGATGAATTTATTTATCCCAAGAACAAACTTAACATTGTAGTTGAAAAACATGTTCTCCCATACATCCCAACTGCAAATCGTCGCTTGGCATCCAATACCGTGAATGTGACATTTTTACTTTTTTTTAATTGCAGGATCACTTATTTCAACGTGTAGAATGAAATAAAACAAAAATCTGATTTTCGTAAAAAAAATCACATTCGCGGTATTTATATAGGTAATAATAATCTAAATTCTTCTATGTATGTATCTTGTATTTATGTACCTATATATAATCTGAATCTCGGAAACGGCTCCAAGAAATTTTATTAAATTTAGTATGCAGGGGGTTTCGGGAGTGATAAATCGATCCAGCTAGGTTTCATTTATAGATAACGTCGTTAAAAAAAAATGGACATCCAGATATTTTTCTTTATTCAAGTAACAAGGACTTATTGTGTTTGTAAACTTATGAACTATGTTAGCTTATTTTACCAGGTCACTCAGAAAGTTTTGCGACTAACAGTTTTTGTCTATGGGATACTGGCTGGTTTTGATGTCAATTAAAACTATGACTAGGTATTTATTACAAAAAAACATAACATTCCGAATTCGAAATTCCCTCCACATTTTTTTACGAGCAAAATCAAAATACTCTGTCTTACTGAAAATTGGATTTACAACGAGAACATTTTCGCGCAATGATTTTATACGATTTCAAATGTCGACTAAAACCAGAAGAATCGTTTGAAAGACTTCGAATGGTGTTCATAGAAAAAAACCCTTCTAAAGCAACTGTTTTCCACTGGTTTAACGAATTTATGGGTGGTCGAGTAATTTTGGCGGACGAAGAAAGAAGTGGCCGCCCTATGACGGTTGTTACATAACAAAACGTGCTGGCTGTGAAAAATGTAATTCAAGAGAATAGGCGAATTACATATGAAGAGGTCCAGCATTTATACTGCCGATTGGATCGGGAAGTGTGCATGAAATTCTACACAGGCATCTTCGGTTATGGAAGATAGTTTCACGCTGGTACCGCAAAATCTAACGCAGGCTCAGAAGGAGGTTCGGGTAGAATGGTGCCGAGACATGATAGCAAAATTTGTAGCAGGCTCGTCTCAGCGCGTTTAAGATATCATTACGGGTGATGAATCTTGGATTTATCAATATGATCCAGAAATTAAGCGTCAGTAAACCGTGTTGTTGTTTCGAAATGAACCAACGCCTATCAAAGTGAAGCGAGCCAGAAGTGCAGGCAAAATTTTGATCGCAAGTTTTTTTACTTTGCCGGGTTATCTGGTATCAGTACCCTGACGAGATCAAAGGAGCATCAATGCTGAATGGTATGTTACCAAATGTTTGCCAGAAGTTTTTACTACTGCAAGCAGCAAGCGACCGAACACTGGCCTCCGTGGGCTACTGCTTCACCACGACAACGCGCTGGCTCACTCGGCGCTCAAAACAAGGGACTTTCTGGAAAGCACACCGGTCATCCTCCTTACAGTCCTGATTTGGCTCCGTGCGACTTTTTCTCGTTCCCCAAAATAAATCAACTCAAAGGAAAACAGTTTTCATCACCTGAAGATGCACTGGCTGCATTTGAGAAGGAGATTGGAGAGGTGTCTGATTCAATGCGAACTGGAAGATGTGTTATAAAAATTGGTTTAGACGTATAAAACTGTGTATAAACGCCAATGGAGAGTTCTTTGAAAAGATATAATAAAAAAAATTATAACCTGTTGTAGTATATTTTTTTCTAGTATCACAAAACTTTCTGAGTACCCCACGTAATCTAGTTTAAATTTATTTCACCCCATGGGAGATGGCACTGCAGTGATTGATGTACATGCAATCCAGCCTGCTAGCAATCTTTTTTAGGATATTGTTGGAGCTGGCCCGTACTCTGCGCACCAGGGATGCACACCTCATTCGCATCGTTGCGTAAAAGCAATTAATATGTGCGTCCGCGAACATTCCCGATGCGCTACAAAAACGGGGCAGCCCCACCAATACCCTGAAAGCGTTGTTGTATTGGACACGAAGGGCGTTGCACGACCTTTGGGTATATCTAGCCCACAGGCTGCACGTGTAAAACGTTATACAATAAGCTCGAAACAGAGTAATTTTGACTTTTTAAGTGAGCAGCGTACAAACCTGCGAGCCAGCATGTTTGCCCTTACCGACAACGCTCTTCGATTCAACGCGATTCGCTCAATATCGAGTCCGTCATTGAGGTCAGGGGTTAATATATGACGAAGATATTTAAACGTAAATACTCTTTGTAGTGGAGTCCCATTGAGTAATACAGGTGGTACATAACCCGGTCTACCCCCAGCCTCAAAAACTATGATCTCCGACTTATTGAAGTTATACATCAAACCATGTGTTTTGGCATACTGCTCACATTTGGCGACCAATTACTTTCTGAGACCACAGCAGCTAGCATAGCTAATATTATTTACACAAATACCATCTAAATAGCAACCCACTCTGGTGCTGCTGAGCTCGCCAATCCTGCCTCACCCCGCATTCCAACCTGTATGGCCTGGAAAAAGTTCCAGCCCATCGTACACTATTAATCTGGTTACTATACCACTATTTAAAAATGTTTATAAGCTCCGTTGGCAACCTATCCTTCTCCATCTTTCTCCACAATACGTCATAAGCAACCAGATCAGAAGCCTTGAATAAATCGAGGAAGCTAGCATAAATCGGCGTCTCACGCTGTGTATAGTAAGTATGTGATAGTATGCTTAAGACACAACACTGCACTTTCTGATGACAAACACGCCGAAACCCGAATTGGTTGTCATGAACACTTACAGTTTTATTTATTTGTGTATTAAGCAGACGGTCAAACACTTTTGATATTATGATATTATAGTAGCTAGAGAGATGGGCCTATTGGATGCTGAGCGACGAAATGTAAGTTTTTATGCACAATATTGAGAGATTTACCATGTTATTTTAAGACCATAGACTTCTTATAGGTTTTCCTGTAATCTATGAGTAAAGAGCCATATTATGTATTTTTTTCAAATTTTTCGGTCCAGTAGTTTCGGAGATAAGGGGGGGGGAATGGTCAATTTTCATTGAATTTATTAAATATCTTTAAAAGTATTTATTTTAAAATTATATAAAAAATATATTTAAGATTCTCGCAACAAGCTCTTTCATTTGATATGTCACACGGTACTGTTAGCAAAACTTTTTTTTTTAATTTTCTTGTTTGCGCCCCAAAAGTGACCCCTATATTCAAAATTAATTTATTTACGTTACTTATTCGTGTTTGGGTCACAGAAATACATATGTGTACCAAATTTCAACTTAATCGGTTCATTAGGTTCGGAGTAAATTGGCTGTGACAGACGGACAGACAGACAGACAGACAGACAGACAGACAGACAGACAGACAGACACACGAGTGATCCTATAAGGGTTCCGTTTTTTCCTTTTGAGGTACGGAACCCTAAAAATTCTGTAAGACTTCGGTTCTGGGTTAAATTCCCCGGCAGAGCAAATATTTTTAAGCTGCGCGTCATCTTTTTGAGAGCAGTGGTGGCCCAGTGGTAACGGCCCCGACTTAAGAGTTGTAAGTAGTGGGTTCGAACCCAGGCAGGCGCTTGACTTTGATTAAATAATTTCATCACCACTGCTTTCAAAACGCTAAAGGAAAACATCGTGCGGAGAACTGAGGGTACTGCAGTTCTATTTTTTAAAGGCCCTCGGCAAAAAAAAAAAACTTCATGTTTCGTCAGTTGTCGGAATTTTATCAGTTGCCCTTTGCACTTGGTGCAGACCGGACGCTCTCAATCGACTTGGAAGTATACAGAGTTGTTAACACTCTTTTAACTTAATGTAATTTTTTTAAATAATGGGAGGAAATCTCCTAAAGTCGCAGGCACGAGTCACGACGGATAGGAAAAAGTTTTACAGCTCTATATAGTTTACACGGAAATCAAAACAAAACAACAATAAATAAAGTACTTAGTTCTGAATTCAAATTATCATATACAATAAATCTAATAATTGATGGACATGGAAATTAGCATTCGTTTGTATTCGGAAATCCGATGGTACCCGAGGGACATTAAGAAAATCGAAATATTGTACAAGTTTAGTATTCTCATTATTTGAGAGTGATTCTTCGGGTGTTATTGAAGTCCTTGTACTAAAGAGTAAGTCAACAATAATAAATAAACAATTTATATTTAACCTACTCTGATCTCGTCTTGTTTATTTGCTCACATCGATCTAGGAAATACTCAATACAATGTCATCTGTAGGTAGGTAAATACGGCTTTAACCACCAAAAACATACCTACTAATCAAATAATGTTAATATTCTTATTCTCTCAATCGAAATAAAATGGTCTCTTCAGCTGCAGAAATTGGTTGCTCGTCTGACAACACCCCCTTACAATCTTTCTATGAAGTAAATCTTCTCACAACTCATGCAGATCTGCAATAGGGTGCTTGCACAAAGACGCGGGTTCCCGGTAAGACATATCAGTACCGATCGGTGCGGGTAAAATAGATGCGCGCACACATAAAGAAACATGTAAAACCCTGTGACCGTTTCTTTCGATCAACCTGCAGCGATATATACCAAAAAACTCACTACTTCATGCAAGTAACCTTTGTAGACAAACTTACTCTTCAAATCCTGTTTATAAGCATGCAGCACAAGATCCATTGGTGGCACGAGACTGTGGTGCAACTCTCGTGCGGCTGCCGACAGCCAGGACGCGATGTCAGAACACGCGCAGCTAACAACGTTGCGTCCGTCAGATGCGGCTGCTCGAGCCTGCTCGTTGCTCACCGCCATGCCTGATATCAGGACACTGAAATGATAAAGCACTTGTGTAAATGCTTTTGTTTCTGTAACATCTAAAGATACTTCAAGTCATTAGGGAGGTTCTTATTTGGATATACAGGGTGATAGGGACATCGACGCGAAAACTGTTACCATGGATTCAGTACAAGATTCTGAACCCCCCTGCGTTGAAATTTTCCGTCGGTTATTTAAATCGCGTCGATGTCCCTGCCACCCTGTATTTAGCTAGACAGAGCTTCAAATGCAAAGTCATCAATATACGATCGTGGAAACTCATGGCAGTCAATGTCCAATCTCCTTCCCTGGTATTTGTGCAATAGCAACTGCAGAGTATACTATCACAGACAATTACGAAACCACAGCTAACGCTGTCATTGTGGCTGAGTTTTGACCAAAGCAAATGATTAAGCCTGGTATCCACTAGGCAACAATTGACGTGCAACACGTGACTCAAAATGTTCGGCAACGTTGCATAACAGCGCGCGACGTTGCCAGCTGGCGCGCAATATGATGGGCGGCTTGTTGATTGTTTCCGTGCAACATGCAGTTGAGCATGAAATCCATCAAACACAAGGAGTACACTGAATACATTTTCTTTTCCTCTGGCGACATGTTATCGACGACTGATCATGTGAAGTCAAACAACGTTGCTAAAGTTCTGCGCTAATTTTCAACATGTCAAGCAACATGTTGTGCAACATGTCACGCGCCAAATGTTGCCTAGTGGATACGAGGCTTAATGACTTGTGGAATCATCGGCACAAAAAGAACGCCAGAGCTGTCATAGCCAATTTGCGTGGTTGGATGTAATTTAAAGAGTATATAAAGTTCCATAAATAGATTAAACACTGCTCTAAATCCGCAAATCGCTTTTTATTTAAAATTCACAACTGAATTGAGAGCAATTAAACCTCGAATCGGTAACTTTTTGTACTATTTCCTCGTTAGATGAAGTTCCGTTTTAATGAGCGTTGACGAGCGAAGGAAAGTAAAGGAATTGGGTGCTATGGCGCCACTTGTTCCTATTAAATTTTAATAACTGTGGGAGTAATTCAAACTAGTGCTTCAGTAGGTAACTAGGAAAATTGTGGAAATCTAATAGTGTTTCTATGTGATTATAAATGAACTGAAAAATAAGTAAAATTTACTGTTTCAGGTCTATTATTTAAGGGTGTGTGGGTATCATAGGTATAAGTACTTACTTATCGCAAATTATACTTTAGTGTCGCGGAAACGCAAGGAAATATGATTACCGAATTGAAATTTATGCACGCTTTTCTATTCTATTCATTAAAATTAGCCAATATTAATCATAATATCTGGATGACCGAGCTTTTTTTTTTGAACGACGTTTTCTAAAAATGAAACCTAGCTAGATCGATTTATCGCCCCCGAAACCCCCTGTATATAAAATTTCATGAAAATCGTTGGAGCCGTTTCCGAGATTCAGATTAGGTATATAAGTACATATATACAAGAATTGCTCGTGTAAAGGTAGCTTAGACAAAACGCATTAAAGTTGGGGAGTGGGGGTCGCTACGTCACAAGTAAGTATAAAATCTACATAATCGTGACGTCATGGCAAATTTTAACTCAATGTATCACCGTAATCTTTTGATAACGTTACAAAAGAAAAATTACGTGTCCAATATTTTTTAATAATCAACAAGACGGAAAAAAAAAATTAAGACATCATCCCTATACACCTTACATTTGCTTTGACATGTTGAAATCTCAGGCCGTTCAATGGCGGACATTGAAACTCGCAGGGTGAAAAAGTCTCGATTCCCGACCACTGCACCGTAGGCGCGGGCTTGCGGACGGTGAGCAATGGGTAGCTCGCCGTTCGATAAAGACTAGGCCCGGGTCGACGGTGCGTTATGTTCCACGCGCGCCTCAAAGAGATGTCCGCAGAACTGACGGGGTCCGCTAGGGCCAATGTCTGCCGGGGTTGCGAAGAAGTCTGAAAGGGAGATCGTGGCCCCCGCCTAATGGTAACTGATGGAACACGGGTGGGTTTTAGTCAGTAAGAGTATGACACGCCCTCCCGCTCCGCCCAGAGCGGGAGAAGTTATTAGATAATTTTCCACCCAAAAAAAAGGGTGAAAAAGTCGCAGTTGTGCGAATTTACTCCCTTACGATTCCCAGACTTGATTCAATCAAGCGGTAAACATCTTGCCGAAAAAGATTTTCCCGTCTTCTGATTGAAAAGGCAGATTTCAAACACGATACACTGTTGGCGTTTAATTTAACTTCATAGAACTTTCCTACGCATTAGAGGTCGGAAGTTTCTTGTGAACATTTCCACCGAAGTATGTTTTAAAATTAATTAGGTAGCGCGCGGTACGAACGTGTGTAAACATGGGGATCGAATAAATTAGTTCTTAATTTATTTAAAGACGGCTTGAAGAATAATTTTGTAGGCGATAATGTGTTTACTTTGTTTGATAATATTTGTGATTGTAGAATAACCACAGATGAAAACAGATGGAACACTCCGCAGTTTAGATATGAAGCTACAAGTACGCGGCGGGCCCGTCTTGCTGGGCCGATTCAGTGAGTGTAACGTAATCAGAAGATCTAACACAAGTGCCTGCTAAACGGTCGCCAACCATGTCCCAACAGAGGTGATCTTGGTGGTTTACAACCGTGTAGTTGGTGGTTTACGACCAAATTTCAAACAGCTCTGCCTGTCGCCAACCAAGGTCACCTCTGTTGGGGATGCGGATGACAGCCATGTAGCAGGCTCTTAAGAGTTACGCGATAGAAAGAGAGGCAACTTCTAGGTGAATATAACTGTAGGTAATTAGCGCTGTGCGACGTGAATTTCACTTTATTGTGTCGTATCAAGAGTCGCTTTTTAAATGATTTTGCGGATTGTCCCATCTGTATTAATCTGTAGAATAACTTACGTTTTCATTGTTTGTCTGTTAATTCTTGGAATTTTGGTATAGTTGTCTCGTTTTAGGATGGCAATAGCGGTCATTGCCCTTTCCCTAATATCTCTCCGTAGGAACCCGAACGATAAAGTTATGTATGGTTTTTGTTATTGGAACATATTGAAAATCACGATGGATACTGATTCAGGACATTAACTTACCTTATTTCAGTTTAAAAAAAAAAAGCTAGACAATCAGTCAATGCATGACCGCTATTGCCATGCTAAAACTCGACAAATACAGGGTGTTTAAGAAAGGTGTGATCAAATTTAAGGATGTGTAAAGTAAAAGACCATCAAACTGAACAACTTTCTTTATGAGATCAACATCGTAATGGAGAAAAAATAATCAGCCATCACATATAATTATTTATTTATTTATCTAATCACTAACAACTATTTTTACAGGCAATACCCAATGCAATAGTGAAGCAAACTTAATAATAACAATTTATTTTCTAAAACTTATTATATCGGGGTCGAGTAGAGGTATTAAAGTTTTATACGAGAGAGCTGATAATTTTTTGGGAATTTTTAGGGTCCAGAGATTTGTGGCCAGCTTTAGTTTTCACGATGCAGGAGCTGATGAACGCTACTGAAGGTGCCAAACTTGTAGCCAAATTCTGGGCTGATTCTATATATATAAATTGCCATCAACACGCTAAGAGATGAAAACAATTGCCGCAAGTATGAAACATTGAGAACGGCTCAACCGACTTGGCCGTTTTTTTTTGGTGTGTTCGTAATAGTCAGGACAAAGTTTGTATGAAAGATTTTTTATAGAAAATTTATTAGAAAAGACGGAAATCACTGACAGACAATGTACAGCTTAACCCACTGGAGAATTGGAGATAGAGACATGAAATTCAGCCGGGCGACGTCGGGCACGAACGGTATTTAAAAATTATTATATAGGTACAGGTCACTCACTCACTGCAGACTGGATCGGGAAGTGTGCATGAAATTCTAGATGGGCATCTTCGGGTAAGGAAGATAGTTTCACGGTGGTACCGCAAAATCTAACGCAGGCTCAGAAGGAGGTTCGGGTAGAATGGTGCCGAGACATGATAGCAGAATTTGAAGCACGCAAGTCTCGGCGTGTTTAAGATATCATTACGGATGGATTTATCATTTTTGTTCTCTAAAAAATCAACTCTAAAGAAAACAGTTTTCATCGCCGGAGGATGCATTGGCTGCATTTGAAAAGGGGATTGAAGAGGTGTCTGATGCGAACTGGAAAATGTGTTATGAAAATTGGTTTAGACGTATGAAATTGTGTGTCAATGGAGAGTTCTTTAAAAGTAACAAAAAAAAAATAATTATAACCTGTAGTATATTTTTTTTTGTATCGCAAAACTTTCTGAGTGCCTCATGTATTTACTGGAAATACCGAGTAATTGATGGAGGGTTTTTTCCTCTAAAAGGCGTTTTTATCCATGCACTCTATAATTTTCTTACGTCACAAATTATTAGATGAAAATCTGTTTCACTTATATTCAGATATCTCGTAGTATTACGGGGAAGTACCAAAGCCTTTGAGAGTTCCTTGAGAAAATTTAAGATTAATATCGTACTAACCAGCAGACGAGCACGACGAATAAAGTCACAACCACCAGGGCTCTGTCATTGCAATTCGAGTTCTCTGTCTCGGGAAATAAAGCTCCAGTTTCCAGTTCGTCTTCGTATCTGGACCTTGAAAACAGGGATAGTATTCCCAAGATGAGAAGGTACGCAGGTATGACGAGAGCAATGCAGGCAAACGCGATGATAAATGCGAGGAACGTTGATTCCACTTTTATTGACTGAAACAAAAATAAAATTTTGGTAAAATAAAAATACTCTTTGCTAAATTTTGAAACTACATAACTACTGCCAGTGAAACTAATTGAATGCCTTAGTTCTAAATCTATCTATTTAGTATAACTATTGCATCACATTTTAATTTCAAGAAATAATTTTTCTTTAAGTAAGCTGTACTGGTACAGCGTCTTAATATTTGTTTGCTGCACCGGTCGACGTCATTACGTCGGCGCCGCCGCCGGCTGTCGCTGAAAACCAGCCAGCTGAGCGATAGTCGATTTGCGTGGATGTGATGCATGCTTCCCCCAACTTCTTCTCATTTTTGTATCAAATTTTATTTTTTTATTTTTGCGTCATGTTTACCGCAAATAAACGATTTTTCTTTCTTTCTTTCTTTCTAAAAGTCACTAAGTCCATTTTTATCGATATTGACTTTACCAGTTCAAAAAAAACTTTTTTTTGTCTATGAGTTGGTCTCATCCTTTTTTAAAATTAAATTTCAGTAAGTCGTATTTTTTCCAATTCCTGAAATCACTAAATCCTCTAAATTGAATTCACAAGTCACTAAATCCATCCGATTTAAACAAAAAATACAGAAATTTATGTAATAACTTGATAAGTAAGTTTAAATTGAAAACAGTGAAAATGCATGGATAAATCCAACTAATTAGAAGATGAGAAGTAAGGTTTAATATTGTGTAAAAATTAACAGCTAATGCTAGTGATACAAATAAGTTTATAGTTTTGTTATTGTATGGTTGTTTGTTCTTTATTAAGTGGGCCCTTCCCGGTCCGTCTATCGCCAACGCGAGCATGGTCGAACAGCTTGTTGTTTCATCCAGCGCAAGTGAGAATTGCTAACAAGCAAGTGAGAACGCGATAACATTGTGCGAAAAATAACTTGTTTCAGGAAATACGTGTTTTTGAATACGCCTTATAAGTTTGTGAAATAAATGTTTGTCATTTAGAATCTCCATTACATGTGCGAGGTTTCTATGACGATGTTTTCTTTAATTTTACAATTTAAGAGTACATTATGAACGGTCAAAATTCAGGTAAAATTTGTGCAAAAAAGCAGATTTTTGGAGGCTTATATTGAATTTGTTTCGCTAAATTTTTATTTTTTGCTTTCATAGAAACCTAGATATAGTGCACAAGATACCTATTAGTTAAAAATAATTAAAGAAAGATATGTTACAACGCCATAATCACGTACGAGCGTTTGTATGAAAAGTATGACGGGTTGGCCCCTCTTTCGTTAAGTAAGACATTATGTCCCTAACTCCACTAATTTTGCGATAAGTCCTGCATGTTAAGTATTTAATACTGATCATTATAATTATAATATAATTTTTTTAAGAACATCATATTAAAGCCTACCCATTAAACTATTGTTTGATTTTTTCCAAATTTATTTATACGGCCATTTTCTTAAAACATTTTTTGCACTTTAAATGATCTTATCTCAAAACATAGAAAATGGATTTAGTGACTTTTAGAACTAAGACATCCAATTGTGAAACAAATTGACACCCGACGTCAACAATAGTCGTCCCAAAGTCCGTGCCACCACTGAAGTCCAGCAGAAAATTGTGGAACTACATTTTTTTTAATGTTTAATGCAATGACATAGACACTAGCGCCGCGTCTATCGAACTTGAGTGGTGGCGCGGACTATAAAGCCGTTTCATACAACTGTCAAAGAATGACAGTTGTGATTTGAATATACGGACAATTTAAGTTGGTATTCAATTTGCTTAACAATAAGTTTTCCTAACTCTACAGCAAGTAAAGCGTTTTTTATTCAGAAACAAGTGAGTTTTGGTACAAAGCTTATTACAAAGTTTGTTATATCAAACGCATTTTGAACATTCGTTTGACTTTTGTCGACACATCTATGGCCACTTGCTGAAATAACTTACAGACTCTTGGAGACGTGGTCAAGCAGCTTTACTGAATGTTTATTTATTAATTCAATGATATGGCACTACAACGACTTACTAAAACATACACAAACATATATCCCATACAGTTTTTGGTATTGTGAATTCGTCACTAACATGACTAATAATAATAATACCTAAGTTTTAGTTTTTCCAAAAAATATTAAAAAATGTAATCAAATAAGACGGAAAATGAATAAACGACATAATAAGTTTAGAATGATAATAATAAACGTTTATTAAAGAAATATTTAAAAATGTAAATAAATAAAAAACAAAATGAATAAACGACATAATAACAATAAGTTTATTTCATAATCAACAGGTTCTTAACAAATAAGTGGTTGAGGCTTTATTTTAAATATGCAGATACCGGTACCAGAGGACTAGCAGCACGTGTAAGATACCGTTGGATAATAATTTGTAACTGTATTAATGCACCATTTTGAAAATAGTTTGTTCAGAATCGTTTATTGAACTAATTTCTGTCATTTTTAATATAGGTAATTATTTATCCTAAAAATAATTAAAACTACGTAAATTACAGTCACACTTCCGCTGTACAGCCAAAAGCAAAACAAACTAAAATGGATGAAATACCTACCTACCCTTAAACGACGTGTGCGACTGTGTGCGTGCGTAGATTATTTTGTAATGTGACCTTAATTTTCTCCCACAATCAGTATAACTAATTATAATAAATAAACAATGTTTTATACATAGTAAAAATTCAGTGTATGTATTATGATTAGTACCTGGTCGACCGAGCTCGCTCGGGTGAAAATAGTCAAACATATCGTCCAGGTCATAGAAAGAAAGAAGTTTTTTTTTATATTTTTATGGTCCAGGTCTAGGGCCAATGCCCGCCGGGGGTTCGAAGAAAACCGATAGGGACATCGTGGCCCCCGGAAACAGGGCAACCGAAGGAACACGGGTGGGTTTTAGTCAGTAAGAGTCTGACACGCCCTCCCGCTCTACCCAGAGCGTGAGAAGTTATTTGATAATTTCCCACCCAAAAAAAAAAAAGGTATACCAACGTTGTATCACATTCCCAAGACTGTGAAAATAGAGAAAGCGAATTTTCTCAGATAAGAGACCTAGCTAGATCGAGTTTTGGTCCCCGATAACCCCTTCATTGCAACTTTCATCGAAATCGTTAGAGTCGTTTTCGAGAACGTGATTACAAATATATTATTATATTTAAATACAAATATTTCTCATTTAAGAGTATAGGATAATAATTATAATATTTTAATTGGGGTTTTTGGTGGTGTGCGTTAATTCCGGGAAATATTGTATCAGTCAGAAAATAACTCAAAATGAGCTATGTTCTCAAATACGACGGAAATACAGAAATAGATATTCAACAAAATAAACAAAAAAGGCTCAAAAAGAAGAGACAGGAAGTGGATACAATTATTAAAACGTGGCTCGTGTCGTAAAAACTTCTTGAGACTCCAAGCCGGTTAAATAAGAGTTGAATGCGGAATTGACGGAAAGGGTTTTTTTCTAATAGGTTGGCCTATTTCCTTAATGCAAAAACATAACGTTTTAATAATAATATCCGAAGAGGTGACCTCGTCCCGTCATCTTTTCTGACAAGTCAAAGTCTAAAAGGTACGGTTAAGTTCCGCAATGGAAAATAACATGACCAGATAAATCATAAACAACATTTAATATCTATTTACCTAATCGTATGTATGTGATTAACTAAAACATTTTTTGTTATATATTATTATGTGTAAAAAAATAATCATTGATCAAAATATCAATTTCTGCTAAGCAAAGATGTGTGGCATTAAAATTGCGTATTGGAATCTGTTTAGGATCAAAGTCAAAGTCAAATAATTTGTTTCAATTAGGTACATTACAGGCACTTTTGAACGTCAAAATTTACAAAAAAATAGGATTTATTCTAGTCGCCCCTTCCAAAAGGTAGTTTTCGTATGGAGAAGAATGGGCAAAAAACTCCACTGTTACTCTTTTAAAATATTTTGTATATGTCACCGATTAATTATGAACTTCGTTAGTTTATAATCTATCGGTATTATTTCCGTTAAATTATAAACTGTCGAAAAATTGTGAACTGCAACGAACCATTTACAATTTAACGCATTATTTTTCGCTACTTTATAATCTTTCCATGGGAAACTGACAAATTGTGAACTGTAGTGCTATTCTGTAAAAATCTCACCGTGATAACTTAGGTGACGTGAGCTGCCAATAGTGTCAATCCTTAGCAACTGACAGCTCACTCCACGCTCAATTCACCTAAGATAACACGGTGAGATAGTTCCAGAATAGCACTACTGGTATCAAACTTGCTTGCGACGTAACGCACCTTGCGCTAATACTAAATAGCCAGCCTAGCTGCGAGCAACTTGGTAGTAGCGCTCGCCGGCCGCTTCCGTGGCACCTCTCGCTCCGCTCGCTCGGCTCGCGCGTTTGGTCACAGTTCTAACCTAACCTAACCCATTTCACCCAGTTCACAATTTTTTGACAGTTTATAATCTAACGGAAATAATACCGATAAATTATAAACTAACGGTTCTCACAATCTTACGGTGATATATACATTAATTATAAATTATGTGTGAAGACGATGCACCTGGAATAAGATTACTATACCACAATCGGGAAAAAAGAATTAAAAATGAAGCAATGACAGATAAATTAATTATGTGATGGCTACAAGGTGCTCACATATTCACAAACATTGTAAAAGTATACGATATTCCTAAAATTTTTACAAGTAGTACTATTAAGTCAGTGTGTGAGTTCAAGCAATCACAGAATGTAAAATCAAGGTTACTAAAAAAAACCATACAATTAAATTAGCAACCAGTTTGATTTCGTCTAGACTCTAAATTGTCCTTTAAAGCAGGAAATGTGAGAGATCAGAAAAAAAAAAGTTTTGTTCTTACGAGTATATGTATCTTAGTTTGAATGAAATTGCATCATTTCAATGCTTAACCAGTTGTTTGCATCAAAGACATATAAAAATAGAATTACTGAATCTTCCAAATATAGAATGCAGTTTCCACTTTCCAATCATAACCATCGATCATCTCTCGATGTTATTTAAAAAGGTCAATTCAAAAAAATAAATAAAAAAAAAACACGATGAACTAAGTATCCCCAAGTTTGAGCACTTTCAAGAAACAATCGCAGCATGTAGGCCATGCACGAACGCGCAAAGTTTACGTTATGTAAATTCGAACGATTTTTTAATCGAAAATACCTATTTAAAATCTAACTATAAAATTCGACAAGCACAATTAGTATCACCCACAGATAAGAATAAAATCACACTTAACAAATATTGTGTACGAAACGATTATTTCCAATTTAAAAAATTGTTCGAATTTACTTTACGTTTACTTCGAGCATTCGTGCTAGACCTTCTGGTTCTTGTTCCGTGCGTAGCGTCATTTGAACATTATGTTGTTATTTATTTGGTGATCAAAATAAGTACTACTACACGACGTCTATGGTCGCGGAAGTAAGTAAGACTTGTTATACAAACAAAGAGAAGCATATTGATTTTTATTTAAGACGTGAATCTTAATTCGGACTTGTGTATATTTAATTTAACTCGTTTTCAAGGCTTAGAACGGATGAATCTCATCTACTTCCTTATGTAAATACGAGATTTTTTAGATGTCAACTTCCACCATCCGATAGACATTAATTACAAAATCATTGTACATTATCTCTTACTTGCTAGTTTGTATGTTTTGACAAATATCAGAAACCATAGCTATGACAGCAGCCTTTCTCTGAGGCTTTTAAAACTTGTTTTAATGTCGAACAATTTACTTGTTTTAAATAATTTGAGAAAATAATACCTTTTATGAACAATCGTCCCACTGCCGTCGTACCACTGGTTTGACGAACGGGAATTTAATAAATAATATTAAAATAATTCCCGTTCGTCCCACTAATAAAATCAGTGGGACGAACGGGATATATTTAGTAATTTTATTTGGAAGTCCCATTGGTCCCACTAAATAATTTGAGTTTGGAGTCTGATGTATACTCATGTTTTACAATAAATACAGTGTGATTCTTCATACTGTGCACATATCGAAATGAGGGAATCTATGCTTAAGTTTAACGACGGAAAAAATATTAAAAAAAATCTAAATATTTTGTAAACTATATAAGGAATTTAAAAAAAATTGTAACGAAACGGTGTAACTTTTAAACTAAATCATCGATCGCGATGAAACAAACTCCAAAATGATCGGAAGTAATTAGGCGTCTTCATAAAATGTAAATTGAGAATAAAAACTACCCTTAATTCAAAATAAACATGTTTTTTTTAGCAGAAATTACGTATTTTGTTCATATATTTTTATAATAATTGTAAAATTTATCAATAAGATGCTTAAGAGATTTTTTTTTCTTAGTAATCTTTTAATGGTACTGAAACGTGGTCGCTCACAATGGGCCTTATCAGAAGGCTAAAACTCACCCACAGTGCAATGGAGAGGGCTATGCTTGGACTTTCCCTGCGTGATCGAATCAGAAATGAAGAGATCCGCAGGAGAACCATGGTAACCCACATAGCCCGAAGAATTGCCAAACTTAAGTGGCAATGGGCAGGGCACATTGCTCGCAGAACGGATGGCCGATGGGGTTGAAAGGTTCTAGAGTGGCGACCACGTACCGGAAGACGTAGCGTTGGAAGGCCTCCCACAAGATGGACCGATGACCTTGTGAAGGCCGCAGGAATCCGCTGGATGCGGAAAGCACAGAATCGGTCGAAGTGGCGGTGCTTGGGGGAGGCCTATGTCCAGCAGTGGACGTCTTTCGGCTGAAATGATGATGATGATGAATCTTTTAATGATTAAAACATTACGTATACGTCCCATCAGTGGGATGACGGCAGTGGGACGAACGGGAATACACTGTAGGTTTGAACCCAGACAGGCGTTTTACTTTGTGTAAATTATTTCATCACCACTGCTCTCAAAACGGTGAAGGAAAAAACATCGAGAGGAAACCGGCCTGTCCTAGAACCAAAAAAAATCGAAAACATGTGACATCTAGCACACTGGGTCCGCGTGGTGGATTACGGCCCACTCCCTCTCATCAAGAGGAGCCCTGTGTTCCAGCAGTGGGAACATTATAGGCTGATATGCTCATGAATGATGTTTATCAGTACCATTTCATAATTATATAATAATATAATTATTATTTCTCAGTAGCAGCTCGGAGTCTGGATTTGTGCCCGGTTGATGGCAATAGGCTCGCCCCCTATTACATGGGACTTAAACATAACTGGCGAAATGTGGGTGTACCTGCTACAGGGACACCTCTGCCCAACCCTTCGGGGAAACAAGGCGTGATGTTATGTTATGTTTTGTTATCAATAAATAAAAAAGAAACAGATATAATCTTCGTTAAAAGCTCGAGTAATTAGGAATGAGCGATGAGTCTTGTCTGAAAGAAAAATGTGCTCTCATGTTAACGAGAGTAGGAAATCTCAGAGGAATCATCGTCTAATAGTCCTGACATTATATCCTGAATTCGTTCGGAAAAAGTTATGACGTGTGACGACGACAATTCATAATTTTGTAATAAAGAGCGTGCATTTTGTTGGTAATTTTCTAAAACATTACTGGCTCGATCTATGTTTCCTTTGACTATTGTCAAGACCAGCTGAATATGCAGTGCCATGTGTACGAAACCCTAAAAATTTGATCCACAGTTTATTCAGTATGCAAAACAAGATCGTATTTCACATAATATAGCGACGGAAGCGTGAAACATAACTTTAAACAATTTCATTGGATTGTAAAGCAACTCCTTAATATTCTTTCGTGAAGTATTTTATAAGACTTCCAATAGTGTACATGCGTGTAATAAACTCGTAAAGAAAGAAATCTGAACTTGGTTCTTACTTAAAAGGTTTCTGTCAATGACCGCACTGTGTGTGTAAATATTAAAAAATCGATAGGGAAAATGTACTTATTTTCACACAGACCACGGTTGAAATTGAGACTTAAAGTAGATACATAAGACAGAAAATGTTAAAAATAAGAAAGACATAACTTTTCAGGGCCTTTCTTAGATTGTAAGGTAAGTACAGTTCCTTGTTTTGTATCATCTCTTTGAAAGAGGATGGGACACACGCACTTGACGCACTTTTCATATCTTTGGCCATGCGTGGTGATAATGGCAAAATAGCATTGTCTGTCACTGTCACTGTAAGTAGTAGTAACAAATAATAGAAAAGGATATCCCCGGGAAAAAACATAGAAGTTTTAAAGAACTTAGTGAAGATGCTGCTACTGCGTAGGCTGTACAGTGTGATTCTTTATAATTTACGCATATCGAAATGAGGGAATTTATGTTAAATTTTAACGACAGAAAAAATATAAAATTTTTTTTTTTTTTTTTTTTATGGAATTTAAAAAGAAATTGTGACAAAACGGTGTAACTTTTAAACTAAATCATCGATAGCGATGAAACGAATTTCATAATGATTGGAAGTAATTAGGCGTCCTCGTAAAATGAAAATTGTGAAAGAAAACTATCCTCTATTGAAAATAAACATGTTTTTTTAGCAAAAATCTGTATTTTTTCCATCCATTTTACAATAATTGTAAAATTTATCAGTAAGATGCCAAAGAGATTTTTTTTTTCATATTAAAAAATAAAATGAAAAAAAACAAAAATAAAAAATCGTCGATAAAATAAGGCATAGATTCCCTCATTTCGATAAGTGCACATAATAAAGAATTACACTGTATTTACCGAAATATTGCTATGGCTTTGAAAATATTGTAAAATTTTGTAAATGAAAAACTTAATAAGTATGAATCTTATCAAGTTTTTTTTTTAAAATAAATTAGGAAAGCACAAACGTTGAGTGATAGTAGCAAGGGCGACGCATTATCGCCTTTCTTTGTAGGTACTTGTGAGATCGATAACCATGATCGGGTAACCGGAAGCGATCCTTTTAAAATGTCAATGTCTTTCTGTGGACATTACCGACATGTATGTTAGCTTGAGATGTGGGAATATTATTATGGGTTCAGATTTTAAATTTTAGACTGTACATTCCCCTTTCTATTTTGTGGCCTTAGTTAGAAGGTCTTCTATATCTAAGATTCGTTAACGGGTGGGAATTAGTTTCTTAAAAATGTATTAGTTACTGGCTTAAATTTAGTTTAGTTAGCACTATCGTAAGTTTAGGGTAATACCAGTTGATTATTTAATTAATGTTTAGTAGTTTTAAGGGGTTAAGTTAAATAATTTTTAAACTCGCGTTAAACAATTCATTAATTATTTGCAGGATTCATAAATTGACCTATAAGTCTTTGAGATTCATTGTAGATGTTACTATTTTTATCACCTTTAGTCTCGATTTACTTGCCTGATTGTCGACTAAAAATTAATATACAAGTGCGTCAATAGGTATTACTTTTTTGTTTTACCGGCTCCAAAAGACCGGTTATATGAGGCATCGGCTCTTTCCGCGATGAAAATTTATTTACAAATGAATTATAAGTAGACTTGATTCTGGAGGACCTTCCGATTTATACATCAGTACTATTCTAGACATCAACAGTGCTAAACGGCTTTAACACAATGTTTAAGTTAATAGTTTTGTATTCTATAGTTTTATTATTAACTGTTTTAAATGGAAGTACCGCTAAAGTTGCGCGTGAGTATTTATTTTCTTTCTTTCTAGATTTGAAAAAAGTGTGATTATTATAAATAAAAATAAACACAGTTATGTTGGCAAAATAATTACTTTTACTAACAATGCGAACATAATACCAATTTTAAGTTTTCATTTCTGTCGGCAGTACCCATGACTGCCTATTTTTTTAAATATTTTTATTTTAATTTCGTCATGAAGATGTAACCAAAGTTTTGTAACCATATTTTGATTTGAGAAGAGTGTCCGGGGAGTCCAGTAATTGGTTTATTTGAAATAAATGCTTCGAACTTGAGTTTAAGTTTCATTAAAGAAGTCATATCAGTAACATTTTGTCATTTTGCAAATGGATGTCTAGTGAATTTATAAACGACCTAGTAAAACAAAATTGCACGATTATTTTCTTGATAAACCAAAATGACCTCATCTATTTTCAAAATATTATTATTGTCGTGCAAAAGGGTTTTTTACTACCAAAATACAGAAATAAAATATCATTCATTAATTGTTTGTCAATTTCAGCTTCCTACATCAAAACCTGCCCAGGTCTAAAGTCTGATTGTTTGAAGAAAGTAGTACAAGAAACGCTGCCACTATTCGCAAAAGGAATCCCAGAACTAGGGATTGACGCTATTGATCCCTTAAGACAAGATAGGTCTGACGTGGTCCTCCCCGGAGGATTCAAAGTGGAATTCCGTAATGGAACCATGACTGGACTTAAGAAGTGCACTATAGATTCTGTGACGTAAGTAGAACTGATTATTTCATAGTTATCATTCTATCACAATTAAGCCCTTTTTATAAATAAAATAACTGTCTTCCTGAAAAACCACCGAAATGATCACAATATTTTGTCTTGTATGTCAACATTGACATGTAGGCATGGATAATGAAGGTAATAATATTATCTTTCAACTGTCGATGAGTTGATTGATTTTTATTAATTTAAAACTGTATAGAATACGCAATATTGTACAGATTACGAAACAGTTACAGTTTTAAACAGTGTGATTCTTTATAATGTGCACATATCGAAATAAGGGAAAAAATTGTATTTAAAATAAAATAAATCTCTTTGGCATCTTATTGATTCTAAATTTTACAATTATTGTAAAAATTGATGAAAAATATTCAGATTTTTGTCAAAAAAACATGTTTATTTTCAATTGAGGATTGTTTTTTTCACATTTTTCATTTTATTTTATTTATTTATTTATTTATTTAGGTAATTATTTCAGACAGTTCTAGTCCATAGTTACACATTTACATTAAAATAATAAAATCATAAAATCACAGATAAAAACCCAAAATACAATAACCTTTGAATTTAAAACATTAATATAAAATTACTTAAAAAATATGAAAATGTCAGAATGGAAAAAACAAATAAAATGAAAAATGTCAAATTTTTAAAAACTAAAAATAGAAATTGTTAGAAAACATATTTTGAATTTTTACCTGCCCCACGCCCGATACACGGGTGCACCTAATTACTGAGGACGCCTAATTACTTCCAATGATTATGGAGTTTGTTTTATCGCTATATATATATATATATATTTTCTGTCGTTAAAATTAAGCATAGATTCCCTCATTTCAATATGTGCACATTATAAAGAATCACACTGTATGGGTTTCGTAGTAAAATAAAGAGAAATCGGGGTTTAACCGCAAGCTGTTCGAAAAGGGGCGGGGCCACGCCAAGGTCACCAGCAGACTTTTTTAATGCGTTTGACAGCTGTCATTTGAAGCGATGTATGGGACAGTTGATATTATTTTCGTGATTACGATCTTGGTCCCATGGAAAAAGTTGTTCAGATTGATGATTGATTGATGTATCACATCCTTAAATACGACCACACGTTTCTGATACAGGCTGTAGAGAAACAAAAAGCAAAGCAAATACTAATAAGAATTTGTTTATTAATTTCAGATACAAAAATAATGTTGCCGACATGAAATTGCATTGTGATCTAACTATTAAGGGAATGTATAAAGCAAACGGAAGAATATTGATTGTGACTATAAACGGTGATGGAAATGCCAAAATTAAAATTAGTGAGTACAATTTTTTGAAGTACCTACATAAATTTCCATTAATAGTTAAGTTTGACGTTTGGATAATGATCATACATAATAGTTAGATTAATATTTACTCAATCTCTCTCCCTCTCTCCTTCTCTGTTGTTTGCATGCCTGTCTTTGTTTAACTTCACTACTAACTACTTTTCAGTTTTAGCAGCTTAGAATAGCGTACTGTTGGTTATAACTTTTAAAATGTTGTGGAAAATATCGCAGGTTAAACATTCGTAACTCTCGTATATTTCTCACGTAACTTAGGTCAAACCTGGGTAAGTGAGAACCGGGTAAGCGAGAAAACTCTATAAATGAGAGTAATTGCCAGGTTCCGTCATTTTAACCCTGATATGCCTCTATAAGTGAGAAACAGAAACCTCTATAAGAGAAAGTAGTTTTTCACTCGTGGACCTCTATAACTGAGACTGCGGCATGCCTAGACCTCTATAAGCGACAGTCGAGCGTAATTAAACATCTGCTATTTATGACTCATTTTGAAATTTAGTGGAACTAGCATTTTTTTGTTCCTCTCAACCTTTCCCAACCCACCTCAAACTGTATAAGTGAGAAAAGCCACTCCGGTACCTCTATAAGCTAGAAACTCGAGTTAGTGAGAAACTTCTATTAGCGAAAAAGAGATCGCGGTCCCTTGAACTCTCGCTTATCCAGGTTCGACTGTATAAGATTTTATCTACTCTCATAGCGTAATATTCGAACTATGAACTTCAAAACGAGTTTATATTGATATACTTTATAAACAGAATACCGAAATTTAAAAATAGAATCATATTATAACACTTTTTCTCTAACAAAATAATACTATAAAACATTTTTTTTTCTATTACGATACAGCGCTAATCCAAGAAGTTAATATCACCAAAGAGTTTCCGTCAACTTTTGGCGGGGGACAGCAGCACCCGCTGTAGCGCATGTGCGGTGATGTGCTGGTGCAGGCGACATTCATTTGTTTTGTAGTACTTACTGAATTTCGTGGGATTTTTAATTTATTCTTGATCTTTAACTTTGATTTTTTATTTAGTATTTGTTTCAATCCCAATGTTTGAGAGTAGATAAAGTAGTGTACGAAACTGCACATAACTAGGTATTAAAACATTTGTGTGATACTATTAAACACACTCATGTTTTAATACCCCTCATTATGCAACAGTTTCATAAACTACTATTAATGTGTAACTGTTTACTTACATAACAAAAAAAAAAAAAAACTTGTAAAGCTTGAAGGTATTGCACTGTTTTACCAATATATTATTTTCGTTCGTCTTTCATTTTTACCATGGTTTTAACACAGACAAAGACGAATGGGGAAAAACATATAAACCATATTGGCGACTTTTACTTATGCCTTCTGCATGAGCTATGTTTATGAATATAATTTATGTGTATTTTTAATTTTAGTCTAGTTAGTAGCTTAGTAATATTAGTTTTGTTAGCGTTAATTTATGTAAAGATTTAATTTTCTTTTCTTTTCTTGATTTTACCTTGTTTTGTTCCAGAAAATGCTGCTTTGCATGCCAAAATTATGTTCGAAGATAAGGTTCGCGATGGAGTAGTTTACCACGAAGTAAAAACAATTGATATCACCCAGAATTATGGAGACAGAGTCACATTTGGTCTGACGAATTTGTTCAAAGGAAACCCTGAATTGAGTAAGTACTATGCACAAATATCTGTATCAACAAAAGTTTAGAAAACAGTTTTGCAAGTTTTTATAACAAACATTAACATTTTTAATCTTCATTTAGTTTATGAATGATTGTTATTTTTTTGAAGTCTCACTTAGAACTTTTTTATTAGTTTTGCTTCGATAATTTTCCACGATAATAAACCTTGCCGATATAAGTTTTGTTTATATTTATTTTAATCTCAAAAGCTGCATATTTTGCGTTGAGTGGTATTTGAATTTGTTTTTTTTTGTTTTTATGTCACTCGTAAGGTGAAGGTAAACTAGAACTTTTCACTACATTATTGAATTCCAAATTAAGAAAATAAAGGACAATACCACGTAAATTGCTTTACTTAAATGTTAAAAAAATTATTCTATGTTTTTTTTTATGTTCAATATCTAACTTTGCCCTTGTCATGAATAATTGTTATGTTGATAGTTGTGATATTTGTTTTCTTAATTATTTACAAAAAATATTTATGTTATTAAAAACGATAGCAAGTTGATATTTTAGTTGCAAAGAAATCTTCGTCAGTTTGTTTGCTCAGCTCCAATAACAAAACACATTAAAAAAAACTTATATGTATATGCGTCGACTTGGGAATCTCCTCTTTTTTCGTCGGTTAAAAAAAGTTAACTCATCGTTAATGCTTTTTTAAATTTTAAGGTGAAGCTGTTTTGCAGTTTTTGAACCAGAATTGGAAACAAGTAGCTGAGGAATTCGGAAAACCTCTTTTTGATACACTAGTTGAAATTGTGCACGCAATTGTGAAGCGGTTCTTCGAAGTGATTCCTAAAGATGAATTGATTGTTGAGTGATTTTTTTAAAATAAAATTAAGTTAAACTATGCTTATATAAGTGTTAAACTATGACTGTTAAATATTCGTAATTTAAGTAATCATAACAAAAACAAAATAAATAAAAATACTAAATCACAATGTGAAGTTACTTTCCTATCAAGTGAATTTATATGTTATGCCAAATGTGAACATACCTGTAGAAAGGAGTACGGGAATGTGAATTCTCCCCACACTATATCCTTGATAAGACCTGGAAAAACCAAACAACATACCTTAAAAAATTGTATGACATAGCTCAGGCATACACAGATACGCAATACACAAATAAAAACCCTTACAACCAAACACAAACACTCAGTTTTCAATTACAAAAGTACCCAAACAGAATTATAAAGAATCCAGTCCGATACTTGTAGATACTTTATTAGCGGGTGAGGTAACGAGATCATCGTCGCGACCTCGTTGAAAGAGACCGTAGTGAAGCCTTTTGATATTGTACAGCACGAGGTCACCCTGGTAGATTACAGTTTTATGTAATGTACAGGGATATACAGGGACTGTTTTAGGAAATGTTACGAAATTTTAGCTGTATTTAATTAGGTTAATGAATGATTTTTGTATGATGAAAGGGGAAATATTTGATGTGAATCAAGATAATATGTGTCCAGCAGTGGATATCTATAGGCTGATAATGTTGAAGATATGAAAATATTCGCAACTTATGTTTTAACATGGTATTTTATCCTTCAAACTTAGACGGTAACATTGAAGTCTTTATATCTACTCCGTGGTATAACTTCGTAATATTGTTTACAAAAACAATCACGGTGCTACAAATTTTAATAAAGCCAATTGCTTACCCACTGGAAAATCAAACGGGTATATCAGATAAAAAAACGCCGACATAAACCCGAAAGGGTGAAATCCCTGCTCCAATTTCAGTGCGGGTATTAAATATGTTTCTTTTTGTGGCAAATTACCAAATCTTATTTTGCTTCTGTCCTTTTCCTCAAACCAATCCTCTGTGTAACTCGCTATTATTTCGTCTTCGGTTACTGTAGTTTGGGTGGTGTTAAAAAAATCTTTGGGTTCCTTGAAAACTTCTCTTGTTATTGGTATCACTTGAACGGTTGTTTTAACAGTTGGTTCCGTTGATTTTAGAGTTTGTCCCGTTGTTTGTACAGTAGTAGCTTCAGTTGTAGTTACCTTTTTAACTGGTGTTAGTTCGGGCTTTTGCTGCCGTTTTTCCTCTGTTTTAGCATTGAGCAGATTATTGTACTTCTCCAACCAAGCCTTCCCTGCAGTAGAATTCAAATTAAGGTTACCAGCATCTCTTTTTCTCCATAAACTACCAATTTCTTTGCTCCCTTGATATTTGTAATCATGATTATCATTTTGCGTATCTTGAGGTTTCACCATGTTCTGTGGGGTGTCTTTAAAATTAGTTTCTAAACAATTGTCCCATACAAGAGGCTCTGCTTGTAAATTGCCTAGATTATCGTCTTCAGACTTCTGCAAGAATTTTTCGATATTTTCTGCGCCGCTTCCATTTTCAAGTGATTTGACATTTCCTTCACGCGCATTTTTATTATTATTGGTTTTCTTGTTTTTCATCGAGTAAATTGTGGAGATTGCTTGGAAATTCTGTTCTAGTACATCGAAGAAGGTCGCTGCGGTGCCGCCAACGTCATTTAGATTGTTTCCGGCGGAGGCCGCGAGCGTCGTTTCCGAAGTCGTTTGAATTTGTTGGATTTGCGTCGGAAAAATGGTTGTAACTTCTAGTCCTTCTGATAAACTGTTTATGTTGCTTCCTGAGTTCAACGTGGTTAAGCTTGTTTGTGGATTGACTTGATTTGCGAGCACGATGAGAATTAGAAAAATCATCGCCATAGCGAAGGCATATTTTTATTGGACTTTTATTTAATTTATTTCCTCACGACTGTGTATCGTAAGTGTCGACGGTTGACTGAGTTGTGGGCGGGACAGGGCATTGGACAGGGGATTTGTAGCACTTAGTAGTCTGCCCAGCGACGTTGGACAATCGTATCACGACGGCAATGTTCCTACTGTACCTTTAGTGGATTATACGAAGAGTAGGTTTACTGTTTATAACTCGCTTATTATTATAGTTGTCATTATACAAAGTTCGTTTAATTAAAATAACGATTTAGGTATTACCTATAAGCTCTTTGTTTTTAAGACATAAAAATGATTGATTAAAGTACGACAAAAAAAATGGCGCTAAGTCCCAGCAATAAATAAAACTAGAATATAAATTGCAGAAGTCCATTTTATAGATTTTTATAGATTCACTTTTTTATAGAGATTCATAATCAGGCACATTTAGGCAGAGTAACAACTAATAATAACAATAATTATGTAGGATTTTTTTGTTCATACAAACGCAGGCCGCATTCTAGTATGACAAAACAAAAAAAACATACAAAACAAAGTAAACGTTTCTAAATTATATTAAAAGTTACTTATAGATTTGGAATAATATAGTACCTGAATATTATACTAATTGAATATTAATTCAAATGTGCATTATAGAAAATGTTCATTATACCATATAAAGTTAGGTATAATTAAATTATATCAATAATTCATTATATCATTTCATCATCATATTAAAAAAAGTATATTACAAGAAATTAGGCTATAATGATCATTAGAACTTTTATTATTATTTCAAACGTTACACCCATTCTAGTATATACAACGTTGTCCCTAGACTAGTGTCCGCTGATGTAATCACTTAAAAAAAAAAAACTACCGACCTCCAAAAAAACACTACAAAGTGAAAAATAACTTTAATTTCGGAAGTCGGTGTCTTTTTTTTTTTTTTTGGGTTGGAAATTATCAAATAACTTCTCCCGCTCTGGGTGGAGCGGGAGGGCGTGTCAGACTCTTACTGACTAAAACCCACCCGTGTTCCTTCCTATGCCATGTTGCCGGGGGCCACGATTTCCCCATCGGTTTTCTTCGAACCCCCGGCAGGCATTGGCCCTAGCGGACCCCGTCAATTCTGCTGACATCTCTTTGAGGCGCGCGTGGAACACAACGCGCCGTCGACCCGGGCTTGGTCCTTATCGGACGGCGAGCTACCCATTGCTCACCGTCCGCAAGCCCGCGCCTACGGTGGCCGGAAATCTTCCTGCGATTCCCGACGCCCAGGGCGTCTCCTGCTGCGGCGGTTAGGGGCGCGAGGGCGCGAAATTTGCCTCTCCCTCACGCGCTCCGTCTCCTCCTTCGCAAGCATTATTGCTTCGCAGAAAGAGGTGACGGCCTCCCATTTCCTCTCGCTCCGTAGCAAGGCCCGAATCAGGGCCGGACGCGAGAGATCACCGCCGCCAATCGCATCCACGAGGACACGGCGATGCCCTGCCCAAGCCAGGCAGACCTCCACCGTATGCTCCACCGTGTCCTCCGGGCGATCCACACAGTGACGACACCCGGGCGTTTCCTCCCGCTTTATCCTGAACACGTACCTCCCGAAACAGCCGTGTCCGGTGAGTACCTGCGTCAGGCGGAAGGTGAGGACGCCGTGGCGCCTCGCTAGCCACTCCTCAAAGAGGGGTCTTATCGCCGCAATTGTGGCGTGCCCAGCGCTGGGTTGCGACAATCGCACTCTCCATTCCGCCATGAGATCCCGCCGGAGCTCTGTCCGCTGTGCCGCGACTTCTTGCGGCATCGGAGTTAAGCCACGGCGCTTCGCCTCCTCGCGCCACTCCCAAATGTGTCGGTGTCTTGGGTTTTGTGTTTTCGTTTTTTGCCACCGACTTCCGAAATTAAAGTTATTTTTCACTTTGTAGTGTTTTTTTGGAAGTCGGTAGTTTTTTTTTTTGTAAAAAGTTTTTATTTTTCACTTTGTAGTTGTGGTACCTACCCCACACACATTCGAATACCACTACCTACTACCAGTGTCAGGAACTTATCATATCATCTACATACTAAGTAGGAAAAAAAATACGTATTTTGTAGCTAACTCAAAAACTACCCAAGCAAAGTTAATAAAATTTATATGGGACCAATTTGGAAGCATACCCTTTCAAACAAAAAAAGAATTTTCAAAATCGGTCCACAAATGACGAAGAAATCGGTGGACATATATTTAAAAAAAAAAAAAACGCGTTGAACATATAACCTCCTCCTTTTTGGAAGTCGGTTAAAATAAATAAAGCCTTTTATTTCTTGTAGATTATACAGTTTCTATATATATATCACTACTTAAAAAAATTGTCTAGATATAATATATATCCAATAGTAGTAGTATCTTTACCTATATATTTCAAGTCATCATCATCTGCCTAGCCTTTTCCCAACTATGTTGGGGTCGGCTTCCAGTCTAACCGGATGCAGCTGAATACTAGTATTTTACATAGAGCGACTGCCTATCTGACCTCCACAACCCAGTTACCAGGTAATACGAGCCTGATAGTCTGACAATCAGTCATACCACGGTGGGATGACTGGTTGTCAGACTTTCGGGCTTTTGACGATCTGTAACGACTGTCAAAGATCCACGAATGATAGCCGGGACCGACAGCTTAACGAGCTTTCCAACCGAGGCAAGCGTAGCTTAACCTGATCCTTTACCTATCTATTGCAAGTAACTTTTATAAAAACAGTTTCTTAGTTCTAGTATTAGTATTCTTATTTTAGTTTGATTGTTTTACATTCAATTTATTTAAGTTTTACTTGGTAGTAATTTTTTTAAAGTGAAACTTTTATTACATCGTCTCAAAATTTTTCGTCTATATGTTGCATGTCGCGTGACGGTCGGCCGCGGAGTAGGGACAAAGTGATAAGCGCTCGTCAGAGAAGCCAAGGCCAATATGGCGGCGCCTATAGTTCGCTTAAAAGTTTCACTTTTACCGTGGTTTCATAAAACCACACAATCCTTTTTTTTTGTTATTATTAGGTACCTATTAATATATTTTATAGCTTTGGCGGTCCATGTCTGGTAGCCATAATTATTTCAAGCACTTGCGTTAATTATTTTGGTTTTTATAGTTATAGGCATATTACTTGAAGTAGCTGGTCTATCGAGCTCTGCTCGGGTAAAAATAGAGAATGCTCATAGTTCATACTAATGCTATGCTGCCACGATAGTAGGTACTTACTTATTCCATGCTGCCATGTTATTATTTTAAGGTAGCCATCTTGTTCTAAACTTTGGGCGACCGAGCTCTGCTCAGGTAAAAATGTGGAGAAAACGAATTTTCTCAGATATGAGACCTAGCTAGATCGATTTTTCGCCTCCGTAAACCCCTTTATTAAGCGTAAGCAACTTTCATCGATATCGTTAGAACCGTTTTCGAGAACGTAAATATTATATATTTATAAATATAAACATTGCTCGTATAGTACGATATTTCTTTCACACTCCTGTGTTTTATAGCATGTTTTTTGTACCCTTCTTTATATTTCTAGTTTGTTGTTTTTCCATCAAAACTAATTTTCTTTCCTAAGTAGTTTTTGGTATACTCCAGTAGTTTGTTTTTAAGCCTTAGTGACATTTTAAGCCATGACATTATATTTTATATTATTAGTCATTGTCACCGTGCTAGTGAGATTCATTTCCACTGTGGTCACTTAGGATTACCTTAATTTAAAATTCCGTAGGAATAAAAAGCTTAAAACAACATTGGATTAAGGTAAAACTACTGAAAGTGGATAATCTAAGATTAGGATCAATTTAATCGTGTTACTTATTCTTTGTTTTAAGCCGTACTTTTGTATTAGATTGGTAAAGTGGATGATACACACACCAAAACCGGAAGTATAAGGCTGATTTCATAGCTGTCCGGGAGACCCGTCCGGGCCGCCCGTCCCGGAACGAGGACACACATGAGTCGCTAAAACATTGTTTCACAACGAGGTGAGTTGGTCCGTACGCGACCCGCTCCGGGTAGAGTCCGTACAGCGCTAGCAACCGTATCGTACTAACTCCCTCGTTTCAGAGCACTGCGGGTGCTACCCGTACGGGTCTCCCGTGTGCGGGCGGCCCGTGCGTGTCTCCCGGACAGCTTTGAAACCAGCCTAACATAAGTAACGGTTTCAAATTCTGAGCATAAATAATTAACTGCAAAGTTAAAACTAAGCAGTTTTATCAGATTTATTTATGACTCACATTTGCTGAGGGTTCAGTGCACATCATGGCGATGTGCCAGCCTTATAGATACTCTCTACCATAAATCATAGTATTTTAGCCGTAGCACATACAGCCCGGGTGTAAATACGACTTGGCAAGCTTCAGACAGAAACCGTCAAGTCAAAATTAACAAAAGACAAAACCAAGCTTTTCGTAAAACTTGATATGCCGTATCAATCAATCTGCCTTGCAATTTCCCGACTATATTGGGGTCAGCTTCCAGTCGAACCGGATGCAGTTGGATACCAGTATTTATCTGAACTCCAGAACCCAGTTATTGGGTAGACTGGTTGTCAAATTTTAGGACTTCTGAGTACCCGTAACGACTGTCAATGATCTATGAATGACAGCCAAGACTAACTGCGATTAACCGGCTAGAAAAATATTCCCCCGTCGATAAGGAATCTCAAATGTCTTGGTACCTTCAGGATTCGACTACTTACGGCCATTTTTTATCACCTCGCAGAAAGCACTGGGTATGGCTGTCTCGGACACATCCTTAATATAGTTGGCTGTCGTGTTCTACCTTTTTTTTTTTGAATGGCATCTTGCTGGTCAAACTAGGAGGTTTAATTAAGGCCTCCAGCCATGGCATTAAACTTAGAAACTAAGCGACTATACGCTAAGGGCACCCCCTGTGGGGTACGGACCTTGGCTTAGGGCGTCACTGGGGAGGACAGCAAGGGACAGGCTGGATCGGATTAATGTTATTATTAAGGGAATTTAAAGCTACAGGCTCAGCGGCGCGGGCTGGCTCGAGCAAGGGTCGGGGCGAGTCGTGTTCTTCCCGAGTCATTCTGCTTTTTTCGTGGTCACAAACCTGTGAACATACATATTATCACGCCTGTAATCCAGAGGTGCACCTACAGTACACCCACATGTCGCCCGATATGTTTTAGTACCATGTGATAGGGGGCGAGCCTATTGCCATCAACCGGGCACAAATCCAAACTCCGGGCTGGTACTAATTCGTGAAGGAAAAAGCCCATAACACTTTGCCCGACCTGAGAATCGAACCCGGGACCTCATGCTCAGCAGTAGCGCTTGCGATCACTAGAGCAACGAGGCAGTGAACAAAGGGTATATACTTAATAATTCAATAATTTGTGAATCTATTGTTAGATAATAATAATTTAAATACACATGATTATTTACCTTTATCAATTTAGTGCAAAAATATTTGAATATTCAAATTTTTAAATTTATTTATGAATAAATTAAACGATTTGACTAGGTAGATTAAAATATGGTGCTATTAATTATAATAAGATTATTTATTTCGAACATACAATGTGACGTGTGCATTTCGGCACATCTCACTTTGTGTGTTCGTTATTTGTTTTTTTTTTTAATATTAGCATTTAGCATTTTCTTAATAGGTAATAATATCCTGTAATTTGTTGTCATTTAACAGTGCTTTTGTTTGTTGTGCTATTTCTTTTGTGTGAATTAAATAAATATTTTTTTCTAAATTTACGGCGTATTGAAAAATGTAGTTATGAACTTGAAATTCAGTTATCACGAAACAATTTTAGTGCAAAAAACACCTTTTTATTTAGCACACAGAATATAATGAAACGCTCATGCTTACAAGCACGCTCAAGTACAATCTGCATAATACAGTAACGTACGAAATACCTTACAAGTTTCCACATAGGAATCCCGCGGAAACGTTCAGTTCAGTCGAGAAGGCTCTTGTGTAAAAAGTCTCATATAAAATGCATGGACGGCACCTAACCTACATCGTTATTAATAGTCAGTGGAGCCTGGCCTTATTAAAGTGGGAACACGTTAATTTAAAAGCTGATGGAGGAACACATTGCTTTAAAAAGTTTGGAAGATTCTTGGTGAATTTTTCGAGGAAAAGTAGTTTTTTGCTATGGATTGTTAGTTTTTCTTTGAAAAATCCTAGCGTATGTTTCTAAGTCGTGAATGTTTGATTGTTATTATTACGGGAACTTCCTACTGCAGAATATAGTTCTTATCATTGAATGTAATGACATCAAAGCCTTAAATATAAACAGATACTCACACGATGACCTGTTTGTCTGGATTGATGAATGCTTTAAATATTTATCAGTGCTAGTTTGGAATCTTGAAATCAAGGTTTTATTGCACCAAATATTTTGTGAGAATATTATGTTAAATACTTCCCAAATAGACCCTTTTTTTGGGTGGGTTATTATTACACACACACATAACTTTTCCCGTTCTGGGCGGAGCTCCGAGGGCGTGTCAGACTCTTACTGACTAAAACCCACCCGTGTTCCTTCAGTTGACTGTATGTTGGCAGGGGCCACGGTATTCCTTTCGGACTTTCCCGCGACCCCGGCAGGCATCGGCCCTAGGGGACCCCGTCAGTTCTGCTGACATCTTTTTAAGGCGCGCGTGGACAACGCGCCGTCGACCCGGGCCTGGTCCTTGTCATATCAATAACAAATACTGTGTTTTAATTTAACGCCAAATTTACTTCGGCACAGGGCCCAAGACACAAGCCGCCTATTTTGGTGCTACTACTTATGTAATTATGTTAAAAACAACTTGTTACCTGTTATATCCATTGATGTTATGTATGGTTAAGAAGACTCCTGTAAAAATGGTTTTGTAAATTTATTCTTAATTTTTTCTATCATCATATCTTTTTCGTGCCAATTCCTATGAGATCTGCGTTTCCTCTTCACTTTCTCTATCCAAAATATTACCAGCAGCCTATTCCACTCAGGGATCAAAACGCAAATGTCATGTAAAAACAAATTTCCGAGTACTTACTGATCGGATTTCCTTTGCATCCATACATAAGGTATTTGAATACGGGAGTCTGACTTGAATTATTCATTCGACTTGTATGCGGGCTCAACGGATAGTATTTGAAATGCAATCGCGCATTATGTGAGACTTTGCAAGTGTTTGACACTTTCCGAAATAGATTTTCCTATGGTATGGATTTTACCTACAGCATTCTTTCATTTTCGTGTGTTTGGTGACTAACCTAGCGTCAGAGTTTTTATACCGCCCATGGGCCTCTGACTTGGCAGACATGTCGAGAAATATGTCTCAAGCATGCCGGTTTCCTTACGATGTTTTCCTTCACCATTTTTGAAGCAAGTAATAATTATAAAATATGCATATGAATCCTAAAAGTCAGAGGTAGGCCTTGGATTCGAACTTAATTTGGCAGTTCGACGGTTACACCACTAGGCTATTACTCCCTATAGCATATGCAGGTAGGCATTTGACTCATAGGATGAAAATATTATAATTCTTCCAGTTTGTGTTGTTTGCGTGTTTCAACTATTTCATTGTTTGTTTCTATGAAAGAGAAATAGAAAGAAAACATATTTGTTTAGCACAGAATAATAGGCACACAATATTATAAAGAACATTTAAAAAAAATTAAGTGTAAAGTGCGATATGAGAAATTGGCAGAAAAGTGTGCCTCAAGTTGCGTTTAATAGGGCCAGTTCAACAAAAATGCCAGACTAATGTCTGATGCTGGTGTTCAACTGGACCTAGGAGTCTACACCCTAATCACGAAATCCGTAGTTTCGGCGGTTACGGAGTAAGATTAGTTCGGGACCCGAACTAAGCATAAATGGCAAAACGATTTGACAGTTGTCCTAGCCCCGAATTGTTTTGTCTCGTCCGAAAAATTTAATTAGTCACTTGTTTTAACTGATCATCTAGCTACTTTCGGATGGGCCCGTATCTTCGTTGACAGATTTAGTAAGTTGACCCTCTAAACTGTGAGGTGACGGATGTAAATCAGTTTTGTACTGCAATGTGTGTATGCATACTTAAATAAAATAAATTTGTGACAGGGAAAAATAATAACGAAAATGTACATAAATAGTGTGACATTAAATAACCTCCGTCATTAGATAAAGTTAATCTTGCGAAACAAGTCTGTACAAAAACCTGTTTTAAATGATACTAGACTTCTTAATGGATAGGGTATCTTGAAAAATATTTTCAATAGGTTATTGAAGAAGATCTGTAATTTTAATGGGCAATAGGCTAGTTTGAAGAAATGTTTGTTGTTGATTAGGGTATTGTACCTACATGTGAATGAAATGTGGAAAGGTTCTGGAGTGGCGACCACGTACCGGAAGGGGATCCCTTCTTTTCGCATAACATTCTTTTTCCTAATATACTTTGGCATAACGATTTTGGTATAATTTGTTTTGCCTTAATAATACTTTGCCATATTTTTTTTTGGCATACAGTTTATGTTGGCATAATTATCTTGAAGGCTAATTTGTTTTGGCATAAATTTAATTCGCATAACGTTACTAGGCCTAATGACTATTAGCATAATAATATTTAGGCATACAATTAATAGAAATAACGGAAACAAATTTGAGTTATTTTTACGTATTTATTTTGTATTTTCATGCAAATGATTTCCATTTTTAACCCAAAATTAAAATTAAAGTACTGTCTTAAAAAATCATTATGTGGTGCTACAAAAGTTAGTGACAGAACCGAATCGCTGCAAAACCGACTCCACGTAGTCTTGTCTGCCCTACCCCTAGAGTGTAATTTAAAATCGCGTAGGCACGTAGGGGCGAGGCGGCCCGCAGACTGAGGAGCAGGCGGCTGGGAGCGAGTCGCCGTGGGTGAGGCTGGCCTGCGGAGCCAGCCAGAAAATCGAAGCTGCGGTGGTGAGCGAAAGCCGTCTGCGACGATTAGCACGCGTGGGGCCGCCGGAGGCCCACAGCGCCGGAGCAGTGACAGAAACCATGCTTGCTGCATGCTTGCTTGCATGCTGCATCCTTGCTTGCATGCCTGGTGTATGCTCGTTTACATTTTGCATGCTTGCTGCATGCATGGTATATGCTTGTTTGCATGTTTCTTACAGCGAAAAAAAGTTATACTCGTACTTGTGAATGTTATGCTTAATAAAGTTATGCTTTAGAATGTTATGCTTAATAAAGTTATGCTTTAGAATGTTATGCTTAATCATTATTATGATTAGAGAAATTATGCGTAAGCTGTTATGCGTAAATAATATTATGCGAAAATATAATTAGGACAAACAAAAGTATGCCAAGTTATATTAGGTCTTAAAATGTTATGCTAATGGATAGGGAACCTACCGGAAGACGTAGCGTTGGAAGGCCTCTCACAAGATGGACCGATGACCTTGTGAAAGCCGTAGGAATCCGCTGGATGCGGAAAGCACAGAATTGGTCGAAGTGGCGGTGCTTGGGGGAGGCATATGTCCAGCAGTGGACGTCTTTCGGCTGAAATGATGATGATGATGATATGTGAATGAGGAAAAAAAACTTATTTATTATTTCATTTTGTCCCTGACGACAGATGTGTAGTTGCCACTCTATGACTGTTATTTTCTTTTGAAAAAAATCAGAAGGAAAGAAAGAAATAAAGTGATTTACATAAGGGTCAAACCAAAACGCACATACAAGCTTTTTTATTTATTGAATACGGAAAGGCACCTGGCATAACACTTCTAACAAAACATCTTTCACGACCGGGTTACGAATAAAGTACCTTCCCCTTTTTAGGGTTCCGTACCTCAAAAGGAAAAAACGGAACCCTTATGGGATCACTTCGTTGTCAGTCCGTTAATATGTCAAGACCCTTTTTCTCATTAACGCGTGGAGGTATCTCGTTGAAATTAATATAAAAAAAGTAGGTCTGTGGTCCCATTGAGCTCTAAAAAAAAATAAGTTTCTAAGTCAACGCAATAAAAAAATCGGCCATTTACGAGTAAGCGACATATTTTGATACTCGCAAATAAATCAAAACCTCAGGGTATTTCTCGTTGACCTAGAATCATGAAATTTGGCAGAAAGGAAGGTTTCACAGCACATGTAAATAAAAAGCAAGCAATTTTTTTGCGGTTGCAAACTTGCTTTTGCAGTTGGAGAATTGACCGTAACGTATATCAATGTATGGGAGAACATATTTTTCAACTACTATGTTAAGTTGGTTTTTGGGATAGATTAATTCCAACTAACGGAACCCTTCATTGTGCGTGGTTCAACAAGCACTTGACCGGTTTTTTTATTAAATCTCGCAAACAAGTGCAACCATAAAACTCCGATCACACCAAAATCTGATGCTGCAATAATACAAAACAACAAACATAAAGTCAAAGTGCCTTTACACGCATCTAAGTGCAATACTTTGTTTCGCACAAACAGAATATTTCTCGCAGTAAGTGCGATCGGACCTTAAACCGCGCGCAAAGCGTGTGACAGCAATTTGAATACCGTAAACATCGCGCTTCAGGTCTCAACCATTCCTAAGCATTCCTCTAAAATCACCTTCCCAAACGTCAGAAGCACCACTTGAGAGTTCACAGCAATATACACTTTAAAAGCAAAGGTGTGAAAAGGGTAAAGTGACTTTTCGCGTGGCAGTTGAAATGGGGGCACGCGGCCGTTACTGTATGTATGTGTGTTGAGTAAACAGACTGCTTTTCTTTCAGGCTGAGGTTTGCTCGAGTTTTTTTAAAGGTAAATTGACTGGTCGCAGGTGGTTGAAGGGAAACGGGTCAGCGGGTCTCGGTGGCGTGTCATGTTCATGTATCACCAGGCTCGTATTTAGGGGACTGACATATTTAGTAAAAAGGTATCGTTAAATTTTTTGTTTGTCGGTAATTTATAGGATAATTGTAATAAAATAAATACCTACTTAATAAATAAAAAAGTTTTTACAAAAAAAAAAACAACCGACTTCCAAAAAAAAACACTACAACGCGAAAAATAACTTTAATTTCGGAACTCGGTGGCAAAAAACGAAAATTCAATACCAAAGACACCTACAGCCTTTCAATTTTTAGTTGTGGTACCTACCTCACACAAATTCGAATACCACTACCTGCTATGTTAATAACTGTGACAGAAACTAAGATATCATCCATATACTAACTGGGAAAAAAATGCTCAACTCAAAAACCATACAAGCAAAGTCAATAAAATTTATATGGGACTACACGGGAAGCACCAGCTTTCAAAAAAAAAAAGAAACATCAAAATCGGTTCACCCAGTCGAAAGTTTTGAGGTAACAAACATAAAATACAGTCGAATTGAGAACCTTCTCGTTTTTTTGAAGTCGGTTAAAACTCAAATTGAACTTCATCTGATCAAGTATTTTGCATTGTATACAAAATCTTAATTTATTTATATATGTCCAACTAAGAGTAATAACAAAAGGAAAACTTATATCTTTCTACTGACATTTAAAAATGCTCAAACCAATATTATTTTTATAAAATACTTAGATACCTACTCTTAAGTCTTTTTTATTTTAATTCAAGACGTAAAAGTCTGTCCCTTTGCAGCTATTTGTATATTATGACGATGATGGCAAATAAGACAATGTCTCAATGACAAACAGACAAATAAAAAATAGTCTGTATTTCTGCAGTTGCTAAAACACAATTAACAAGTCTGGCGATAAGTTGAACCTGCTATTATTTTAGTCGTGTCTTTTGTTTTATCCATCAAATTCGTGAAAGAAAATTTAAGTTAAAGAAACCTTTCGTTTTGGTTACATAAATAGTTAGCAGCGAAACGGTTATTAACGCACAATTAATATAAAAATAGTTACAAATTCTACATTTCATTTAAAATTTAATTTAAACAAGCTGAAATTTTAATGGTTGTTTTCCCGCGGCAGAACGGTTTGCCTTTAGTAGTACTATTGAATCATAGAGTTAAACTCAAAAAATTTAAATGTTTTTGATTTCAAATAATTCAAAAAAATATGCATAAACTTGAAAGCGTGAGAAGCAATAGTATCACTAGACATAATGTAGGTACTTCTCGAACCGCATGTGTGTCGGCGCGCTTCCGACAAAGCGAAGAGCGGTTCGTAAATGTTCAGACCAAAATAAGCTGTCGCGCATAGTGATACGGCATAAACTAGTCTGCAAGCACGCGTGCGGGCGGCGGTGGCGGCCGCGGCGGGCGGCGGCGAGCCTTTCCCCATAGAACCCTGCCCCCGCCGCTAGCGCCGGCTCTCTCAGTTGACCCGCGATCGTCGTATGACGCGTAATACGATATCGTAATTTGTAAAAATGGATCGACATTACTAGTCTGAATCCAGGTTCAGAACCCCGTGAAGACGGAACGACTCCCAAGATTTGCGGCTCCGCGTAAAGTTATAACTAGCCCTAGCGTACAGGTTGTACAATAGCGACGTACTCCAAATTGGAATAACTGTTATTTCGATCCATTTTATTTATTAAATTCAGAAAATAATTTTATGTAAGAAAATAAACTTGCTTTTTAAGTTTCATGTTCAGTAAGTTGTAGGTAAAAAAGTACTTATGGAGGTTCTAAGCCCGTAAAAGTATGAAAGGAAAATTTGAATAACTTTTAGGTAAATGAGTTATCAGCTGTAGCGGGAGGGTCAAGGACCGCGCGTCGCTCACGCCAGTCTCGTAGGTACAGTCAGTCGATCGCGCTGTAGAGATACTATGGGTTCTAGGTTGCTTTCAAGTTTTGTTTTTCACAATTCTAAATCCACTATTTATGAACATTTAATTTTTTTTTTTTTATAAATTTGTACTACTAAGACAAAATCATTTTGCTGCGGAAAAACAACCTTTAAAATTTCAGCTTGTATACTCGGTGCAATATATGGAATTATGTAATAGTCTCAATAATCTAAATTTAGCTATATTTTTGACATTTTGATCATAACACTGTCTAAGGATTGTTGACTTGCCTTGAAATTTACAAACTTTTACGGTTTTTCAATCAGTATTACAAATAACTAGCTGCGCCCCGTGGTTTCACCCGCATAAGTCTCGAACCCTTGGGAATATCAAGATAAAAATAAACCTATATCCTAACCCAGGTCATGGTATACCCACATTTTATCCAAATCCGTTCAGCCGGTTTAGCGTGAAAGCGTAACAAACAAACTCACTTTCGCATTTATAATATTAGTTAGGATAGGAGATAGGATAGATAGGAGCTCGTGGCTAAGTTATAAAAGCCGCATGAGTCGTTCCATCAGGTTAAGCTACGCTTGCCGGGGTTGGTCCGTGGATGGGTGACCATCTTTACATAGGTACCGAGATTCCTCCGTGCCTCGAAAAGCACGTTAAGGTCTCGGCTGTCATTCGTTGATCTTTGATAGTCGTTACGGGTCGTCAGAAGCCCGAATGTCTGACAACCAGTCTTATCAAGGGGTATCGTATTACCCAGTTACTGGGTTGTGAAGGTCAGATAGGCAATCGCTCCATGTAAAATACTGGTATTCAGCTGCATTCGGTTAGACCGGAAGCCAACCCCAATACAGTTGGGAAAAGCTAGGCAGATAAATAGATGTCTGCATAATGCTTTATTTGTTTTTTTTTTCAGAAATGTTTTTTATCGTCACCAAATCTTAAACCTATGACTTTTGAAGGAAATAATAATAAGGCAAATATTTACAAACAGTAACACAAGTATTAATATATCTTTCGACCACACGCTCCATGTAAAATTCTATGCATTCAGCTGCATCCGGTTGGACTGGAAGCCGACCCCAACATAGTTGGGAAAAGGCTTGGCAGATTGAATATTAGTTAGGATTAGGATATTATACGTGTGATCGGCTACCATAAAATAATGATATGGCAGCATGGAATAAGTAAGTACCCACAATCATGGCAGCATGGAATTAGTATGAACTATGAGCATTCTCTATTTCACTCTAGCAGAGTTCGGTCGACCAGGTACTTCAGACGTAATGTTAGTACATGTAAATACAACTACAGTAATTGCAACCTTGATCAGGCGATATTGATACTGAAGTCTTCACAAACGCCATGTGAAATAGCTCTTGAGACATCTTCAAGTACTATTGGGAGCTTGCAACTACTATTCAATGGGCTTGGGGTGATCCAACTTTCATGTACATAGGTGTGCCCCATTCAATCTTATCAATTGAAGCCTTAATCAATCAAGTGGGATCATGAATGGTTGTCGGTAACTTCGTGATGTTGGAATCAAGCTTAGCATACCCGGCGTGAGTACAGATATTGATTTGGATAACAATATCGATAGGTTATACGTATCCAGTAAAAGAACTAAGAAAATGACTGATTCTGAAACAGTTCTCCGATATTCGTTTCTCCGATGAACGGTTCACCGACATAACGATTCACTTTTCATCGTTTCACCGATAGAACATTTCAACGACGAACGATTCGCCGATAGAATGATTCACTTTTCAGTCTTTCGCCGACAGAACGATTCACTTTTGAAAATTTCAACTACCAACTACGTGAAGAACACAACATTGTTTGGACTTCCTTTGCATCAATTAATAACCTTTCAAATGAAAAAAATAACGATAATGATAGTTACTATAAAGTTAAACTATTCATTAATAACGCCTGACGAAGTAATGAGACAATATTTTATCAGGCGTTATAAACACTAGCAACTTAAAAAAATTAAGTGAATTTATTTATTTTCTTACAAAAATCAGTCTCTCATGCAATATTATATATTATTCTGTTCTTTATAATTACAGCTCTTGTACTACATAAATGCTTGGTATATTTTATACAGAAACTCAGTCTTCTAGATTTTAGTTTCAAGGGTAATTTAAAACGCCTACATAAATCCTCATAGCAAAGTCCGTCCCTGGTGCATCATATTTCTATTAATTACCGCGTCAACTGGGGCGCGTCCCATCTCGTGGCAGGCCATCTTCCAGCGTGTTTTTTTATACCTCTCATCTGGCTTCTGGAGGCAAGTAATTAAGGTAAGATACGGGAATAATGCAGCGCCATGCTGTTGGAGTAAAGTATTAGCGCACTCTTTTTTATTTTCGATTTTATTTCAAAACTATCTGTGCCTGTGACTTATACTGTCATACTAAAACTTAGTCAAAGTCGAAATCTATGAGTTAAAAGTCATGTAAATTGGATTCGTTATTCTCGAGTTATTATTACCGTACAAACAGACAGCTGTCTGTCTGATTTGTGCGCTTTTATCTCGAGGTAGTGACTTTTATCATTATGTAAGGATAGATATTTAAATGTCGCATTAAAACAATTGATTGCTCTGTAAAATTGTGCAGTGAAGTAAAAATTAATAAATAAATGTGAAAACATGAACAAGATCGCCTTGGTGGATGAAAAATGCTTGTATAGAACCTTGGTCCGTAACGTAACATAAATAAAGAGCACAATCGCGTTTACAAAAATGAGGTGTCTGTAACGGTGTCGCGAGTTCAATTGTTTTTTCCCATCTCAAAAATGCCCAACGCGCCTAAAGAAGTTTTCACTTCAAAAAATTCAATTAAATTTATATGAAAACGCAAGCCAAAAAAACACCAAAAATACAAAGTTCGTTTAGTACCTATAAAATAAACGGAAAAACAAAATGTCTGATTCAATTTGAAAATGCCTTCAAGTCATACTGCGATACAGTATCGTCTAGGCATTTAATTAGGAGCGTACGCCCTTTTAAGAGAAACGGAACCCTTTTCCGGCACTTTAACAATAATAATTATTATTGTCTGCCCTTAACATCATCGCCTTTGCGGTCGCTAGTGATGCGTTTCGTGTAGGGTGTTACAGTTGTGACAAAAACAAATGTTATCTATCTTCTATCTAAAACTATAATTATATAAAAATGTATTACCCTTGATCACGGCATCACGCGTTAACGGCTGGACCGATATTTTTTTAAATTTTTTCTGTAGCTGGTGAAGGAAAATTAGAAAATTTAAAAAAAACTTAATGACCATATTAACTTTCTAATAAACCATTTTACGAATAGATCCTATATCTACTAAACCAAGAAATGGCAGTTAGAACAGCTATATAATATATGTTGATTCTGACTATTGTCACTGTCATCAGGCACAATATAGGTAGTGGATATACTAATCCGTAACTTAGGAAGGTGGATTTTTATCTAAACATACATACATATACATGTCGGATCCGGTCATTAGTACGGACACAAAATGAATCGCAACCGCGCTACTGGCGACATCAAGTGATATACCCACACCAAGCCCGCTTCTACAGAGTGATGATGTTTTATGGCCACGGCGAGGAGGACATTCAGCCTCTGGTCGCATCGGAGAGAAGACGTCACGGAACTGTTCTCGATTCGTGGTGCTCAGTTATTGTGTTAGTTATAATTTGTGATCATTGTGTTAATTGGTGATTTTAATAAACGCTGTCGCACCCAGTGTGTGTATAATTTAGCTAGTGTGATTCATTTGATAGTAAATTATAATGTGATCTGAACTGCAAACTGTTTTTTTTATTGCGAATTAACCAACACTACCTACACTACGCCCACAGTAATTAAAATATCGCTGATAATAACGAAAGTCACAGACCCGTCTCCGACATACAAATATATAAAATTGAAGTGTCTGTTTGTAATATCAAAATAACAGCTATTTACTAAATGCATATGAAAGCATATACGGTAAAAACTTATTTTTTAAAAATTTTGTCTTTCTGTTTTTTTTATTTTGACGGGACGTTGGCACTGGCAGAAGCTAATGTTATGAGGAGTAACATAAGCTACTTTTATTTTATAAAAAGAATTAGGGCTCACGCGGACGAAACCGTCGGCAGCAGCAGCAAGTCCTTGAATGAAATACGAAATTTAGAAACAATGAAAAGGAAGAAAGTACAGACTGTACTTCAAGCTACTACAATCTGTCAAATTTATTTAATAGATTTTCAACTTTATAGCTGAAATTTAAGGTTCAAAGTTGATTGGGAAAATTTGACAGTTGCGGGTAGCTTGATGTGCTGGCGTCTGTACATTAATTTACAGGAATCATTGCAAGTACATAATAATTGTGCCGATAACAACATTTTTCTTTCCATAATAAACATAGCTTGCTTTTCTTTTATATATTAATATAATAATTAGCTTCCGCCAGATAGCCGCCCGGGTGATATCTTTATAAATTATAGCTTATGCTACTCAGTGATAATATAGCATTCTACTGGTGAAAGAACTTTTAAAATCAATCTAGTAGTTTTTGAGATTATTCATTACAAAAAAAACAAACATACAAAAAATCAAATCTTTTCTCTTTATAATATTAATTTTAATAATATACTTACCTACTAATTGTAACTGTAATTTGATGAAATGAAATGTTTTACAAAGAAAATTTTCGTACTGTTTCTAATTATTAAAATAACAGGGAAACCCGGCAAGTAGACACCCAAAACCGTGCTTGTTATAAGGTATTCGGTTTATTTGGTATTCGTACACTTCGGTACTTGATGTCACTCACTCCGACGCTCCTGCTCGTTCTCAATGACTGAAATGGATATGCTTTTGATATCGTTATTGGGTTGCTTTTGGGCAGCAGTTCGTGCTTCAGTAAATAATTATACATAGGTTTACTGCTACGTTTCTTGTTGAAGGGTTAGGTATACCATAAATTATTGTCTGTCCAAACCAACACTAACGGGTAAAGTCCACCTTCTATCCTTCTTCATATCTCTTTGGCAAACATTAAAATTAAGAAAAAAATGCTGCGCTAACCTATTGGCTGATGATCGTAATCTGGGGTAACCCATTGGCTGGTAACCGCAATCTGGACTAACCTATTGGCTGGTGATCAGACTATGGGCTAACTCATTGGCTGGTTATCGCACTCTGGGCTAATACATTGGCTGCTCATCACAATCTGGGCTAAGCCATTGGCTGGTGATCACACTCTGGGCTAACCCATTGGCTGGTTATCGCACTCTGGGCTAACCCATTAGCCGATGACCGCAATCTGGGCTAACCCATTGACTGGTGATTGCACTCTGGGCTAATCCATTGGCAGGTGATTGCACTCTGGGCTAACCCATTGGCCGGTAATCACACTTTGGGCTAATCCAATGGCTGTTGATCGTAATCTGGGGAAAACCATTGGCTGATAACCGCAATCTGGGCTAACCTATTGGCTGGTGATCAAACTTTGGGCTAACCCATTGGCTGGTAATCGCACTCTGGGCTAATCCATTGGCAGGTGATCGCACTCTGGGCTAATCCATTGGCTGGTCATCGCAATCTGGACTAACCCATTGTTTGGTGATCACACTATGGGCTAACCCATTGGATGGTGATCGCACCCTGGGCTAACCCAATGGCTGGTGATCACTCTCTGGGCTAACCCATTGATTGGTGATCGCACTCCAGGTTAACCCATTGGCAGGTGATCGCACTCTGGGCTAACCCTGAATTGGCTGGTGATCGCGTTTTAGGTTATACACGAGACTGCCGATTCTCACTTTTAAAGTTATCTCCTTCGAGCAAAGAAAACCCTCTCTTTGCTCGCAGTTATTTGGCAGGGCTTGTGTATGTGTGTATGTTATGTATTTAATCAAATGGTAGACCCAAAGTGAAGTTCGATTAGCAAAATAGCCTTCATTTACCCATAAAATATCAGCTATACGTGCCTCAGTTTAAATGCAGTTCCCAAACCGATCTTATCCCCATCGCATCGGGAAAGTTTCGATGGGATTTTGAAGGCGGTTGTTAGTCCCATACACTTTGGAAGATGACCGAAAATTTATGTCCAATTTCCCCCAATATCCCCGAGTCGAATTGAAATCGAGTTTGCGTTTAATTTTGTAGATTGCATCCGTTGATTCCATCAATCAACTGAATTTGGGTCAAGTAGCTGTTTATAAAAACGGCGAAACATCTTTGGATGAAATTGGGTGAAGGGGATTATCTTCCTATTTTGAATTTAGATTAACTCAACTTTGGTCTTAGAACCGCTTTTAGCAATTGCACTGGCAAATCCCTAAAGTAAATAATTTGTGACCAGAATTAAAGGCACCAACCGATCTTAGCAACCAGATGATGATTTTTTGTTGTTTATTTGCTTATTTCAGAATTTTGTGTATGGATTTGTGTATTAAGGGACTTTGCAAAAGTTTGAATTCATTTGAAAATGAATTCAAACTTTTGCAAAGTAGGTATCCCATACCCAGGAGCGTTAAGGTCAGTGTCAGGTTTTATGTTGATTAAAATATGATACAATCAGCAATATAACTCCATAAGTTAGCATAACTGTCAAATGTGATGATTTCATGAAATCATGCTGATTGTAATGATTATAATTATGAAAAGCCATATTTGTTACGGTCGCGAATCATATTTTAATCAACATCAAACCTGACACTGACCTACAAAATGCAAAAAACTAAAGAAAATTTGAATTTCGCGGGCTACCATACCGCATCCCCCTTAAGCATTATTAGTTTCGATGTAACCCGTTTCGGGTTTCGACGAAAGCAAGAGTCATGTTTTCTAACGCGTTCGTGGAATTTTTTCACCTGATCTCATGGCTCCGCATCGCACTCAAATTTTCAGTATCAAGAGCACTCGGAATCTAAGCCATCGACGAGGTTTTTATGCACGTATCACGCAAAAGGAAGTAAAAAATTTGGTGTCCGATTTACATTGAGAAATAACGATCAAAAATGGAAAGCAGAAATTAAAACTAGTAGGGTTATAAAATAGGACTATTTCGGACACATACTTTTTATGATTTTTAAATGACGTGTAACTAAAAAAAGATGTAGCACAAGAAGTACTGGCATGCATCATTTTCAAACAGCTGATTGGTAAAAAAATAAAAATATTTTAGGATTTATTGAAAGTCACAATTTTTTATCATTAAGTGAGAACTTAATTATTTAGGGAAGCATTCATTAAATATCAAAGGTTGTCAGAATAATGACAAAAGGATATTGACAACGGTTGATTATTCTCCAAATGGGAATCTAATTAGAGAGTCAAGTAGTGACAGTGAACTGAAACCAGATTCAATTAGCATTCACATTATTTTGGGAGCAATACCTTTAAATCTAAGGTGCTTTTAACTTTTACACAATAGGTACCTATTTTGCGACATTTGGTACTTTTAAGTAGGGGGAAACCTATGTACATAAAGCACCTGTGTCTTCGCCGACGAGGAAGCGACTTGCTATCGATTCGATGTTTTTTGTTGGTATATTGGCGTGTGCTAGCTGACATATAGCAAATAATTTAATTTCATGTTTTGTGTTGCGTAATGTAAATTATTTTGTTAAAGTACTATTGTATAGAATCAAGTTATTCTAACTGAACAGATAGCTGTGCTGCTGGGGAGTTTGTTGCGTCACTTCTTCTTCCCAGCTAAAGCACTAGGAAGTGGTGAAGGGCGGGGCGTTTTTGGGGGACTGTCTTATGTAATTTTGACGTTCGAAAAGTGTTGATTCTCAGCCTACTTTGAATAAATGACTTTTGAATTTTGAATTTTACCAACTATTTTCTCGCTCAAGAAACGTACAAAAGATTGTTAGTAGGTCCCTTGTTAGTACAAGAGATACATCATATTATAGTTGATGATCGCTGACTGTTCACACGCCCACGCACAGGCGAGTACTCTTTTGTTTGTCGCAGTGATAAGAACTATTAAATAGAGTACTTACTCGCTCAGCGACGCTCGCTTGGGGGGCAGAACACTCGGTGAAAGTCACTACACTCGAAGCCTCCAGCCAGGGGCAGTAATACTATGCTAATTAAAACTAGGCGAGCGCTCGCTAAGGGGAACTCCCTGTGGGGTGCGAACCTCGGCTTAGGGCGTCGTCACTGGGGGAGGACAGCAAGATGGGACAGGCTGGATCAAATTTAGATCATCATGATTATTAATCGGGGAATTTAAAGCTACAGGCTCAGCTTCAGCGTGCTGGCACCTCGGTGTCGAGCAAGGGTCGGGGAGGAGTATCATTTACTCGCGGTCGTGGTCGCGGAGGAGCTCGGTGGCGAGGTCAGTATGACGGGTGTCGTCTGTTTTTGTATACCGTACTGCTGGCCCTACTGTTCTCCTGGAGAAGGGTTATGGGGTCATCTAGGTCGGAAAGATCGCCGAAAGACTCACGCTTGGTACATAAATACCAACAATGCTCGTCGCCGTCGCGCACTCGCTGTTTGCTGAATGCTGCTGTATGCTGTTGTCTGATTGTCTACAGAAACATATTTAGCATACATAGCTATTACCTCTTCAATCCTTTTAGGTTTTGCTGAATTTTTACAAGACTTCTGTCCAATGTTGTTTAAATGTTATGTGCACCTATAATTTGTGTATACATTAGCAGTAATACCTTTCTTAATTATTATGATTATCTTTAATCCAATTGTTGATTGTATATGCTATTGGTGTTCTTTAATAAATAAAACTTCAGATCCTGTACAAAATAAGATATAGCCTTTGGTAATAATGTGGAAAGTTCTAAGGAAAGAAGTAGGTAGGTATTGTTCTCATGTTCTGGGTACTTGTTGAAATGCTGAAAAGCTATTTGACTACCAGAAGGAGAGATAAAATATTTTGGACACTCGTTTTCTATGTACAGCAAATTAATGTTTAAGCAATGTGACTACCGACTTTTATTCTCCGTAAGTATATTGAAATAAGGAACTACTTTCATACTTTGAAAGTTGTCCCTTCAACTGTCATTAACGAGACACAATAGAATTTTAATTGTTATCCGCCTTAATAAGGCTCTTAACAGGTGATGAGATAAGTGGCTGCAACATGGTAAATTGACACAGGGTGTCAATTTGTTTAACAATTAAATTCCCTGACTTTATTAAGGCGGTAACAAGTAAATCAGTGATAGCCTAGTGTTGTGACCGTCAGACTAATAACACTTTTTTATGTGCTTCTGGATTTGTAGCAATAATTAAATATGTAATACGCATTTTCATATGGCAATACCACCCAAGAACTCCACGAGACAGGCACGTTCTAGTGTGCAGTTCATAAGCAATGTACTTCCTTTGCGTCTTATTTCACTAAAGAATGTAAACCTAGCTAACATGTAGACTATAAGGAAATGTAAAGCACTATTTTTAGCAAAAATAAACATTCATAAACATTCAAACATTCATTCAGACTGCCAAGTCAAGTCTCGAGTTCGAACCCAAGGCCTCTGACTTTTCGGATTCATGTGTGTAATCACACTAATCACTTGCTTCAAAAACGGTGAAGGAAAACATCGTGAGGAAACAGCATGCTTGAGAGATATTTCTCGACGGAATGTGAAGCCAAGTCAGGGGCTCATGGGCGGCTTTAAAACCCTGACACCAGGTTAGTCACACACGAAAAGAAGAAGACAAGTAAAACAAAAAGAAACTGAATGCCCCATTTCCTGGTTTCAAACTATGACGTCATTAAAGTTTAAAAAAAAATTATTTGTTAATAATCAAAAGCAATTTATTTTTATAGTCTGTTAAAACAAGTTATAGACTTAGCAAAAAAAATAAATTACTGAATTATTATGCAACAGTTTCTGTCAAACATAAATCACTTGGATTATTATTAAAATTGAAGATACAGTCCGAACGAATCCATCAAAAGTCTAAAGACAACCTTTAAAAACTCAAAGAACTATCTTCCCGTCTTACATATTTGCTTTATGGTTGGTACACACGGTATCGGGTCGGCATGATTTAGCACAGCCGGACGCCAAAATGTAATATACGTAAATACATTATGTTCGGGAAAAAGCCGCTCGGCTTAGCTCGAACGGAGCCGAGGCGATCAGCGTAATTACGTAAAACACATAAAATGACAATTGATCGTCATGGGTTTCATTTTGACTGTTCACCCACGTTCATTGCTATTTACATTGTGGAGCAGACGAATTTTTCAAACCTCTTGCATTGTGATTGAAGAAAGTGTGTTACATAATTAGGGTGCTGAACATGATAAAGCGAGGGTAGAGGCCGAACAAAAATTGCCGATCGACACGAGCCGAATGAAAACCGAATATGTGTCGTAATTGCTTCGAATTGGCTTTGTTATTTAACAAAATACTGCCGAATCGTATGTGTCGACCCGAACCTGTGAGCAGCACCCCTTACTCTTTTGATTGATGTCCCTTGTACAGAGGGTAACATGTTTGAATAGAACCTAGTATTTGTATAGGCATTTTATTTATTCTGGTTTCTACTTTGATATCCTGTTCTGAGCTATTTTGGACATGTTGGACTAGTTACACTATTTAGGTAGTCGTGCGACTTTGTCGAGTTTATCGTGTGAAAATAGACGCGAGTAAAATTGCAAATTAAAGTGCAGTATACATTCGAGATTTAAAACGATAAAATTAACCGTGATCGTTAAAAATTCGGTTAATTCCTTTGCTCCTTGATTTTCATTACAATTTTAATTCCTTTTTAACCCCCGACGCAAAAATAGTGGTGTTATAAGTTTGTGTCTGTCTGCGGCACCGTAGCTCTTAAACGGGTGGACCGATTAGAATGCGGTTTTTTTATTTGGGAGAAGATTTTCTAGCGATGTTTCTTAGGTATGTTTTATCAAAATCGGTTCAGCCGTTTGAAGATTATCAGCTCTTTTCTAGTTGATGAATGGATGTGAGTATCTTCCACAGGTCTGATCGATTTGAAATTTGGTATTCTGTTACTTCAATGATATTAGAAGAACATAGTAACCTTTGAAAGGAATTTAAAAGATACTCAACTCCCTTACCAACTTACGTACAGGCGTCGTGTTTAGGCTCATTGGAAAGGTCTCAATGAATAAGATATAGATAGATGATGAACAGGGTCTGGTGATGGAGTAGGAAAGAGAAATGGGAAAATATTTGTGTCAGGGTTTTTTTTAAATTTTAACTGTTAAAATTGTACTTGTTAGACCAAAAGTCCATTAACTGCGGAACAGCTGTTACCTCCATGTGACCCAAAATAAAAATAAAACACTTTCTCTACAGATTACTGGGTTACTTATGTTTATTTCTAAAGCAATATCCCAATTTATCTCATACAGCTCGTAATAAAGACACCAATCCATGTACGTAGCCTTCCGTTTTCTGGGTCCCGAACGAAGGTAAAAATAAAGTGAAAATGTGGGACTGAAGCATAAATTCTCGCACAAACGGGTCGCGGTGCTATAAGTCCAAACTTTACACGTTGAAATTAGCTCGGACAAGTTTACCCAACAAGTTTCAACAGAGAGTGTTTTCTTCGGTTACGAATTTCAGGAGAAACTTTTGAATTTATTTTCGAAAAAGTTTCACAGTCACAAGTATTACGTTTTTGGTGTGTTACAATTATTTTTCAGTGTGGCTAAAGCAGTTGGTTATGGTTACAAACATGTCCTTTCTATTGATTATATTCAGTTATTTAATCGAAACTCAAATAATTCATTACTATCCCAAAAATATTATTGAACATTCTAAAATACCCCAAATACAGTGTGATTCTGTATAGTGTGCACATATCGAAATGAGGGAATCTATGCTTAATTTTAGCTACAGAAAAAATATGTAAAAAAATCTAAATATTTTTTTATACTTTATATGGAATTAAAAAAAAATATAACAAAACGGTGTAACTTTGAAACTAAATCATCTATTGCGATGAAACAACTCCATAATGATTGGAAGTAATAAGGCGTCCTCATAAAATGAAAATTGAGAAAAAAACTACCCTCAATTGAAAATAAACATATTTTTTTAGCAAAAATCTGTATTTTTTTCATAAATCTTTACAGTGATTGTAAAATTTATCAATAAGATGCCAAAGAAATAATTTAAAAAAAAAAAAACTTTTTTTTTTCCGTCGATAAATTAAGCGTAGATTCCCTCATTTCGATATGTGTACAATATAAAGAATCACACTGTATATAGTTTTCTTTAGCAATGTTACAGACACTCCTCTTACTGTTTCGAGACAACCTTCTGGAATCTGCTGTTGGTTGTCAACAAGGTGACCCCGGGCCAGTGATTTTTAGTTTAGCCATTCACCCAATTATTCGACAGCTAAATTCCAAAAACGTTTGGTACCTCGACGATGGAACCTTGGGAGGCGATGTAGAAACTGTTCTAAATGACCTTCAATTCCTAAAAAATTAACTTCTTTCCATTGACCTTGAACTCAACCTTTAGAAGTGTGAATTATACTTAGCGGACAGTACTGACAGACATGACACATTTTCCAAATTTAACGCAAAAGCCCCAGAAATAAAAATTATTGAAAAAAGCTCTCTTCGTCTCCTTGGGTTACCAATCTTTGAGGGTTCCTTTCCCGTTTTTATTGCGGAATAAATTCAAAATTACAATGACGTTTCGGAAAGATTGTTACAAAATAACAAGCATTCGGTCATAACCTTAATCTGTTACTGCTGTTACGGCCCTAAATTGACATATTTCCTGCGCGCTTCCCATTTATGGAAACACACTCATTTTTTAGACAAAATGGACCAAATAATCGGGCATACATTGACCTCGATCTTAAATGTGGCGATGGACGACCGAGCTTGGGCACAAGCTACGCTTCCTATCCGTATGGGAGGCCTCGACCCCTTGAAAATTCAAAAGTGCCTGTAATTGGTTTATTTGAAATAAATGCTTTGAGTTGAGTTGAGTTGATTTCTAGTATTAGTTTACCGGCTTTCATATCCTCGGTCCACGGTACTCAAAAATTATTCAGGAAAATCATAGCCTCCACACTGATTAATTTTGATGTGCCGTGTCTCACCAAGGCTATGGATGCCTGAAGACTCGCTTGCCCGAATTCAGATCCGCCCGTTAATCCATTTTCCCAGAGAGAGTAGGATGAGCCGCTCTGCAGAGTTACTACTCAGAACAATTTACTTGACACGTCTGCTACTACTGCGGAGCGTGCGCGCCTGCTGTCTGTGAGTAAGTGGGAGTCGGGTTTGTGGCTTCATGCACTACCGTCATCGAACTTAGGCACTTCGTTCGACGGCATTACCTTCCGCATCACTGCTTTCCTGTGACTAGGAACTCCTTGTTGTTCTCTTCATCGCTGTCACTGTGGCGAAGTTGTCAACAGCCTCGGACACCACGGCCTGTCTTGTCTTGCGGGTCGCTTAACGCGGCACACGAATATGAATGACATCATCCGACGAGCTCTTGTCACCGTCGGCGTTGTAGCTGTATTAGAACCCAATGGCTTGGCACGTGACGACGGCAAGAGACCGGACGTCATGTCTTTATTTCCATGGAAGGTGAGTAGGTCTATAGTGTGGGACGCAACGTGTGTCGATACTCTAGCGCCATCCTGTCTTCCTGGCTCAGCGTAATATGCTGGCACTTCCGCTGCAGCTGCAGAAAACCTCAAGCAGCGAAAGTATAATAACCTTATAGGTCACTATATTTTCGAGCCGTTTGGGGTTGAAACCGTAGAGTCGTGAGGTCCGAGTGCTCACGGTCTGTTCAATGAAATCTCCAAACGACTAGTTGACACTTCCCGTGACCTGGCTGGCTTTTACCTTGGCCAGAGGCTAAGCATTGCCATACAACGTGGCAATGCCGCCAGTCTCTTGGGTACATTACCAGTCGACAGCGACGCGGAGGAATTTTTGACGCCATATTTCAGTTTGCTAATAGTTTTAGTTAGGTTAGGATATTATATTTTTAGTTTTATTAAAGGGAAAATTTATTCATCAATAATCCTACGAGTATGTATATGTACATATTGACGTCTTGCTTACAGAAATAGAATATGTTTATTAAATCCCTCAAAAGGAACAATGGTTGATATAAACTTGGCATGTAAATGGTTTATTTTGATGCAGCTGAATACCAGTATTTTTACATGGATCAGGTAACACGATACCCCATGGTAAGTCTGGTGGTCAGACTTTTGAAGTTCTGACGACCCGTAACTGGGAAAGATCTACAAATGACAGCCGGGACCAACGGCTTAACGTGCTTGCTACGTCTTGCGTGTACTGTCAATGTCCTTTTCCAGGTCATCTTGTCTATGTCTACCCATGTGCCAAATTTCATCTTCATCCGTTTAGCCGTTTTATCGTGAAAGCGTAACAAATAAATAAACTCACTTTCGCATTTATAATATTACTAGCTGCGCCCCGCGGTTTTACCCGCTTAAGTCTCGATCCCGTGGGGATATCGAGATAAAAAGTATTTTATGTGTTAATCCGGGTTATAAACTATCTGAGTGCCAAATTTTATCCAAATCTGTTAAGTAGGTTTTACGTCAAAGAGTAACAAACCATCCATCCTTACAAACTTTCACATTTATAATATTATTATTAGTATATTAGTGGATACGACAGTTACGATTAAATCTTCCAAAAAAATATGATATAGCAAGTAGCGATAGAGAATAATATTTTTAAGTCTTAGCATTCGTATTGGTTAGGGATATTAAAAGAAAATAATTGTAGACTAGCGTTAAAACATCAGACACTCACAAATCATGGTTAAGAAAACTGGCCTTTTTCCGTATCTAACTTTACTGAGTGCACCGACATTACAGTACAGCCAACCCTAGCGAACAGCCAACAATTCCTAGCACTAATAAAAAGCTCAACCTTATAATTAAATTTATTTTTGCTAAAGTATTTCCACTAGGGTTTATTCAAATCAAATTTGAGTGGAAAATAAAGTTGTAACAGGGTAGCGAAACTGTCGGAGCGGGGTCGACCGCGTCCAAATTCTATTATTTGCATTTACAGTAGATAGGTACGGTTTTTTTAACTAACTCGTTGCGATTTTGATGGGGACAACGAAATAGTGCCTGCATTGACTTAAAAACTTAGTAGTAGGGTTCCGTTTGGCACCCATCGGGTACGGAACCTGCAGTTCTCCTTGAACTATTAATATTTAGATCGGTATCGCTTCCAAAAAGTTTTCGTATAATTTTCGACATTATTGCCTACTTAGTCTCGGACAATACTTCTCTAGTACGCGTAGGTATATTACGTTGAAATCACAATATAATTTCCATGAAGTCAGGATAACTGTTCCAAATACATCCGCACATATGGAGCTGTTGCAATCTATACAAAACTATGGTGCGGTGACAGTAACTTTCCTAGGCGAACCAAAGCACCTACTGAATCTTTTTTGCTTTGCGAGAAAACCTTGCAAAACCTCAGCCTGTTGTTAAGGTCTTTCCAGCACTTTTTCGCTTCAAAGTAATCATAGAATCAAAGAATGTGTGCTATGTAAATGTCACCATCTTTTTTCACAAAAGTGATACTGTGTAACAAAAATGTCGCCATTTTTTTCACAAAGCAAATATTCAAGCTAATTAAATCTATTATTTAAATTCAATCATCATAAATTACATGTTTTTGTTTTTTATCCATTCTAATTTTTTGCTGTGAACCAAAACCAGTTATGTACAAGGCAAACAAATGACTTTTTGCAAAACGAATTTGATATATCGAGGGTATTCTGGCAAAACCGGATAAGTGCACAATATATAATAATGAGGAAAAAGCAATTTAAGTTTTGAGTGATCATAGTTTAATGTTGAAGCATATTAAGAACATGCTATCAATACTTGTAGTTAGATATATTATCAAAGAAGTTTTTTATAGAAAAATTATATAGTAATTGTCATTAATATGAAGAAAAAAGGATAACTTCGCGTCAAGGTACTGCAGTTATTTCGTTTTACCAGAAATTTGTAAATGAGCTATAAATCACTAATAACACAAAGTATTAATACCTGATATACTAATAAGGGATCATTGTACGACAGTGACTTAGTTCATGATGAAATAACTGAAATAATCTTGCATTTACGACGGCAATATACAGAATTGGTCAAAGTTATCCGTTTTTACCTGTAAATGTTTTGAAAATTGCTGTATTTTTAAAACAAATAAGTAATATATTTTTTTAAATTATTATGCTTTAATTAGTTTAAACAGCTTTATCGCGTAGGTAATTAAAATAGAAAAATATCAAAGAATCCAAGAATACCTAAAATTACACATCTTCCTCGCAAGACAGTACATTCTCCTCTTCAACATCTTCAGGAACACTTCCTCCGGTATTATATTCTTTTTAATCAAATACAATTAATCCTTTTTTATGGCCTCCGATATAGGTAATGATTCTTCATATTTTTTTTTAAACTCACTTGGAAATTCATGACGTTCCTTTCTTTTTGTTCGTGTAGCTCTAGTCTTTCCTTCTTTGCCAGTAACGTCTATGTAATTAAAATTCTCACTCATGTCGTAGTTAAAATAAATTCTTTTTTCCCCCTTTACGAATCTCAGTCGTTTAATTTTAAGCTACTGCACTCTATTTCTTCCATTGTCCTTTTCTTTGTTATGAATTATCTAAGAAGCCAGATCTTTCAAGTCATAAAACTCATGATATTTAAACTCTTTTGTTTTGTATGACTCTTTGACTATCTTCTTCTTTTTAATAACATGCACTCTTCTACGCCTTACACGTTGGCTTATTGCAATCCAGTCTTGCATGGAATATACGGAAGTTCCTTTATTTTGTGATTCAATAGCGCTGTGCATAGAATTGGCCTCAAACTCAAACTCAAAGCATTTATTTCAATTAAACCATTTACAGGCACTTTTGAATTGTCAAGGAATCGGTCAATCAGAAATAGGTATGAAGCTAGTTGCCCATTCCAAAGCGTAGTAGGTACCTATGGAGAAGAACGGGCAAGAAACTCCACGGACACTCTTTTAAATAAAAAATTGTTACAAAATATTGGTTACATCATTCATGTTGAAATTATACATGTGAGAACAATGTAGAAAGACGTGTACGTTAGAAGCGTCCGTAATAAAAAGATAAAATAAAGAACAATTCAAAAAATTAAAATAAATTAAAAATAAGTCCCAACTGACGGCGCCCGTTCACGAACATGACGCATGGATTAGCACCATTCAGCTCAACTATTTTGAAGGGAGCTAAATGATCCAACACACGCGCCACCATCAGCGAAACATTTGAGTGAGCATGACATACTCACAGCCGCCAGGGCACATTCAAGTCAATGCAAGACATATTACCCGGTAAATGGTAAGTCTTTAGTACATAGTGCTCACACCTGTGCTATGCAATTATACCTATAATACAAAGGAGATTGAGTTTATACAATGCAAAGATGGTCTTACAATCTTCAGCAGCTCCAACAGTATTTGCAAATGTTAATCAATTAGTTGTGGAGCAGGACCAGCATTGAGCCAAGCATTTTTATCAGCGATGTAATCGCCCAACGTATAATATGCCTACCTGCATAGTGTGCGTTTTATACAAGATTTGAATTTCATCTGATTCAGTTGAAGTAGCCTCCATGTATGTATGACCGGATTCCAAAAACTTTTGCTCAATCATCTGTAGATTTTCGATATTGTGAACAGCCCATAAAAGCATAGCAGCCACATATTGATTTCTATTTTGCCCTAGCAAGTTTCAGCAAAAAGACTGATTTCGGTTACATTTGATGGAACACATTCAGATAAATAATGCAATAAAATGGTTCCGATTTCGCAGCTACCTTTTTATCGTTCAGTTCGGACCATAGGAAACAGTATGCATTATTGGGTAGACCTGCTTCATAAATAGTGAGGTTACACTTTTGTTTGACACAAGCTCACAGTTTATCAGAGTATTTAAATAAAAATCTCGATGAAATGTAACTGTGCGCACACGATGATGTTGGACTGAGACTAAAAACATTAGTAAGCAGAACCGACTAAGTGAGCCTTATCTGCTTTTGTTATTGAAGTGGAGCATCAAAATGTCATTACATGTAACATGCAAAACATAACAAACTCACTTATTCTGTTTTGCCTTTTAATAAAACGAAATAAGTACTTTTATGTTAACAGTGAGAACCAAATAAAATCCAATGTATTGATTTGCTTGTAAATATAAAATAAAAAGATTAATAGTGGCTTTTATGAGTAAAGAGAGTAAATGCTTTTATTTTGTTATCACTGTATTTTATTATTCATGTTGTTTAATAAGAGATTATATAAGTTTTTGCTTTTAAGTTTGAAGAAAAAAATGTTAGATAACTGCTTTACACAGAAAAAAAAACTGCAATAAAAGCTTCCGCAGTTGTATGGTTTTGCTAGATAAAAAAAGCAGAAAAAACTAAGTATGCCTATGTATATAACAATTTTTTTTTAAATTTTGCACTTATTCTGTTCTGCCAGAATACCCTCGATATATTTGTGGTCAAAAATCTTGATTATCTTAGAAGCGAGAAAAAAAAACAAGAAATCCTTTTAATGAAAACGTTGGAAGTTTCTGTTGATCTTAACAATAAATCCAAGTATAATTTAATTAGGACAACACCTAGAACGTGTCTGTGAGCAAAAGTTTTAACACAATTAGACGTACGTTAGCCCGACTTTTATACCAATACGACGTTAATCAAGAATAGTTACGAATATCCTAAAAGCTAGTTAACTTCGGTCAGCGTTAATCAATTAATGTCGATCTATTTATGTTGTTTGTTGTGTTGTTGTTGTATCATCATCATTTAATAGGTAGATGAGCAATGGGTAGCTCGTCGTCCGATAAGGACCAGGCCCGGGTCGACGGCGCGTTGTGTTCCACGCGCGCCTCAAAGAGATGTCAGTAGAATTGACGGGGTCCGCTAGGGCCAATGCCTGCCGGGGGTTCGAAGAAAACCGATAGGGACATCGTGGCCCCCGGCAACAGGGCAACCGAAGGAACACGGGTGGATTTTAGTCAGTAAGAGTCTGACACGCCCTCCCGCTCCGCCCAGAGCGGGAGAAGATATTTGATAATTTCCCACCCAAAAAAAAAAGGCCTATTATTTACCATGCTGCTTGAATTCAACACGTGATGAGCTAATCTCTTGAGAACCTAAAAAGGGAAGAAGCAAAGAAAAAGCATTGATAGTAGTATTCCAACCAAGAGTGCACTTTCCAAGTCCTTTTTAGGCTGAACATAATGTAAATCATTCAATATAATAATGGTTCGATCCATCAGGTTAAGCTACGCTTGCCGGGATTGGGCTGTGGATGGGTGACCATCTTCACATACCAAGACTCCTTCGTGCCTCGGAAAGTACGTTAAGCCGCGCGTTGGTCCCGGCTGTCATTCGTGGATCTTTGACAGTCGTTACGGGTTGTCAGATGTCCGAAAGCCAGCGGCTTCCAGTCTATCCGGATGCAGCTGAATACTAGTATTTTACATGGAGCGACTGCCTATCTGACCTCCACAACCCAGTAACTAGGTAATACGATACCCCTTGGTTAGACTGGTTGTCAGACTTTCGGGCTTCTGACGACCCGTAACGACTGTCAAAGATCCACGAATGACAGCTGGGACCAACGGCTTAGCGTGCTTTCCGAGACACGGAGAAGTCTCTGTATGTAGAAATGGTCACCCATCTACGGACCAACCCCGGCAAGCGTAGCTTAACCTGATAGATCGACCCGTGCGGCTGTTAGTACTTAGCCAAGCTCCTATAAAATACATACATTTAAGATAAGTATACTTCTCAGTTCTCTTTCCCGATTCGTGCCAATTTGCATAATGTTGGTATCTATGAGTATGTTAATCAGGCTAGAGGGATGATGCTCTGAGCCGTGGAGAGGTGGAAGTGTATGGATCGGTCATCAAATATTGAAGACTCGATATTTACTGGATTTTAGTAAGTGTATATTGAACGACTGCTCTTTAAGTATAAGTAAAGTATCTACATAGACAACGAGAACATGGAATAATCGCGTAAAAACAAATATAATCAAAATTTTAATTTTCTGTAAATGGATACGAGTTCAATGGATTCAATTGATTACAATCTCTTATTGCCTACTCATTAGTAAAAACTATTTCTGATAACGAACAAAATAAACAACAAAAATCCGTTGAATTAACAGGCAATTTTGATAGCAATTCGCGGAGAGCCTTCAATCAATAGGTAGTGGCATCAATTTGATACAAATCAATGGTGATTAACGTTCATGTTTGATTGGATTTGAATGCGGATGCCAATTGACGTGCGTTAGTAAAGTGAATATTTACTTCATTTGAATATTCGGTCACTGTACTTGGGTTTAAGGATGTTCAAATTGGAGTTTTGGTTGGAAATGTGTCTACATTTAAGCAAATAATACGTTAATGCTAGATTTTGGAAATCATTAAAATTCTTACATTACGCTTAGATTATCATTCCTAATGTGGTTTTCAAACAAACAGATTTGTTTTTACAGGCAGTACACAACTAAATAAAAAGTTGAGCTCCTTATATATTGGAAAATTTAAACGAACTAGGGCTCTCCAAAGAAATTCATGGCGACTGCTGATTTAGTAAGGTTTACACTCTCTGAAAATATGAACCCCAGTGTACAAATTACAGCTACCAATATTTTTCATCTCACCTATAACACAAAAACCTCCTACAAATACAGTAAAAGCAAAGTTGTCCGAACAATAAAAAGAGGTTCGGTCAGTCGGGACAATCCACTCCACTTGTACTTGCCACAACAAGTTGTTAACTTACCGACAAGTTGTGACTTGTTCAGAGCACAGAGGTTCCGCAGCATTGTTACTGAGAATAGAATTCGCTGCACTTGGTTATCTCTCGTGGGTTGTTCGGGCATTTAATTAAGAGTTTGTGACTTGTAAGTTTGTGAGTGTGTTGTATGTGCAGGGTGAAGTTGGTTCTTAGGATGACTTATTTTTGTTGCTGAGTTGAGCTCCAACTTCTGGAATTAAGGAGGCTTTTAGTGACAGTCATATTGTAAGGATCTTTTAATACAGGTGCTTTGTAATAGAATTCGCTACTTTTGATTATCTCTTGTGTGTTATTCGGGCATTAAATTAAGATTCTGTGACTTGTGAATTTGTGAGCGCGTTGTATGTGGAGTTGGTCTTTTGGACTGATTTTTTTCTTGTGAAGTTTCGTTTGTGTCGGTGCTGGTAAGTATGGGAGGTTTTTTATGACAGTCGTTAGCGTTCGGAGGAAATCATTATATTCCTACAGTTCTCTAATAGAATTTGCTGCACTTTGTTATCTCTTGTGGTCTGTTCGGGCATTTAAATTAGAGTTTGTGACTTGTGAGTGTGTTGTATGTGGAGTTGGTTCTTTGAACTGATTTTTTTCTTGTAAAGTTTCGTTTGCGTCGGTGCTGGCTTTTTATGACAGTCGTATCGACAGTAACATATATTCGAAAAACCATACAGGGACAAATTGAGACAGAAAATAATTTAGCCATCACAGCTCTCGCTTTACTGAAAGCTCATTATTGACTAGAAGCATTTATTTAAACGACCGCTTTGAAGATGCTAATTCACTTAATCACACTTTCACATGAAATTATTAGATACAAACTTATTTATTCACTTACAAGGCTTGAATTGCTTAGAAATGTTCACAACAGATAACAGATAAGTAAGTAGATAGAAAAGTTTAGAAAACCAGTGATTTTTTTCACACATCCAAAACCAACCATTTAGCTGGCAGGGGGCTGACACTTGACTCTAACAAAAATTACCACTTTAAAGCTTAATACGAGTATTTGGCAAACGGATCCTTGAATCCAAAAATGGTTTTACAAACTCACAATGTTTTTAAAGGACCTTTTCAATGATACCCCACACCATGGGTTAAAAAAAAAAACATCACCACGTGCAGGAGAGGCACCCTAAAAAAAAATGCTAATCATAATTTTGTTTTACCACTTTGTCGGCGTAATTAATATGTATACCTATGCCAAATTAGCGATGCCAATTAACGGAGCTAGACCGCGGACAGACAGAGAGACAGACGGACATGACGAAACTATAAGCGTTCCTTGTTTACTACGGAACCCTAAAAATAGCGCTAGTAAAACTTAAAAAGACAAAATAAACCTCCTAGATGAAAATAAACAGAATAAGCACTTGCTTAAAGTAGTGCATTAATTTAATTTGCGCTGTGTTAATTAAAATATTTGCATACCTGTAGTATACTTTTTACAACGTTAATAAAGCCTGAACACGGTAAAAATCTGTTCGCCGAATGCCGTGAGTTATATGAACAAGGGAAAATGAAGTAAGTTGTGTTATAAAATACGTTTTTACGAGCGTTTAAAACTTTTATACTTAACTACATGGGTACAAAGGAATTGGAGCTTTAAAGAGAAAATCGATATGCCTTGATTAATTTTGAAAAACGTATGATTTTGTTTGCACACGATATTCTATCTCAAATTCTAACTCGAAATATTTTATTGCACATAAACCTAATGGACACTTATGAAAGCTCAAAAGCTAGGTGCACGATTTCAATTGGTCGTTTACTATGGAGAAGAGCCGGCAAGAAAATCCACGTTACTCTTTTAAAAATAATTATTTAACTGCCGTATGACATCATCCGTCGTGCTCTTGTCACCGCCGGAATGCCAGCTGTTTTAGAACCCAATGGCTTGGCACGCGACGATGGGAAGAAACCAGACGGAATGACCATAATGCCTTGGAAGGTAGGTAGGCCTTTGGTGTGGGATGCAACGTGTGTCAACACCCTTGCGCCATCCCATCTTCCTAGCACGGCGGGCTGTGCTGGGGCTGCTGCTGCTGGTGCGGAAAACCTCAAACGGCGCAAATACTCCAATCTTATTGGGACTTATATGTTTGAGCCGTTTGGGGTTGAAACACTAGGGCCATGGGGTCCGAGTGCCCACCTTGTTTTTCAAGACATCGCCAAGCGGCTGGTCGACTCTTCACGTGACCAGAGGGCTGGCCTATTTTTTGGTCAAAGAATCAGTATTGCCATACAACGTGGCAATGCTGCCAGCCTTTTGGGCACTTTTCCTATTGACAGCGATACGGACGAATTTTTTGATGCCCTATGATCAATTCCCCGCCCCCTCCTTTTTTATACACTTTTACATATTATTATTTTAAGTCTGATCGTTTTTAAATAATGTAAATACGTGTGTGTAAATAATAAAAACTGCCGTATAGTGCATATAATTTCGAAACCATGATCTCAGTATTTGTACAAAAGAAATTTAGATTTTTCTGTATAATAAGATCACTATTATTCATTATGTTAACCTTAGACGATATAGAAGACATTGCATAATCGCTTACTATTAATCTTCTTACAGAACAATTATGTTCTTAATGTCCCTCGGCAAACCTCGTGTTTCATCAGTCGTCGAATTTCTATCAGTTGTCCTTTGCACTTGGTGCAAACCGGACGCTCTCAATCGATTTGGAAGTATATAGAGTTGTTAATACTCTTTTAACTTAATGTAATTTATTTAAAAAATGGTAGGAAAGCTGCTAAAGTCAGACAAAGGCACGACTGATAGGAAAATACTTTTACAGCTCACACGAAAATCAAAACAAAACAATAATAAAGTACTTAGTTCTGAATTCAAATTGTTGTACAAGATAAATCCAACAATTGATGTACATGGAAATTAGCATTCGTTTGTATTCGGAAAAGCGATGATTCCCGAGGGAAATTAAAAAAATAGAAATACAGTAAGTACATTGTTATTTTTTCTTGCATATCAGAAACATATCTTGTAATGTAGTACACCCACATTTCGTCAGATAAGTTTAAGGTAGTCCCATGTTATATGGGGCGAGCCTATTACCATCAACCGGACACGAATCCAGACTCCGGGCTGCTACTGAGAAATTCCTAATAGAAAAACCCATGAATACTTTGCCCGACCTGGGAATCGAACCCAGGACCTCATGCTCAGCAGTAGCGCTTGCGACCACTAGACCAACGACCCATATCAGAAAGTGAGGTAATAAAACCAATAAATGTCGTAATCACAAATAGCAGCGAGGTCAAAGACTTCATCACTTTAATTTTTAACAGACTTCAAAAAAAGGAGGAGGTTCTCAATTCGTCGGGATTTTTTTTTTTTTTTTATGTATGTTCCCCTATTATTCGAAGACGGCTAGTCCTATTTGAAAAATTATTTTTTTGTTTGAAAGGGTATACTTTCAAGTTGGTCTCATTGTCATTTTGGTCACGATCTGATGATGGGATCTTGGAGAAATTGAGGGAACTCTTCAAATATTATAGGCACATCTATAGCGATTTGGGTATTTTTGATGAGCAGTTAACATAAGGCTATTGTAACTTAGATAAATTACAAACCAACCCACTAAAAAGTGAAAAAAAACTTTTTTACAAAAAATACAACCGACTTCCAAACTACAAAGTGAAAAATAACTTTAATTTCGGAAGTCGGTGTCAAAAAACTAAAACACTGATCCACAGACAGCGACTACCGAAATTAAAGTTATTTTTCACTTTGTAGTTTGGAAGTCAGTTTGGAAGTTGTATTTTTTGTAAAAAAGTTTTTTAATATTGATTTTTTATAAAAAGTGGCCAAGTGCAAGTCGGATTCCCCAGACGAATGATTCCGTACCACCGTACAATATATTTAACACTACATTTTTTTATTAAATACTTTAGTAAACAAACAAGAGAGGTGCTATAGAATATTTTATCTACCTATCTATCTATAGAAATTTGTATGTAGTGCCTTTATAGCCATCATTAAGATCGAGACAAAAGACGCCGAAAAAAACACGTTTCTTGTATGGGGTCGCCCTTTAATTATTAGCTTTATGTTATTTTTATTATCTGTTGTTTTGTTTATCAGGATACTGTTGGGGTTGCCATAGCGATATAGCGCATCAAAAATGTTTACGGAAAGGCATATGCGGCCATCATACGTAAAAGCTTCTTTGCTCGTCTTCGTGGCGGTACCAACACTATCTAGAGTTTATTCGCAGATAGATGAGAGTCTCCAATGCTGCGACATTGGATGAAACTCTACACTAAATAACACTTGTATGTCTACTAATACTGGTTTTTTAAGATCAGTGTTACTAATTCTATGGGCGTAACCTGAAATAAATGGTATGATAATAATTGCTGTCTACATAATACGGTTCAAAAGGTACAGCCCTGTAACAGACGGACGGACGGACAGCGGAGCAATAGGGTCCCGTTCGCACCATTTGGGTACGGAACCCTAAAAACCACCATTTTAGATGTGGAAAGTATTGACGCCTAAGGACATTTATCAAATTAACAAATTTTCAATTCTTGCTTCAATAGTTCAACAACCTAATAACACACAAAATCCGCGGGTTTTGTGTAACCTAGATATCTAAACACGACAAAAATAAATAAAAAATTGAAGATTTTTTTTTGGGTCATCGAGCACTTGTGGTGTTGTTACTGTATGTATGAGTTAAGAAAATCTGTTTATTTTTTAAATAGATAGATATATAGAATATTCTTTATTATGTACCATCACGTCTGTGAAGTTTACACAAAACCCGCGAAGGCGGAGGCGTTTGTATTATTGTTAAAGACTCATTAGATTTTGTTGAACGAAAAGACATTGTAAGTCACTCAAGGGAGTATGTTATAGAATTTAGTGCTATTGATGTTCCTAAACTAAACTGTACTTTTATAGGACTTTATAGAGCAGATCGTTATAATGATATATTTCTTCAACAATTGGGAAAAGTTTTACATAAATTAAATATTAAAAAATCACATAAACACTTAATAATAGGAGGAGACTTTAACATAAACGTGTACAGTAAAAATAAACAGACTCTGGAGTTTTTGAACTTTATGGAAACATATAACCTGCAACAAATAATCCGCGAACCAACACGAGTAACCAAGACAACATCCACTTGCATTGACCTACTTTTCACAAACTACCCACCGCTCATAAACAAAGCAACTGTCAAAGATTATGGACTATCGGACCATAAAACAATTAATGTTCAGTTAAATGTAGACTATTTATCAAATAACAATAGTAAAACTTGGTATAGCAAAAAAATATTATTTACAAAAAATAACGTCGAATGTTTTAAAAATTCACTAAAATCAAAAAATTGGAAAATTATACTAAATAAAAATAACAATGTACACACAAATTACGAATCCTTCATTACAATAATAAAACATTATCTAAATAAATATATTCCATTGCAAAAAATAAGAATAAAATGCAAACCAAAAAAAGGATGGCTTACTAAAGGTCTCAAAAAATCATGCGAACATAAAAGAGCGTTAAGAACTATCTTAAATGAAACCAAAAGTGGTGTTATAAAAAACACTATAGATTATTTAGTAAAATATTAAAATTGACTATAAGAAAATCTAAAAAACTAACACATATTAAACAAATGCAAAATTCTGACAATAAGGTAAAGACAATGTGGAATATAATTAACACAAAAACAGGGAAGACAAAAATAAACAGACGTGAAAATATATCACTGAAGATAGACAATGAAGAAGTAAAATGCCCGTTAAATGTTTCCAACACATTTAACGAATTCTTTGCAACGGTAGGGCAAAATTAAGCAACTAACTCGACCAATAACATTGGAAAACCCGTGGTAAACCCCTCTACTTGTTCAATGTATGTACGTCCGGTAGACCAAAAAGAAATAGTGAATATTATAAGGTCAACTAAAAATAAACATAGCTGCGGTATCGATGACATTCCACCAATTTTATTAAAGCAATGCGCAATAGAACTTTCCATTCCTCTAATGTTTTTAATCAATCAAAGCTTCCAAGATGGCCAATTTCCAGACGCACTTAAAGTAGCTTTAGTAAAACCAGTACATAAAAAAGGTGACAAACATATCCCAAGCAATTATAGACCCATAGCACTGCTACCAACCTTTTCCAAAATATTTGAAAAAGCTATGTGCAATCAGCTTTATATGTTCTTAGAAAAGTTTAATATTCTTGACGACGCACAAAATGGATTTAGAAAATGTAGATCAACAACATTAGCAGTTTATACATATGTTCAACAAGCGCTACAACATATAAACGACAAACAGTATGTAATTGGGCTACTACTAGACATGACAAAAGCATACGACAAGGTCCGTTATGACATCTTACTCACTAAATTATATGGTTGCGGCGTACGAGGACCGGCTTATTCGTGGTTCAAATCATATTTACATAATAGGACACAATTAGTACAAATTGAAAATTACGACCATGATAAAAATGAAATCAAAAACATTAGATCACAAGAAAAACAAATTACTTGCTCAATCCCACAAGGAAGTGTATTAGGATGCCCACTATTTTTAATATATATTAATGACCTTCCCAAAACATTAGATAAAGAAAACGCTTTGCCAGTACTATTTGCAGACGATATTTCCATTTTAATTAAGTGTGGAAATGTAAATAACCCTAGTCTACAAATACAAGATACCCTCCAAACTGTAGATACTTGGCTCCAGACCCACAACTTGGAAATTAATAGTAATAAAACCAAAATAATACAATTTAGATCATACAAAAAACAACCTCTCAATCTAAAAACAACTTTCAGAAACACGCAAATAGAAGAAGTTAATACATTTAGCCTACTTGGCATAAATATTGACACACACATTAACTGGAAGTCACACATAGAACATATAAAAACAAAACTCTCTAGATTCTCTTACGCTCTTTTTCAAATTAAACAAAGCACCAACACACAAACAGCTATGGCTGCTTACTACGCATACGCATACTCGTGGCTGCAATATGGTGTCATGCTATGGGGAAATAGTGTTAACGTAGATGAACTATTCATAATGCAAAAGAAGTGTATAAGAATTCTAGCCCAAATAGATAATACGGAGAGCTGCAAACCATACTTTATAAAATATCAGATTCTAACTCTGCCGTCAATATACATACTTGACATTTGCATGTTTGTTTTTAAAAATATCGACAAGTTCACTAAAGTAGAAGATACGCACAACGTCAACACTCGCCATAAAAAGAGATTATGCGCTCCATTCTCAAGAATTAAAATGTTAAGTGATAGCCCATATTATATGGCAATAAAAATATATAATAAGTTGCCCAACGTATTTAAAACTGAAAAATCAGTAACAATATTCCAAAAAAGGCTAAAACTATACCTAATCCAAAAATGTTTCTACTCGGTAAAAGAATATTTAGAGTCTAGCTTAAAATAACGATTTTCTCTCATGTACAAAAGTGACGATCTGTTCTATGCAAACAATAAGATTTAGCTTATCCTATTTGACTTTATATAAAATTATAATTTGTACTATTTGAAAAGGATGACATTAATATTGCTGAATAATTGTATTAAATTTATTATTATTGACATTTAATTTTGACATAACTATAATTTCTCTATTTAATTGTGCTAATATAAAAGAAAATAATTAAGTAATAATAATGTTTAATGCATGCTAATTTAGGATGATGAGGGTAGGCGAATGATAATTGCAATGCTTGTAAAAGGCTGCTAAGTCATAAGTACTAACATACCATAACACCAACATTGTACACTTAGTTCGCAATAAACGTTTTTGGATTTGACTTTGACTAACTCGCGGTTGATAACCCCAAAAAAAAAACTCATCAAATTAACTTCGTGTTTGTGGCACAATTATTGCGTTTTTGGGGCATGCGGTGCTAACCTATAAGAAATTGTTACACTAACCATAGAAGATTTAAGTAAAAAAGAAATTAAAATTATAACGGTGTGAAAAATATTTAAAAAAAAATTGTACCTACATTAAAATTCTTTTTAATTTTACCATGTTTTGAAATCGATACCCACGTCTCCGGATTTTTACTACCTAATTTGATTTGACCCTGCATAGAATTGGTCGAAAGACATCATCACGCCTGTATACCTCGAAGGGTTAGGCAGAGGTGTACCCGCCAGTTACGATTTAAATTTTGAATACACAGGGATGATGCCTGGGTAAAAAAAAACTATTTATTCCGTCAGTCAGATAATAAAAAAATATTAGACACGTATTTTTTGCTTTATCATATTAATAAAAAAATACTTAGATGAAACGCATTAAACTTAGGGAGTGGGGATCGCTACGTCACAAGTAAGTATAAAATCTACAAACTCGTGACGTCATGGCACAATTTAACTCAATGTATCTTTTGATTACATAAAAAAAGAAAAAAAAAACGAAAATTACGTGTCCAATATTTTTTTATAATCTACCTGACGGATAAAAAAAAATATCATCATCCCTGATATATATCTTTCGACTACATGACAGGCGTCATCATTTTAGCCGAAAGACGTCCACTTCTGGACATAGGTCTCGCTATGACAGGCGTGATGTGGTCGAAAGATATATTAACAATTGTATTGCTGTTTGTTATTATTATTTCCCGTTGTCAGAATTTGGGCTTCTGAATACTCGTAATGACTGTCAAAGATTATGCAGACATATAAAGTTATGTTAATCAAAAATGAGTTAAAAACGTGTGTAGTTTAGAACTAGGTCATGACCTTGAACATTTGTAAATTTAAATAATAATATTATATTAATGCAATAAAATATCAATATTGATAGAATTTCTTCATTTACCATTTGAATGCGTGAAAAATTATAATTTGCTGCTAGTATTTAATGATTGTGGTTTCGTCATACATGTTTGAATGGGTTTGGTAAGGTTTAAAAAAAACTATTGTCTCTATCGAATAATTTAAATCTGTTAAAATACTGAGATTCTGTAGCAATATGTATTTTTTCAAATTAGGTATGTTCATATCTAAAGTAAATCACCTATTAATAATTCGGTAAATTGATTGATTTACCTTATTATATCCAAAAATATATCAAGACGCTTCCGCATATAATTGATTAGACAATTATCTTGACCCGGTTAACATTTAAGAGTAGGGACATTATTATCTACCTACATAAAATAATTCCTAGTTGACATTTGGAAATAAAAAGACAAAAACTAGTTTAAATGTTCGTTAAAAAAAAAAAAAAAATATCCGTTCTAAATTTACTTCGGTTAATAATGAACCTACCTATCAGTATGATATCACAGCAAAAATTAATATAGTTAGTCATCTTTAAAAGCTATCAAGATTTTATTTTAAGTTTAAGTGAGTAACCTAAAAACTATATGGTACTTACAGTTTCAAAAGCACCACTATTGTCTAACGCCATTAAGTGATCATAAGAAATAAATGTCACGTAGAAAATCTGACGCCACCAGTAATAGGAAAGGATCTTGTCAAGAATGATGACGATGACGAAAACGCGGGAAAGGCGGGACTGCCTCCCACGTCCAACTAAGACAAATGAATGGATATTTCCAAAATGAATGGTACTGCTCGCAAATCCCTTATTACTGGGCATTAAAGCTTAATTTTGGATGAAGATATAATTTCGCTGGGCTGTAAACAATTGAGTGTCATAAAAACAAATTTTGAGGAGATTAATAAAACAAATGATAGCCTTAAAACAAATTATATTCTAATTGTCTAATACATTGTATGTAATACTCTTATCGGTAATATTAAAACTTAGGAATGGGAACATAAACCAGTTCTTCGTAGGGTACCACAATGAAGAACTTTTCTATAGTCTTTATTGCTAGGTCTACTGCATAGTCTACGATGGGTTTCCCGAATTCTTCTGCTACTAGTCTCCAATTTTCATTAAGGAATTGAAGGACTGTTGCACCTGAAACAATCAAGGGATATTAATGATAGTTTTCATTGATACTTTTAAAATAAAACAAGGTGAAATATTAAAGCTTGATTTCTTATTTGATTACACTAATCTTAAGGAAATTAATCGCATAAACCTTGACAACATGATGATTATCGTAAAAGATAGATATAAATCTGTAGAAGAACTTGCTGTTCCCAAGTAGGTCAATCGTTTTTATTACACATCGGAACATTCACGGATATGCACATCTTGATCGGAAGAGGATTTCCTTTGAGGATATAGCGTTGGGGACAATTAAGTAAAATAATTGCTATTGTGGTTCATTGGCAGGCAAACAAAATGAGAATGTAGCTGATTCCGATAATTGCGTAGTTTTAGTTATTGGCTGAAGTAATTTGGTGTCAATTCAACCAATAAAAGAAATATACAATTGTAGGTTTTTAAATATTTCGTTAGTCTGGGAAAGATTTGTATCGATAACTACTGTATCTTTTATTTTCATGATTGTTTCATCAAAACCATCTTTTGGAATTTTCTTAACAATAAAGTAATGGTTTACGTCTTTTATAATTATCTGTTTACTTACTAAGTTCCTTGCTTTCCTTGAAGAGATTCGCAAGTTCAAACGAGACGCGATCTCCATAGTCGAAAGAGTACTTGTAATTCTTCACAGAGAAATGATTGAACCCTTCTTTGTCTTTTATGTACTTGGTGTTTATATCGACCGTCATTCTGAGATTGGCTGTAACAAAAATGATGTGTCTATTTTACAGAAAGTTGTTTTGGAAGTAAGGTGATCATATACGTGGACATATGAGCTAGGGATTAGAATGAAAAAAAAGGGACTAGATTATTTGTTTAGGAATATGATTTATCTTTATCCTCTTCAATGAAAACTTTGAAAGTTACTTTGATCAAAAATCCAGTGCAAAAGTTCAAACAAAAATCAGTTCAAAAATCAAACTTTCGCCCATGCTATCTCAAGTCACTATTAAAAATGCATAACATGAAAATGACTTTCTTTCATGTTTATGCAAACAATCGTTTACATAATAATTTCTTAATTTTGCCGCAAACTGCAATGAAACAGGAATGAATTTGAAAATGCAAAGCTGCCAAACTTAAAAGGGAGATAAAGGAGGAGAGTGTAGACATCACAAACTGTTGAATATTAATGGCAGTGTTACTTACTTAGCTTTACTTTAGCGTCACCCGCGCCGTCAATAGGGAATAGGAGGATTCTTCCGACGGCATCGTAGGTACCCTTGATTGTGAGGTTGCAGTGGAACGCTAGGACGAAGTGACGTTTCTCAAGTTCGGATCTGGAAAAATTAAATATAATTGCAATTAATTATGGAATGATGGCATTTTGACTGTCTGGAAGTTAGATTCCCGCACAGAACAAAAATTTTCATAGTGATAATTCATGTAAAGCCCGTGATATTTGTGTCTATACCTAAATGAACGCAAAGAATCTCAAGCAAAATAAGACAGATGCAAATTAATTTGTCCGTGGTTTTGTAGGAGTTTCCTTAGAAATTACAGCATCATTTTCTGCCGAAGAAAGCACAAGTAAAGTTCAATCTAGAAAAACTGTAATCTAAATTAGACAATCATTCCAGAAATACTTTCTTTTAGATTTTTTGACAGTCAGTTTGATGCAAAAGAGAGTACCAAAGAATTTAGTCCACTTTTATCAAACTTTGATTTATCTTTCAGAAGTAAGTAATATAAAAATAACGATCATGTTGCGAGTATTTTTGCGACGGGACTGCGTAAAATATTCAAAAAAGTTTCATCCTAATAATTGAAGTTTCTTTGCCAAGTTTGAATTCTTTACTCGTAATTAAGACTTTAAGGGATGAACTTTTATAAATAAAAGTTAATGCTACAGGTATTAAAAGGCATGGCCGCTCGTTTATGTTAAGGCGAGTATACACTAGAGCATTTTTTCGAGCATTTCCATATAATGTGACGCTCCTGCGTATGCTTGACGCTGCATTTGACGTAATGCTCACGACGAGTGAGCATTTACCTATAACATTTCTTTCTACTTTGCGTTCATTGTAACGATCAGCCTTCGGACCGCGCACCTCACTCCGAGTCGCCCGTGCTCGTGCCTTTGCTCGATAAAATGTTACACCAATACGCTGGTTGGTTTAAAAAAAATCAGGTTGTAACAAAACATCGAGCGTCGTGTTCGAAGTGCGGTTCGATAAAATTTAAAAGCAAATGCTCGACGTTCTGTTACAAGTGAATGCTCTTGTCTATTCTCACCTTTTGTTGCCTCGTTATACATTTTTTTTTGCCCGTACCGTTTGCCGACTCAAATACAAAATGTCAATGACAGCTGTTTTATACAACTTTTAACTTAAATTATAGCTGAAGTGGCCAATGCCACTTTAGCTTCAATTTAAGTTAGCCTATGGCTGGCCATGTTTATCGAACGATCGATAGCCGGTGGAGCAAATGGGTCCTGGACTGGAGACCGTGTATCGGTAAGCGTAGTGTGGAACGCTCCCCAACAAGATGGACTGGAGACCTTAACTCCCAGCCACTTCGGCTGGGACAGATTGAATGCGGAAGGCGAAGGACAGGGTGTTGTGGCGCAGCGTGGGAAAGGCCTATGTCCAGCAGTGGACTGCAATAGGCTGAGTTGTTTTTTGATAACTTAAATTGAGATCCATGTTTGAACATGAACACCATTTCAGAATATGGACTTTTGGCTACAGACTGAGATCATATTTTAGCAGCACAGCCAACTTTTTTTGACAATAAAAGAAAATGAAACAAAAATCCAAATTTTCATCAATACTGAGTCTCATAGTAGTCGCATATCATGTGTAACATCTGACATCTCACATTGGTAATAAGCAACATTAAAGGGGCGGGGCCCCGTCAAGGTCATTTCTGACGGCAAACTCTAGCACCGCGCGCGCTCACTGGTCAAATCAATTAGCGCGCGTTTCCCCGGCTTCCTGTGACACACTTCCATCCCTTTTCACGAAATCACTCCCACAGATGTGATTATTTAGTTTTTTTTTTTATTTTGAATGCAGGAAAGCGAGAGGAAAGATATTACACATCAAAAACCATTCTGATAATGAGCAAAACAAGGTAACATAATTATTTTCATGATTATTTTTCCTTTTACAAGTACCTACTTAACGTTCCTACATATCAGCGTGGGTATCACAAAAAACATGAATTTGAAGCTTGATGCTTGAGGGGACAAAAACAAAGACTGCTAACTACTGGTAAGTAATGGAAGTTTTAAGTTTTTATAACTGTTATTTATGTAACATATTAATTATTTAAGTAATGTATTGACCTTCATCTTTTAAATTTATTAAAGTCGTAAACAGTCTAAAGATAAACTTAATTAGCATAATCTATATTTCTAAAAGTGTAATTTTGTTCTAGAATAATCATATTTATGCAATATTTTAGCTACACATAATTTTTATCTTTTATTAAAGGATCAAACAACATCTGTCAGTCTAGTTTTATTACTTTATTCAAGTCTTATTTACATACAATCTAACACTTAAATATTTATATTATGTACAAATACATGAAGGAAATAAAAAAGAGGGGAAGAGCTTATTGGGCATCAAGGAATTCGACCGCATTGCTGTCAGTGGGAAAAGTGCCCAAAAGACTGGCAGCATTTTATTTTTATACAATCGAAAATTGAAAAGGACATACATAATAGCTCAATAGCTATTATGTATGTCCTTTTCAATTTTAACGCTATTACAACATATTATTATTAGAGCTTAATGATGTAGATTTGAGAAAGATTTTATAAATTACTGTGTCATTCAGCTTTCCATATAAAAATTTAAGAAAGAAATAAATAAAAAGAAAGAAAAATTGTAACCATTGCATTGCATTGTAATTGAATGTGTTCTGTGTTTTTGTAGTGTATTGTATTATGAATTGTGTGTGTGTTATTGGTTGTTGTTGTGTGTGTTGTTTTTGTGTGTACTGTGTGTTATGTAGGTAGTAAATGTAATGCAAATTCGACCGTGGAAAAGAAAATTGATGTGATCGTTTTCAAGAATTTGCTGCCACGTAGCTAATTGCATTGAACTTTAATTAATAGAATGACTGACTTGTTGGTCTAGTGGTCACAAGCGCTACGGCTAAGCATGAGGTTTTGGGTTCAATTCCCAGGTCGGGCAAAGTGTTATTGGGGTTTTCTATCTGGAATTTCTCAGTAACATCGACTTTGGATTTGTGTCCAGTTGATGGCAATAAGCTCGCCCTTTATTAAATGGGGCTTAAACATAACTGGCGAAATGTGGGTGTACACCTCTGCCCGACCCTTCGAGGAAACAAGGCGAGATGTTATACAACGTATAACGTTAAATGCGCAAAACCTCAGACATCCCAACTGATTTTTAATTTAATTGACCTATTTCAGAGAGAAAAAAAAATCAGTAAAAAATTGTAAAGGTTTTATGTGCAGTTTTAGTTCGTAAGATTCGTATTTGCATTGAAATAAAAGCTATTATTAATTTAAACTGGTCGACAACAATTTATGTTTATTTACCTATTTTGGCGGGTTTGCGCATGTGATGGCTTGACCTATTAATAAATAGACACAGCAACGTTTTTAGTGAAGATTTTTTGAAAAATGTGTCCTATTTCAAAAAGTGGTTCAATTGATTCTGCTCGTTATTCTGATCAAACTATTTTCAGATTTGCGCATTTAACGTTACACGTTGTATAATTACATAAAATTATTCTAATCTATAATTTTTTCTATTCTAATATATCTAATAAACTAGTAAGCAAAAGAAACCGTCTTATTTAAATCCTTATATCCCCGGCGATTTCATCAATTGGGTAAAAGGGTGGAAAAATACACATTTCTATATTCTATGAACCTCCCGACAGCAGCAAAAATTCGTGAAAAACATCGATAAATTTTGAAAACCAGCCCCCTTGTTATTCAACCCTCGCGAATAACAGACAAACAAATAAAAATTGATTTGTGTTGCAACAGTGTAATTTCGTGACCTACATTTATAAAATACGTGACGCATAACCTAAGCAAAGTGGACAGTAGCAGTAAAATGTTCTGTATTTTCGTTTATTGCTACCGACTCCCGAAAAAAAAGTTATTTTTCACTTTTTAGTTGTTGTTGACCAAGGTTTTGAGATGTTTTCCCTTTGACACCACACGAGTAGCTCGTATCAATAAGCCAGGCCGTCACACTTATACACATATTAGTCCATATCTTGAAAACTATTAAACCGATTTTGATGAAACTTGCACTGTTCCCTAAGTAAAAGTAAAGATAAGCCAATAAAAAAATGGTTACAATCCGACAGACAGTTTCAGAGAAATGCGTGGACAAACATACATACATACATCTATAAAATTTTGTAAATGTATTTGGAAGCCCTAATAGATTATCATATGGGAATATATTGCAGTTCCAATAATATTACATACGTACGTGTCGAATTTATAACCTCCTTTTTTGAGTTAAAAGACTATATTTTATGCATAACTAGCTTTTGCCCGCGGCTTCGCCCGCGTGGATGTCGGAAAATATCCCAATATTTCACCTAATAACATAGGAAAAGGTCATTGACTCCTATCGCTGCGCCCGCGTTGCGACGCGTAATTTTGAAACTGTGATATCTTTTAAACTATTAATTTAAATGATATGATTTATAGGCATATTTTAATCTAAATTAAATGCCCAATTTAAATAACATATTTTTTTGGATAAGGATTAATACTATTCAAATTCTGTAAGATAGAAATGGTTATTGCGGATCATCCTTAGAAGATAGACATATGCCATCGCTGACTTTTTTGTTGAACTTTTTAAGATAAGCAATACCGTAGAACATAAATTTGATGTATATTTTTCGGTTAACGCAGCGTACACCAGTAAAACTCCCAGTCGGCATGATTTTTTCGGACTTCTTCAACAATAATCGTCACATTTCAGCCAATTTACACAAAACCGTAATTAATTATACATTAAAACCTTCCACATGAATCACTCCGTCCATTGGTGAAAACCGTTTGAAAATCCGTTCAGTAGTTTTTGAGTTTATCGCGTTCAGACAGACAGACAGACAGACGGCGGGGGACTTTGTTTTTTATTATGTAAGGATAATACCAGCTTATTATTGTCCCACTGCAGGGCAAACGCAAACAGAAAAGGCACGAGCATTGATCACCATGCTTACTCAAGACAGGCTGGCGATTTCCAACTTATATAAACTTACTTACCAGCTAATATTATCAATCGATCAGGTTAAGCTACGCTTGCCGCGGTCAGTCCGTAAATGGATGACCATCTTCACATACCGAGACTCTTCCGTCCCCCGGAAAGCACGTTAGACCGTTGGTTTCGGCTGTTATTGTTGGATCTTTGACATTCTACGGGTCGTCAGAAGCCCGAAAGTCTGACGACCAGTCTTACCAAGGTGTATTTTTATTGTTTTTATTTATGTTTTTTTTTTATTTGTGGTCTCCTGTGCGTGTCTCAATAAATACTTTTTCTTTTTTTCATATCTTTATCGTGTTACCCAGTAATTGGGTTGTGGAGGTCTGATAAACAGTCGCTCCATGTAAAATACTGGTATTCAGCTGCATCCGGTTAGACTGGAAGCCAACCCCAACATAGTAAGGAAGAGAATAGGCAGATTGATTAGTAAAAGTCCAGGTTTCCTCACGATGTTTCTTCTTATTTGATATTTTATGCACGGTGGCAATTTTAAAGATGTTCAATAGGCCTTCCCCGAACACCCCCACTTTGACCGGTTCTATGACTCCCGCATTCAGCGAATTCCTGCGGCCTTCAAAAGGTCATCGGTCCACCTTGTGGGACACCTTCCAACGCTAAGTCTTTTGGTTCTTCTTCTTCAAAATACGGTATGTTGCACGGAAATGTATGCATCACTTATGACATTACGTGACTTATAGCTTGACCCTTGCTTGGTAGTTATTGATTACGCAATCATTAACGGGATCGTTACCTTGACTGGTCATTGTTAACATAGCTATTAAGTTATATCTGCCTGCTTACCTATAATCTAGTAGGAGATTTTTTCAAGGTAAATGTTGTAGGAGCAGGATTACGGCCCCGACTTACCGAGTTGTAGGTCGTGAAAATAATTACCACTGTTCTCAAAACGGTGAAGGAAGACATCGTGAGGAAACCGGCATATCCTATAACCAATAAGTAGCAGATATGTGATATCTACCAACCCGTACTGGGCCCGCGTGGTAGTTACAATCCACTACCCCTCGAAGAGAGGAGCCTTGTGTCCTAGCAGTGGGAACATTAAGGCTGATTATGCTAAAAGTTTGCCACATTGTTACGATTAGACTAGTTTGACTTGATCCAAGGTACCAAATTATCTTCTTTTCATATGGTTAGTGTCAGAGTTTTAAAGCTGCCCATGGGTCTCTGACTTGGCTTCACATGCCGTCGAGAAATATCTCTTAGGCATGCCGGTTTCCTCACGATGTTTTCCTTCACCGTTTTTGCAGCAACTGATAATTATACAATGTACGTATTGTATACTTATCATGTCAGTTTGGAAGAATGACACATTCAAATAATTGACTGAAAACGGGTTCAACGAGAAATCTTTGTGAACAGGAAAAATCCCAAAGTTTTGAAAAGAAGGTGAGTAGTCTTTTTCAAAAGGAACATTAAGAAATCTGTGGTAATTATGAAAACAATAATAATAGTTCGTCCATTACTAATAAGTTTTATTTGAATCCTTCACTAGGATAACAAACCTTCAAGAAAATGACCAAGAGCATTATGTTTTTCTTCAATTATAAGATTAGCGAGAAAACGATTATCACCTTATGTATTTCTTTCTGTTCAACATCATTAGTTCTCATGGTTAATATATACGTTACCTATTTTCTATTTAGTGTCATAATTATCTCTATTTTCTATGACTCCATTTTCCTCGCTTCTGTAGTGGATCGGGGATGTTTGTGTACTGTATCGCACTAATGATTTTCATGCCGTCATCCGCAAGAAAACTGTATCCCTGATCTGCAGAATGCGTGGCAGCTGCAACGGAATTCTGAAGACTGTAGCGGATAGGATCTCTTCTCTCTCTAGTTTCGGGGGCGATAAATCGATCTAGCTAGATTTCATTTTAGAAAACTACCAAAAAAAAAACATCATCCAGATATTTATAATAATAAATCACGAAAAAGTGTGACTCATATGGAGCGTTTTTCGAACGATTAACATTATGTGAATTAATTCGATTCCTTAATGGATGAAATTGTATGGCCTGGGGTCTATTTAATAAAACCGACAGGCGACAGGTGACAGGCAACAATCCGGCAATCCAACAATTTTTTAAGTTTATTTTCATAGTGTTCTGCTTTGTTATACAACTCCTGTCGTGGAAATGTGACAATTATGTAATGTTTTTGACAAATAGGTCGCATTGTCAATTATATTAAATATGGCCATACAATTTTTTCCATGAAGTATTTCATTGTTATGGGTATGGATTATAATGCATCTGTAGATACACTCGCGAGACAGAATACAAGCTAAATCCTCCGACTCACTCCACTCTTGCGGCATCGGAGTTAAGCCCCGGCGTTTCGCCTCCTCGCGCCACTCCCAGATGTGTGCGAAGACCTTTGCCTCCAGATCCCATGGTGGTAATCCGGCAAGGAGGCTCGCCACCTCGCAGGAGACCGTGCGGTATCCTCGGGCCAGCCGGATGGCCATGAACCTCTGGGACGCGTTCAACCGGCGAGCTGGCCGCAGCCTCAATGAACGCGCCCACACCGGCGCCCCGTAAAGGGTCATGGACCGCACGACCCTCGCGTAGAGTCTCCGGCAGGAGGCGTTTGGATCCCCTAGATTGGGCAATAAAGGCAGCTCCGGCCCAGTCCAGTCTGGGAGCCAAACGTTGGAAATGCTAGATGAAATTCCACCGGCTGTCGAGGACGAGTCCCAGATACTTCATCGGCAACTCGATACCGATGTGAACCCCTCCCGCCATTACCTGGGAACCCGACGGTACTGCATTCCGAGGACCATGAAAACCCATGACCTCGGACTTGTGCAGGGCCACCTTGAGTCCCAGCTGCCGGATCCTGTCAACGATTGGCGCAACCCCGCGTGTCTCTAAGTCAGCCGCCGCCTGGTACGACCTCCCTTGCGCCAGGACCAACGTGTCGTCAGCGTAACAAACGACGCTGACGCCGCTAGGGAGGTCGGCGCGCAGCACCCAGTCGTATCCGATGTCCCACAGATGCGGCCCCAGGACCAAACCCTGTGGGACACCGCATGACGTCTCTTGCCGGTTCCACTCTCTCTGGTGACCGGGGTAGATGACGGCCCTGTCCGTCAGATAGGCCTCGACCACACGACAGAGGTAGGTCGGCATCTGGTGATACCGGAGTGCCTCCCTGATGCAACTCCAGGGCAGGGTGTTGTGCAAGGCATTGGCGATGTCTAGAGACACCGCCAAGAAGAGACACCGCTAAGACGACCTCACCCCGGGCCACAGCATCTCCCGTCGTGAGGGCCCGCACGCGCATGATGGCGTCCACCGTAGAGCGCCCCCTGCCGAGACGCCCTGACGAGACGGTCTGCAATGACTCTTTCAAAGAGCTTGCCCACCTCGTCGAGTAGCACAATGGGCCGATAGGCGGACGGAGATTCCGCTGGACAAGGGGACACCTTAATTAATGATTAGTTGATTACATACAGTTTTCGAACGATCAAGTTCCGTCTTTCGAATTACGTCTTTCTAATGGATCTTGATATTAAATCTAAATTAATGACCACAAGTAATAATTAGGTTTTCGAACGATCCAGTTCCATCTTTTGAATTACGTTTTTCTAATGGATATTGATATTAAATCTAAATTAATGACTACAATTAATAATTAGTTTATTTAGATTTAGAAATAAATAAATTATTACTTGTGTTCATTAATTAGATTTAGAAATAAACTAATTATTACTCGGGTTATTGTTTTTTTAAAAATTAATTTTATTAAACCCGACTGCAAAAACACTAACTGAAAAGAGAACAACAAGCATTGGAGTTTGTTTTTTGTGGTCGGGTTGCGGGGACAAACCAATAACCTAAAATATGGTTTAACTTTTGTTTGTCCAGTTTTCCAAAAATCAAATTCCTTCTTTTGAATTTTGTCTTTCTAATGGATCTTGATATTAATTCTAAATTAATGACCACAAGTAATAATCAGTTTATTTCGAAATCTTGGTTTAAATGAATAAACAAAGAATTATCTGTGGTTAACTTAAGTACAAACGACAACAATAAACGAGTTTGTTGATGACTTAATTGTCCTCAAGATTAAGTTAGTTATAATACGGTAAACAGTGAGCAAGCAGAAAAAAAAATACTAAGGTTAACATTTATTAAATATGTGGCTTCCCTGGTACCTCATTAACGGCATAAATAAGTAAGAGTCTATTAACTGCTCCCAAATTACCATGTTTATTTTAATCTTTAATTTTTTACATTCGTCCTTGACATATTTATTCTATTACTTGACATTATATACCTACGATTTAATTAAACTCTTTATTAGTGACTTTTGTAGACATGATAATTATACAGATTGATTTACAGTTGTAATAGAAATCATATCATTGCGTTTTATTAAAATAGGTTTTTAGTTTTATTAATTTATTTATCTTTTGTATAGATTCTTTTCTATTTTGTGAATGTGAGAACGCTGTAGGATTAGTGGATTGTAGACCTGTAGACCATTTTCTATTTTATTAAGTACTTAGTACTTATTGAAAGACCTACACTGTCCTCCCATACCTAGTAACACTGTTATTTGAAAGTATTGTAAAAGCCAATTATTTTTAAAAGAGTAACCGTGGAGTTTCTTGCCGGCTCTTCTCCATAGGAAACGACCAATTGGAACCGTGCACTTAGCTGCTAACGTTTCATAAGTGCCCATGTAGGTTTATGTGAAATAAAATATTTTCAATTTGAATGTATTATAAAATTATCATCACATAATATGTATATCAATCAGGATTCAAAACTGAGCATCATTCTAGCAATAAGATTCATAGCAGAAAATATTTTTTTTTAACTGGGAACTCTCGATTATTGTAAAGCAACTAAAGTAAAAACAATATGCCTAGCTATTTCCTTATGTTGGGGTCGGCTTGTAGTCTAACCGGATGCAGCTGAATACCCGTATTTTACATGGAGCGACCACCTATCTGACCTCCACAACCCAGTTGCTGGATAGCAAGATAACCCTTGTAAAACTGGTGGTCAGATTCTGGGGCTTTTGATACAACTGTCAAAGATCTACGAGTAACAGCCGGAACCAACAGCTTATCGTGCTTTCCGAGGCACGGAGGGATCTCGATATGTATTGGATGGCCACCCATCCACGAACCGACCGCGGCAAGAGTAGCTTAACCTTTGATTGACCAGTGCAGCTGCTATTATTGCTTGCTTTCAGAATTGGGTGTTATGTGGTGAACCGAAAGTGGGTTCTGTGTACGATACCATGAGAGAAACAAAACGAGTGTTTAAAAGTAAGCTAAAGTGGTATCAAGAAAACGGAGAACAAATTAAAATGAATATTATAGTGTCTTGTCACAAAGAAAAGGATTTTAGCAAGTTTTGGAAGCACACCGACAAACTGAGCGGCAAGTCGAGCCTACCTGCGAGTGTGGAGGGTGTTAGTGAGTCTGCCTCCATAGCCGATCTCTTTAAAAATCACTTTGCAACGAAGGGTTATGGGACAGTCATTGTCAACGGCAAGGGAGCCAACAACGGAATCAGCACTGGTAAGGGTTACGGCTAAAGAAATAGCTGCAGTGTTGAAAAACATGAACCGCGGTAAATCACCTGGGCACGATTCTCTCAGCATAGAACATTTACAAAATGCAGGGGTTCACATGCCCAGAGTGCTGGCAATGTTATTCAACTTCTGCTTCTTACATACGTATCTGCCTGAAGATCTTATGAAAACCTTAGTTGTGCCGATTATAAAAAATCGAACTGGAGACGCGTCAGACATAAATAACTATAGGCCCATATCGTTGGCTACGATTATTGCCAAGGTTTTGGACAGTGTGCTTGACAAGCAATTAAATAAACATCTGTCGCTTCACTTTTATACAAGCATGCGAAAGCGTGTAGCCTCCCTGATACGGAGGGTGCGGGAAAGTGCCAACAGCCTCTTGGTCACTGTAGCTGATAGGGCGGAAGGTCTAATACTCAGACACTGGACCAGGACACAGGTATTACCGTCAAATCGTGCCTTGAAATGACATTAATTTTAATTATTGTATATGTGGTTGTCTTATTAGTATTGTTGACATTTTTAATGGTGATTTTGACGTTACAGTTATGGTTTTGACATTATAGTTGTGATTTTGACATTACAGTTATGGTTTTGACATTGTGATTGTGATTTTGACGTTAATATTGATTGTTTTGACATTACTAGTAATTATAACCAAAGTTTGCCAAATATTATAAAGTACTAACACTAGTGTTTAAGATGTGTTTGTATTTACTAACAAATGGATTGTATTATCTGTAATATTTTTTTTTGATTGATTAAGCCACGAGCGTGGAATTAGATGTCTGTCATTAATATATAGAGAAATCTTCGAGGCATTGTTATGCATATATGGAGGTTCCTAGCTACTGAAAACCTGAATAAACTAATATTAGTATAAAGAGGAAAGATTTGTATTTTGTATTATTGTATGTAACGAATAAACTTAAAAACTACCGGACCGATTTCAAAAATTCTTTAAGCAATGGATAGTTACATTATCAGCGAGTAACATAGGCTATATTTTATCCCCATACTCCCACGGGAACGGGAACTACGTGGGTGAAACCGCGTGACGTCCGCTACTAATTGATAAAAATCTCTAGCATATTTTTTGAGAAACACTATCTCTGTACCTATTATATCTTCAATAGTACAATCGAAGAAACGTATATCTGTACACTGTAAGGACTATTCTTGCTTGCAGCGCTCGGTCGCTATAGTATCGCTTACCTACGAAAAAAAGGGTCGTGTGCACGGCATTTTGCTTTCAAAATGCTTAGATATGCATTACCCCGATGGTACATACAACAGAGATCATCACTAGTCTGATATTTTTAAAGAACACCTTTCCACCAAAGCCTCATCAGTGCAGTCATAAGAAAAGTACTCACACGACATCATCCACAATGCAGTTCCTGAATCCTGAAACTTTTCCATTGTGGAAGGTGAATGTTAACCCGTTCAGGGGGATGGACAGCTTCTGAATGGTGAAAGGATCCAGGACAGGTACTCCAAGCTCCGGAATGCCTTTGACAAATTCTGGGATGGCATCTTGTGTTGCTTTTACTAGACACGCTTTGGTTGTTGCGTTGCAGGGATGGATGTAGTCCGCTGTAAAGAAAGAGTTTTTGTTAGTCATGGAGTAAAATAACCCGCACTGGGCCCAGTAGTCAGCTGAAGAAATACTAAATCAGACTTTGTTCAATGTTCGAAAATATCGAATTACAAATTTAATAACATATTATTTCGTATATTTATTTTCTTTCATACACACACACATTACACACACACACACACACTCTTACACACACCCTCATTACACACACACACACACACCACACATACATTTTTAAATATTTCTTACACTAAAAAGATATATACATTAATAAATATAAAAAAATAGAAGTCCGCCGGTGTCGGGAGCAGGGTCCAAGCTACTGGTGGTTAGGGCTGCAGAGACAGGAACCTCCTCACAATGCGAGCCGTATCGAGGAGTACTGCCTTCTGAATCAGGCCCTTGATCCAACCGTCTAACGAGAGCCTCGAGAGATGTTGGTCGAGGCTTTCGGCCATCAGGCCATTAGCCGTTACGACAATCAGCACAATGATAGCCGAGCTCACATTCCACATGTCAACAACCTCGTGTGCTAAGTCGAGATATTTTATTTGTTTCTCTTTCTCAGGTTTCACGAGGTTCTCGTCATGTGGAATGGTAACATCGACTATCATTGCGCGGCGCGGTAATCGATCTATCACTACTATATCAGGCTTATTTGCTACAATAGTCCTGTTAGTAATGATAGACCGATCCCAGTACAACGTGACATGGTAATTTTTGAGATTTGGGTCGGGCACTTGTAATACGGTACCTCAGAGTCCACAAGTTTATATTTTAAAGCAAGTTGTTGGTGAATAATCCTGGCCACTTGGTTATGTCTGTGCAAGTACTCGCCGTTAGCTAAACACGAACAACCAGAGATAATATGCCTGATGGATTCACCCGGAGGATGGCATGCCCGACACACGTCAACCGTACCGTCCTTCATGATATAGTTATTATTATAACATATTATTATTATGATTATGACACAACGATTTTAAATAAATAAAAATAACGCCAACTAAAATGGTACAAACAAGACATAGTAATAAAATAACATCGTTATCGGTTCTCGTATAACCGGAGTTTTATATAACGAGTAGTTTAGGAGTTGTGATTGAACAGATGTACATACATTCAAACATACTTAGCCTGTTAAAATCATAACCCTCTTTTTCCTTTGCCATAGTTGGTTAAAAATAAATACCTATCGTCTATTAGATATTTTATTATCAATTAGAAGATAAAAGATTACAATATTTATATTAAACTTACTGGAAAGATTACTGAGATCACATTTATTATGTAGTTTTTTTTAATGACAGAATTCATAATGGTTTTATTTGTAATATTACACACCCAAATTTATTTACATCATCGAAAAATAACATTCATTACGTAGTTAAAATGTTAATGAATAATAGAGTGAGAGGTAAGTTATTTTAATTCATTATTCAAGAAAGCTGTTATAGTGTCTTGCAAAATTTGAAGTTCAATGTTTTCAGCTCACGAGTTTGCTTATAAATTTAAAAATTCACCAAAGTTGCCCGGAAGAGATCACAGAAAGCGATGCTATGCATTTTCTGGTGTACAATAGTGTCATTATTTTAATTCACATTTGAACTGTAGGGAAGTCATAAAGAATATATTTGTTTTTTTTTTTAAAGACGGCAGACTAGCTTTGAAGGTCACTTCAAAGCCACAGCAATTTAAAAATAATCTAGCAATTTCTTGCATTTTAAATAACTTATTATTGCTAAGACTTTCAAGGAGAGCATTTTGCATTGCTCCAGGCTCGTAAGTTCATGATTCTTTTGTATTTATTTTATTGGAATTTATTCAAACTTTTCACAATGTTTTAACTTTATTGTATAAAATTCAAAATGTGCCAATTGCCTTATATGTATTTCTGGAGTTGTTGATTACAAATAAATTAACTTGCGAAGCGAATCGTTCACAGAAAAAATAATAATATTTAAAAGTGTCGATTCGCCCGTTTCGGGCGAGTAAATTCATGCGAATCAACCAATAAGTCGTTTTAACATAACATTACGTATTTAATCGAACCTAACCACTTTCTTATACAGGATTTTTTTTTAACCAGTGCGCAAACTTAAACACGTGACTTTACTCATAATTATGAACAACATTTACGCGAAAAAAATCAGCTGTTCCCTACATTTTGACGAGTTATGCGAACATAATCGCATAACTCGTCAAATGTAGGGAACAGCTGATTTTTTTCGCGATTTCAGGTTTGGTCCCATAGTAAAAGTTGTTCATAATGATGAGTAAAATCACGTGTTTAAGTTTGTGCACTGGTTAAAAACTTACCCTGTATAATAAAGATTATTATTATTATTTAATTCGCTGCAAGATGGGCGATACTAGCTATACAAGAAAAAACATTTCTAAAGTTGAAAAATTGCGTTGTGGTATATGTATACGGAACCGTGGTGACCCAGTGACAAAGGCCGCGACTTACGACCTGTAGGTCGTAGGTTCGAACCTAGACAAGCGCTTTACTTTGTGTAAATTATTTCATCACCACTGCTCTCAAAACGGTGAATGAAAACATCGTGAGGAAACCGGCGTGTCCTAGAATAAAAAAATCGAAGACATGTGACATCTACCAATCCGCACTGAGCCCGCGTGGTGGATTACGGCCCACTCCCTCTTGAAGAAAGAAGGCCTGTCTCCCAGCAGTGGGAACATTATAAGCAGATAATGCTACATGTTAGTAGTAGGATATGGGAAAAAAAAAAGAAATTGGACTCCACTTAATTGCTGTTTCCTATCGAATTATTTTTGACAATATTTCACTCACTATTATAGTTGTTAAGTTGTTGAACTTGTGTAAATATTGTTGTTGTTTTAATTAACCAATATACTGTGATGTCAAAGCAAAACATTTGTTATAAAATTTTATTACTTTGTTTGAGCTATAACTTTATTTGGGACGTATTTCGACGACCCCAAATAAATAGGATATAGGCAGGAAAATTATGATATTAAAAGTAATTAAGTGCAAGTATTCGTAATAACTTTAATTTTAAATACTTATCATAAAAATCACCACGAAAGTACCTCCTACATCTTCGGCCAAAACATTTTAAGGATCTCCATAGTAATAAAAGTAGTACGATACTAAAGTTATCGTATATAGTTCAACTGTGCACAAATCCAGACTCGGAGCTGCTACTGAGAATTTTTTGATGGAAAAACACTTTGCCCGACCCAGGAATCGAACCCAGGACCTTTTGCTCAGCAGTAGCGCTTGCGAACACTAGACTAACGAGACAGTTGTGATTATTTTTACCTGACCGCTGCGAAGCCAAGAAAGTAGGGTTATATGGTTAATAAATATATCATTAATTTTATGTGTTTGACCTGTATGTATGTCTGACCGTCCCTATGTTTCCTCGTAACTACTAAACGACTGAACCATTTTTTAGTTTCTTCTTTATTGAGCGAGTATCTCTGGGTATTTAAACCTATCGAGTGGGGTATCAAAATGAAGATCAAATGGAATGTTTAAGTGTAATTTGGAATGAGAAATGATTTTAAAAATCTTAAATATAAAATAACCTGTAAAATAAAATAAAGTAAATTTAAAAAATCAAAAGCCCGATGGTTTACAAAGTAAACTATTAAAATTAAAAAAGAGATGGAAACAAGTGGAAACTTATGCAGTCGGAGGCAATAGATCTGTAGATGCCTTCAACTGCTTGAGTTTCTTCTTAATTAAATCTTTTTAAAGTTGAATTTTTACGCAGATTTTTTAATTTACGTAAAAAAATCTTAATCACCGATAAATCTGAACACCTTTATTCTGACAGATATAAAAACTAAACATCCAAAATCCTAATTTATGAATAAACAAGAACAACTTTAACTACCTTTTCAAACTGGATTAAGATTTAAAAAAATAACCTTGTATTTTTAATGTGACTTAAAATTAAGTTTAATTCGACCTCATACACTTTTTTTAATTTTTATGTGTACCTACTTAATTAATTATGAAGTCAAGTTCAACTGGAATGGAATTTTAATAACTAGACAAGTGCACTTCTTACTTCATTGTGATGTGTTTTGAATAAAACAGCAAAATGATTTTCATAGATTTTTTGATTATTAACTGACGTAATAAAAAGGAGGTTCTCAAGTCGACCATGACTACGTATAACTTTTTACAGAGTAGTCCAATTTTGCTGTGTAAAATATCTATAAATTGGTTCATGATCATTTCTAGCTCAAACTCTCATACAGATTTTCACGATTTTTTATTTATTTTTCGTTTAACTAGCAGTGCCTCGCTTGTCCCACATGAAAATTCTTGCGAATTTTTTTGTTATAAAATGTATCTTATGCTACTTAGAAACAACGTAGAGTTCTGTCCGTGAAAGATTTGCCGTAATTCGAAAGGTATTTATTTCCACAGATCCCCTTTACAAACATACAAAAAAATTAACCTCTTTACCTATAATATGACAGATGAGGATGATAATGATAATAATGTTGATGGTCAGAACATCCAACTACCCAATGAGAGAAGCAAATTGTGGGAAAAGAAGCATCCACCACCGACTTCGTAGAACCCCGAGAACATTTGTCTCCCGGACGGGATATGCAGTGGCCTATATGGAAAGCTCTCAATCGATTGCGTACTCAAGTAGGCCGCTGCAGACACAAATTGTCGAAGTGGGGGATTACCACCCAACACCCAGTGTGAATGCGGTGCTTCTGATCAGACCATGCCCCACTTGCTGGAGTGTCCTAAGTGGCCGTTCTCCTGTATTTCGGTTGACTTAAAGATCGCCACTGATGCCACGACCAATGTAGCCATCGACTCAATCAACATAAAAAGATCGAAGAAGAGTATTCATGACATGAAAAAAGAAGAAGAAGGTGACAAAAAATGATAAGAATAATGTCAGTGGGTCATAGGGTCAGCTTATGAGCGTTTATCCTAAAAGTTGGCAACGACGCAAATAGCTGTCAAATATTTACCTGTTTTGATTAATTTAGCAATATTTCTGTATGGAAATATGAAATGTGGCTAACTAGCGAACTAAAATATTAATTATGAAATGCAATAATTAATATCATAACACCGAATATTTAGTTTTAGATGTAAAAAAAGTATTTGGAAACTTTCAAAATGCCTTTTTTACACCTAAAACGGTAACAACATCAAATACACTGTTATAATTGCAATTCATTATTAATATTCTAGTTCGCTAGTTAGCCACATTTTATATTTCCATACAGTAATATTGCTAAATTAATCAAAACAGCGAAATATTTGACATCTATTTGCAACGTTGCCAAATTTCCGATGGCGACTTTGTTTTAGAAAAAAGTTGCGATCTTTATTAAAGAACTCGTACCTACTTCAAATAATATTAGGTACTAGCTTCTGCCCGCGACTTTGTCTGCGTGAAATTTCTTGTTATAACTTAAAATTATATTCTGCATCTTCCTAATAATAATAGAATTTCGGAATCGGATCAGTAGTTCTGAAGATTACCCCCTACATTTTAATATTAGTGACGATTTTTTCCCGCGGCGATTATTCTCCACACACTGGATTTTCAACGCTCTGCTTTATACCAAGAGTTGAAAATCCAACAGTGTGCTTTTTCGCCGCGCTGAGTTGCACTCTGTTGGATTCTCAACGCTCGGCTTAACACCAAGAGTTGAAAATCCAGTGCGCGATAAAATCCCGCCGCGATATTTTTACGTCCATGCGAACGTGGGTTTAAAGTTGAATTTAAATCAACAAAGTTTTTGTATCACATTTCCATTTCACATTCACTTGTAACCGAAGTTAAATCTGTTTTTAATGGATCTAGGCCAAGAAGCGGTTCTGTGTTTCCGTAAGTGCTTGAGCTATTTATATACCATTATATCATAATTAATTGATTATGAATATGGTCAGTAACCCGACCGTGAATTTTGGTGCTATTTTCGATTATTAGGTGATCGAAAGTTTTATGTCCTGGTTTTGGACTGGGTTTTGGCCATTTCTACAAAATTTACGTTTTCCGCTGAGTCTTACCTTCACAAGTTCACAATGTTCGGGTGGCTAACAAAATTATTTTGAAATAGGAATACCTCAGCTAAAAATAGCTCTAGGTTTGACTTTACCTAGGTAATAATAACATTTTATAAGATGTGGTAAATGAGGTAGGAAAGTACAAAGGTGAACAATGGGTATATATAGTTTTTTTCTTAATACTTTGAAGTGGACTGTACTACTGAACTTCTAAGTTTAAAATACCGATGTACTGTATTCATAGAGTTTAAAATTACGATTTACGTGAGTCAAAATGTACGCTATGACGAATTACTTTATTGAGAAGCTTTTGCCCACGGCTTCGCCCGCGTGGATGTCAGAAAATATCCCACGGGAACGTACTACCAAGATTTCATATCTAATAACCGAGGAAATGGTCCTTGACTCCTACCGCTGCGCCCGCGTTCCTATGCGTAATTTTGAAACTGTGATATCTTTTAAACTATTCATTTAAATGAAATGATGTCAAGGCATATTTGAATTTAAATTAAATGCCCAATTTAAATAACATACTTTATTGTACAAGGATTAATACTATATCGGTCAAAAAAGCTTCGGAAATAACAATAATTTTTTTATCAAATTCTGAAAGATAAAAATGGTTATTGTGCGTCATCTTTAGAAGATAGACATATGCCATTATGGACTTTTTTGTTGAACTTTTTAAGATAAACAATACCGTAGAGCATAAATTTGATGTATCTTTTTCGGTTTAGGCAGCGCACGCCAGTAAAGCTCCCAGTCGGCATGATTTTTTCCGACTTCTTCAACAATAATCGTCAAATTTCAGCCAATTTACACAAAACCTTAATGAATTATATACACTAAAACCTTCCGCATAAATCACTCCGTCCATTGGTGAAAACCGTTTGAAAAACCGTTGGGTAGTTTTTGAGTTTATCGCGTCCAGACAGACAGACAGACATACGCGGCGGGGGACTTTTTTTTATAATATGTAAGGACCAAAAGTCCATGAGCAATCTCACAAAGCAATAGAGTGACGCTTCGGTTTGACTTACGACCTTCTTCTATAAGTTGTTACAATACTGTAGACACGCACATTACACACACACACTCACTTTGTCTGCAACCAATGACTAGTTCAATAATCATCATTCGTTTTTAGTTTCATTCGTCTTGTTCACATAAATATTAAAGTTTAGCAGGTAGACCACAAAAAACTAAGTAAATTATTTCGATTTCTGTGGGGTAGATGCAGTTTGTTACGAGTATTTAATTAATAGAACTTTGTTGGTTCGTGGATAATATTGGTGACGAGTATTTAGCGCAGTGTTGTGGTTATTATTATCAAAAAGCAGGCATAAAATATATCAGATCAGATCAGAGAATATTATTGCGCTGCGTAAAAGTGAAGTGAATATCTAATGAAACCGGACTAAGTGTGAGTGTTATCATTTATATATTTCATATTTTACTAAACATAAATCTTAATCAAGGGTATTGTTGATAGAACAGAGGTATTGTTGAGACAGAAGATGCCTTTAAAGTTTTAAATTCATTGTGAGGTTTAATTCGATTAGTGAATAATAAATAATAAGGTATTATGTGTAATAAAAACAATGTTTTTCTTTGTTCTAGAGAAATACTGTGAGGGTTAAGAGATATGAGGAAGGGGCTTATTATCGAGTAGCAGCGACGTCAAATGGTGAATGAAACAAATGGTTTCATACCAACGAGATATTTTGCTGAATTATTAAAAACACGTCATTATGAACCGTTCGCCGTGCACTCTGAAGGCTTGCATCACTGAAGACCAGCTAGAAAACCGTTTTTGACCTTAAAATATTGACCGTACCAACTTAATAAACAACAGATTCGTTATTGCATGAATTTATGGTAACGAATTTTTTAAGCACGTTTCAATAGGGTGTTTGTCGTATTTCTTGCAGATATACCGAAATTGTTTAATATTATTTTAGTAATAGTATTATTTTAGGATTAAAATTTGAGGTTTAGTTTCAATCTTCTTTTCGTAAAGAAAATGAATACTTAAGCTTTAACCTCAATAACAACCAATATTTACTAAAGTCAAATAAAATGTAAAATAATTAATAAAAATAAAATATAAACAAACTGCCCATATTTAACCTTAAAATTACCTATTCTGTAAGTAGTTTTTTACATTTGAAGTAGTCTAATATTCTTATTTATTACTTACTTACTTCGACCATGATCAAAGCTTAAATTTTTAATGGATTTTTTCACCATAAATAATGGTGAAAAAATCCATTAAAAATTTAAAATATTTCATAATTTAAATATGTCAAAATAATACAAACTACTTCTAAGTTTCTTGACATCTATTTCACATCTTATTCAGCTGAAGTAATGATAAATAATTGTAGCAGTTTATTAACTTATGTAAAATAAATATAACGAATAAACATATTTTTTTTAATTTTGTTATCATATATCACGCATTTTTATTCTAAAACCTTTATTGCAATAACAACATAAAAAAGCAGCAATATTTAAAAAATATTATTATCGAAAACAAAAATAATAATATTTGCAAAAAACCGCACTGTGTTTCACGAGATTAGAACCTGAGGCAGTTTGAATTCCATACCAACGCTTAACGCTTTCTGCTATCTGCACTTGTTAAGTTACTATCGAATTTTAGCAATGCCATTAACTGGTCAAGTTCACGCGCATAGTGCGTGTGTGCTAGCATGTTTAAAGCGACGGAAATATATTGTTGTTTCGTGTAGCGCAAAACTGCGTTATCTGTGGTGTGTGTATCGTGTTGCTTACACATACAAATGTACGAGCTATACCGCGTGTTCACAGCAATACGACTCTTAGCGTGCTCATGCACTTTTGAGCGCTTACTGAAAGTTTGCTATGACGATAGTAAGATAGTATTTATTTTGTAAAACATGAGTACATAAAGGTCTAATAATTAATATGAGGTGGCTACATGTTTTGCCATGTATGGCGTACAAAATTAGTTGCAATATTAAAACAATAAAATGAAATAAAAATTACATAAAAACAAATTGCAATGTCAAAATTTAATATAATAGAAATTACAATGTCAAAATTTATTTTTCACTCATAATTACAATATTAAAATCCAAATTCAATTCGTAATCACAATATCAAAAATTGGAGTAATACAGACAGAAAAAAAAACAAATAAATGAGCACAATCAGAAATCTATACAAGCAAAATTGAAAATGACGAATTACTTTACTGAAAATGTTCATCAGCGCGATGTACGGAACTTCGAAATTGTGCTATGACGAATTACTAAATTATTAACTTAATTAAAATTTTATAGTTACATAAAATTAACATGAACTGAACTTAATTAACCTCTACCAACATTTTAATTAAGTTATCGTTACATCTTATACACATAAAAGCGAAATACTCGTTCAGAATATCAATGGTAAAAATTCGGAATTTAGTAACTCGTAATAGCAAGATTTCGAAGTTCCGTACATCGCGATTATGAACATTCTCAATTAAGTAATTCGTCATGGCAAACTTTCGAAGTTCCGTACATCGCGATTATGAACATTCTCAATAAAGTAATTCTTTATACCGTACATTCTGACTCATAATTTTAAACCTTATGAATACAGTACATCAGTATTTTAAACTTCGAAGTTCAGTAGTTCAGTAGAATAGACTTCACTTCAATAGTACTTATTACATAGTAATAGCAGATCTGGAAAGTAGATTTACTACTTCTTTCTACTAGTGCTTCTACGTTCTTCTCAAAATGGTAAAGTAATGTGGATGGTAACTACGACAACGGGATTATAATTTTTCGCAGAGTGAGTTTTTTGAACCAATAGATTCAAAGTTTCATAAATCAAAAATAATTATTCGTTCTCTTTGGTTGTCACTTTTATTTCAATGGATTATAAATCTTATATAATTAAAAAATAAATATTATACAATGTCACCCATCGGCATGTGACCGCCCGCATTTTTCTGAATGTTCATGAAAAATTATCGAAAAATAACTTTAAAAGGGGGGTCTATCATGACTTTTTTAAATTTTTTTTCAACATCCCCACTATGATTTTATGAACTTACGCTCGTGTTTTTTTTTTAAGACACGATTTAAAAAAAAAATGTTTTACCTCCGTTTTTTTTGCATAGTTGACAAATTTTAATAAAAATGTAGTTAATCCGATAAAATAACTCATAAGCTTTTAGAAATACTAAACAGAATCCAAATCGAGCCAATAATATCGGAGATATGGTAAACGCTAATCAAAACATAAAAAATTGAATAACATGAAAAATATTTTAAAGATAGACACCCCCCTTTTCAAAGTTATTTTTCGATCATCTTTCATGAATATTCAGAAAAATTCGGGCGGTCACATGCCGATGGGCGACATTGTATATTATATTTTACGGGAAAACATCGTGAGGAAACCGGCATGCCTGAGAGATATTTCTCGACGGTATGTTTAAGCCAAGTCAGAGGCCCATACGCGGCATAAAAACTCTGACACCAGGTTAGTCACTAATAACATGAAAAAAGAATAGAATCCAATAACACCTTGCCCAACCCGGGAATCAAACCCGAAACTCATGCTCAACAGTGGCGCTTGCGACCATCAGACCAACAAAGCAGTCGCTTAAATATTTTAGTGATTACTCATATTAGTTATCATCAATTATTGACCTATGAAATCACAGAAAAAGCATTCGAAAATTAAAATAAAATTCAAAATTAACTCTCAAAAACAGAAAAACAAAAGAAAACTTACGTGCCAGCTTTGCATATCCATTACCACAGCAAAAGAAAACGAAAAATAACAAAACACTACCAATTGCAGCTTGCAAACTCATTTTCGGTGTACACAATGTTGAAGAATTAAAGACCAATTGCAACTGTACCACAGACGCCGGGTATAACAGCTATATATCGACTAAACGTAAAGAACTATAGAGACCTTCAACGGCCGACATTGTAAGCGGACGACCGGTCTGAGACGAACCTCTCCGGTAAATTATCGCATTATGGTACTTCATAAATGTGTTGATTAATTACTGGATATGACAGAAAAAAAAAAGATTTTGGAAATCGAATGTTCTATGTGTTCTTTTTTTTTCGAACTTTGGTATCGCAAAGTTTGTGTTAGAATAATAACAATGTCACGAGTTTTGCGTCAGCTGTAAAAATATACGTACCTACATTAGTATACGCTTAATTAAATATTTTTTTATTGACAAGCATTAAATTTGATCACCTTCAAAAAGTTGTTCCTAATTTGAATTTTTGCTTTTGCACGGAAATTTGTGGATTATTATTACAAGGAAGTCGTGTACAAAATTTCATGCTTCTAGATCCAGCGGTTTAATACTCAATTCTTTATTGCATTCCATAATTATGTATTACATAGATGGTATAACAAAGTAAAAGATCAATATGGACCCTGTCGGGCACAGCAAAATTAGGAGAGGAAGAGGGCAATTCAAGCAGTTCAATAGTATTATAAATTATTAGATGTGTTTAATTAGGTGTATAATTACGTATAAATATATATTATTAGGTTTGTGTATACAGGTATATTAATTATTTTAATTTTATGTTTTGCATCAGAATAATGTAGGTAATTATAATTTAAATTCTTAGAAGTATTTTCATTATTATTACATTATGTTATTATTTATGTATTCATATTTATATTTGATTTTCTGTATTCCTTATTATATTATATATATTTCATAAGTTTGGTGTATAAGAGAGATATTTTTATTTTTTTTTGGCTTTGTTTTGTCTATCAGTGAGTGATCTTTGCTAATCTATTTATTATTGGGTAATTCATTGGTCAGTATGTAATTGTTATTGGGCGAAATGAATTACTAATAATTAATAAGCTTTATAAACGAAAACTCTTGAGGATCACAGGAATGACAGGTCTGTTGGGACCTATGAAACAGGTTGATAAAGCCCAATGGCTGTAACCAATCTATTAGCCGATCAAAGATGACAGCTGACATGTACCATGTGTTTTTGACACAATAATTATATCGGCAATAGATTGCGTTGCTGAGAATAGCGATCGTCGCGCGAATACACGGTCGTTCAAACTTTTTTTTCGGTGAACCGGAACGCGTGTTCGTGCCGACAGAGGGCGCTTACCGATTTTTCGAACAAAAAGTGTTTTTTTTTTTAAAGGCTTCTCGCAGTTTTGACCACTAAGGTCTTGGCTGCTTAACCGGGCTTTCCTGTGGGTGCCATAAGCTTCTACACTTAGAGCCTCCAGCCAGGAGATTTTTAAACTATTCTAAATTAAAATTAAGCGAGTGCTCGCTAAGGGCACCCCCTGTGGGGTACGAACCTCGGCTTAGGGCATCGCTGGGGGTAGGACAGCAAGAACGGACAGGCTGGATAAAACTTGGATTTTCATCATGATTATTATGCGGGGTATTTAAAGCTACATGCTCAGCTGCAACAACTGCTGGCACCTCGTTTTCGAGCAAGGGTCGGGGGGACAAAAAGTGACAAAATATGTCACTTTTTAGGGTTCCGTACCTCAAAAGGAAAAAACGGAACCCTTATAGGATCACTCGTGTGTCTGTCTGTCTGTCTGTCTGTCTGTCTGTCTGTCTGTCTGTCTGTCTGTCTGTCCGTCTGTCACAGCCAATTTACTCCGAATCTAATGGACCGATTAAGTTGAAATTTGGTACACATATGTATTTCTGTGACCCAAACACGAATGTGTAACGTAAATAATTTAATTTTGAATATAGGTGTCACTTTTGGGGCGCAAACAAGAAAATTAAAAAAAAAAGTTTTGCTAACAGTACCGTGTGACATATCAAATGAAAGGGCTTGTTGCGAGGATCTTAAATATATTTTTTATATAATTTTAAAATAAATACTTTTAAAGATATTTAATAAATTCAATGAAAATTGACCATTCCCCCCCCCTTATCTCCGAAACTACTGGACCAAAAATTTTGAAAAAAATACATAGTATGGTTCTTTACTCATAGATTACAGGAAAACCTATAAGAAGTCTATGGTCTTAAAATAACATGGTAAATCTCTCAATATTGTGCGTAAAAACTTACATTTCGTCGCTCGGCATCCAAAAGGCCCATCTCTCTAGCTACTATAATATCAAAATATCAAAAGTGTTTGACCGTCTGCTTAATACACAAATAAATAAAACTGTAAATGTTCATGACAACCAATTCAGGTTTCGGCGTGGTTTGACAACAGAAAGTGCAGTGTTGTGCCTTAAGCATACTATCACATACTTACTATACACAGCGTGGGATGCCGATTTATGCTAGGTTCATCGATTTATTCAAGGTTTCTGATCTGGTTGCTTATGACGTATTGTGGAGAAAGATGGAGAAGGATAGGTTGCCAACGGAGCAAACATCTTTAAATAGTGGTATGGTAACCAGATCAATAGGTTGGAATGCGGGGTGAGGCAGGATTGGCGAGCTCAGCAGCACCAGAGTGGGTTGCTATATAGATGGTATTTGTGTAAATAATATTAGCTATGCAGATGATATGGTGCTTCTGAGCGCGTCAATCTGTGGTGTCAGAAAGTAATTGGTCGCCAAATGTGAGCAGTATGCCAAAACACATGGTTTGATGTATAACTCCAATAGGTCGGAGATCATGGTCTTTGAGGCTGGGGGCAGACCGGGTTATGTACCACCTGTATTACTCAATGGGACTCCACTACAAAGAGTATTTACGTTTAAATATCTTGGTCATATATTGACCCCTGACCTCAATGACGGACTCGATATTGAGCGGGAGCGAAGGGCGTTGTCGGTAAGGGCAAACATGCTGGCTCGCAGGTTTGCACGCTGCTCACTTAAAAAGCCAAAATTACTCTGTTTCGAGCTTATTGTACAACGTTTTACACGTGCAGCCTGTGGGCTAGATATACCCAAAGGTCATGCAACGCCCTTCGAGTCCAATACAACAACGCTTTCAGGGTATTGGTGGGGCTGCCCCGTTTTTGTAGCGCATCGGGAATATTCGCGGACGCACATATTAATTGCTTTTACGTAACGATGCGAATGAGGTGTGCATCCCTGGTACGCAGAGTACGGGCCAGTTCCAACAATATCGCTAGCAGTCTGGATTGCATGTACATCAATCACTGCAGTGCCATCTCCCATGGGGTGAAATAAATTTAAACTAGATTACGTGGGGCACTCAGAAAGTTTTGTGATACTAGAAAAAAATATACTACAGGTTATATTTTTTTTTATTATATCTTTTGAAAGAACTCTCCATTGGCGTCTATACACAGTTTTATACGTCTAAACAAATTTTCATAACACATTTTCCAGTCCGCATCAGACACCTCTCCAATCTCCTTGTCAAATGCACCCAGTGCATCTTCAGGTGATGAAAACTGTTTTCCTTTGAGTTGATTTTTTATTTTGGGGAACAAGAAAAAGTCGCACGGAGCCAAATCGGGACGGTAAGGAGGATGACCTATAAATTTGACCGGTGTGCTGTCCAGAAAGTCCCTTGTTTTGAGCACCGAGTGAGCCAGCGCGTTGTCGTGGTGAAGCAGTAGCCCACGGAGGCCAGTGTTCGGTCGCTTGCTGCTTGCAGTAGTAAAAACTTCTGGCAAACATTTGGTAACATACCATTCAGCATTGATGCTTCTTTGATCTCGTCAGGGTACTGACACCAGATAACCTGGTAGAAAAAAAAAAACTTGCGGTCAACATTTTGCCTGCACTTCTGGCTCACTTCACTTTGGTAGGCGTTGGTTCATTTTGGTTCAACAGCCACACGGTCGACTGACGCTTCATTTCTGGATCATATTGAAAAATCCAAGATTCATCACCCGTAATGATATCTTAAACGCGCCGAGACGAGCCTGCTACCAATTTTGCTATCATGTCTCGGCACAGACCCGAACCTCCTTCTGACCCTGCGTTAGATTTTACGGTACCAGCGTGAAACTATCTTTCATAACCGAAGATGCCTGTGTAGAATTTTATGCAGTGTGCACACTTCCCGATCCAATCGGCAGTATACATCTATTTATCTTGACATTTTAAACTTTGCTTTTTTTGTGTTTTTTCAAAAACTAATTATGTTTTTTTTTTATTGGATGCTGTAGAACGTTTGTTCTAGCAAAACTGTGATTCAAATTTCACGGTGTATGCTGAACCTCTTCATATGTAATTCGCCTATTCTCTTGAATTCAATTTTTCACAGCCAGCACTTTTTCAACAACCGTCATAGGGCGGCCACTTCTTTCTTTGTCTGCCAAAATTACTAGACCACCCATAAATTCGTTGAACCAGCGAAAAACAGTCTCTTTAGAAGGGCTTTTTTCTATGAACACCATTCGAAGTCTTTCAAACGATTCTTCTGGTTTTAGTCGACATTTGAAATCGTACAAAATCATCGCGCGAAAATGTTCTCGTTATAAATCCAGTTTTCAGTAAGACAGGGTATTTTGATTTTGCTCGTAAAAAATGTGGAGGGAATTTCGAATTTGGAATGTTATGTTTTTTTGTAATAAGTAGTCATCGTTTTAATTGACATCAAAACCAGCCAATATTCTACAAGTAGACAAAAACTGTTAGTCGCAAAACTTTCTAAGTGACCTCGTAAAATAAGTTAACATAGTTCATAAGTTTACTAACACAATGAGTCCTTGTTACTTGAATAAAGAAAAATATCTGGATGATATTTTTTTTTTGAACGACGTTTTCTAAAAATGAAAAAAAATCAAAAACCAAATCAAATCAAACTTTATTTGTGAATATAGGGGTACAGAAAGGTCTTAAAAATATACATTTTAGCGAGATCTCACCTAGCTAGATCGATTTATCGCTCCTGAAACCCCCCTGCATACTAAATTTAATAAAAATTCTTGGAGCCGTTTCCGAGATTCAGATTATATATACATAGGTATATACAAGAATTGCTGGTTTAAAGGTATTATTATTATATTAATACCGCGAATGTGATTTTTTACGAAAATCTGATTTTTGTTTTATGTCATTCTACACGTTCTAATAAGTGACACTGCAATTTTTTTTTTTTTTTTAATGTCACATTCGCGGTATTGGATGCCGAGCGACGATTTGCAGTTGGAATGTATGGGAGAACATGTTTTTCAACTACAATGTTAAGTTTGTTCTTGGGATAAATAAATTCATCTCAACTACGGAACCCTTCATTGTGCGTAGTCCGACACGCACTTGGCCGGTTTTTATAATCTAGCACGCAACCGATCGCGTATTCGAGCGGCAATCGCTTTTAAATAGGACGCGGCTTTAGAAAGATTTAGTTTTCTACCATAACAAAATAAAGTCCATCATGACGTCACTTCGGTCACGTGACACCGCGGTTTCTATGAGCTGGGTAAGCCGATCTCTAACGAGTTACTGTAGGCAGGCACAGAGTAGCAGAAACGTGCGCGCGAGAGCGAGAAGGAATTATTGCTATTGCATCACCTCTTTCTGGCACACGCATTTGATTCGGTAGATTTCGTTGAATTTCGTAATACGTTCGGCTAGGAGTTCGTTCGTAAAAATTTGAGTGTGGTTGTTTGTTGACGTAATCGCATTAGAACCATATTAATGTGTATTTTGTTCGCTCAGTATTCCTTGAATTCATTAGTTTATCATTACTAATAGTATTATTTGTTTGTGAATACAGGACAGTGATTAAATAGTGTTTTGAGTTTAGTGAATGTGAAAGTACGTTGTAATTAGGCATTTTGGGGTAAGTAGATAGTTTAATAAGTTGAAATTACTTATTTAGAGTAGATTTGAAAAGTAATTAGTACGATCTTATTAGGATGGCGGCATTAATAGTTTTAGAATGTTGTTTGTTGTCTTTTACTCCACGGTGTCGGTAAATTGCGTTACATTGTTGCGAAATCAATGGTATAGTCCCATCTCAAAAATGTTCAACGCACCTAAAGAAGTTTTCACTTCAAAAATTAAGTTGATGATACAGATCACATAATGAAAAATAATTTATGTACCTACCATTATTCGTAACGAATTGTGTTGTAAAAAAAAAACAGTCACAGGCCACTAGCACCATTACATCCTATCATATCCGTCATATTAAGTAATAAACTCTTTACAAATGATTAACTGCTTTGATGAATGCGTCTTTATAGGACAGGCTTCCGTCACCAGCACCACGCTTGGTAGTCATGCAAAGATTCCAGTAGAATGTTAGTAGCTCTCAGGGGGCACACTTAGCACTGCCATCAATTTCCATAGACCACAGCGACATCTGAAGTTTGGTGGGATAAAAAAACTTGACAGCCATCTTGTCTTGCTTGTCAAATGGGAATAAAAACTGCCACTTGCTCACTTCAGATGGCGCTGATCTCCAGCGTCTTATAATTTGACAGCTAGCCATTCATTTTTGTAAACAAGCGACTTCTTTTACGCATAGCTCTCCGAAAAAAATTGGAATCCGATATTTCGTCGAGATGGTGTGCTATCCTTTAAGCTTTTTATGGGAGAAAGTGGTTTTTAGGTGATACTCCCAAGAGAACTAAGTCTGTTTTCATTACATACAGGCACTTGTGATCTAATATTATGTAAATTATAGTAAAGTATGTGTGTGTTTATATTTTCATATTAGAGCAGTGCTAGAAGTGCTATCTCTGAGTTTTTTCAATCAGGAAGATCATGCCCGTGTTGGTTTTCAACTCTGATCAGGTTAGTTCTATTGTACGCCTCCAGTCTTTAACAAAAAACGAACTTAAAGTCAACAAACACAATATAACCTATAAAATATAAAACGTTCATAATTTATTGACTTTCCACTAAAGCTGCTTTTTTACCAGAGGTAGACGCTTCCCCTGTCCTTAGGTTGTCTTTTAGTAGTGCTACACTCCAAGTCTCATACATATTTATCAAGTTTTTGTATAATTTGTGATCGACACAAAAGTAAACATAAACACAACAATGGCGGTTTAAAGACGTACAACTGTGCTGCCACCTGTTCTGAGCTTTCAGTTTTTAGCCTTATTGTCAAAAAAATGTCATCGTCGCCATTGTCAACTCTGGCTTTCCCGACGTTTGATGCGCACTGGTCATCTTGCTGTTCATGGTTTTGTTATTGTAACTAGTAATTCAAATTCAAATTCAAAATAATTTATTTCAGGAATACACCCATATGAAATTCACGACAGATTACAAATTCAATTAATTAACTAATTAATTAACTGTTTATTTATTTTACCTCGATGGTCCTAGTTTATCATTTATAATAACTTCCAATTACAGCTTTAAATAGCTTTATGTAAGCTGGCACGCCCTTTATGCCAGGAGGCTTTTATTTAGATATTTAGTTCTGTTTACGTTTAGTTTTATTTTTTATTTCTGCTTGAGTATATATAATTCTCGATGTTTTTGGTTGGTATATTGGCGTGTGCTAGCTGACTTAAGGCCAATAATTTATCATTTAAATTATGTTTTGTGTTGCGTAATGTAAATTATTTTGCATACTATTGTATAGAATCTTTTTTTTTTTATAATGAGCAGACAGCTGTGCTACTGGGGAGTTGGTTGCGCCACTTCTTCTCCCCAGTGAAAAGCACTAGGAAGTGGTGAAGGGTGGGCGTTTTGGGAGACTGCCTTATGTGATTTTGACGTTCGAAAAGTGCTGATTCTCAGCCTAGTTTGAATAAATGACTTTTGAATTTGGGTTACCGTGACCTTTGGCAACACACAGGCAACTGAAGGAACACGGGTGGGTTTTAGTCAGTACGAGTCTGACACGCCCTCCCGCTCTGCCCAGAGGGGGAGAAGTTATTTGATAATTGTACACCCAAAAAAAAAGTCTGTTACTGTGAAGTTCCGAATGGAAAACCCCACAGGACCATTATGCTTAGCAGTATTGCTTGCGACCACTAGACCAACGAGGCGAAAAGTAACTAAACGTTTTAACTGGAAAAATCTTGGTATATTTCAACATTACTACACGGTATGTTACACACAGTTGAATTATACAAGGTGCCTCTACAATGGCAACATATTTACCACACCAGTAGAGCTAGTGGCCAATTATCATAAAAATAGATTAGGAAAAAATTATTCGTTCATTGAAAAATTAAAATTTTCAAACGATCGCCGACATAGGGCTCTCTTTTTCCTTCAATTCGCCTTCTCTTTGCACGTTATTCGTTTTATTTTCATTGATGCGATGTTATGGTCCGTGATCCCGGTAAATGACCTCTGCGCTACAGTTGTTAAGTAGGTACTGGTTGCTCCAAGATGCTATTTTAGAAAATTGTTAATAAATCAATAAATAATAATGTTTAAGGAAATTAAAATCACACTAATATTATAAAGGCGAAAGTTTGTGAGTGTGTGTGTATATTTGTCTCTTCTTCACGCTCAAACGGCTGGACCAATTTGGATGAAATTTGGTACACATATCGGTGCCAAATTAATTCATAGGATACTTTTCATCCCGATATTCCCACGGGATCGAGCCTAATGCGGGTAAAACCGCGGGACGCAGCTAGTATCTTCATAAAAAGAAACCGCTAATCCGTATACGTGTGTTATATTAATGTCACCATTAAATCGCCATGCTGTATATTTATTCGGATGTAAGGAACCAAACCACGTGTACTATTAAGACACCAAAATAGCATAATTTACATAATTGGTTGCAGAAATTCTAATTAATTGAGCAATTTTGGCAGGCGATTCTAATTTTATAACTTTTCATGATCACTTAAGATAAAATAAGAAACATCAAGTTTATTGTTTATGCTTCTTTATTATTCTTTGTTTCTAGAATTTTCAGTTTCCTTTACATTAACTTAAAGAGAATAATAAAATTTTGATTGTAGTTAACTCTATCCGCAGTGTTTACTATCTATGCATAAATTGTCTAGTTAACCTCTAGATAGGTAATTGGAATTCAAGGTAGATATTTCATATTAACCCAGATTTAAAAAAATACTTATTATTACATATTTGGAAAGAAACATGATAGTTATGTATGAGACTTTACTTACTTATTCCTAGTTGATCAATAAATAAGTTTTAAATATAAAAAAACTGTCCAAATACGTTGAAAATCTCTTCCATTTATGGAGCTCTGAATCAATCTGCCTAGCCTTTTCCCAACTATGTTGGGGTCGACTTCCAGTCTAACCGGATGAAGCTGAATGCCAGTATTTTACATGGAGCGACTGCCTATCTGACCTCCACAGCCCAGTTTCTGTATAATACAATACCCCTTAGTAAGACTGGTTGTCAGACTTTCGGGCTTCTGACGACCTGTAACAACTGTCAAAAATCCACGAATGACAGACGGGACAAACGGCTTAACGTGCTTTCCGAAGCACGGAGGAGTCTCGGTATGTAAAGATAGTCATCCATCCGCGGACAAACCCTGGCAAGAGTAGCTTAACCTAATGGATCGACCCGTGCGGCTGATGTTACTTAGCCACGAGTTCCTCTTATAGGGCTCTGTATATAGTAAGTAAATACATGTAGTGTTTTTTCACTTTACTGGGACACCATGGTGGCGCAACGATGGTCGCTCTGCCAGCAAAATATATACACAGCTTTATGGTGGGTAGTATCTCACCAGGCGCATTTATACAGATGGGACACTCCGCAGTTTTGGTATGTAGCTACAAGTACGCGGCGGGCCCGTCTTGTCAGGCCAATTCATTAAGTGTAACGTAGTCAGAAGATCTAAGAGTTACGCGATAGAAAGAGAGGCAACTTCTAGGTGAATATAACTGTAGGTGGTTAGCGCTGTGCGACCTGAATTGCTATTGTGTAAATTTATTTAATTTACTTTATTAAATGATTTTCCAGAGTGTCCTCTGTATTAATGTAGAGAGTATCTGTATTAATCTGTGCTAGGCGTCCGATCGGTTGGGCAACCAAGCATACATTTTTTGGTAGTGCGGCCTTGGTTGCGCTGCCACTGGTGTCCTAGTGAGATAGAGCTCTTCATGATAATATGGTCCCAAACGACCAGGGAAAGGACCAGTTATAATAATCAAATATACCTGATAAAGTGGCAAAATTGGCATTCTACATACTCACATCAAATTTTAATTGACGAATAAGTTCAATTTAAAGTGCGGGTTAAAATTTTAGTACCTGTATTTAATCATTTGAAAGACGGTACACATTTCATATTTTCTGTTCACCAAAATAGTTATTGAGTTTACCAAATTCCATTTAAATGCAGATCGCTTCTGATTTTATATTATGTTCACCTGAAGACGACCGGAATTTTTCGGACTCACAAGTTAGTCAAAACATTTTTATCAAGGGATTAAAATAAAGATGATTTTGGTATTTTTGACGTTCACAAGAAGTGGTGCAAACAAGCCCGCCGGGAACCGCACCGCACAAGGGCGGCTCTTTAAAGGGGGCGGCAAACATAGAAATCTCCTTATTGAACACATTGTTCTAAATAGAATTTTAACGCAAACGTTTGCAGGTTCAAACCACTTAGGGCCGGTTTTTCAATCGCTTGAAGTTTGTCACTTTGACAGTTTTTGTTTGGACAATCTGTCAAAACGTCACTTCAGGTAAAAATTATCTAATTATTGAAAAATCGGCCCTTAGATAGGTAGCCTCTAAGAGGGTATTCCCCTGTTATGAATAGAACCCTTAATTGTGCGTGGTCCGACACGCACCTGGCCGGCTTTTTTATACACTTCCATAACAACTTAACCAACATCAAAATCCTGTCTAAAAGTCTAGTAGGGTAAAGAGGGGATGGCATTGTCAGTTTTGCACGCGAGCGGTGAAGCACCCAGCGGCGGCGGCGGGCCTAGGCGCAAATATTTTTAGGACATCAAAATGGGAATTATTAGGGGTCCATGTCATAATTAGGTTTAGGAATCAAAAACGTTGATCTTCGCGGGGTAGCTTAGCAGCTGAATGAGAGTAGCCAAGATGGCATACCATTGGAGAGGCCTTTGTCCAGCAGTAGACTGCTATAAGGCTGATGATGGTGATTAACCCAAAAAATACCATATGCCTTGTTTCCCCGAAGATTTGGGCAAAGGTGTCCTGTAGTTCACCCACATTTCGCCAGTTATGTTTTAAGTCCCAAGTTAAAAAGGGGCGAGCCTATTGCCATCAACAATCATAACCCAAAAAAAATGTCATAATTTTTATGCACTGAATATTTTTCAAGTGAATTCTTCGGTTCGTGAACAAAATCGTATAATTTGTTTAGTTTTTTTTTTTCTGTTATGTTTTGACCGTGAATTTGTTTCCGTTACATAATCAGATAAGGAGTAGGTACAAATGATGTATGTTTTTATTACTTAGGTATGTTGTCGTCATAAACCGTGGTAGGTAAATATTAATTTAATGTACTCGTACTTACATTTAAGTACTCGAGTACATGATAGATTCTTCAAGAAGTGGTAAGGCACCTGCCCCCCGCCGATAAGGAAGAGACTAGTTATCAACGATTTTCTCGCTTAAGAAACGTGCAAAAGATTGTAGGTCGTGTAAGTAAATGAGAAAGGTAATTATATGTATTAATAGTTTTGATCGCTGACAGTTCACACCGCCGCCGCCGCCGCCGACATGCACATACTAGGGATGTTACGGAACTTCGGTTCCGATTCCGAGAGGTCAGAACTTCCGATTAATTTACACCTCCGATTCTGACTTCGGTTCCGATAATTTTGAATCAGAGTAAGGTGCAGCGCAGACGACACACTTTTTGTGCGATCTAGTCTGTGGCGCACATTCAAATTCCTATCTTATTCGTAATGTGAGCTACGGAATGGTTCCTAAATTAAATTTTAAATTGACAGAAATTACTATCGAGCGACACATCCTATGTAAAATAACCTGCATTCGGAAAAACATCGGGGACAAATAAGACATTTTCGTGCTCCACAGACTCGATCGCACAAAACTTGCTGTGTCGTCTGCGCTGCACCTTATACCAAAGAACGATGCACGCGACTAGAGCGTGTACAAACAAGTTTTAGCTCGTCGCCAGGGTACTTAATGTTTGTTTATTTTATACGCGCTCGAAGTCTCAGATGATTGTTTTGGTTGTGGATGTTATCGCTAATTTTGGACTGATAGATAGATAGATAGAATATTCTTTATTATGTACACCAAAAAAAAACTGACTGATTAAAGTGACTGTATTAAATTTCTATTGTTTCTCTAAGCCTTCCCTTAACACATCTTTCTTTTACTTCCGCCTCCGATTACGGTTCCGTTTCCGATCAATCAAATTAAAAGTTCCGGTTCCGGTTCCGGTAAAGGGACTTCCATAACATCCTTAGTACATACGCATACTAGCAAGTGCCGCCGTCGCGCACTAGCTGGTCTTTGCTCGCTAACTCGTTTTTAGTTGCTAGCTCTACTCGTTTCTCGTTAATCGCCGACAGTGGGACAGGTACCTAAGAAGTAGTGATGCTGTAGAGCTGTACGACGAACTGTGCCATATTTTTGTCCCGATACATTAAAGCCGTAACAGAAGGCGCAGATTCTTCGCCGGGCCTGGGAGTCGAACCGCCGCGCATCTTTCGATACCAGTTTCCTGTCCCTCACGCACTCTCCGTACTCAACTCTTTCTTGGACGCTAAGCCCGACTGTGATGTGTTCGCGATCGAATGGAAGAAGATCTTGTCGTATGACTGTCGTGTATACTTTATATTTATTAGGTACTTATGGTATTAGTCTTTAACTAAGGCCTTGGCCGTTTTATGTTAAATAAATCAATCTATATTTAATAATATGTTTGTTTGTTTATAAGTGTGTATATGTAGGGGTAAACTTCACAATTTTTTTAACAAAATAAAAAACTGTCCCATACAAAAATTAGATACTAACTCGACCCAAATGTATGGCCCGGACGGCAGATTATTTTTTATGGTACACCCTATAAGTAGGAGATAGATTCATAGTGGTGCTACGGTACAGGTTTCCAAAATTACCTAGTTGAGAACTAATGATTTTTATTGAAACACTTAAATTCAAACGGATAGATTCTGAAAAATACACGAGAATTAATATGTGTACTATCGAAGAAATGCATATCTGAACACTGTTAGGACAATTTTTGCTTGCAGCGCTCGGCCGCTATAGTAACGTCTACCTACGAAAAAAGGGTCGTGTGCACGGGATTTTGTTTTCAAATTGGTTAAATATGCGTTACCCCGATAGTACATATTTCATGATATTGCGGATGGGGCCGGATCTGGCGGAGAGCCAGTTCGGTTTCTGCAGGGGGTGCTCTACGGTGGACGCCATTATGCGCGTGCGGGCCCTCACGACGGGGGATGCTGTGGCCCGGGGTGGGGTCGTCTTGGCGATGTCTCTAGACATCGGCAATGCCTTCAACACCCTGTCCTGGAGTTGCATCAGGGTGGCACTCCGGTATCACCGGATGCCGACCTACCTCTGTCGTGTGGTCGAGGCCTATCTGACAGATAGGGCCGTCATCTACCCCGATCACCAGGGAGAGTGGAACCGGCAACAGATGTCGTGCGGTGTCCAACAGGGTTTGGTCCTGGGGCCGCATCTGTGGGACATCGGATACGACTGGGTGCTGCGCGCCGACCTCCCTAGCCACGTCAGCGTCGTTTATTACGCTGACGACACGTTGGTTCTGGCGCAGGGGAGGTCGTACCAGGTGGTGGCCGACTTAGCGACACGCGGGGTTGCAACAATCGTTGATAGGATCCGGCACCTGGGACTTGAAGTGGCCCTGCACAAGTCCAAGGCCATGGGTTTTCATGGTCCTCGGAATTCACCACCGTCGGGTTCCCAGGTAATGGCGGGAGGGATTCACATCGGTGTCAAGTCGACGATGAATAATATATATAATATCTAGGACTCGTCCTTGACAGCCGGTGGTACTTCGTAGAACATTTCCGACGTTTGGCTCCCAGACTGAAGCGGGCCGGGGCTGCATTGAAGCGGCTCCTGCCCAATCTAGGGGATCCAAACGCCTCCTGCCGGAGGCTCTATGTGGGGGTCGTGCGGTCCATGGCCTTTTACGGGTTACCGGTGTGGGCGCGTTCATTGAGGCTACGGCCAGCCCGCCGGTTGAACGCGTCCCAGAGGGTCATGGCCATTCGGCTGGCTCGAGGATACCGCACGGTCTCCTGCGAGGCGGCGAGCCTCCTTGCCGGATTAGAGTCATCTGAGAGTGACGCGAGGAGGCGAAACGCCGGGGCTTAACTCCGATGCCGCAAGAAATCACGGTACAGCGGACAGAGCTCCGGCGGGATCTCATGGCGTCATGGAGAGTGCAATTGTCGCAACCCAGCGCTGGGCACGCCACAATTGCGGCGATAAGACCCCTCTTTGAGGAGTGACTTGAGAGGCGCGACGGCGCCCTCACCTTCCGCCTGACGCAGGTCCTCACCGGACACGGCTGCTTCGGGAAGTTCCTGTTCAGGATAAGGCGGGAGGAAACGCCCGGGTGTCACTATTGTGTGGATCGCCCGGAGGACACGGTGGAGCATACGGTGGAGGTCTGCCCGGCTTGGGTGGAGCATCGCCGTGTCCTCGTGGAGGCGATTGGCGGCGGTGACCTCTCGCGTTCGGCCCTGGTTCAGGCCATGTTACTGAGCGAGAGGAAATGGCAGGCCGTCACCTTCTTCTGCGAAACGGTAAGGAGGCGGAACGCGTGAGGGAGAGGCAAACTTCGCGCCCTCACGCCCCTAACCGCCGCTGGATGCCCTGGGCGGGAATTGCGAGCCGATTTCCGGCCACCGTAGGCGCGGGCTTGTGGACGGTGAGCAATGGGTAGCTCGACGTCCGATAAGGACCAAGCCCGGGTCGACGGCACGTTGTGTTCCACGCGCGCCTCAAAGAGATGTCAGCAGAATTGACAGGGTCCGCTAGGGCCAATGCCTGCCGGGGCTGCGAATATGGGCCGAAAGGGAAATCGTGGCCCCCGGCAACAGGGCAACCGAAGGAACACGGGTGGGTTTTAGTCAGTAAAAGAGTCTGACATCGCTCCATCCAGAGCGGGAGAAGTTATTTGATAATTTCCAAAACAAAACAAAAAAAAAAGGTGCGATATTTCAAAGAATCACGTGTTAGTTTTACTGGGTAGTCAAATCCACATCAATAGTTATAATTTTTTGGACAAAGTATGAAGGGATAAACGACAAAGAAATACGATTTTTTAATTAAAAATATTTTCTGTGGATGTAAGTATATCATACTAGACCTAGTTGATTGAGGCTTCATAGGTATAATAAAAGACTGAACTAACTATACGACAAAAAAAAAACCGTGAATAAAAAAAAATGTGATTACGTAATAAATCTAGTAAGTTATCTATCAAAATAACTGGTTTGGTGAGTTTCGTATTATTTATTACCAGTTATTAAAACATTGTAATTATTTTCATTATACTCTGCTAAATTTGACTAATGGTATGGTATATTGCCATGCTAATTATACCGGTCAAGATCAAGATCATTATCTCCATAAATTGCCTCATTTTTAACCGACTTCCAAAAGTAGGAGGTTCTCAATTCGACTGTATGTTTGTTACGCGATTACTCCGCCAATTATGAATTGATTTTGGTAATTCTTTTTTTGTTTGGTAGGTCATACTTCAGAGGTGGTCCCATATAAATTTTATTAAGTTTGCTTTGGTGGTTTTTGAGTTAGCTTCAATAATACGTATTTTTTCCCACTTAGTCTGTGGATGATATGATAAGTACCTGTCACTGATATTTACATAGCAGGTAGTGGTATTTTTGTGGGGTAGGCACCATAACTAAAAAGTGAAAAATAAAAACTTTTTACAAAAAAAATACAACCGACTTCCAAAAAAAATTTTTGAAATTATTTTTCACTTTGTAGTGTTTTTTTTGTTTTTGGAAGTCGGTTGTATTCAAACTCAAACTCAAATCATTTATTTCAAATAAACCAATTACAGGTACTTTTGAATTGTCAAGGGGTCGGTCAGTCAGAAAGATGAAGCTAGTTGCCCATTCCAAAGCGTAGTAGGTACCTATGGAGAAGAACGGGCAAGAAACTCCACGGACACTCTTTTAAATAAAAAATTGTTACAAAATATTGGTTACATTATTCATGTTGAAATTATACATGTGAGAACAATGTAGAAAGACGTGCACGTTAAAAGCGTCCGTAACAAAAAACAAAAATAAAAACAATTCAAAAATTAAAATAAACCGTGGCAGTTAAGAGATGACCAGTTCCTACTGACGGCGCCCGTTCACGAACATGACGCATGGATCAGCACCATTTAGCTCAACCATTTTGAAGGGAACTTAATGATCCAACACACACGCCACCATCAGCGAGACATTTGAGTGAGCATGACACTCTCAGCCGCCAGGGCACATTCAAGTCAATGAAAGACGTACCCAGGTAATGGTAGCTATAAGGAATGTACGTGGTCACAATGCCCACACATGTGATATGCAATTATACAATACAAAGAGATTGAATTTATACAAAGAAAGATAGTTTTTACAATCTTCATCAGCCGCAACAACACTTTCGAATGCTCATCAATTAATTTATGTGCCCTTGTGGAGCTGGACCAGCGCTAAGCCAAGCATTTTTATCAGCGATGTAATCCCCCAACTTATAATATGCTTGGCAGCATAGTGTGCGTTTTATACAAGATTTAAATTTCGTTTCGTTCAGTTGGAGTATGTGGGGAGGTATTTTATTATAACATTTTAAACAGTACCCCATGAAGGATGAGTCTACTTTAGCCAGTCTGAAACCCGGTTGAACTAATTGGTCCCTATTTCTAGTCCTATAATTGTGTCTATCACCTCTTTTACTGAAAAGACTTAGATGTTTCCTTCTTTATGTAAAATTCTTTTTGTAAAAAGTTTTTTTTCTTATACAAACCATCAATTAAGGTTTGTAGGCAGTAATGGAGCAATGAGAGTAGGTACCTATAGATAGGCGCGACTCTGGTAGGAAAATTTCTATAAAAACTTCATGGAAATTATTCTATAAAGGTACAGTTCCGTAGTCGACTGCAGGCAGCAGCAGCAAGGGACTTCATAGAAATTCACAGACTTCATAATTCCTTCTGCACATGTGGCTTCCCTGGTACCTCATTAACGACATAAATAAGTAAGAGTCTATTAACTGCTCCCAAATTACCATGTTTATTTTAATCTTTAATTTTTATTGTTTACATTCGTCCTTGACATATTTATTCTTTTATTTGACATTATATACCTACGATTTCATTTCAACTCTTTGTTTGTGACTTTTGTGGACATGATAATTATTCAGATTGATTACAACTGTAATAGCAATCATATAATTGCGTCTTATTAAAATAGGTTTTTACTTTTATTAATTAATTTATTTTTTGTATAGATTCTTTTCTGTTTTGTGAATGTGAGAGCGCTGTAGGTTTAGTGAATTGTAGACCTGTAGACCATTTTCTATTTTGTTAAGTAATTAGTACTTATTGAAAGACCTACACTGTCCTCCCATACCTAGTAACACTGTTATTTGAAAGTATTGTAAAAGCCAATTATTTTTAAAAGAGTAACCGTGGAGTTTCTTGCCGGCTCTTCTTCATAGGAAACGACCAATTGGAACCGTGCACCTAGCTTCTGACGTTTCATAAGTGCCCATGTAGGTTTATGTGAAATAAAATATTTGGAATTGAATTGAATTGAATTCGATTCGATTTCATGGAAATACCGTAGAACCCAGAGTGTCGTGGCGACACATCGCCTGCTGAAGTGCTGCTGCCTGCAATCGGCTACGGACTTGTACCTTTAGTCTGGAGCAGGGCGATATAATACCTACTTAGAACAGCAAATTACATAATTTACGACAAAATGTTATAGTAAGTACCTAATAGGTAATATCGTAGTAGAAAATTCTCATTGAGAAGCAAACAAAATAGACGAGGAAAGAGAAAAAATCACATCGCCGCCCCCGCAGAATAAACGCGTAAGTGCTATTGCAGCGGTTTTGATGTTAATCCATATTCCTTATGTATAGGTCAAAATACATCACCTCAATTTTTTCCAGATTTTTATATCAAGTATTTACGATGTACCGTACACGATATACCGTAACATAATGTTATAATTCCGACCTTGATGATATAAAAACTTAATTACCTATTACATTATCAGAATGTTTTTGACTGCACCACAATAAACGCGTAATAGTCCATTAACGGTATCACTGTACTGCGAAAAACGCAAGTAATATTACATTGCAAAACAAACAAAAAAACAATAGCTGACAAGAAATAATAACTCAAAGTAACATAAACGATTTAAAAAAAAACTAAAATATTTCTGTAAAATGGTTTTTTATACTTAACATAACATCACGCCTTGTTTCCCCGAAGGGTTGGGCAGAGGTGTCCCTTTAGCAGGTACACCCACATTTCGCCAGTTATGTTTAAGTCCCACGTAATAGGGGGCGAGCCTATTGCCATCAACCGGGCACAAATCCAGACTCCGAGCTGCTACTCATAAATTTCAGATAGAAAAACCCAATAACACTTTGCTTTGCTTTGTTTATGGTTTTTTATCAATGACTTAAAAACAGTACCTGTTTAACACTTAATATAAATTAGATTATCTACAAAAAAAAAAATTAAACCAAAAAAAAATCAAACTTCTATTTGGTGTAGTCATAAAGTTATGAATCAATTTAGGTTTTTTATTTTTCCTGTAAAATTTACACTTGCGCTTTTTTTCTGTGGGGGTGGCGACATCATTACATGCTACATGCAACACATAATATAATATAACATTACGCCTGTAATCCCCGAAGGGTTATTCAGAGGTGTACTTTATAATACACCCACATTTCGCCAGTTATGTTTAAGTCCCATATAATAGGGGGCTAGCTTATTGCCATCAAGAGGATACAGATTCAGACTCGGGGTTGTTACTGAGAAATTCCTGATGGAAAAACCCAATAATACTTTGCCCAAAACTGGGAATCTAACCCAGTACCCTAATTGCGTAATACAACACAATCACAATCTGTTTCGATTTGAAACAGATTGCTAATCCATTTCGTAAGTTGGCAAAAAAAAACTGCTCTACAACGGAAATAACGCAATGAATGTTGTTGAACTGTCAAAATTAAACAAATTAGGCATAATAATTGTTTACGAAAATAAGTTACGCAATTAGGGTACAGGACTTCATACTCAGCAGTAGCGCTTGTGACCACTAGACTGCCAGGAGTAGGGCGATACTTATAACACTATTTATTTTATTTTTTATAACAATAATTATCATTGTTATTTTTGATAGAAAAATTCCAAAACAAGTGATTTTAGAGGTATGAGGAACAGGGTGTAAAGTTCACTCATCCTCTATAGAAAAGGGAGGATCCTCCGACCGGCTGGCGACCGACTGGTGTTCGCGCGGTAAACTCTAATTGCGGCGCGATGTAGGATTTGTATGAAGTCAAGTTTGTGTGTGACGTCAGGTCTTTGATGCGTAGTTTTCATGTGGAGATGTAGATGCCGCCACATAATTGTCTCTTTTTGTGCGAAAATAAAGATAGCGGAAAATAGGGGGACAAGTCCAATTGCCGTATACTTACCGGGCTCAAATCTAGACTCCGAGCTGCTCTAAGAAATTCCCCTTGAAAATGTCCGACCTGGAAATCTAAACCAGGACCTCATGCTCAACAGTAGTGCTTGTGTCAGTAGACTAACGAGGTAACACGCTACATGCAAGCCATGTAGAATTTGTTTACTAAAAGGGCACCATACCGCTATCATAATGTTACAGTTGCTAAGCAAAGCGATACATGTAACAATAATTAGTACCTGCTGTTATTATCGTCAGACATTTTGCAAAATGGATCGTTTAATTTTAAGCGAAAATATAGGTAGCTGAAATTCAAATTCAAATTATTTTATTTCACATAAACCTACAAGGGCACTTATGAAATATCAGAAGCTAGGTGCACGGTTCCAATTGGTCGTTTCCTATGGAGAAGAGCCAGCAAGAAACTCCACGGTTACTCTTTTAAAAAGAATTGTCTTCTACAATATTTTCAAATAACCGTGTTATAGGAGAACAGTGTAGGTCGTTCAACAAGTACCAGGTACTTAACGAAGAAGTCTTCCATTTAGACAATGAATTTAAAATATACGACTAAAGAAAATATAAGTGCTTTGACACTTTTGACAGGTGCCCAGACCTGACGTCTCAGTGCTGCCACCTAGTGAACGTCATTTCAGAAAACACTCATTGGAACCGTGCACCTAGCATGTCCATGTAGGTTTATGTGAAATAAAAATATGTTGATATGATTATAATGTTACTTTAGCTAAACTGTAACATTATAACACGCGGGTTTTCCGGAAGTACAGATCGGAAAATACGCGAAAAATGGCCGCCGCGGTTGGAGGGATAGTAGTAAAGTGGTACAAATTATACAGCTTTAATTAAAGGTACCTACATAACCAACATAGAATCCCACACACATATATAATATAAATCCTTTTGAGTTCTTGCTACTACAAGCCGGTAGCTTCTATAAATTAATTTGTGACACACTTAGTTATACATTCAGGTCCTGTGCCCCACAATCAGCGTTGGAACTAAATGCAAAGCGTTTTAGAAACTAGACAGGGTACATATTGCTCTTGTTTGGAACATGGAACATTATTCATTAGGAATAAAGTTTATAGTGATAATAAAGGCTTTACGTTTGAGATATGAGCGCTTTTGTCATAGTTTGTTGGTTGGTTAGTTGGTCTCTTTCGTTGGGTTATGGGTTATTAAAAAAAATTGTATTCTAAATATACATTCACTTTATTTCATATATTTTCATTCATACATTTTTTTTCTACTCTTTTTATCGGATTATAGCTAAATAATGAATAGTTTAAATCTTTATATTTCATTATTTAAAAATATTCATATAAAATATTTAGATATTTCTATAATACTTTTTAGACAAAAATACAATTAATTTTTTTTAAGGGTTTAAATAAGAAAATAATAGGTACACATTGATGACAAAATTAAATTTTGCTCACTACCCTAAATAATTATTATGATACTTAATGAAATAATGTTTTTTTTCCAATGTTGTTAATTCTTGATGATTTTTCATGCAATTAAATTATAGTCTTTCACTTATACACTTATTTTATACAGGTAGATACGATAATACTATAAAATAATAACCTATGTTTAAAGTTAGGTAATTATTCAATAGGTAGATACTTCTTCATTTTAAAGCATTATTCGTTTTATGTCTCATTTTTAATATCTATCCCCGTACTAAAGTACAGCTCACAGTACAGTAATCGAAGAGTGGGGCGCGTCTTCGTGGATTACACAATCTGTAATTAGCCTCTAATATTTAAGCCAACAGATTTGTTCAATACCGGTTAGTAGTAAAAATACTTAATATTTTATGATTTATCGAAATCATTAAAAGGAAAGTGTTAGAATTGAGCAAATCTGTAATTGCCTTTATTTACAGTTTTCAAAGTAAAAAAAAAAACGACTTCACTACTTGGTTGGTACAGTGCGTGCCACTAAACATGGGACTTGACACACCACGTGATTTGATTTGAGACGATTTAAGGTCTCTCTATCGGTATGAGGTCTGCGCTGGGGCATCATCGTGGCGGTCGCGGCGGAAAGAGAGCGGGAGGAGCAGGCAAGTCTCATCTTTCGTGGCATGTATTGTACTTTTGGGTATAATTTTATGCCTATAGGTACGGTATGCTGCACGTCAGTGGTCCCAAAACCCGTAATTAAGTACAAGCTGGCCTCTTATTCTTCTGAAACTCCGTACTACGATAGATCAGCTCCTAGATCAAAGTGTTAATACCACTGACTGACGTGCGGTCTACTGTTCGGTATGAATTTTGTAAATAAAAATAATGTTGGAATACATAAATAACTTTCGATTTTGTGTCAAGTAGGTACCCGAAAGTAAGCATGGTTATGGTTTTACAAAATGAAGAACCTTTTATAATTAAAAATTTCAGACCAGATGAAAAACCAAGACTTAGCCACAGTATAATAAAGTAATTGTACTTAGTATGTCTCGGCAGTGACTTTGAAATAATTACCTACGGCTGCTTAGTAGATAAACCTTCCGCGTCCGTGCGTAACTTCCGCGCACCCAGTACTGTTACGTTCTGATAAACACTGAGATTTCGAAGCGCTTCGTTTCGGCCGTTTTCCATAAAGATATAATACTGCTACTTATTTATACTGTGACATAGCGCTGCGAACAATAAAGTGAAGCATGCCAACGCTCTGTGCATACACGCTCACATGCACACATTTACAATCAAACTATAATTAAACTACACCTCACTAAGCGCACATATGTTCACGAAACCGGCCTCACGTCACTGTTGAAAGTGCTATATTATGGTTTTTTATTTAGTCTGAGTAAAAAATGTACACTATATATACAATATACTCGTATTAACACTTTGAGGGAATCTAAACGCTTTTATGCAATAAAACAATAAAACTTCTATTGTTTCTCGTTCAGTGTCCTTGCATTAATAATAATAATTACTATGAGTCTCAAATTATACAATTAGTGAAATATTTCAAAGTTTGTATACAGCAAAATAATTATTATACCTCTATGAAGGCAGTTTTGGCTCAGCTACCCCAAGGCAAGATTTTGATACAAATACTATAATTGAGAAGCATGTTCTGAAAATTCTTAGATAATGGAATTTGTCAAGAGTAAATAATGTTTTTAGTTGAACAACAATTTGGTCTTTAAAACGTACAGTCAGTAACAAAAATGGGATAATCATCAATTTTTTCACCAAGTTTGTTGTTAGAAATAATGTTTTATCTTCGTTAGTCCCGAAGTTCTTCGGGATACTTATTCACAATAATATTGGCATTAAATTACTCAGATAAAATCATACAATAAAAAAAATATCTTCAAAATAATCTGTATAAATAAAATTAACATCTGTGTAGAGAAATATGATGGATACTTTGCGACATAAATCAATAACTTATAATTTTTTTACTTAATTTGGTAATGGTTTTAAAATCCTTAACTTAAATCTTTTGGTTAAATTGAGTCAATTACGAGAATTTATTTATCATAACTTTGGCTAGTTTTTACAATTAATTACCTGTTTTCTTGAAATTTGTTTCCAAAGTAAAATTGGATTTGTTTGAAACTTTTATTTTCCAATACATATTCGAACCATAGAGATAAAATTATTTTTTATTAGACTGCACGGAAAAAAGTGATTCATGTTGGTACTACGTAGAAATTGCCATTTGAAATTTTCAGCTGACATTCCTTGTGAAATTAATTGCCGAGTAACGTAAAACCAAAAAAAAAAAATTGGTTAAAGTAATAACTACATTTATATTAGCTGGTTTATACAGTAAAAAATATATCTTCATACTTCGCACTAGGTACTCAAGATTAAATTATTATTTTTTTGAATAAATAGATAAAAAAGTCTAAGTTTGAGACGCACCGGTAATATTTAAATGAGCGAAGCCACGGGCACAGCTAGTATGTCAATACAAATGTAGTTTAAGTACAAAAGTTAATACAATTTAAGTTTTTGTATAGAATTTCATCTTTGAACGGTAGCATTTATTAATACTTAGGTATAGGCACATAGAGCAATTCATCGTACGGCACGGCATCGAAGAATTTTTTTGCCGTACTGACGGTGACATTTAGCGCAAAGTCCACGACTGGTTGTCCAAATTCCTCAGTGACTATTCGCCAATTTTCATTCAGGAACTGCAACACTGTGTTACCTGGAAAAAGTTAAGAATCCCATTGAGAATACATAAATAAAAATCTTTTCTCAAACATGCATGGAAATATTGTCATTATTTTCAAACAAAGAACACGCGATGTATCGAATTTACGGTCAAAGAAAATCAAATCCATTGCAGGCGCGTTTTTTGAAATTGGAACATTACAACGCTCCAGCAATGTTGTATGAAATGGCAATCCAGCAATGTTGTACTGGGGTTATTAAATACTCTTTGATTGGATCTCTTTTATCATTCTTGGCATACCAAAGTTCTCTTTGCTTAGTACAAATTGCGTTCACGTGGCTGTATAGCCTTAGATGCGTTTGCCTTTCGGCACAGATGATAAATAGAAAATTGGCGGCAAAGCTGAAAATTCGTCTTGATTTGTTATTTACATAAATAATAGATAATTAAAATGAGTTCCAACGGTTCCGAGAGTGAAATGGAGATTGATTGTACACCACCAGATTTAAGATCAGAAGCCAAATTAGCAATGGAAAACCTGCTTCCAGCGAAGTCAAAAGAAAAATACATGAAAGTATATGAAAATTTTATGATTTGGAAAAACTAGAATAAGGTGAACATTTTCTACAAACTGTATTTTTGGCGTATTTTAATGAGATTACTAAAACTAAAAAGCCATCTACTTTATGGGCAATTTATTCCATGCTGAAATGTACAGTTCATGTTAAAAACGGCATTAACTTGAAAAATTATGGAAATTTAACTACTTTTATTTCCCTGCATTCTTTTGAGAAAAGCACTATACAGGGTGGCAGGAACATCGACGCGAAAACTGAAACCATGGATTCAGTACATGATTCTGAATTCCCCTTTTTTTTTTTTTTTTTGGGTGGGAAATTATCAAATAACTTCTCCCGCTCTGGGTGGAGCGGGAGGGCGTGTCAGACTCTTACTGACTAAAACCCACCCGTGTTCCTTCCTATGCCATGTTGCCGGGGGCCACGATTTCCCCATCGGTTTTCTTCGAACCCCCGGCAGGCATTGGCCCTAGCGGACCCCGTCAATTCTGCTGACATCTCTTTGAGGCGCGCGTGGAACACAACGCGCCGTCGACCCGGGCTTGGTCCTTATCGGACGGCGAGCTACCCATTGCTCACCGTCCGCAAGCCCGCGCCTACGGTGGCCGGAAATCTTCCTGCGATTCCCGACGCCCAGGGCGTCTCCTGCTGCGGCGGTTAGGGGCGCGAGGGCGCGAAATTTGCCTCTCCCTCACGCGCTCCGTCTCCTCCTTCGCAAGCATTACTGCTTCGCAGAAAGAGGTGACGGCCTCCCATTTCCTCTCGCTCCGTAGCATGGCCCGAATCAGGGCCGGACGCGAGAGATCACCGCCGCCGATCGCATCCACGAGGACACGGCGATGCCCTGCCCAAGCCGGGCAGACCTCCACCGTATGCTCCACCGTGTCCTCCGGGCGATCCACACAGTGACGACACCCGGGCGTTTCCTCCCGCTTTATCCTGAACAGGTACCTCCCGAAACAGCCGTGTCCGGTGAGTACCTGCGTCAGGCGGAAGGTGAGGACGCCGTGGCGCCTCTCTAGCCACTGCTCAAAGAGGGGTCTTATCGCCGCAATTGTGGCGTGCCCAGCGCTGGGTTGCGACAATCGCACTCACCATTCCGCCATGAGATCCCGCCGGAGCTCTGTCCGCTGTGCCGCGACTTCTTGCGGCATCGGACTTAAGCCCCGGCGCTTCGCCTCCTCGCGCCACTCCCAAATGTGCGCGAGGACCTTTGCCTCCAGATCCCATGGCGGTACTCCGGCAAGGAGGCTCGCCGCCTCGCAGGAGACCGTGCGGTATCCTCGGGCCAGCCGGATGGCCATGACCCTTTCAGCCGGCGGCCTGGCTGCCGCCTCAATGAAGGCGCCAACACCGGCGCCCCGTAAAGGGCCATGGACCGCACGATCCCCACGTAGAGCCTCCGGCAGGAGGCGTTTGGACCTCCCAGATTGGGCAGGAGCCGCTTCAAGGCAGCCCCGGCCCGGTCCAGTCTGGGAGCCAAACGTCGGAAATGCTCCACGAAGTTCCACCGGCTATCGAGGACGAGTCCCAGGTACTTCATCGTCGACTCGACGCCGATGTGAACCCCTCCCGCCAATACCTGGGAACCCGACGGTGGCGCACTACGAGGACCATAGAAACCCATGGCCTCGGACTTGTGCAGGGCCACCTCGAGTCCCAGCTGCCGGATTCTGTCGACGATTGTCGCAACCCCGCGTGTCGCTAAGTCGGCCGCCGCCTGGTACGACCTCCCCTGCGCCAGGACCAGCGTGTCGTCAGCGTAACAAACGACGCTGACGCCAGTAGGGAGGTCGGCGCGCAGCACCCAGTCGTATCCGATGTCCCACAGATGCGGCCCCAGGACCGATCCCTGTGGGACACCGCACGACATCTCTCGCCGGTTCCACTCTCCTTGGTGACCGGGGTAGATGACAGCCCTGTCTGTCAAATAGGCCTCGACCACACGACAGAGGTAGGTCGGCATCCGGTGATACCGAAGTGCCTCCCTGATGCAACTCCAGGGCAGGGTGTTAAAGGCATTGGCGATGTCTAGAGACACCGCCAAGACGACCCCACCCCGGGCCACAGCATCCCCCGTCGTCGTGAGGGCCCGCACGCGCATGATGGCGTCCACCGTAGAGCGCCCCCTGCGGAAACCGAACTGGCTCTCCGCCAGATCCGGCCCCACTCGCACCAGCTGCCCGACGAGGCGGTCTGCAATGACTCTTTCAAAGAGCTTGCCCACCTCGTCGAGCAGCACAATGGGCCGATAGGCGGACGGAGAGTCCGCTGGGCGCCCCGGCTTCCTGATGAGGACCAGTTTCCCAGTCTTCCAGCAAAGTGGGAACTGGCCCCTCTCCATGCATGCGCTTAGGAGCCCTCTCAGTCGAGGCCCGAGAGTCCCCATGGCCAGGACCCAGGCCCTTCCGGGTATGCCGTCGGGTCCTGGGGCGGTATTCCTCGCACTCATCCTGCGTACCGCCACTCTCATCTCTACCTCGGTCACCTCCGGAGCATCGTCGTCGTCGTCGGCGGTGTGGTCCGCATCGGGCACCGCAATGGGCGGAGCCATGGGCGGGGGCGTATGTTCCCCTCTTGAAGGGAACAGAGCGCTCACCACGTCCTCCATAAGCTGGGGCCGGAGACTCTGCGTCAGCGGGGGAGCCCATGGGCGGAGTTTTTCCCGCACCATCTTATATGGGCGTCCCCACGGGTCTCTGTTCAGAGTCTCCAGCATCTCCTCGCGGGCCAGTGCCCTGGCCCGCAGGATCTCCGCTTGGAGGGCGGTCTTCGCCGCTCTGTACCCCTCGTACAGCTCCGCCTGAATGGCTTCCGTATCCGGAGGACGGATACGGAGCCTACGGTGCCTGGCGTACCGGCGTCGCGCAGCAACGCACGCCCTGCGTAGAGCTTCCAGCTCTTGCGACCACCAGTACACCTGGCGCGAAGCGCGTCCAGGGTGGACTCGGGGCATTGCCACGTCACATATATTGGACATGGCCTCCCGGAACCACTCCGCCTCGTCGTTAATGTCGGCAGGCCTGTCCGGTGATGACACCCAGGCCTGCACGATCGAGGCTTCCAGGAGGAGCTCCCGGTCCAGCCGCTTCAGCGCCCACCGCGGACCACTCGGGGCCTGTCGGACCGGCGCGCTCGAGGTCTGGGTGGAGACGTCAAACCGGATGTACCGGTGGTCGGAATAGGTCTCCACCTCCTCTATGACGCGCCAGTCGATTACACGCGGTGACAGAGCGGGGCTGGCGAACGAGATGTCCACCACTGATTCACCCCGCATCCGCACACACGTGGGGACAGAACCCCGGTTTAGGACGACCAGGCCTGTCTCCAGAGCCCAGTCCTCCACCATCCTGCCCCGTGTCCGTAAAGCGGGAACCCCAAGCCAGATTTTTGGCGTTGAAGTCCCCGAGGACGAACACGGGGAGGGAACCGAACCCGACGACGACGACTCTCAACTCCACAAGGGAGTTGTGGAACTCGGCGAGAGTTCGGTTCGGGGAGAAGTATACCCCTACCACGACAATCTCCCCGAACCGTGCTGCCACGCAGCCCCGTCCTCTCTTGACAGACTCGAGGGACGGGGTACCAGCGGCGGCCGACGAAATGAGGGTCACTGAGTCGCTCAGGTCCTCCACCCAGTCATCCCTGGGCGGGACAAAGTACGGCTCAGCGACCACGGCGATGTTAATCGACCACTGCGCCATGCTCTGGAGCAACAGATCCTGAGCGGCGGCGCAGTGGTTGATGTTCGCCTGGAGGAGGCGTAATGGGGCCGTTATTGGCACTCCATTTCAACCCCCTCCCTAGCCCCCTGTGAGGGCACCGCCGCGGCGGCAACGGCGGCGACGACGACAGTGGAGGCGGCAGCGGCGGCGGCAGTAGTGGCGGCGGCTGCGGCGGTGACGGCGGTGGCGGAAGGCTTGCCCTTGCCTCTGGCCTTGGCGGGTGGAGCGCAGGCCTTGCTCCCAGCCCGGTGATCGGCCGGCTTGCCAGCCGCCGCACATACGACGCAGTGCGGCGCGGCGTTGCACGAGCCGGCCTTATGACCGGGCTGACCACAGCGGAAGCAGTGGTCGCTGCGGTCCATCTCCGAGGTGCACTTCGGTCCCACGTGGTCACCCACCCGGCAGCGGAAGCACCTCATAGGTCGGGGCTCCAGCAGTTTCACCTGCGCGGAGACTCAACCCACCAGAAGCCTTCGGCCCTCCCCGGCTATCCGCTTGGCTGCCGACACGGGGCAGCTCACCGTTACGGCTCGCATCCCCGTGGAGTCAGGGTGGATGGTGCCTACCCTCACCTCCTCGGCAGAGCACCCCCCAGTCCTGGCGACCGCGGCCACAACCTTTTCCGCCGTCACGCAGTCATCCAGGCCCCGGATGCGCAAGTCAGCGCGTTTGGTGGGCCTGGACACTCGGGCCTCGTCCGGATTGAGGGTCGCCCTGAGCCTATTGGCCAGAGCGTCCGCTGCCGGGCCGCTGTTCGCACCGGGGATCTCCAGCATCCTGGCCCCGGTCGCGGTGATCTTCAGCCGGACGCCATTGGCCGTCTCCTTAAGATCCACCGCCGCATCCACCTTGGCGAGCACGTGCTGATAGGACACGCCCTTCTTCTCCGCTTCCGGCTGTAGTGTGATCACTACAGCTGCGGACTTCGGGGCGCGGAGCCTATCCGCAACGCTTCGCTCCTTGCGTCGCTGCCGCCTCGATTCTGAATACCCCTGCGTTGAAATTTTTCGTCGGTTATTTAAAAAAAGAATCTGCTGTTTCACAGAAAAGTGCAATATCTACGCGGTCGATGTATGGAACAGCAGATATTTTTTTGTGTGCCCCCAAAAGTGACCCCTATATTCAAAATTCATTTATTTACGTTACACGTTCGTGTTTGGGTCACAGAAATTCATAATGTGTACCAAATTTTAACTTAATCGGTTCATTAGATTCGGAGCAAATTGGCTGTGACAGACGGTCAGACAGACACATGAGTGATCCTATAAGGGTTCCGTTTTTGTCCTTTTGAGGTATAGAACCCTAAAAAACACGAATAAAAAGTAATATAAAATAATTAAATTAAAATTAAAAACGAAGAACGAACGAATTAATGACGAAGTACCGATTACCTAAGTATACTAATCAAAGTCGAATTCAAAAACTTGGTAGAAATTCTTGCGTAAAATTTTCAACAGTTCAAATAATATGAGAGAAGGAAACGACAATGGCGGGAAACATTCCGAGTTTTAGGATATGATGCCATTTATTTACAGACCTCACTTCTTGAACAAATGTCAGGAGACATTAGTAAGTCGAGGAGCTCCATTTAAGTTTCCTTACCTTGTGTGAAAAAACAGCTAATGGGGAAATCAAATACAGAACAGAGCTCCGGGATTCCACGTGGAAGTGTAGCTTAATTTTAATTAGCTGTACATTAATTTTATTTAGCATTATTAACCATGCTCGAGTTCTATTCGGTCAAGGCCACGCTAAAAAATTGGAACAGTACCCTGACTAAAGTTTAGATAAAAACGTTGTTTGTGCACCCCTCTCATGTTAATGGAAATATTTTTTGGAAGACTTTAGATTCTAGTACTTACCAAAGCCTTTTTTTTTTGGGTTCGTTATTATCTCTCTGGGTGGAGCGAGAGGGCGTGTCAGACTCTTACTGACTAAAACCCACCCGTGTTCCTTCAGTTGCCTGTATTGCCAGGGGCGACGGTAACCCTTTCCAACAAAAAACAGCAACCCCGGTAGACTTACCAAAACCTCAGATTAAATATGTAACTAGGATGAACTTTTATGAAGGTATGTAGTGCGTAGCCATTAGAACCATAAATTAAATAATTTGGGATATAGTGCCACTAAGGCATGATAATATAACGAAGATTTAAGTTCAAGCAAAAGAGTATTAAAATTAAATTAATACTTACTTAATTCTGGGTTGCCTTTGAAAAGGTTGTTGATCGTATAGATGATTCTCTCTCCGTAATCAAACGTGTACTTGTAGTTTTTGATCCCGAAGTGGTCTCGACCTTCGGCGTCCTTGAAGTACTTCGTGTTTATATTCAACTTGATGATGGAGTTCACTGGAACATTGATATATTGAAGGTTAATGTCAAAATCTATAAGTATAAATAATATGAACCTGTACTTTTTTCAATGTCTGGTCTCTTTTTGTACAAGTATAAACAAAAAATGGCTATGGATTTTTTTTTTTTTTTTTTTTTTTCCTTTATAATGTTTCACAATTTGTGATACTTTATTCACATTACAATCTAGCCTATTAGCTAATAAGTAATTTAAATTAAAGGCTATGGATTGGGCACCACATTTCAATAATTATTTAATTATTATCGTCACTTATAGTAAAAACTAAAACCTAACTACGACAAAAAAGTCAAATAAACAAGACATCACAGACAGACAAATTCAAAATCCGAAGTCACATGTGTAAGGGCATAAATCAATCAGGTTACGTGTTAATCGGTCGGTTTGTTCATGAGTTTATGTCCTCTAGAGCGGCGTCTTATTCAATTTAATGTGACGTCACATAGCCTATAACCAGCGGACGATCAAGACGCTTCCAACGATACCTCAAATTATGATGAGTGGTTTTGAAGATATGAGGCAACATATGAATATACATACATACCGGTCAAAATCATAACCCTGCTTTTTGCTTCGCAGTAGTCGGGTAAAAACAATGTCGTGCTCCCAGGAAACCCCACCATATATTTTGCTATTTATAAACTCAGAGGGCGATTGCACACAATGTGTACTCATATATATTTATATTATAATTGATTAATAAATAATACATTTATATGACATTATTTACAATTATGATGAAATATGACATTACTAGCCCTTTATTATAATTTACTATTGACATGCATGTAAAAATAAATTATAATTGATTAATTAATTATTTATTAATAATACATTTAATTGACATTATTTAGTCAAACGTGACTTTGCATTGTGTAAATTCAGGCTTATTGATAAAAACTAATATATTTGTACACCAATTTCATTGGTAGGACATAGAGCTCGACTAAAATATATGTTTCTATCTAGCTGGCCCCCCTGAGCCACAGCAACGAAACCGATGTAGACTGTTAGCTTATTGAACGTACTTGTCGAATCGAACGAAAATTTTCAATGTACCTCTGCCACTAAGACAGAAATGGCATTTATTATCGGTTTCTATCCAGCGGGTAGCAATATTATAACAAAGGGCCCCGCTGGATAGAAACTACAGTAAAATATTCGTAAAACAAACATTGCTAAGACATCACAAACAGGCGAAGATGCTAACGCAACAACTTTCAATATTAATATTCGAACGAATGCGCGATTTCTATTTCATCGCGAGTTGGCATTGTATCCGTTTATAAAATACATGAAGGCATTTCATTGAAATTTGCAATTTGTTTGCATGTAACTTTAGCTGTATGGGTTGCGTTTCTTAGAATTCGTACCACGACACGAAAATTTATTTTACTCGTGTTTCTTGTGGGGTGCTTGGTTTATTTATTTTGTTTTCTTCACCGCCTACGTGGTAATTAGTTTGAACAAGGATGCATGGTTTTCTGTTATTTCCTTTGATCTATTCGACAGTTTGTTACGCGTTCTCAGAATTCAAGGTTAAGCAGAAATTTTTAAGTGGTATTTTTTGTTTATTTAGGTTTGTTATTTGTTTTCTGTTGTAAGAAAATTTACAAATAGCAAAAATTCACATTGGAACAATTTCAAGGCGCTATCTAGGTGGAGTTAAAGTTGACTAGCTCAAAAACTATGTACAATGAATTTAAATGAAGGTTGCCAGGGGTTAAAATTCATTTTCCATTTGACCCAATAGTTTACTACAATATTTTTATTGGTGGTATCAATTTGAACAAGACAGACAGACCAGGGGAGCATAGCACAAAAGGAAGGCTGTCCATAGTCAGAACAAGGCTGCCAATGAAGATGATGATGAATTTAAAGAAAAGCATTCAGACGTTGAGCAGATGACTAATACTTTGGCCCTTCGATACGCATACACATCAAACTCAATTTGCCTGGCAACGAAATGTAGAAAAACATTCAGACGATTTGACTCTTTTTAACTATTTAACAGCATTAGTCAGTTATCAAATAACTTACCGATTTTGATCTTGGAGTCTCCCTCACCGTTGATAGGGAACAGCAATAGTCTTCCGACAGCCGTGTATTTGCCCTTGATCGTAATGTTGCATCGCACGTCCAAATTAAATATATTCTTTTCAAGTATTGCTCTGAAAAAAAAAACATTTACTTATAACCTTTTCATTTTCTGTTACAACACTATTTGGGGCATTTTTTCTTTTTTGCAAATTCCTACGAAACTGTTGAAAAAACGAAATTTGCTACCTGAGGGACCTTGACTGAGTGGTATTTTAATTAAGATTTCCATTTTTAAATACCTACTGTCAGATTTTTTTTATAAATTCTCAAACATTGACGTGTTTGAAAACGTGTTTAAAAATACATCTTCGAGCACCTTCTTTATCGCAAATGCCTTTTTATACACACAATTAAATTTTACAGTCCAAAAGTTTAAACAACTGACTTCAGTATTCATCATTTATAAACAAAATGTTTCTCTAAGCCTTTTTATCCCACATCTCAGAACCCTTGGAGCCATATAACAATAGGAAAAACAATTTAGATATGTCATACCCTTTTACCCGACGACAACATAATAAGCTCCATACTTCGTCCCAGAAAAGCCCTATATACGGATAAACGGTTCCTCTTCTATCCTTGAAAGTAGATTGGGAAGTGCTAGTATCTTCTGAATCTAAATACATGGTCCTTTGTTCTAGAGATTTTGGTAGTGTTTGGTAAGGGTTGATTTTCTAAAGATTTCTAGGTTCTTGAGAGTATTTTTTGAACTACGCAGCATTGAAATTGTTACCCTAAGGCTGTTGAGTATTTATTGTTCTTCAAAGGTCGGAATGTAATGTATTATAACTAGTCTTATGTATCACTTGGAGGTGTGAACATGAAATAATAGAACACTACGCGATGGACATTTTAAGTAAGCTCCACATACAACATGTAAAAAAACCCTGTCCGATCCGTGAGCGTTCTTAGGTATAGTACTGAGAGTCTATTTATGTGGTAATTTTCAAGAAAAACAAAAAAAACAAAAATTCGTAATTTTTTTTTATGGATAAGTTTTACCGGGTTATTACATAGGGAGCGGGCGGCCGTCATAACTTATGACCCCTGTTGAAAATCGATTTAATGAATTTGGGGTAATTTTGGTACTAAAAATGCGATTTTAAATAGCAAAACTTTTTATTTTCAATAATAACTCATCACCAGTTAAGCAGCCTTATAAAGGCGGATAACAATTAAAATTCTATTGTGTCTCGTTAATGACAGTTGAAGGGATAATTAGATTTTTTTATTACTTTTAGGTAATGTTATTGCAGTACCTATGCGGCCCTTTCGGATCGGACAGGGATTTTTATATAAGTATTGTAGAGTTTGGACTGTTGTCAGATCTGACTTAAACTTTTTACATATCCCTAGAGTGGATAAGTGCCGTTACAATTGAATAAGTGACCCTGTCATGTTACTTAACAAGGTCTTAAAATTGACCACATAAAGGAGCATTTAAGGTATTTTTTTTTCTTAAACAACAATTTGTCACATCAACATTATCCTTGAAAAGTCCTTTTGTTATATTTAGTACCAAAACACAAAGGGTTTCGTCAACTCACAGAGGCCTGAGAATAAAACCGCATTGCTGTGGTGAGGCAAGGTTTTCTTGGTAAGAGCTACTTTTAAGTAGCATTTAGATTGCGACACGCGTTAAAAGAAAATTAGTTTAATGGATGAGTTGCTTTGTGATATATAAGGAAAATAAATGCTCTGGATTGTTAGAAGATTTATAAGAACCGGTTGTTTTACTGTTCCGTACCTCAAAAGGAAAAAAACGGAACCCTTATAGGATCACTTCGTTGTCCGTCCGTCCGTCTGTCTGTCTGTCAGTCTGTCAAGACAATTTTCTCAGGAACGCGTGGAGGTATCAAGTTGATATAAAATGATACTAATATCAAATACATATATCTATGGTCCCTTAGAGATCTAAAAAAATTAAGCTTCTAAGTCAATGTAATAAAAAAATACGGCTATTTATGTGAAATATTTGGATTCTCGCAAATAAATCAAAACGTACAGGGTACTTCCCGTTGACCTAGAATCATGAAATTTGACAGGAAGGAAGATCTCACAGCACAAGTAAAGGAACATCCTTAATTTGTAGTGTCATCACATAAAAAAATGTTTTTTACAGTTACAAACTTACGTTTGCAGTTGGAGAATTGACCGTGACGTATATCGATGTATAGGAGAACATATTTTTCAACTACAAGTTTAAGTTTGTTATTGGGACAAATTCATCCCGACTACGCAACCCTTCATTGTGCGTAGTCCGACACGCACTTGGCCAGTTTTTCAAGGTCATCTTAGTTTGAGCTCGGCTAGCTTTTTTTTCATGATTACATTGATCAAAGAGACTCCTTGATGATAGGTTTACTCTTTTTTTCAGAACACTTGTTTATTATTTTAATACAAGCCTTGCTAGCCCAATAAGATTTCTCATTGGCAAAGAAATTATCTTATTTACACACACGTATTTACATGATTTAAAAACTTACAATAATAATAATAATATGTACAAGCATATAAAAAATCATAGGACATCAAAAAATTCGTCTGCATCGCTGTCAATAGGAAAAGTGCCCAAAAGGTTGGCAGCATTGCCACGTTGCATGGCAATGTTGATTTTTTGGCCAAAGAATAGGCCAGCCCTCTGGTCACGTGAAGAGTCGATCAGCCTTCGGCGATGTCTTGAAAAACTAGGTGGGCACTCGGACCCCATAGCCCTAGTGTTTCAACTCCAAACAGAGTCCCAATAAGTTTGCAGTATTTGCGCCGTTTGAGGTTTACCGCACTTACAGTAGCAGCTCCAACACAGCCCACCGTTGGCAAAGATGACTTACATACAAACTTTCATGCCCTATTTAACCCCTATAAGGAATGAACTTAAAAAATCCTTCGTTAGTCCTCATCCATCATTGTTAATTAACGAACTCTTGTGCAAAATTCTGTCAGTCACTGAACTTAAGATTTTTATAAAGTAGATTGAACTAAATTATTCTAAATTGTATCGCTAGCTCGTGTCAGTATATTTAATTTTATGCAGTCTAGTCTTTGTATTGAAATTCATGTCCGAAGTCCAGTTTAATATCAACTTCAAACAATACTGTGGAACTTAAAGACATTGCCGTTCGCTGCTCGGAGCGATACGATTAAAACCGAAGTCAGACTATAGCTTAACGTTTAAACTTTAAACGCGCTAGTGTACTTTAAAGTTTTGTTTCTGAATTTTCCGGTTCATAATCTGAGAGCTGATTTATTTTTCCTTTTAGAAGCGTTTTTTTGTGTTATGTCATTGATGGGGAAAGTTGACTGAAGTATAGACATTATTCAAAAACAAGAAGTTTGAAAATGTGTTACCAACTTTTGCGAAAAGCTGAAACGTCCGGATTATTTACTAACGATAGTTCAAACTCGACTAAAAAGACCTAATTTTCGAGATCAATATAATTATTTCCCGAAACATACTTCAATACATTATGCAGAAATCAATAAAATAATGTTATAATTATTATGTACGAGTATATAAACGGGAAGAGTCAGAGTACCTCAAAAAATTTGTCCGCATCGCTGTTAATGGGAAAAATGCCCACAAGGCTGGCAGCATTACTGAAATATATTTTGATTTTCGCTTTATTCCTTCTAATATTTTTATAAAAGTAAAAGCACGTGACCTTATAGCCGTAGAAACCATGGCCTTCAAATATGTCTTCACGTAGACAAAAGCATCTTCCCCACAGGAATTTCAAAGTTAATCTTAAGCTTTGAAACCATTTGAAGCGGATATAATCGCTTCTTTGTTCAAATGTGATTCAGGGCACAGGCCAAGAGTTTCCAACAATTTTCTCGTAAGTCCTTGCGTAGAAAAGGTTTTGTGTACTCGTTATTTGGACAAGCTCTCTTGGGTACTCACATTTAACCCCTAAAAAGGTTGAATGAAGTGTAAAATCTTTTACTTTTTTATTCAGACTCTAGAGTCCATAATACCTCAGCTCAAATTCACTCCTTATCTCGCTCGCACCATACTGCTCACGGACTAAGTGAGAACGAGACTGAATGGCGGTGAGAATGCTTCAAGGCGCCGATAGGTTAGATAATTTCTTCTTACGGCGAAAAAAGGCATTAAAAAAAAACATAGTATCTACTTTATAGTTAGTTCAGTTATTATGAAAAGTTCAATGATCTAATTTGAAGTATTTAATAGCAGCGGTTTATTGTTCGGTTTAGAGGTAACTTTGGTTTTTTTTTTTCTATAGAGAAAATTTTATGGAATCTTGTTTTGCGTAACATAATACTTAACATTAATCCTCAACTTTACCTTATATTTATTTCAAAATTAATGCTGCATCGATATAACGGAGGATCATTCTAAGCAATTTGAGGTATAGAGTACAGTAGTATCTTTATCTCGTAGAGTCTATCCCTTCATGAAGTAAGTACAGTACCGGCCTTAAGACGGCGCGTGGTGTCGCTTAAGGTGAACAAAAAATGACTGACAACCTTTGTCAATGTTCACAGTCAGACACCGGTTAGTTCCACTTTTGTACACCGGATCATGGGTCTACAAACAAAAAGCTGGAGTCAGAGATATGATTGTGATTGAAGGGTTCCGTACTTTGGAAGATTTATCTCAAGAACAAACTTAACTTGTTACTTGAGAAACATTCATGGTCTCACATACATCGATATATACGTCACGATCAATTCTCCAACTGCAAATGTAAGTTTGTAATCACAATATTTTTTTAAATTGTAAACTTCTTTAGGCGCGACACTGTGATGACACCAGCTTTTGACCATTAAAAAGACATCAACGCGTTGATTACCGCGGTGCTGATTTTTTTAAAGTTTTCACTTCGTCGGCACTCCCGGAGTGCCAGTTTTTTTTTGTGTGATAAAATTACCAATTAATAATTTTCGGACTTTTCCTTTATATGTGCTGTGAGACCTTGCTTCCTGCCACATCTCATGATTCTGGTCAGCGAGAAGTACCCTGTAGGTTTTGATTTATTTACGAGTATCAAAATATGTCATATAAATGGCCGTATTTTTTTATTGCGTTGACTTTGATGCTTGTTTTTTAGATCTCCAAGGGATCATAAATCTACGTATTTGATATTAATTTCAACTTGATACCTCCAGGCGTTCCTGAGAAAGTCTGACAGTCTTGACAGACTGACAGACGGACAACAAAGTTATCCTAAAAGGGTTCCCTTTTTTCCTTTTGAGGTACGGAACCCTAAAAAATGAGTGTATAATAATTCTAACACAAAAATTACGTAAAGGTCCGCCGGGAACATCGAGTGTGTTGGTTATATTTTATGTTCTCTTGACCCGCGTCTAGAAATCCTATCGTTTTACCCTCTGGGATTTTCAGGCGTTATCTTTTCTTTTAACTTGTCATGACCTTACATGAAAATGAATTGATTATTTTTCATAGAGACAGACAAGACACTGTTTATTTTGTAGTTACTTCTTAGTTTTAGTTACCTACAAAGTACCTAAAGAATCTAATTAAGTGATGTAGGTATCTACACATTTATTAAATGGTACATAGAATTTAAAAATCGGTCAAGAGCGAGTCGCACTCGCACACCGAGAGTTCACCGTATCATTTTAAATTTTCATCGACGAGGCCTATATTCATCAGAGAATTTTAACACTGCACACTGCGGTGAAGAATATTGCAGTTTTAGGTCAGCGCCATCTCTTGACCGATAGTGGAACGAATGTGATTTTTGTTTATGATTTCTGAAAAAGTGTGCTATTTAGAGACATTGTTTTATTTTTCCTGTAATTTTTACATAAACTTCTATCATATTGAATCATTTCAGATTTTTCTCTATGCAAACTTAGGAGATAAGGGGGGAACGGTATTTTTTTTTACGTTTTTCGTCACAAATCGAAAACAATGGGGCCTAAAAAAAAAAAATATTTGGGAATGTACAAATAGCATTTTTTCATAATATGATACCCCCAAATGCCCTAGTAGCCCCACTTCGAATTTTTAAAACCCCCGTTCAGACCTTGTTGCAAAAAAGGTATAGGTATACATTTTTATATCATTCTTATTTGCAAAATAGTTGAGCAAACATCATCTAAAACTGTTCCAAATTTCAAGTGATAGCATTAGTTCTTGAGATATCCAGACAGACAGACTGAGTCGCACCATAAGGGTTCCTTTTTACCATTTTGGTACAGAACCCTAAAAAGAGTTATATTTACCTGTCTATTATGTTCAGTGCTGTCGCTTTGTTTGTTTACACATACATTAGTGTATGTTCAAGCAATGTAGTTGAATACCAGCAATAATGCATAAATAGCTCTAATAATAAATCCATTAGCATTAGATCTCTAGTATACGGCCTTTAAATACCACTCACAAGCGTGGGATGATAAGTTACTTTAGATAAATCTTGTAATTTTCTGGGACAGTACAGTTGGAAATGTAATACAATATTATATCCGTTACAATTAGAACATTAAATTGTCGGTGAACCTGATAATTGAATGCCATGATTTGTTTTTAGAAACACGTTTTAAAAAAAGAAATTCTAAACAGAATTTTGCAACGCGTCATCTGGTCGCACAGCAGGTTTTTAACGATAATAAATAAAAAAATGACATAGTTTCACAGCAGTGATCGTGTGTCGTTTTTTAATGTGATTCTTACTATGTCCTCGGCGCCATCTTTTTTAAATCTGTCACTTTGACAGAACCTCTCTGTTGTGTTAGATGGTTTAGGGAGTCTGTTTAAAATCTTTTAAAGGTAATGTATTTATTTTTGTATTTTTTTGATGTGCAATACAGTATAACATACATACATAAACTCACGCCTTCTTCCCATGGGGGTAGGCAGAAACTACAGAATGCCACCTGCTACGATCCTTACATACTCCTTTTGCCTCGTTTACGTTCATAGATCTGGTCATACACGCACGCCGGTTGCGAGTACTACGCACCTGGCCTTTCTGAAGAACATCACCAATAAGGTCAGTATATGTCCTACTAGGGCGTCCCCGCCCGGCCTTTCCCTTCATATCAGCCTCGTAAATACATTTTGTTAGTCGCCTTTCATTCATCCTCTCAACATGCCCAAACCATCTAAGCATACCCTTTTCACTTTTTGTCACTACATCTTCTTTTAAATCACACCGCTGTCTTATCACATCATTCCTCAGCCTATCATTCATAGTTAGACCACACATGCTTCGCAAGGAACGCATTTCTACAGCATTTATTCTACTTTCATGTTGTTTTTGCCACACCCAACATTCACTTCCATACATAAGCGTGGGCACCAGCACACCATTGTGAACAGCCAGTCGAGCCTTTTTAGACATCGACTGGCTGGTCACAATCGTATGTATAGCACCATTCACTTTGTTTCCTGCGTTTACTCTCCTTTCCACATATCCATCAATCTTCCCATCACTACACAGTATAAATATAAATAAATAAATAATTTATTTTTACAGCCACTTCTTATGAGTCTGATCACCGGGACGTAGTGTTGTTAATTTATTTGAGTATTGGGAGCTCCAAGATCTTTAAGTGGTATTCAATAAAGGGTTGAAAGGGAGATGGGAACAAGCAATAAAACATGACTTGAAAAATTGACAATTATGTCTTATTCATAAACATCTTACTATTTAAATGGCTTAAGTTAAATGAAAATAGAAAGTACGGATAGGTCCTTTCCGACCCAGATGACCCCATAACACTCCTCCAGGAGAAGAATAGGGCCACCAGTACAGTGCACAAACACGTCTGTGTTTGTGCACTGTACTGGTGGCCCTAGCTTCCCGTCATTCCGAACTCGTCGCCGGGGTCCTTTGCGATCGCGACTGCGTTCCCGAGTAAATACTCCTCCCAACCCTTGCTCGAAAACTAGATGGCAGCAGTTGATGCCGCTGAGCACGTAGCTTTAAATACCCCGCATAATAATCATGATGAAAATCTATCTTTGATCCAGCCTGTCCCTTCTTGCTGTCCTCCCCCCAGCGACGCCCCGCGCCCTAAGCCGAGGTTCGTGCCCACAGGTGGTGCCCTTAGCGAGCGTTCGCTTAACTTTAATTTAGAATAGTTTTTGCCCCTGGCTGGAGGCTTTAAGTGTAGCAGCTTAAGGCACCCACAGGAAAGTCCGGTTAAGCAGCCACAGCCGTGACCTTAGTGGCCAAAACTGAACTAGTAAAAAAAAAAACCGGGTAGGTAATTATAAAGTTTTTAAGAATACCTACAATCTTCATTTCTCTCCCTTTATCCCAATTTATTTGGGATCGGCTTAACATGTCTTTTTCTTCCATACTTCTCTTTCATCATCACCATTTCAGCCGAAAGACGTCCACTGCTGGACATAGGCCTCCTCCAAGCAAAGGTGCTTGGAGGAGGCCTATGTCCAGCATATGCAAATGCAGCAGCAAATGAAGGCATTTCGACCGATTCTGTGGTTTCCGCATCCAGCGGATTCCTGCGGCCTTCACAACTCTACTTCTGTTTATGTCATACAATATTCTTATAAATAAAAGTGTCACATTTTACACCTAATATTAAAAAAAAAATCACTTACTCGACATTCAAGACCTGACATTTTCGAAGACCCGTCGCCTTCCCGCCGTAAAACGTCACCTTGATACCAGGCAGCTGTATCGGCAGTTCGTCAATGACGAATGGATCCAACGGTGGTACACCCAGCTCTGGTAGACCCTTGGTGAACTCAGGTATCGCATCCTGGGTCGCTTTTATTAGGCAGGCCGGTTCTGTGTTGTTGCAGGGATGGATGAAGTCGGCTGTGGATGGAGATAAAAGGCTGTTAAGAAAGAAAGAGAGGAAATACATTTGTTTAGCAGAGATTATAAGGCACACAACATATTTTGCAAATAAAAAACAACCGACTTCAAAAACAAAACACATGTATGAAAAACTGGCGAGCTAAACTAAACTAACTTAGTTTAGTTGGCGGTGGACCGTTATATACAAGAATAATCATGGTCATCATAAAATAATAGGTACCAGCAGATTTATTGTCCCACTGTGTGGCAAAGGCCTCTCTTCAAAAGCTTCTTCTCATACAGAGAAGGTTTGAATACAGATCATCACGCATCATGGTCATTGCAGCGGCTCCCCCCGCAAACGCCAGTAGAACAATTTCGCGCCTGTCTGATTTTACCATCTCCAAAGTTCCAGCTAACCATCTCCAACACAATTGTACAGTCCCACCAGCGTACAGTGGGAAAAGGTAGGTAAAGTTAAAGGTAGGAAAGGTACTTTTGTTTCTGTTTGACAATATAATAATATAGTCTTATTTTATTTTATATTTTTTATTGCCGTGACCACACTGAAATTTTGAATATTTTTTTTTTTGTAATTCCAATGATCTGCCGCTTACTCTTGATTTTTTAGGGTTCCATAGTAAACAAGGAACCCTTATAGTTTCGCCATGTCCGTCTGTCTGTCTATCTGTCCGTGGCTTAGCTCAGAGACTATTAGTACTAGAAAGCTGTAATTTGTCATGGGAATACATATTAATCACGCCGACAAAGTGGTAAAATTTAATCATAAAAAAAATTAAGGCCTGCCCTACACGTAAACTGGGTATGATTTTTTTTTCTCATCTATCCCATAGTATGGGGTGTTGTTGGAAAGGTCGTTCAAAAATATTACGAGTTTTTGAGAACCATTTTTGGATTCAGGAATCCGTTTTCGAAATATTAAGCTTTTAAGTGCAAATTTTTGTATCGAGTGTCCCCGCCCGCCCTGCCAGCTTAATAGTTGGTTTTGGATATGTGAAAAAATTCACAGCAGTAGTATATATAACGAATTTAAAAGGAAAATGATCACAGCTAAGAAGGCTTTGCAAGTTAAAGAGTAATAATCGACCAACCTACATTTGCGGTTGCAAAAACAGGTTCTCCCATATATTCCGTATGAAAGAACATGTTTTTAACTACAAAGTTAAGTTTGTTCTTGGGATAAATTCATCCCAACTACAAAACCCTACATTGTGCGTGGTCCGACATGCACTTGGCCGGTTTTTTATTTGGAATTGTAAACCTTTGCATGCCCACGTGACGGTAAAATATGGTGAACTTTCTTATAAAAACACCTATGTGCACGGCTAAACATCAAGCTATAATTTCCAGTTTATGCTGATCTCGCACTGTGTATTGCAATTAAATGAAAGAAAATTTAAAACTCATATTAAAAGTACACTTTGTAAAGAAGCATATTACAAATTAGAGGATTATATCCAAGATAAGAGTGCTTAGAAACATGCTGGTCCATAGGACAATTTAGAATCAAGACAAAATCAAACTGGTTGCTAATTTAATTGTAAAATTTATTATTTTGTGTTAGATGACATTGATTTTACATTCTGTGATTACTTCCTCACACACTGACTATTAATTACAAAATTTTAGGAAAATCGTCTACTTTTACAATGTTTGTAAATATGTGAGCACCATATGTATCTATCACATATTAAATTATCTGTCGTTGCTTCATTTTAAATTATTTTTACATATTGTGGTATAGTAATTTTATTCTAGGTGCATCGTCTTCACATATAATAATTATTTAACTAATTTACGTCCATATACAAACAATCGTAAAACATTTTAAAAGAGTAACGGTGGAGTTTCTTGCCCATTCTTCTCCATACGAAAACTACATTTTGGAAGGGGCGACTAGAATTAATTTTATTATTTTGTAAATTTTGACGTTCAAAAGTGCCATACATGGGCCTATTTGAAATAAATGATTTGACTTTGACTTTGACTTTGCAGGATTTCCGTACAATGCGAGGTCAGCTTGTACTGGAAATGTATAGCTTGATGTGTAGCCGTGTGTACTATACCCATGTTTGCAAAGAAATAAATGATTTGATTTGATTTGTAAACCATAAAACATACCATAGAGTCATAGAGCTCCACATCTATATTTCAGTTGTCTTCTCTAACTGTATGACCGAATCGAAGTCGTTACACCAGCACTTTCTATAAGTACCGACTTTAATGACGACACTAGTCTTACTGTGTGACGGCTATGGTCAACTGTCCTGATTCTTCGAAAAATTTATATGACCGACCCAATCCCACTTCAGCCAGTTATTAATTTTATCAAAAAACTAGCTTCTGTCCGCGATTTCGCTGGCGTGCCCGGTTGCGTCGCATCGCCTGCCCGCGTACTTTCTTACTTTTTTCTCGGCTCCTAAGAGTCCTAGCGTAATGTTAAATAGCCTATAGCCTTCCTCAAGAATTGGGCTTTCAAATGCAAAAAGATTTTTTCAAATCCGAGTGGTAGTTCCAGAGATTAGCACGTTCAAACAACCAAACGAAAAAACAAACTCATTTTAAGTTTATAGACTAGCTTTTGCCCGCGGCTTCGCCCGCGTGGATATCGGAAAATATCTCACGGGAACGTACTACCGAGATTTCATACCTAATAACAGAGGAAAAAGTGATTGACTCCTACCGAAGCACCCGCGTTGCTCCGCGTAATTTTGAAACTGTGATATCTTTTAAACTATTCATTATAATGATATGATATGTAGACATATTTATTTTAATCTAAATTAAATGTCCAGTTTAAATAAATATTTTTTTTGGATAAGGATTTATACTGTACCGATCAAAAAAGTTTCGGAAATAACAATTAAATTTTTATCAAATTCTGAAAGATAAAAATGGTTATTGTGGGTCATCCTTAAAAGATAGACATATGCCATTGTGGACTTTTGGTTAAACATTTTAAGATGAACAATACCTTGGAACATAAATTTGATGTATCTTTTTCGGTTAACGCAGCGCACGCCAATAAAGCTCCCAGTCGGCATGATTTTTTCCGACTTCTTCAACAATAACCGTCAAATTGCAGCCAATTTACACAAAACCTTAATTTATTATACACTAAAACCTTCCGCATGAATCACTCCATCCATTGGTGAAAACTGTTTGAAAATTCGTTCGGTAGTTTTTGAGTTTATCGCGTTCAGACAGACAGACAGACAGACACGGCGGGGGAATTTGTTTTATAATATGTAAGGATAAGGATGTTCCAGAATATAGTGAAAAGGCTAGCTCGTAAAACATTGCAAAGTTTAGAAATAGTGCTTCAAGTAATGAGTGAAGGTACTGATTCAGAATAGTTGGGCAACATTACACTGCACTGCACTGCAGACATTTCGCGATAGGCTCACGCGATCTGTTAAGGGGATGTGTGCATTTTTAATTAACTATAACAATAAAGCCGAGGAGCTCGTGGCTAAGTAATAACAGCCGTACGGGTCGATCCATCAGGTTAAGCTACGCTTGCAGGGTTTGGTCCATGGATGGGTGACCATCTTTACATACCGAGACTTCTCCGTGCCTTGGAAAGCACGTTAAGCCGTTGGTCCCGGCTGTAATTCTTGGATTTTTGACAGTCGTTACGGGTCGTCAGAAGCCCGAAAGTCTGACAACTAGTCTTACAAAGGGTATCGTATAACCCAGTTACTGGGTTGTGGAGGTCAGATAGGCAGTCGCTCCATGTAAAATACTGGTGTCAGGTGCATCGGGTTAGACTGGAAGCCGACCCCAACGTAGTTGGGAAAAGACTAGGGAGATTGATAGGCTATTTACACGTGAAACTATCAATGAATAACTAACTTTGCTCAACTAATTTCGTAATGTAAATTCAGCTTAATAATACCAATTATTGTGCTGTACTGTCCCAGTGCAGGGCAAAGGCCTCTTCTCACACAGAGAAGGCATGAGCATTAATCACCACGCTGGCTCAAGACGGGTTGGCGATTTCAGATTTATATTTGTCAGTGATATCCAAAGATAAACTTAGAAAGTACAGATGAATATTGAAAAAGTCACATTGGTATTTTCCCGGATTTGAACCCACAAAAATCGTGCAAAAAAAACAAACCGACCTTATCCACTAGGTCGTCACGACATTATGCAATTACCTATATTTTTTAATTTTGCAAAATAAAAATAGTAAATATTTAGATAGTTTGTTTTTTAATTAATTACGCGAGTCAAGTTATCTCAAGGATCAGAGACTTTTTTAAATCAAATTATTAATTAATTTCATCTTAAAATTGTTCTTTTATTAAGGATTTTAGAATGCAGAATATTAAAAATAATCCACAGCATGGAAATGAAATATAATTTACCAACAAAAAAATGACACTTTTGCAATAAAAGAGATTCACAACATCCTACGAGTGTCACAAAAGCGTCACTATTTATTCCAAATAATCCTCAACAGAATATCGTGTTAGAAGATTCATTTACAGATCAAACAAAAGGTATTTCGCAGTTAAGCCTTGGAGACACGTAGCACACACGTACTGTCATAATATACGTAATTTAACAAAAATAAGTTTCTGGCACAATCCGTAGCTCGCGTCTTTGTACGTGTGAGATAATTATGTTACAGGCTTTTTGTAATTATTTAAAGTAAATGTAATTTAAAATAACGTCACGTCGCCCAGCACATAAATGTAGGTACGTATCATGCTTTAAAATTAAACTTAATGGACATGAATGAATGAACGAACGAACGAGGAAGGAATGAACTTATGATTTTTAAGTTAATACTCTACACTTCATAAATTCATGCAAAACAACATTCCCTTAATATCTCGTGAGCCATTGATTACAAACGTGCAATGTACGGAAACACATATATTGCTGGTAAATCCTACAATCCTACATATCTGCATGTTTCATCACACGACGTAGGCTCCTTTATGGGCATGCCTTAATACCAGAGACATTTTATGGCTGAACTTGACCCAGTTCGTGCAAACTGTTTAACTTCGTTGTTTATTTTACTGTCCCTGTGACAGTAATGGCTTCGTTTGACAGGTCATAAGCATTTGTACTTTTATAAAAAAATTACATTGTCCATTCAAGAGCGTTTAATAAGAAAGTGGGCAACGTCGCAAATGTTTTGATTAATCTGGCAATATTACTGTATGGAAATACGAAATGTGGCTAACTAGCAAACTAGAATATTAATGATGAATTGCAATGTTAACACTGAATTTGATGTTGTAACTGTTTTAGGTGTAAAAAAGGCATTTGGAAAGTTTCCAAATACTTTTTTTTACATCTAAATCTAAATATTCGGTGTTACGATATTAATTATTGCATTTCATCATCAATATTTTAGTTCACTAGTTAGCCATATTTCATATTTCCATACGGTAATATTGCCAAATTAATCAAAAGAGGTAAATAATATTTGACAGTTATTTCCGACGTTGCCAACTTTTAGGATAAGCGCTCTTAGGCTACGCGTAATTATAAACTAAAGTAGGTATTCAGCTGCATCCAGTTAGACTGGATGCTGACCCCTAAATGGTTGGGAAAAGGCTACGCAGATGATGATGTACGTACCCACAACTTTTTTGAGAATAATTTATAACCTGATTAGAAATCGAATTAATAATAATATGGTTTCTTCTAGCAGGAGATAACCAAGGTCTGCGTGGCGATCTTTGGGAGACCCATTTATCTACTTGATAAGTTTATCATGGAATGCTGTTCTGAACCCCACAGCATATACCTAGGTATTATCGCGGATCATACAAATGTATACATTGATATCGAGGTCACAAGTTCTTAGCTTTAGGCTCCCGCGACTTTAGCGCTACAATGTTCTTTTTGCGCGTGGTCAAAATCGGAACTAACGCCGTCATCTCATTCGCGCCAAAACATCCTTCATAATCAGCCTATAATGTTCTCACTGTTGGGACACATGACTTCTCTATTCGAGAAGGAGTGGGCTGTAATCCACCCCGCGGGCCCAGTGCGGGTTTTAGTAATTGTCACATGTCTTCGAATTTTTGGTTCTAGGACATATCGGTTTTCTACTCCATTCTGAGAGTAGTGGTGATGAAATAATTTACACAAAGTAAAGCGCCTGTCTGGGTTCACCACTGCAAGAGATCGTTGTAGCAATGTAAAGGACGTATCTAATAATATAGATAGTTGAAGGCAGAAAAATTGACAATAAATGGAATTCAATTAGTTTTCATTGAAGGTTTATAAAAACTTTTTACTTGTTTATTCAAAATCTGTATTAACAATAAAATATATAAAATCTGCCAATCTGCATAACAGTTTGTCAGCAGTTATTCTCGTCTAGCACTTGTATAGTTTTTAACTTCAAAATTTAATACACTTTGTATATGCCATTGCACTGCAGTTTGAAAGATGCGTGCTTCAGAATCCTCTTGCGTGCAGATATCCACTTATTTCTCTACTATTAGGTACTATTTACTATTCAAAACAATCTTGATGCGAGCATTAAAATGATATAATGTTTGAAAATAGGTACTTTGATACTTATCAGTGTAAATTACAGTTATAACCTTCATGCGATGAAAATAAAACGTTTTATACATGCAACTAGATAAAACTATGTAAACGCCTCCGATTGGAAAATGTTGGAAATTGATAGGGTCCTCTTGAAAAAATGTTTGAATATTTTAATACGCTTCCCCAGTGACTAATAAAAAGGTTGACACTTACGTGTAAGTCCCTACATAAACGTAATTAACTTTTTTACAGCTCCAACTGAAATTATCATAGTACAGATGAAACTACTCGGAAAACTCTCAAAAATCTGTTCTGCTAATTCTGTTTTAAACTTATACCTACATTAATCAAATAAAAGAGATAAATGCTGCTTTATCCGGTAAGTGCTAAATGTCAACCAAAAATCTCCTTTCATTTAACAATTTTCACTTTAAGGCTTGTGCAGACCAGCGCGACATGCGACGCGACACAAAGACACCGCTCGTCGCACAACGAGCGGTGCCTTTGTGTCGCGTCGCGTGTCGCGTCTGTTTGAAAGAGCCTTTAAGTTACGATAAAACTTCAAGTGAAGTTTAACCGATACTTGTAACTAACTAGGCAATCCAGTTTGTTGGACTATAAAGCCAATGTTACAGAAACTAGAACTTCGAGGCATCCAGTTCTGTGTCACAATCAAACTGGTTATCATGCACCTTGGATCCACAACGGGAGAATGGCACATGGTGCAGTACCAATCACGCGCAGTGTGCTAAGCGCATGGCTTTTAAATGCATTTCTTGTTGTACTTTACCTACATACTCGTACGTCTGTAGTCAAGAATTTTCCACAGGGGAAGATTTTCTAGCAATAAAAAAATCTAGAAAAACAGTTTAAAGTTGCTTTTGGTATTAGTTTACTATCATGTTTTGTGGCTGAATCACTATCACTACATATTATAAAACAAAGTCCCCCGCCGCGTCTGTCTGTCTGAACGCGTTAAACTCAAAAACTACTGAACGGATTTTCACCAATGAACGGAGTGCCTCATGAGGAAGGTTTAGATGTGTAATTCATTAGGGTTTTGTGTAAAATGACTGAAATATGACGATGTAAAATACTCCAAGTAGGATGAACATCAGTAACATTTGAATTTAACCCTTGTGCTTGACGCAACAGGTTGTTAGGACAGAAAAAATGTAGGCACATGTTCTACTACCCGTACGACGCCGGGAAGGGTTGCTAGTGTCATAATATTTTGACATGGAGCGACCGCCATATGACCTTTATAACCTTGGACATGAACATACAACAGTTTACAGACTTCAGATTCAGTGTACCTACCTAATTAGAACATGATATTTGTAATATTATGATAACTTGGCAAGATCCTAACTAAAACTTACTTAATAATACTAAAAATTAACGTTAACATTTAGGTACCCAAGTACTTGAATATGTACAAACTACTAAACTTAGATAAACCTCTTAATGGAAGGTTGATTTAACATAAAGGTATATTCATGAACCTAGATTGGCTAATAAGCATTAGGTAACACATCAAGCGTGTATATATCAGTGCATGTTGCGTAACCGTTACAATAGCGGCTACTGAGTTAATTGATATCAATTATTATAAACACGATAATATTATCATTTTAACAAGAGCATGTTTGAAACATTCAATTGTTTTATTTAATTTTATTGATTTCTGAGGGACGATTCCCGTAATTTTTAAGAACGTTCGCAGTTGCATCTTATTCGCAATCTGTAAAAATACTATAATATTACCAATATTTTTGACAAGTTTGACAGATTGCGTAGGTACGAGAATTGGCCTCCTGGCGACTACTGAAAATCAATCTTATTGGGACTTACATGTTAGAGCCGTTTGGGGTTGAAACATTAGGGTCATGGGATCCGAGTGCCCATTTAGTTTTTCAAGACATCGCCAAACGGTTAGTCGACTCTTCCGTGACCAGAGGGCTGGCCTATTCTTTGGCCAAAGAATCATCATCGCCATACAACGTGGGAATGCTGCCAGCCTTTTGGGCACTTTTCCTGTTGACAGCGATGCGGACGAATTTTATGATGCCCTATGACTATTCCCCACCTTTTTTATATACTTGTACATATTACCTATTATTATTATTTTAAGTCTGTTAGTTATTAAAATTATGAATATAATGAGAAGTGAATAAATATTAATTTTTTGCATCATGCTGACTAGAAGCCTCTTGTTACAAAAACGACGTGCAGACAATTTCTGTCGTATAATAATTTTATATGTAGATCTATTTTGTTTTTCTTACTTATTTTTAATGTGTACGTGTTTCTGTGATAAAAAAAACAATTTTGCAAATTATTTCACTGGATAGAAACCAAACAGGTGGGCCCTGATGTTAAGAGGTTGCCAAAAGATCTTTTCTCATTATGAAAAGGAGAAAATATAATTATATCTAACATACTTATGCATACAAGATAACATAATACCACGCTTGTATTCCTTGAAGGGTTGAGCAGAGGTATACATATATAGTAAACCCACATTTCGCCAGATATATTTAAGTCCTATGTAATAGAAGGCGCGCCTATTGCCATGAACCGGGCACAAATAGACCCTGGAATCGAACCCTGGACCTCATGATCAGCAGTAGCACTTGTGATCACTAAGCCACTGAGGTATAAAAGATTATTTAAAATTATTAATTATATAACCGCAACTCGAATCATGCCCTTTTTTGTCACGGTACCCTTCAGTTTACCAAGCAAATATCATACGAAAATTACTTTGTTATTGATGTTTTTTACAACCGCATTATATTAGTAGCTCAACAGTCTTGACCTATAGATTTCCATTGGTTCATTACACCGCTTAGTTTGTGTAGTCGAGTGAAAATATGCTAATTAGTCAAGGTTATCCTAAAAAAACTCGTACTTGCTTTACTGGCCTAGCCCGCAATGATACGTTTCGAAACTTTACTGACTAACATGGTGATAAAACACATTACGCAAAATTTTTCTTTATGTAACAAGAATAATTAAAAAAATATATAAATATAATAAGATTAAATATATATATATATATATATATATTTAAAAATTTCTTAACAAATAAGCAGTACATTTGTACTCTAAATTATAATTATGTCGTTTCCCTATGTATTTTACTATGTGTACATAAATAATAATAAAAAAAATCAGGTTGTTATTTTAATAGGTACTAGCTGACTCGACAGACGTCCTCCTATCCAAATTTCTATAATTCATACAAAATTCTCAGCAACTTAAAAAAAAAATTGTTTTATATTTCAAAGAACCTGATTCGGACTATTACGAACATTTTAAAACAAATAACCAAAGCGGTCCAGCAGTTCTCAAGATATGCACTTATCAACAAACATAATTTCTTTTTTATAATAAAGTATATTTTAAGACCAGCCTGACATATGCTGAGCTGGACTCCCATTTAGTGCAACCTTGAGACGCACACCGCACCTTGTACATTCAATTTGAAGTATGTCATAATATCACTCCATTTCTATACGTGTCTTTTCTTTTTTGTTTAAATCTTGTTTTTATATCAATTCATTTAATTTGTTATCATTTTATTGTGCTTATATGTGTGTCTTTTGTGTGCACCGAATAAATGTTTTATCTATCTTTCTACCTATCTTTTATCTATCTAGGTATCTATCACTGTCCAACTGCGCAGGGAAAATGCCTCAAGTTAAAAAACTGGCCAAGTGCGTGTCGGACCATGCACAATGAAGGGTTCCGTAGTTGGGATGAATTTATCCCAAAAACAAACTTAACTTTGTAGTTGAAAAATATGTTCTCGCATACGGAATGTATGGGAAAACGTGTTTGTGCAACTGCAAAGTTGAGTTGGTCGATTATTACTCGTTAACTTGTAGAGCCTACTTAACTGTGATAGTTTTCCTTTTAATTTCGTTATATAAACTACTGTTGTGACATTTTTCACATACCCAAAACTAACCATTTAGCCGGCAGAGGGCTCTAACAAAAATTAGCACTTTAAAGCTTAATATTTCGCAAACGGATCCTTGAATCCAAAAATGGTTTTAAAAACTCACAATGTTTTTGAAGGACCTTTCCAATGATATCCCTCACCATGGGGTTAAAAAAGAAAAAAAAAATCACCACTTTACGTGTATGGGAGGTAGGTACCCTAAAAAAAAATGTTTTTCGTAATTTTGTTTTACCACTTTGTCGGCGTAATTAATATGTATACCTATGCCAAATTACAGCTTTCTAGTACTAAGGGTCTCGGAGCTAGACCGCGGACAGACAGACAGACAGACGAACAGACAGAGAGACAGACGGACATGACGAAACTATAAGGGTTCCTTATTTACTATAGAACCCTAAAAACACCATACTTTATTTCACTTACGAAAACTGAAGTTCACTTAAATCGAACAATTTTCTCATTTATTCGAATGACATTACCTATAGGGATAAAGTGCATTTCTTAGCCCTGAACAATGATCCAATTAGGCACAGGGTGATAATAATTATGATATGTGTTATCTCGTGTCCACCCAAAGATGCAACAAAAGTCACAAACATTTTGTACTGAACTCCCCAAAACAATACACTCGGACATCGCAGGTTAACAGAATTATCTCTAAAAGCCGCGGTCGACACGTTTGCTATTGAACCTAAACCAACATTAACTTAACGAAGGTGTGAAGTGTTTGTTATGAGGTGTTTCGATTATATTATCTAATAACCTATGTACTGGTTGTGAAGGTCCAGGTATACGACTGGATCAGTAGAATGAAATGATTGTACAAGGATACAAAACTCATCATCATCATCTGCCGAGCCTTTTCTCAACTATGTTGGGGTCGGCTTCCAGTCTACCCGAATGCAGCTAAATACCAGTATTTTTACACGAAGCGACAGCCTATCTGGCCTCCACAACTTCCACAACTGAGTAACACGATACACCTTGGTAAGACTGGTTGTTAGACTTTTGGGCTTCTGACTACCCGTAACGACTGTCAAAGATCTGCAAATGACAGCCGGAATCAATGGTGGGGTCTCGGAATTTAATGGATGGTCATCCATCTACTGATTGAGTTCGGCAAGCGTTGCTTAACCTTGAAGATTGACCCGTGCGACTTTTATTATTTTAACCTACTCCCTAGATATTATGTCATTAAAATAATCATATTTTGAACGGTCTAGTTCTTTTTTTTGTGCGTCATGAATATTGCTTGATATTATCATTCCCAACTTTGTTTCAACAGCACCTCATCCTGAAATTCAAGCAATTTCAAAGTGACATTATATTTATATGAGCATGCTCTCTGTTACTGTTTTCATTCAAACTGGCTCTGAAAGGCACGAACAAGCGTTGGTGAAGCAATAAGTTAAAACATTCATTGCACTATTCATGTGAACTCATTATTCTAACGCATGCATTTATTTGTGAAATACCTAACTCAAACTTAAACCATTAATTTCAATCAAACCATTTACATGCACTTTTGAACTGTCAAAGAGTCGGTTAGTTAGTCAGAAAGTTGAAGCCCATTCTAAAATGCACATCTTTATGGACAAGAACGGGCAAGAAACTCCAAGGACACTCTTTTAAATATAGATATTACAAAATCCTGGGTACATTATTCTTGTTGCTTCTATATGAGAGAACAATGTACAAAAAAATAATCAAAAAAGAAACCAAGTTTAAGATTAAAAATAAGCCCTAGCAGATAAGAGATGACCAGTCTCAACTGACGGCGCCCGTTCACGAATATGACGCGTGGGTCAGCACCATGCAGCTCAACCATTTTGTAGGGTACCAAATGATCCAACACACTCGCCACCATCAGCGGACATTTGTGTGAGCGTGACATACAAATACCTAGTTAAGTGCAATACAAAATACAAGAGAGCTTAAAAAAAAAAACTCATTCTTCAAATACTTAACTATCTGGTTCCATAACCCACTTACTATACTTAATCCCTAAACGTTTGCCTGGCTTTCTAATAAAGTTAATTCAAGGTTTAAATGAGATATTTAAACAGTGTTTAATAAGATTGGCGGCAACGTAGACCGAGGTATTTAGTTAACACCACTACTTCCTGCGGCTTCTCTCTGGCCTTCGAAAAGATAATACCGTTCGCAAGGATAGGCAAAAATTTCTAATAATCGATTTCGCGATTAAACGTTTCGGTAAAGAATTACGTTGGACTTTAAAAGGTCATTACAATTATTTTAATGCACCTTATTGTGATGATGCAGAGCAGAATTCTGTGAATCTTTTTCTCCCGAATCAAGGAAGCCAAAGGAACATCGTCTGGTTTAATTGAAGTGAAAACTTCTTTCCTTTCTTTCCGACTAAACCATTGATTTCACGACCTGTTACCGACACCGTGGAGTAATAGATATCAACGCGTTGGTTACCGCGGTGCCGATTTTTTTCAAAATTTCACTTCTGTCGGCACTCCCGGAGTGCCACTGTTTTTTCAGTAGGAGTTCGATATAACCTTTCGTTCCTCCCATAAGGAGGGCATCCCAAGAGGACTTCCCCACGGTAAAAAAAAGTAATCGTAATCTATGATGGTGTTTTGCAAAGAAATCCCCAGTTCATAGTTTTCATTGGCTATCCTAAAATATGGCTAACATTATGGCATATTCTGACACCAACTACCTTTTGACCCGAACAGGAGTCCTCCATCCTCCAAACTTGTCCTAATTTTAACCCATGCACAAGAAGTTTCTCGGAAATGCAAAATCAACTAAGGATCGTGGAATGAGGATTAGTTTATTAAATTAACCAAAAACAATTAGTTCGTTCAATATTTGTTTAGGATTAGGATTGCAGCAATTAAATAATTGTAAACCGACCATTTTGGTGTCGTTGCAGCTTAGATATTATAGGTACCTAACTATCACAGTTATCAGGTCTATTCAATTCCTTGTTTCCAACTGATGTTATTTCTACTTTAACTAATATTGACTTTAAGGTAGCGTGCGGAAACTGAACCATTTGTGTAAGTATAATAGATAATTTCCCAAGACATTTTCCATGTTTGGAAACTAAATCACGAACGTAGACTAGGTAAGTAGATATAGAACAGATAGATACACTTAGTACCTACCTACCTTCTTTATCCTACCTCAAAATTTTCTTAAAATCAAGTTGTCAAGGTAGGAATATAATCGATAAATTCGTGATAAATTCGAAACAAATTTCAACAATTTCACTTTCATTGAGGTCATCGAAGATCTTAAAAACAGATAACTATACCAAAAATGTCAATAGCAAGAACTTTGAATGTTGAAGTAAACATAAAACAATTAGGTACCTGCCAAGTCTTTATAGAAAATAATAAAGTTGACAAATAATAAAAATAATCCTAATTCTATTTCCAACGAAATAAATCGAGACGAAACAGCAAATAATAAATTAAGCGAACCACAATTATCTCCATGAACATTGCAAAATAAACGATAAAAACTCACGTGCATACTTCGCTGAGCAGTCGCTGACGAAAGACGCAGCCGATAGCAACGTGAAAACCAAAACATATCTACTATCACACATAGTACCACTTAAACTGCGATAACAGTGAAGAGCACAAATACCTGGGGCACACTAACGACCTGACCCTCGTGCCTTCGCAGTACGCTTATGTAAATACAACAAGTTCTTTATGTGTATTGCATAAATCCAGCCAGCTCTTTGCCAATTCGAAGCCTGATTTTCACGGAACGCTAGCCACTAATCCGTTCCATAAAATGTTCGCGACGTGAATGCGCTGGCCTGCGTGCGCTCGCGACCGTATTCTGGGATATTGCACCGCGATTGGCTAGTAGTGTTGTTTTCGAAAAGTCGGTTCAAGAACGAAGGTCGTGGTGTCGAAGTTTGTATACTTTGGTACTTTCTTGAATTGGTGATGGGGTGTAATGTTTGATGATTTTGCTGGCGCAAAATGGCATGACCTATATAAAATTAAATAAAACTAAGTGGACAGTTTCTGCATAGGTTTTCACTGTGATATCGGATCAACTATTGTATCAAAAATTTAAACCTAATAATTGAACCATTTCGTGAATTTTTAACCCCTGACGAAGCAGACGTACTTATCTAGTTTTGATGCTCGTAAGAATTATTTTGAACGATGTTAACTCACAGGTAATAAAGCTGCTTAGTCTTGTCCTTGGTATAATGTAGTAAATGTACCAAAGAACAGTAATGCTACATTCTGTATGCAATTTCTACGCAGGATCTAAAGAAAAACGTCGCGTATCACTTACTCGCTATGTTGCGTAAGTGGTGAGCCAACTAAGCGAAACGGGTTACTATGGTGGTTGCCGATGACCTATTACTAACCACTAATTTTGCAATATGTCAACCTTAAACCGAACTTAGTATTTCAGAATATGTTTCCAATATGTAGCTGTACATTTTGTTGATATTATGGATTAAAAGAGTGTCATTGAAGAATGGACTGGACTCGTATGGTAATTCGGTGGAGTTGACACTGCACACTGCTAAGTTGGATGCAATGACTTCTTGCCATACGTTCAGCAGTAGATGGTAAAGGAATGATGTGATTATAAAATTACTGATGCTTTTAAAACAGAATAAAAAAGACCTAATATATCTTTTCTTACTTGTTATAAATATATATTATTATATTTGTATTAAAATCCTACTTAATGTTATAAACGCGAAAGTTTGTGAGGATCGAAGAATGTTTGTTGTTCTTTCACGCAAAAACTACTAAACGGATTTGAATGAAATTTGGCACATATATAGTTTATAACCTGGATAAATACATAGAATACTTTTTATCCCGATATTCTCACGGTATCAAGACTTATGCGGGTGAAACCGCGGGGTTTTGCTAGTCAACTATAATTTTAAGAGTTCGTCATACAGCAAGCGGCATTCAGGATGGATTTCGGAAAAATGTGCAAAATTAACAATTAAAAAGAACCGCCAGATTCTTTACATAAAATGCGTTATCCTTGCCAGAATAAGTTCATAAGTAAATAGGTAATACCCAACTATTTCAGCAGAAGGTGCGTGTCCGTTGCATTTATGCATTAAATCATTTCAAGGTAACGGTTGGGAGTCCTACTGCTGTGCCTTGCGCGCGCGCATTTGTGTCGAAACCGTTAATAACTTTCATGATTCATCATTATCTTTAGTGTTGGTGTTTTACAATAAGTACGCTACCTCGTTTGGTACTCTATTATTGCAGCAATTGGTAGTGTTGTGAAAATCGCACTGAGTTATTTATAAAATTTTCCTTAACAATTCGTGGTACATAACAAAAAAAAAATTACTGTGGCACTCCGGAAGTTAAAACTTCAACAAGATCGCCTTGGTGGAAGAAAAATACTTGTATAGAACATTGGTCCGTAACCTTATCTAAATAAAGAGCACAACCGCGTTTACAAAAATAAGGTGTCGTCATGGTGTCGCAAAATCAATGGTTTAGTCCCATCTCAAAAATGCCCAACGCGCCTAAAAAAATTTTCGCTTCAAAAATAAAAATTCGATGTGTTAAGGCTCCTACTAAGGGACATACTATTTTTCTTTTTTGGTGAACGGTTTTGCAAAACAGAGTGTGGAATGTAGTAATGAGCAGAAGCACTTCATAAAATGCAAAGTCATCTTTAAACCTAAGACTTAAGACACCCTAGGAATTTGGTCCGTCCGGATTTAATCTACTGTTGACTGTCATTACAATAATTTTATTCCTTTACCTATGAAGTTAGATAAATAACTCTTAAAATGAAAAAGCATTTGCGGTAGTCAATCCCGGAATCAGATTGCTATGCTAATACGCTTAGTCGCATTCTGTGGAATTTGACTCATAAAAACGAACAATATTGAAGTTTTTATTAAAATCTGCTGGTCATGGTCCGTCATTCAAACTTACTAAGGCTAAAAGGTATCGAGTTTCCCAGTAACGGGATTATGGAGGTCGCTACATGTAAAATACTAGTATTCAGGTGCATCCGGATTGTCTGAAAGCCGTCCCCAATATAGTAGGGAAAAGGCTTGAGACTCTAATGCAGGGATGGACAAGCTACGGCCCGCGAGCCAACTCCGGGCCTGCAAAATTTTGACAGTAAGAGCGGTTTTGCACTGAATCTGATTCGTATCCGAGAAATGTCAGTCTGAAGTTGTCATAGTACGAGGGGTTGCACACTATATCCGAACTCTGTCCGTTCGAATTTATAACATTCCCAATTCGGATTGACCTTGGATCTCGAATTCAGATTCGGATCGGATGCAGTACAGAATCGCTCTAAGAATGTATTGCTCTTGGAAATATGTTTTGGTGTTCGTGTATGTTTTATTCCGCCCCCTGAATTTCCTGTTGTAATCTAACAGTCACACATGGTGTACGGTACTCCGTGTTTCGAATTTTTATATTTTTTTTATTTTCTAAATGGTGTTAACTTGAGAGCCCTGACACCCATAACACAAGTTTAATCTTAGTTTGGGTGTCAGAGGTGTTAACTCTGCATTAACCTACAATTTTATATGAAAAAATATTATGTTATGTTTGCATATGTAAAATTGCAAATTGGAAATAAAGATATTTATTATCACTGATTTTGGTACAATAGATGGACAAGAGACTAACAACAGGTAGAATTGACAATATGATATGGTAGTCAGGTCAGGCAGGACGTGCAAATGTTTCCGGTTCCAGGAACAGATTGGGTGTTAAGAGGTACTGTAGCCAGACAGCAGGCGAGTTGCTGTACCAATCGGTAGAATTGACAATATGATATGGTAGTCAGGTCAGGCAGGACGTGCAAATGTTTCCGGTTCCAGGAACAGATTGGGTGTTAAGAGGTACTGTAGCCAGACAGCAGGCGAGTTGCTGTACTAACCACTTGCTTGCATTTTGAAAATGACTAATAAGCCAGTAGTATATCGAGTACTCGACCCCGATTCGGTGGAGTAAACTATTATGTTAATTTTATATACGATTATAATAATTGCTTAAATGTTAAGTAAGTCTAATACTCTAGGAAAACCTTTGCATACCGTGTTAAAATCATTTGTGATTATTATCAATTACATCACGCAAACGTGCACACAGCCATGATTACTATGTTTTACTAAAATATAGGTAACATTGTGGCTTCGTAATTTCTAGTATTTTCCTGTGAGAATAATATACCAACACTACTAATTTAATTTCGTCGATGCTTAACAAATATGTCGCCATTCCGAATATTTTAGAAAGTTATCGAAATACATTTCTAATTTATACAAGTTGCTGTTACATTTCATGATATTCTCCAAATCCCCAATCAGTTTGGACGCAACAAACTTTGAACGCGGATAAGTACAAATAATTTTAACTGTATAATAAATTAACTTTATCAATTTCCTGGCGCTTCGTGAGCTCTTACTGAAAAAATACAGTGTGATTGTTCATAATGTGCACATATCGAAATGAGGGAATCTATGCTTAATATTTTCGACGAAAAAAAATTTTTTTTTTATTAAAAATAAAAATAGTTTAAAAAATAATCTCTTTGGCATCTTATTTATAAATTTTACAATTATTGTAAAATTGATGAAAAAAATACAGATTTTTGCAAAAAAAAACATGTTTATTTTCAAATGAGGGTAGTTTTTTTTCTTAATTTTTATTTTATGTGGACGCCTAATTACTTCCAATCATTTAGTTTAAAAGTTACTCAGTTATGTTGCAATATTTTTTTTTAATCCATAAAAAGTATTAAAAAAATATTTAGATTTTTAAAATATTTTTTCTGTCGTTAAAATTAAGCATAGATTCCCTCATTTCAATATCTACACATTATGAAGAATCACACTGTATAGACTAGATATGCTAAGTTGCCTATGATAGGATGGGCTGAAAAAATACGACTGGAATAAAGACGTTAATTAATTCATGCCCTTATTGGATTGTGTTCAACTAACAAGAGATTTATGTCAATGGAAATGGAGTGCGATGATGCGACGCAATTCTAGTACATAGAACAATTTCCATGAAGTTTTCACAGAAATTGTTCTATTAGAGTCGCGTCGTGAATGTCTGCGGGAGCCTTAAAGAAACAGGCTACAAAAAAAAACATTCAATCGCGGATACACCACTATTTACAACAATATTTTTAATGAATAGCTGACAGACATCTACATCTGCCTATGCCTTTTAGTCAGTCGGATTCAAGTCTACACAGATGTCTCTCTATGCTCTACGGGGGTTGTTTGTACGAGTTATTTGCAGAATAATACTGAAATTATGCGACCAGATTATGATGCATCTACGTGGCTACTTACCAATCAGGCTCTGGCAACTGTATGCCATGAATATTTATTCCGCTATATCTCTGTAAAGGCGGAATAAACATTCAACTGGTTAGATTTGGCCAGGTCAATATACACCGAGTCGCGCGCAGTAGTTTTTATCTACGAGAATACTTACTGGCTCTGCGGTCAACATCCATTTATAATTATTACAGAGTGGGGCAAAAGTTATGACATAATGTGATGTAGCATAATTGTAGACAGATAGAGAATTAGTTGACAATGCAATGGAGCGATACACACACAGTCGCACAGCTCAGGCAACGATGGAGATTTTGAAACACCAGTTTTCGGGCTTTGTGATCTCACGTTTTGGCGATTAGAACTGGCCGGCTAGATCGCCAAATATGAGCGTCTGCAGACTCTTTTCTTCATTAGTCTTAAAAGTCAACATTGAAGAACAAGTCACCGATTTGGAGGTTGTTTTACGAGCAATAATTCAAAATACCGTACAACGAGCACAAATGTGCATCAACTCGGGGAGGTGGCCATTTGATCGATACCATTTTTTCGACATAAATTTTACACCTTCATACACATACACTTTCCGTGAAAACAGAGCCAAACTTTTTGGTAGGGAAAACTTCTGTAGGCGCGTTGGGCATTTTTGAGATGGGACTAAACCATTGATTTCGCGACACTGTAACGACACCTCATTTTTGTAAACGCGATTGTGCTCTATATTTATATTACGTTACGGATCAATGTTTTATGCAAGTATTTTTACTTCAAAGGTTTTGTAAACGCGATTGTGCTCTTTATTTATATTACGTTACGGATCAATGTTTTATGCAAGTATTTTACTTAAAATTTTTGTAAATGCGATTGTGCTTCTTATGTAGATAAGGTTACGGACTAATGTTCTATACCAGTAATTTTCTTTCACCAAGGCGATCTTGTTCAAGTTTTCATTTCTGTAAAATGACAGCCAATTCACATTATGGCATTACTTTTGTCCCACCTTGTATGAGCGTTTTTGTATCCCACTACTGGGCAAAGACCTCCCATCCCTCATTCCACTTATCTCCAAATACTGCTGTATGGGGAAGAAAAGAGTCGAGTTTGTTTGGAAACCCATGAGTAGTTATTTTAGCATTAAGAGGAGGCTCCCTAAATTGTATGTTAATTTTGCATTAATATTCTGAAACAGTCACGCATACTATCAAAATGGAACTTTAGAATATGAATTAGTGGATCTTTTTCTTTCTGAATATAAGACAGTTACGTAATTGGAACATTTTCACTCGATTCATTTTTTATTCGAAAATCATGTCTTTTATAAAGATTATTCGAAACAAAAACAATAATTATTGACAGTAAGAAAATATAGTTCATTATCCAAATAGAAGATACTTTTTCTCTAGGTCAATTATTACTTTGTTATTTATGAACGAAATAAGAATTGAGACTTACGACATAGTTCCGTGCTCGAACACGACCAAAGAGCGCACGCGATATTCAACTTTATAACTGATGTTTTAGCGTTTAGCACATAGTGGAGTGGTGGGGTGCATGGGGGCGGAGTTTGCGTGGAAATCGTGCTTGAAATGTCTGGTCTTAAGATCCTCCGGCATGTGACAGATGTGTCCATAAGCTTAATTGGCAGCAATGTGACCTATATCAGCAATTTTTTGGAACGCAATATCGTATTTTCAACATCCATTGGTTTTGGTAATCTAAAAAGTAAGCAAAATCAAAGTATTTATTTACTTAACCTCTCGAATGCCGTAATTACAGACACAATTAAAAAACCATTGTGTCTCGTGTATATCTACGTTCCGGGATACCAAGGGTTAAATAATCAAGAAGTCAAGTAGTTGGAAAATGGTTCACGTAGGAGTTTATCGAAGTAACGATACATCGAACTAAAGGAACTAAAGAGTCGTCGATGTAACAAACATCGCAGTAGGTAGTATCGGGGCAAAGTGTTCGAAGTAATGACATTCGAACAAATAAGTATCACACTAGAATAGGACCACCCCTTTTTTTTTTTTTTTTTTTTTTTATATGACCACCCCTGTGTCTAAAGCTACGATTGCATAAAAGAGTGGTGGACACCACACAGTGTTCATAATTTACGGGTGAATGACGTAACTCTTCTTTTTTTTTTGTGTGGTTATTGACCTGGCGCCAGAGTTTTAAAACCGCCCATGGGCCTTAGACTTGACTGCACGTGCCGTCGAGAAATATCTCACACGCATGCCGGTTTCCTTGCGCTTTGGTTTCAATGACGTCACTGAAATGTTATTTATGAAAGTAAGTTGGTGTGTTTTTCTAGAGAGCGTTTTTTGACACCGTAATGTCAAACGCCGCTGCTATCATTTTCATGACAGCCGTCACTGCGGCGGTTATGTGGCGACTACCACTATTCTAGAAAACCGTAGCTGTCCTCATAAAACACTATCAATTATGTTACATGCGATTTTCCTACAAGTAATAATCAAACACATAAAAATCACGATATAAATCATAAATCTGTTTACTGTATTCATTCTGTTTTCCTGTTGTTTTTACACGTGATAAACACGTAGGGTATCTAAAATAAAAGTTTATGAGCCGTCTACTGTGTCTTTGGTCCAATAATTCCTATGTGGTTTACTTTTATGGATGCATGTCTCAAAGACTATTCTGTAACCTTTTTTTATTTTTTTATCCTTTATTAAAAATAACCAGGTTCTTAGTAATTACTAAATAGTTACAACCTAGCCTATAAGATTAATAAGCAATTTTAATCTAACTTAGTTTTTTACGTGATAATTATTTTAAAACTTTGAATAGTGCTGATGCTATTTTACACAAGTCCGTTCCACTTTTTTAGAGTCTGATATAATAATAAAAACACTTTGTTCATGTGTTATTTATTGTGTCATTGTCACTATTATTTTTACACTTTTTACACTACACTAACTCAAAAGGCTTTGTTCGTTTTAGTCTTTGCACTGTATTTGTTTGGTCTAACAGCTGAATTGTCTTGATGTTCACATGTCGGTGGAGTCGATGTTCATGGGCCTCAGCAAATTTTTGGATTATGGTGGTGACGAGTTCCATTTTTAGTTTACAATGGAGGTCGTCATTTCTTATATACTAGGGTGCATTATATACCTATTTATTATATACGTTTTTGTGAGTACAAATGTTGTAAATAATAATAAAAATAGATAGGACTTATTCAACCCAACATTTTTTCTGAAATTTTCTGAAATGATATAAAAAATAATAAATTGTATAATGAGTTTTTGGCCTAATGTCTGAAGGCCAATTTCCGTATTTAAAAACGTTCAAATTCTAGTCGAAATCTCATTTCAGTGACAACCACACTCAAAAACTTGTTAAAGAAGGATGGCCAAAAAAAACCCAGGCCCGGCGCAAGTTTTTTAACTCAGATTTTACATTTAAATTAGTATGCGCTGGGCCTGGGTTTTTTTCGTATGGGCTGTGGCCATTCTCCTTTGAGGTATTTTTTGACATAATATTACGATACTGAGATTAGAATGCGAAAAATAGAAAAAAATGAAAAATTTCAAAATGAAGAATTAGGGCGATGTCAAAAATGAAGAAATCATAAATGCCGCTTTGAGATAAGTCTACTGTTCGTAGAGTAGAAATAGAAGTGGTCATGTTTAGCGTACAGGTGCAACAACTAAATTGTTATAAGGAATTTAAAAAATATAACATTGGTACCATAACAGCTATTGGTTATAAAATAACCTTTGCAACTTTTTTATAAATAACCTACTAAAAAAAGTGACATAATGATACATTATGAATTTATGACAAAGTGCAGAATATTTAATAAACTTTCATAATTCGATAGGTACGATATTTTATTGAAACTTATACGAAGACACACGAACGAAAATGAAATAACATGTTTTGGTTTGTTACTTTAGAAAAACATTTCCACCATTTTTTTTACCTTCATTATGTTTTAACTCAGTCAGAAGTGGTTTTATTAATAAACATATAACGATGAGTTTCATTCAATCGACATTCTTTTTCTTAGTAAACATGCATTTAGGAAGCAAATCCAAGCAACCCTAAAGGATCAGCAAAGTATTGTATAATGACTTTTGTTTTGTTTAATAATGTACAGTGCCGACCAAAAGTCCATAAGCAATCTCACAAAGCAATAGACTGACGCTTCGGTTTGACTTACGACCTTCTTCTATAAGTTGTTACAATACTGTAGACACGCACATTACACACACACACTCACTTTGTCTGCAACCAATGACTAGTTCGATAATCATCATTCGTTTTTGTTTCATTCGTCTTGTTCACATAAATATTAAAGTTTAGCAGGTAGACCACAAAAAACTAAGTAAATTATTTCGATTTCTGTGGGGTAGATGCAGTTCGTTACGAGTATTCAATTAATAGAACTTTGTTGGTTCGTGGATAATATTGGTGACGAGTATTTAGCGCAGTGTTGTGGTTATTATTTTCAAAAAGCGGGCATAAAATATATTGAAGAGCTCAGATCAGATCAGAGAATATTATTGCACTGCGTAAAAGTGAAGTGAATATCTAATGAAACCGGACTAAGTGTAAGTGTTATCTTTTATATATTTCATATTTTACTAAACATAAATCTTAATCAAAGGTTGATAGAATAGAGGTATTGTTGAGACAGAAGATGCCTTTAAAGTTTTAAATTCACTATGAGGTTTAATTCGATTAGTGAATAATAAATAATTAGGTATTATGTGTAATAAAACAATGTTTTTCTTTGTTCTAGAGAAATACTGTGAGGGTTAAGAGATATGAGGAAGGGGCTTATTATCGAGTAGCAGCGACGTCAAATGGTGAATGAATATGAAACAAATGGTTTCATACCAACGAGATATTTTGCTGAATTATTAAAAACACGTCATTATGAACCGTTCGCCGTGCACTCTGAAGGCTTGCATCACTGAAGACCAGCTAGAAAACCGTTTTTGACCTTAAAATATTGACCGTACCATAAACAACAGATTCGTTATTGCATGAATTTATGGTAACGAATTTTTTAAGCACGTTTCAATAGGGTGTTTGTCGTATTTCTTGCAGATATACCGAAATTGTTTAATATTATTTTAGTAATATTATTATTTTAGGATTAAAATTTGAGGTTTAGTTTCAATCTTCTTTTCGTAAAGAAAATGAATACTTAAGCTATAACCTCAATACCAACCAATATTTACTAAAGCCAAATAAAATTTAAAATAATTAATGTAAACGAAACTGCCTATACTTAACCTTAAAATCAAATATTTTGTCAGTAGTTTTTTTTTACATTTTAAGTAGTCTAATATTCTTATTTATTGCTTAATTACTTCGACCATGATCAAAGCTTTATATTTATGGTGAAAAAAATCCATTTAAAATTTAAAACATTTCAAAATTTTAATATGTCAAAATAATACAAATTGCTTCTAAGTTTCTAGACATCAATTTCACATCTTATTCAGCTGAAGTAATGATAAATAATTGTAGCAGTTTGTTAACTATACTTAAGTAAAATAAATATAACGAATAAATATTATTTATTTTTATTATAACATATCACGCATTTTATATTCTAAACCCTTTATTGCAATAACAACATTAACAAATAGGCAGGAATATTTAAAAATATTATTATTGCAAACAAAAATAATAATATTTGCAAAAACAGCGCTGTGATTTACGAGATTAGAACCTTAGCCATCTTAAATCTAAGACCAACGCTTAACGCCTTCTGCTATCTGCACATATAATTTACTTTCGAATTTTAGCAATGCGATACACTGGCCAAGGTCACGCGTTTGATGCGTGCTAACAAAAGTGATGGAAATATAAGTGCGGCGCCCGCGAACCGTGACGATACGACTGTGTAGTGCAAAACTGCGTTCTCTGTGGTGTGTGTACGGCACTCAAACCACAGACGTCTGACTGTTTACACATGCAAATGTACGGACTACACCGCGTGTTCACAGCAATACGACTCTTAGCGTGCTTATGCACTTTTGAGCGCTTACTGTACGCACACAAATTTACTGTTTCTTTTTTTTGTTTATTAATTTTAAAAATCCAGATATAAGTTCTACGATAATGTCGGTTGTACAGGTATTATATCTGTGTTACTAGCTAGTTTTTATTAATTAAATACTTTATATTTTAATCTATGGAGAACGTAGTAGGTAGCATAATTGTTAAATGTAATATATAATAAGATATTATGACTATTTCTTATTGCGCTGCTGTTTGTTTTTCCATAAATAAATAAAATGAAATAAAATTAAAGTCAATTTAAAGTGATTTTGCTAAACTATTAGGAAAAGGTTTGTGCCAAAAAATACGTCAGTTTCCGATAGTCGAACTTGTAATAGTATTAACTTAATATAACATTAATGCTCGTGCAGACCAGCGTGAGATCGCGGGTGCTTCAGGCAGTGCGACCCGTGTCGCGCCCGTGATATCGCGCTGGTCTGTACGAGCCTTTACGCCTGGTATCACTGAAGGATTTGGCAGTGGTATACCTATATAATTTATAGTACAGCCAGCCTCGGATTTACGCCTAGGCACACAAGGCACTAGCCTAGGGGCCCAGCCAGCCTAACCCACCCAGCTACCCTGACCAGCTTGCTTTTATTATTATTTGCATGATTTATTATTTGCAATTGATAATTGCATTGAAAAATCAGTTAAGAAAAAAAAGTTTATTTCCTACCTACTAGTGTATTTTATTTACAAAATTTCCAAAATAGCTTCGAAATTGCCTCAAATGTCGAAGTGCCTAGGGGCCCTGGGTCTTTCAGTCCCGGCCTGAGTACAGCCACATTTCGCAAGAGGTTTCCATCTAAACTCAATGTATGTAAATGCAATACAACCCACATGTTTCCCACTGTGTAAAGCTACAGAAAACCATAAATTAACCTATCACCTGCCGTTCTAATGTCTACGACCATTTAAAGGCCAGTAAGGTAAGACTGCAGCCTATCATTTTATAAGTGCGAAACTGCGAAGGTAGTGATTATTTTACATACTTTGTCTGTGACTGTGCGGGCTTATTTTGTACATAATTGCGCGGTTATTATCTCATGACTTTGACTGGGTTTTAGGTGGTTAAATTGTTAATCGTGTCTAAGTACCTATACAACAATAGTTTACCTGTTTGGCTCCATAGTTTTGTCTGTATTTTAATAGGAATGCAACGCTTTTTTTGGGTTTTGTGCCCGAAGGGTGCCAAATGGAACCCTATTTCTAAGCCTCCGCTGTCTGTCCATCTGTATGTCAGCGGGCTTTATCTCATGAACCGTAATAGGCAGACAGTTGAAAATTTCACAAATGGTGTTTTTCTATTGCCGCTGTAATAAAAAATATAAAAATAAAGTGAAGTTAAAATTTGAAGGAGGTACCCGATACAAAAAACGTGGCGTTTTTTGCTAAATATTGTACGGTGGTACGGAACCCTTCTTGTGTAAATCCGACCCGTATTTTGCCGGTGTTTGTACTACTTTTTTGGCTGAAAACGCTCACTGTTGGACATTAGGATGCAACAATTGTCACGCGTCGGATTCGACACGTCGCAATTCTTGCTTGCGTCTAATATTTGGGTTGCATTGCAGCTGCTGGGTTATAGGTCTTTTAAGATACTGAATTGGTGGAAAACTGATCTCAATCGTAACTTAATAATGTTAGGTTTCAATTTATTATACTGGCAGCACCTAAAGATTCGATGTGGCCTTCTGGGTTGGGCGCTCGTGACAGTAAGACGTGCTTAGTGGCGGAGTCGATAAAAAGATAGATTGGCATAGGATTGGTTGGAGGTCTACTGTAAATTAAGGTAACCTATTATTTTTATGGTAAATATTAGAATACTGATTTGATTGTGAAATAAATTGTGTGATATTATGTGGGGAACAGGAGATGTGATGGTATGGTGTAGAATATTGAATTTGATGTTGGCAAAGAAATATAAATGACTGACAAATATCTTGGTGTTTCATATTACTTCCTTATCCCTGAAATATTGTTAATATGTAGTTTTATTAAACAGTTTTAGATTATGATATTGGGTAACGACTTTAAGATTCATTTGGGATTAGTATCTATTTTGAGGTTAAATAATTATATTCGGCATTATATTAGTTATTTTAGAGATAGGATAATTTTATTATAATAATAAAATAATTTATTACTAGATAACTGCAAATACTGCTAACAGGCCCACCTAAGTTCAATGTTACCTTCGCGTATTACAATTATAAAATGCCACATAGCTCATATTAAATTACGACGTGCTTTGCGTATCTATTCATCCAACCACCATTCACATGACCCAATGAACTAAACCAAACATTAATTATGATGTTAAAGTATTGACAGGCTATCCGACACAAAATAAACACTAGTTAGTGATGGTATAATCCACCCTAAAATAACAAATGCAGTAGGTAAATCTTAAGTGGCTAGTTCGACAATGGTAAATTGTATAATCTTCAATGCAAAACCTTTTTCATTTACAGTACAATTCAAGTTGTTAAAATTAGTTATAGTTGTTATTATTATTATTAGGTAAAAGGAGGTGTTGTTATTATTATTAGGTAAAGGGTAGGAGGGTGGGAGCGAGACCAAATACTGGATATTCTCGTGTAGGTACATTATTTATGCACGCACGGTGATGCCTGACGATTATTTTTTATGTTATTTCATAATAATTATTCTTATAATTCGTTGTACAGTGGTTTTATAATTCTAAGTATTGTTTATTTTATTTTATTTTGTTATCTATTTATTATTTACAAATTGCTGAACCTTTCTTACTGTCTAATATAACCTAAAAAACCTTGTTTCTTTTAGTTAAGCTTCCAAATGGCTTTTCTTGAAATAGAGGTTTAGTTATATCTCTTTTTAGCGCCTAAAAATAAGTGGTGATTATCCAAGCCATCAAGATTGGCCATTGGAGAGATAAAATAGAAAAATCGCTGAAATAGCCAGCTACAGGTGGTTTTCGTCCGGCCATTTACAATGATAGACAAGACAGTTTTCTCTTTCAAATAATAATATTTTTTAGCTACTTGACTAGATACAACGCGTGGCTAACGCCACCATAATTTTCGCATCCCTGTCAGTGTTATTCGGGCGCTAAAATCTTTGTAGCACTCTATGGGAGAAAATATAAGCGGGGGCCATATAAAAAAAAAACTCCGAGCGTCTATACTTATACAATGTACGCTCGATGTACCCTGAACAGACACCACCGCACCACACATCACATCACACCACCGCACCGACACCATCTTGCTAACTGGCAAATAAGTATTTTTTGATATTGTGAGCTTTTCTTTTAAGTAGATATCGACTAACGTAAGTACCAACCAGCACTGGGCCCACGTGGTGAATTATGGCCCACTCCCTCTCATAGAGAGGAGCCTTGTGACCCAGCAGTGGGAACATTATAGGCTGATTTAGCTAGGTATCGTTAAACCCGATACGAGAAGAAAAAGTTTAGTTAGTTAATTAATTAATAAAAATCATACTAGCACTTTTCTGACCATCAGTACTTTTATACGATATACGAACCGGGCGAGTTCAAACTGGGGATGAGTATGGATGAAGTCGAGTTATTAGCCTGCACCGTAGAGTTGCGAGAAAACGTGTGGTGAAATAAAAACAAATTTCTTTAACAATGTTATTTAATATTTACAATGAATTACAAAAAGTAATGTTGATTGCATTCCTAATGAATGATGCAAGCTTTCATCGATTGTGATATTTTTCAGTTCTGAGCAGATTTACGGCCGATATGAGACGACATCTTTTTGCAACAGATTTTCTTACGGTTACTGGCACTACATTTTTTAGGCTCATTGCATTCCTTATGAAGCAAGTAGGCTCATTGCATTCCTTATGAAGCAAGCTCTCTCCGATTGGGATTTATTAATTTTTGAGCAGTTTTACGGCCGATATGAGTCTATATGTGAAATTAGTTTGCTATTGTAAACCACATATGCATTTAAACCCCTATTTTACGAAATATTTTTGTTGTTTTTCTTCAGATCCTGATAGACCTTTGTCAACTCTTGGGAACGACACTAGAATCACCGTTTTAGCTTAACACGTTTTTGCACTATATGATTTGAAATTTTGACACATACTTAGTGAAAAATAGAGGGTCGCGCGCATGCGCCTAACCTCGCGATGTGACGTCATAGGCAAATTATATTGAGCTCAATTTTTTTAATAAATATAACCTATCTTTTGCGTGCTCAACCACTACTCTAGCATTAAAAATCTTATAGTTATTAGCGGTTGAAATTTTACATGTTTTTGACGGTCAGAAATATATAACTTACTATTGAGCGAAAAGACGTTTTCACGTCAAAAATAAGTAAAACGCCAGTGCATGAATATTAAGCAACAAGGTGTAGTATAGTGAAAACTAGAACATACCTACTGTAGTGATATTCTTCGAACTTCTTTGACCCAAGCGAAGTTTTTTTTTAAACTGGGTGCCAATACGAGAGAAGCATAATAAGTAAGACGCCTGTGCATAAATAGTAAGCAATAATGTGTAGCACAGTGGGAACTAGAACTTACCTACTTGTGTTGATATTTTTTGTTGAACCTTTTTGATCCAAACGAGTTTTTTAAGTGAAAACTTGTTTAGGTGCGTTTAGCGATTTTTGGTAGGGGAAAATTTATTAATCAATTATTTTTGTCTAAATGATGATGAAACCCTAATCAAAATCCGTTTTCGTAGTTTAAAAGAACAACGCAATCACAAGATTTTGTCTTTTACCTTTTATTTTATATTAAGATTACTTGCAGATATTGGGTATTTATTTAAATTTTCCCATTACTCATAACACACACGCAACTACACACACATTTATGTCACAACATTTTATTTTTTATTCTATTAGCTATTTTAAATTATCAATTTTAATTTATTTTGTTATTTGATTAAAGCGGGCACATGCACTTCCTTATGTGATAATTAATCTAGCGTATGACACTCATGGGCTGCAGCTGAAAATCAGCGTCAGGTGGTGACCTTGTGAAATCATCTGACATTATGCTGAACTGAGGCCTTTTGACATTAAAATCATTGTTTTCGTTACTTATAGTTTTAAAATGTTTTTTTTTTTTGTAATGCCAATAGACGCATTTTTCTTTCTTTCAAAATCTTTTCACGTCACCGACATGCTACTAATGTGAGTATATCTGTAGCTATGAGTTTAATTGAGTTATAACCACAGTTATTTCATTGTTTTAAGTTTTCAATCCTGTTCGCAGTCCCCATGTTTAACTGGGTGGCATTTCAATTAAAATAACATAGATAACTGTTGATTGTTATCTTAGTTACTTTTATGCCTTTAGGTAAATACAATAAACTAACGTCAAACAATAACAATAGGGGTTCTAGAATAAATTAATTTGACCACAACACGAAACAAGTTTTGAATGGTATTATATTCTTTGTAAATTAATTCTTTTTATTTTCATTATGCACGAATCAGTCCCGTGACATTCACCGAACACATTTGGTTAAGAGGCCTATCACAAAATTGCGTTCTGACATTTTGAGCAGCCAACGCATTGCATTAAGTAGCAATTTGAGAGTTGTAATTACGTTTATTTTGAGTTATATTTTTTTTAAGCTATTACAATACGAATCAGTCCCGTGACATCCACCGAACACATTTGGTTAAGAGGCCTATCACAAAATTGCGTTCTGACATTTTGAGCAGCCAACGCATTGCAATAAGTAGCAATTTGGGAGTTGTAATTACGTTTATTTTGAGTTATATTTTTTTTAAGCTATTGCATAGCTTTTATCGCGGGCTTTGAGCGCGGCAACCGAATCAAGAAATTCCGTAACGAAAAAAACCTAACACCCCCACTCCGCCTACCATGTAATGACTATGTTGATGAACTGCGTTCCCATGACAACGGGATGTTGTCATGGGAACGTAATTTTTGTTTTATGTCATCATCCGTCATCATCCCAAGTGTAGCGTTGACAAATAGGAAGTATGGAGGTTACAAATGCTATGCAATAGCTTTACCGCGGCAGTCCCAGAGTGCCACGCGTTTCTTTTTTTTCAAGTGTGCAATCTTAATTTCATATGAACTAAGAGAGAAAGAAACCTGATCCCTGACCATCAGTTTAGTTTTAGAGAGAAACACTCAACAATAGACCAAATAGATAGAATTACCAACATCATTGAAAGAACGCTTGAAGATAAAAATCTGCTCCACCGTATTTTTTGATATAGCACAAGCTTTTGATAGAGTTTGGCACAATGGTTTGATATACAAGCTAAGACTATTGCTGCCCAATGATCTTGCCGATATGTTGCAATCATACATTACAGATAGAATATTTCGAGTAAGGTACGAGGATGCCTTTTCCGGGTTAAAAATTATTAAAGCTGATAATATGATTAAGATAGTGTGCTGAGTCCAGTCCTCTACTTGTTGTACACGTATGATACACCAAAGCTAGAAAATCATACTATTGCATCCTTTGCGGATGACACTGCTATTATGGCAATAGGGTCATGCTATACGGAAGCAATCAAAAGGTATTAATCACTGTAAATGAAGTTCATGATTGGTTACAAAAATGGAGAATCAAATTGAAGGAATCGAAGTCACTTCACATTGATTTTATCAACAGGAATTGTGATTACCACGCAATCTTTATAAATGGCCAACAAGTGCAATATGCAAATACAGTCAAACATCTTGGCATAATTCTTGACGTGAAACTGCGCTGGAAAGCGCACATAAAAAAGAAAAGATAGGAACTAGACATGCGTTTTAAAATATGTGTTGGTTGATTGGACGAGGTCCTTGCCTATCGATACTTAACAAAATGTTATTATACAAACATATTCTTATGCCAATATGGACGAATGGCATCCAATTGTGTGGGCTGTACCAAACCGACCAACATCAAAATTATACAAACATTCCAGAATAAGGTACTCAGGAGTATTGTTAATGCTGGGCGCATAACAATACTCCTGAGTACCTTGCCTTCCGGGCGCCCTGGTATATAAGAAATGAGGACTTCCATCGTGAACGAAAACTGGAACCCGTCACCAAAAATTGGAACCCGTCACCAAAAATTTGTTGAGGCCCATGAACATTGACTCCACCGACATGTGAACATCGAGACAATTCAGCTGTTAGATCAAACAAATATAGTGCGAAGACTAAAACGAACAAAGCCTTTTGATTTAATGTAGTGTAGGCCTCTTAAGCAAGCTAAAAACGAGTTTGCAAGATTAACCTTCAAAATGTCGGTACACTTAGTAGCAAGAAAATTAACACAGTAAATTAACTTGCTTTTCTTCACAAAATTGTAAAATTATTTTGAAATAAGTAAATCATAAAACATATATGTATTAAGTAATTTTTATTTTAAATAAGTACCAATACCTAGTGTTGATTCGTCACGAAATTATAGGATAACTTAAAAAAATATAAATGCGGATTTCAATATACTCACAGAGTAAATAACTAAATTACTTATTTAATTTTGGAGGCAAAACTAACCTGGGCACTTTTTTATAAAATAAGTGGCTATATCTATGATGTTTCAATAAATATCACTGATGACAGATAAACTACCTACATTTTTCCACTTGTATGACAAAATAGAGAAATTATATACGGAACAAATTCTTGCATGCGCTTGCATTCTAACAGCATCGATTAAAATTGACGATTGAATTGTGCCATTTTTCTGCTCGCGATTGTAGAACAGAGTATTAAAATACTTTGTTGTTCAATTACCCAGAGCAGTGTTTGATAGAATCTCGCCTCAGTGTACATATATCAACGAAACATAGAGGTGAAAATAAAAATAAAATGTTTGTTAGAAACTTTTCACTGTTATTTACGTTCACACTTTTCATTTTTTGTGACTCCACATTTGGTGAGTTTCCAACATTTTGTTTATTTGAAATCATCTTTGTTTACACCACGTGTATTTATACTTTATAAACTTGTGATACTAAAGCTCTGTATAAGAAAGAAAGAATATTTTTGGCTTTAGTTTTCATCCCCTTAGAAGTAAATAATATTTTTTTTGTTTCTTTCGCAATTTTTTTATTTATGTGGGTTGCGATGACCGACAACCCCTTAAGCTGTTTTTCACCCCTTATGAATTTTCTTTTATCTTTATTATGCTTTGTAAGTTTTGGTGCAATTGACAACAACTTATGAATAATGAACGTGAACATGATTCTTGGAGAAAACAGTATTTGTAGTAATCATTTCAAATACCAGCAATATAATATTACAAGGCTATTTTAAATCTCATAAAAAAAAAAAATTAAACAATCATATAAAACTTAATCAACTAGACACGCGGTAGCGTGTCAAGCCAAGTTCAAGCCAAGAAAAAGAGACTGGCGACGCGGCAGCCGTGTGTAATATACACGAACCATTTGAAGCCACTTTTGACCTCATAATATCTCAAAATCTATTTATCATAAATGCATGAAATTTTGTTTATTTGTTAAAACCTATAAGATTTACTAGCACCCCTAGCTCAAACGATTATTGAGATATTAACGTCTAAAAATCTATATTTTATCACTGACTGACTAACTGACAGACAAAATTATAGATAAAAACCTAACCCACTTCCAGAAGACCTATAAAATTGAAATTTGGCGTTCAGCGTCGAAGTTTTGTATAATTTTGAGTATATAAAGGAAAAGAAAAAAATCACGTACATAAAAGTTACCATATTTGGATAATTAACTTATCTTCTTTCTACTATATGCAAATTGCTGTTTATATATTGTGAGGTCAACATATCATACTCTTCTAGAAAATGAGGTTTCCTGGTAAAAACTAGCTAAGTCAATCTTGAGCTTCAATTTATCGGCTTTATGTAAATAATTCGACTGTTCAAATTTAAGAAGTTATATTTTTAAATAACAAACATGGTTGTAGCAGAAAAAAACAAGCAAATGTATTTTAAATTTATTTAATGTTGTATATTTTTATTATTAAAATCCGGATCAATAGAACTTGGCATCCATTTAGATTTCAATTGATTTGTCGGCGAAGTCGACAACCACGCATATTCTTTATGAACTCGGCTCTCATTTTCACATTTATGTTTTTGATGAGATATACTTTTTCACAGAAATTGTTCTCAAATAGATCCTACCTAGTAAAATACGCAACATCCGTTAGACTGGAAGTCAACCACACCATTGTTGGGATAAGAGAGAATGCTTGTACTCATCTTACCACTTCATGAGCGCAGACGCATTGCAGATATGACGTATTTACTTAAAATCGCAAATGGTACCATAGATTGCCCTGAGCTGTTAGGTAGTTTAGGGTTAGTAACACACTGCAAAATGTTTCGCAAACCTAGTTTGTTGCATGTCCCTCATTCCAAGTCCGCGTACAGGCAGAATTCATTTCTAATCCGTGCGTGCAGACGTTTCAATAAACGGTCTGGTGAACATGATTTGGATATATTCAACACCAGTGTTTCTCGGCTTAAGCATTTGTTGGTAAAAAGCTTCTTTACGGAAAAGTAATTGTTAGCAAAACTGCTTTTTAGTTTGTAATTTATCGTGTGCTATTTTTTTTTCCTAATTTATGTTTAATGGGTATTTTGTACCGACCTTTTTTTTCACTTTTTTATGTCACGTGTTTATCAGTGGAAACTTGTAAATGGCCTTCAATTTTATATAATTTAAGAACACTGTGTAAGTTAGCTGTAAGTTTCCCGAATATAATAAAATAAAATGAAATAAAATAAAATATAAATCAATACCATAATCCACTTAATTTTCCAGTTGAAAACCTCCCAAAATGTCACCTCGACGATTTTGAATGTCTACGAGATCTGTATGAATCCGTCATCAGGGATATAGGCAAACATGGAATCCCAGAATTGAATATACCACCAGTGGACCCTATTCATCTGACAAATGTCACTGTCAACGTCCTTAATATGGCCAATATTACTATGGTGGATGGCGTTGCGAAAGGAATCAAGGATTGCATATTTCAAAAGTTCAGGTTTGTAAAATTAATGTAAAAGGTTAATTGCAATTAAACTATTTCACTCTCGGCAAAAACTTCATCGCTAATTTTAGATTTTTAAAATGATTACTTTTGATAATATTATGAGTTACTTAATTTTGGGATTATAATCTATTAAATAATTTGACTGCCTCGTTGGTCTAGTGGTCACAAGCGCTACTGCTGAGCATCCTGTCCTGGTCCTGGGTTCGATTTCCGAGTCGGGCAAAATGTTATTAGGTTTTTCTATCTGAAATTTCTCATTAGCAGCCCGGAGTCTGGATTTGTGCCCATGGGACTTAAACATAAATGACGAAATGTGGGTGTACCTGCTACAGGGACACCTCTGCCCAACCCTTCGGGGAAACAAGGCGTGATGTTATGTATATATGTAAATAGTTTGACCAGTATCATCAATCGTATGCAGGAAAGTCAAAGTCATTAAGTATGTATGTCATTAACGACCTTTGTTATGATTAGGAATTTGTAGGACTAAGTCAGTAGATATTCGCTTAAGCATTTCTTGGAGATGGCTTTAAAACTAACTTCTCTTTATAAAAATAGTACATCAATATCGTAGCCTGCAACAAGGGCATTGATGGATGATCGTGAAAGTGTGGGCTGAGGCAAAGCCGAGACACACATACGTGTAATGTCTGGAAAAAACTAAGAAAAGTACTATACAAGCCATGACCGCAACCAGGCTTTGGTTGCGGTCATGGCTTGTTTAGTACTTTTCTTAAATAATGGGCGGAAATTCAAACTAAGTAAATTAATTATAAATTCCAGAATCAATGACTAACAACGATAATTTTTCCAGCACCTGCCAATGTAGCCCAGTATATAGTTAAACTTTTTCTTGAAGATCGAGTAGCATACCGTACAAAAAACCGTAAGTTACGGAAAAATTCTGATTATGGTACATCACTATTTAGAAACGGCCAAAAACAGGTAACACTGGAAAAGCCAATTTAGTTTCCGAGGTTAAAAAACATTAAGTAAATTAATTATAAATGCCAGAACCAATGACGCACATCGATAATTTTACACGCGCCAATAATGTTCATTTGTTTCTTCTTTACTCAGCTCTGTTTGCAAACCAAATCGTAAAATCTTTGAAAAGTTACCTCCTTGGTTGCGATGTGTTGAAGTAAAAAGTTCGTTCAATTTTTAAATAACACGACAGATACGAGTTTTCATAGTCATTTATTCGGCCGCTAAATACGACAGATATGGATTTTCATACAAACATTGCCGGCCGGGCGGTCACATGTATTCGACCAGTACAGCAATTTCGACTTATCTATGAAGGTTGTCAAAATAATTCTCGAATTCCCAAGCATGTTTGAAAAAAGTTTACTGTCTTCAATGCAATTTTGTTGATTCTGAGAAAGAATTACATACGAGTAAAGTAAAATAAAAATCACAACAACAAAAACATCTGAAGCATAAAATTATGACAGTTTTTTCTGCTCATGAACATAGTTATTATGGAAATCGAGTTAGACATGACGTTGTTAAGATCGGCGCAATGGAGTGTATCAAATCGCTCCCCGAGTACTGACCGTGGAAATAATAGCCAACGTGATTTTGTTTGCGTCGTCCTTGCTGAGAACTTACAACATTATAGTCTGAAGCACTGACTTTGGTTTCGATAGTCACGTGAGGCCAACAAAAAGTTTAAATTATTCATATAATGTAGTTGCATTAATTTTGGTAGTATCACCAGTTTGCTATAGCGGCGCAATCAATTTGCTTTAAAGCACTCGGAGGAGCTCGTGGCTAAGTAATAACAGCCGCATGGTTTGATCCATCAGGTTAAGCTACGCTTGCTGGGGTTGGTCTGTAGATGTGTGACCATCTTAACATACCGAGACTGCTCCGTGCCTCGGAAAGCACGTTAAGTCGTTGGTCCCGGCTGTCATTTGTAGATATTTGACAGTTATTACGAGTCGTAAGAAGCCCGAAAGTCTGACAACCAGTCTTATCCAAGGGGTATCGTGTTACTCAGTAATTGGGTTGTGGAGGTCAGATATGCAGTCGCTCCATGTAAAATACTGGTATTCACCTGTATTCGGTTAAACTAGAAGCCGATTCCAACATAGTTGGAAAAAGGCTCGGCATATGATGATGTTCGTAAATAATCAAAAACATTAGCCAGTCAGTAATGTTGGAAGTAAATCTAACTGCCCATGAATCTTTTTAACATATCAATATTCAATACATATAAAAACAAAAGTCCTGATTCACTCACTGACTCACTCATCAACGCCCAGCCCAAACCCTAGATGTACAGAGTTTCCCGTTATGATGTAGCCTAGGATGTTTTTTAATTTTTTATTTAGGACATCTCGTAGCTGCCTTAAGCTAATAGCTTAAGGCCTCCAGCCAGGGGCGTAAAAAACTTATATACTAGGCGACTGCTCGCTAAGGACACTCCCTGTGGGGTACGAACCGCGGCTTAGGGCGTTGCTGGGAGAACAGCAAGATGGGACAGGCTGGATCACAAGTGGCTATTATTATCAGGGGAATTTAAAGCTACAGGTTCAGATTCCACACGGGCTGAGCCATCATCGAGCAAGGGTCGGAAGGGAAGATATTTTTAGGGGAAAAGGCTAGGCAGATGATGGATAATCATATGCTCCAAAGAAGCCAAAACGCTACAAAAAAAAAAAGAATGAAGTCATTGATCTTTTGAAAATGTACCTTTATTTCTTCTCTAATTTCAGTATCAATATCACTGCAGAAATGGGCCACCAAGAGAACACATGTGATATTACTATCAAAGGACATTACAGAGTCGACGTTGCGAGTCCATTGCTAGAAAACTTTTTAGGAGGAAACAGTATCCACGGAGATGGGAATGGGAAAGTCAAAATTGGTAATTATTGAGAATAATAATATTTTATCCATACTAATGTTATAAATGTGAAAGTAACTCTGTCTGTATGCTACCTTTTCACGCCATAACGGCTGAACGGATGTCGATTAAATTAATGGCACACAGGTAGATCATGACCTGGGACACTGGATACTTTTTATCCCGGTAATAAGTTACCGTGGGATAATTTCCGACCAGTATGCAAGCGAAGCCGCGGGCTAAAGCATAATTATTATATTTACGAAATACAAATTGGTAGACACTAAGTAATTTTAAATTTTTACAAAGGCCGCGTTAAAACCAAAACTATCGTCGCGAACACGTCATTTTGTTCGACGGACCCGAACGCGGTTGACCGAGCCTGCCTTCCGGTTTGCCGATCAAAAAAGTGACTTATGAACGCAACAACCACATATACGCGTTACAGATCACTTTGATAAGGACGCGGGGAAAGGGTTAGGTACACACGGCTACACATCAAGCTATACATTTCCAGTATAAACTGACCTCGCATTGTACGGAAATCCTATGCAATGCGAGATCAGCATAAACTGGAAATGTATAGCTTGATGTGTAGCCGTCTGTACTGTTATGATTGATTTATGTAATTTGACCTTTAAGAAATTTATATCTTTTTAACATTTTTGCTTTCAAAATGTTAAAATAGTTTTGGATTTCATAATATCATATTGGTAGTCTATTTTAATTACTAGCTGCCCGCCCCGGTTTCACACGGGTAGCACTTAGTACTTTTCTTAACTACCTACCCTACCTACCCTACCTACCCTACCTACCCTATCTACCCTACCTACCCTACCTACCCTACCTACCCTACCTACCCTACCTACCCTACCTACCCTACCTACCCTACCTACCCTACCTACCCTACCTACCCTACCTACCCTACCTACCCTACCTACCCTACCTACCCTACCTACCCTACCTACCCTACCTACCCTACCTACCCTACCTACCCTACCTACCCTACCTACCCTACCTACCCTACCTACCCTACCTACCCTACCTACCCTACCTACCCTACCTATCCTATCTCTCAAGTTGGATCGAACTGCACATGGTGTGCAAATTTTATTATAATCGGTTAAGTGGTTTAGGAGTCCATTGAGGACAAACATTGTGATACGAGATTTATATATATTAAGATTTGGATGTGTTATGTTGTGTTACTATTAAATTGAGTACCTTAATTTCGTCAGAATTAAGAATAACTATTGTTATAAGAAGGAGTAGGTAATTGGTATCAAGTTCATAGACTCAACTCAAACCATTTATATCAATTGACTCATTTACACTTTTGAATTGTCAAGGAGTCGGTCAGTGAGAAATATGAAGCTAGTTGCCTGTTCCAAAGCGTAGTAGGTACCTATGGAGAAGAACAGGCAAGAAACTCCATGGACACTCTTTTAAGTAAAAAATATTGGTACAAAATATTGCTAACAAAAAAAAAACTAGACAATTCAGAAACAGCATACCTACATAATTAAAATAAGCTGCGGCAGCTAAAAGATGATCTGTCCCAGTTGACGGCGCCCATTCACGATCATGACGTATGGATCAGCACCGTACAGCAACCATTTTTAAGGGAACCGAATGATTCAACACAAAAATGTGCCACCATCAGCAAAAAGTGTGCACGCCATACAGGGCACATTCAAGTCAATAAAAGACATACCCAGTAAATAGTACCTTTTTGTCACATGCAGAAAAAATCTACCCAATAGTGAATATCTACCTAGGGCCAGAAATATCTCATGCCACACCGGATGTTTTCGTGTCATACACTGGTTATGACTATTTTGATAACCCTCGTGTTACAATACCAAATTAGACTTTTATCGGAGGAATAAATATTGCGGGTTACAGCTTTTGTGTGGAAGATAATATGTCAAACTTTCATAAAATGTTCTTTCTTCCGATAAAAGTTACCTGACTATTGAAAAATCAGGCCCAAGGCCTTAATGATTACTTACAGCAAAACGGTTTTATACATTCCAGACAAACTGCATTTGACATTCGACTTCCCCTTTTACGCGCAAAGGCGTGAAGATGGAGAGATCTACATAAAATGTATTTACGACCACATCAAGTACGATTATGAAATAGGAGGTCCAATTGGATTCTTCGCTGATAATCTTTATATCGATGACGAGGAAGTCAGTAAGTACAAATAAAACATAATCGTTTTAGAACCTACAATCTTTATTAAATCTTTTGTCATTCTAACTCGTGAGTTGCTTTGGTAAAATCTCAGTTTGATTGATTTCGTGAATAATTTTTCTTTGTTACCTAACTATTCGACGTTTACAGGCGTGTTGTTGTGTTAATATTAGGTTGGGGAAAAAGTCTTTTCGCATTATAGTATGTATGAACTTGTAATAAAATCTCTTTGGCTATACTATTTGTATCTGGCTGGTTTTGGTATCATTGAAAGTTTAAATTTTAAAGAACATAATTCCAAATTCAAATTAGGAATATGTGTGATTTTCATTTGTTTTTCGTACCGTCAAGATAAGTGAATCTAAAGAAGAAATTCGATACATTTTTAAAATTTTACAACAAAAAAGGTAAAATTGCAACGCAAGCCGAGAAAAAAATTTGCGATGATGCCATTTTTGAAAAAATGGAGCAAGGATCAGTAGTTACGACGTAGCTGAAGAACTGGGAATTGACCACAAAACAGTTTTGGTGCATTTGAAAAAAACTGGGTACACAAAAAAGCTCGATATTTGGGTACCTCACGAGCTCACTGAAAGAAACCTAATGAACCGTGTACTCATTTGTGATTCTTTATTACGACGTAATGAAACCGAACCATTTTTGAAGAAGCTGATAACTGGTGATGAGAAGTGGATCACGTACGACAAGAACGTGCGAAAAAGGTCGTGGTCAAAGGCCGGTCAGGCTTCACAGACTGTGGCGAAACCCGGGTTAACTCGCAACAAGGTGATGCTGTGTGTGTGGTGGGATTGGTAGGGCATTATTCATTATGAGCTGTTTCCACCAGGCAGGACCATCGATTCTGAACTCTACTGCGAACAACTGATGAGATTAAAGCAAGAAGTTGAGAGAAAGCGGCCGGAATTAATCAACAGAAGGGGTGTGGTTTTTCATCATGATAACGCTAGACCTCACACATCTTTAGCCACTCAGCAAAAATTAAGCGAGTTTGGCTGGGAGGTGTTAATGCATCCGCCGTATAGTCCTGACCTTGCACCTTCAGATTTCTACCTGTTTCGGTCTCTTCAGAATTCTTTAGGCAGTGTCAGGTTAACATCACGAGAGGACTGCCAAAACCACTTGTCGCGGTATTTTGATCAAAAGTCCCAAAATTTCTATAGCAATGGGATCATGTCCCTAACTACAAGATGGCAAAAAGTTATCGAACAAAATGGTACCTACATACTTTAGTTAAATGTAAATAAACTATATTAAAAAATGTTTAGAATTTTCTTAAAAAATGCGAAGCAACTTTTTCCCCAACCTATTATGTTGTATTAGTTCTATATCTGCAATACCTGGTTGACCAAGCTCTCCTCGGGTGAAAATAGAGAATGCTCATTTATTAGTATAGGGTAGTTCATACTAATTCCATGTTGCCATGATAGTAGGTTCTTACTAATTCCATGCTGCCTATTCTAAGGTAGATCTTGTTCTAAACTTAAGGCAACCGAACTCAACCCGGGTGAAAATACGGAGAAAACGAATTTTGCCGGAAATGAAACCTAGCTAGATACATTTTTCGCCATCGTAAACCTCTATACGAGTATTGCAACTTTCATTGAGATCATTAGAGCCGTTTTCCAGAACTTGATAAAAACACAAACGTGCCAAATATTGCTCGTTTAATAGTATAGGATTTAACATTTATTTTCGTTTGTTTTATTGTATTGCTCTTTTTCTCTCTGCAATTCTTATTTTTCTGTAACAAAATATGTATTAATTAATTAAAAACATTAGCAATTCCTCCAAAATAAATAATGAGTGCTGACAAATTTTCACTTCCAACGAGGAGAAAGCAGATGGCATTTATAAAAAGATCGTAAATTTGGTTTCAGTTCTGAAATCAATTGAAACAAGAACAGGCCAATAAAAAAATAGCTTATCCTAAACATATGTATGTTTAGGATAAGCTATTTTTTTATTGGCTATATTCAAACTCGTGGTAATAAAAAGGCTTAAGACTATGCATGTATGTCATAAGTTGGGTGATGACAACCGATCATAATGTGATTCTTTTGTTTCTGTAGGTAAACAAATCACAGAGGTGATGACCGAAAATTGGCGTTTCATCATGTCAGCTTTTGGACAGCCCTTCATCGACAAAGCCATGGAGTTCTACTTCATGTTCGCTGGCTACTTCTTCGATAACATTCCCGCAAGACATTTCATCATTGAAGACTTGTCGCCTTACGCCAAACCTTAATTTGGCCATGTACTCTTTTGTGTACCCTAAGATTCTCGCAAGTACTTTTTGTCCAATATTTTCCCACACCACACTGTACGAATAGAACTTGTTAAATTGTATTTGGAATTAAAATATTTGCGATGACGGCTTGTGTTTTTATTACCTGACTACGGCGAAGCAAAAAGGAGTGTTATGATTTTGACCGGTATGTATGTATGTGTGTTCATCTGCTCCCTCATAACTTCTAAACTAATTAACATAATTTGACAATGATTTATCGTTGGAAGCGTTTTGATCGTCAGTTGGTTATAGGCTATGTGACGTCACATTAAATTGAATACGGCGCCCTCTAGAGGACATAAAGTCAAAAACAAAAAAAATAAAAAATAAAGTATGATGCTATGTTGGGTATCAAATGAAAGGACTTTAATTAGCATGTTTCAAAAATACTTATATTATAACCCCAAAATAATTTAATAAAAATAAAACCTATAAAACTAAAACCAAAAAAGTCAACAAAAAAGTCAACTAATAAAAAGATATAAACAAGACATGACGGACAGACAGCATGAGATGGCACGAGATGATAAGACGGTGACTTAAAATGGATTTGCGTTGGATTACTCAAACTTAGATCAACATAACTTATTGATGTGCAATGGCCCCGGGGGTAAGGTGGAATGTCTCATTGGGCCGTGTTTGACAGGTCGCGCCTGTATTCCCCGATGGGTTGGTCAGAGGGGTTATAATATATGGTATACAGGGTTGTTAGTTATTCGTCTGCAATCCGTTAAGGGGATGTAGAAAAGGTCATGTGCAACCAAATTACCCTCGGATGACCCCTATGCCAATGTCAACCATTTTCGAGTAATTTGACCTTTTATATTTTAAAATGTATAAAGTAAAAATATAAAATGTCAAATTACGCGAATATTGTTGACATTTGCATAGGAGTCAATCGGCGTCATTTGGTTATAAATGACGCCTTCAACATCTTATTGTATTGCTGACGTATAACTATTAACCCTGTACTATATAATAAAATAAAAAAAATACTTGAAAATGGTTATGTATAACCATTAACCCTGTATACCAGGGTTATTGGGTACATTTTATATTTCTAATTCATACATTAAAAAAAATATGTCAAATTACTCGAAAATGGTTGACATTTGCATAGGGGTGGGTCATCAGGGGTAATTTGGTTGAAAATTATCACACACCTGCAACCCCTAACGGATTGCCGACGAATAACCAATAACCCTGTATATCCACGTTTTGTTAGTTAACCTTGTTATGTAATTTACACAATGTACTTTCCGTGTATATGTACATATAATCAAATGTAATATAACTTTAGGGGTATGAGGAACAGGGTGTAAAGTTGACTCATCCACCATAGAAAAGGGAGGATCCTCCGACCAGACGGGTGTTGTGTCTGGCGGGCAACTGCCCATCGGTTGGAAGTTGAAATCTTGTATGTATGTCGATCGCTCGGTAAACTCTAACTGCGCGATGCAGGATTTGTGTGACGACATGTCTTTGATGCGTAGTTTGTATGTGGCGGTGTAACCGCTACATCACTCCCCTCCGGAGACCGGAGGTCGATAGTGGGCTGAATCTTGCGATGCTTCACACAGTGCCAGCTGTGGTTCCAGTGAGTCGGAACCGGGTGCCGCATAGTTCGCGGTGAGTCGGAACTTTCTGTGGTGATTGCGGCGATTGTGGTGATTGTGGTGATGAAGCTGCTTGCGATGATTCCCCAGTGAGTCGGGGTGATGAGGCTGAGGGTGATGACCAGGAATGCGCGTTCGCTGCATGCTGGTGGTCAGGATACCCATTGAAGCCGTGGGTGCTGGCTGGCTGTGTGACTCGCCTCACGAAAGCTTGCGGGAGTGATGATGCTGATGACGTCACGCCGAAGTAATTGCACGAAGGCTGCGTTGACGTATCACGTCGGGGTCACCAATTTAGGGGTATGAGGAACAGGGTGTAAAGTTGACTCATCCACCATAGAAAAGGGAGGATCCTCCGACCAGACGGGTGTTGTGTCTGGCGGGCAACTGCCCATCGGTTGGAAGTTGAAATCTTGTATGTATGTCGATCGCTCGGTAAATTCTAACTGCGCGATGCAGGATTTGTGTGACGTCATGTCTTTTTGATGCGTAGTTTGTATGTGGCGGTGTAACCGCTACATAACTATAAACAGCACGGAGTGGCTGTATCAGAAGCGAGCGTACATGGCAGACAGCGACAGACAGACTATTATCATAGTTAATATATATTAAACAAAACGTTAATAATGGCACTAAAGGAACAAACATGGCACAAAAAGGCGGAGGCCTATCTTATACCCAGGGTGGAACCAGGCTGTCAATAATGATGATGATGTAAACGTCGTAATCGAAGCAGACTAAGCAAGTAAGCGACAACGATGTGACGACTTGGATTCAATCAAAAATGATCGGCCAGAGGAGACAGAGGAGAGAGAGATATTGGGACGACCAAGGGGAAACGTTTGGACAGCAGAGAGACAGTATTAGGTATAGCTGATTCTTTTATTTTGGTTCTTGTAGACGGCATATTTTGAAATTGATTAGAAATAACATTTCATTGACCACAGGATCGAAATCAGAACCCTCAAACTCAGCAGTCATGCAGTTTGTGCTCACTATACCAAAAGGCTTGACTGTCTAAAGCTACGATTTGACTACCTTGCCGAGCGATCATTTTGTTCAGAGCAAATGTTTGCTGTTCTGCCCATGTTCGCTCAAAACAGAAAACATCTGTTTTCACTACAACGATATAGCAGTGATAGCCTAGTGGTGTGACAATTGGACTGCCAAGTCAAAGATCTCGAGTTCGAACCCAAGGCACGCACCTTTGACTTTTCGTATTCATAGGCGTATTGTATAATTATCACTTGCTTCAAAAACGGTGAGGAAAAACATTGTGAGGAAACCGGCATGCCTGTGGGATATTTCTCGACGGCATGTTAACCCAAGTCAGAGGCCCATGGGCGGCTTTAAAACTTCGACACCAGATAAGTCAGTAAGCACACGAAAAGAAGAAAACTACAACGTAAAAACAAATGCTCGCTCGCCGTGAAGTCGTTTTCACTGAAAGAATGAGCGAGCGAGCATTCGTTCGCTGAATCCAACTGATCATCACTGAACAAACATGTTCGCTCGCTAAAGTGTTTTAATTTACCGCGCGAAAAAACGTTTGCTTGCTCAGAGCTGTTCAGAACGCTAAGTGAAACGCAGCTTAGATAACCCCAGAAAACATTGTTTCTTTTAGTTAAGCTTCCAAATGGCTTTTCTTAGAGGTTTAGTTAAATCTCTTTTAGCGCCTAAAAATAAGTGGTGATTCTCCAAGCCATCAAGATTGGCCATTTGAGAGATAAAATAAAAATTAAAAATCGTTGAAATAGCCTGCTACAGTTGGTTTTGGTCTGGCCATTTACGATGATAGACAATACAGTTTTCTGTTTCAAATATTATTCTTTTTCAGCTACTTGAGTAGGTACAACGGTACGATCTACTGTCGCGTGGCTGACGCTGCCATCTTGTTTTTTTCAAACAATTCTTTTGACAACAGCCGCACGATCCATCAGGTTAAGCTACGCTCGCCGGAATTGTTCCGGGAATGGGTGACCATCTTTACATATCGAGACTCCTCCTTGCCTCGGGAAGCACGTTAAGCCGTTGGTTCCGGCTGTCATTCATGGATCTTTGACAGTCGTTACCGGTCATCAGAAGTCCGAAAGTCTGACAACCAGTCTTACCAAGGGGTATCTTATGATCCAGTTATTGGATTGTGGAGGTCAGATAGGCAGTTGCTCCATGTAAAATACTGGTATTCAGCTGAATCCGGTTAGACTGGAAGCCGACTCCAACATAGTTGGGAAAAGGCTAGACAGATTGCAGATTGTTTTTTTTTTTTTTGACATATTCATAATTTTTTACCAAAAGCCTTGTCAATGTCATTCAGGCGCCAAAATCCTTGTAGCACTCTATGGGAAAAAAGGTAAAAATGTTTCAAAAATAAACTCAAGTGTCTGTACTTAAACAATGTACGCTCAGTGCATTCTGAGCAGTCATACCACAATGCCACACATTACATAAAACGCCTGTGCATAAATATTAAGCAACAATGTGTTGTACAGTGAGAACTAGAACTTACCTACTGTAGTGACATTCTTCGAACCTCTTTGATTTAAGTATTTTTTTAAATTGGGTGCCAATACGAGAGAAGCAGCTTATGTAAGACGCCTGTGCATAAATCATCATCATCATCATTTGAAAGAAAGAAAGAAAGAAAATTGCGTTTATTGGCATTAAGACAGAAAGACGTCCTCTGCTGGACATAGGCCTCCCCCAAGCACCGCCACTTCGACCGATTCTGTGCTTTCCGCATCCAGCAGATTCCTGCGGACTTCACAAGGTCATCGGTCCATCTTATGGGAGGCCTTCCAACGCTACGTCTTCCGGTACGCGGTCGCCACTCCAAAACGTTTCGGCCCCATCGGCCATCCGTTCTGCGAGTGCTCTGCCCATTGCCACTTATGTTTGGCAATTCTTCGGGCTATGTCGGTTACCTTATTTTTCCTGCGGATCTCTTCATTTCTGATTCGATTACGTAGGGAAACTCCAAGCATAGATAGTGATGTGCATAAATAGTAAGCAATAATGTGTAGCAAAGTGAGAACTAGAACTTACCTACTGTGTTGATATTCTTTGTTGAAGCTCTTTGATCATAACAGTGGCGGACTAAGTCTATCGAGGGCCCGTGGCGGCAAAATAACTATTCTAAATGGGGCCCCCGTCCAGGTATGCAGATAACTTTGAGGATAAGAAGAACCTTGAATTTAGGAGCGAGCGAAGTGATCTCGAAAATTGTCACCCCGCCCTGGATAGGTAAGGTTTTCTGTAAACTATTTCATACATAAATAGGAGTTACTTTGTCGATTTTCACAGAAAAGTCTGAGTAAAAGAGAATGTAGGATACTAGAGCGAGCTCGAAAATTTAAGCACTTTACATTTAAAAGCATACGTAGGGGGCCCCTAACAAAGACTGACTTTGACTTACGGAGCATATATTTAGGCCTTATTTGAGATTTGATTAAAAAGTATTTCTAATAATTTGGGGCCCCCCAGGACCGGAACGGACCGCCTCCGCCCGCCCCTTAGTTCCTCAGTGAATCCAAATCGTATTTTTTTAAAGTGAAAACTTCTTTAGGCGCGTTGAGCAATATTTGGTAGGGGAAAATCTTATGGATTCGTATCACCGACATGCTATTATGCTAAGAGTGTATCTGTAGCTACGAGTATGATTGAGTTTAGTTGAGTTATAACCACTGCAATTTCATAGTTTTAAGTTTTCAGTTCTTTCGGTAGTCCCCATGTTTTAAACTAGTTGGCATTTCGACTACAACAACAATTACAATAAACTAACGTCAAACATTAAAAATAGATCTTCGAAAATAAATTAATTTGAGCACAACATAAAACAAGTTTTATCTGTTATGATTTTATGAGGGCAAGATCATATTTATAATTGTTAAGGTCATACTTGAATGGAGTTGGCTATGCTTAAATAATGTAAGTAATATATACATTGTTATTTTTTATTTTCAGTATCTAAGAATCTATCTCGAAACATCCACCGATCACATGTGGATAAACAAGCTTAAAACGAGTTTACAAGATTAACCTTCTAAATGTCTGGATGCTAAGTTGCAAGAAAACTAATAACATAAATTAAAACTTGATTTTCTTCACAAATTTTAGAAAGTTATTTTGAAATACGTATATCAAAAAATATATATCAAGTAATTTTTATTTTAAACCTATACTATATCTAGTGTTGATACGTCACGAAATTATAGGATAACTTAAAAATATAAATTCGGATTTCAATACACTCACAGAGCAAATAAATAATTTATATACCTTTAAAATTTTGGAGGCTAAACTAACCTCAGAACTTCTTATGAAATAAGTGGCTGTATACCCTTACAATGAATATCACGGATGACAGAGAAACTACCTATATTTTTCTACTTGTGTGACAAAACTGAAAAATATACTGTACATGTATTGAATGCGCTTGCACTCTAACAGCATCGATTAAAATTGACGATTGAACTGTGCCATTTTTTTGGTCGCCACTGTAGTACAGAGTATTAAAATAGTTTGCTATTCAGTTAGCTAGATCAGTGTTTGATAGAATCTTGCCTCAGTGTTCATAAATCAACGAAACATAGAGGTTAAAATATATAAAAAAATGTTTGTTAAAAACTTTTCAGTGTTCTTTACGTTCACACTTTTCATTTTTTGTGACTCCACATTAGGTGAGTTTCCAACATTTTATTTATTTGAAATGGTCTTTGTTTACACCACGTGTATTTTTTCTTTATAAAATTGTGATACTAAAGTACTGTACAAAAAATTTAAATTTTTTTTTGCTGTAACTTTCATCCACATAAGAATAAAAAACTTTTTTATTATCTCTTTCCCTATTTTTTTATTTATGTGGGTTGCGATGACCGACAACCCCTTAAGCTGTTTTTCACCACTTCTGAATTTTCTTTTATCTTTATTATGCTTTATAAGTTTTGATGCAGTTGACAACAACTTATGAATTATTGAACGTGAACATGATTCTTAGAGAAAACAGTATTTGTAGTAATCATTTCAAATACCAGCAATAGAATATTACAAATTACAAGGCTTAATACTTATTAAACATTAATATAACACTATAGGTACGCGGTAGCGTGTCAAGGCAAGTTCAAGCCAAGAAAAAGAAAAATTTAAGGTTAATTACTCAAAATCTATTTAATTTAAACGCATGTTTGGTTTATTTATTAAAACCCTTTAGATTAACTAGGACCCCAAATTTCATAATGTAGTGTAATATAAACGTAGAGAGAGACTGACTGACTGACATAGAGATCAAAAACCTAACCAATTTCCAGATGATCTAGAAAGCTAAAATATGGCGTCGCTGGGTAATTGTGTATATACATAGAAAAAATCACGTTCGTAAAGTTATATTTTTGAATAATCAACTTAATATATTCTTTATGTTATGCGCAAGTTACTGTTTTTATATTGTGAGGTCTACATAATTATCTTAACATAACATAACATTATGCCTTGTTTCCCCGAAGGGTTGGGCAGAGGTGTCCCTGTAGCAGGTACACCCACATTTCGCCAGTTATGTTTCAGTCCCATGTAATAGGGGGCGAGCTTATTGCCATCAACCGGGCACAAATCCAGATTTCGGGCTGCTATTGATAAATTTCAAATAGAAAAACCCAATAACACTTTGCCCAACCCATCGAACCCAGGACCTCATGCTCAGCAGTAGCGCTTGTGACCACTAGACCAACGAAGCAGTCTACATCATTATTTTATTACATAATTATCTTACTGTTCTAAAAATTTGGTTTGCTGGTAAAAACTAGCCAAGTCAAATCTTGAGCTTCAATTTATCCCAAGTTAACTGCTTTGTGTAAATAATTCGAAATAATTCGAAGAAGAAAATTTAAGAAGTTAGGTATATTTTAAAACAATAAACATTTTTGTAGCAGAAAAAAACAAGAAATTGTTTTAAATTTATTATTATAGAAAGTATGTTTTTTTATATAAAAAAACTGGATTATCTACAGAACTTGGCGCTCATTTTCACATGTATATTTTTCTTGGGATATACTTTTTACAGAGAACAATATTCTCAAATATATCCCACCTAGTAAAAAACATGTTCCATGTAAAATACTGGTATCTAGCTACATCCATTAGACTGGACGACCACACCATAGTTGGGAAAAGAGAGAATGCTTGTACTCATATAAATCAATACCATAATCCACTTAATTTTCCAGTTGAAAACCTCCCAAAATGTCACCTTGAAGATTTTGAATGTCTACGAGGTCTGTATGAATCCGTGATCAGGGATATAGGCAAAAGTGGAATCCCAGAATTGAACATACCACCAGTGGACCCTATTCATCTGACAAATGTCACTGTCAATGTCCTTAATATGGCCAATATTACCATGGTGGATGGCGTTGCGAAAGGAGTTAAGGATTGCATATTTGAAAAGCTCAGGTTTGTAAAATTACTATAAAAGGTTAATTGTCAACTATTTCACTCTCGGCAAAAACATACATACATAAACTCACGCCTTCTTCCCATGGGAGTATACAGAAACCACAGAACGCCACCTGCTACGATCCTTACATACACCTTTTGCCTCGTTTACGTTCATACATCTGGCCATACACGCACGCCAGTTGCGAGTACTACGCACCTGGCCTTTCTGAAGAACATCACCAATAAGGTCAGTATATTATATCCTCCTAGGGCGTTCCCGACCGGCCTTTCCCTTTACATCAGCCTTGTGTTAGTCGCCTTTCATTCATCCTCTCAACGTGCCCAAACCATCTCAGCATAACCTTTTCAGTTTTTGTCACTACATCTTTTAAATCACACCGCTGTCTTATCATATCATTCCTCAGCCTATCATTCATAGTCAGACCACAAATGCTTCGCAAGGAACGTATTTCTACAGCATTTATTCTGCTTTCATGCTTGTTTTACCACACCCAACATTCACTTCCATACATAAGGGTACCACACACCATTGTGAACAGCCAGTCGAGCCTTTTTACTAATTGGTCACAATCGCATGTATAGCATCATTCACTTTACTTCCCGCATTTACTCTCCTTTCCACATCTCCATCATCATCATCATCTCGGCAAAAAGTCCATCGTTAATTGGATTTTTAAGATGATTGATTACTTTGATGAGATTAAGGTGCTAATGCTGTATTATTTAATTTTGGGATTATAATCTATTAAAAAGTTTCACCAGTTTCATCAGTCGTATGCAGAAAAGTCAAAGTCATTACTTAATGACTTTAACAAAGGTCGTTAATGACATACATACTTATGTATGTCATTAACGACCTTTGTTATGATTAGGAATTTGTAGGACTAAATCAGTATGTTTCCGCTTAAGCAGTCCTTGGAGATGGCTTTAAATCTAACTTCTCTCTATAAAAAGTTTATTGTTTTTAATGTAATCTTATTGATTCCGAGATAAAGTGTACTCCACAAACAATTACATACGAGTAAAATAAAATAAAGAACACAACAACAACAAAAGCTGAAGCATAAAACTATGACAGTTTTTTTTGCTAATGAACATAGTTATTATGGAAATCGAGTTAGACATGACGTTGATAAGATCGGCGAAGTGGAGTGTATCAAATTGCTCCCCCGAGTACTGACCAAGGAAATAATAGCCATTGTGATTTTGTTTGCGTCGTCCTTGCTTAGAACTAGCACTGACATTGGTTTCGCCAATTACGTGAAGCCAACATAAAGTTCAAACTAAATATAGTTGCAATAATTTTGGAGGTATCAAACAAGTTATGCATTCGTTTTTTACAGCGAAACAAAATAAAACATCATAATTTAATTATGATCCAAACAACCTGATTCCTACAGTCTGCACAAAGTTATTACAATAATTTAAAATATTTTAATTAAAATAATTTGCTTCTTTAATAAGTATAGGTACGTTAATAAGCAAAAAGATTAGCCAGTCAGTAAAGTTTGTAGTGAATCTAACTGCCCATGAATCTTACTAACATATCAATATTCAATACATAACATAAAACAAAAGTCCTGATTCACCCAAACCCTAAAAAACTGTAGTGCTAGTTAATAATAATATGCATTTTAAGGTGGAATTATGCATTTTTAGGCAGCTGATGAATAATGATATGCATCAAAGACGCCGAGGATATCCAAAAAAAAAGTTAATGATCTTTTGAAAATGTAACATTATTTCTTGTTTTATTTCAGTCTAGATATCACTACAGAAAAGGGCTACCTAGAGATCACATGTGATATTAATATCAAAGGACATTACAGAGTCAACGTTGCGAGTCCATTGCTTGAAACGTTTTTAGGAGTTACCACTGTCCACGGAGAAGGGATTGGTAAAGTCAAAATAGGTAGGTAATTATTGAGAATCGTAATATTTTATCCATACCTACTAATATTATAAATGTGAAAGTAACTCTGTCTGTCTGTCTGCTACTTTTTGACGCTATAACCATCGATCACTAATAAAGAACCGATGGCTATAACAGCTGAATGGTTGTGCCAGGTAAATCGTGACCTGGGTTTAGACACTGGATACTTTACTGGATAATTTCCAACCAATACGCGAGCGAACAGCTAGTAAAGAACATAATTATATTATGAAGTATGAATTGGTAGACACGAAGTAATTCCCCTCTTCTAAGCTTGCCGAGCAGAGGTGACCCAGTGGTAACGGCCGCGACTAACGAGTTGTAGGTCGTCCAACCTTGGCAGGCGCTTTACTTTATGTACATTTTTTCATCTCCACTGCTCACCAAACAGTGAAGGAACCGTGTGGAAACCGACATGTCCTAGAACCAAAAATTCGAAGAGATGTGACATCTACCAATCCGCACTGGGCCCACGTGGTGGATAACGGCCCACTCCCTCTCACTGAGAGGAGGCCTGTTTCCCAGCAGTGGGAACATTATAGGCTGGTTATGTAAGCGTCGATGGCAATCTAAATTGACTTTGCCCAAAATTTGGCCTCGTGTTTGGCGTCATCACTATTGTCCATCAGATTTTATAACGTGCAGTTGACAGGACACGACATTCAGGGTCACATCGTTTTTGGAACAGCAGCAGATTTACACTCCAAGGTGGGGTCTTCTATGAATCTCCACCTGAACAGATTTTCCTTGCTTCGGTCAACCTGGGTTCGGAGTCTGTTTAAAGACTTCCAGGTTACCCAAGGCAACTGATGTCAAGGATCTTCAGAAGGTAGAACGAATGGTTTGGGTAAGGAGGCAGTCTCGCCACAGCTTCAGTCTTTCTTTTGATCGTTCTCGCCAGTGAGTGGGACGACATACTTTAGAAAACTGTTTCGGCTTTTCAGCCTTTGCTACACAAAGATGTTGTGCAAACGGTATCGTGTGTCGGAGATCATTTTGGCTCTTTCGCTGGAGCTTGCCGAAAATTATAATTAAAAAGAAATTTATGTTCTTAATATTTTCGGTTTCAAAATACTAAAATAGTGTTTGATTTCATAACAACATATTGGTAGTCTACATTAATTATTTGGATAAGTTATGTTACTATTAAATTGTGTACCTATATTTCGTCAGAATAAAGTATTACTATTATAATAAGAAGGAGTAGGTAATTAGTATCATGTTCATAGACTGAAACTCAAACCATTTACTAGGTACTTTTGAATTGTTATGGAATCGGTCAGTAAGAAAAATAAAGCTAGTTGACCATTCAAAGCATGCATAGTACCTATGGAGAAGAACAGGCAAGAAACTCCATGGGCACTCTTGAATAAAAGATATTTATACAAAATATTGGTAACATCATCCAAGTTGAAACCATGCATATAGATAGGTATGTGAGAACTATGTTTAAAGACGTAAACTTTAAAAGGATCCAGTGAAAAGTTTTACAAAAAAAAAGCCAGAAAAAAGAATACGTAGGTAATTAAAATAAGCCGTAGCAGCTAAAAAATGACCTGCCCCACCTGATGGTGTCTGTTCACGAACATGACGCATGGATAAGAACCGTACAGCTCAACCATTTCAAAGGGAACCGAATGATCCAACACAAATGAGCTACCATCAGCAAAACATTTGAGTGAGCACGACATACTCCCAACTGCCAATTTAAGTCAATAAAAGACGTACCCAGTAAATGGTACTTTTTTGCCACATACAAGAAAAATCTATCTAATAGTGAATATGTACCTAGGGCCAGACCTAGCCCGTGCCGTACCGGATGTTTTCGTGTCATACACTGGTTATGACTATTTTAATAATCCTCGTGTTACAATACTAATTTGATTTTGAATAGTTAGATAACTTTTATCGAAGGAAATAAATAAATATTGCGAGAAATAAATATTGCGGGGAATAAATATTGTGGGTTGACAGCTTTTGTGTGGAAAATAATTAGTCAAACTATCGTATTCTTTCTTCCGATAAAAGTTAAATGACTATTGAAAAATCAGGCCCAAAGTCATAATGATAACTTACAGCAAAACGGCTTTTCATATTCCAGATAAACTGAATATGAAATTCGACTTCCCCTTTTACGCGCAAAGGCGTGAAGATGGACAGATCTATATAAAATGCAATTGGGACCTCGTCAAGTACGATTATGAAATAGGAGGTCCAGTAGGATTCTTCGGTGACAATCTTTATGTCGGTGACAAGGAAGTCAGTAAGTACAAATAAAGCATAATTGTATTGGAACCTACAAACTTTATTAAATCTTTTGCTATTCTATCTTGTGAGTTGCTTTAGAAAAATCTGTTTGATAGATTTCGTGATTACCTTCGAGGATTACAGACGTGTTGTTGTGTTAATAATTTGTATTTTGTTTTTTTTTATTCTGTTGCTCTTTTTCGCTCTGCTGTTCAATTCACATTTTTCTGTGAAATCAAATACCGTAACAAAGTATGTATGAATTGATTCATTAAAAGTGCATTCATTAAAATGAGTGCTGCTAATTCTAAGTTTACCAATAACATGGTTGCTTGCTCTGACCAAAAGTATCTATTTGCAAATAAAAAAAAAACGTGTGGCATTTGGGGACTGCCGCGGTAAAGCTATTGCATAGCATTTGTAACCTCCATACTTCCTATTTGTCAACGCTACACTTGGGATGATGACATGATCATGGGAACGTAATTTTTGTTTTATGTCATCATCCGTCATTACATGGTAGGCGGAGTGGGGGGTGTTAGGTTTTTTTCGTTACGGAATTTCTTGATTCGATCGCCGCGCTCAAAGCCCGCGATAAAAGCTATGCAATAGCTTAAAAATAACGAACAAATTGTCACTTCCAAGGCGGAGAAAGCAGATGGCATATATATAGAGATCGTAGATTTGGTTTCAGTTCTGAAATCAATTGAAACAAGAACAGGCCAATAAAAAATACCTTAACCTAAACATACATACTATAATCAAACTCGTGGTAATAATATGTATGATGTCTTATGTTAGGTGATGACAACCGATCATAATGTGACTCTTTTGTTTCTATAGGTAAACAAATCACACAGTTGATGACCGAAAACTGGCGTTTCATCATGTCAACGTTTGGACAGCCCTTCATCGACAAAGCCATGGAGTTCTACTTCATGTACGCTGGCTATTTCTTCGATAACATTCCCACAAGATATTTCGTCATTGAAGACTTGTCGCCTTACGCCAAACCTTAATTTGGACATGTACTCTTTTGTGTCCTTTACGCCTAAGAATATTATAATTAATTGATTATTTAAGCCTAGTATTTTTTTATTAATATTTTCCCACACCACGCTGTATAACTGATTGGGTACAGGGGCAAAACAAGGAATGTCACAAAACCAGGATTTTGTGTAATTCACATTTTAATGTTATAAAGTTTATAACTTTTTCTTATGTTTTTTTTTAAATTACTGATTGGAACTTAAGTTTACCTTTCAGAATTGATTATTTAAGCCTAGTATTTTTTTATTAATATTTTCCCACACCACGCTGTATAACTGATTGGGTACAGGGGCAAAACAAGGAATGTCACAAAACCAGGATTTTGTGTAATTCACATTTTAATGTTATAAAGTTTATAACTTTTTCTTATGTTTTTTTTTAAATTACTGATTGGAACTTAAGTTTACCTTTCAGAGTTCAGCATTAGGTACAAATAAACTTTTTGCAAATATTAACAAATGTATAAAATTATAAAAAGAAAGGAATTAACTTTTTTAAAGTAGTAAAACATAGAATGTCTCATCTAACCCACACAGGGAATACCTCATAACCCATACAGGGAATGTCCAAATCTAGTACTGTGTATGGGCAAAATAGGCTTGAGCTTTTTTCACAAATCAACTGAAAAGTGTATTTAAAACTACACCGGCTCCAAAGCAATCACAACAACAAAGAGTATCCTTTCTAAAACTGACATTGACAGTGGGACATTCCTTGTTACGTTCTGTTACACTAGGGACATTCCCAGTTCTGCACCTGTACAGGGTTTCAAAATATTGAAGATATGAGGGACTATGATTGTTTTTACGCTTTTTACTTAATGCTACATAAAAATACGCGCGAAAACGTAAATGTTGCCATACTTAACTTATATTTGAATTTCTTGTGACATTCCTTGTGTTGCCCCTCTACCCTTAAACTAGTTAAATTGTGTTTGGAATTAAAAGATTTACGACGATGGTATGTTTTTTTATGAAACTCAGAGCTTTTCTGGCACTGTAAAAAGTATATTAACAATAATATTAATAAAGGAGTAATTATATATCATAGCTTCCTAACTGTATGTTTTATTTCCTTGTTTTAGATCTTATCCAAAGGAAATTTACAAACTAAGTTACAAAAATCGGCCAAGTGCGTGTCGGACCACGCACAATGAAGGGTTCCGTAGTTGGGATGAATTTATCCCAAAAACAAACTTAACTTTGTAGTTGAAAAATATGTTCTCCCATTCGGAATGTATGGGAAAACATGTTTTTGCAACTGCAAAGTTAAGTTGGTCAATTATTACTCGTTAATTTGTAGAGCCTACTTAGCTGTGATAGTTTTCCTTTTAATTTCGTTACATAAACTACTGCAGATTTTTTTCATACATCCAAAATCAACCATTTAGCTGGCAGGGGGGGGGGGGGACAATAGTTAATATTTCGCAAACAGATCCTTGAATCCAAAAATGGCTTTCACAAACTCAGAATGTTTTTAAAGGAACTTTCCACACCGTGGGATAAAAAAAACAAAAAAAAATGCGTCACCACTTAACGTGTAGGAGAAGTACCCAAAAAAAAATGTTTTTTATAATTTGGTTTACCACTTTGTCAGCGTAATTAATATGTATACCTATGCCAAATTACAGCTTTCTAGTACTAAGGGTCTCGGAGCTAAACCGCGGACAGACAGACAGACAGACAGACGGACATAACGATACTATAAGGGTGCCTTGTTTACTACGGAACCCTAAAAAAGGAGGTAACCTTATATTTTTTTGGGCAAACATAGACTTTGTAAACTTGAACGATAATTTACATTTTATTAGGTCTCAACCACTTTGCCTGCAGCATAATAATTTACAAGTTTGGTTGGAAAGATGAAACGTATTGACGAAAAGGGTGATGAGTAGTTGTTGGATGATGATGCAGAAGGGCTAAATGACGCCGCACGGGTCGATCGAAGGTTAAGCTACGCTTGCCGCGGTCGGCTCTTGGATGGGTGACCATCCATTACATATCGAGACCCCTCCGTGCCTCGGAAAGTACGTTAAGCCGCTAGTCCAAACTGTCATTCGTAGTTTTTTGACAGTCGTTACGGGTAGTCAGAAGCCCAAAAGTCTGTAAACCAGTCTTATCGTGTTACCCAGTATACGAGTAGATAGTGCAATCCACGAAGACGCACCCCACTCCGCTCCGCTCCGTACTAAAGTACAGCTTACAGTACAGTAATCGCGGAGTGGGGCGCGTCTTCGTGGATTGCACAATCTGTAAGGGTAATACGATACCCCTTTTTTTTTTGGGTGGGAAATTATCAAATAACTTCTCCCGCTCTGGGTGGAGCGGGAGGGCGTGTCAGACTCTTACTGACTAAAACCCACCCGTGTTCCTTCGGTTACCCTGTTGCCGGGGGCCACGGTTTCCCTATCGGTTTTCTTCGAACCCCCGGCAGGCATTGGCCCTAATGGACCCCGTCAATTCTGCTGACATCTCTTTGAGGCGTGCGTGGAACACAACACGCCGTCGACCCGGGCTTGGTCCTTATCGGACGGCGAGCTACCCATTGCTCACCGTCCGCAAGCCCGCGCCTACGGTGGCCGGAAACCGGCTCGCGATTCCCACCCCGGGCGTCTCCTCCTGCGGCGGTTAGGGGCGTGAGGGCGCGAAATTTGCCTCTCCCTCATGCGTTCCGCCTCCTCTTTGTACTACCTATCTAAAAAAATTCAGTGAAATCTAGTTCGATTTGATGGGGCAGATTCCACTAGTCTAAAATCTTAAAGGATTCCACTAGGGTTAAATTAAATTTAAAAAAATCAAATTTGTTTATTTCAGAACCAAAAACATGACAACAGTTTGGTGATTGGAGCCTCCTTTTAAGCAAAAAATGGCTGTATTAGGAGACTCCGCTCTTCTACAGCAAGATTATTTTATACATGAAAGAACAGAAATAGGGTTATTCACGTGATTGTATATTATGTGTACGGGGATGGGGAGAGTTTGTGTGTGTTTTGGGCGTGAGTGTGTGTTATTGTGTAGGTGAGTGTGTGTAGAGAAAAATGGGTGAGTTTAACCTACGTTTTATAATTTGATCTGTGGTTAAACTGTGTGTTGCAAGAGCGCCTCAGTATCTTCATAAGTTAATGGTTTTATCCAATTTCTTAGCATTTTTTAACATTCACCTGGTAGTTAAGTTTATATGTATATCTCCTTGTTTACTCTATTATAAAGCTGAGCAGAACGTTTTTTGTATTGTATAGCAGCGAATTTTGTTTTAGTTTGTGGGATTTGAGAATCATGTCTTTCCGTCTCTTTGATATTGTGTTTGCATTATAAGGAAGTGTCTTTTGTTTATAGGACTGTAATGTGATCTAACAGAAAGGCCACTAATCTCGTAAAAAACTGTCAGTAGGGTATCTTATCTTTTTAACCGACTTCCAAAAAGAAGGAGGTTATATGTTCGTCGCGAATGTTTGTTTTTTTGTTTTTGTATGTTCACCGATTTCTCCGTCAATTGTGGACCGATTTTGAAAAATTTTTTTTTGTTTGAAAGGGTGTGCTCTCGAGGTATCCACATAAATTTTAATAACTTTGCTTTGATAGTTTTTGAGTTAGTATCAATAATACGTACTTTTTCCCACTTAGTATGTGGATGATATGATAAGTTCCTGGCACCGTTATTTACATAGCAGGTAGTGCAGCATCGGCAGTCCCCATGTTGGCATTTCAACTACAATAATGTAGATAGCTGTTGAGTATTATGTTAGTAATTTTTATAGCTATTAAAACTACAAAAAAAAAGATCTGCTGTTCCATACATTTTGACGGCGTAGGTGAACACTTTTCTATGAAACAGCAGATTTTTCTTCAGAACTATGTACTGAATCCATGGTAACCGTTTTTGCGTTGGTGCCCCTGCCACACTTTATACTTGATATTTTTTTATTTTTATTTTCAATATTTAAGAATCTATCTCGAAACATCCACCGAACACATTTGATTAAGCAAGCTTTAAACGAGTTTATAGAATTAGCCTTCTAAATGCCTTTACACTAAGTAGCAAAAAAAGTAACAACATAAATAATTAATACTGCTTTTTACTTCACACAAAAATTGAAAAATAATTTTGAAATAAGCAAATTCAAAAATAATTTTTATTTTAAACCTATACGGGTATACCTAGTGTTGATACGTCACAAAATTATAGGATAACTTAAAAATATAAATTCGGATTTCAATACACTCATAGAGTAAATAAGTAAATAAACCTATAAAATTTTGGAGGCAAAACTAAAATAAGTGGCTGTGTCTATGTCGTTACAATAAATACCACGGATGACAGAGAAACTACCTAAATGTTTCTACTTGTGTGACAAAACTGAGAATATACTGTACAAAGTGTTGCATGCGCTTGCACTCTAACAGCATCGATTAAAATTGACGATTGAACTGTGCCATTTTTCTGGTCGCCCCTGTACAACAGAGTATTAAAATAGTATGTTGTACGATTAGCTAGACCAGTGTTTGATAGAATCTTGCCTCAGTGTTTATAAATCAACGAAAAATAGAGGTTAAAATAAATTAAAATGTTTGTTAAAAACTTTTCAGTGTTCTTTACGTTCACACTTTTCATTTTTTGTGACTCCACATTTGGTGAGTTTCCAACATTTTATTTATTTGAAATGGTCTTTGTTAACACCATGTGTATTTTTTTTATAAACTTGTGATACTAAAGCTCAGTATAAAAAAGAAAGATTATTGTTTTGCTGTAGCTTTCATTCCCTTAAAAATAAAAATCTTTTTTATTGTTCCCTATTTTTTTATTTAAGTGGGTTGCGATGACCGACAACCTCTTAAGCTGTTTTTCACCCCTTCTGAATTTTCTTTTATCTTTATTATGCTTTGTAAGTTTCGATGCAGTTGACAACAGAGTTGAAGTTGAACAGAGTTGGACTTTGTTGACTCGACAGTTTTTATTGGAATCACTATTGACGTACAACAGGGCCCACACATAGAAAAATTGTCAGGAAGGCAAATATCGGCCACCTAAGCTGTTAACAAAATTTGACAGATAACTTACATAGATGTATCAAACATCTATGTGATGTGTGATGTAAAATATAGTGAGAATAGTTTCTTATGGGATTCTTCTTTGGCGAACCTAGGGGACATTAATACTATCTTTATTCTACAGAAAAGAGCTGTTCAAGCCATTTACAAACTAGGTCGAAGAGATTCCCTTCGAGAAAAATTTAAAGAATATATTTTTGAAAACCTATTTTACGTACACAAAAATATATCAAATTTTAAGAAAATTAGCGATATATTAAATACCAGGAATAAACACAACCTTGCTATAAATCACACGTCCAATGTATACGCTTTTACAACAAATTTCCCATTGATTTCTTTTTATCTTTTATATCTATTTAGTATATTGCATCACTTTTTTAATTTTAATAAATTATATTTCTTTAAGTACGCTGTACTGGTACAGCGTCTTAATACTTGTTTGCTGCAACGGTTGACGTCATTACGACGGCGCCGGCTGTCGCAAAAAAATTAAAAAAACAAAAAAATGTATAAAATGTTATCAAGTGTTTGGTCCATAATAAATGTTTTTTTTTTTTTTTTACCAGCGCTGGGGCTTTGTCTTGCATAGGGTCGTAGCATATGCTAAGCGATAGCCAATTTGCGTGGATGTGACGCATGCTTCCTCCAACTTTTTCTCATTTTGTATTCTAAACAATTTTTGCGTCATGTTTACCGTAAATAAACATTTTTCTTTCTTTCTTTTTTCTTTCATTGACATCCAAAACTTACCAATTAAACGATTTAAAAGCTGTATTAAAACTTTATAAAAAAGGACACCATACAATTTCAGATTACTTAGAAGATAAAAAAGCTTGGGATTGAGCTGCTTGCTCTGATAAAGCCATAAAACTTGACATTTTAATTATTATCTAAAATCATCAAAATATACCAGTTTTAAATACACATTGACATTGTTGAAAATTATATAATTACGACATAATTTCTTCGTAATTTATTATATTATTTTATTTATTGTAAATGTGAGGACTATATGATTTTTTTTTTCTTTCTCAGTTAATTTAAATGATAGTCTGGCAGTTTAAGTTGTTTATACGGCCTACCCAATTAATGTCCTTACTTTAGTATTGTTCTTTGAGTTGAGCTCCTTAAGTTCTGAGTTGAGCTCCACGATTACTGACAAATGCTTGCACTGATTGGACAGGTCCACTCAAATCTGTGTGGTTCTTTCCTCAAAAGACCATTTCAGACACTAATCTACATGGTCGTCATATGGCTTGACCAAGATTATGTCTGGACTTTAAAAGAGACTGCGTCTTCTGAGTTTGTTTTTGCCTTTCTTCTCAGAGTAGTCAGATAGGAAACGCCGAACTTATCTGGCTTATTTTTTTTTAATGTGACGTGTAAAAATGATTCCGATATAATGTTTACAGAAAAATAATTTCATATCATTTCACGGCACGGTTGGCGCAGTGGTTAAGCGATTGACTGCTGTGCTACGTGTCACGGCTTCGATTCCCGCACGGAACAAATATTTGTATGACCTAAAAGTAGTTGTTTCGGGTCTGCTGTTTGTATGTGAGTTTAAATGTTTGTAAAGCACCCACAATACAGGATAAATTCCTAGTGTGGGGCAAACTTATGAATTATTTAACGTGAACATGATTCTTTTAGAAAATAGTATATGTAGGTACATAGTAATCATTTCAAATACCAGCAATAAAATATTACAACTTCCAAAGCTTAATACTTAAAAAGAATAAAACAATCATAATAATAATCATCATTAGCTTAGAAAATTGCATGCATTAAAAAAAACAGTGGCACTCCGGGAGTGCCGACAGAAGTGAAAACTTGAAAAAAAATTTGCACCGCCGTAATCAACGCGTTGATGTCTTTTACTCCACGCACCGCGGTTATCAACGCATTGATGTCTTTTACTCCACGGTGTCGGTAAATTCGGTAACAGTGTCGCGAAATTAATGGTTTAGTCCAATCTCAAAATACCCAACGCGCCTAAAGAAGAAGTTTTCACTTAAAAAAATGTTAACCCCTCAATAACTCAAAATCCATGTAACGTAAACTCATAAAATTTGTTTTTTTTATTAAAACCACTTAGATCAACTACAACACCTTATTTCATAAATACAGCTCTAACGGTTATTGAGATATTAGCGTAGAGAGAGACTGACTGACTGACTTAAAGATCAAAAAGCTAACCCACTTCCAGATGACCTAAAAAGTTGAAATTTGGTGACCAGCTGGGTAATTGTGTATTCACAAAGGAAAAATCATGTACATACAAGTTATATAATTGGATAATCAACTTAATATCTTCTTTATGTTATACGTAAGTTACTGTTTTTATATTGTGAGACCAACATAATATCTTACTCTTAAAAAAATCAGGTTTGCTGGTAAAAATCCTAAGCTATCTGCTTTGTGTAAATAATTCGACTGTTCAAATTTAAGAAATAGACAAACATTGTTGTAGCAGAAAAAAACAAAAAATTATGTTTTAAATTTATTTTAGAATGTTGTATGTTTTTATAAATTACAGAACTTGGCACCCATTCAGATTCAAATGGTTTTGTCGGTGAAGTCGACAACCACGCATATTCATAATAAACTTGGCTCCCGTTTTCACATTTTTTTTTAATGGGATATACTTTTTCATAGAAATTGTTCTCAAATAGTTCCCACCTAGTAAAATACATGCTCTGTGTAAAATACTGGTATCCAGCTACATCGGTTAGACTGGAAATCGACCACACAAAGTAGGGAAAAGAGAGAATGCTTGTACTCATATAAATCAATACTATAATCCACTTATTTTTCCAGTTGATAACCTCCCAAAATGTCACCTCGACGATTTTGAATGTCTACGAGATCTGTATGAATCTGCGGTCAGGGATATAGGCAAAATCGGAATCCCAGAATTGAACATACCACCAGTGGACCCTATTCATCTGACAAATGTCACTGTCAATGTCCTTAATATGGCCAATATTACTTTGGTGGATGGCGTTGCGAAAGGAGTTAAGGATTGCATATTTGAAAAGTTCAGGTTTGTATTATTTACTGTAAAAAGTTAATTGTCAACTATTTCGCTCTCAGTAAAAAAATCATTGTTACTTGGATTTTTAAGATGATTACTTTTGTTAATATTATGGTAATTATGTTGCATTACTTAATTTTGGGATTATAGTCTATTAAATAGTTTGACCAGTATCATCAATCGTCAGGAAAGTCAAAGTCATTAAGTATGTATGTCATTAACGACCTTTATTATGATTAGGAATTTGTAGGACTAAGTCAGTAGGTATTCGCTTAAACAGTCCTTGGAGATGGCTTTATATCTAACTTCTCTCTTTAAAAAAGTTGATTGTTTTCAATATAAGCTTGTTGATTCCGAGATAAAGTGTACTCCACGAAGAATTACATACGAGTAAAGTAAAATAAAGAACACAACAACAAAAAACCTAAAGCATAAAATTATGACAGTTATAATAGCCAATGTGATTTTGTTTGCGTCGGCCTTGCTTTAGACCTTACAACAATTTAGTCTGAAGCACTGACCTTGGTTTCGCTAATTTCGTAAGGCCAACATAAAGTTCAAACTATTTTATGCATAAATTTTGGCGGTATCAAATAATTTATGCATTAGTTTTTTATAGCGAAACAAAATAAAACATCATGATCAAAACAAGGGAATACCTACAGTCTGCACAAAGTTATTACAATGAATCAAAATATTTAGATTCCTCTTCTCTTGTGCACGTTGTTAACAAGTATATAGGTACGTTAATGAACAAAAAGATTAGCCAGTTAGTATGGTTGATAGTGAATCTAATATATATATGAAGGATGAAGTCGCTGGCAAAGTGTTAGTTAGTAATAATATGCATTTTTTGGGGAAAAGGCTAGGTAGATGAAAAATAACGACATGCATCAAAGTCGCCGAGACGCTACAACAAAAAAGAATGAATTTATTGATCTTTCGAAAATGTACCATTATTTCTTGTTTTATTTCAGTATCAATATCACTGCAGAAATGGGCCACCAAGAGAACACATGTGATATTAATATCAAAGGACATTACAGAGTCGACGTTGCGAGTCCATTGCTTGAAACCTTTTTAGGAGCAAACACTGTCCACGGAGAAGGGATTGGAAAAGTCAAAATAAGTAATTATTGAGAATCATAATATTTTATCCATTTCTATAATACTTATATTATAAATGTGAAAGTAACTCTGTCTGTCTGTCTGCTAGCTTTTTACGCTATAACGGCTGAACGGATGTGCCAGTAAATCATGAACTGGGTTAGGACTTGGATACTTTTTGTCCCAGTAATACGTTCCCGTGGGATAATTTCCAATCTATACGCGGTCAAAGCCGCGGGAAATAGATAGTAAAGAGCAGAATTGTATACGAAATATGAATTGGGAGACACTAAATTCTTCTCCTTTTAGCGTGTCGATGGCAATCTAAATTGACTTGGCCTAGAATTCGGCCACGTGTTTGACGCCATCACTTGCATCCATCAGTTCCTGTAACGTGTAACTGACAGGATACGCATGCAGGACACGACATTAAGTGTGTCCCATCGTTTGTGGAACAGCACTATACTAACACTCCAAGGCGCAGTCGTCTTTGAATCTCCCCTGAACAGATTTTCCTTGCTTTGGCCAACCTGGGTCCGGAGTCTATTTTAAGACTTTCAGGTTACCCAAGGCAACTCATGTAAAGGTGGGAGATCTTCAACAGGTGGAAAACATGATTTGGGTAAGGAAGCACTGTCTTGCCATAGCTTCAGTCTTTCTTTTGATCGTTTGCCAAGCCTGTGATGACATACTTTAAAAACTGTTATGGTTTTCCAGCCTTTGTGGCACAAGGATGTTTTCGTTCAAACGGTGTCGTGTGTCGGAGATCAATTTGGCTCTTTCATCGGAGCGATAACTGGTGGCTCTATTCCTGCTAGTGGATACAGCATTTGAACCGGGGACGGTCTCGGGAGAGGGGGGGGGGGGGGGGGGTGTAATTTCAAAGAGCCAGTCTTTCGGTTTTCCGAACCAAAAGTGTCATTACGATCGCGCATTCGCGTTAAAGATCATTTTGGTTCGGACGTGGGGAAGCGGAAGGGCTTTTTTTTTTTTTTTGGGTGGGAAATTATCAAATAACTTCTCCCGCTCTGGGTGGAGCGGGGCTTACTGTTATGATTGATTTAGTTTGACCTTTAAGAAATGTATGTCCTTGAAATTTTTTCGCTTTGAAAACGCTAAAATAGTGTTTGATTTCTTAATATTATATTGGTAGTCTGTCTATATTAATTAATTGGGAGTGCCTCCGCTGCTGGTTCCCGAATTGGCTGCCGGCACCGGTTGCTGTTTTCGAAAAAAAAGCGCAAAACGGGGTTGGCAATTTGTCATAATGGAGCAGATAGGCGGGGTAGGAATTAAAAAAATATGTAGTAAATCATTATTTTTTTCCAGTATTACTTTTCCATAATCAATTATTTCCATATTCCAGTAATCAATACTAAGTCTCCGGAACTAAACTAGTTAGATTAGGATAAATATTTTCACTCGCAAAAAAGGTTAGATTAGATTAGGTGAAAACTGTGACCCCTACAAAAAAAACCCGCCAAGTCGAGTGCGAAGCAAACACTGCCGTACCATCCTTTACTGGAACCATTTCGCCGCATTTTCAGGCCCCTATTTGAGAACCTCTGGATAAGACCAGAACGCAGAAATTTTCGTCATCCAGTAAGCTATAATCACATACTTAAAATCCAAAATTTCAAGACTGTAGGTCATTTAGTTCCGAAGTTAAGCGAAAGCAAAGTTTCGCATTTATGACACTCACTCACTCATGATCATCAGAATAGAACTAGTACTTCCCATAAACTCAGAGAGCTGAAATTTGGTACAGAGTTAGGGTTTAATGGCCACATAAAAAGAAAACTATAAAAACTAGGATAATCGAAGATCTGGAGTACCTGGTGACCCTGATTAGAAAACACAAGAGCCCAACCAAACTATTAGAGATCGACATACCGCCTTTACAAAAAATATTCAACTTTGTGGGCCGCTTCATTTGATGTCAAAAATCGAAGGTCTGAAGTATCTGATGAAGATCCCTCAGCTGGTCTCAGCTGTATTAGAGATATGGTAATGCCCCCTTCTACTATTGGTACAGACGCCAGCACATCAAGCTACCCGAAACTGTCAAATTTTCCCAATCAACCTTGAACTTTACGTTTCAGCAATAAAGTTGAAAATCTATTAAATAAATTTGACAGATTGTAGTAGCCTGATGTGCTGGCGTCTGTACATAAAAAAATCGACTGTCATTGCAAAAATCCAGCGTAGTGGGACACGTCTCACTGCTGGGCGAATGCCTCCCCTTCTGCTTTTAATACGCATATAAATTAAATTAAAGGAAAACTCTGGATAAGACTAGACTGGCTTACTGGTATACTTACAAGTTTACAAGAAAAAATAGTCGAACGATTAACTTTATTCTACTCGAACATTACACAAATATAAACAAATTACACTAAAATATTAATTTCGCTCAATTTCGCTCAAAATTTGGTCAAAATATAATGCATTGGACTAAGAGTGGCGGTGATACCCGCACACGTCGCTAGATAGCGCTGACTGTATTTTAAAACGCGCTTACGTTTGTTTTTCCGATAACCTTATATGGCGAAGTGGCAACCGGCCGCGTTACAGTCGTTTACGACATTCTTCTACTGCGCTTGAAAACGTTTGCTAGGGATTATTTGCATTTTGTTGACTTCGCTTATTATTTCGTGAGGTTTGCTAAGGTTAATTAGCAGGTTGTTATTGTAACAATTCGAAGATTTGAATAGGTTAGGAATTTTATGATTAGTGACGGATTACTGATTATTACTTAATTATTAGATTTAAAAGAAGTTTTAATTGAATACTTTATAATTGTTGGTTATTTAGTACTCTTAGTTTTCTAGGTTTAATTTACAGTTAGGCAGTACTTCGAATCGCATTCGTGTTTATAAGTACTTTTCTAGTATTCTAGGTTTAGTTTATTTAGTTAGATATAACTTCGTTTCGTTTAAAAATATCAATAATTTAGCTGTATTTCAGTACTAGGTAGGTAATACCTTTGGTAGAAAGTTGACCAAACAAAGCCTAAACAATTGGTAGTAGAATTCGCTAATAATTTGATTCACGAATTACTGCCTATTAAGTCAAAATTTGAGATCATACCCCGGGCATACGTGTACAGAAAACAATTCCCAATCTGTGTCTAACAAGAGCCAAGGTCTAAGTCTAAAAAATGCCCTCATGGACATTGGCACCTCCATATTCTCTTGTGGTCAAGCCTACGTGGCGCTTTCACGAGTAACCAGTCTTCATGGGGTGCACCTCATAAATGTTGACTTCAAGAGTATAAAAGCTCAAGCTTCAGCGATCACCGAATACAACCGGCTTAGGCGTAAATACCGCGCCGATCTTTCATAAATTACACCGTCTAAAAGAATAAATAATTAACGCGAATGGGCAATACGAAAAACTGTTGCTACTGTACAAGCATCAGAACCGGAAAAAAAGAAAAGAAAGATTTGTAATAATAAAAAAACTACTCCTAAAAAGAAAAAAACTGTGTCAAATAAGAAAATCTAATAAAATAAATCAATATGCCCACGTTTCTACAAAAAGAAGTGAAATCCCACCAAAAACATTCTGTAAAAAACTAGCCAAGTCTCGATGGAGCTGCTTGTTTATCTCTAAAAAGTAATGAAATCTAGACAAAGTCGTGCCAAGTCTAAGGTTCCTTACTGCGATTTCTTTATTATTATAGTTAATGTTGTGTGACTTGGCCGTTGAAGGCTACACAAGGGTACAAAACCAGGTGCTCCATGACACCATAGCACCAATCTGTCGCCAGAACCCATTGACGATGGAAAATTGCCACTTGGAAAACGTTGATTCAATAACCAGTCAATTGTAGGCTTGATAAAGCTGCGTATTTCAATAATACTTATGTAAAGGAGAGCCTAAAACAAACAGTATAAAAAAAAACCAGTACAGACGGACTTCTAATCATTGATAGAAGTCCGTCTGTACATCTATTTTATGTTAGATCGGTGGTCGATTTGACGCTCCAAAAAGAAGAGAGCAGAAGTCAACATTGTCAATACTGAATGCATGTGTTGCACAATCAACAACAGCCTAAAATGAGACACTAGCGTCCAATTACCAATACCAGTATGGGCTATTATCTCGCTTAACAAACGCAGATATAACATTACGTGTAAACAAAATTGACTTGTACCCACTAACGTATAAATAAAGAATGTTCAACGGCCAAGTCACACATCATTAACTATAATAATAAAGAAATCGCAGTAAGGAACCTTAGACTTGGCACGACTTTGTCTAGATTTCATTACTTTTTAGAGATAAACAAGCAGCTCCATCGAGACTTGGCTAGTTTTTTACAGAATGTTTTTGGTGGGATAGAATATATAGAAAAAATGTATCGGCAGCCGATGTTTGTAATCTCGGCTGCCGGCAGTAATGTCATGCCGGTTCCCAATGGCGTTATTTTTGGTAGCGCCGCGCCTTCAGCGGAGACACTCCCTAATTAATTGGATGTGTTATGTTACTATTGAATTGTGTACCTGTATTTTGTCAAAATTAAGAATTACTATTATTATAAGAAGGAGTAGGTAATACTGAAACTCAAACCATTTATTTTAATCAAACGGAAGAACCAATATGATAGTTTGACATATTACCCTCCACACAAAAACTATACTAGTATTGTATACTAATTTGATTTTTAATAGTCACATAACTTTTATTGAGGAATAAATGTTGCGGTTTGACAGTTTTTGTGTGGAGGGTAATATGTCAAACTATCATATTGGTTCTTCCGATAAAAGTTATCTGATTATTGAAAAATCAGCCCCAATGTCATAATGATTACTTACAGCAAAACCGTTTTTCATATTCCAGATAAACTGCATTTGAAATTTGACTTCCCCTTTTACCCGCAAAGGCGTGAAGATGGAGAGATCTACATAAAATGCATTTACGACAACATCAAGTACGATTATAAAATTGGAGGCCCAGTTGGATTCTTCGCTGATAATCTTTATGTCGGTGACGAGGAAGTCAGTAAGTACAAATAAAGCATAATCATTTTAGACCCTTATTAAATCTTTTGTCATTCTAACTTGTGAGGTGCTTTGGAAAAATCTCAGTTTGATCGATTTCGTGAATACCTTCGGGGATTATTGGACGTGTTGTTGTGTTAATAAGTTGTGTTAGTTTTATTTCTACTTATAACATTTAATTTATTTGTTTCATTCTGTTGCTCTTTTTCTCTCTGCTGTTCAATTTTTATTTTTCTGTGAAATCAAATAGGTACCGTAACAAAGTATGTCTGAATGAATGAATTAAAAGCATTAGCAATTCCACCAAAATAAATAATGAGTGCTGCTAATTCTAAGTCTACCTTTAACATGGTTACTTGCTCTGACAAAAAGTACTTATTTGCAAAGCAAAAAGAACACACAAATTGTCACTTCCAAGGCGGAGAAAGCAGATGGCATACAGAGTGGCATGACATCGACGTGAAAACAGCGTTGTAATTTTTCGACAGTAATTTTTTTTTTTATCAGTTGTTCCATACATTTTGACCGCTTCACTTTTCTATGAAAACCAAAAAAAAATGAAATCGTTACGTGTGTTGGAAGAAATTTGTAAGCATTAAGACTATGTATCTTATGTTAGGTGATGACAACCGACCATAATGTGACTCTTTTGTTTCTATAGGTAAACAAATCACAAAGTTGATGACCGAAAACTGGCGTATCATTATGTCAGCTTTTGGGCAGCCCTTCATCGACAAAGCCATGGAGTTCTACTTCATGTACGCTGGCTACTTCTTCGATAACATTCCCACAAGACATTACATGATTGAAGACTTGTCGCCTTTCGCCAAACCTTAATTTGGCCATGCAGTCTTTTGTGTCCTTTAGGGCGGGCACACGCCTAAGATTCTAGTCTAGTATTTTTTTACCTATATCTTCCCAAACCACGCTGTACAAATTGCTAAATTGTATTTGGAATTAAAATATGTACGATGACGGTATGTTTTTTTTATGAAACTTAGAACTAATATTTCTGGTACTGCAAAAAATTTAAACAATTAATATAAAGGAGTAATACCCTAACTTGTATGTTTTATTTCCTCGTTTTAGATCTTGTCCAAAGGAAATTCATAAACTAAGTTACAAAAAAAAAGGCGGGCAGGAATATAATTATGGTTGGTTCCTAAAAATATTTGGAGATTTTTTTGTTTTTGCTATACATCCTTAGCTAAATACACGTTTAAGTACCAACAGCGAAATTACAACACTACCATTAAACATAAACAATACTTTTATTTATGAAGAATCCACAGGTACTTTAAAGGGTAAATAATACACACACACGCAGGTGCTTTAATTTGACTAAAGAAAAAAGGACAATAAAAAAATAAAAAAAACATGCTTTACTCAGCAACTAATGAAGAGCACAGAATTAATACAAATAAGAATTATAATTAAGTAAGAAGTTTTTGTTTTCTGAAACTGGTAAGTAATTTTGGTACACTAGCTTCTAATAACCATAATGTAAGTACTTAATGAATTTATTATGTAAATCAAGCAAATAATGTAAAATTATGTTCGAGTCCCGGTCAGATAATAATCCTGTCTAAACTGATTCATGACGCGTATTCATTGGGAAAATTAGTTGCGCAACATTTTTTCATGTTTCGGGAATCAATGTTGCTGGCACATGGAATGTGTTGCCAGTTGGCAACATGTTAATGATCCATATTCATGGTAAACAAAAGAACATCTAGCAACATCAAATGTTGCTGGCAGAAATTTTGCGTGACTGTTTTGAAACATTACTCCCAATGAATATGGAGTTGTAAAATACACTCCATCTTAGCTCTTAACGTAAGATGATAAATTATCAGTGATCGAGTCCTTAGCAGGAAATGTGCTCAAAAATTTTTGAGCAAGCATGCAGGACAATTCCATAACCCTATCAACAATAATCTTTCCGATAGTCTTCATAGTAAAATATACTCTCAGTTCTCGTTGAGGATGTTAACAGCCACGGTGCTTGAAGAAAGTAAGATTATGTTTTAATAATAATAAATATTGAACAAAACGTTGTCAATAATAACACTAAAGACACAAACATGGCAGAAGAGATAGGAGGCCTATCTTATACGCAGTAGTGGGTAGAACAAGGTTGTCAAAGATGATGATGATGATAATGAAAACGTCGTACTCGAGACAGACCAAGCAAGCAAGCGCTGGTGTGACGACTTAGATTTATTCAAAACGGATTGGCTAGAGGAAACAAAAGAGAGAGAGATATGGAAAACCAAGGGAAAAGCATTTGACAAGCAGAGGACAAGAAGAACAAGCTAATTCTCCCCTACGCTATGAATCACCATTACAATAAAGAGGTTTACATGACTAGAGATTTTAAGAAATAAATTTAAAGAATTACAACTTCTAAACTACAGATTTTCGCGGATCATATTTGCATTTAGGTAAAATATTAGGATGTATAAGACTCAAAAAAAAATTTGGACCACTGTAAATGGGCCACTCTGTATAAGTACACTCACTAATTTCTTGTTTTCCAACAAGTACATTGTCAGCAGAGAACGTTGTTTTTCCTTTAACTTCGTAGTCATATGTAGAGTCATCAGGTTAGTACAGAAAATGGAATTCGCCCGGCATCAAGTTTCTTCACTTCAAACGCGAAATTGAAAGACAAATTAACTTTTTCTGAAAATGGAAATCTTTGATTGAAAAATCCATGATTCAAGCAGAAGGTTTAAAATTGATTATTGTTCTTTACACTCGAAGGTGACAGTAATATATTTTGGTCTAGACCTAGAGTCTAGACCAAAATATATTACTGTCACTGATAATTTTGAAAACGTAGCATTATCATTTTGGAGAAACCGTTCTGCTACAAGGCAAGAAGAACAGCAAACACATAAATATTAATAATCATATATTTAAGCTTAATCTAAAAATTTTAGTTTGAGTGTGAATGAACGATTATTAAAAATGATGTTTTATTACATGGCGTGCAAGTTGATAGTTGCTGGACTATGTAAAGTTAATCTTAGTTGTATCTGCATCATCATTGCCATATTCAATATATAAAATATATTATTTTCACCGTCTACTTCAATATTATAATCTTATCATTTAAATGCTCACCAGCAACGATTGCTCCTTTTCCTTCACCATGAATGTTAATGCCTCCAATAAGTCCCAAGAGGGTCTGAGTTGATTCGATCTTGTAGCTGCCTTCGACTGAGAAGACATCGCATACAAAATCTATTGCAGACCGTAGAGTTGTTAAATCATTCCTTAAAAAAGGGGTAGATTTTAGTCACTAATCAGTAATTACAGAAAAACTAAACAAATTAGCATGCACCTCATTATCAACGTTTGATATAAGTATCTATTAGATGATTGAAATTATCACTTCAATTTGTATTAGGAAGTCTTTAATCAGAAGTGTCACACTTTTATGAGGCATTTTTTTTAATTATTACAAAACTTTAAAAATAAACACTCACTTCAAGGAGGATGCGTAACAGTTCTTGAAACCTTTAGCTGCTCCTTCTTTCATTGTTATTTTTATCATTCCAAGAGCAACAATATTCGTATCTTTTATCACGAATGGATCTATTTTAGGTGCACCGACTTCTTGGATGCCATTATCTGATATTTCATTAAATATGCTGTTGTAGAAATCTTGCATACATGCCTCGTCACTCATAGAATTTTGTTTACTTTATCAACTGAAATAAAGAAAACAATATTTAAAATTTAAGAATAAGAAATCATTTATATGTAAGACATCAGTTTAATAAAGCAACAATTAATTGTAGACAAAAAAGGGCTTAGAATCTTAGATAAATAAGGGCAAGCACAATGTAATGAATTCAAGACTGATCAGCGCTGAAAATATAAACAATTGTTGAAGTGGTGTGAGGTGCAGAACTCCAGACAAGATATTTGGAAAATCAACACTCAAGGAAAGCAGCGGCGGACTATTGAATTTTACATAAGCAAATCAGCTGGCGAGATTATATTATCAAGCCAAAGAAGGCGCGGAAATGCTTGTCTAAGCTAAAAAAAATTTGAATCGTCCTATTCTTTACAAAGATCAGGCTATAATTAACAACACTATATTTATAAAGAGTTATTTACAATTTTCTTTCTCAAGCACTGTTTATTTTGTTAATAACACTGGTACTCACTAATTGCTGCAGATTCGCAAAAAGCGAAGATGGCACTGGCTAACAAAATGACGTTTAATTGAAACATTTGCAACTACTAGTGCAACTACTAATGTCGATTTACGGCAAGTCACTCAAATATATATACTTTGATGCGGATGGTCATAAAAGAAGAAGATGAAATACGGCATCAAATGGTTCCATACCAAAAAAAAACAAAATTCTAACATTATAATTTCATTACGACAACCCAAGAATATTTAATGTAAAAATCCATTTCCAAAACAAAAAAGAATAGAAAATATTGGTGCAAACAGCTAGCGATCATAATAGGACTTAATTACGGGCTGAAAATTAAGAGCGTGGAATGTATTATGAGTGCACCAATACATTGTTACGTATTACGAAGTCAGAATGTTGCAATTATGATGTTTTATTTATAAATAAGAACAACAAAATATGCGAATAAACGGATATTTTATATGCAACCTACTTTAAAATATCAATGGTACCAGTTACTGAATAACAATCTCATAATATTTTATTTAAATTTAAATCCTATAAGTCTTACAACTCTTTTATAATAAGTCATTCAGTCAGTCAGTCAGTCATTTGTAATATGTAAAAAAAACAATGTGTAATTTGAACATTAAAGTAAGCTGGATATCCAATGGTCTATAGTTGTTGCGTTTTAGCATGACAAGAGCAGTCACTGACCCACTTATATTTCCTAGCTTTTTTTATTTCAAAAACTTAAATTAAGCCTTTTATCTTCCTGAATCAATATCTATCGTGATCTTCAACATATTCCAATAACGAAAAACTATACATATTTTACTTTATAAAACTTGACAACTATAGCTAAAATCAGTCTCATCGTCATCATCAGAAAACCATAATCATCTTTCTTTTACAATCTAATTGAATAGATGGAAATTATGTGGGTGAAAATTCTCAATGGTGTTTCATTGAGCTCTGTGGAACCACAAAAATTCCTACCTACTTTGTTTCAGACAATGATTTTGGTAGGATGTATGCAACTTAATTTTATAATATTAATATTTACATTTTAATTTTTGTGCAAAATTAATTAACCTCTGTGATAAAAAATATTTGCATTGTTATTATTGTAATAATAATAACAATGCAAATATTTTTTTCAAAACGATTTCCTTTCAACTTTTCTGTCACTGGCGCCACTTTTAAACTTCCTCTTATTTACTAATTTATTACTTTATCCATTTTTGTCACACATCTATCTCAATATTCTCATCTCCGCTACATGCAATCTTTTTTCATCCGTCTTTTTCATGGCCCAGCATTCCGATCCATACAGTACGACAGGCCTTATCACGGACTTGTAGATTTTCCCCTTTAACTTGAAGGGCATCCGTGGGTCGCAAGTTGTTCCAGAGACCTGTCGCCATTTCATCCATCCTGAGTTGATCCGGCGCGTTGAAATGAAATGAAATTGTTTATTCTGTAAATAGGATATCGAAATCACTTTTACACGTCATATAAAAAAAATATTAAAAATAAGCTAGATGAGTTCGGCGTTTCCTATCTGACTACTCTGAGAAGAAAGGCCGAAACAAACTAAGAGGTCGCAGTCTCTTTTAAAGTCCAGACATAATCTTGGTCAGGCTATATGAGGACCATGTAGATAAGTGTCTGAAAAGGTCTTTTGAGGAAAGAACCACACAGATTTGAGTGGACCTCTCCAGTCAGTGCAAGCATTTGTCAGTAATCGTGGAGCTCAACTCAGAACTTAAGGAGCTCAACTCGGCGAACAATACCAAAGAAAGGACATTTGGGTAGGCCGCATAAACTACTCAAACTGCCAGACCATCACTAAAACTAGCAGAGAAATAAAAACAATATCCACATAGTCCTCATATTCACAATAGTTAAAATAATATAATACTTTACAAAGTAATCATGTCATTTTGAATACAATTTTCAACAGTGTCAATGTGTTTATAAAACTGGTATATGTTGATTTTACATAATAATTAAAATGTCTAGTTTTATGGTTTTATCACAAGGTTTAGCAGAGCGAGCAGTTCAATCCCAGGTTTTTTTTATCTTCTAAATAATCTGAAATTGTAAAGTACCCTTTTTTACAAAGTTTGGTTTTAATACAGATTTTAACCTCTCGGTCTACTCCGCCATCCCCCTGGACAAGCGACCCGAGGTACCGAAAATCAGAGCAGATTAGTAAGGGCGTTCCGGCAAGAGATATGGGCACAGGACTGGAAGGACCGCCAAAATCACAAAACAAGTACTCTGTTTTAGTCCGACTTAATCTCAGGCCAATGGTCTCCAGTCTTTCCCACCACACCTCCAATCTGACCAATCTGGACCTCTAAGCCGCTCTCGGCAAACAGCATACACCAGGTGGAGCCTCTTCCTGGATATCCAACGTAAGAGCGTCTATTATCAACTGGAAGAGGTAAAGGCTGAGTGCCGACCCTTGGTGCAAGCCGACAGCCACATTGAAGCTGCAAGTAGTGCCCACTGTAGACCGAACTTGGGTACTGCATCGACTGTCCATCGCTCGAATCAACTGCACGTACTTCCTTGGCACACATTTATCCTTAAGGGCCCACCACAGAACTTCACGAGGCACTCGGTCGTATGCCTTTTCGAGTTCAACGAATATTATGTGCAAGTTTTTATTTGTGCGAGAAATAAAGAGGTGCGCCTCTGTATTTCTCGCACAGCTAGCGGATAGCGAAGATGGCATCCATTGTTCTCCGACCAGGCATAAAACCGAATTGATTTTGTGAAATTTCACTCTCTTTCAATAACTTTCTCCCACGTCTTCATACTATGTGACATTAGCTTTATTCCTCTATAGTTGTTGCATTCCAGCACATCACCTTTGTTTTTAAAAATAGGCACCAGTAAACTGTTACACCATTCGTCAGGTATGACTTCTTCCAACAACTTAAACAATAATAAAGCTAACCACGTCCATTCATCTACCCGTAATAACTTCCACACTTGAACTGGTATTCCGTCCGCACCTATTGCTTTACGATTCTTCATCCCATTTACTGCTATTTTCACTTCATCTATACTAATCTTTCTCACTAACCCCTCATTTATTGGTTTATTCTCAACCGCACCACTCCAGTCATTCTCCTCATTCATCAGTATTTCGAAATAATTCTTCCACCTATTTCTGATTTTCTCATCATCCGAAAGAACTACTCCAGTTTCATTTCTTATACCGGTTTTCCGGTTTAGTGATCAGCGTGTCCTGTGACACATAGGCTTCTTCCAGCTGTTTCCACTCATTTCTGTGTCTAGCTTTTCTAGACCGCTACCTGGTCTAGAAAAGTTAGACACAGAAACCTCAAATTTTTCTTATGTCGTCTATCCATTTTTTTACCTGTCTTCCCCTTTTCTTTTTGCCATCGCGTGGTTGCCACTCTGTTATAATTTTTGTCCATTTAAACTTACTATCTCTCGTCATGTGTCCTGTCCATCTCCATTTCAACTGTCTTACTTTCTTTATTATATCTTCTACTTTGGTTCTGGATCGTATTTCAACTGCTCTTAACCAGTATTTTTTAGTGTTAAAAGATGTTTTTGATTTAGGGCCCACGTTTGGCTTCCATACGTCAGGCAAGGTAAGACGCACGAGTTGAGGACTTTTCTCTCAGCTGCCATGGAAAAGTATTTTCTTTTAAGTATCTCCTTGAGTGACCAATACTTTTCCATGCACAAGCAACTCTTCTTTCGATTTCCATGTCCGTTTGATCTCTGAATGATAATAACTGTCCTAGGTATGTGTAGCTTTTCACGTATTCAATGTTTTCGCCATATATTGTTATGACTATTTCTTCCCTGTTTGTCATTAAGTTTGTTTTAGATTTATTCATGGTAAGACCTATTATTCTACTAGCTTCTGTTAACTGTTGCAGCATATGTCGCAGTGTACTAGGGCTGCTAGGGAGTAATACTAAATCATCTGCGAACCTTAAATGGTTGAGTTCTTCCCCGTTGATATTTATGCCTATATGTTCCCACTCTATGGTCCTAAATACACTTTCTAGGATTGCATAAAAAAGTTTTGGGGACAACGGGTCTCCTTGTCTTACAGCTTTCGCTATAGGGAACTCTTCGCCAGTTGCTTCCAATTTTATTTGTGCTGTGATGTTCTTGTATATATTTTTGATTAAACGTATGTATTTCTTGGGAATTCCTTGTAGAGTTAATTCGAACATTAACGATAATTAAATAAAAATTCTTCAAGACACAAAAAGACTGGCCAAGTGCTTGTCATACCATGCACAATATAAAGAATTCCGTAGTTAGGATGAATAACATTTATCCCAAGAACAAACTTAACATTATACTTAATTGAAAAACATGTTCCATACATCTAACTGCAAAATGTAAGTTTCTACGTACAATATTGAGAGATTTACCGTGTTTTTTTAGACCATAGACTTCTTATAGGTTTTCCTGAAATCTATAAATATAGAACAATTCCAACATTTTAGTTTCATAGATAATAGGAATAGTAAATTCTCATCTATTTTCTGAAATAACTTTAAAACTATTTATTTAAAAATAAAAAAATTGTATACTTCAAACCCTCTCAGAAAGCCGTTTCATTTAATATGCCACACGGTATAGTTTCCATTTTTTAAATTTTCTTTGTTAATTCCCAAAAGTGACCCCCCACATTAAAAACTCATTCATTTACGCTACTCGGTCCATTAAATTCGAAGCAAATTGGCTATGACAGACAGACACACGAGTGATCCTATACGGTTTTTTTTTTTTATTTACGTACGGGACCCTAAAAAAGCGATAATATAGAATGACGCGATGATAGAGAAGAATTGAAGAAAGAAACGTACTGCGCTGATCTGAAGTAACATAGGACGAGGGCAAGAAGATGATTATGTTACTTAAAGTAGTTTAAATAATTATTTAAAGAACATTTTATTTGTCGTTATGAATCCTAAGCTAAACACATGCTTAATCACCAACAGTAAAATTGCAACAATATAAAGGGAGTAATGTAATGCAAAGGATTTAGTATAACAAATAACCATTAAACTTAATAATACTTTTATTTATGAAAAATGTACAAGTACTTTAAAGAATAATTTGGCTAAAGAAAAAATAACAAAAAAAAAGTATATGTAATGACACAATTCATAAAATCAATTCTTTATTTAGCAACCACCAATTCAATGAACAGCACAGAATAAAACAAATAAGAAACATAATTAAAACGTTTGTATTGTTTTGTTTTCTGTAACTTTGGTAAGTAATTTTGGTACACTACATTCTCATCTTCTTCTACCATCAAATACTTAATTAATATATTATGCACATCAAGGATCCTATCTAAACCGATTTATGCATTTTCATTGGTTAATTATATAAGTTGCGCAACATTATCTCAGGAACATGTTTTTGTGTACCATATTCATGGTAAACAAAAGAACATCTAGCAACATCAAACGTTGCTGGCAGCAATGTTGCGCGACTGTTTTGCTTCCAATGAATATGGGGCTTTTAAATACACTTCAACTTAGCTCTTAACGTAAGATGACAGATCATCAGTGATCAAGTCCTTAGCAGGAATTATGCTCAAGAATTTTTGAGCATGCTCGTAGAAAAATTCCATAGCCGTATCAATAACAATCTTTCCGAAAGTTTTCGTAATGAACTCCCAGTTCTCGTTGAGGATGTTAACACCCACGGCGCCTGAAGAAAGTAAGATTATGTTTTCATAATAATAAACATTCAACAAAACGTTGATAATGGCACAAAAGGGAGAAGGCCTATCTTATACCCAGCAGTGTGTGGAACAATGCTGTCAGTGATGATGATGATGATGATGAAAACATCGTAATCGAGGCAGACTAAGCAAGTAAGCGCTGACGTGATGTCTTGGATTAATTCAAAACGGATTACCCAGAGTATACAGTGGAGAAAGAGAGATATGGAAGACCAAGGCGGAATCATTTGTCTAGCAGAGAGACAGTATTATAGGTGATTCATTTGTAGACGGCATTATTTGAAATTGTTTAAAAATAATATTTCATTTTCTTATAACATTAGTTAACCCGTAGTTTCAACGTGATAAGGATGATGAAATTAGTCAAAATATTAACATAGTTAATATAAAAGCTGTATGTAAGTATACTCACTAATTTCTTGTTTTCCAACAAGTAAATTGTCAGCAGAGAACGTTATTTTTCCTTTAACTTCGTAGTCATATGTAGAGTCATCGGGTTTGAACAGAACATGGAGTTCACCATCATCAAGTTTCTTCACTTCAATTGCGAAATTGAAGGACAAATGAACTTTTTCTGAAAAAGGAAGTCTTTGATTGAAAAATCCAAGATTCGAGCAGAAGGTATGTATTGATAAAAACACGAAGGTTTCAGGTCTCTAGACCAATATACATATTATTGTCACTGACAACTTTGAAGAAGTAGCTTTATCATTTTGGAGAAACCTTTTAATACAAGGCAAGTAGAACAACAAACTCATAAATATAAATTAATATCTTATATTATTTTAGTTAAGTCTTAAAATTACTTGTTGGGTGTAAATAAATTATTATTGAAAATGTTTTTTCAATGTATGGCGTGCAAGTTGAAAGTCGCTGGACTAAAGTTAATCTTAGTTGCATCTGCATCATCGTTGCCATCTTCGATGTATACATTATTTTCAGATTCTACCTCAATATTATAATCTTATCATCAAAATGCTTACCAGCAACGACTGCTCCTTTGCCTTCACCATGAATGTTAATGCCTCCAATAAGTCCCACAAGGGCCGGAGTTGATTCGATCTTGTAGCTGCCTTCAACCGAGAAAACATCGCATACAAAATCTATCGCAGTTCGTAGAGTTGTTAAATCATTCCTTAAAGAAAGGCTTGCATTTTAGTCATTAATTACAGAAAAATAAAACAAATTAGAATGCACCTCGATTAACAACGTTTGATATAGATAGGATAGAAGAAACGACCACTTCCAATGTATTATCGAGTCTTTAATAAGATGTATCACTCTTTTATGAGGCATTAAAAAAATAAAACAGAACTTTGAAAAGAAAAATCTTACTTCAATTTTGTTGCGTGACAGTTCTTAAAACCTTTAGCTTCTCCTTCCTTCATTGTGAGTTTTAACATTCCAAGAGCAACTATCTCCCGATCTTTTATCACCAATGGATCTATTTTAGGTACACCCATTTCTGGGATGCCATTATCTGATATTTCTTGAAACATGCTGTTGTACAAATCTTGCATACATGCATCGTCACTTAAAGAACATTTTTTTACTTTGTCAACTGAAATAAAGAAAATAATATTTTAAACTAAGAAATCATTTATTTATAAGACACCACTTAAACAAAGCAACAATAAATTAAAAGCAAACAAGGGCTTAGAATCTAAGATCAATAAGGGCAAGCATATGAAACGAATTTGATACTGATTAGCACTGAAAATAGAAACAATTATTGAAGTGGTGTGAGGTGTTGAACGCCAGAAAAGATTTTTGGAAAATCAACCCCCAAGGAGAGCAGTGATGGACTATAGAATTTTACATGTGAAAATCTAGTGATGAGCTTATGTTATCAAGCCAAAGAAGGGGCGGAAATGATTGTACAGATTAAAAAAAAAAAACAGTTGCATTCCGGGAGTGCCAACCGAAGTGAAAACTTGAAAAAAAATCGGCACTGCGGTAATCAACGCGTTGATGTCTTTTACTCCATGGTGTCGGTAAATTCCGTTACAGTGTCGCGAAATCAATGGTTTAGTCCCACCTCAAAAATGCCCAACGCGCCTAAAGAAGTTTTCACTTCAAAAAGTTTTTAATCGTCCACTTCTTTACAAAGATCACGCTACAAATAAATAACATTTTATTTATAAAAAGTGCACTGTTTATTTTATTAATAACACCGATACTCACTAATTGCTGCAGATTCGCAAAAAGCGAAGATGGCACTGGCTAACAAAATGACGTTTAATTGAAACATTTTGCTACTGTTTACTGTATTACTTAGTGAGGTACTGATCTAAGGTTGATTTACGGCAAGTCACTCAATTTATATACTGTGATGCGAATGGTCATTTAAAAAAAAAACGGCCAAGTGCGTGTCGGACCACGCACAATGAAGGGTTCCTTACTTGGGAAGAATATATCTAAAATACAAACTTAACATTGTAGTTGAAAAACATGTTCTTCCATACATTCCAACTGCAATGTAAGTTTGTGTGCACAATATTCAGAGATTTACTAATTTATTTTAAGACCATAGACTTCTTATAGGTGAGTAAAGAATTCGTGGAGCATTTCCGACGTTTGGCTCCCAGACTGGACCGGGCCGGGGCTGCCTTGAAGCGGCTCCTGCCCAATCTGGGAGGTCCAAACGCCTCCTGCCGGAGGCTCTACGCGGGGATCGTGCGGTCCATGGCCCTTTACGGGGCGCCGGTGTGGGCGCCTTCATTGAGGCGGCAGCCAGGCCGCCGGCTGAACGCGTCCCAAAGGGTCATGGCCATCCGGCTGGCCCGAGGATACCGCACGGTCTCCTGCGAGGCGGCGAGCCTCCTTGCCGGAGTACCACCATGGGATCTGGAGGCAAAGGTCCTCGCGCACATTTGGGAGTGGCGCGAGGAGGCGAAGCGCCGGGGCTTAACTCCGATGCCGCAAGAAGTCGCGGCACAGCGGACAGAGCTCCGGCGGGATCTCATGGCGGAATGGAGAGTGCGATTGTCGCAACCCAGCGCTGGGCACGCCACAATTGCGGCGATAAGATCCCTCTTTGAGGAGTGGCTAGAGAGGCGCCACGGCGTCCTCACCTTCCGCCTGACGCAGGTACTCACCGGACACGGCTGTTTCGGGAGGTACCTGTTCAGGATAAAGCGGGAGGAAACGCCCGGGTGTCGTCACTGTGTGGATCGCCCAGAGGACACGGTGGAGCATACGGTGGAGGTCTGCCCGGCTTGGGCAGGGCATCGCCGTGTCCTCGTGGATGCGATCGGCGGCGGTGATCTCTCGCGTCCGGCCCTGATTCGGGCCATGCTACGGAGCGAGAGGAAATGGGAGGCCGTCACCTCTTTCTGCGAAGCAGTAATGCTCGCGAAGGAGGAGACGGAGCGCGTGAGGGAGAGGCAAATTTCGCGCCCTCGCGCCCCTAACCGCCGCAGCAGGAGACGCCCTGGGCGTCGGGAATCGCAGGAAGATTTCCGGCCACCGTAGGCGCGGGCTTGCGGACGGTGAGCAATGGGTAGCTCGCCGTCCGATAAGGACCAAGCCCGGGTCGACGGCGCGTTGTGTTCCACGCGCGCCTCAAAGAGATGTCAGCAGAATTGACGGGGTCCGCTAGGGCCAATGCCTGCCGGGGGTTCGAAGAAAACCGATAGGGACATCGTGGCCCCCGGCAACACGGCATAGGAAGGAACACGGGTGGGTTTTAGTCAGTAAGAGTCTGACACGCCCTCCCGCTCCACCCAGAGCGGGAGAAGTTATTTGAGTAAAGAACCATTATCTGTATTTTTTTCAAAATTGTAGTCTCAGTGGTTTTGGAGATAAGGAAATTTTTATCTGTTTTCTTAAATATCTTTAAATGGCTTTATTCTAAAATTATATAAAAAAATATTTGAGATCCTTGCAATAAAGCCCTATCATTTGATATGTCATATAGTACAGTTTACAAAACTTATTCGTAGTAAGTAACCCCCATATTCAAAATTCATTTATTTACGTTACACGTCCGTGTTTAGGTCACAGAAATACATATGTGTACCAAATTTCAACTTAATCGGTCCATTAGATTCGGAGAAAATTGGCTGTGACAGACGGACAAATAGACAGACACACGAGTGATCCTATAAGTGTTCCGTTTTTTGCTTTTGAGGTACGGAACCCTAAAAGGAAAATGAAATACGGCAACAAATGGTTCCATAGAAAAAACAAATTGATCCAAATTCCAACATTATAATTTTATTACGTATAGCTTAGAATATTTAGTATACAAACCCATTTCCAAAACAAAAAAGAAGGGAAAACATAGGTGCAATCTGCTGGCGATTACAATAGGACACAATTATGGGATGAGAATTAAGAGCGTGTATTATGAGTGTACCAAATAATAACATATTACATAGTCAGAATGTTGCAATTATGAGGTTTTATTGAACAAAAAAATATGTACATAAACGGAATATATGTTATGATGCAATCTGGTTTTTGGCCAAATCGCTTTATCTATAGATATTATCATTGTAAGAAGTACCTACATTAAAATGTCAATGGTGTCAGTACTGAATAATCCTTTATGTCTTACAATTCTTTTAAAACCAGTCTTTTTGTAAGAAGTAATAAAACATGTGTAATTTGAACAATAAAGCAAGCTGGATATCTTATAGTCTATAGTTGTTGCGTTTTATCATGGCATTAGCACTCATTGTCATTGTCACTCATCAAAATGCTAGGAAACGTAGGTACCCACCTACGTTTCCTAGCATTTTTTATTTCAAAAACTGAAATAAAGTCCGTTAACGTCCTGAATCAATATCTATCGTGATCTTCAACATGTTCCAATAATGAAAAACTATACATAGTTTATTGTTCGGGTTCCTAAGGAGAGATATTAGGGAAAGGGAAATGATCGCTATTGCCATCCTAAAACGTGACAACTATAGCTGAAATCTGTCTCATCATCATCAGAAAACCATAATCATCTTTTACAATCTAATCGAATAGATGGAAATTATGTGTGTGAGAATTCTCAATGGTTTTTCATTGAGCTCGTGGAACCACAAAGATTTTTATTCTATTTCAGACAATGAATTTGGTAGGATGCATATAACTACATGTTAGAATAAATAAAAGTGCAAATTTAATTAATTAACCTTGGTGATAAAAAATATTACGCTTTGTTACTGTTAAAATTAAATACATCATTATTGTAATAGATGTGTCATTTATATTCAGGTTAAAGTCTAAATGACTCAGGAACTAAGGATATGTAAGGAAATTCGCAGAAAAACCAAGGTCACCGACATAGCCCGAAGAGTTGCAAAATTTATGCGGTAGTAGGTACTGTAGGCGGAGTAATGGATTGGGGCCAAAAATTCTTGAGTGAATTCCACATTCTGACGTACCACAACTTTGGTCTACGACCTGATGAAGGTAAAATTCAAAATTTATTTATTCAAACTAGGCTGAGAATCAACAAACACTATTCGAACGTCAAAATTATTTAACAGTCATCCAAAATGCCCACCTTTCACTACTTCCTAGTGCTTTAGCTGGGAAGAAGAAGTGGTGCAACAAACTCCCCAGCAGCACAGCTGTCTGTTCAGTTAGAAAAATTGATTCTATCCAATATTATGCAAAATAATTTTTATACATAAATCATAAATTATAATACATAAATCTGATGACATAAATTTTAGGAAAGCAAGATATTATTAAAGTAAAAGAATTACTGTTACTGCAATCTTCATTTATTTGAATCCATAGAGAATACGACGGGCGCAGCCGCCTCTACCCATAGAAAATAAAGAAACTTAACCCTATACTGAAAACAAAGATAACCCTACACCATTCCCCCTTTAATAAAAATTTTGGACAGGTACGGTCTCGGGCCATCCTATGAAACGGTCTATCATAGTACTGCAATATTTATACCCATCAGCTGTAGTCGATAAAGGTCCGACTACTCGTATATCGACGTACAAGTGTTGCAAATGGTCAACCCGTTCAAATTTTTCTACTGGTGAGACTGTGTGCCTTGTAATTTTTACTTTTTGACAGCGTGGGCATGCTCTTGCCCACTTAGTAATGTCCTTATCCATATTAGGCCAAAAAACTCTTGTTTAATCATTTGCTTACTACATTTAATGCCCGGGTGACTAAGGTCGTTTACTGAATGGAAAGCTTCCACCCTAAAATCTTCCGTTAAATAAGGTCTAATTTTATTACGTGATACTTCTCAATAGACTTGCTGCCCACAGTCCGGTACATTGCTGTCTAATGCTTGCAACGCTTGCTGTAGGTATTCGTCACCGGATTGTTTTTCTGCTAACTCCACATAATTTAGCACCGTGGGACCGCTTATTGTTTCTATGCGCGAAAGAGTGTCTGCTACCACGTTTTGGTTACCACTATTATAAGATATAGCGGTGGTAAATTCAGAAATAAAGGAAACTTGACGAATTCTCCTGGGACTTTCGTTATCACTATTTAGGAGGGCAAGAAGATGATTATGTTACCCAAAGTTTAAATATTATTTAAAGATAATTTTATGTGTCGTTATTTATCCTAAGCTAAACACATGCTGAATCACCAACAGCAAAATTACAACAATATGAAGGGAGTAATGTAATGCAAAGGATTTAGTATAACAAATAACCATTAAACATAAATAATACTTTTATTTATAAAAATGTACAAGTACTTTAAATATTAATTAAATTTGGCTAAAGGAAAACAAACGAAACAAAAGTAGAAACAGTTCATAAGATCAGTGCTTTATTTAGCAACCAACAATTCAGAGCACAGAATAAAAAAAATAAGAAGCATAAAAAAATCATTTATAATTTTTTGTTTTCTGGAACTTGGGTAAGTAATTTTGATACAATACATTCTCATCTTCTTCTACCATCAAATATTTAATGAATTTATTATGCAAATCAAGCAAATTATGTAAATTTATCTATAAAAGTCACGGTCAGATAACAATCTTATCTAAACCGTCTTATGCCGCGTATTTATTGGGAAACTATGTTGCGCAACATTGTTCCAGCAACATTTTTTTGTGTACCATATTCATATAAAACAAAAGAACATCTAGCAATATCAAATGTTTCTGGCAGCAATGTTGCGCGACTGTTTTGAAACATTACTTCCAATGAATATGGGGTTTTAAAATATACTCCAAACTAGCTCTTAACGTAAGATGACAAATCATCAGTGATCAAGTCCTTAGCAGGAATTGTACTCAAAAATTTTTGAGCATGCTCGTAAAACAATTCCATAGCCCTATCAATAACAATCTTTCCGAAAGTCTTCATAATGAACTCCCAGTTCTCGTTGAGGATGTTAACAGCCACGGCGCCTGAAGAAAGTAAGATTATGTTTTAATTATAATAAACATTCAACAAAACGTTGATAATGGCACAAAAGGGAGAAGGCCTATCTTATACCCAGCAGTGTGTGAAACAAGGCTGTCAATGATGATGATAAAAACGTCTCAATCGAAGCAAACTAAGAAATCAAGCGCTGGCGCGACGGCTTGGATTCATTCCGGTTCAACCAGAGTAGACAGTGAAGGAGAGAGAGATATAGAAGACCAAGGGGAAACGTTTGCCCAGCAGAAAAAGAACCAAAATAAAAGAATCATCTAATACTGTCCGTATTAGGTGATTCTTTTATTTTGGTTCATAAAGACGGCATATTTTGAAATTGATTAGAAATAACATTTCATTTTCTTGGACAATAAAGACGGCTGTAATTTTGATCCATCTTTGATTTAACTTCCACATTAACACTTTGATTGCCACGTAGCAGACACAATAGAAAAACTAATGTTAACAGGATTTAACTCATAGTCTCAACGTAAAGTTAGTCAAAACAATAACATAGTTAATATGAAAGCTATATATAAGTTCTGTTCTGCCTAGCCTTTTCCAAACTATATTGAGGTCGGCTTCCAGTCTAATCGGATGTAGCTGACTACCAGTATTTTACATGGAGCGACTGCCCATCTGACCTCCACAACCCAGTAACTGGGTAATACGATACCCCTTGGTAAGACTTTCGGGCTTCTGACGACCCGTAACGACTGTCAAAGATCCACGAATGATAGCCGGGACCAACGGTTTAACGTGCTTTCCGAGGCACGGAGGAGTCTCAGTATGTAGAAATGGTCACCCATCCACGGAGCAACCCCGGCAAGCGTAGCTTAACTTCACAGATCAACCCGAGCGGATGTTAGTACATAGCCACGAGTACCTCGAAAGCTATCTATAAGTATACTCACTAATTTCTTGTTTTCCAACGAGTAAATTGTCAGCAGAGAACGTTGCTTTTCCTTTAACTTCATAGTCATATGTAGAGTCATCGGGTTTGAAAAGAATATGTAGTTCACAGTCATCAAGTTTTTTCACTTCATATGCAAAATTGAAGGACAAATGAACTTTTTCTGAAAAAGGAAATCATTGATTGAAAAATCTAAAATAAAAGCAGAAGGTTTATAAAAACTGTATTGCACTTTCCACTCCAAGGTTCCAGATCTTTACCTAGATATATTAATGTCACTGACAACTTTGAAGAAGTAGCATTATAATTTTTGAGCACCTTTCTACTGCAAGGCAAGAAGAACAAAAAACATAAATATTAATAATTTTAGCTAAGTCTTCAAATTACTCGTCGAGTGTGAATTAATTATTATTAAAGATAATTTTTCCATGCATGGCGTGCAAGTTGATCGTCGCTTGACTAAACATAATCTAAGTTGCATCTGCATCATCGTTGCCATCTTCAATACAATGTGAGTCTTCATAATGTGCACATATCGAAATGAGGGAATCTATGCTTAATTTTATCGATGGAAAAATATAAAAAACCGGCCAAGTGCATGTCGGACTACGCACAATTAAAGGTTTCGTAGTTGGGATGAATTTATCCCAAATACAAACTTAACATTGTAGTTGAAATACATGTTCGCCCATACATTCCAACTGCAAATGTAAGTTTTTACGCACACTATTGAGAGATTTACCATGTTATTTTAAGACCACATACTTCTTATAGGTTTTACAGGAAAATCTATAAGAATCTATGAGTGAAAAACTATTCTCAGATTTTTTTCAAAATTGTAGGCGCAGTAGTTTTGGAGATAAGAGAAAAAAAAAACAGATTCTCGCAACAAGCCCTTGCATTTGATATATCACACGATACAGTTTGTTTTCTTTTTTTCTTATTTGCCCCCCAAAAGTGACCCCCATATTCAAAATTCATTTATTTACATTACACGTCCGTGTTCGGGTCACAGAAATACATATGTGTACCAAATTTCAATAATCAGTCTATTAGATTCGGAGCAAATTGGTTGTGCCAGACGGATGGACAGACAACAAGACACATGAGTTATCCTATAAGGGTTCCGTTTTTTCCTTTTGAGGCACGGAACCAAAAAAAATCTAAATATACATTTTTTTTTATCCTTCGATAAAATTAAGCTTAGATTCTCTCATTTCGATATGTGCACACTATAAAGACTCACACTGTATATATATCACTAGCTTTGCCCCGCGGTTTCACCCGCATAAGTCTCGATTCCGTAAGAATATGTGGATAAAAACTTATCTATGTCCTAATCCAGATCACGGTCTACACATGTGCCAAATTTCATGCAAATTCATTCAGCCGTTTTAACACAAAAGCGCAATAAACAAATAAATAAACAAACAAACTCACTTTCGCATATTTTATAATATTAGTTTTAGGATTTTAGATTAGGATTTTTACCGTCTACCATATTATCATTTAAATGCTTACCGACAACAAATGTTCCTTTTCCTTCACCATGAATGTTAATGCCTCCAATAAGTGCCAAGAGGGTTGGAGTTGATTCGATCTTGTAGCTGCCTTCGACCGAGAAGACATCGCATACTAAATCTATCGCAGTCCGTAGAGTTGTTAAATCATTCCTTAAAAAAGGGTTGGATTTTAGACACCAATTACAGAAAAATTTAATAAATTAGAATGCACCTCGTTATCAACGTTTGATATACCTACTGGGTGATTGAAACGATAACTTCCATCGATTCTTTAATAAGAAGAGTCACACTTTTATGAGGTATTTTTTTTATAACAAAAGAAAAAAAACTTACTTCAAGCTGGATATATAACAGTTCTTGAAACCTTTAGCTTCTCCTTCCTTCATTGTAAGTTTTATCATTCCAAAAGCAACAATATCCCGATCTTTTATCACCAATGGATCTGTTTTAGGTACACCCGTTTCTGGGATACCATTATCTGATATTTCTTGAAACATGCTCTTGTACAAATCTTGCACGCATGCATCATCACTTATAGAACATTTTTTTATTTTATCAACTGAAATATAGAAAATAATATTTTAGAATAAGAAATCTTATAAACGTAAAACCTCACTTTTATAAAGCAACAACTAATAAAATTGTGGACAAAAAAGTGCTCAGGATCTTAGATGAAAAAGTTCAAGCATATGAAACGAATTCGAGACTGCTCATCACTGAAAATAAAAATAATTGTTGAAGAGGTGTGAGGTTCAGAACGCCAGAAAAGATTTTGAAAAATCTGCCCCGGTAATAGCGGACAATTTAATTTTACATTACAACGGGTGAGGTTATATTATCAAGCCAAAGAAGGCGCGGAAACGCTTGTCTTAGATAAAAACCACTTTCCAAAGGCAGGCTACAATAAACTCCTCGTACACATTTGAGAGTTAGATAGAGAGGCGCCACGGCGTTCTCACCTTCCGCTTGACGCAAGTCCTTACTGGACACGATTGTTTTGGGAGGTTTCTGTTCCGGATAAGGCGGGAGAAAACGCTCGGGTACCATCATTGTGTGGATCGCCCGGAGGACATGGTGGAGTATACGGTGGAGATCTACCCGGCTTGAACGGAGCATTGCCGTGTCCTCGTGGAGGCGATTGGTGACGGTGATCACTCGCGTCCGGCTCTGGTCCAGGCCATGGTACGGAGCGAGAGGGCATGGGAGGCCGTCACCTCCTTCTGTGAACCAGTAATGCTCGCGAAGGAGGATGTGGAACGCGTGAGGGAGAGGCAAATTTTGCGCCCTCACGTCCCTAATTGCCGCAAGAGACGCCTTGGGCGTCGGGAATGTCAGGCCGATTCCCAGCCACCGTAGGCGCGGGTTTGCGGACGGTGAGCAGAACTGACGGGCCAATGCATGCTGGGGTAACGCGAAAGTCCGAAAGGGATACCGTGGCCCCTGGCAACATGGCATGGGTGGGTTTTAGTGAGTAAGAGTCTGATACGCCCTCCCGCGCCGCCCAGAATGGGAGAAGTTATTTGATAATATCCCACCCAAAAAAAAAGGCTACGACGAACAACATTATATTTCATTAAGAGTTAATTACAAGTTTCTTTCTCAAGCACTTTATTTTGTTAAGAACACTGATACTCACTAATTGCTGCAGATTCGCAAAAAGCGAAGATGGCACTGGCTAACAAAATGACATTTAGTTTAAACATTTTGCTACTGTTTACTGTATTACTCAGTGAGGTACAGCTCTAATGTTTATCTACGGCAAGTCACTCAATTTATATACTTTGATTCGGATGGTCATTTAAGAAGAAGATGAAATATGGCAACAAACGGTTCCGTAGAAAAAAAAGATCAAATTTCTAACATTCATTTTATTTCGTATGGCTTGGAATATTTAATATACAAATCCATATAAAAAAGAAAAACTGTGGCACTCCGGGAGTGCCGACCGAAGTGAAAACTTGAACAAGATCTCCTTGGTGGAAGAAAAATACTTGTATAGAACATTGATCCGTAACCTTATCTAACTAAATAAAGAGCACAATCGCGTTTACAAAAATGAGGTGTCGGTAACGGTGTCGCGAATTCAATTGTTTTTTCCCATCTCAAAAATGCCCAATGCGCCTAAAGAAGTATTCAGTTCAAAAAAGAAGAGAAAACATTGGTGCAATCTGATGAGTGATCGACATAAGTGTGTACTCTGTAGATAGATAGGCACCTAATTGCGGGCTGAAAATTAAGAGCGTTGAAAATAATTATGGGAGCACAAAATAACAACTTTTTACATATTCAGTCATTTTTAAGAAGTAAAAAAACATAATATGTAATATCCCTCGCGTCCGGGGGACATGATATCGCCGAGACACAATGGCTTTTTAATTGTTTTTTTAACTATAGGATTGGACGGGTTAAACCGAAGGTCCAAAGGTCCATAGTTGTTGTGTTTTAGCATGGCAGTAGCAGTTATTGACCCACCTACATTTTCTAGCATTTTTTATTAAAAAAATGGAAATAAAGTCCGTTAACGTCCTGAATCAATATCTATAGTGATCTTCAAGATGTTCCAGTAATGAAAAACTATACATAGTTTATTGTTCAGGTTCCTACGGAGAGATATTAGGGAAATGGCAATGACCGCTAAAATCAGTCTTATCATCATCAGTAAACCAAAAACATCTTTCTTTTACAATCTAATCGAATAGGTGGAAATAATGTAGGTGAGAATTCTCAATGGTGTTTCATTGGGCTCTGTGGAACCACAAAAATTATTATTCTGTTTCAGACAATGATTTTGGTAGGATGCATGTAACAAAATATTAGAATAAATAATTAGTTGCATTTTAAGTTTTGTGCAATTTTAATTTTAACCTTTGTGATAATAGTAGTTTATGAAACTGTTGCATAATGAGGGGTATAGGCGAGGTTTTTAATAGTATCACACGAATGGTTTAATACCTAGTTATGTGCAGTTTCATACACTACTTTATCTACTCTCATACATTGGGATTGAACCTAACACTAAATAAAAGATCAAGGTTAAAGATCAAGCATAAATTTTAAAAATCCCTCGAAATTCAGTACTGCTGCTGGTGCAGGCGACATTCATTTGTTTACAAAACAAATGAATGGCGCCTGCACCAGCACATCCCCGCACATGCGCTACAGCGGGTGCTGCTGTCCCCCGCTTAAACGTTCCATCACAAAAGTTGAAGGAAACTCCTTGGTGATATAAACCTCTCGGATTAGCCCTGTATCGTAATAGAAAAAATAATAATTATGCTTTAAAATTGTTAAAATTAAATACATCATTATTATATAGATGTGTCATTTATGTTCGGGTTTAAGTCTTGATGACTCAGGAACTAAGGATATAAGGAGATTTGCAGAAGAAGCAAGGTAACCGACATAGCCCGAAGAGTTGCAAAACTTGAGAGGTACTGTAGGCGGAGTTAATAGCTAGAAAAATGGATTGGGGTCAAAAATTCTTGAGTAGATTCCACATTCTGCCGTAGTTGGTATTGCAGGCCACCTACATACTTTGTGGGTGGCCTACAATACCCACAACTTCGGTCTACTACCTGATGAAGGTAGTAGGAATCAGCTGGACCCCTGAACCCCTGGGACCCTTAGGTCAAGCAGTAGACGTACAACTGAGATAATGCAAGACCTGTTGTTCCGAAAATTAAGTTTTGGGGGCCTATTTGCCTAGCATGGATGTTTTTACGCTAAGATAATGATGATGCGATGACTATTTAAGACTTGATAGGACAAAGAATGGACACGAAAGACAGATAAATCTGGTGTTCTGGTATAGTTTTTTTTAGGACTTTAATTAAAATAGACCTCTGAGTTTGTTTCGGTATTTCTTCTTAAGGATCAGTCAGCTAGGAAATGACGGCGGCGGCGTCTGAAAAGATCTACTTTTCAGCATAGCAAGCAAAGTTGGTAGTTTAATTATTAATAAGTAGTAATAATTTTGTCATTTTTCTTTTTTAAGGATTTAATAAGGTTTTGTACAAAGAGCTGTAGGCATGTAGGATGAACACGCGCATCCACGCGTCCGCGCCTCCCGCACCCCGTGTTGCGCGGTCGTCCGCTGCCCGCTCCGCGACCGGCAGTCCGGCTCGCATCACACTCGCAAACGGCAAGATTTTTTACTGTCTCAGTGTCGTACTCAAATTCTAAACTTTTAAGTATTTCTGTGTTTTGTATTCGTCTGAATGATAACAACGTGTAGTTTTTACGGTGCAAAACTGCATTTTATTTCATTCGCCCCTACATTTTATTATAAAATACTATGTAATCATCACCCACATAAGTACTATCTACATACATCGCCTTATTGGTGATGTTCTTCAGAAAAGCCCGGTGCGTAGTACTCACAACCGGCGTGCGTGTATGACCAGATGTATGAACGTAAATGAAGCAAAAGGAGTATGTAAGGATCGTAGCAGGTGGCGTTCTGTAGTTTCTGTCTACACCCATGGGAAGAAAGCGTGTGTTTATGTATGCATAAGTAATATCTATTCCGGGATATTGGTCTTTTCAACACAAAATTAGAGAATTCATGTAATTATTACCAGTTTTTTTTTGGTTTGAAGAATTTTGTTTTAATTAGCGCTATTGTTCTTCATTAATTACCATGCAAAAGTTGTTTATATTTTTAGTTGACGTAGGTATTTACAAAAAAATTGTTAGTTTGCTAAGATATTATTTTTGAACAATGATGTTAAACTCAACGTATACAAAAAGTAAAATGATACTGTTGTTTTTTTTTTTTAATTAATGCCGAATTTAATAGTAATATTAGGAACCTACGTAAGAAATAATTGGCAATGGGCCAGCCATTTTAGCCGTAAAACCGATGGAGACCGCGAATCGGCAAACGTAAGGTAGGCACCTTCTGGCTAGGTGGAGCGACGATATCCGCAGGGCGGCTGGTATCAGTTGAATGAGAGTTGCCGAGAATCAAACTGAATGGCGTGCAATAGGAGAGGCCTATGCCCAGCAGTGGACTGCTGTAGGCTAATGATAATGGTGATGATGACATAAGACTATTTCAAATAATATTCATGATAATCATGATAATTATAAACTTCTTATTTACTTCTCAAAAGTGACTCCCACATTTAAAATTCATTCATTTACCTTACTCGGTCCTTTAGATACGGAGCAAATTGGCTGTGACAGACGGACAGTCAGACACACGAGTGATCTTATATGGGATTCATTTTTTATTTGTACGTACGGAACCCTAAAAACGATTGAAAGAGGAGAATTGAAGAAAGAAACGTACTGCACTGATGCCAAGTAACATGGGATGAGAGCAAGAAGATGATTATGTTACGTATAGTAGTTTAAATAATAATTAAAAAAAACATTTCATTTGTCGTTACTAATCCTAAGCTAAATACATATATGCTTAATCATCAACAGCAAAATTGCAACAATATGAAGGGAGAATGTAATGCAAAGGATTTAGTATAACAAATAACCATTAAATATAAATAATACTTTTATTTATGAAAAATGTACAAATACTTTAAAGATTAACATCATTTAACTAAAGAAAGAAAAACAAAAGTATATGTAATGAGTAATGACACAATTCATAAAATCAATGTTTTATTTAGCAACCAACAATTCGAAGAAGAGCACAGAATAAAAAAAAAAGAAACATTATTAAAAAGTTTGTAACTTTTAGTTTTCTGGAACTTTGGTGAGTAATTTTGGTACACTACCTTCTCATCTTCTATCATCAACTACTTAATGAATTTATTATGCAGTTTAAACAAATTATGCATAAGATAATTATCTACAAAAAAGTCACAGTCAGATAATAATCCTATCTAAACCGACTTATGCCGAGTATTCATTGGGAAATTAAGTTGCGTAATATTTTCAGCAACATATTTTTGTGTACCATCTTTATGGTGAACAAAAGAATATCTAGCAACATCAAAAATGTTGCTGGCAGCAATGTTGCGCGACTGTTTTGAAACATTACTTCCAATGCTTCCAAGGCTTTAAAATACACTCTAACTTAGCTCTTAACGTAAGATGACAAATCATCAGTGATCAAGTCCTTAGCAGGAATTGTGCTCAAGAATTTTTGAGCATTCTCGTAGAAAAATTCCATAGCCGTATCAATAACAATCTTTCCGAAAGTCTTCGTGATGAACTCCGAGTTTTCGTTGAGAATGTTAACACCTACGGTACCTGAAGAAAGTAAGATTATGTTTTAATAATAATAAACATTCAACAAAACGTTGATAATGGCACTAAAGGCACAACCATGGCACAAAAGTCAGGAGGCTTATCTTATACCGTAGTGATCGAGGCAGATTAAGCAAGCAAGCGCTGGCGTGACGACTTGGTTTCATTTAAAACGGATTGGCCAGAATAGACAGTAGAAATAGAGAAAGAAATGAAAGACCATGGGGAAAACGATTGGCCAGCAGAAGGACAGAATTAGGTGATTCTTTTATTTTGGTTCTTATAGGCGGCATATTTTGAAAATGATTAGAAATAACATTTCATTTTCTTGAACAATAAAGACAGTTGTAATTTTGTTCCATCTTTGATTTATCGGCTCAACCTATATAACTTCAAAATTAACACTTTGACTGCCACGCAGCAGACACAGTAGAAAAAACTATTGTTAACGGGAGTAAACTCGTAGCCTCAATGAGTCGAAACAATAACATAGTTAATTTGAAAGCTATATGTGAGTATACTTACTAATTTCTTGTTTTCCAATAAATAAATTGTCAGCAGAGAACGTTGTTTTTCCTTTAATTTCGTAGTCATATGTAGAGTCATCGGGGTTGAACAGAATATGGAGTTCACCGTCATCAAGTTTCTTCACTTCCAATGCGAAATCGAAGGACAAATTAACTTTTTCTGAAAAAAAAAAAATCGATTGAAAAATGCATTAAACAAGCAGAAGATATAAATACTGTATTGTTCTTTTCTCATGAAGGTTCCTTAATCTAGACCAAGATATATTATTGTCACTGACAACTTTTAAGAACTAGCTTTATCATTTTGGAGAAACCTTTCTAATACAATAGAATATACAGTGCAATGTCTGTTAAAGTCTGTAGATCTATTATCGAAACCATTGCGCCCTATTTAGCTTTAATATTTAACAGCAGTATAGACCGAGGAGTCTTTTCGGATCTCATGAAACACAGTAAAGTAGTTCCATTGTTCAAAGTTGGTGATAGTAAAGAACTCAGCAATTATAGGCCTGTGTCAATTCTGCCAGTTCTCGGTAAGGTGTTTGAAAAGTTGATGCTCAATCAAATGTTACGTCACTTTAATAAAAATTCCATCTTTCATGAACAACACGTACAGTTTCACCAAAAGGCGTTGTACCCTAATAAAGAACATTTTGAATGCCTGGGAAAAGCAAAGCACAAGATGTCATTCGAATCTTTTGCGACCTCTCGAAGGCGTTCGATTGCGTAGACCATGAGACACTTCTGCTGAAACTAGAGAACTATGGAATTAGGAATACAGCTCTTGATTTACTTAGATCATAACTGAAAGATAGAAAGTTCAGGTACACAGCGTAAACTCATTAGGGTCTGAAATGGCAATGGGTGTTCCTCAAGGTTCAATATTGAGTCCATTCCTCTTCTTTTTATATTAATTATTTATCCCAATTACTTCAAAATCAACCGAAGATGATGTTATCTGCAGATGACACATCATTGATCTTTAAAATAAACCGACGGTCACAAAATGGTTACAACGTGAATAGCTCTATTTTGTAAGTCCAAAATTGGTTTACGGTAAATAATTTGGTAATAAATAAAAAAAAACAAATGCATAAGGTTTAAATTACTTAATGTTAGAAGTAGCGAATATGACATCATATTGAATGGAGAAAAACTGGAATTTATGAATCAAACGGTTTTCCTAGGAATCACGCTAGACAAAAAATTACAATGGGGACCTCATATAACATCTCTTGTGGGGCGGCTAAGCTCGGCCGTTTATGGTGTTAGAAAGATAAGACAGTTAACAGATTTAGATACCGCTTGTTTTGTCTATTTTAGCTACTTCCACAGGATTCTGTCGTATGGCATTTCACTGTGGGGTTGGGCTGCTGACATTGAATCCATCTTTATTTTGCAAAAGAGAGCTGTCAGAGCCATTAATCTACGTCGATCCATCTTTTATGGGGTACTGTGTTAAATGTTACAACAAAATACCTTGTGATACCTTGCAATTAAATGAAATAAAATTTAAGACTCATATTAAAAGTACACTTTATAAACAAGCAAATTACAAATTAGAAGATTATATCCTAGATAAAATGCTTGGAAACATGCTGGTCCTGCTCCATAGGATAATTTAGAATCTAGACAAAATCAAACTGGTTGCTAATTTAATTGTATAATTTATTATTTTTTGTTATATGACATTGATTTTATATTCTGTGATTACTTCCTCACATATTGACTTATTAATTGTAAAATTTTAGGAAAATCGTCTACTTTTACAATGTTTGTAATTACGTGAGCACCATGTATCTATCACATAATAAATTTATCTATCATTGCTTCATTTTTAATTCTTTTTACTTATTGTGGTAATATAATAATTGAAGTAGTGTAGGTATCTTTACAAAATATTGTAAAACATTTTAAAAGAGTAACGGTGGAGTTTCTTGCCCATTCTTCTCCATACGAAAACTACATTTTGGAAGGGCCAACTAGAATCAATTCTATTATTTTGTAAATTTTGACCGTCAATATAGCAAAACAAGGGCCTATTTGATGAAATAAGTGATTTTGACTTTGACTTTGAAAAGACAAGAAGAACAACAAACACACAAATAGTAATATCATAAATATTTTAACCAAGTCTTCAAATTACTCTTTAAGTGTGAATCAATTATTATTATTAATAATTTTTCAATGTACGGCGTGCAAGTTGATAGTCGCTGGATTAAACTAAATCTTAATTGCATCTGTATCTGCATCATCGTTGCCATCTTCAATGTATAGTATAAATTATTTTCATCGTCTGCCTCTATATTATAATTTTATCATTTAAATGCTTACCAGCAACAAATGATCCTTTTCCTTCACCATGAATGTTAATGCCTCCAACAAGTGCCAAGAGGGTTGGAGTTGATTCGATCTTGTAGCTGCCTTCGACCGAGAAGACATCGCATACAAAATCTACCGCAGACCGTAGAGTTGCTAAATCATTCCTTAAAAAGGGTTGGATTTTATTCAATAATTACAGAAATTAAAAACAAATTAGAATGCACTTCGTTATCAACATTTGATATAGAAAGGGTAGAGGAAACAACCACTTCTATAGATAGATAGATAGAGTATTCTTTATTATGTACACCATAAAAATTACAGACATTATAATGTATTATTGAGTCTTTAATAAGAAGTATCACTCATTTATGAGGCTTTCTTTTCAATTTAAAAAAAGAAAAAACTTACTTCAATTTGGTTGCGTAACAATTCTTAAAACCTTTAGCTTCTCCTTCCTTCATTGTAAGTTTTATCATTCCAAGAGCAACAATATCCCTATCTTTTATCACCAATGGATCTGTTTTAGGTACACCCAATTCTGGGATGCCATTGTCTGATATTTCTTGAAAAATGCTCTGGTACAAATTTTGCACACATGCTTCGTCACTTACAGAACATTTTTTTACTTTATCAACTGAAATAAAGAAAATAATATTTTAGAATCAGAAATCTTTTATAAGTAAGACACCACTTTAATAAAGCAATAATTAATAGTAGACAAAACCTTAGATTAATAAGAGCAAGCATATGAACCGAATTCGAGACTGATCAGCACTGAAACAATTGTTGAGGTGGTGTGAGGTGTAGAACGTCAAAAAAGATTTTTAGAAGATCAACTCCCATGGAGAGCAACAGCGGACTATTGACTTTTACATGGGAAATAAACGGGTCAGTTTGCATTATCAAGCTAAACGCGCGGAAAAGTTTGTATTAGATTTTTAAAAAAATACGCTTTTTTTAGGAAGATCAGGCTACAAACAACACAATATTTATAAAGATTTGTTTACAATTTTCTTCTTATAGCACTGTTTATTTTGTTAATAACACTGATACTCACTAATTGCTGCAGATTCGCAAAAAGCGAAGATGGCACTGGTTAACAAAATGATGTTTAATTGAAACATTTTTCTACTGTTCAATGTATTACTCAGTGAGGTACTGCTGATTGCTAATGTTGATTTACGGCAAGTAACTCAATTTATATACTTTAACGCATTCAAGGACACGGAACGAGATACAATAGAAGTTTTAGTAGTTAAAAAGCCTACGAGCGTTTTGTGTCCCTCTAAGTATTAATGCGGATGGTTATAATAAAACGTGAAGTAAAATTTTGGCAACTTGTGGTTCCGTAGAAAAAAATACTAAATAAAAATAATTACTTCTGGAATATTACATTAGTTTAGTAGACCTTATTATACAAACCAAATTTCACAAAACAGGAAATATTGGCGAATGTATGAAAAGCTTAGTTAACAGTAAATATCATAGACAATAATTGGAATCTGCCAATAAGCGAGTGAATCATAGAACAAAATAATAGGTAGGTTTATAGTTATGTTTCTAAAATGTTATACCATGTTACAATTATGGTGGTTTATCTTACGTTGAAGAATAAAAACCAGATAGCGCATAAACAGATCTTTCATGTGCAATCAGGTTTTTTGCCCAACTACTTTGTCTGCGTACATACATCTAAGAAGTACTTTATAATGTCAATGGTGTCAGTACTGAATAATTATCTCATAAACTCTTATCAAACTTTAAATCCTTTAGATTCTACAACTATTTATTATAGCCATCTACCATATTTCAAGAAGCAAAAAACGTTAAGTTTGTAATTAAGGGGGAAGCGTCAGGGTAGCCCAAGAAATTCAAATTTTCTTACGTTTTTTGCATGTTGCAGGTCTATGTCAGGTTTTATGTTGATTAAAATATGACTCGTGATTGTAATAAATACGGCTTTACTCAATTATAATCATTACAATCAGCAATACAACACCATAAGTTAGCAAAGGTGTCAAATGTCATGATTTCATGAAATCATGACATTTGTCACCTTTATCTTCTTCTTTATCACTATTACTGATTGTAATGATTATAATTGAATAAAACCATATTTGTTACGACCGCGAATCATTTTAATCAACATAAAACTTGACACTGACCTGCAAAATGCAAAACACGTAAGAAAATTTGAATTTCGCGGGCTGCCCTGACGCTTCCCCTTTAAGAGGTTATTTGCCAAAATTATAGCATGCCAACTTAGATGGTTTTATCCAAAGGTCTAGCAGTCAGGACACTCATCACATCAGTCCTAATAATTCTACGGCAATGAAGTTCATTGAAATTATCAGATGGTTTTTCATTAAGCTCTGTGGAACCACAAATATAATTATTCTGTTTCAGACAATGATTTTGGTAGGAAGTATGTAACGTAATATTAGAATAAAATTATTCATCATGTTTTAAGTTTTGTGCCAGTTTAATTAACCTTTGTGATAAAAACAATCTGTGTTTATAAAATTAATCACATCATCATCAAAAATGTGTCATTTATGTCCGGGTCATTGATGACTCAGGAAATAAGGATATGGGGTGAACCAACGTAACCGACATAGCCCGAAGAGTTGCAAAAAATAAGTGGTAGTACTGCAGGTGACGCACATAGCTAGCAGAACGGATGGCCAAAAATTCTCAAATATTATCCATGTTCTGTAGTAATGGGTAGAAAGAAAAAACGTTTATTTGCGTTAAACATGACGCAAAAAGAGTTTAAAATACAAAAATGGGAAAAGGTTGGGGGAAGCATGCGTCACATCCACGCAAATCAGCTATCGCTCAGCATTATACTGCGACCTTGTGCAAGACAGAGCCCTAGCGCTTGTAGGCCCTTACAAGGCTACGACTTGATGAAGATAGTAGGAATCCGCTGCTGGATGCGGTGCCCGTGTAGGATCGGTTATAGTTGCGATGCTTGGCGTGGGCTATGTCCAACAATGGACGTTTTTACGCTCATAATTATGATGATGTTGCGATGATTGTTTAAGACTTGATAGGATAGGTACGAAAAGCAAGGAAATCTGAGTTTCTGGCATAATTTAATATAAGTACTAATATTTGGACTTTAAAATAGATCATGACCGCTGCATTTGCTCCGGTATGTTTTCTCAGGGATCAGTCAGCTAGGAAATGGTGGAGACATCTGGTTTTAAAATATTGGCCAAAAAATGGACGTGTTAAAGATCTACTAAGACACAGATGTTCAAAATCAGTTCATAGAAACAAATGTCATATAGTGTATCACCAGAATAATTAAATTGTTGTATATTTTTGAAAAATAAATAATAATTATACTTATAGAAATAATCATTTCTTTTCATCATAGGAAGCAAAGTTGGTAGATTAAATTACTGATAAGGATGGTGTAATTGGTAATTTTTCTTATTAAGCATAAATATAATGATTACTATTAAATATTATGTAATCATCACTTCATCACCTACCTACCTATATATATTTTGGGATATTGTTTTTTTCTTAACAAAATTTTGCTTTCGTGTAATTTTTTCCCATTTTTAGGGTTCCGTACCCAAAGGGTATCAAAAAGAACCCTATTACTAAGCCTCCGCTGTCCATCCATCCGTCCATCTGTCCGTCTGTCTGTCAGCGGGACGTATGTCATGAACCGTACCAGGTAGACAGTTGAAATTTCCACAGTTTGTTTTTTTATATTGCCGCTGTAACAACAAATAAGGAAAACCAAATAAAGTTAAAAATTAAAAGGGGTTCCCACACAATAAACTACTGTTTTTGAATACAAATATATATATTTTATCTTCAAAAATGAAAAAAATAGGAGGCCGTAAAAGTTGTCAGTTTCAGACCTTTTTGTTTGAGCTCTAACAATTCAACAAGTTGGGAATTTGAAACTTCTAAATATCATGTACCATATTTTATACTAATCAACAAATAATAAAAACGGCGATTCATATGGTATTTTATTTAAATATGGGCGAGATTCTGCAACTGCAAAAAATAACTTAGTAATTCACACAGCATCATTCTGAAATACAAAATTATCTTTGCGATTTTTTTATTTAAGATGAAAATATTCTTCGTTTAATATTTTCATTTATTTGCTAAATATTGTACGGTGGTACGGAACCCTTCGTGTGCAAGTCCGACTCGCACTTGGCCAGTTTTTTGTGTTTTGAAGAATTTTATTATAATTAGCGCTATTGTTCTTAATTTATTTTCACACATAAATTGTTTTTTTTTTTGTTGTATTAGTTTATCTCATAAATTAATAGGTAGGAACTTGCTAAGACTTTGGTTTGTTGCTAAGAAGACATTGTTTTTGACGCTAAACAAAAAGTATAAACGGAGTGAAAAGGTAAGAATGAAGGATGAACTTGATGATTATTATTACTTAAATGACATTTCAAATAATGGTCACGATATTCATGATAACACACACTATGATAGCACTATGATTCATTTCGTGGTTTGCTTAGATATGGTTTCGTTTATACCTAAGTACATTGTGTATGACATTACTGTCTCCTTTATGGAACACTACGTTGTATACTTAGGTACTGTGTTTATTGTTATCAAGCATCCAAAACTATGCTGCACAGATTTTAGATAAACCTGGGAGTGCCTTCTAAAATAGTATCGTAGCACTGTATTGTATCCTACCGGGGTTGCGAAGAAATCCGAAAGGGGGATCGTGGCCCTTGCAACATGGCAATTGAAGAAACACGGGTGGGTTTTAGTCAGTAAGAGTCTGACACGCCCTCCCGCTCCACCCAGAGCGGGAGAAGTTATTTAAAAAAAAAAAGGACTGTATTGTATGGCATTACCAGGACCGGACCGGGACCGGGACTTAGTGACCCAGGACCCCTAGGCACTTCAACTTTTGAGGTCCCCGATTCCAAAACCATTTTGAAATTTTTGTAAATAAATTGCACTAGTACAGGAAATTATAAAACAATTCTTTTACCTACTAATTTTGTCTGACTTTAATTCATTACTATAAATAAACATCAGATATTATGCAGTTTATGCTAAGTATGTCATTATAGTCATGCTACCTGGTGGGTGGTAGGCTGGCTGGGCTCCTAAGCCAGTGCCTTGTGTGCCTAGGCGTAAATCCGGGGCTAAGCATTACTGGTAATACAGGTATTCAGTTCCATCCGGGTAGACTAGAAGCCGACCCCAACATAGTTTAGAAAAGATTAGACAAATTTATTAAGTATTGTATGACACTGACGTAGTATAGGTGCTTACCTACATATTAAACATGTACTAGGTTGAGAAAGCTCCCTAAATTAGATTTTTCGTGAAAAGCGCCTTGAACTTTGCTAAAGCAGTCAGTCGTCTAAACAAGTAAATAGATTCATACCGACCTTTTTAAAAGTTGAATAACAGTTGTGCTGCTAATATAACTGGAGAAAAGTAGGTGGTAATTGATGAAAGCTGATACCTCATTAGTTATATGAAAATCTGAAAAACAATCAACCTGCCTAGCTTTTTCCCAACGATGTTGGAATCGGCTTTGAGTCTAATCGTATGTAGCCGAATACCCGTATTTTACATGGAGCGACTGCCTATCTGACCTTCACAACTCAGTTACTGGGTAACAGGATTCCTCTTGGTAAAACTGATTGTTCGATTTTTGGGCTTCTGATTACCAGTAACAACTGTTAGTCAATGATCACGACTGACGACCAACGATATGTCCTGGTTATGCATCCACGAACCAACTGCGGCAAGCGTCGCTTAGCCATCGATTGATCCGTTCAGCTGTTATTATATAGCCACGAGCTCAAACTCAAACTCAAAGCATTTATTTCAAATAAACCAGGCACTTTTGAATTACACGCACTTTTGAATTGTCAAGGGGTCGGTCAGTCAGAAAGATGAAGCCAAAGCGTAGTAGGTACCTAAGGAGAAGAACGGGCATTAAACTCTACGGACAATCTTTTAAATTAAAATATTGTTAGAAAACATTGGTTACATCATTCATGTTGAAATCATGCATGTGAGAACAATGTAGAAAGACGTGCACGTTAAAAGCATCACACTAATATTATAAAGACGAAAGTTTGTGAGTGTGTGTGTATGTTTGTCTCTTCTTCACGCTCAAACGGCTGGACCAATTTGGATGAAATTTGGCACACAGACATTTATAACCTGGATTAACACATAGGATACTTTTTATCCCAATATTCTCACAGGATCGAGACTTACGCGGGTGAAACCGCGGGGTGCAGCTAGTCCGTAATAAAAAGATAAAAACAAAAACAATTAAAAAAATTAAATAAACCGTGGCAGCTAAGAGATGACCAGTCCCTATTGACGGCGCTCGTTCACGAACATGACGCATGGATCAGCACCATTCAGCTCAACCATTTTGAAGGGAACTTAATGATCCAGCACACACGCCACCACCAGCGAGACATTTGAGTGAGCATGACATACCTACTCTCAACCGCCAGGGCACATTCAAGTCAATGAAAGACGTACCTAGTAAATACATAACATCACGCCTTGTTTCCCCGAAGGGTTGGGCAGAGGTGTCCCTGTAGCAGGTACACCCACATTTCGCCAGTTATGTTTACCCAGTAAATAGTAGCTTTAAAATGGTACATAGTGCTTACACATGTGCTATGCAATAATACAATAAGCGATTGAATTTATACAATCTAAAGATTATTTCGCCTGAAATAAATGGTCTATTATTATTTATTTATTATTACATCAAATTCAATATGTCTAAAGTCATGAACAAAAAAAAATGATTTTAATTATGCCATGTTGGGTATCAAATGAAAAGGCTTGACGAGCACATTTCATAAATATATATATCATACCCTAAAATAATTTAAATAAAAGTTATAAAACTAAAACCCAACTACGACAAAAAAGTCAACTAAAAAGGTACAAACAAGACATCACAGACAGACGACTCATTAAAATCTGGAGTCACACGTAATTTATATTCCATTTATGCCCAAACACATGGCCATGGCCATGGCCTGCCCATTTCCACTTAAGTTTGAGTGCGTGCGTAAGGGCATCAATTGCTTATGATGTAGATAGTTTTTTTTGTGACGAACTCTATGCTGATTTTATAGTTTAGTATACTGCGCTCTATTCCCCTTTGGCATGTAGTAATTTTGTTCTTGATAGAGTTGTTAAACCAAATTTGGTTTGAGTACATTACCTTTTTCTTAAATTCTACTGGGAGGTCGCTTTTGAATTCTTCCTTTAGATTCCAAAATTTATTCCATGTGTGTTTGAAGGAATATGTATACTTAAAGAAAGAAATTCCACAAGAAAAAAAAAATCCTTTTACTAGCACTAGAACGAACAATGCCCGTTTATAAATAGAGACCTAACTATTGAGTACCTACAGTGATAATTCGAAATTTTACTATTATTGGCCATTATATTTCCAAGCATTAAGGGAGATTTTTGAAGTGCAAATTGTTACCTCTGTTACGCGATTGACTGTATATGAGAAATCAAATCTAACAGGAATAAAACAGGCTTATGCAATGTATACACTATGTCATATAAAATACAATAGACGTGGATATATTTAGTAACTTGTTCCGCTTAGCTATTTCTAAAGAGCCATAAAAAACTCCTGAAAGAAATCGACAGGTGTTTCACCTCTCAACGAGACATCCTCAAGATGACGACGGACTTGTTGCGAACTCGAACACGGCGTGTTGCCACACCGAGCGCTGAGTGCAGACTGACTGACGTCATATATCAGGCTTTATATAATGTAATAATATAAATATATTACATATATATATATACATAATTATGCTAATATGTTATTTTTTCCTCTGGGTGGTCATCAAGACCTCAATTAAACATCACTAATACCTCATGTTATGAACTACTGAACATTGACCTTGGGTATTTTTTACTTTTGCGTTTATTTTGTGGACGATATATATAATAAAATCTCAGAGTTGTAGCTTTATCTGTGGTAGTACTTTGACTAAGAACAATGATTTTGAAAATATATCTGTTTCTGGTGTGCCCAGTTTTTGTGTTTTGTGAATCAAGTTTTGGTAAGTTTTTTATTTTTTATAAATATTTTTGACATGAAAATCGGATCATGTTTGTGTACTTCCTTGTCTAAGATTTGTAAAATTTTGTCATTTTTGTGTTTGAATCACAGGTGTAAAACAACACCAATTTGAATTTTTTTATCAATTTCTAAGTATGTAGGAAGTTAGATACCTACCTATTTCGTGAATATATTTTCATTTATTCTGCCATTTCATTTTTACTGATATTTCAGCTGCATTCCGTTAGACTGGAAGCCAACCTCAACATAAAGTTAAATGAAAGGCTAGAAAGGCATAATTATGATGATGATTTTCAATTGTTCCACATTTTGTGTATATGTTTTATAGTATAATTGTATTGAAAATCATTCTTCTTTACAGTGGACACTTTGGGAAAATGTAAAATCAACGATGGTGCTTGTGAAAAAGACCTTCTCCAATCAGTTATTAGAGACATCTCCAAGACAGGTGTTCCAGAGTTGGGTATCCCACAACTCGATCCCATTAATCTACAAAATATATCTTTGTCTATTTTGGATGTCATAGATATTACTTTGCTTGAAGGAACCGCTAAAGGTGTCAAAGATTGCGTCGTTACTAGGTTTGAGTGAGTATTAAAAAAACTTTTAACTGTTAATTTATTTTAAACCTTTTTTCTAGTCTTTTCCTCTTGTCTTCTTCTCTAGATCTATTTATCTTATCGATGTCATGGTTCTCTTCCAAAGACATTGAAATATTTTCGTAATCTACTACTTCTTACCTACATACAAGTCGCTCTATTATTATCATTAATTTAATTATTTCGACACATCAGTTTCTGAAAATGATTCTAATATCTTCTCTATTAACTATAATTCTCTCTGGTTGCTCTTTATCTTGATCTATATTTTCAGGACTAACATTGAAGATGAACGCGCATTCATCGAACTTGTCTGTGACTTGTCAATCAAAGGTCGATACAAGGTATTCTCTGACAGTCCTCTTATCAAAAGTTTTGTTGGTGGTGATACGTTGACTGGCGAGGGAAATGGAAAAGTTAAAATAGGTAATTTTGTTTCTTTTGTAAACACAATCACATAACATCGCACCTGTATCCCCCGAAGGGTTAGGCAGATGGTGTACCTTTTTTTTGGGTGGGAAATTATCAAATAACTTTTCCCGCTCTGGGCATGTCAGACTCCTACTGACTAAGACCCACCCGCGTTCCTTCAGTTGCCTGTGTTGCCAGGGGCCATGGGATCCTTTTCGGATTTTCCCGCGACTCCGGCAGGCATTGGCCCTAGCGGACCCCGTCAGTTCTGCTGACATCTCTTTGAGGCGCGCGTGGAACACAACGCGCCGTTGACCCGGGTTTGGTCCTTATCGGACGGCGAGCTAAGGCAGAGGGTGTATGTACCTATAGTATACTTGCATTTTGCAATACGGGGCGAGCCCACAGCCATCAACCGGGCACGATTCCAGACAGATCAGATCTTGTTTGTATTTATTTCTAAAATTAGCAAATATTACTTAGGTACATTTTATTCATAATCATTGACCAACGCTATTTATATCACTTGGCATGAATGTCTTCAACTTGAACATAGAGATTTTTTTTCCATTTCTTCTTGTCTAAACCGTTTTAAGTTTAAGTTTTCCGATTATAAAAAAAATCCTACTAGAGGAAAATAATTCTGTTTCTATGTTATTGTGATCATGGATATTGATGAATACGTTTTTATTATAAGTAACATTTTTTTTAATCCTTGTTCCAGAAAAACTACATATTAAATTGGATTTCGATTTCTACGTCCAAAAGCGGAATGGTGAACTTTATATCCAGTGTAAAACTGATAAAATCAAATACTCGATTGATATTAAAGGAAGAATGCTTTTCTTTGCTGACACTTTGTATATAGGAAAACAAGAATCCAGTAAGTACCTTTGTCATACAATAATAATTATATTCTGTTGTAGGGTTAATGAAAACAAAATAACGTTTAGTCATATGAAAAACAAAATGTTCTTCTGTTCACAAATTCACACAATACAAAACATATAACGTCGGGACAAAACGCCAGAAATTTAAAAAGAGCCTCATTTAAAAAAAAGTGTGCATAATTAGGAGCCCTAAATTTTTTTCGAGATTCATTAATTTAAACAAGTGCTTATTGGACCACGCACAATGAAGGGTTCCGTAGTTAGAATGAATTAGTCCCAAGAACAAACTTAACAGTGTAGTTGAAATACATGTTCTCCAATACATTCCAACTGCAAATGTAAGTTTGTACGCACAATATTGAGAGATTTACCATTTTATTTTAAGACCATAGACTGTTTATAGGTTTTTCTGTAATTTATGAATAAAGAACCATTCTCTGTATTTTTTTTTAAATTTTTGGCTCAGTAGGTTCTGAGATAAGGGCTGGAATGGTCAATTTTCGTCTAGTTTCTTAAATATCTTTAAAAGTATTTATTTTAAAATTATAAAAAAATACATTGAAATACTCGCAATAAGCCCTTTTATTTGTTATGGTACAGTTTGCAAAACTTTATTTAGACCCCCATATTCAAAATTCATTTATTTACGTTACACGTCCGTGTTTTTATCACAAAAATACATATGTGTACCAAATTCCAACTTAATCGGTCTGTTAGATACGGAGCAAATTGGCTGTGACAGACGGACAGACAGACATACGAGTGATCCTATAAGGGTTCCGTTTTTAGGGTTCCGTAGTAAACAAGGAACCCTTATAGTTTCGTCAAGTCGTCTGTCTGTCTGTCCGCAGTCTAGCTCCAAGACTGTTAGTACTAGAAAGTTGTAATTTGGTATGGGTATACATCAGTAGCGCAGGGTGACTTTATGGAGGAGGTAAGCCGAACCAACAAAAAATAAAAACAATTATTTACCGTACATCAATCAATCAATCAAAATTTCATTTCATTACATTTCGATATACTACTTTTCTATTATGAGCTTCATACAAATTCCCGATTCCCGAACTCATAAAACAGCTACGAATATGTTTTTCAGTCTGCACATCTTTTTTGATGAATTCAACTACCTACAATCTAACAAAAGTAAACACGGGAACGACTGCCAGTCAGTCATTGATATTTATCGTAAAGGGGAACATTACAATTTTTGAAAAAACCATCGCGGCGTTTGAGATTTATAGTCACATCGGGGCGAGCACGTATTTTCAAAACTTAATCTTGAAAAGCATGTTTCTTCACAAAATTCACACACTATGACGTTCTAAAACTATGAATGCCGCCATCCTAATAAGATCGTACTAATTAGTTGTCAAATCTACTCTAAATAAGTAATTTCAGCTTATTAAACTATCTACTTACCCCAAATACCTAATTACAAGGTACTTTACATTCACAACACACAAAACACCATGTTAATCATTCTCAAAACACTATGTTAATCACTGTCCTATAACTACAAACAAATATTAATACTAGTAGTATTGATAAACATATGAATTCAATTAATACTGAGCGAACAAAATGAAAATTAATAAGATTCTAATGCGATTACGTCAAAAAATAACCACATAATAATATATATTTGTCAAACGAATGATGAAATTTTTACGAACTCCTAGCTTAACGCATTACGAAATTTACCGAATCAAATGCGTGTGCCAGAAAGAGGTGGTGCAATAGCAATAATTCCTTCTCGCTCCCGCGCGCACGTTTCTGCTACTCTGTGCCTACAATAACTCGCTACAGACCGGCTTACTCGGCTCATAGAAACCGTGGATCACGTGACCGAAGTGACGTCATGATGACTTTATTTTTTGTAAGGAAATTGAATTTAGCGTAAGCCGGACGCGCCTACGAGTTATTTTAGCGCAGTGTTTTGTTGTTGGGTTATTAAGACAATTTTTAATGTATTTAGGCGTTTTGTAATAGGTGTTTTAATTTTATGGTGTATCAAATACTTATAGTTTGATTATTCAATGACGATAGAGTGGTTGTGTACCGAATTTCCAAAGGGAAGCCGGTAGGAATCGGCTTATATGGACAATTCGCCCCTGGTATACATATTAATCATGCCAACAAAGTGGTAAAATAAAACTATGAAAAAAAAATTTTTTTGCGTACCTCCCCTACACGTAAAGTGGGGATGTTTTCTTTCTTTTTTTTCTATCCCTTGGTATGGGATATTGTTAGAAAGGTCTTTTAAAAACATTGTGAGTGTGTTAGTACCATTTTTGAATTCAGAAATCCGTTTGCGAAATATTAAGCTTTAAAGTGCAAATTATTGTTAGAGTCAAGTGTCTCCCCCCCCTGCCAGCTAAATGGTTGGTTTTAGATATGTGAACAAATTCACCGCAGTAGCTTATATAACGAATTTAAAAGGAAAACTATCACAGTTGAGTAGGCTTTACAAGTTAACGAGTAATAATCGATCAACTTAGATTTGCGGTTGTAAAAACATGTTCTCCCATACATTCTGTATGAAAGATTTTTTTTTCAACTACAAAGTTAAGTTTGTTCTTGGGATAAATTCATCCCAACTACGGAATCCTACATTGTGCGTGGTCCGATATGCACTTGGCCGGTTTTTTCCTTTTGAACGAAACCTTAAAATTAGAGAAAATATCATTTGATTGGCACTTAGGTCAACCAATCGCGAAGTTATCTATCGTGTCATGTTACGGTAAATTAACTTAACCGAGACCTAACCAGCCCTCAATAAACCGTGTTTACGTCTTGCAGAATTAATAATGTTGCAGTTTCTGAGGTGTAATTAGCAACTGAGCAACTAAGTGTATTATTAAATGAACACACAACAGTAGCAAATATAGTTTAGGGTTAGAGATCAGACGGTTCAGTGTTAATAACACATTGCAATTTAATTTGTTTTACTCATGACTAGCTTCTGCCCGCGACTTCGTTCACGTGGAAGTCGTAGGACACCATAATAAACTAAAATAACAGACGCATTTAATAAAAAAAAAACCTGTAAACGTTTGTAGATTTAGTCTCAGCAGCCAAAATATACAGATATCATAAAAAAAACAATAATAAATAAAACCGGCCAAGAGCGAGTCGGACTCGCACACGAAGGGTTCCGTTCCACCGTACAATATTTAGCAAATAAATGAAAATACTTAACGAAAAATATTATTATTTTTCATCTTAAATTGAATAAACCGCAAAGTCAAATTTGCATTTCATATTGATACTATGAATTACAAAGTAATTTTTTGCAGTTGCAGAAAATCACCCATATTTAAATAAATTAGTTATGAATCGGCGTTTTTAGTATTTGTTGATTATATACAGTATATGGTACATGATGTACAAAAGTTTCAAATTCCTAACTTGTTTAGTAGTTGAGATATAGCCCGTACAAAAATGGTCTAAAACTGACAACTTTTACGGCCCCCATTTTCTTCATTTTTGAAGATAAAAAAAATAAAAACAATACTTGTTCTCTACTTGATAAGTTTTAGACAATGACACATACCAGGGTTAGTTTTTTTCAAAATCAAAAGTTTGTTGTATGGAGACCCCCCTTTAATTTTTAACTGTATTATATTTTTTATTATTTGTTGTTATAGCGGCAATAGAAATACATAATCTGTGAAATTTTCAACTATTTACCTATTACGGTTAATGAGATACAACTCGCTGACAGACGGACAGACATGTATGTCTGTCTGCCTGTCCTACCTGTACTACCTATACCTACAGCCTACGATGATTATATTCATGTGTCAAATATGACATATAGTGTTGATTGACAGGCCTAATCTGTCTGATCCGTCACAAGTGCTGCCATTTTAGCACTTTCGGGGCTAGATCTAGCGCAATTTTAAGGCAAACGACTCCCATTATTTTCTATTCAGTAGTGTTTGCGACAATCCGGAACATACAAACAGAAAAATGGACATAAATTCTAAAACCTATAGTTTCGTCATCAGAATCGTTCCCACGCCTCGTAACAATTACTTATTTAAAAAAAAAAACAATTTACACTTTTGAATTCGTTACTATTTTATAGTTAAGATAAAGATACTTAACTACAGCTGAGCACGTAGCTTTAAATACCCCGTATAATAATCAAGATGAAAATGTATGTTTTATCCAGACTGTCCCTTCTTGCTGTCCTCCCCCCAGCGACGCCCTAAGTCGAGGTTCGTACCCCACAGGGGGTGCCCATAACGAGTGCTCGCCTAACTAATTAGAATAGTTTTTGCCCCTGGCTGAAGGCTTTGAGTGTAGAAGCTTAAGGCAGATACAGGAAGGCCCAGTTAAACAGCCATGACCTTAGTGGTCAACTGCGAGATGCCATAGTTAAAAAAAAACTTAACTACATTGCTACAAAGAAAACTGGTTGATAATATGTATGTTTATTACCTAGGTAGTCATTCATTTCTGAGAATAGTTGTTATACTATGTGAGTTTAAATGTATTTTTTGTAAATACTTAGATGTATATTGTAAAATAAATTATAATACATAATTAAATCGAAAAAAAAAAAAAAAAAATGTATTTTTTAATTTAATAAGTAGTATGACAAATTACTGCTTATTAATGTGTTCAGACTCTCCTAATTATAACTGAATATATTATTTTGTGTTTATGATTAAATACTTACATTCAAATGATACAGTGAATAATTTCATTAATTTATACAACAAAATTTAAATATGCTTTTTTTTAGAGCTCCAGGGGTTTATATTATTTTTAAACTTCGTCCAGCATAATTAGCCTATAATGTTCCCACTGCTGGGACATAGGCCTCCTTTTTGTGAGAGGGAGAAAACTTCGTCCGTTCCTGATAAATTTTTAACGAAAAATCTTAAGGTGGATCCGCAGTTGTAGCCCGGGAAATTCAAATTTTCTTAAATTTTTTGCAATTTGCAGGTCAGTGTCAGGTTGTATCTTGATCAAAATATGATTTGCGACTATATATATATTTTTTTTTTTGTTAGCCTATATTGTGTCCCACTGCTGGGCAAAGGCCTCCCCTATTTCCTTCCAAACCTCTCTGCTTTGTGCGATTTCAGGCCATGATGGTCCCGCAAACATAACTAGATCATCACACCACCTTTGCCGCGGTCTACCTCGACGGCGTTGTCCTCTTTCAGGCGTCCAGTGAGTGACGATCTTTGCCCATCTCCCGGGTGCATTCGTGCGACGTGGCCGGCCCACTCCCACTTCAGCCTGGCTGTTTTTTCTCTAACATCCGCTACTTGAGTTATGGAGCGCAGGATGGTGTTTCTAACGTGGTCCGTTCGTTTGACACCTTATAAGATATGTATTTACAGAATCATAATCATTTGAATCATTAATACATCTCCCTAAGATAGATTTGTTCTGACCTGCAAATTGCAAAAAACATAAGATAATTTGATGTTCGTGGGCTACAACTGCGGGCGTCTCGTCTAGACAATGTGAAGCATTTTCAAATTGAGTTTGAATGGTAGTATAGCCACGAATGAGACATGGCCTCAGGCTGAAGCTGAATCATCTGACATTTGTAAAAAATGCATTAGCGGTGCATGTCTCGCAGTGTCTGTACGAATCTTTATATTATTTTGTTATCTCACACAATTCAGAACCAAGTGCACCAGCACTTCACCGCTTGTTAGTACATTGTTGTGACCTAATTTGTAACTTTTACAGGCAAACTCGTGACCGGACTGTTAAATCAAAACTGGAAGGTCCTGATGTCTTCGTTTGGCAAGCCTTTCATGGATAAAGCTATGGAGTACTTGTACGGATTCCTTAAAAAATTCTTCGCAAATGTCCCAGCGAAGCATTACATTTCTGATGACCTGTCCAAGTATGCAAGGGACGAATAAGGGAAAAAATACTAAGCATTTAGTAATGTCTAACAAATACAACTGAATATTTTTGGTAACGCTAATTGTGGTAGTTGTAATAGTTATTTTTTTTACGTAATAGGTATTATTGCCTTATATTTTATTAAAATAAAATATGTTTGACACATTTTAGTTTTATTTTTATATGAAATCATTTGATTTTCGTGGATGAAGAAAAGAGTTTTCAAAAACAATCCTGTTATTGCTCTACATCTACATTATACCTAGATTTTTGAGGTAGACCATTCAAAATGTCGTGACATCTTACTGCAAAGGTCAATTTATATAAATATTTGAATAAGCAGAATTCAATTAAAACATCAGACAAGGATACACTAGAAAATCAAACAAAACATTTTTTGGGAAAGGTATACCTACAAACGGAGAAAAACAGGTTCACCATACATTTGAACATGTGTCATCGCTGTTCATGACATTTGTGGCTACCAAACAAATGGTATCTGAGCTATATAAAAACTTCAAATCATTTTGTGGTTCTATAAATGAAAACAAAATACCTAGCTAGATGCTGACTGATATAGCACAAAAACATGTTTTTTTTATTTTGATTCACGGGTTTTAGCCGCTCGCATACAATTTCCTAAATGAGCAGGCCCCAAGGCAGTGATGTCTTAAAGGTAAGAAAGGTAGTGTGGTAGTTGGTAGTAAAAGATGGCGAGTTCATGAAATTCAAGCTCTGGCCACTATGAGGCAAATCCCACGCGAGATGCGGAACGCGACTGCTCGCGTCGATTGTTATAATTAGGATTAGGAAGTCACGCGACCAGTTGGAATACCTCAATACAAGTTAGAAAATCGGCGCAACCGGCGCAGGATCCGCTTCAGATTAGCCAGAGCTTGAGATATAATCACAAATTTTACAAGTCCCTACAACAACAAAAAAGGATCCGTACATTATAAGAAAATAATAATTATGTTAAATATGTTTATTAATTCAATTTTGCTTCATTATACGAACTAAAATAATATGGTTCGTTTGCCACAATACGGTGGATTCATGACGCGTGAACGAAGTGTCGAATGTTAATTATTTTATCAGCAGGTATCTACCTCTGTGTTAGTGGCTTTGAGGATTTTGCTTTGGTTAGGTTAAATTAATGTAACTGCTTATGTTTTTTAACCGACTTCAAAAAAAGGAGGTTACTCAATTCGACCGTATATATATTTATTTTTGTATGTGTGTTTGCGGATAATTTCGTCGTTTATGAACCGATTTTGATGATTTTTTTTTTGTTGGAAAGTTAATATCCCAAAGGTGGTACCAATGATAAGGAAACTAGGATCTGATGATGGCATCCCAGAGAAATCGAGAGAACTCTTCAAATATTATAGGCAAACCTATAGCGATTTGGGTATTTTTTATAGTACTTCGTGCAGTTGCTCTTGGAAAGCATCATTTAGTTAAGTGAACTGATGATGAAGACCACAAATAGCCACCGGAACTACTCAATAATAAGTATTTCACGGGTTGCGATTCGATTACTTTAATATGGTTGCAATGCAATTTACGTTCGTCACAATGCATATGAAGAAGTGGAGCTGATGGTAAAGTACCAGGAAAACTCCTCAACGATGAACGTCCCTGCATCGGGAAAAGCAATATTTTGTAAAAGGTGATGAGCAGTTGGCATTAGACTAATGTAACTTAGATAAATTACAAATTGGCAAGAAATAAAAACTTTTTTACAAAAAAAACAACCGACTTCCAAAAAACCACTACAAAGTGAAAAATAACTTAAATTTCGGAAGTCGGTGTCTTTGGTTTTGTATTTTCGTTATTTAAAAAAGTTTTTATTAAAAGAATGTTTGTGTTGCACTACATTCGTTTATCTGTATGAAGAACCAACGCATCCACATCTTGTTTTTTCAAGACAATATCACAAAATAATTTTGATTTTTTTTTCCCAACAACAATGTTTCCAGTCAATGTCTCTGATGATCCTTGTGGCACTATAGGTAGGTGTTTGTTTTTATTACAAATCCAGGGAGATGGAACTTTACAATTAACCATCAATTTGTAAATTCAGTACTAGAAAGTAGTATTCCTTCCATTCTCTTCAATCACATTCGCTTAAGACTGTTAAGCAAAAACATGTCATCACATCATCATCATCATCAGCCTATAATGTTCCCACTGCTGGGACACAGGCCTCCTCTCTGTGAGAGGGCGTGGGCCGTAATCCACCACGCGGGCCCAGTGCGGGTTGGTAGATGTCACATGTCTTCGAATTTTCGGTTCTAGAACATGCTGGTTTCCTCGCAATGTTTTCCTTCACCGTTTTGAGAGCAGAAACATGTATGCTCTTGTTATTTTTATACCATGTTTTTAAGCAAATAAATAGGTATTATTCTATTCTATTCTATCACCCATTCCAAGAGTGCTGCTTCAGATTTTTATACGTAACTTTTCTTTCATAGTTATTCTTTTCCTTCGCTGTTTGTAATGAAAATCTTGTTCAATTCTATTTTTTTATATTCGTAATGCCTCCGATACAACTGATAGCAACTTTTTTAGCTTATTAGGGAGCTATATCGAGACTACACGACACCATTAATTTCACTCTTATATGCAAGTAAGTTGTTATAAATTAAAACCTCACGAATAATATATCTTCTATTATCCTAACGTCAGTCAAGTAGAAAACGCAAGTACAAGTTAATGTCGCAGTTTATCTATAAGTAGCTAACTCGGAAAATTGCTTGTTAGATATTATATATGTTTTTGTAGGTACAAATTATACGCCATCAGTGGATATGATAAATGATTTTATTTCTATAAGTAGGTTTTTACAGACACTTTTGCACGTCATAATATTTTAAAAACTACACGAGGTCGGCGTTTCCTATCTGACTATTCGGAGAAGCAAGGCCGAAAAAACTCAGAGGTCAGTCTCTTATTATAAAGTCCGGACATAATATTGGTCAGATCAGATCAGTGGTCCTGAAATCATGGACTTCATGAGCAATATGTTATCTACTCTTTAGGATTTTAATTAAGTGCATGGAAGAAGATTAAACAGATGGCATGGGATAATAATTCCAAAAATATTTTTAATATTAATAGATGATGTTATATTCTGCAAGCCCTCTACATACTATGGCGTATTCCTCTTGAAACGACACATTTCTGTAAAACAGCAGTTTTCTTAAAACAACCACGCAATTTCCACACCAGAGGACTATTTTATACAGTTAAAATAAACTCCATTCATCCAGCATAGATGTGTATGAGCTCAAGTGGCATGCTCCCTGTCACTTCCAACCTAAACTATTTTGTTAACGTTTAACCAGAAAAAAGTACTTTACATGAAATTGCCATTTGAAATTCAACCATAAACTAAGTCAGCAGGGTCTTGTTTTCTCTGTCTCGTGAAAGAAAATGTATTCATTATTTAAATTGAATGCTGTGCACCAGAAAATAAGGTCGAATTTTATACGAACATTATTCATTATGTCAAAGATGCATCTTGTTGTGTTTATGTGAGTGATTTTATTTACATTTCTCTCGGTGATATATTGTCGCGCACATTTTTCATTTGCGACGCTTTTCATGTATGTCCTTGTCAAGTGGACACTTTAGCTTTTAGCATGGAGTTTTTTTTTTTGGAAATGTATTGTTAAAACACAGTCCGTCGTAATGAAATATGAGATAGCGGGAATTCCATAAAAAGACCATCTGAGTCCCATAGCATGTTTTACAGGACGCGTGAGGATTTATTTTAATTGCCATGAAGAAACCCGAGATTTACTCTGCAGCTGTAAGGTGGTACAATTATTTATTTAGAAATAAAGTCAGTCGCGTCAGGAACGGCGACAGTTTTGCGTTTTCCCTTTTGTTAAAAATGTACATCCTATTTACATTTTTACTAAGGAAAAAATTCGATAGCCGGAATACATGACTAACTCAAGTGTTGCAAGGATCAGCTGATGGTTCCGGTCACGGGCTTTCATTGTGGATAGAAAATGCTCATATCTTTTAAGATAAGTAAATTCTAATTACTTTCTAAAATTAAGTTGTCAATCAATGGTCTGATCTGGAGCCTGCTGTTTCAAAACCTGTTGGTACAATTAATGATTTAATTATTTAATTTGGCATACTAATTTCAGTAGTAAATACTAAAGATAGAAAGGGAAAAATAAATAAAGAGCTGGATATAGAAAAAGTTTTGTTTGTAATTTCTGCTGTTCTATTCAAGGTTCTTAAATAAATTGATAATTTGAAAGGTACGTTGGAAAGAGTATCTCGAATAAAATTTTCAGGTCTTTATGCAATAAAATAACGAAGAGAAAATGGAAACCGAAATTAACTGCCTTTTCTGTCTTTGTGGCCGAGTCACATTCAAAATATTCGTTCTATTAGACAGGTACATTCAAAAAGCTTACAGTCTACATCGGTTTCCATGCTGTGGTACAGGGGGCCCAGTTAGATAGAAATACATTTTAGTTTCCTACCTACAGTATACTTTATTCAACAATAACTAAGCAAATAGTTACAACTTGCACTGACGCATTTTGCATACAAAGTATAATTTAATGTTACTCATATCTTACAATTAAATTATATAAAAAGTTATTTACGTCATAGCGCGTAATTCAAGAAATTCCATGGAAATAGCAGCTTTCACGAACTGAAGTTAGAGTTCATTTTAAATGACACAGTTTTTAAACCACGGTTCTATAAAGAGACAGCTTAGAAATTGCAATGCACTGTACAGAATGACATTCATTGTGCAGCTATAACTACACTTCCATCACTAGCAAATACAAAACAAGACCTAGAACCAAAACAGAACAAATAATTAAATAGAGTCGTAAGTAAATAGTACAAACAAACGTGAGACGAACCTTCACGTGTTGACACAAAATTATGGGTTTCAGTGTTTACCTGTCATAATGAAGAAGCTGCAACGTGTAATTTTTTCATTATTAGTTTATAAAGCGTTGAACAAGCCACTGTAGTACAGTCACCCAGTTTTCACTAGAGTCATACAGTTGTTTAGTAAAATGCTGCAATTATTTTTGTTGGTCGGGTTGGTCGGCTATGTTGTCTCTATGGAATTACGTAAGTTTTAATTAGTTTGCGTATTTGTTTAAATGCGACCATAATTTGCGATTATGCGAAAAGCAAAAAAAGATAAAATCAAAACGGAGGGGCTCGTGGCTAATAACAGCCGCACGGGTCGATCGATCTCGTTAAGCTACGCTTGTCGCGGTCAGTCCGTGGTTGGGTGACCATCTTAACATGCCAAGACCCCTCCGTGCCTCGGAAAGCATGTTAAGCCGTTGGTTCCGGCGGTCATTCTTGGATCTTTAACAGACGTTACGGGTCGTCAGAAACCCGAAGTCTGACAAACAGTCTTACCAAGGAGTATTGTATTACCCAGTAACTGGATTGTGGAGATCCGATAGGCAGACGATCCCTGTAAAATACTGGTATTCAGCTGCATCCGGTTAGACTGGAAGCAGATAATGACGATCCGAATGGTACCAAATTTCAGTGCATTTAATTCCAACTGTGTCAGTACCAAAATCTAAATTGGAATGAATATTCATGATTAGGAGTTTTGGATTTTCTAAATACCATGACATAATATTCCTAACTAGAGACTGAACGTGTTTTGAAAACTACTAATTTATTATTATAATCGAAAAACAAGAGAAAGACGAAAAAATACTCCATCATCTGCCTTTTTTCAACTATGTTGGGACCGGTTTCCTGTCTAATCGGAAACCAGTATTTTACATGGTGCGACTATGTAGTAATAATATAATTTAACAATTTCAGCCTCATTCATAGCCTCGTGTTCAAGAAATGATCCAAATCTAAATGAATGTGCTTTGAAATCAGCTCGAGACTCCATTCATCAATTCTCCTTGGGAGATACAGAAAGAGGACTTCATCCCCTAGACCCATTGTTTGTAGCAGAAATGACTGTGTACATCCCGAATAAGCAGGGATTCAGGGTCACATTCAAGGACAACTACTTTACAGGACTTTCAAAAATGCATATGGAGAACTTAAAGTGAGTGTACCCAAATATAAACTAACATAATGATTACTTATCTGATTATAATGTTCCCTACTGCTAAGACACAGGCCTCCTTCCTGTGAGAGAGAGTGAATCGTCATCTACAATGCAGACTCAGTACGGGTTGGTGGCCATTACTTGTCTTCCAATTTTTGATTATAGCACATATCGATTTCCTCACGCTCAATGTTTCCCTTAGAGGTTTACAGCAATTGTAATGAAACTAAATGTGCTAAATTAAACGCGCACCTGCCTACAACCAACAACTGCTGACTGTGTTTTGGACTAATCTGTATAATAAGCAATTCCCTCATGTAATTTTATTCTATAATTTGTTATTAAATAGAGTATTATAAACAATGACAATTTAATTATATCTTGCAAAGCAAACATTGTAAACAGTTATTTTACCAAATGACTGAGCATTTCTATAACCGATGATTATCCAGTTATGAATGGCTGTTCAAATACCTGGAAACAATTAGTAAGCTGCGATTAAAGGGGCTGTATAAAATCACAAAGTTTCAAATTCGTTACTTCAACAACTTGATTAATTTCCATAACATTGATAATTTTAATATTTTATCAAAGAATTTTAGAAAACATTGTAACATAAGTTACTAATACTATAAATGGCTCTTAACATTAACTTTAATATCCTTAGTTTTTGATAGTGGCAGATTAGTTAATATAAAAAATGAACGTTAAAATTAAAATTGGTTCGTAAAAACCGATACCCATACGGTTTAGAACGTGCATCGTGTTATGCAAGACACATGGTCTGGTTGTTATCAAATAGACATCTTTAATAATTTACGTCATTTTGTGACAAATGTCTAGTAATATGCCCGAGTTAGTACTAAGATGGAATAGTTTCGGATATCTAAGTGATATAGGAAGAAAATATCTCCATATGTCACAACACGCATTAGCTTGTCTATTTAGATGATATAGTAATAGTACCACAAGTCGTGTGCTAAGTAGATATCTGGTTCCATTAGCGTTTTACTGTCGGAGCGTTATGATTACCATAAGTAGCGTTAACAAAAGCGGTATTGGATAGCAATATAATTATGCAGCGATATAGAAATGATAGTATGAATAATGAATATAAGATTGAAGATTTTTCATCATTTTGATTAAAGTACCTAATATAATCACGCTTGAAAAATCTAAACAAAATGTTAGAGTACGTATACCTTCAATGTTTTGTTAAAAATACATGCTTCAAAGAATCACGAATTTTAAATTAAATTACTACTACAATGTTTTAATTACTTACGTTACGTTAATTTTATTGCAAAATAATATTTGCTTTAAAATAGTTTTTATCAAATTGTTAATTCTAGCTGAAAATTTATTTTAGAAAACTTTAACACATATATCATATATTTTATTTATTTTTATAAATATTTCGGCTAACAATTGGTACTTTTATTTTTCTATAAACACATTAATGAAAATTTTACGTGTTCAAGCCCTAAGACATGTTATCTTTTGAGTTAACATATGTAAAAATATTCTGGAATCACTATTTTATTCTCACCTTACAAAAATTGTTATCGTTTTCCATAACAAAAACATGATGATAAATATTATTATGCCTTTTAAATTACAGCGAGGCTTTTCAAGCACAACGGCAACGACATTAACAAATTCAATTACATCAACTTAATTTTTTAATTCCGTAATTGTTTTACCTTGCCTCTGTCGTGGTCTACAATTAAAAAATCTTTTAGAGGGACATTTTCCTGCCTTAAAACAGATTTTGAGGAAGCCAAAAATTAAGGATCCTTTGCCGCTGGGTAGAGAGCAAATCTACAGCCATTTATCAGGAAATTGTTCCCCGAGATACAATGGTTTGATCATTGAACCCAATTACAATATTCTGTTCAATTTCAACCGAAATCCGCAGTCAGGCTTGCTGCCACTAATTTATAAAACGAATAGAATATCCTGTGTAATTAAAATACCTGAATCCAGTTTAAAATAATATTCATAGAACGAGTATTTGCTTGTATGAACGTAAACGACGCAAAAAGAGGATGTAAGGATTGCTGGTGGCGCTCTGTAGTTTCTGTCTACCCCCATTGGAAGAAGGCATACATTTATGTATGTTAACATACATATGTATTTTCTTATTTTTAACTAGGCATGTAGGTTTGGAAAGAATTTCACAAAGTTATTCTGCTGACTGTAAAAACTTAAGTCTATAATGAACTATGTGCCTCGACTAACGACGACGTCATGACTCACGGACAATTAGCTTTCGGCCTTTTAATTACGAATAATATTATGAAGGCGCCTTAACTTAAAGGGTCCGTTGAAATAATTAGGCTCAGACCATGATTCATTGGGAACAAAAGGAGTAATGGTGTGAAAAACCGCGCAATGATCGCGCAGAATTTGATTTAAACTAGCCTGCCGGGTTCGTTAAATGGATGCAAATACATTTTTGCATATTCATTACTTCTGAGCTTTGTTCTGCAAGTTTTCTTGTTCAGTCTTAAGAACTTGGATTAAAAATGCGTGAGCTGTTTAATAGTGATTGAGAGTTTTGTAGTTATAGGTGCCATATGACGCCAGATTAAAATTGTAAATATTTTTGACAAAGTTAATTTAGCAGATGATTAAGATATTTAAATATAGGAAACTTAAGGAAAATGCTTGTTGAATTATTACGTAATAAATATACCTTTGTACGTATTTTTCTGTTCCTTTCTTCTTGTCTGTTTATATGTGTGTGCATAAATGGTTAAATAAATAAAATAAATAAATAAAGATTTTTTTAATTTAATGTCTCCTGTTATTCATTGACAGAATAGTAATAATAAAATGCTTGATGATTGTAAATGATATTTTTGTTTTTAGGTTCGATCTACAAAACAAAGTGATAATAGCGGACGCTTTAGTAACCCTGAATGTAAAGAACACGTACGATTTAAGTGGAAAACTACTCGTTATACCAGTCAATTCAAATGGTGACTCTAATATACACCTGAGTAAGTGTGAAATTATAATATTTAATATTTTATCACAGGCATTTTTGTTTTTATTTTTACAAGCTTTTTGTTAACTTGCTTCGTCCGTATTTGTTTCCGGTTACCTACTCTGTTTGTCATATTCTTTTTGTATATTCTGGGAATATTTTTATCTGATCCTAAAGTAAGTTCTTACAAAGTAAAAACAGCAAACCTACACCTTGCTTTAATATTTTTTTTATGGAATAGGTATGAGAACAAATTAACTATAAAAAAACAGATTAATTAATTAATTAACATTTTGCCCAATTATATTATGTTATAATTATGATTTGTACAAAACATAAGTATAATACAATTTATTTGGGTACTACAACTACCCAAATGATTTTTGTCCCAACACTAACAAAATCTTTATATTTTAAGAAAATACACTTTTACACATTCGCTTCTGGTACGAGCACGTTGAAGGGCCTGATGGTAAAATTTACTGGAAAATATACAAACACGATATCAGATATGAAGTCGAAAAAGCATCTTTCAGACTGGATAACCTCTTGAACGACAAAAATATTGGTAAGTATCTTGAATAGTTTTTAAAATATCCTCTACAAGATCACATTTCTTCGAATTCGTAATAATGTACAAAAGCAAGCTATAAGCTAGTCCTAAGCACTGCACTACTCATTGAATCGATCTTATAGCAGTTTTCTAAGAATCTATGCAGAAAATCTATCAGACAAGGGAGAATCCGCGGATAGAACTAGTCTCAATATAAATTACTAAAATAACCAAATGATGTCTCTTTATGTTTTATTTTAGTAACGTAATCGCTTTAACAATTAATTTATATTACTTACAGTTTTTTTTTGCCATCAGGATGCAAATATTGCAGTCACTAAGTTGAAGCCTGCAAGTTGTTCTTGCTTTGAAACAATAATAAATGAGTATGACATACTTTAAGCTAATGAGATTTTAGATGTTAGGTTAGTCGAGGTTTTTTTTTGCTTTCGCCAGAGTTCATTTTGAAATCATTCCATTAAACAAAAAAAAAAAAATACAATTGACGTGGATATATTTAGTAACCTGTTCCACTTAGCTATTTCTAAAGACCCATAAAAAAGTCTGAAAGAAATCGACACGTGTTTCACCTCTCAAGTCAATCGTCATCTTAAGGATGCCCTGTTGAGAGGTGAAACACGTGTCGATTTCTTTCAGAGTTTATAATGGATTTGCGCAAGGTCACGCCTGAATCAATTAACTAAACAATAAATCGCCAATACTCAATCAACTTAGCTTTTCACAGTCCACTGCTGGACATAGGCCTCTCCCAGGCTCCGCCACAACATCCTGTCTTCCGCCTTCCAAATCCAGTCTGTCCCCGCCACTATCTTAAGGTCATCGATCCATCTAGCTGGTCTCTACGCTTCCATAAAAACAAAAAAGTTTTTTAACATATCCAAACCCCATACTGTGAAATACAGAAGTAAGTACTTACACTGCAATAAAACATGAAACAGCAATCGAATAAAATCGTTTGTGGTTCAATCAAAATTGTGTTCGAAAACACGAAGCATTTAGTTCAACCAAACCCGATACAACTTAATAAATTCATCCATTTATTCATTCCCTATAGAATAACCAGGTATAAAAAATAATGGAGTTCTGCTAGGCAACCTGAGTGTTAGCCAAACAAAAACTGCCACAATTTCATGATTGATCGTTGCGAAAGCATTTCGCAAACCGATAACAGTAAACCAGAACAATTTATGATGAAAAACTTCTACAAATGGGAGGACGAATTTCATGTTTTGATGTTTGTGAATTTAGATGATTTGCAATACTTCAAATCAATCAGTGTAGGGTGAAAAGGATAAACATGATGTATCAAAAGTTATTGTTGTAGATAAGGTCAGTTCTTTAGATGGCCGAGGTTGTTTATGTCATTCTGAATGAGTAATGGTGCATTTGATTGATGCTGCTTGAAGCAAAAAAAAAATCCCAAGCGATCGAAACGTAGTCTTTATCGTTGGTCCAAAATTGTTTACACGCATAATATTACATTGAATTGCTATATTATTCTGTAGAATATCGACCGATGTCACAAGAATCCAGACTAAAAAACAAATCTTTAACGTCTAAACTATTAAAAAAAAATGCAGATTTCGTTCTATTGAGTACTTGAAATTCCTCTAACCTGACTCGACCTGACCTGACTTTACTTTTAGAAGCAACTGCAAGGATACTACATTAGCTTAAAGATACAGTTAACCTCCTAGATCCATACGCTTCGAAGAAACATCCAATAAATTAATACGTCGAAACTTTCCAGGTGACCAAATCAACAGGCTTCTAAATGAAATGTGGCGTGAAATAGTTGCAGACGTGGGCCCATCCATCTGTCAATCCCTTAGTGCGGCTGTCGTGGAGAATTTATCAGTATTGCTGGGACAAGTGCCGTACGATGAACTGTTGCCGGAATAATACACTACATCCCTATCTCGGTGTAGGGATGTAGTGTTCAAGATTATGTTCGTGAAATAAATGTTATGATGTTTTATTGCGTTTTATTTTTGTTTTAAGGCTCGTGCATACTGGCTGAAATGTCGCGCGACGCGATTCTGCGATATACTACATCCGTAGAAAAAAAACTAAAAAAAGCGACCTGTCGCGCCGCAACACAGAAAATAATCTCTTGTGTCGCATCGGTAGTGCGATGCGTTATCGCGGCGATATCTACGCGACGCCATACAAAATGTTCCTTTGGTGTCGCACTGTGCGGCCCGCTAGTTTGAAAGATGTTGCGTGGCGATAATATCGCAGAATCGCCACGCGACACGTCGCGCGACATGTCGCGCCAATCTGCATGAGCCTCTAAGTATCGATGACTTTTCTTTATTGTTTATCGTATATTTTCGTCGTCATTTGTTTTGAAAACATATGCGAGTGACTGTTTTTTTAACCAATATTGTTTCTTGAAGAAAACAATTATACACAATTATGATATTCTTAGCTTGATTATTGTCACACGTGATTCAACCCGGGGAAATGAATGAGAGTCACACAAACACTTGTTTTTATTTATCTCGAATAACTTGCTTAGCTAAAATAAAAATCTGTATTCTTTGCGCATCCCAACTAAATCGCCCACCAAGGAGATAGAGCATTGTCTCAAAAATCCTGTTCCACATTAATTTATCGTTGGCCCCGGCGAGCTCTTAATTAAACCCCTGCGGACCAGAAATTAAATGCCCAGAGAACCTCTGTTTATTCACTAATTGCTGACTTACTAAATATCAGGTTACCTATTACAGGTTGCCCACATTTTGGCCTAATATTTTGATAGTTTTTTAAACCCTCGAAAAGGTAAGAACTTTTAACAAATAAGAATATCAAGTTTCACGTATAATGAACGTCCTAATGACTTTCTTTTTAAGTTTAAAAATATACATTAAAGTACATATTATTATATATTCATACATTCAATGAACTCCAGTTTCAAAGCGTGAATAGCCCGTGTTCCTCAACAGGTATTTTTGAGATTTCTGAACACGAATTAGAAATGATTTTACAAGGAAATACAGTTTCTCGTACAAGGAAACTCTTGTACATTTTAAAGTAGCAAAAAAAACATCTTAAAACTGTAAATAACGAAAACAATGCTTTTAGTGCCCAAAAGGGCCTCAGCTCAGCATAATGTCGGATGAGGTCACCACCTTTTTTTTTTTTTGGGTGGGAAATTATCAAATATCTTCTCCCGCTCTGGGCGGAGCGGGAGGACGCGTCAGACTCTTACTGACTAAAACCCACCCGCGTCCCTTCGGTTGCCCTGTTGCCGGGGGGCCACGATTTCCCTATCGGTTTTCTTCCCTTCAGGCATCGACCCTAGCGGACCCCGTCAGTTCTGCTGACATCTCTTTGAGGCGCGCGTGGAACACAACGCGCTGTCGACCCGGGCCTAGTCCTTATCGGACGACGAGCTACATGAGGTCACCACCTGATGCTGATTTTCAGCTGCAGACCACTAGTGTCATACACTAGAATAATAAACACAGGGAAGAGCATGTGCCCGCTCAAATCCTCTGCAGACCTAAAGATATTAAGGCTTGTGTATTTTTTCTAGCACAATCAATTCTGACGTACTGCATACCGGCGTGGGGTGGTACGTTTGCTATGAGTATGCTGCGTGTAGAGAGAGCACAAAGAGCAGTCCTAAAAGTGTTTTCAAATAAGCCTATTAGGGACCCGACTGCAAATTTGTACCAAAAATGCTCTGTACTCACACTATGACAGCTCGATGTGCTTCTGACCGTCATGTGTAAGCATGCGACAATCCCATAAAAGCCAGGCAGGACATAGTGTGTGAATTACAGTCGCATAGAAATAGAACTGCTCTCACCAGTAGACATTTTAATATAAATAGCTCTTTTCTCTACAACCCTATATTAATAAAATATCATTCATACGTAACCTAACAAAAAACAAATACAAAAAAGAATTACAAACTAAAGTTTAATAACCAGGGGGTTGAAGATTTTCTCAAAACAATCAAATAAAGGTATTTCAAAAACATAGACGCATACATTCATACATACACTCACACATACACACTTACCCTCCCGTGCATGCACACATACAAATATTTCAATATAAGTAAATGAGTAGCTTAACCTCTCAGGTATTTTTTGACAGATGAGTCATTCCTGTCAAGCCCCGCGACCACCCACGACGCAAAAGATTTATGACTCACCTTCAGATAAACAAAATACTCAAGTTTCCTAGAAGCCGTCGAACGATAAAGCCTATTATTTTCGGTTCTCGGATAGATAAGGAACCCAACATAAATATTTATAACTTTCGTGTGAAATGTTTACTAAGATTTATTACGCGTTTTTGTTCGCGAGTCTATTGTCCACTAATTTTACGATTTCTGATAAAACTAGCTAACCAATTCACACGAAATTTTGCAGGGTACATTATGGATAGTTATGTTATCTAACAAAAGCGTTTTTAGAGACAAACGTTGAAAATAAAAAATACTAAAAATCTATAATTTTTAAGATCTAGAATTTCTAGTGTTTACGTAACTTTCTTCGTTCCAAAAAAATATTTTTTTGCCGTATTTAGGCAAAAAAAGTGCCTAACATTATTAAAAATCTAATGTAATCATTAAAAAAGGCGACTTACCCATCAAATACCAACGATTACACACCAAAATACCACAAAATCACAGCACGGTCACTTTTTCATTCACATGTTTGTTTACACTTTTAGTTTGGGTCAAAATAGGTATAACATGATGTTATTTACTGCAAATATTATCTACAACGACGTAATATTTACTTAAAAATGAAAATAACACCACTTCCCGTCGATTTACACACAAAAACCACAATAAAAATGAAATATTACGGTAATAACCTTCAAGGCCGGAGCGATTCGTAGACTGACATTTTTTCGTCCCCGAACGTCACTTTCAATATTTTTTTAAAATGTTGCGTTCCAGGTATTTTAAAATGAAATGGTTTTGTTGACTAGCATATCTATCCGACCATAGAATAAAAAAGCCACAGAGGACATTAGACATTATTTTATATTAGAAAAAGATAAAATCCCGGTGTCCAACAATGTTTGTCGGGGTGTCAAACATTGTTTGACACCGGGGCTTGACGGCATGTTCCAAGTGTCAAACATTGTTTGACACCGGGGCTTAAGCGTAAATTGTAGTTCCAGCCCGTCCCATCTTTGATGTCCTCCCCCCAGCGACGCCCTAAGCCGAGGTTTGTACCCCACAGGGGGTGCCCTTAGCGAGCGCTCGCCTAATTTCAATTAGCATAGTTTTTGCCCCTGGCTGAAGGCTTTGAGTGTAGTAGCTTAAGGCAGCCACAGGAAAGCCCGGTTAAATAGTCATGACCTCAGAGTTCAGCTATGAAATGCCCCAAAGAAAAAAAAAATTGCTGTTTATAGAATTTGTTTTCTTTATTTTTATATTACTTCTACTGTATAATTCATATATTTTTTACAAGTTCATCCTGAAGCTCGTTCGAGAAAGTAAAAAAAAGTGTAACCTAGTTTGGAAGGCGCTGGTGTTTGTGATACACAGATTTTTTCATTAGTACACACCCAACAACGATACACTTCGTTCTGGAATGTTCTATTTTTACTTGGAAAATTGTTTTTGGGAACCATAAAAGTATTTAATCTGAAATATACAAAATAAGAAGGGACAGTTTGGAAGTTTGTAGACTAAGTTTCAACCGCCATGACAGGCTACCAACACAAGACCCAACAATAATCATTACTCCTTTACCGTACTTACAAGCAAATAGTCTGTTCTCTACAAACCGCTTGTATTTGTGCAAACCATAAACATCATCACTGACGGAGGACGTACTTGCAACTCGTGATTTAATTAAATTTTAAGTTCACCCATACAGAAACCGCAAGCCGCCATCTTTGAAAATTATTGGATGCCGACGGAATATTCGGTTAAAATGTTCCGAGATACAAAATCTTGAATTAGTATCAGGTTTAGCTGAGCTGATGTAGTTATTCAGAAAATTGTTAAGTTGATTATGTGTTGAGTAAATGTGTGGAAGACATTGCCTGGTTCAAAAATCAAATGAAAAGTATAACATAGTTTCATTTATTGTAGAAATGCCCGTATTTTGAAGACACACAAGAAAAATACAAATCAATAAACACATATGAGAAAATAAAATTTTACTAGCAGCTGAACAGTAACTCCACATTGCGCTAGGTAGCACCCAGTAAATTGGAGCCAAACCACATGTCCATGTAGATTCAAGTACTAAAACAGTACTAATATAAAACACCCCACAGAAACAAGCATAAACGATTATCGGCTATCTTTTACATAAAGATTTAAAACTAAAACTGCAATTACAAGGGAAGAAAGCGAAACAAAAGACAGCCGACAACGAATATCTGGGCCCAAACGTAATTTACCTGAGATAAAGGTGGAACAATGTGCCCGCCTTACCGTCGGCGAAGAAGATGAGATTACCAGGAATGGGTACCATAATACTGTTTGTGTCGGCGGAGAAAACTTAAAATATAACGTTTGAAATTGCTGATGCCTGCGTCTCTGTGAGAGATGGGTTGTGGAATGGAGTTGTATGATCTAGTGGAACTTATGGTGCATGATGGAATTGTATGGTGTATAACTTATTTAGGAAAATTGGCACGTTCTTCTTCACGATATGTTTAAACATGCATATAGTGGAAACAATGAGTCTTTTAAAGTCTTTTTAATTACCGCTTTGTTTATTTAGTCGGTTCAAAAATGAAGTTTGCTACTGTACACATGGCTACACATCAAGCTATACATTTCCAGGCAAACTCAAACTCAAAGCATTTATTTCAATTAAGCCATTTACAGGCACTTTTGAATCGTCAAAGAATCGGTCAGTTAGTCAGAAAGTTGAAGCTAGTTGCCCATTCCAAAACGTAGATCTCTATGGAGAAGAACGTTCAAGAAACTCCAAGGCCACTCTTTTAAATATAGATATTACAAAATTCTGGGTACATTATTCTTGTTGCTTCTATATGTGAGAACAATGTACAAAAAATATTCAAAGCAATTGAAAATACAAGATTAAAAATCAGTTTATGTTGATCTCGCATTGTATAGGATTTCCGTACAATTCGAAGTCAGCTTATACTGGAAATGTATAGCTTGATGTGTAGCCGTGTGTACAACGAAAGCACATCCAAGTCAAGTAATGATTACACTTAATTCACAAACAGTATGCAAAACTACAAAGATATATAAAACGTTAATAATGCAGAACGATGTCCAGTAAACTAAAGCCAACAAGCAATTTATTTTGCAGTTACAAACTAACAATAGAAAATTCTTTCAAAAGCAGTTAAAAAGTACTTACTAAGCTAAACTGGCTCTGCACGAAGACTTAAAATATATCATCATACATCTTGCAGTATGCCCTATTATATGTCAGAATTTCCACCGTCACGAACCAACCTAACATGCAACAATTCCGATTCACTTCCTTTCTGGTTAAAAGCTTCTAGTTTCTTGAGTTTGTTAAAAGCCGTTAAAGCCAGTATGAATTGAGCCTTCACGGCGCACACAATGGGCTGAAAAGGCAACATTAAGACCAGATTTTAGTCGTAAGTAAGGCAATGACTTGAGATATCGTAATGCAGACACCGTAATCTGTGGTTTCTTCTACAGACCTGACCATAGCAACGAGTATTATATACGATTTTATTTTAATTCACTGAAATGAAATTATGCTTAAGAGTTCCTCATTTAATGAAAGTTAGCATTAAGGAAGGATTAACACATTATATGGAAGTGCGTCATTTCTGCCGATGGAAAATCCCATCGGGAAGGTAAATGGCTTGTACTTCAATATTTCTTATAGCACATACTTTTTGTAACTTTGTATCTAAACAAATCCAATCTCAATTCCGCTTTGTTGAGCATTTTTAAAGGAAAAAATAAATATATCTGCGCTACAAGTACTTTCTTGAATCCCCTTGTGCACCTGTTGTAATTGAGGACCGCATACTAAAATATGGCTCAGTAGTCCGAGAGCCACCTGAAAGTTATTCTCTCGGACTCTTCAACAACATTTGCTTATATTCATTCGGTCGTCCGGAACAAGGTGGTCCTTCAATTTCAAGTAAAATTATGTAAGACTGAATTCTAATACAAAATCCTTTTAAATATATCCTAAAACCTCGGAATTTTAATTTATGATCGCGAAAAAACTGAATCCTCAGACATAATTCCCAAAATTATATCTTTATAACCTCAGTATTTTAATTCTACGTGATTTATTTTGTTTTCATACAAGTATTTGTCTTTTCTGAAGAATTGCTCCGACCAGTCAACTTAAATTATCCATTTATTTCTTTGTAGACAACGTTAGTATTCCCTTTTGTGCCATTTTTACGATAAAAGAATTCTGCAGCTGGTGCCAAAAGAAATAATTTCGTCGGCACCGCTGAGAATACAGAGATTTAAGTTCAAGATTTTTCTAGATAATGGCTATTTTTATTACGTTTTCTTCAAACAGTTGTAAAACGTCTGCAACTTCTTTGCAAACTTAAGGTTATGCGATGTTGTGTGACATGGTCATAATACTCACAAGGAACACTTAAAGGGGATGGCAACCGCTTAATATTTCCCGGCTCACTTGCTTCCAGACGATGCAAAACGCCTAAGGGCACAAAAACAATTTACTCCTCTAAGACCAGTTTTGTAACGGTAGTAGGATCCTTTGCAAAGGATTCTCTTGTAGTTTTAGAAGTCTATTTCCATCACAAAGTCATACCTGAGGCTAGACACGTAAGAAGCTCTGGCTCATTCCATCCATTGTAAAGATTCTGATTGTCTTTAGGGAAGTATGAATTGGAATAGTAAGTAGCCAAGAGATATTTACCTTCGCAAGACTAGATAGTGTAAGTAGCTGAGTACATCTGCGGTTATACGCGTCATTACGATGGACCTCATATCCATTTTAGCAGACGTTTCTGATGAATCAGCAAAATTATAAGTCAAAAGGGACGTACGAAAACAAACAGGAAAAAGCATCGAAAGCAATAAAACAAATTGCAAAATATACTATGTTACAAAATGTAGTAACATACAATCGAATACAACGTAAAATAACGTACCAGAAATATAAAAAAAGTTATAGAGAAAAATAATCCACCTAGCTAAAGAATATTAAAAATCTGTTCATGTATAAATCGCCGGAAGATTTCAGGCGAGGTAAGCGGGTTCCGTACCTATTTGCTTTTAGCTGTCCAATATCTAGTCGGGAATAAAATGTCCATCGAGACCTAAGGTTTAATAAATCCGACATGTGCATTTTGACTGCAATCCTGGGATCAAAGTGTGGTAGCGCAAAATAAAAATGGCGCTGCGAAAAATACGGAGCAAAAAGTATTTCAGCTATGTAAATATAGATCGGGAAATTCAAAGCCGATTTGTACATTTAATTTAAAATATTATTGTCAGCGTAAAGTTAAATGATGATTTTGGGGATGGAGCATTCAGTTCGCTAGTTACATTAACTCGTAACATTAATTATGTAAGGTGGTACAGTATTTCCGAAATGATTGTTTTTCTATATCATCACATATTTATATAATTGGAAAAACGGACAGCAGTTTCCTAAGGACTGTATGGACAATCAGTTTATTGATCGTGAAGTAAGTCTTAACGTTAAAAAAAAATAACAATACTAACCTATTTATTAAAACACCATTGTTACTAACACCAATATACTAACAAAATTATGGACCTTAATCTGAAATAAAGTTTTATTTAATTTAATTTAACAATTTTTAGACTTTTAGCTTTATGGTGGATCAGCAGTTGTAGCCCGCAAAATTAAAATTTTCTTACGTTTTTTGCAATTTGCAGGTCAGTGGCAGGTTGTATTTTGATTACAATATAATTCGCGACTCTAACAGATATGTATTTACAATTTTTTTATTATTAAGACACCTCTCTAAGATAGATTTTTTCCATAAGAACTAATCTCGTATGGAAAAGTTCAAATTTAATTTCGCGGGCTGCAACTGCGGGTCCATCTTAGTTAAATATTTCAAAGTGGCTAAGTCTTCGAAATTAAGAAGCAAATTGAAATAAAGAATCTTCGAATTTAGTATGCTGGAAGAGATTTCTTTAGAAATAAGCTTCACCTTTGTACGTATTTTTCTGTTCCTTTTGTCTTGTCTGTGTATATATGTGAAATAAATAAATAACCAAGGGGCAAATATATTCACCAAGTAAAGTCCTTCATACAGTTTGACCTAGTTAAGGCCCAGGACCTAGGATATTGTGAGCTTTATGAGACATTTTATAGTTATTAATCTAAAGGTACCGCGACTAAATAGGGGCACTTAGCCAACGTATTGGCAATTAACTGAGAGCGTCTTTACTAATGGAGATGAACGCTCCTTCGGTATCAAGGCCGGCTGTAAGACATGAACCACTTAAAGCTTGCATTGCCACTGTTAAAATTTATATGAGGAGTGCACAATGTTTTTCACATTGTGTATGTATAAAGGCCTGAATTTGAAAAGGAAAGTTCTACGCATTCTTTGAATGTTGGCTCGTTAGGAGAGATAGAATCGTTGTAATTTTAGTATGTTTGTACATAATGTTGTGATACAGTTAGACAACAGTATCGCGGCTCTTAGCAGTAGACTACGAAGAACACGACTGCGTCTGATGAGCATAAAAATTAGATAACCACTTAGGAACACTTTATTCAAACTATTGTAACTTCAAGCTGGTTCTAGCTTAAAAGGTCTGGAGTCATAAAGGAAATCCTCGGCCCAGCCGTTGCCGCGCCGGGAGACACAAGATGGCAATAACAGTAGGTCCTTAGTGATAAATTACAGCCCATTGTCTATGTTCTATTATTTCCTAGGTTCAATAATTTCTTAGGCAAAATTACTGCAGAATTGTAAGTAGAGCATAATGATTTATTTTTACATTTTAATAAGTTGAAATACATAATTATTTAGGTCTGGATAAAAAATATTACAAAAAGACGTAGGTAAGGTATCCAAATGACTCACATTTTGCAAACCAAGTAAGTACTATTTTTAACCGACTTCCAAAAAGGAGGAGGTTATAATTATGTTCGTCGCGGATGTATTTATTTTTAATTTTTTTTTATGTATATCCACCGATTTCTCCGTCAATTGTGGACCAATTTAAAAAAATATTTTTTTGTTTGAAAGTGTATGCTCTTGAGGTGGTCCCATTATAAATTTTATTAACTTTGTTTCGATAGTTTTTGTGTTAGCTTCAATAATACGTACTTTTTCCCACTTAGTATGTGGATGATATGATAAGTTCCTGTAACTGTTATTTACATTGCAGGTAGTGGTTTTCGAATTTCTGTGGGGTAGGTACCACAGCTAAAAGGTGAAAAATAAAACTTTTTACGAAAAAAAAAAAAACAACCGACTTCCAAAAAACACTACCTACAAAGTGAAAAATAACTTTAATTTCGGAAGTCGGTGACAAAAAACGAAAATTCAAAACCAAAGAAAGACACCGACTTTCGAAAATAAAGTTATTTTTCACTTTGTAGTGTTTTTTGGAAGTCGATTGTTTTTTTTTTGTAAAAAGTTTATTATATGTATACTTATTCATACTATTATTTTTATTTTAAGTCTGTTAGTTTTTAAATTATATAAATACGTGTGTGTAAAAAATAAAAAGTTGCAAAAAAAGGTTATATTTTTTTCACATTTAACTCGACAATATCGAGTAAAAACGTAACGAACTTAATGGCAAGTGTCTACCGGAGGGGACTAAAAACACAGCACCTTCTCAGGAGGTGGGACATGATCATTAATTAAAAGACAGCAGATGTTCGGAAGAAACTTGCAATTAGAAAAGGGCAGTAAGTTAGGGCGGGGAAAATGGCGGCCTAGAGGGAAATAATCCATTTTATTGCCTACTATTGCTTTTGGCGAGAGAATTCTATTTGTAGATAAGATTGCTTGTGCTTTGTCGTCGAAATGGATACTTTCAGACGGACTGGCACTTGAAAAGCGTAAGTACTGTTTTCGTAATTTGATTACGTAAATTCGAATTAGAGTTTTTTTCTTATTTGATAGGCGTGTTTCTAAAAATTCAATCGAGCCTTTGCAACTAGTAGAACTAATTTGCAACATAGGATATCAAGGATTCTCCTCGTCTGAAAAATCTGATAGGACGAAACCCAATCAGTCGAAATTACAGTGCCCAATAATAAACTGTTTTAATAAAGTTTCAATAGAAATATTATTTTCAGTTCTAAATACTTTCAGAATACTTACCTAAATTGAATAATAACGTTAACCTTGTCAGCAACAACAAAAACTTCTATAAAATTCTATTAAAACTTTTGTTGGGAGGCAAGGGTAGTTCGTTAAAATGTGACGTCATTAAAGCGAGACGGATTCTATCAAGTTTCGAATATCCGTCCTAGTATTTAGGCATACTTTCATGCAAAAAAGCAATTTTGAAAAAGAAAGAATTTTGTAAGACAGAAATTCGCATAAAAAAACGAAAATCGTTCATTATCTTCATGATCTATTGGAAAAATAAGAAGTCTATTAGTAGAAGAACTCTGGATTTAAATCCGTTGAAGTACCAATGTGACTTTTTCAATTCATACGTACTTTCTGAGTTTATCTTGGACATTACTGCCATTGGTTATAGAAAAACTTCGTGTGGAAACCTGGACTTAATATATCTATACCTAGTTAAAATAAGTCTGAAATCGCCAACCCGTCTTGAGCAAGCGTGGTGATCAATGCTCGTGCCTTCTCTGTATGAGAAGAGGCGTTTGCCCTGTAGTGTAACAATAATAGGCTGGTTTTATTATTATTGATTATAGGTATATAAGTATCCGTGGTTGTATTTACCAACCAAAATAGTATTTACCAACAGTTTACTTAGAAAATACGTTCAAAATATATTCAGAAAAAAATTTCTTCTGCATAATCCTCTTCCATTGAACTTGCAAATCCTTGACATTGGCAGTAAATATCAATAAACGGCGAAACTTCGTGAATGTAGAAGCAAATTGCATTTGCGGAATCGTATGTAGATTTTATGAGTCTCGAATGTAATGGTCCATATTAGTCACACTACGATTTCCTTCGTTTGATATATATAGCTTTTGAATTTCTGTTCACTGAGGGATTTTAACAGCTCAACTTTTGTGACACTTATTTTGTTATGACTGTAGATATCTATCGCGACTGTGAATATTTATTTTTATGTTATCCCACTGCTGGAAAAATGTCTCCCACATATCTTTCCAATATTCTTTACGTTTTTCCATCTCCGCCCAATCTGGTAAGATTGAATCCAGATCGGCACGCCAGCGTTTCTAAGGCCTGGCTCGGCCTTCTTCAGGCACTCACAATATAACGATCCCAGTCCATCAAACTTCATGCATTCTATAAGTGTGGCCTGCCCAGTTCCACTTCAGCCTCGCAAAATTAAATATAAGTTGGTTATTAATAAATAAATAAATCACTCGATTAGCGGCCAATAGAGGCATTAGCGGGTTATCATTAAGCCGCTGGTTGTTATCATCATAATATAGTTTACTTCAAACTTTTCACAAACCCAGCATACAGTGGTTCAAAATTACCAACTGACACAGACTGTGTCGAAAAAAGCAAAACAAGTTGAAAAAAGAAATAGTGACATTCCGGTAGTGCCGACAGAAGTGAAAAATTGAACAAGGTTGCCTTGGTGGAAGAAAAATACTTAGATAGAACATTGGTCCGTAACCTTATCTAAATAAAGAGCACAATCGCAATTACAAAAAAAAAAACTTCCAAAACCTTTAAAGTAGAAATACTTGCATAGAACATTGATCCGTAATGTAATATAAATAAAGAGAACAATCGCGTTTACATAAATGAGGTGTCGGTAACGGTGTCGCGAGTTCAATTGATTTTTCCCATCTCAAACATGCCAAAGGCGCCTAAAAAAAAATCACTTAAAAAATCGGCATTAAAATAAAACTAAAAACATTTAAAATATTAATATTAACTTCACGCCTCCTAGATTCGATTGTGCAGAGTTTTGTGAATTAGTTAAGGTCGTAAGTCAGAAACGTCTTCTAAAAGATTGCCATAATCCTTTGAAATTATGATTTTGGCTGACAGATCATTTATGAAGATTTTGCGCTTTCAGCTTTCTTTAAAATCAAAGGCCACAAATTGTGATTTGGGTTTTGTTTAAATTTAGATGAATGGTAGGTACTATAAAATTTGTTTCTTTCGTAGGTACATTTAGTCGTAACAATATAATTAAAAAGTTTTTTTAATTATATTGTTACAAAATATTAAAGAAAAGAAAGAAAGAAAATAAGTTTATTTGTCACAGAAACACGTGCTTATAAGAAAAGAACAATAAAATAAAACAATCGATTTAAATTTAATCACGAGCACAAAACAAAAATATGCGGCAGCTGCTGCCACGTCATGACTGTGACAGGAAAGCTTTCTCTCAGCATGATGCTGTACTATGGGGACCCACAGCACAGCGCTGATTTTCAGTGGTCACCCGAAAAAGACGAATGGAAACCTAGTAAGGTTTAATTAATTAAATATAAATAGATAATAAAATGAAATAAATCGTACTTAGAATATAATGCTACTTTACAACCAATTATATGAATAAATATGATTAAATAATATAGAAAATTATCCGCAGGCATCACCGTGCGTGCATTAAAAAAATAAGTAATAATAAGTAAATAAGTAAGTAATTACATTAGTAACATCATTAACATCATGTGTACATTTTAATCCCTCACGATCTTTATTATACCGGGTCGGTAAAACATATTGCCCAGTATAAGACTTCAAATAATGTTTTACCAGCTTCCTAAACCAAATGAAAGCCATTCATAACAGTAGGTCCTATCAGGAAATCCATTCGAAAAGCCAAACCAAGACACGAAATAAATTGCAACCGAACGCGGTCACGCATGAAAATTCCTCTTTCATATTAAATGGAAAGTACCAATGATCAAAGTAATAAATATAAAACAGGGTAATAAATCTGTGCGTCCACATCCTTTGGTCCATTATTACGGAAAGAAAGACCCAGAGCGCATTAACTTTGAAGTGTATCACATTCCCATAGAGATGTTATTACTGTTCCTGTGTCTGCAAGGAGATTGTGTATGCTTTGCTGTTGAAACTGAGATTTAGTTGTACGCTGAAAGGATTCCTTTCGTTAGCTTGTAGTCTATAAGGGACACTAACCTCCTTTACTTAGTTTCTACCTACCTACTTTCTTTTTCTGCTATCCCAATTTTATGAAGAAGAAAACACGAGACACAAACTACTTGGTCTCCCGGCCCCGCTCAATGCCACCGCACGTAAATTATTCTACAAGTTAGTAAAGTAGTCTTCGCAACGACAAATATGTTACTTTTATGACTTCCTCTGACGGGGTGTAACAAACAAGTTGTTTATAAAATATCAAAACAACACATCCGCAAGTCTGTGGTCTATAGGAAACAGACAAACAAAGCGAGTTTTTCAAGAACAAAGACTCGACCCGCAGTCCTATGACGAATACAAACTAGCAAACATTCAAATGCGGTTCTGAAAAATCTTAAGTTGGTGTGATAAAGACGGTTTTTGAGAAGCTTAATAAAAGGTGTATTTTTGTTCAACTTGTGACGTTGCAGAATGTGTGTTTTCCGTGAGAGCGCTATACCCATTGTAGATTTACAGGGAATTGAATTTTGTAGTTCATAGTGACGGAATGCGGCGGTTTACCTACGCCTCAGGCAAAATTTAATATACACTAAATCAAATCAACCTATTCGATAATAGTTCATACCAAAATATGTAATCGAAAATTGAAAATGGAAAATTGTTCGGTACCAATTGTTTTTTGAATTGACTGAAATAGAAAAGACTCAGCGTTCGTTACAATAGCTTCCAACTATTGTTATTGTCTTGAGTGCACTGTTAGTGCCGATAAAATCTTCGTTTAAACGCTGATAGTTGACGAAGAAAAAAATAATTGAAGTGAAAAAGCAATTAGAGAAGAAGCACTCTTTAATTTTATCAGAAAGTCTTTGTTTTATTAATATTGAGGAAAACATTCGTTTATTAAGAACTAGCAGCGCCCCGCGGTTTCACCCGCATAAGTCTCGGTCCCATGGGAATATCGGGATGAAAAGTATCTTAAGTGTTAATCCAGGTTATAAACTATGTATGTGCCAAATTTCATTAAAAACCGTTTAGTAATTTTTGCGTGAAAGAGTAACAAACATCCATCCTCACAAACTTTCGCGTTTATAATAAAGTAGGATTAAAATGAACTGTACAACGTCTATCCAATAAATAAATAAAATTAAAAAAATAATAAAAGTTTATTTTGGAACAATAACACAAAAATAATAAACGATGTAAAACGATGATAGCTGCAAAAGTATAAACTGTAGCGCAGCTAACAACGCCCTTCTCCAGCTACAGAATGGAATGATGTTCCATGCAAAAAGGTAATTAAGTTAAATTAAATTAGATTTAGTTAATTAATAATAAAAACAAAAAATAGATAAAAATAAAACTAAACAGTACAGGATATTTGATTTGGGATGTATTTAGACTATAATTAACTAAAACTAAAAATAAATAGAAAAAATAGAAATAAAAATATAATTAACTACAACTATTAACAAACTAAAATATGGCGTCGAAATTTCACTTCCCGTGACCTCAGCTGTTTTAAGATTTCTTACAATACTAGCTGGGCACCGCGGTTTCACCCGTTTAAGTCTTGATCCCGTGGGAATATCGGGATAAAAAGTATCCTATATCCTAATCCAGGTCATGGTCTATCCGTGTGCCAAATTCCATTCAAATCTGTTCAGCCGTTTTAGCGTAAAAAATAAAACATGCTAACTCACTTTCGCATTTTTTTTTTATGGTTGTTATACATTCATTAATTCTATATTACTTTTTTTATTACCTAACTAGTGATCGACCTCTGCTTTCCACGGTTTTTACGAATTGAAAAATATAGAAATCTCGATGTTTTGTCATTACCATGTAAGTTTAATAGCAGTGGTGGCTCAGTGGTAATGGCCACGACTTACGAGTTGTAGGTCGTAGGTGAAGCCAGACTGGCGTTTTACTTTGTGTAAATTATTTTATCACCACTGGTCTCAACAACGGTGAAGGAAAACATCATGAGGAAACCGGCATGTGCTAGAATAAAAAAATTGAAGACATGACTTCTACCACTCCCTCTCACATTATAGGCAGATTATGGTATTATGGTATTAAGTTTAATATTGTATTGCACACGTAAACCTTCCAAAATATTTTTACTAAATGATAGTAAAAACCGCATGAAAATCCGTTGCGTAGTTTAAAAAAACAATGTGGGCACACAAACAGAAACGAAAATCAACTTTTTCCAAAACATGTTTGGAAATTCGAGTATTATTTTGACCACCTTTTTCGTGATAAATTGAAAATGCTGTACTGGTCGAATACATGCGACCTGGCCGGCAATGTTTGTATGAAAATTCATATCTGTAGTGTTTAGCGGCCGAATAAATTACTATGAGAACTGATATCTGTCGTGTTATTTAAAAAACTTTTTTTTCCAAAAAAACACTACAAAGTGAAAAATAACTTATATTTCGGAAGTCGGTTGTTTTTTTTCTGTCAAAAAGTTTTTATTTCTCGCTTTTTAGTGGGTCACTACCCTTGAAGTACATCCTTTCCAATAAAAAAACGAATCATCAAAATCGGTTGGCGTGATATTGAGTTATTCGTCCATTTGTCGCGCACATACTTAATGCAAATTTAAGACTTATATGGTTTTCTCATGGATGCCATTGTCAGAACTGAACCAAATTGAAATGGGACCACACGAAAAGCACCAGCTTTTAAAAAAGAATCATCAAAATCGGTTCACCCAGTCGAAAGTACTGAGGTAAAAAACAAAAAAAAAAATTAAAAAATACAGTCGAATTGAAAACCTCCTCCTTTTTTTGAAGTCGGTAAAAAATGGTACAAACTTTTTACTTCAACACAATCACAGGCAACCAAGGAGGTAACTTATCAAATATTTTATTTAAATTTCGATTTGGTTTGCAAATAGAGCTGTATAAAGTAAAGAAGAAATAAATGAACACAATGGCGCGTGAAAAATTATCGTTGTTCGTCATTGGTTCTGGGATTTATAACTAATTTACTTAGTTTGAATTTCCGCGCATTATTTGTGAAAAGTACTATACAAGCCTTGGCCACAACTAGGTATTGATAGACTCACGTATTTTTACGATAGTCCATCATTACATTACCCTTGTTGCAGGGCGCGACAGCGTTATACTATAATTTTATAATGTAGGTATAGATTCTAACTACAACTTCTTCTTTCGAAGCTATTTTAAAAAAGAATGATTGTCATAATATTCCACCAAGTTCCTTAAATTCTTCCTTTATGAATATGTTATAATGTTCGGAAAATTCGACATGATTTTATTCAAGATTGTTCGAAGCGCATATGTTGGAGGCTGAAAGATAAAATCTAGGGTGGGATTTGCAATATTCAAGATCGCCATTCTCGCTAGTGTAAGGTTCGCTCAAACTATTCCAGTGTGACGATAATTTTAGACTATTCCATGAATATTTTACGCATTATTTTTATCTTTAGATCCGGTTCTATTCTCACATCATTGTTTTGTCTTTGAATATCTTTTTTGTGGCTATTATGTTTTATGATTGCGGCTCGGTGTGAATGGGCTGAATTCAGTGGATCGACTCCACATGAAGTGTTGGAAATGACATGACATGTCATGAGTGCAGAAATAGGAAAAATTCAAACAAGTTCTTCTCAAAGTAGAACATTCAAATAACATAACATTACGCTTGTAATTCCCGAAGTGTTAAATAAATAATAAAAATTATTCAAGTATAAAGTAAAATATTATGATTTACATTAATTACAATCGAGGAAAATTTAATTCTTACTGTAATGTAGACTAGCCTGATATAGGTTTATGAAAACTTGTGTTTCAGGCCATCAATTTACATCAAACATTTAAAAAGAAGACGACAATACATTTATTAGAAGCTAAATTAAAAAGAAGACATAATATTTTCAATTACTTAAGCAGTAACTATTTGGGTATATTATTCTAAAACTAGATTATGTAAGATATATTATGTTTAAATAAATTAACAATTAATATTAAAGTGGAAAAAGTATTATTAATTTGGTAAAGGAAGAGACTTAAGATAGAGTAGGTAGATATAAATTTCATTTTAAAATTTCTAGTAATTTTTCCGTGTCTGTATAATTGAGTTTTGCCAAATATTCTTCTAGTAAGTTAAGCAGAGGTGTACCCATAGTACAGCCACATTTCGCCAGTTATTTTTAGTCCTGGCCTATATTGCCATCAACCGGGCACAAACTCCGGGCAGCTACTGCGAAAGTCCTGATAGAAAAACCCAATAACACTTTGCCCGATGTTAGCAAACATTCACATAAAAAAGTAGGTAATTGGAAAACATTTAAATCTATTTCGTAATTATTAGAATGTATGTAATAGCACCTATGTATTACATAAAGTAGCAAAATCTGTCTGGATAACATCTTTTTTTTGCACATAAAATAATGTTGATGCCCACCAGAGAATGGAAGTTTTCATAGATTTTATTATTTGTTTTCCAGATTTGACAACCGGCTCCTTTCTTCAGATTTGTTCTCGTGAAATAAGCACGTCTGAAATGAAATTGAGATTCGTAAAAAGGAAACTACAGTGCCTATTACTTCGGGATTCTAAACCATGACAGACGTATTAAAGACGTCAAGCACGAGCTTTGTTGACATTTGGAAATCCGCCATCTTTAAACAGTAGTCTACGTTGTTTGTTTACCAAACAAGCACCTGCAGTTTGGCCTGAATTTGAATTGACGGAATGATACTTAAAGGTACTTACTGCTTTGTTCTGATTAAATTCATTAGGAGGATGCTCACTGAATAGAAAAGGAATAAACCATTGTTTTTGTTGAATCCGATTTGTTGCTCTTTTTTTTCTCATTCGCTGTTTTCGCTTTGAATGCATAATTTTAAAATTCGAATTCTTGTGTCGAATTATACGACAGCTGTTACGGATGTTCATTAAAAAAAAGCCCGCCTATTAGTAGGTAACTGTACCCGACACATTTTTGAAGTGAAAACTTCGTTAGGCGCGTTGGGCATTTTTTTTTTTTTTTTTTTTTTTTTTTTTTAAAAAAAAACGTTGCCCCACACTAGGAATTTCATTCATTTTGCTCATTTTTGGGATGGGACTAAACCATTGATTTCGCGACACTGTAACGACACCAGCTTTTGACCATTAAAATAACATCAACGCGTTGATTACCGCGGTGCCGATTTTTTTTCAAGTTTTCACTTCTGTCGGCACTTCCGGAGTGCCACTGTTTTTTTTTCTATCGCTGTCAATTGACGCTCATCTATTTTTCATTCATGCTTTATAAGGCCATTAGGGCTCAATAACTCCAGAAATAGATAGACGTTTAGCGCTAAATGACGTATTTAAAACATCGTCGCTGTCAATCGTTTGAAGATGCTGCAGAATGACGTTTCAAATATGATTAGCGCTAATAAATGCAATTGGTGATTTGTGGTGCAAGTGGGCCTAAGTACTGTTATCGACAGCAAGGCTATATGCCGTCACGTCGGCCACCTGATTGCAGGCCGCTCAGTAAACGAGTCTACAACTGTCTATAAGTATTCACCTACAGTCTGTGAAAAAGGGTAACAATTATCAACGTGTACATGAGTCCTAACTATTTTATAATTCCTAAATTAGTTTGATTGTCTGCCACAAGTATGTAAATTAAAGGAAAATTATTAAATGTGTTGTAAATTATTTGAGATATGTTTTTAAGTGTTTTGAGAACATGTATCTGCTTATATTAAATTAATATTATACTAATCTGTGTTATTTCCCACACTTCTGTATCAGAAAATGCTGAATTCTTTATCAGTTTTCTGGCGCAATGCGACTGGCCGTGAGGACAGTTCCAGCAACAGTCACATTCCTAGCTCAAGACCATTACTTTCTGCGACAAACGACCTATTGCCAGAAGTGCCACATTTGGCCACTAATGGCTTTCTGTTTCAAGTTGACCCAGCTTGAATTTACGCAGAGATGTCATTGGAATAACGAAGAGTTACTGTTTTAAATCCTAAGTGTTTTTCGATTATTAGAATTAAAGCTTATTCAGATCTAAGCAATATCACTGTCGCGCTCGGTAGCGATACTGGTCCGTCTTCTGGTTAGTCACTTTGGACTGTATCGCTACCGAGCTGTATTTTGACAGCGATATGCTTATATCTAAATAAGCCTTAAAGGAGGGTTATGATGATTACGTAAAGAAACGCTCGGCACACCCTAAGCATATAGGTACTTTCACCACGGTACTACTTATATAGGTAAATACCTACTTTTATAGTTCATGCCGATGCAAAGAAGAAAATTAGATTTAAAAAAGTATAATTTATTACTTGTTGGTTGTTACTTGTTGGTCTAGTGGTAGCAAGCGCTACTACTGAGCATGAAGTCCTGGGTTTGATTCCCGGGTCGGGCAAAGTGATATTAAGTTTTTCCTCAGAAATTTCTCAGTAGCAGCTCGGAGTCTGGATTTGTGCCCGGTTGATGGCAATAGGGTCGCCCCCTATTACATGGGACATAACTGGCGAAATGTGGGTGTTCCTGCTACAGGGACACCTCTGCCCAACCCTTCGGGGAAACAAGGCGTGATGTTATGTTATGTGTTACTTAAAAAAATTGGTAGTCCTGGGGACTGACAGAAGTGAAAACTTAAAACTGGTATATTAAATATGAAATAAACAAAATTCATCATCATCATCACCACCATCATCATCGTTTTATTGCCCTGTGTATCCCCACAAAAAGAAACAATACTATTCAAAACTTAAAACTGCAATTAGCCCCATCTGTATTCTCTAATAAAGAACTACCGTATCCCTAAGTTTACCCCCTACCAAAAATTGCTCAACGCAGAAGTTTTCACTTAAAAAATACTACCTTTTTATTAAACTGACTGCATCGATAAAATTCTAGTGCTGAAACATATTTTATCGTTAGCTTGAAAGCTGGTTTTCTGCATTAAATTGGCATTTTAATTTACTTGTAGTTTATTTGTGGTTTCAACAATCAACGACGTGATATACAAATAATAAATAAACGTGTTGTAAAAGTCAATTGGTTGAATTTTATCTAATACTATATATTTCTGTTCGACGCTAGAATCAGCTTTTGATAAAATCTATCCAATTGGTCTAATATTCTACACTATTGAAGTGAAAACTTCTTTAGGCGCGTTGGGCATTTTTGAGATGGGACTGAACCATTGATTTTGCGACACTGTTACCGAGTTTATCGACACCGCGAAGTAAAAGACATCAACGCGTTGATTACCGCGGTACCGATTTTTTTTCAAGTTTTTATTTCTGTCGACACTCCCGGAGTGCCACTGTTTTTTTTTTTTTGATTCATTCTTCGCCTAGTTTTCTGTATTCTTTCTTCCTTTTTTATTATTTGTGTTTTCCCGTTATTAGTTTATTTGATTTTATAATAATCTTTCCTTACCTTGAATCACTAACTTGATTTATATAATTACCTATATAATTTATTGTACACCAGAAAATTCATGGCAAAAAATAAAATTTATCACTACAAAACCTACAATGGGCGGCCTTATCGCTTTCTGCGATCTCTTCCAAGCAACCTTAGATCCTGGACCTTGATTTTATATTTTCTAGATATATACAGGCTGATTTTGACCTTTTGGGACCAACTCTGAGACACGTGTCTCATGAAATTTCTTTGCATTTTTGCCTGAAACAATTTTTTTTCAAGAAAAAAAATAAGGAAAAAATAGGGTTTTTTTTTGAGTTTCGTAGTTAAAGTGGTTCATATTTGAGACTGCTGTCATCCCCGAAAAGAATGCTCATAAATTCAACTATGGGGTGTAGAGTGTATTATAAATCAAAAATAACTCCGTCATAACATCATTTTAATGAAGTATCTAATTAAAGACATGTTAATTAAGAATCTTCGTGTCTAACCCTCATCAATTAGTGAAGCTTGGAAGAGCAGAAATGTAACGATTTACTAAAGGGTATCGTTTAATAAAAGGTTAATTTTGCTGTTCATCAATTATACTACTAGTCACTCATTGTGTGCACATTACAATAAAATTAACGATCCATTTTATTAAGTACAATATTTCTTATGTAAAAAGATTGCATTTATTTTCTAAATGTATTTTCCAAGAAAATTTTCTGAACGTGATAGATTACTGAAAATGGCTTAGTAAATCATCAGTTACTTGCAATCTTTTGTGAAACTTCTAAAAATATTTTGAAGTGAAAATTCAATTTGTTTTTTAAATTTAATCTTCATCGTTCGTTTTCGATCATGTTTGCGACGAAAGACGTAAAAAACTTCCATTTAATATATCTAAAAGGTTGCAAGCATAAAAATCGGAATTTTATTTCATGCACATCGCGAACATCAATCTCTAAACAATATGTTCACTGTATTTAGAACAATAGGGCCTAAAAACTGACACCCAATTGTTTAGTTGTATTTTTTTTCCGTCGAATTTTTCATTGCAGCGTTCTAGTGAACAGACAGCTGAAAAATTACGGTGTTATAGATGGCGCCACCGTACATGGGAACAAAAGTGTTCAATTTTCCGAGTATTTGTTACAGGATATTGCATCTCTTCTTTTGTCACGCGTGGTTTGTTTGGCAAGAGGATATTGTGGTTGGTGGTTAGTCTAACTATTGCGAAAAAAAGATTTAGTTAAAATTATTCAACTGGATATATTTTTAGCCCGTTTAAATAAAAAATATTTTTTTCCCAAATCTATAGCGAAAGTTTATTGTACAAACAGCATGTTGTGGCCAAAGAAGAGCGTCTTCTTCTTTTTGGCTCACACGTTAATTTTTAGATAAGTTGGGCCCAAAAGGTGGCCACGTTAATGGCAGCGTCAGTGTCGTTCAAATTATTTCCAAGCATTATGAGACTTATCTATACTAATACTTTAAATACGAATGTAACTCTGTCTGTCTGTTACCTTTTCACAAACCGCCTCTGCTCGGTTTGGTTGGTCGTAGGGCTTGTTCTAAGTCTACCTGGCTAGCTACCACCATCTTATCTAAGTATGTTGCCTTATCAACAATGTTAACAGCATTGTTGCGTTTCGGCAGTTAGAGGTTAGATAGCCAGTTTCTTTGTGGCTGCGGATTCCTGGTGAAGCTCGCTTTCACCTTCGGCCTGATCATCACTTACCATCAGGTGAGATGCAGGCCAAGAGCTTCCACGTTGTGTAAAAAAAAACAAAAGAAAAATAGACACGGGTAAGAACATGGGAAATCTCTCTCTGTCGTTTTATCCCGTTAGTACGTTACCGTGGGAAAATTTCCTATTTCGACGCGGGGGAAGTCACGGCTAAAGCTAGTAACATTTTAAACGAGCGATATTATCGTGTATAACCAAGACCCCTTTGAGTATTTAAACTTTTCACAAGAATTGAGGGTTACCTACACCTATGCAACTAAGACCTGTGCAAAAGTTTTCTTCTAAATAACCCACTCATGTCCTTTCTAACAAAAGATATGACTGGGCTATTTCTAAAAATACTTCGAATTACACTTTTTGATGTGTAACATCTTTCCTCTCGCTTTTCTGCACTGTGTGAGTGATTTCATGAAAAGGGACGGAAGTGTGTAACAGGAAGACGGGGAAGCGAGCGCTATTTGATTTGACCAATGAGCGCGCGCGGTGCTAGAGTTGGCCGTCAGATGGTACCAACCCATTTTCCGAGATGTTGGTACTGTCCGCCAAGATGACATGCGACTACTGTAATGCTCACTCGTTTTTTATTTTTTATTTCAACAGGGACTTACAGGTTCCACCATTCTATTTCAACGTTTCAATTCCCTTTTCCCTCGAACATTTTTTCAACATAGTTGGAATTTGAATGAAACTTCGTGGTTGAAATATGGACCTTTTCTAGAGATAATAAATCTTTTGGACTGTTTGTTATTTACAGGTGAACGTTATTTATTGCGTAGGTGCGTGAGAAGTTACTTTTTGAAACTTTAGGAGACTTGACTTTATCGGTCAAAAGTAATTTGCTGATCCTGACCTCAACTTAGCAGACAAGAAATCGAGAATATGCAAAAATATACAAATACAAAATACTTTATTGTTACAAATAGAAAATTACATTACATTTAAACGAGTTTGGCAAACAATGCCTGTATTAAAAGGCTCCGACCTTTCACATCATTGAAGACAGACAATATTCTAAGTAATATTATTATAAATGCGAAAGTGACTTTGTTTGTTTGTTACGCTTTCACGCTAAAACGGCTAAACAGATTTGGATGAAATTTGGCACATGGGTAGACCATGACTTGCGTTAGGACATAGGATATCGTTGGCGTAGGTGGAGAACTGAATAACAAAAAAAATCTTGTTTGGACAAAATGGCGATTTATGTTTTTTTTTTTTTGGTGTAACTAATAATTGGGAGACAATCTTACGTAGGTAATTTGATATGCTTCCGGTATTTTTAACTTTTATTTTTAACCGACTTAAAAAAATGTGGTTTCTCAATTCAACCGTACATATATATTTTTTTAATGTGTGTTCGCGGATAATGTCGTCATTTATGAACCAATTTCAATGATTCTTTTTTTTTTGGAAAGAAGATATCTCAAGAGTGGTACCATGATAAGGAAATCAGGATCTGATTATGGCATCTCTGAGAAATCGAGGGAACTCTTTAAATATTATTGGCAAACCTATAGCGATTTGGGTATTTTTTATAGTAACTTGTGCAGTTGCTCTTGGAAAGCACCATTTAGTTAAGTGGAACTGATGATGAAGACCACAAATAGCCACCGGAACTACTCAATAATAAGTATTTCACAGGTTGCGATTCGATTACTTTATTATGGTTGCAATACAATTTATGCTCATCACAATGCATATGGAGAAGTGGAGCTGATGGTGAAGTACCAGGAGAACTCCTCAACGATGAACGTCCCTGCATCGGGAAAAGCAATATTCTGTAAATATAGGTGATGAGCAGTTAGCATTAGGCTAATGTAACTTAGATAAATTACAAACTGACCCACTAAAAAGCGAGAAATAAAAACTTTTTTACAAAAAAATACAACCGACTTCCAAAAAACTACTACTACTACAAATTGAAAAATAACTTAAATTTCGGAAGTCGGTGGCAAATAACGAAAATACAAAACAAAGACACGTTTTTGTAAAAAAGTTTTATGCTTAAATAAACGAAACTTCCTCTTGAAGTATTAAAAATTAAAAACCAAGTTATCTTGTTTTGCCACAACATAATAATGTAAGTATGCTGTAATTAGCTACTTATTATGGTTAATTGTTTAGTTTTCCCACACGATACTTAAGACAGAATAAATTAAGGTCAAATAAGTGCAGTTATTGAACAGACTAAATGATAATATTACTCACGTTCATCATCATTTTATAAAGCAATAATAAATAACTTGATTTATTGAATTACGTTCACTTAGCATCTTGTATTTGATTAATATTTTCTTGAAGAAGAAATCGATTATAGTAATCTAATACCTTCAAACGAGCAATTCTTGTAAATTATAATATGAATCTCGAAAACGGCTCCAAAAATTTTTATGAAATTTAGTATGCAGGGGGTTTTGGGGGCGATAAATCGAACTAGCTAGGTTTCATTTTTAGACAATTACAAAAAACACCCTCACGCCCCTAACCACCGCAGGAGGAGACGCCCCGGGCGTCGGGAATCGCAGTCCGATTTCCAGCCACCGTAGGCGCGGGCTTGCGGACGGTGAGCAATGAGTAGCTTGCCGTCCGATAAGGATCAGGCCCGGGTTGACGGTGCATTGTGTTCCACGCGCGTCTCAAAGAGATGTCAGCAGAATTGACGGGGTCCGCTAGGGCCGATGCCCGCCGATGTTGCGAAGAAAACCAAAAGGGAGATCGTGTACCCGGCAACAGGGCAACCGAAGGAACACGAGTGGGTTTTAGTCATTAAGAGTCTGACACGCCCTCAGGTTATTTGATAATTTCCCAACTAAAAAATAAAATAAAAAATAAAAGGGGGTTTCGGGGGCGATAAATCGATCTAGTTAGGTTTCATTTTTAGAAAACGTCGTTCAAAAAACAGGGCGAAGCTCGGTCATCCAGATATTTATTCATAAATTATTGAAGTACGTAACATTAGAATGTCAAATGTGTGAATTAAATAACTCGAGTTATTTAGTTTTCCTTAAACTTGATTAATTTGATTATAACATTTTGAGAAGAGGAAAAATGAATAAACTCATTTTATTTAAGTATTTCAATACTCAATTGATGATAAATCATAGTTATTGATTTATTTACCTATTGAGTTTTTTTTTCAAACATTTGAAAGGTTTATTTACACACACGTATTTACATGATTTAAAAACAAACATACTTAAAATAATAATAATAATATGTACCTACAAGTATATAAAAAGGGGGAGGGGTAATAATTATAGGGCATCAAAAAATTCGTCCGTAATTTATTGAGCTATTATTTTTACTTCTACTGTTTAGTTTGATTTGGGTGTTACGAAAATGATGAAAAAAAATTTGACCAAAATCGCAGTTATTTGGATCTCCAACTACGCCGACGATATTTTCAACCCCGATATTTTCACGGGATCGAGACTTATGCGGGTAAAACCACGGCGTGCAGCTAGTTAAGTATAAAGAAAACAATAATTAGTATGTTAGTAAAAACGAAATAAAAGAAAGTCCTAAATAAAAAATAAAAAACGGTTTAAATAATATTTCTCCACATAACATAATTACGACAAAAAATCTGAGGGCGAAAAATTTTCATGTGAAAAACTTGAAGTGAAGCTGAATTACAACTTAATACTTAGTAAAGTTATAACAAGCAAACACTTGGCTCACCCACTAGAGATGTGCCATTTGCACTTAAAACAAAACTTTTAATTAGATACAAGTGTTCTATCCGGTTTGTTTGCGGTTTTCGCTACCGTCGCCGACAGCAACTTTCGGTGATATTGCGTAGTATTTATTTAACTATTATCCTGTACAGCGTTTACGCTTAATACCCTTTTAAAGGTGAAAATGTACTGCAGTTTTAACACTAGTATAATTTTATTAAGAATATTTCTCAAATGCTTTAGCAAATAATTTATCTGTTTTGGCCAAAATATTAACAGTTCTCGGGAAACTCTTAACGTTAGGTTATCTACCACTTAAAAGTTTTCATTGTAAAACTAGCCAGGAGTTTTGGAAACGCCTATTGTCCTAACTTTTATAGTGAAGTCATTCGTAAACGGTTGCTTTTAAATTAAACGCCCTAACTTCATTAATTTAAAACATCAAATTGTTTGTGCCTACTATACGATACTTCTAGACTAATATTATAGAGAGGTAAAATTTGCAAATTTTTCTTTTGATTCTTGGGATCCAATTCCGATTTTTTTTTCACTAGTATAATAAGCTACGGTATTGCTGAGTGTCAATAGGATATACTTTTTGTTAAAAATAAAAAAAACATAATATAGATGAATTCTTTAATGATTAGATCCGTATCAACAGTAGATTGCAAGTACTGATTTTTAACTAAAACTACTTTTTAATTGCAAAGAAAGTTTAAGTTGAACGAAAGATAAACTAAACGCAGTATTTTTAAGCTGTTTTGCCAATATTATCTACGATTGGTAAATACTGAGTGGATTTGTTAGTGTTCTCTCTTACATAGGGTCATTCCTTTTTGTTTTGTTTTTAATTTTTTCTCAGTTAGTTCTATTCTATATTGTTCATAGTCTGACAGTTTGAGTAATTTAAGTGACCTACCCAAATGTCCTTTTTTTGGTATTGTTCATCGAATCGTTGAGCTCCTTAAATTCTGAGTTGAGCTGCACGATATCTGACAAATGTGTGCACTGACTGGACAGGCCCTCTCAATCTGTGTGGTGCTTTCCTCAAAAGACCACTTCAGACACCAATCCACATGGCCTTCACATGATTTGACCAAGATTATGTCTGGACTTTAAAAGAGACTGAGACCTCTGAGTTTGTTTCGGCCTTTCTTCTCAGAGTAGTCAGATAGGAAACGCCGACCTCATCTAGTTTTAAAATATGATTGACGTGTAAAAGTGTTTGCACAAACCTACTTACAGAAATAAAATCATTTATCATTTTATCATAGAAACCGGGTGACAGATAGAAAGAATCCACTCTACGGTTATATAATACCTTCTATAATGACTCCATCCATAATTTTATTATTCTATTTTCTTCGCCACTAAAAACCAACCAGGTTCTGTCAACAAAAACCTTTTTGCGCCTAGATTTAATCTGAACCGGGCTGAAACTACCACTTTTACTTAGGAATACTATTAAGTTCGCCTCTAACCCTTCTAAACTAGTACCGTTGGTACTTCGTTTTAGAAGTAAGTGACCTAATTGGGTAGGCACCAGTAGGCACCCACACTTTTCAATCCTTCCAAAATTTTACCATCCAAAAATCAGTCTTGCGTCTCAAAAAATTAAGTCGATTTTACCTTGTTCAATTAGTTGGGGGAACTAAAGATTGCGCCTCGACTAACCAATTTATTGTACCTCTAACTTACTGGAGAAGTAATGGAGATGTCTACTTAAATGTTAATCCAATAACGAAAGGCAATTCTGTTTTCTTAGTTAACAATTCCTGTCAATGAAATTATGTTGCCCCGCGCCTTTAAAATTATTTTATGTAATAGAAAAAGGGACGCTTTGGACACAGAAATGGTCATTTAGATACTTTTATACTTGAAATAGGCTTTCAGGTCCTTGTAAAATGGAATTCGACGATTTTATTACCGAACTTGTGCTTTTACAGGAAACATGCAGAAGTACTAATAATTGCTGTAAAAACTGGCATCTTTTGTCCCGGCTTGTCACCTTTTAACACTCTCAAAGACGGAAACCGTAATAGACTCGTTGTGGCTAGCTGAAAACTAGTTTTTGCGTTAAAATTGAGACATCCCGAAGCATCGAAGCCACGCTGTAAAAGGTGATTGAACAAAAAAAAATATAATAAAATTATTTTGGAAGCTGTGAAAAAGTCGACAGAGTTATAAGTTTTGAAAGTAAATTCAACGTAAACGAAAAACTTTCAACGAGCTCGTCCGAGCCTTTTCCAATATCGATTCTTTCAACAATGTGATTTTAATCAACATATTCCAAAGCTTGCTCGCATGGTGAAATAAAACTATTCTCTCCATTTAATAATGATCGAATCGGCCGACAATAGCCGAGATCAGTCTACAAATGATAATTGAAGAGCAGAATCCAACCCGTTTAATGCTGATCACAGATATTTTCCGCCCCAGTGCACTTTCTAGCTACTTCCCCACTCGATTCACTTCATAAATCTTTAACGTGCAAAATTTTTTAATCACCCCCAAATATATCTTTACCTTTGATTATAAGGGACCGGCGACTTTGCATAATTATTATTGTGCTTACCTACAATTTTGTTGACATTTTATGACGTAAACAATTGTGTCGTGTTTTCTTTTTTGACGTAATTTTTTAATTTGACTTTTTTCTTGCACAATAAAGACAATTACAGTCGTAAATTGTAAATGTTTGTTTAATAAAAGTTTAAATGTATTATAATTTATGCCCAACTTTATATTGAGTGGAGTAAGTCCCACAATGGAAGCTCGATAGTTTAGTATTCAGTGGACAATAAAACGCCTGACCCATTTCAAAACCTAGTAAGGGACACTTTTTACAAAAATCGTTTTATTGCATAATCTTGCTAATCTAATTAGTCCCCACCAAATAAAAAACCACCAGCGTTGAACACTTATAAGCAGATATATTTAAACATGGAAACCTAGTAAGTGCCCCATTCGATGCTCCGTGACCACTTTAAAACATAGTAAGTTACTTTAACCATTTCAAAACTAGTAAGTCTCTGAGACTTGCTAGGTTTTTAAATGGTCGATGCACCTTACTAGGTTTTTTAAATTAAGACCAAACATTAACGAAGAGAGGGGATAGTGCGGAGGTTCCGCAGCAAGTTATAATACGTAGCGCGTTTTCGCTTCAATCGGCGTCGACCGAAAACCCCTCCAGGAATTGGATTTTCTAATATTCCCACTGCTGGGAAAGGTCTCCCCCATACTTCGCCATGCGTCTTTGTCTGCTGCCTTTACTGGCCAATCAGTCAAGAAAGAGTTTAGGTCGTCGCGCCAGCGTTTCTTAGGCCTGCTTCGGTGACGAGGCCCGTCTTCTTCTTAAAATAATAGATGAAAATTGACCATTCCCTCACTAATCTCCGAAAATACTTAACATAAAATAAAAAAATAAAAACAGAAAACAGTTCTATACTTATAAATTACAGAAAAACCTATAAGAAGTCTTAATATGACATGGTAAATCTCCCAATATTGTGAGTACAAACTTACGTTTACAGTTAAAATGCATGGGAGACAATGTTTTTCAACTACAATGTTAAGTTTGTTCTTGGGATAAATTCATCACAACTACGGACCCTTGATTGTGCGTGGTCCGACACGCATTTGGCCGGTTTTTATAAATTAATGAACTTTTGTTTTTAATTAATTATTATTTTATTTAAATATCCTTAAAAGTTACTAGAATTTTGTCAGTGAGATTGTTCCTTAAATCATAACAAAAGTGCTCTTGCTATGTTATGAAACTAGTTGCTACATGAATCGAACTATCTCGTGTCAATTATCAAAGTTAGTAAGGGGTTTAAAACATGTAATATACACATATATTAAAATATTGATATTACTAAATAATGAATTTAGTATTTTATACAACCAATAACATTTTTTTTAACTTACATAAATACTTTTCAAAGGCTGACCCTATTTACGTTTTTGCACTCTCCTGTAAAATTTCGTTTAAAGTCCTTAAGTACTAGGTTTTGAAAGGGGCAGCCGAAAAGTAAGCGTACATCACAGCCGCAACGGGCCGCAGCGCATAATATCGCATTTCAACTAAAGATTCCAATCGTAGATTGGACCTGCTTCGTCAAAAGATGGTCGCGTTTGTTTTGTTTTAACACCTCTAACACCCACAATGATGCCGATTCTCTTGTCAAAAACGTCTCTAACTAGACTAAAAACACCAAAATTTAGTTTGTTCCTGTCAAACGACGATTTCCCATTCTGAAATAGACTAACGTGACACAATTTAACTATATTTTAGTTTGACTGGCACTGAGTTATTAATTTAGTGAAAAGGCAATTTTGGTATTCTACATTTGACGTTTTTCACCTAAAATTTTGATTGTATAACTAGATCTAACTATTTCTAATCGGGATTAAAAAGGCGTGGAATACAATTACTTGTCATGAACTAAAATTCATTATCAACACCTCGACTTCAGGTGCAAAAACTGTACTGCATAATTTTTTTCTTTTCTTTTGCTTATATCTCGAAAATGGTGTGTCCTATCGCAAAAATAATGATAGTTTCGACCCCCTTTAAAAAGACCCATAAACCCCTAAAACTCAACATGTTGGTAATAATTTTTCATATTTTCCATACAAAAAGTGAAAAATTCCATATAAAACACGTTGAGGCCCCACTGCGCGCCTCCGGCTCTAAAAATTCACGTGGTAGGGCAAACAAGTACCAAATAATCAAATACACGTGGAGTCGCGATTGTCAAATTCGATTTTAGTTGTGTCAAAATTATTTTTAATAAAGAGAATTTTTGTAGATCTCATAGTCAAAAGTAAGGAATTTTAGTGATAGTTTAGTAGGTTTAGTTCGGTGTACAAGAGAATCGGCACCATGTCGCAGAAATTGACTTGATTAAACGCCATTATTATTGTGCGGGCTCACTCTTCTCAGTATAGTCACTTTTTTGCGCGACTTAGTACGGTGAAGGCAAATCTATGATTTTAATCTTTGGTTTGAACACAAAAAAGGCACCAAAGGCCCAAATTTGCGTCAGCCTTAAAAGTATCCTCTTCAAATCTTGAACTATTTTTCAAAGTAAATACGAAATGCATACCGAATCTTTAATTTTACATCTATCATTCACGTTGTTCAGTTCGGTCGGCTTACGTCACAGATCGGAACACTTGTGTTGACAGTTTTAATAGTTCAAGTGCTGTTTAAAAGCATAACGATAGTTTGATTGAGTAGCTCGTCTCAACACTTCTCACTTATTGAGGCTAATGCATTTTTAAACATCGATCAAACTGCTGTTCGCATAGAAATCGATGTGTCCGTATGAATTGAGGAGCCATGTCTCATATTTAAACGCGGGTACTACCAATATTTAGTAGTAAATTAGGCGATTTTGTAGGCCCGATCCTGGAATTTGTAGTAAAACACTTTAGAAGATACACGACTTTTAAGGTGGCTCCTCAATTCAGACGTCTGAATTGAGGTGCCACCTTACAACTCTAAAACTAGCCGACGGATATTTTTGAAAATTTGGTAGGATTTAGTAGTACTTATGCGTAATCTTTACAAAAAAAATGGGTTTTGTACGGCTGAATTTGAGATAGCTACAATGTTTTGATTTTTCATAAAAATCCATAAATTTCACCGCGCTGTTTCTCGAAAAGTAATCAACCAATTATAACATATTTTTAGTATAATTTAGTAGTAAATACGTTCTAATTTGTAGTATAAAAATAAAATGGAAAAACTACATAATTTCTCTAATACAACACATTTTATGTGGCTCCTCAATCCTGACGGTCTGTAGAAAATATATGTGCGTAGCTACTAAAGTAGTTGATCAAATCGGATAACAATAGCACCAATATTTAGTAGAAATTTCTACTAAATATTGGCGTAATCCAACATTTTGTACATTCAGTATTTCAAAAGATATTAAAAAAATAAACATTCCTTAACAATTTAGTGTGGTACAAGAGCCCACGACCAAAACCATGTCACATCGTTTTACGGTCAAAACCGTATAAAATCGTTAGTTTAGATGATTCTGAACCGATTCGATGGGAAGTACCGGTCAGAAACATTCCAGTTTTACGGGAGCCCATTTCTGCTTTAAAAAAATAAACAGGCAGTCGGTTTCATCACTATTGTGATGAAACCGACTGCCTGTTTATTTTAAATATCAGACATATTTGTCTGATATTTAAAATGTATAATAGGTTTCGTAATTTTATTACGAAAAAGTTTGTTTTCAGACATTTTTGCGTGTCAAATGTGGACTGAGCGCATTTTCAAAAATGTCAAAAAATTTAACCTCTTTGTCTCATAGCAACCTGGTTCAATCGAAAAGTTGTCTGATTAGTAACGTATTTTTTTCTTCTTTTACGTAATCAAAAGATTACGGCAGGTCAGTGTCAGGTTGTATCTTGATCAAAAATAACTTTTCCATAAGAGATATGTTCTAATGGAACAAATCTATCTTACGGAGATGTATTAATGATTCAACCTACAAACTGCAAAAAATATAAGAAAATTTTAATGCCGGTGGCTACAACTGCAGAAGATTCTGAATCCAAAAATTTTTGACATTTTCCGCGTCACGTCTGACCTAAGTGCATTTGAAATACCTATGAAAAAAATATTACTGAACTGTTTCATAGCAATCTGTCTGATTTTCAGAATGTAGTTGATTTTAGATACCGAAAACACCATTTTCTGAAACCAGTATATGCAGTAGCGTCACACCCAGAAAACCGTTTGAGAAAATCTAAAATGAGACAAAAAATAAAACTTATAGCAACCCGTCTGAAAATCTTGTATTCAGGTGAACATTGGCCAGTTGATGCGAATAAATCATTATTCAAAATAAATCGTTTTTACGTACGATTAATAAAGAGCTTACCCGAAACCATCAAACCGAAATTAAAAGGTTTTTTTAAATAAATTGGACAAAAGGAATCTGGGATAACGTCTGAAAATAACTATTTATTGAAATAAAATTCATCATTATTTTTTTAACTGTCGGCCTCTTCATCGGTGTCGTAAGCGTAACAAGCACCGCGCGTTATCCGGGTGACTCCGAAACGTTCTTTCTGTTTTTGGAGTTATATAATATGATATTTAAAATTTTCTGAAAACATGTTTTCAGTAACAATAGAAAAGATTTAAAAAAATTGAACCAGGTTGCTATGAGAAAGACAGGTTAAATTTTTTGACATTTTTGAAAATGCGCTCAGTCCACATGTGACACGCAAAATGTCTGAAAAAAAAACTTTTTTGTAGTTAAATTACTTTATTTAGGCAACCAACAGCGATAAATAATAGTATGTTACAGAATATGTGTTACTTATTAGTAACACATATTCTGTAACATACTATTATGTAAACCTAAATAAACCTATTATTATAGGTTTGTAATTGTATGGCTAATAATAGGTTTCCCTGTATAACTAGGATATAGAACGAGCGTTATAGACATAGAACGAGCGCAGCGTGGATTAATAAAAATGATGTATTTTAAAAATAAAAGATTCTCCACTGTAAGTTTATACAAAATAAGTGATTTACTCTCTGTAAGGAAACTGTATGTAACCCAAACCATACTAAAAAAACATAAAACAATACCATACAATGTCATCGAAAAACCTAAAAGGAGAAAAGATTTAGTTGTCCAAGTTCCCCAAACTAAAACTAGATTTGCATGCAACCAAGTCAATAAACGATCTGCTCAGCTCTATAATAAAATTAACAAACATGTTTATGTACATAATAAAAGTTACTACGACTGTAAGAAAAGTATAATAAACTGGTTAAAACCACTTACCTATGAGGAAACCGAGGCACTCCTGGAATACGTTGAGTAGTCGAAATATATCACATTATATATATATACCATAACTGAGAACACCACACACCCACACACCATACCACACCACACACCACACCACACTACACCACACCACACCACACCACACCACACCACACCACACCACACCACACCACACCACACCACACCACACCGCACCACACTATACACCACATCATATGCGCTAACTAGGAATAAGCTTCATAAATTTAAATTGCAACTTTGCTTATAGATTACTATTTTATTTTTAATTTTCTTAAGATTAATAAATTTAAGCTAAATACAGAAAAATGTACTTACATTATATAGTTACCCATAAATGTGTTACAATGTTGTGAAAGAGCGGAGCCTTCTAATACAGGCATTGTTTGCCTAAAAGGAGGCTCCAAATACGTTAAAATGTAATGTAATTTTCTATTTGGCACAATAAACTATTTTGTATTTTTGTATAAGTATAAAACATGCGAACGGACTGCTTAGAAATATTTAAATTCAAAAAGTGCAATTTTAGGTATTGCTTATAGTTAAGTTTAAATTTTAAAGAGAAAAAAAAGTAAAAAATTAAGTTAAGTATTAACAATTTGTCATTTGCCTTCGTTTCTGGTTTATGTTATTTGTTTTTTGAATGTAGGTTTATTACAGTTAAATATATCGACTTGAGAGAAATCTGTGTTATAAATTCGAGCAATACGGGTCAATACACAATTTTTGGCGTAATTAGTCAGTTCTGGGCAATCGAGGCGTCCATGAAGTATATCATAAATGAAACACATGTCCATAACTTTGCGCCTTTCATTCAGTGTTAGCAGACCATGTGTGTTCGACAACTATTTTCATAAGCCATCGGAGGTTTACGGAGGCAATAGTTAAGATGGTTAATAAATTTTCTTTGAACCCGTTCTAGTTGTAAATTACGAAAACTATGTACATTTTTAATATCAGGGGGCTTACAGGGGGCTCATAAACAGTATTATTTTAATATTACTTCAGTGGGAGAAAGAGATAGCTATATAGCTAAAGAGGAGCTATACGACCTGTAGACCTGTAGAGCATCTCTTGCAGTTTGTTTATTTTACGAGTGTTATTTTATTTGTTAATTTTGTTATTTCTTGTGTTTTATGTGCTTTTTTTTTTTTGTAATTTACATAACCTACTTACGTAGGTATGTGTGTAATTTTTAGTTTGTATATTGTTCTGTACGACGCCTTGGATGTATATTCTGTTATGTTGTGCATGAAACTTAAATAAATAAATAAATAAATCTCTTTCCCACACAGAAGTAATATTAAAATAATACTGCTTCATGAGCAGGTGGTAGGCCCCCAGGCATATTGTGATGAAACCGTCTGCTTATTTTTTTCTGACATAGCAGAAATAGGCTTCCGTAAAACTGGGACGTTTCTGACCGGTACTTCTAACCGAGTTGGGTTCAGGAATCATCTAAACTAATGATTTTATATGGTTTTGGCCGTGAAACGATGTGATATGGTTTTGGTCGTGGGCTCTCGTACCACACTAGATTTTAAAGGAATGTTTATTTTGTTAATAACTTTTGAAATACTGAATGTACAAAATGTTGGATTACGCCAATATTTAGTAGAAATTTCTACTAAATATTGGTGCTATTGTTATCCGATTTGATCAACTACTTTAGTAGCTCTACGTACATATATTTTCTACAGACCGTCAGGATTGAGGAGCCACATAAAATGTGCTGTATTAGCAAAATTATGTAGTTTGTCCATTTTATTTTTATACTACAAATTAGAACGTATTTACTACTAAATTATACTAAAAATATGTTATAATTGGTTGATTACTTTCCGAGAAACAGCGCGGTGAAATTTATGGATTTTTATGAAAAATCAAAGCATTGTAGCTATCTCAAATTCAGCCGTACAAAACCCATTTTTTTTGTAGAGATTACACATAAGTACTACTAAATCCTACCAAATTTTCAAAAATATCCGTCGGCTAGTTTTAGAGTTGTAAGGTGGCACCTCAATTCAGACGTCTGAATTGAGGAGCCACCTTAAAAGTCGTGTATCTTTTAAAGTGTTTTACTACAAATTCCAGGATCGGGCCTACAAAATCGCATAATTTACTAATAAATATTGGTAGTACCCGCGTTTAAATATGAGACATGGCTCCTCAATTCATACGGACACAAATCGATGGCCATACTGAGCCTGACGTTTACAGAAAAGGAAATAGTTTATGAAAATATATATTTAGGGTTCCGTACTTTGAAAGGAAAAAACGAAACCCTTATGGAATCACTTCGTTGTCTATCGGACTGTCAGTCTGTCTAGAACTCTAGACCCATTTTCTCAGGAACCCGTGAAGGAATCAAGTTGAAATTAATATCAAATACCTCGGTCTACGGTTCCTTGGAGTTCTAAATCAAATCAAGCTGCTAAGTCAGCGTAATATAAAAAATCGGCCATTTATGCGACATATTTTGATGGTACTCACAAATAAATCAAAACCTTTATATAGCGTACCTCTCGTTGACCTATAATCATGGGCAAGAATCAAGCTCTCACTGCAAAAATAAAGGTTTAATTTGTTGTTATATCACATGGTTATACCAACCGAAAATTGTTAATTTGTAGTTAGGTACATCACATTAAAAAAGTTTTTTTGCGATTACAAACTTAAATTTGCATTTGGAGAATTAGCCTTGACGTTTATCGAATTATGGAGAACATTTTTTTCAACTACAATGTTAAGATTGTTTTTGGGGTAAATTTATTCCAACTACGGAACCCTTCATTGTGCGTGGTTCGACATGCACGGGGATTATGCAGAGTGAGAAATAGAGAGAAAGAGAAATTATCCGTAAAGTTGTTTTTTTTTTTTTTGGTATTTTTAGTAAGCCTGTGTCAAACTGTAGGTAGGTACATTGAATATTCTGGGAACGATTTGAATGCTGACAATATAGTTTTACGAATTTTTGTCTGTTTTTCTGATTGCTTTATGTTCGTATTCTTCTATAATTTACCGCAAATTGAGACAATTATGTTATTGTATGTTTATTACGTTATCATGTGTGTAACTTTCAACACAGCAGGGAGCTTAGTTGATAACAGCCAACAGTTGATAAATTCGTTTACAGGGAAGTTTTATAAAAATTTGGCTGTTATTTTAGTATAATGTGTCACTTACGACTTCCATGTGAACGAAGTCGCGGTCAGAAGCTGATTTTAAAATAAACATGCTTACAAAAAATAAATATCAAAACTTTATTAAACCATTGTTTCTACAGTAGACATTTTAAGTACCTATTCACGTAACATAGGTACCACGCATTATGAATACAAATTATGAAACCCTTGAAAAGGGACAAAGATTTGACGTACCTACCTACGTAGAATTATATGTGTAACAAAAGGTAGCGCTTAGTGATGACCTAGCAACAGTAGCAACCTTTTATGGATCATATTTAAAGGCTTGTTGACGTCACGGATTTTTCTCTAGTAGATAATATTGTTTTATATATAGACAGGGTTTTTTGAAGTGAAACCTTATTTTGGCACATTTTGCGCTGTTTTTGAACAGTGAACCGTCACGCTCGGATGGGTAACAACGGTGACAGAGATTAATCCTTATCCAATAAAATATGTTACTTAAATTGGGCAATTTAGATTGTAAACATCATATCATTTAAATGAATACTTTAAAAGATATCACGTATTCAAAATTACGCGTGACAAAATAATTATGGTTGACGGCGGCGCAGCGCTAGAACAAGAGCCAATGACCTTTTCCTCGGCTATTAGGTATGCGATCATCGCTTCGCTTCCTTTTAATCCCGGTAGTATATTTCCGTGGGATATTTTCCGACATACACGCGGGCGAAGCCGCGGGCAAAAGCTAGTTCAAAATAATAGAGGGTTTAGTAAATGCTATCTGCAGGTTAGATTGAAAAATGAATATGCTGAAATTTAGATGATAATGGTGTGCTACACTTATCGAATCTAAAACTCCGGAATCAAAATTGAGGTGTTTAAGAAGTATGTATTAGAAGCCCACTAAAGTGATCGCTTACTTTAACCCTATTTTTACTTTTGTAAACTTTGTAAAGTATTCTATTTATTTTTTTGTAAAACAAAACACATTATGTTGATGCATCTTGAACCAATTTGGAAATTATTAATAGTCGAGTAATTAACATTCTGCCGGAACAGATTTTCCCCAAAACGGTAGGATGCTCTTTTTTAATTAATTAAAATGGACGGCTAATCAATCTTGTTGACACAATTTTTGTTCCGTTCAAAATTGTTTCTTTATTCTTGTTTTTAATCGAGACTATTTGCCACCAAAAATCGACATTGACACCATAAATGATCGAATTCAAAGTTTTGGAAACGAACAGAATAAAATGAGTTTTTGGAATTTTGTTGTAGGCTTTGTTTTAATTCTCTAATTAAATATCAGTCACAATCGCTTGCAATAAATAACTTTAGCAGAATAAGTGCTATTCTTATATAATTCTTCTTTGATAGTATCTTAGCTAACAGGTTTTAAAACAAAGGATTAAACGTTGTTTATAGCCATGTAAACTGACTAGGTTTAATACCTACCTGTCATAAAATAAATTAGGTACAGTCGACCTAATTTATTTTATGACAGGTATTTCCCTGATTAGGGTAATTTATTGTTAATTAAATTGACACCCCACGTCAATCTGCCGTGATAAAGGCATTAACACAACTACCGCGCCACTAACTACACATACTCACTAACGCCCAACGCCCGCGTGATGGTAGATTACTGCCCAACTTGAAAAGATTATGCTATATGCTTATACAACTGTCAAATAATGACAGTTGTAATTCGAATATACGGACAATTTAAGTTAGTAGTCTATTTGATTTTTTTATAATTTGAAGTGAAAACTTCTTTAGGCGCGTTGGGCATTTTTGAGATGGGGAAAAAACAATTGAACTCGCGACACCGTTACTGACACCTCATTTTTGTAAACGCGATTGTGCTCTTTATTTATATTACGTTACGGATCAATGTTCTATGCAAGTATTTTTCTTCCACCAAGGCGACCTTGTTCAAGTTTTCACTTCTGTCGGCACTCCCGGAGAACCACTGTTTTTTTTTTTTAATTAGCCATTATTATCCCACTCCTGGGCAAAGTACTCCTAGTGTATTTGATAAACAATTTATTTTTTCTGACTGTACCTAGATTTATTTATAAAATTGGGACAATACGCTCTAACATCTTACTTAACAGTCGTATTGTAGTACACTCGTAAATCGCCATACCTATGTAAATGAGCCCTGAAGCAGACCACAGGTGTTATGCTAATGGAGCTTGAAACGAAAGCTTAGCTGCGGACTTAGGAATTATGAGGATTATTCCAAGCTCGTTTAAATAAATGGTACTAACTTGAACTCACAGGGTTTGGTGAAAAATGAGGATAATATTATGTAGGTAGGAAGGTCAATCGTCGTGGCTTGTTAAATTGGTCACACAATTTTTAATCAGTCAATGTCATGGTCAGAGACATTAATTTTTTATCAAATTGACTACCAAGTTAAATTGCCCGTTTATTCAAAACACAACTATCATTCTTTTTCTTTGCATGACAGTTGTATGTCTATAACACGACAAATTGACGTGTGTTCATTTGATAAATAATGAATTCCTTGACTGAATTTTGCTGATACTTTATTAGATGAGCCTGCGTGGTGGAAATTGCACGTATCTTCTTTCTTTAATTCGGAATAGACGCGACAATAGCAAACTTTGCATTCCTAGATCCAGGACAGCTCTATTGCGTAAAAGTATAATATGTATGGCACCAATCCTATATAATACGTTGCCAAAATCTTGGAGGGAATGGAAAAATTAAGAAGTAGGTTGAAAAGCCTTCTGTTAGAGAAAGCCTATTACAGCACTGACGAATTTCTGAATGATAAATTAATCTAATTCTTGTAATTGTGTTATTTCTAATTACTTTGACATTAAATTAACTAATATTATTAAAATATTAAGAGTTGTTGACATTATTCTGTATTACATTTTAATTTTTAAATTCTAATTTGGACTGTTAATAATAATGAATAAGTTTATAATTAATTGATTAAATGTAACCTACCTATTTATATTTGTACGCCGTTAAGGCAAAACATGACTGTGATATAATTTAATTGTGTGTGTATACTCATGTTTTGGACAAATAAATGATCTTTATCTTTATCTTTGCAAAGAGAAAATTCCTGAAAAATCTTTTGAAGTGACAGACTGCACAACAAAACCAACCACTGGGTCTTGAAGACCGAAATTCGGCACAAGAGTTCTTTATCTAAAGAGGGTAAGCACTAAGGAAGCATCTTTGAAAATTCATATTCTAAGCTAACGTACGCTCGGACGTAATAAAATCGCGGCGGGATTTTATCGCGCACTGGATTTTCAACTTTCGGTGTAAAGCCGAGCGTTAAGAATCCAACGCACTGGGACGCACTCTCGTCCCAGCGCGTTGAAAAAACACACTGTTGGATTTTCAACTCTCGGCGCTAAGCAGAACGTTGAAAAATAAGTGCACGAAAAAAAATCGCCGCGATTTTATTACGCACGCGCGAACGGGGTAAAATAGGCGATGAAAGTTTATGTGAAACTTCGTTATTTTAGCCATTGGACGCACCGCTTATAACTTGTAATTATAAATTATTGCGAGCATTCCAGAATCATCCGTAATAATTCAACAGTTCGAAACGTTGATTTTCTTTTTCTTGTCGGTCATCGGCTCGCACGAGTGAGTTCGATTCGCTCCATCATTAATAATGAGGACTGCATCGAAAGAGGATTCGTCGCCGGTATCTATCTGAATTTCTGAAATATTACAGCCCTAAGGTTTTCAAATTGGTTACTGTATACCTACCTATCTTAGCTGTAGGAGATTGACCGGAGAAGACTTTGGGGGAGATCTTGAAAGGTCTTCTGCACCCGGCAATGAGACAATTCTACAGGTTGAAATAAAACCTATATTACCGCTATAAATGAGTGAATGAGTTTTCTTAGTACAGCAACAGAAAAAAAAATATTATTACATTATAGCACGAACACATAGGATTAATTAAAATAACTTGTTATTGTTAATTTCCGCTCAAAGAAACTTGGTTTTCGGTAAACATTTATAAAATAATATTTTCCTCCATCCAGTTTTTCAGTAAAACTTTAAATAGGTGAATTTATGTACATTAAAATACAAAAATCATGTGGGCTTGCCTCATAATTAATTCATGATAAAACAATGTAAACCAAAGGGCAGAAAGTAATGTACCGAGGAAAGGAAATCCTGAAAGGGTGATATTTGAATTTGATTCGAACCTGTCGCCTTTGAGACGTCCCTAGGGTGGTTAGGGTCTTACACATAAATGGGACGAAAGACTTGAGCATTTATTCGGGGGTAGAAGACAGTAAATATTCAATGTATGTAAGTCAATGTAGTTTTACATTCTTGGAACATTCTTATTTTATACTTATTCGTCACTTTTCTTTAAGTGACTTCAGAAAAAGCATGTGAAGCATTTTTTTTAGGGTTCCGTACCTCAAAAGGAAAAAACGGAACCCTTATAGGATCACTCGTGTGTCTGTCTGTCTGTCTGTCTGTCTGTCTGTCTGTCTGTCTGTCTGTCTGTCTGTCTGTCCGTCTGTCACAGCCAATTTACTCCGAATCTAATAGACCGATTAAGTTGAAATTTGGTACACATATGTATTTCTGTGACCCAAACACGAATGTGTAACGTAAATAAATAAATTTTGAATATAGGTGTCACTTTTGGGGCGCAAACAAGAAAATTTAAAAAAAAAGTTTTGCTAGCAGTACCGTGTGACATATCAAATGAAAGGACTTGTTGCGAGGATCTTAAATATATTTTTTATATAATTTTAAAATAAATACTTTTAAAGATATTTAATAAATTCAATGAAAATTGACCATTCCCCCCCCCTTATCTCCGAAACTACTGTACCAAAAATTTTGAAAAAAATACATAGTATAGCTCTTTACTCATAGATTACAGGAAAACCTATAAGAAGTCTATGGTCTTAAAATAACATGGTGAATCTATCAATATTGTGCGTACAAACTTACATTTCGTCGCTCGGCATCCAATAGGCCTATCTCTCTAGCTAATATAATATCAAAAGTGTTTGACCGTCTGCTTAATACACAAATAAATAAAACTGTATATGTTCATGACAACCAATTTGGGTTTCGGCGTGGTTTGTCAACAGAAAATGCAGTGTTGTGTCTTAAGCATACTATCACATACTTACTATACACAGCGTGGGACGCCGATTTATGCTAGCTTCCTCGACTTATTCAAGGCTTCTGATCTGGTTGCTTATGACGTATTGTGGAGAAATATGGAGAAGGATAGGTTGCCAATGGAGCTTATAAACATCTTTAAATAGTGGTATGGTAACCAGATCAATAGTGTACGATGGGCTGGAACTTTTTCCAGGCCATACAGGTTGGAATGCGGGGTGAGGCAGGATTTGGGCTAGATATACCCAAAGTTCGTGCAACGCCCTTCGTGTCCAATACAACAACGCTTTCAGGGTATAGGTGGGGCTGCCCCGTTTTTGTAGCGTATCGGTAATGTTCGCGGACGCACATGGGTGACCACTGAAAATCAGCGCTGTGCTGTGGGTACCCATAGCACAGCATCATGCTGAGTGGAAGCCTTCTTGTCACAGTCATGACGTGTCAGCAGCTGCCGCATATTTCTGTTTTGTGCTCGTGATTATATTTAAATCTATTTTTTTATTTTATTTTATTATTCTTTTCTTTTATGCACTTGTTTCTGTGACAATTAAACTTATTTTTCTTTCTTTCTTTCTTTCACATATTAATTGCTTTTACGCAACGATGCGAATGAGGTGTGCATCCCTGGTGCGCAGAGTGCGGGCCAGCTCCAACAATATCCTAAAAAAGATCGCTAGCAGGTTGGATTGCATGTACATCAATCACTGTAGTGCCATCTCCCATGGGGTAAAATAAATTTAAACTAGATTACGTGGGGCACTCAGAAAGTTTTGTGATACTAGAAAAAAATATAATACAGGTTATAATTTTTTTATTATATCTTTTCAAAGAACTCTCCATTGGCGTCTATACACCGTTTTTTACGTCTAAACCAATTTTTAAAACACATTATCCAGTCCGCATTAGACACCTCTCCAATCTCCTTCTCAAATGCAGCCAGTGCATCTTCAGGTCATGAAAACTGTATTCCTTTGAGTTGATTTTTTATTTTGGGGAACAAGAAAAAGTCGCACGGAGCCAAATCGGGACTGTAAAGAGGATGACGTATAAATTTGACCGGTGTGCTGTCCAGAAAGTCCCTTGTTTTGAGCGCCGAGTGAGCCAGCGCGTTGTCGTGGTAAAGCAGTAGCCCACGGAGGCCAGTGTTCGGTCGCTTGCTGCTTGCAGTAGTAAAAACTTCTGGCAAACATTTGGTAACATACCATTCAGTATTGATGCTCTTTTGATCTCGTCAGGGTACTGACACCAGATAACCCGGCAAAGAAAAAAAACTTGCGTCAAAATTTTGCCTGCACTTCTGGCTCGTTTCACTTTGGTAGGCGTTGGTTCATTTTGAAACAGCCACACGGTCGACTGACGCATCATTTCTATATCATATTGATAAATCCAAGATTCATCACCCGTAATGATATCTTAAACGCGCCGAGACGAGCCTGCTACAAATTTTGCTATCATGTCTCGGCACCATTCTACCCGAACCTCCTTCTGAGCCTGCGTAAGATTTTACGGTACCAGCGTGAAACTATCTTCCATAACCGAAGATGCCTGTGTAGAATTTCATACACACATCAGCAGTATATGCTGAACCTCTTCATATGTAATTCGCCTATTCTCTTGAATTAAAATTTTCACAGCCAACACGTTTTGTTATGTAACAACCGTCATACTTCTTTTTTTGTCCGCCAAAATTACTCGACCACCCATAAATTCGTTGAACCAGCGGAAAACAGTCGCTTTAGCAGGGCTTTTTTCTATGAACACCATTCGAAGTCGTGAATTTCGAATTTGGAATGTTACGTTTTTTTGTAATAAATAGTCATAGTTTTAATTGACATCAAAGCCAGCCAGTATCCTATAGACAAAAACTGTTAGTCGCAAAACTTTCTGAGTGACCTGGTAAAATAAGCTAACATAGTTCATAAGTTTACAAACAGAATGAGTCCTTTTTACTTGAATAAAGAAAAATATCTGGATGACCATTTTTTTTTAACGATGTTTTCTAAAAATGACACCTAGCTAGATCGATTTATCGCTCCCGAAACCCCCTGCATACTAAATTTAATAAAAATTCTTGGAGCTGTTTCCGAGATTCAGATTATATATACATACATACGAGAATTACCCGTTTAAAGGTATTAGATTTCGATTATTAAGAAGTAGTGACAAAAATTGAAAAGGGTATGTTGAGATGGTTTGGGCATGTTGAGAGGATGAATGAAAGGCGACCAACAAAATGTATTTACGAGGCTGATGTGAAGGGAACGGCCGGGCGGGGACGCCCTAGGAGGACATATACTGACCTTATTGGTGATGTTCTTCAGAAAGGCCAGGTGCGTAGTACTCGCAACCGGCGTGCGTGTATGACCAGATGTATGAACGTAAACGAGGCAAAAGGAGTATGTAAGGATCGTAGCAGGTGGCGTTCTGTAGTTTCTGCCTACTCCCATGGGAAGAAGGCGTGAGATTATGTATGTATGTATGTATTATTATATTAATACCGCGAATGTGAAATTTTTAACGAAAATCAGATTTTTGTTATATTTCATTCTACACGTTCAAATAAGTGATCCTGCAATTAAAAAAAAAACGTAAAAATGTCACATTCGCGGTATTGGATGCCGAACGACGATTTGCAGTTGGAATGTATGGGAGAACATGTTTTTCAACTACAATGTTAAGTTTGTGTTTGGGATAAATAAATTCATCTCAACTACGGAACCCTACATTGTGCGTAGTCCGACACGCACTTGGCCGGTTTTTTTTATCTTAAGACTTCTCATCTCGTTTACAAACACCCAAACACACATAAATCATGCCTTGTTTACCCGAAGGGTTAGGCAGAGGTGTACTATTGAAGAAACTCATATCTGTAAGAACTATTTTTGCTTGCAGCGCTCGCCCGCTAAAGTATCGCTTATCTACGAAAAAAAAGAGTTGTGTGCACGGGATTTTGTTTCGTTACCGCAATGGTACATATAGTAGACTCACATTTCGCCAGTTGTTTAAGTTCCATGTAATAGGGGGCGAGCCTATTGCAATTAACCGGAGATAAATCCACACTCCGGGCTGCTACTGAGAAATTCCGGATAGAAAAATGCAATAACACAGCCCGACCTGGGAATCGAACCCTCACCTCATGCTCAGCAGTTGAATTGCGACCACTAGACCAACGAAGCATCTCGTTTAATTAATTATTTTACTAGACTTGCAACTGTCCCATTTGTTCGAAAATTATTTGTATTTTCAAATAAATCGCACTAATAAAGTAAAAGGTTTGTAAACTTGGCAAGTAATGAAAATATCATTGGTCTATAAATATGAGATATCGCGGATCGTGCGAACGCAAACGATAGTTTCCAGCGTAACTTTATCACTTTTACACTTTATTGCACACTTAAAATAACTTCCGAGATGATAAAGTAACGAACGGTACGATGTTTGGGGGCTTTTAATCACTTTTTGGAACTAAAACTTAAAAATATCGATACTTTAATCTAGTTATCTCTTTTTCGTAAAAGAAGAAGATGCTATTTATTGGTCAAATAAAGGGTTCATAATGAACAATGAAATGCTGCACCGTTACTGACGTTAGCACGAACGTTATAAAATCGCGGCGATTTTTTTTTCGTGCATTTGGTTTTCAACGCTCTGCTTAGCGCCGAGTGTTGAAAATCAAACAGTGTGTTTTTTCAACGCGCTGGGACGAGACTGCATCCCAGCGTTGAATTCTCAACGCTCGGCTTAACACCGAAAGTTGAAAATCTAGTGCGCGATAAAATCCCGCCGCGATTTTCCGTCCGTGCGAACGTCGGCTTACATTCAAGATAGAGACAATGAGAGTGCTGAATTAGTTAAACATGTTAGAAGTTCAACTTTTGTACGAAAAAAACACGTAACAAACTAAAAACAATACCGATTTTTTTTTTAGTTCATTGGTCTCAGTCTGAGCTCTTACAATAAACCACTTCACTCACTATGCGACAAGGCGCTGAGCTGTCGCATGCAACTATGATCCGGTGTCACGTGCAGCGTCTAGACGCTGCGTCAAGTAGCGAGAGCGTGAGACTCATTTAAACTTTCGTTGCGATTCTGCAACTCGACGCTTAGTGTTGAAAAAAATATATAAAAATTGTCGGCCGCAGCCTGCCGTTGCGTCAAAATTCAAAATTCAAAGTCATTTATTCAAACTAGGCTGAGAATCAGCAATTTTCTGAACGTCAAAATTACATAAGACAATTCCCCAAAAACGCCCACCCTTCACCACTTCCTAGTGCTTTAGCTGGGAAGAAGAAGTGGCGCAACAAACTCCCAAGCAACACAGCTGTCTGTTCAGTTAGAAAAACTTGATTCCATACAATAGTACTAATGCAAAAAATTTACATTACGCAACACAAATCATTAGTTGCCGAACTGTCGCATAGAGTACGCTATGTTTACATTTATACATATACACATACTCACGCCTTCTTCCCACTGGGGTAGGCAGAAAGTATAGAACGCCACCTGCTACGCTCCTTACATATACTCCTTTATCTCATTCTCCTTTTTCCTTTTTTCCATATTTAAAATTTTCTTTCAAATATCCATTATCAAACTTGTATTTGTTTCAGTATTCTTTCTACCAATGAGCATTTACGTCACAGACGCACTAGACTTTTCCAACAACACCATTTCTACTATTAAGACGTCACCGAACCGTAGTCCAAGTATCCAAGTCCAATCATAATCAAGAACAAAGTGATCAAACAACTATCAAAACTTAGGTCATCTTTAACATCTAAGGCCTTAAACTGAAATCTGTTACCGAGAACCGATTATCCTTCGACCTTAACAAACTTATCACTTACAAGTGCTCTACGGATGCTTTTGTGGTGGTAAATAGGCTCGGAAGCATGGGCCACGAAAATACCGCTTTAAAGGACGTTTTTCGCTACAAGAAGCGTCAGTTTCAAAATTACGTAGATCATCAAGATCCTCATCATTTCAGCCGAAAGACGTCCACTGCTGGACATAGGCCTCCCCCAAGCACTGCCACTTCAACTGGTTCTGTGCTTCCTGCATTCAGCGGATTCCTGCAGCCTTCACAAGGTCATCAATCCACGTAGATACCGACAGTCTATTCAAATTCTGTTTCGAATCTTTTCTTGTTCTCTGTGCTTCAAAAACTGCAATCAAAATCAAATATGTCATTCTGCGCTGCCACCAACGATGCCATGGTTGTAGCGAATTTTTGGGCCTACAGAATTTGAAAAACTCTGAAAAGAATTTAAACAAATTTCAACTTTAATGAGCAATAATGCAATAATGAGCATAATATACATGGTAGTTAGTTGTAAATATGTTTGTGTATATTTTGAATGAAATATATTTAAAGTACTTTAATGTTGTGTAAATCAAGTTGATTTCAGAATTACAAGGTAAACTTTTAAAAAGGGGCATTGGGCATCAAAAAAAACTTTTTACAAAAAAAAAACAACCGACTTCCAAAAAAACACTACAAAGTCAAAAATAACTTAAATTCGGAAGTCGGTGTCTTTGGTTTTGAATTTTCGTTTTTTGCCACCGAATTCCGAAATTAAGTTATTTTTGACTTTGTAGTGTTTTTTTGGAAGTCGGTTGTTTTTTTTTTGTAAAACGTTTTTATTTTTCACTTTTTAGTTGTGGTACCTACCCCACACAAATTCGAATACCACTACCTGCTATGTAAATAACAGTGACAGGAAGTTATCATATCATCTACATACTAAGTGGGGAAAAAATACGTATAATTGAAGCTAACTCAAAAACCACCCAAGCAAAGTTTATAAAATTTATATGGGACCACCTCTGAAGTATGATCTATCAAACAAAAAAATAATCATCAAAATCTATTCATAATTGGCGGAGTAATCGCGTAACAAACATAAAAAAAAAAAAAAAAAAAAAAAAAACATACAGACGAATTGAGAACCTCCTCCTTTTGGAAGTCGGTTAAAAATACAAATGAATTTGTTCCAAACGCATTTTGTTTTTGTTTTTTGCTACTTGAAGCTCTTTCTGTAGAAGTGCTTAGTGTAGACGCTATGAGCGTTCATTTCGTGGCCATCGAGTAAGGCCGTGTTTACACTATCAGAGTGAATAAGAGCGGTGGACGTTGACGGATGGTGTTTGTACACACGACGAGGGCCCCTGTGGTTCTGCGTAAACAACAGGTTTATTTATTTGCAAAGTTTTCTGAGTATTATAGTGGGGGCGGAAGTTTTGGGACTTGGTTTTTCCGAGTACTGTCTGTGTTGAGCTTATTATCTACTTATGTTAAGGATAACAGTGTTGACTGTAAGTGGCTATCTTTCTGTAATTTTTTTTAACTAGTATGGGTCAGTTTGTGTTTGTTTTTGAGGTCTCGTAAGCTCGTTGAATTCTTCTTGACAACCTTGAGACGAACACTGGAATTAGGAGGATGTAGGAAGCTCGGAGCTGGTCGTTGTCGCGATGCTTGGCTTAAGCTTTATAGGTCCAAGCATATTTAGGCTCTTCTTCTTTTCGTGTGGTTGGTAACTAACCTGGTGTTAGAGTTTTAAAGCTGCCCATGGGCCTCTGACTTAGTCTCACATGCTGTCGAGAAATGAAGGCATGCCGGTTTCCTCACGATGTTTTCCTTCACCCATTTTTGAAGCAAGTGCTAATAATTACCTTATACATTACGCACATGAATTCGAAAAGTCAGATTGAACTCGAGACCTATGACTTGGCAGTCTGACGGTCACACCACTAGGCTTTCACTGCTGCTTCTTTGCTTTTCGGCTAAAATGATAATAATTTCAATGACTCTCTTCATCTTTGCACCATGTCATATACACTATTTGCTTAGTGATATATGAACCAAACCAATACAATGGTCCGGGAAGTACCGTTGCATTCGAATGATCTCGAATTACTAATAAGTGAACCAAGCGTCAGCTGACGCACCCGTGGTGGGTGTGTGGGTGTGGGAGGTTGCGAAAGTAGTAAAAAAATATTTTAAAAAGAAACAGTACGCCGCCGCCGCCGGCTGACATATAAGACATTTTGAATTTGTCATCTCAATATATCTAATACCTACCTTTAAACGAGCAATTCTTGTATAATCTGAATCTAGGAAACGGCTACAACGATCTTCATAAAATTTAGTATGCAGGGGGTTTCGGGGGCGACAAATCGATCTAGCTAGGTTTCATTTTTAGAAATCGTCGTTCAAAAAAAAATGACCAGGTCATCCAGATTATTCATATTAATACAGGTATTTTTTTTATTATTAATCATTATATATTTTTAAGTTTATGAATCACAAACAATATATTTCTTCAAACACAGTTTGTTTTTAACAATAACGTGAAAATGTTTACATCAGCAACAGTCATAAATCGTAGCAAATGGTTTTACACCCGTTTTATCACTAAACGCGAGTGTTTGTGTTTTTTAGTGCAAACCTTTATGGGCTAGACTGAAACTATTTGGCTTGTAAGTAATAAAATAAATCTAAAGCTTTTTGTGGATTAGTAAAAAGACTTAGTTTTTTTTTTTCAGATTTAGTCATTTAGACATAAATTGTTATTTTATACAATTTAGTTCTTTGTAATTTTGTTTTTATTGAATGAAATCGTGGATTGACTGGAACATTTTAGCAACATTGTTTGCTCCCCTATAGGTAAATAGGTATGTAATAAACAAAAGTTAAAAAAAATATAATAGGTGCTCAGTTTTTCATGTGGAATTTCTCTGCAACTGTATACTTTAAGCTCTGTTAGTGACAATTACGACATAAATACATTTCAGCTATTCTGTAGCGATAAAAGAAACGTATTGTTACTAAAGCAGCGGTTTCCTATAAGAGCGGTAGCCGCCACATAATGGCCGCAGTGACAGCTGCGAAAATGATGGCAGCGCATGAAAATGATGGCAGCGGCGTTTGACGTTACGGTGTCAAAAACGCTCAACCAACTTACTTTCATAAATAACGTTTCAGTGACGTCATTTGCCGGTAAATTGCAGACGCTATGTGGTGGTCATCGCTCTTCTAGGAAACTAGCTTAATCCCCGCCCAATATTTAGTTTTTTTGAAATGAAAACTTCTTTAGGCGCATTGGGCATTTTTGAGATGGGACTAAACCATTTATTTCGCGATCTGGTACCGACATCGTGGGGTAAAAGACATCAAAGCGTTGATTACCGCGGTGCCGGTTATTTTTAGGGTTCCGTACCTCAAAAGGAAAAAACGGAACCCTTATAGGATCACTCGTGTGTCTGTCTGTCTGTCTGTCTGTCTGTCTGTCTGTCTGTCTGTCTGTCTGTCTGTCCGTCTGTCACAGCCAATTTACTCCGAATCTAATAGACCGATTAAGTTGAAATTTGGTACACATATGTATTTCTGTGACCCAAACACGAATGTGTAACGTAAATAAATAAATTTTGAATATAGGTGTCACTTTTGGGGCGCAAACAAGAAAATTTAAAAAAAAAGTTTTGCTAGCAGTACCGTGTGACATATCAAATGAAAGGACTTGTTGCGAGGATCTTAAATATATTTTTTATATAATTTTAAAATAAATACTTTTAAAGATATTTAATAAATTCAATGAAAATTGACCATTCCCCCCCCCTTATCTCCGAAACTACTGTACCAAAAATTTTGAAAAAAATACATAGTATAGCTCTTTACTCATAGATTACAGGAAAACCTATAAGAAGTCTATGGTCTTAAAATAACATGGTGAATCTATCAATATTGTGCGTACAAACTTACATTTCGTCGCTCGGCATCCAATAGGCCTATCTCTCTAGCTAATATAATATCAAAAGTGTTTGACCGTCTGCTTAATACACAAATAAATAAAACTGTATATGTTCATGACAACCAATTTGGGTTTCGGCGTGGTTTGTCAACAGAAAATGCAGTGTTGTGTCTTAAGCATACTATCACATACTTACTATACACAGCGTGGGACGCCGATTTATGCTAGCTTCCTCGACTTATTCAAGGCTTCTGATCTGGTTGCTTATGACGTATTGTGGAGAAATATGGAGAAGGATAGGTTGCCAATGGAGCTTATAAACATCTTTAAATAGTGGTATGGTAACCAGATCAATAGTGTACGATGGGCTGGAACTTTTTCCAGGCCATACAGGTTGGAATGCGGGGTGAGGCAGGATTTGGGCTAGATATACCCAAAGTTCGTGCAACGCCCTTCGTGTCCAATACAACAACGCTTTCAGGGTATAGGTGGGGCTGCCCCGTTTTTGTAGCGTATCGGTAATGTTCGCGGACGCACATGGGTGACCACTGAAAATCAGCGCTGTGCTGTGGGTACCCATAGCACAGCATCATGCTGAGTGGAAGCCTTCTTGTCACAGTCATGACGTGTCAGCAGCTGCCGCATATTTCTGTTTTGTGCTCGTGATTATATTTAAATCTATTTTTTTATTTTATTTTATTATTCTTTTCTTTTATGCACTTGTTTCTGTGACAATTAAACTTATTTTTCTTTCTTTCTTTCTTTCACATATTAATTGCTTTTACGCAACGATGCGAATGAGGTGTGCATCCCTGGTGCGCAGAGTGCGGGCCAGCTCCAACAATATCCTAAAAAAGATCGCTAGCAGGTTGGATTGCATGTACATCAATCACTGTAGTGCCATCTCCCATGGGGTAAAATAAATTTAAACTAGATTACGTGGGGCACTCAGAAAGTTTTGTGATACTAGAAAAAAATATAATACAGGTTATAATTTTTTTATTATATCTTTTCAAAGAACTCTCCATTGGCGTCTATACACCGTTTTTTACGTCTAAACCAATTTTTAAAACACATTATCCAGTCCGCATTAGACACCTCTCCAATCTCCTTCTCAAATGCAGCCAGTGCATCTTCAGGTCATGAAAACTGTATTCCTTTGAGTTGATTTTTTATTTTGGGGAACAAGAAAAAGTCGCACGGAGCCAAATCGGGACTGTAAAGAGGATGACGTATAAATTTGACCGGTGTGCTGTCCAGAAAGTCCCTTGTTTTGAGCGCCGAGTGAGCCAGCGCGTTGTCGTGGTAAAGCAGTAGCCCACGGAGGCCAGTGTTCGGTCGCTTGCTGCTTGCAGTAGTAAAAACTTCTGGCAAACATTTGGTAACATACCATTCAGTATTGATGCTCTTTTGATCTCGTCAGGGTACTGACACCAGATAACCCGGCAAAGAAAAAAAACTTGCGTCAAAATTTTGCCTGCACTTCTGGCTCGTTTCACTTTGGTAGGCGTTGGTTCATTTTGAAACAGCCACACGGTCGACTGACGCATCATTTCTATATCATATTGATAAATCCAAGATTCATCACCCGTAATGATATCTTAAACGCGCCGAGACGAGCCTGCTACAAATTTTGCTATCATGTCTCGGCACCATTCTACCCGAACCTCCTTCTGAGCCTGCGTAAGATTTTACGGTACCAGCGTGAAACTATCTTCCATAACCGAAGATGCCTGTGTAGAATTTCATACACACATCAGCAGTATATGCTGAACCTCTTCATATGTAATTCGCCTATTCTCTTGAATTAAAATTTTCACAGCCAACACGTTTTGTTATGTAACAACCGTCATACTTCTTTTTTTGTCCGCCAAAATTACTCGACCACCCATAAATTCGTTGAACCAGCGGAAAACAGTCGCTTTAGCAGGGCTTTTTTCTATGAACACCATTCGAAGTCGTGAATTTCGAATTTGGAATGTTACGTTTTTTTGTAATAAATAGTCATAGTTTTAATTGACATCAAAGCCAGCCAGTATCCTATAGACAAAAACTGTTAGTCGCAAAACTTTCTGAGTGACCTGGTAAAATAAGCTAACATAGTTCATAAGTTTACAAACAGAATGAGTCCTTTTTACTTGAATAAAGAAAAATATCTGGATGACCATTTTTTTTTAACGATGTTTTCTAAAAATGACACCTAGCTAGATCGATTTATCGCTCCCGAAACCCCCTGCATACTAAATTTAATAAAAATTCTTGGAGCTGTTTCCGAGATTCAGATTATATATACATACATACGAGAATTACCCGTTTAAAGGTATTAGATTTCGATTATTAAGAAGTAGTGACAAAAATTGAAAAGGGTATGTTGAGATGGTTTGGGCATGTTGAGAGGATGAATGAAAGGCGACCAACAAAATGTATTTACGAGGCTGATGTGAAGGGAACGGCCGGGCGGGGACGCCCTAGGAGGACATATACTGACCTTATTGGTGATGTTCTTCAGAAAGGCCAGGTGCGTAGTACTCGCAACCGGCGTGCGTGTATGACCAGATGTATGAACGTAAACGAGGCAAAAGGAGTATGTAAGGATCGTAGCAGGTGGCGTTCTGTAGTTTCTGCCTACTCCCATGGGAAGAAGGCGTGAGATTATGTATGTATGTATGTATTATTATATTAATACCGCGAATGTGAAATTTTTAACGAAAATCAGATTTTTGTTATATTTCATTCTACACGTTCAAATAAGTGATCCTGCAATTAAAAAAAAAACGTAAAAATGTCACATTCGCGGTATTGGATGCCGAACGACGATTTGCAGTTGGAATGTATGGGAGAACATGTTTTTCAACTACAATGTTAAGTTTGTGTTTGGGATAAATAAATTCATCTCAACTACGGAACCCTACATTGTGCGTAGTCCGACACGCACTTGGCCGGTTTTTTTAAGTTTTCACTTCTATCGGCACTCCCGGAGTGCCACGGTTTATTTTTTTTACTATTCTACGCTGTCCCACGCCTGGCCTTCTCCACTCCTTCCACCTTTCGCGAGCTCGCGCGTACTCCTTCCAGTTTTGACGGAAACTATCCAGCTCGTCTCGCCATCTCCTACGTGGTCTGCCACGACCCCGCCTCACTATCCCAGGGCACCATTCTGTGTTATTTGGGACCACAGTTTATCAGCATGCGGCAGACATGTCCTGCCCAGTCGGTGTTAAGTTAGGCAGCCTATTGAGCCACGTCAGCTATTTTTGTTTTGGAGCGCAGTATTGTGTAGTTATTCGGGATTTATAATAATTTATCTTTATTTCACACACACAGTCCATAAATTGTTACAAAGAGGGCGTTAGTAGGATTGTTAGTAGTATACAAAAAAATAAAAAGGTGTTAATAATTCTTATGGTAAACAAAACAAGTTACACAAGAATAACTTAGTCTATTTCTTATTTATGTGCAGGTGTGCCTTGCAAAGCACGTTAAGCCGTTGGTCCCGGCTGTCATTCGTGGATCTTTGACAGTCGTTACGGGTCGTCAGAAGTCCGAAAGTCTGCCAACCAGTCTTTTTTTTTTTTTTTTTTGGGTGGGAAATTATCAAATAACTTCTCCCGCTCTGGGTGGAGCGGGAGGGCGTGTCAGACTCTTACTGACTAAAACCCACCCGTGTTCCTTCCTATGCCATGTTGCCGGGGGCCACGATTTCCCTATCGGTTTTCTTCGAACCCCCGGCAGGCATTGGCCCTAGCGGACCCCGTCAATTCTGCTGACATCTCTTTGAGGCGCGCGTGGAACACAACGCGCCGTCGACCTGGGCTTGGTCCTTATCGGACGGCGAGCTACCCATTGCTCACCGTCCGCAAGCCCGCGCCTACGGTGGCCGGAAATCTTCCTGCGATTCCCGACGCCCAGGGCGTCTCCAGCTGCGGCGGTGGGGGGCGCGAGGGCGCGAAATTTGCCTCTCCCTCATGCGCTCCGTCTCCTCCTTCGCGAGCATTACTGCTTCGCAGAAAGAGGTGACGGCCTCCCATTTCCTCTCGCTCCGTGCCAACCAGTCTTACCAAGGGGTATCGTATTACCCAGTTACTGGGTTGTTGAGGTCAGATAGGCAGTAGCTCCATGTAAAATACTGGTATTCAGCTGCATCCGGTTAGACTGGAAGCCGACCCCAATATAGTTGGGAAAAGGCTAGGCAGATTTTGTGAACACCTGCCCAGTAAACAGTAAAGAGACCATCAATGTTGCACACTAACGTTCTGAGGACAGTGTTGGTACTACTACGCTCATTATCATCATCAGTGCAGTTTTTTTCCTTATGATGGTGAAGAAATCATCAATTTATAACTAGGTACTGAAATACATACATCCTAAATATCTTTAGGGAAGGTACAAATGTGATCTAACTTCGTGTTTTCTGGATAATATTATTAAGGCAACTCCAGCATAGCATAAATTAAGTTAGTGCCGTTCGTTAGCATATTTAGAATAGTAATAGGTATTAGGTAATGAAGCAATCTGTCCATGCCGCAAGTTTGTGTTCTTGGTAACGCTTGTAGTTATTGTTTTGTGTCTAGAATTTTTTAATTTTTTTAATCATTATTTTAAGGGCTTCATCGCTGAGCGATAACGTCGCTCTGTAACATCATCAAAATAACTAAACCGAAAAACACTTTTTAATTCCAACATTACTATTATTACTTACTACATACTTATTTTAAAACAAAAAATGCCAACTTGTACATTGTCCTAGCTTGTTCCGATAAAGGAAAAGCCAGGACAGCTTTACAGTGTCCAATGTCGTACTTGTTTGTTGGACCAAGTAAATTAAATCGCAAAGCCTCATTCCGCACATCCGCACACACTCCATCAAAACATGTTGCACATCTTCGACTACTCCACATTCTTCACAGTTGGGTGACATAACCTTTTTCATCAGAAAACCAAACTTTCTTGATGGAATGTGACCGGAACGAGTGTCTAGAAATAGTTCGAACACTGCAATGATAAATGATAATAAATTAAGTAGATTAATGTACAAACACTTTTTTCATACCTCAATCATATTTTAAAAACTAGATGTGGTATGATATAAACAATAGTTTAATAATGAATGCATATTGAGGATGAAATGATTTAATGTTGCTTTGTTGATGTATTGATTTTATTTTTTGGTGTTGTGTCAAGATTTTGTCCTTAATATTTTACATAGTTAAAAAAATTCAGACTTCATATAATAATAATATGTGCAAGTATATAAAAAAGAGGGGAAATAATCATAAGGCATCAATATTTTCAAGATTTTATGCAACTAACAAAGAATATTTTACAAATAAATCCCATAAAAATACTAATACCTAGTTGTCTAGCATACTAGGAAAGAAATCACTTAAGTTACTGTTAAGATTCCCTTTAAACAAACCCTCTGTAGCCTTTTTGTAAATATTCAGTATAAAATATAGAAAAACGGAAAACGCTTTTACATTATTTATCTTTTCAACACGAGCTACACCAAATTGATATTAACCAGAACAAACATACAGAATCTAATTTTAATTAATGTCTCAGTATCATTAAGCTCTATCAACATCCAAGTTCACTAATTGCCTACTCTAGTCCCTAATACTCTCGTCAAAACTTTGTCGACTTTGAAAATTATTTGTCGAGACAAAAATAAAAGTTACACAAGTTTCTACGAAAGTTTCTACAACTCAAGTTGACAACGACAACGTCTAGAAAAGTTTATGAACGAGAGTTGTTTTTGAGACAGACAGAATGTAGGCTTATCTATAATCGTTTCAGTAAACATAGAAAAATTAAAAGAGCATTGAACTTTTTAAATAAGTGTTTCATGAAGTTTTACTTTTTGAAGTGAAAACTTCTTTAGGCGCGTTGGGTATTTTTGAGATGGGAAAAAACAATTGAACTCGCGACACTGTTACCGACACCTCATTTTTGTAACCGCGATTGTGCTCTTCATTTATATTACGTTGCGGATCAATGTTCTATGCAAGTATTTTTACTTTAAAGGTTTTAGAAGTTTTTTTTTCTGTAAACGCGATTGTGCTCTTTATTTAGATAAGGTTACGGACCAATCACCTATACAAGTATTTTTCTTCCACCAAGGCGACCTTGTTCAAGTTTTCACTTCTGTCAGCACTCCCGGAGTGCCACTGTTTTTTTTTCTTTTTTTTTCTTTAATGGCCAACCAACAATTGTTTAGACCGTTACAATTTTAAAATAATATTTTAATTAAATCTAAGTAAGTGTAAAAAATTCTTATAGGTTAGCACCGCATTAACGTAATAATTGTGCCACAAACACTATACTATAAAATTAAAAACTAAGTATAAAAAACAAAAGTAAGTTGCATTGGCAGCCAGTAGTCGACTATTGACTGTTCATTTACTTAAGTTCAGGAACTTTCATAAACACGAGTTTATGTTGGGAACGAAACAATTCAGCAACAATTAGGTAATGGATATTACCTGTCAATAAAACTTGAACCGCGTAGGTAAACAATAATGATTAATATCAAAAACGTTTTTAATCTCAAGGTTGTTAATTAAGCCCACTTCTAGTAAAGCCATCCACCAAGTAAACACAACACGATTAAAATCAAACCAAACAACGCCAAACTTCTACATAAAACTAGATAAATTAATGAAAGTTTTCCGACAAATGTTTCTCTAAATATGCAGAAGTGTTACACTTAATTAATGAAGGGTCCATAGCATGTATAAAACCATTAATTTCTGGGCTGCAACACACTATAGATAAGTGCAGAAGGTCGGCTCCTTAAAATGATCTAAAACGCACGCACACAGACAGCAGACACGCGTCTACGTACAGCAAGTGCAAGAGCACTCGCTTGCATTTGTTTGAAATTGCCGTAAGTACGCTTCTATGTGCGCCTGTCTTCGATCGTTGTATAGAGCACGCCTTCTGTCCCTATTTATTCTGTGGCTACTAGTAAACCAAAGCAGTGTGGCACTAATGGCTCAGCTCTAATGTCCACACCATCTGTCAATGTCATGTCTTTGGCCGCTTTTTGTAGCACTTATGTACGAAACTCTCAGTTCTATTCACTTTATTATAATGTTTTCCCCTTTTTATGTGCTATGATGACCGGATGGATGGGTTTATAATTAGGTGGCTGACTTTTGGGAGTTAATTTGTTGTTCTGTCGTTGATTACAATTTGAGAGTCGTCACTTTAAAATTCTTCGCAATGAGCTATCATGTTCTCAATTAACAATTTTAGCCTCGTATACAACTCTTATTTAACTCAAGAGCAGTGGTGGCCCAGTGGTAACGGCCGCGACTTACGAGTTGTAGGTCGTAGGTTCGAACCCTGATAGGCGCTTTATTTTGTGTAAATTATTTAATCACCACTGCTCACAAAACGGTGAAGGAAAATATCGCATCGTGAGGAAACCGACATGCCCTAGAATAAAAAATTCGAAGACATGTGACATCTGCCAACTCGCACTGGGCCCGCGTGGTGGATTACGGCCCACTTTTACTGAGAGGAGGCCTGTGTCCCAGCAGTGGGAACATTATGTTACAACTCTTTGAAGTATAATCGCTAACATATAATTATGAATGATTAAAAAAAAAAATACGATAAACACAGGCTTAAAAATGTTAAACAACTCAAAACTTCAATACTTACTTGTATTTTAAAGGGTCGTTAACAAACCGCGTGAGTACACATAATAAGTAATTAATAATGTAATTAAGCGGTGTTCATAATGAGCCAGGAATGACACAAGCACGAGCAAGAGAATTACACGACTCGTTATTAATAATGGTCATTGTTATGAAGATAATAACTTTGAATTTGTCCACGAACGATCATTGTAAATTTAATGCTTATTACAATATTCTGCAAAAGGCTGAAATATGTGAGCCTTTTTATATCATTAATATTGTACCTAATGGAGAGCTCATTACGAAATTGCTTTTATAACGATAGCAGTTAGTAATTAATAGGTAATAGAATAATTATTTCAGGATTGTGTGAAGAACGACAAGGCCAATAAGATAGTAAACAGTGAAATCCGATAATATTAAACTAGCAATATTTTTATATATATCTGGGAAAAATCGTTTTCTCCGTATTTTCACCCGAGCAGAGCTCGGTCGCCCAAAGTTTAGAACAAGATAATGAATAATGACATTAGAATAATGACATGGCAGTATGGAATTAGTAAGTACCTACTATCATGGCTGCATGGAATTAGTATGTACGATGATCCTTATTAAATGAGCATTCTCTATTTTCACCAGATTAGAGCTCGGTCGTCCAGGTACTTACAAATAATAGAGTATCAGGGAAGAAAAAGACGTGACGAAGAAACTTAAAACAAACAAGGATTATGATCAAGAAGATTATAAACACGTCTCTTCGCAGACTAAACCTAAGTAAGGAACTTTTTTTTTTGTACCGGCCTGGAAAATCCTCATGGATGTCCTCCGCCCTGGGGCGGGCGAAAGAGTCTGTCAGACTCCTACTGACTAAATACCACCCCGGTGTTCCCTTCCCACACTTGGACCGGAGATCATGAGATCTAGTGCGCCTTCTATGATCCCCGACTGGTGCCGGCCCGCTTTTGCGGGCCACTTCATGCCCGCGGAGGGAGTGAGGTGTGAGACTCCCCCCCGCGACGTCAAATAGGGACCCTAACCTAACCTAACAAAGAAAGGGAAATGGTTTTTGTATTGAAGTGTTTGCAAAAAGAGGTTGGAAAGCTGGATGCTGAACGTAGGTACAGCAGATCTCTTGACTTATACATAAGTCCTGGTTTACGACCAACGAGAATTTCCATCCAATTTCATACTCGGATTATAATATTTTATACCTCACAATCTATATCCGAAAGATTTATATTGATGAGAAGATGCTTAAAAAGTTTAATTTCGTCAGGATACGGTCCGTTCGCGAACTTTTAATAGAGCTTTTCAATGCAGACACAAGTTTAAGCCAATTTTAATTACGAGCCACCGAGGTATTTTGTCGTTGATACAGGGTGGCGAAATCGACGCGAAAACGGTTACCATGGATTCAGTAGGACATAATTCTGAACCAAAAAGAAAAAGAATCTGATGTTCCATACATTTTGACCGCGTAGGTTTTGCACTTTTCTATGAAACAGCAATTTTTTTTTTTAATTACCGACGAAAAATTTTCGCGTCGATGTCCCTGCCCTATAAAGAAACTTGCAAACAAAAAAACTAATTTTACCTTTTTATTTATAAAATTATTATGCTATAGAATTATAGATAAACAATTACAATTTCTAAAGTCGTCTTCCGTGTGGTTTTTTTTAAATATCTATTATGTAGTACACTACCAATAAAATAACAAAGCGACCCAAAAGCAGTTATTTTGTAGCTACCTATTTGAAATTACCTTTTGTGCTCCATTATTATAGTGCTGATTGATATGTGGTGAAAGGGAATAATTTTATAACCGTTCAATCAAGATATTGTTAAAATACGAACAGAATGTAAATAAGTACGTTATAGTAAAACCTAAAATTCAATACTTTATAATAATATGGTCTCTTACAAAAGTATCGGATGAAGATGTAAACAATGGATCAGAAATCATAAGTGCCTGTGCGTGTCAATTTGTAATAAATTGAGTACTTTGATTTGATTTTTGAATACTTAATTAAACCTAAAATTCTAATTTTAAATCACCTTTGAGATGTATTACAAAAATAAAAGATTAAAAAAAAAGGTTTTTTTATAACCTCAATTTTCGTCGACGATTTTTGTACACGGTCGAATGGCCCGCGATCCATTCGCTTTGGGCCGTTCAGATAAAATAGCCGATTTTTCAATTAACATTTTGATGTTATTCGAACAATAATTGTTGGAGAAACGGGTGAGGTATAAAGTTGACACTTTCTAAATACAGTTGAATGTTTCACTAATACAGAGGAATGTGTCACTAACACAGATGAATGTGTCACTAACACAGATGAATGTGTCACTAACACAGATGAATGTGTCACTAACACAGATGAATGTGTTACTAACACAGATGAATGTGTCACTAACATAGATGAATGTGTCACTAACACAGACGTATGTGTCACTAACACAGATGAATGTGTCACTAACACAGATGAATGTGTCACTAACACAGATGAATGTGTCACTAATACCTTTTAGTGACTGATTGCGTAAGAAATGAAGCTGAACAGCGTTTTTTACACTTCGATCAGATACTATTGAAACAGTCTCAGCTATTCTTTGTTTTTTCGATCTCTGTTTTTTTGGCTCTAATTGACAGCTATTTTATGACGACTCGCAATTGATACTAAGTAAACGTCTAGATTTTGCTGTTTTGGCGCTGTGTTTGCAAACAACCAGTATCGTTGTCTGTTTATCGATACTTTTTTCAACCTACTTACGTATTATTGTTAGTTAGCAGCGTTAGTTTCTATTGAGGCTAGAGATAATTATAGCGTTAGATTCCTATGCAAAAGCTATGCTTAATTCAGTATGTTACGTTACAGTCAGTTTTAATTCCAGAAGACCTGTTAACTTATGAAACTCTAACCTCCTATATAAATGACACATTTATTGAGTGCTTTTTATGGTTCCGTACACATGGATCAAAGGACACAGCGGTTCGCGGGGCAATGACGCAGCCGACGAACTTGCCAGAAGGAGGTCGAGTATGGCACCAGTGGGGCCTGAACCCATCACGCCACTCCCCTTCGGGTACCTACGCACTCTGGTAAGGAAACGAACCAGGGAACAACATCACAAACTATGGGTGGACCACGGTGAGTGCAGGCATGCCTAGGAGGCACTCCCTACAATCAACAGTCACCTCACGAAACAGGTTCTTCGATTAACAAAACAGCAGCTGTTACTGGCCATGGGTCATTTAATAAACACCTTTATGTCATAGGAGTCACAGACAGTCCGCTGTGCAGAACCTGCATGGAGGACGACGGGACCGCAGCTCATGGCTGTTAAACTGCCCAGTGGTCGCCACATACAGGGCAAAGTATTTCAGTAACCCAGGTACCCTACATGAGGTTGTCAGTGACACCAAGGCGTTGCTGGCCTTCTTTAAGGAGCTGGGGTGGATGGAATAACCGATTTTCCCAACCGTACGCAAAATACGCGCTTTGACGTGGAGTTGCGGATATCAGCCCGTATTATCTATTATTATGGTTCCGTACCCAAAGAGTGCCAACGAGCCTATTACTAAGGCACCGCTGTCCGTCCGTCTGTCACAGAACTGTATCTTTTGAACCGTAATAGGTAGACACTTGACTTTATGGCTACTATGACATTATTTTATTTTTATTATTGGTTGTTGTAGCACAACAAACAAATAGGTAAAAAAAAAAAAAAAAAAAAAAAAAAAAAAAAAAAAAAAATTAAGTGTGTTCCCATATCGCCCGGGGTCACCATTGTGTGGATCGCCCGGAGGACACGGTGGAGTATACTGTGGCGGTCTGCCCGGCTTGGGCGGAGCATCGCCGTGTCCTGGTGGAGGCGATCGGCGGCAGTGATCTCTCGCGTCCGGCCCTGGGCCGATGCCTGCCGGGGTTGCGAAGAAAACCGAAAGGGAGATCGTGGCCCCCGGTCATAGGGCAACCGAAGGAACACGGGTGGATTTTAGTCAGTAAGAGTCTGACACGCCCTCCCGCTCCGCCCAGAGTGGGAGAAGTTATTTGATAATTACCCACCCAAAAAAAAGGGGTTCCCATATTAGAAACTTGTTTAAAACGTTACCGTCACGACACAATATGCAAGCAAAATATACGGAATAACGTTCGATGTCGTAAAACGTCATAAGAATAACTACCGGCCAATTTCCTTGGCAACAGTGGTGGCTAAGGTGTTGGACAGTGTGCTTGACTCAGAACTTGATAAACACCTTAACATTCATGACGCTCAGTTTGGTTTTCGCGCTGGACTTTCTACTGAAAGCGCAATTCTGAGTCTCAAGCACACTGTTCAATACTATACGGAAAGAAGTACACCTGTGTTTGCATGCTTTCTTGACCTCTCCAAGGCATTTGACCTCGTGTCATATGACGTATTATGGGAGAAACTCAAGAGGACCGGCGTGCCGACACAGGTGCAACGGATTTTTCGTTTCTGGTACCAAAACCAGATAAATTATGTTAGATGGGCCAACAGCTTCTCCGACGCGTACAGGTTGGAGTGCGGGGTGAGACAAGGTGGTTTGAGTTCTCCCAAGCTCTTCAACCTGTATGTGAATGAGCTTATAGTTGGGCTCAGCAGCACACGAGTGGGATGCTGGGTCGATAATGTATGTATGAACAACTTCAGTTACGCGGACGACATGGTGCTGCTGACCCCGACTGTAGGCGCTATGAGACAGTTGTTAGCCATATGTGAAACATATAGCCATAAGCATGGTTTATTATATAATTGTAAGAAGAGTGAGTACATGGTCTTCAGGGCCTCCGGTAAGTGTCCGTCAAATGTACCTGCGATTAAGCTGAATGGTACTGAACTGAAGCGGGTACAACAGTTCAAATACCTTAGACATTACGTTACCGAGGGCCTTGACGACCAAGTTGACATAGAAAGGGAACGTAGGGCATTGGTGGTCAGAAGTAATATGCTGGCCCGCAGGTTTGCGCGTTGTAGTGACCAAGTTAAAGTCACACTATTTAGAGCCTACTGTCAGACTTTCTACACGTGCAGCCTGTGGTTTAGGTATCCGCAGAGGCCGCTCAATGCCCTACGTGTCCAATATAACAATGGATTTAGGATGTTGTTAGGGCTGCCCCGCTTTTGTAGTGCCTCTGGTATGTTTGCGGAGGCCAGGGTAGACGGCTTTCATGCCATCGTGCGCAAGCGGCTCGCGTCGTTATTAAGCAGAGTCCGGGGTAGCACTAACAGCATCCTTCAGGTAATTGCGGATAAACAGGATTCAAATATCCTGAAATCATTTATTCGTGTTCACATTTTGTAACGTTACTTGTAATTATTATGGACATGGTCTGAAATAAAGGATTTATTATTATTATTTTTTTTATCGTTGATGGAGAATTAGGTAAACGCACACAATTTATTTTACCGAGGCGGCTTTAAAACTCTGACACCAGGTTAGTCACTAACCACACGAAAAGAAGAAGAACTGAGATTCGGTATTATTTAGTGAAGGTACACTCGGACCAATATGTTATTAGGCCACAACATAACAACAACATAACACAACATTATGTATAAGACAAACTTCTAACCCTTGCAGATAAAATACACATCACGAGCCATTTTACGATACGACATATCTGGTATTCTAAAGTACCTACACACCGTAGCTACATTTACACATCTGCCTTATTTATGTTGAGTTGTGAGCGTGACGGTGACATGACCGCAATGCCCTCCTGTCCTTACTGCGGGGAACCGTGACGACACGGCTTTAACAAAAACAGCGAACTTAGATTATCTTGTACAGAATTTTGTTCTGTAAACATTGTACGGAAATCCTATACAATGCGAGATCAGCTTATACTGGAAAATTATAGCTTGATATGTAGCCGTGTGTACTATAGCAACTTTTACATAGACTCCGAAAAGTGTTGTTTGTAGTCTGTTTTGTGGATACAGAACGATTCGTTTTAGTAAATTCAAAATCGTACTTACCCTGAACTATGTAGGTATTTGTGAACCAACCAATCGTCCTGATTGATTGGATAACATTGTACATGCAAATACTATAAATTGAAGATAAAATACAACTCTGAAAATTTATTGAAGATAGATGCTTTCAGCTTTGTTCCTACATCGATTGCTTATTGCGTAATCAAGAAATCTGTCTCTCGTTGTCATTCACAGCCAGATTCCGCCTACTCTAGTTATTTATGCCAATTGGTCGGCCCTTACTTAAATCCCACGCAGTCTTTCAGGCCTCGTCAATATTTTGCAGAGCTAGAATGTAATGAGTTTTTTTTTAACTGTAGTTGAGTAAAAACTATCGTCATCTAAACACGCACAATAATGACAGTGAAATGTGACGTTACAACGTCTCACATTGTTCTACAATGAAATTCCTTCAAAGAAAATAACTCGCATTCAAACAACACCACAGTTGAAATAAAAACACTATGTCGTGATAAAAAAAAACGTTATTTACGAGGCCAAGTTCTAACATCCACCTACTCTGTAATGTTGAAATGTCAACGTTTCGTTGTTGCGGTTCCACAATGTGGAACACAATATCGTGCCGTATGAAAGCGACTCTCAGCATCTCAAATATAATTTTGTAAGCATTCAGAATAAATTTAGAGTGCTGTGTAACCTAACATTATGTGGAGGGTTATGTTAAGGGGTTCTAATTTCAATCAGAGTTTAAACTTGGAGGCGGATAGTTTTTGGTTTGAATATGGAGAGGGAGAAGAAGGCCAGAAAAGATGGATGGATTGTGTGAGGAATGATATGAAAGAGAAGGGAGTGAATGATAGCGTGACGGTTGACAGGGGAGAATGGAAGAAAACAAGGGCAGAAAGATGATGATAATGGAAATATCAAAACGTATTGTTTTCTCTTCAAATTCTGTAACGTTAAGGTGATGATTTGTTTATCTGTATTTGTAGAACCGATAGCCGTAGACCAGGGATGCACAGACTTATAAAGAATAGGGGCCAGTCGGGCACATTATGAGGCAAAAGCGGAAAAAAAAAATTACTAGATATTTTTTTTTTATAATTTAAATACCTTCTTTGTTTAATTTACTATATTTATTTTGATGCATAGCATTGTATAGACGTTTTTTTTTTATTCTTGGTTCCAGATTACTTGTCGCCACACGTAATACTTATTGCCTACAAATTTTGATTTGAAAACGTTTGTTTACAAGTATACGTCATCCAAATAAGCTTGCGCATTTTAGAGCATTTGTTTGCAATTTTTTATACGTATTTTTGTCTACGCAATAATAGAAGTTTGAAATTTTTTTTTTCTCTTTTTTTTTATTTGTCTGCGGACCGCTGGCATACCGGCAGCAGACCGTATGCGGCCCGTGGGCTGCCGTCTGTGCATCGCTGCCGTAGACACAAAGGATCGTTCTTGGGTAAAGACCAGGGATCGGTTTCTAGGAAACCCTTAGACTTGATAACTAGCTTGTACTAGTTGCATAGGAGTGTTCAAGGATCAAGCTCAGAGAAAAAATATTAGGGAGGCCTATTTAATGGCATCTCATGAGCATCAAGGAACATAAAACTTTAAATAAATATGCAACTGACTGCGATTACCAGTCTATATTATTATTTGACTACCACGTTAGTCTTGTGGTTGCAAAGGCGACTGTTGAGCATGGGGTCCTGGGTTGGATTCCCACGTCGGTCGAAACTGTTATTGAGTTTTTCCATTAGGAAGGAATTTCTTAGTAACAGCCCGGAGTTTAGAAGTTGGCGGTGTGAAACTCCCGTACCTCGGAAAGCACGTTAACCCGTTGGGTTGGTAACATCGGGCGAGGTTTTACTATCACACGAGTGTTTTGAACACCTAGTTATGTGCAGTTGCCGTTGACCCTTCGCCTGATCTCTCTCCGGTCGTGTCGGATTGTCGTCCCATCGGACTATGAGGGTGAGGCAAGAGAGAGTCCACCTGTGTCTGCGCACACACTTGTGCAATATAATATCCCCCGTGCCAAAAGTTAGTTTCCGCTGAGATTGGTCGCTTCGGCCAAAATTCAGCCAGGAGGAGAACTATTATACTATTATGTAAAGCTCTTATTTCTCTAGTATTACTACCTAATCATTAATCTACAAACACTAGACCTAAGTATTCCAATCGATGGAAATTGCAGTATTATAAATGTATATTGGCATAAATATACAAAGCGGCTGATTCGCGGCGAGAAATTCACCAATAAATATTCTATTCTGTCTATAATGATGCCCATGATGGATTAGTTTGAGCAACGTGCTAATATCAAACTGTGTGCTTTGTGAGATGAATTTATGCTGTATTTTAGAGCTAATATTGATTGGCTGTGGAGGTTATTTATTACGCGTCATTGGCTTAGCTACAGCGTTAACATGAAGTCCTTCCATATTGTTGTCTTTGAAAAAGATTTTTATAGGATCCCAAAATGTTGTCTCTTTTAATAACACTATACACACATTACACTTAACACTATACACTCATTTCAGTTTTTTTAAGAAACCTCACTAGGTTTCTTAATAAAAACTGAAATGAAATGAAATTGTTTATTCTGTAAATAGGATATCGGAATCACTTACACAAGACATATAAAAAAAAAAATAAGCTTGACGGAATCGACATTTCCTATCTGATTAAGTACCCTTTTTTTTGGGTGGGAAATTATTAAATAACTTCTCCCGCTCTGGGTGGAGCTAGGGCGTGTCAAACTCTTACTGACTAAAACCCACCCGTGTTCATTGCCTGTATGTTGCCAGGCGCCCCGGTAACTCTTTCGGACAAACCCACAACCCCGGCAGGCATCGGCCCTAGCAGACCCCTTCAGTTGTACTGGCATCTCTTTGAGGCGCGCGTGCGCGTCCTTATCGGACGGCAAGTTACCTATTGCTCACCGTCCGCAAGCCCGCGCCTACGGTGGCTGGGAATCGGCCTGCGATTCCCGACGCCCAGGGCGTCTCCTGCGGCGGTTAGGGGCGTGAGGGCGCGAAATTTGCTTCTCCCTCACACGTTCCGCCTCTTCCTTCGCGAGCATTACTGCTTCGCAGAAGGAGATGACGGCCTCCCATGCCCTCTCGCTCCGCACCATGGCCTGGATCAAGGCTGGTCGCGAGAGATCACCGCCGCCGATCGCCTCCACAAGGATACGGCGATGCTGCGCCCAAGCCTGGCATACCTCCACCGTATGCTCCACCGTATGCTCCACCGTGTCCTCCGGGTGATCCACACAATGATGACACCCGGGCGTTTCCTCCCGCCTTATCCTGAACAGAAATCTCCCGAAACAACCATGTCTGGTGAGGACCTGCGTCAGGCGGAAGGTGAAGTCGCCGTGGCGCGTCTCTAGCCACTCCTCAAAGAGGGGACATATCGCCGCAATTGTGGAGTGCCCAATCTGAGTACCCCTGAGACGAAATGGCGTAAGAAACTCAGGGGTTTAAGTCTCTTATAAAGTCCAGACATAATCTTGGTCAGATCATGTGAGGAGTTGAGGGCCATGTAGATAAGTGTCTGAATTAGTCTTTTGAGGAAAGAATCACACTGATTTGCATAGACCTGTCCTGTCCTTGTGACGATAACCACGTACCTCTGGATTTTACATGAAAACAACATTCTGTGAAATGTAAATAAATACATTGATTATATTACTTTGATATTATATTTTTTTATTTCCATCGTCATTTTATTTCGCCACATCCTTTCCATAGTTAAATTATTTTCCTATATTCTATACCCTAAAATAATATAACTGACCCGCAACACACTATTTTTCCAACAATATGCTTTTATTTACTCTCGAGTCACCACTACCTCATTTATTAATTAACTTCAAAAATACAAACAAAGAATAAAGCGGAAAAGTAAAAACATTACAAATAATATAAGTTTTATAAAATGTCGACTCTGCTCATAAATCTCGCAGAAGTGCAGTACTTACACTTAACAATGCAATAAGTCCACTAGAAAACTATTATTAAGCTTTTGCTGCCGGCCACCTAGCTATTTATGAGAAAAATAATTTATTAATTAACTCAGAAATAAAATAGAAACCAAGATTTTTGTGTGGCTTTGTTTTGTTTAAATATTGAGTGTGATTATTCTAAAAAATAATTCATGAATAATGGATTTCTATTCAGAAGTAATTCTATTGAAATTCAACATACCTATTCTTAGTTTATTCGATTTTAGTTTAACTGGAGCAAAAATTATTAAACTGTTTTTAAAGTTTATTTATTTATTTAAGTTTCTATGCAACTAGAAAAGAAGACTCAAGGCGGATTTTAATATTCCTTAGGCCTTAATATGTTGTAGAAAAGCATTGTAACTTAGATAAATTACAAACCAAATCACTAAAAAGTGAAAAAAAATACTTTTTGCAAACAATACAACCGACTTCCAAACTACAAAGTGAAAAATAACTTTAATTTCGGAAGTCGGTGTCAAAAAACTAAAATCCTGATCCAAAGACACCGACTTCCAAAATTAAAGTTATTTTTCACTTGGTAGTTTGGAAGTCGGTTGTATTTTTTGTAAAAAAGTTTTTTTTAAATCTGTGATCACAATGTATACACAAATTTTGTGTATTGCTGGTGTATAGTTTGTAACGTGGACGAGCGCATCCTGGTTCCAAACTATACTACATCAAATAATGTCCATCTGCACAAATAGCATGACAACCATAGAAATCGGTTTTCTACGGGTTTTGTCAACGGAATAATAGACAAAATGACAGATAAATAATCACAATCTGTCATTTTATCATGCTAAACATGCTGATCATTAGGTTAGATTAATTAAATTAGATTACTTAAATAAGAAAACTGTCACACGACTCCAAAGACATTCCGTTTTTTAATATAAATTCAGAAATTGCGGGATTTCTAACGAATGAAGAATGCTTTGTGCACTCTCTGAAGAAAACAGAACAGGCTTAAATTGTTTTTTTAAAGTTCCATTAAATAAATTATTTTCTTTATACTTTACCAGTCTTATAAAAGTGTACACACAAGACGAATACAACCAGTATAAGGTGACCTTCCGTTACCACAACAGTTTCTTAATAAAATTGACTTCACAAGAGATTTTGAGCGGTCAGCATAAAATGGTGGTGGTTACCACCAGATTTTCCCGAACAATAAGCTGGATACGTTCAATATTCCGCCGCTGAATACTAAACATGGCTTGTTTATAGTATATTCTGATGCTATCGGTTTATAGATCGACATTAATAGTGTATTTATGAAGGGTTAAGTGTACGCAATTTCGTATTATCCTGTAATTCTGGATAATCCTGTGTATTGGAAATCATGAACAACTTTATAAGTCTGTTAATTAAAGTTTGACGACTTTGCTATAATGTAGGAAGTTGGTACGTAGATAAAAAATACTTTTGTAGTAGTAATTTCATATTCCACTATCTTTCGTGTCTGCGGCGGCTTAGCTCGCATGATATCTTTATAAATTATACCATTTATGTTAGTCATTGATAATGTAGCATTCTACTGGTGTTATTTTTTTAAATCGGTTTAGTCGTTTTTAACAAAAATATAAAAAAAAAATTCTCTTTATAATATTAGTGTACAGTAAGCGCTCAAAAGTGCATGAGCACGCTAAGAGTCGTATTGCTGTGAACACGCGGTATAGTCAGTACATTTGTATGTGTAAACAGTCAGACGTCTGTGGTGTGAGTGCCGTACACACACCACAGAGAACGCAGTTTTGAACTACACACTATCGTATCGTCACGGTTCGCGGGCGCCGCACTTATATTTCCATAACTTTTGTTAGCACGCATCATACTCGTACGCGTGACCTTGGCCAGTGTATCGCATTGCTAAAATTCGAAAGTAAATTATATGTGCAGATAGCAGAAGGCGTTAAGCGTTGGTCTTAGATTCAAGATGGCTAAGGTTCTAATCTCGTAAATCACAGCGCTGTTTTTGCAAATATTATTATTTTTGTTTGCAATAATAATATTTTTAAATATCCTGCCTATTTATTAATGTTGTTATTGCAATAAAGGGTTTAGAATAAAAAATGCGTGATATGTTATAATAAAAAATAAATAATATTTATTCGTTTTGTTTATTTTACTTAAGTAGGTATAGTTATCAAACTGCTACAATTATTTATCATTACTTCACCTGAATAATATGTGAAATAGATGTCTAGAAACTTAGAAGCAATTTGTATTATTTTGACATATTTAAATTTTGAAATGTTCTAAATTTTAAATGGATTTTTTTGCACCATAAATATAAAGCTTTGATCATGTTCTAAGTAATTAAGCAATAAATAAGAATATTAGACTACTTAAAATGTAAAAAAATCTACTGACAAAATTGTTGATTTTAAGGTTAAAGGCAGTTGTTCACATTAATTATTTTAAACTTTATTTGGCTTTAGTAAATATTGGTTGGTATTGAGGTTATAGCTTAAGTATTCATTTTCTTTACGAAAAGAAGATTGAAACTAAAGCTCAAATTTTAATCCTAAAATAATACTATTACTAAAATAATATTAAACAATTTCGGTATATCTGCAAGAAATACGACAAACACCCTATTGAAACGTGCTTAAAAAATTCGTTACCATAAATTCATGCAATAACGAATAAAGATTATATAAAAATTTATTAAGTTGGTACGGTCAATATTTTAAGGTCAAAAACGGTTTTCTAGCTGGTCTTCAGTGATGCAAGCCTTCAGAGTGCACGGCGAACGGTTCATAATGACGTGTTTTTAATAATTCAGCAAAATATCTCGTTAGTATGAAACCATTTGTTTCATTCACCATTTGACGTAGCTGCTACTCGATAATAAGCCCCTTCCTCATATCTCTTAACCCTCACAGTATTTCTCTAGAACAAAGAAAAACATTGTTTTTATTACACATAATACCTAATTATTTATTATTCACTAATCGAATTAAACCTCACAATGAATTTAAAACTTTAAAGGCATCTTCTGTCTCAACAATACCTCTGTTCTATCAACAATACCCTTGATTAAGATTTATGTTTAGTAAAATATGAAATATATAAACGATAACACTCACACTTACTCCGGTTTTATTAGATATTCACTTCACTTTTACGCAGCGCAATAATATTCTCTGATCTGATCTGATCTCTTCAATATATTTTATGCCTGCTTTTTGATAATAATAACCACAACACTGCGCTAAATGCTCGTCACCAATATTATCACGGCACGAACCAACAAAGTTCTATTAATTGAATACTTGTAACAAACTGCATCTACCCCACAGAAATCGAAATAATTTACTTAGTTTTTTGTGGTCTACCTGCTAAACTTTAATATTTATGTGAACAAGACAAATGAAACTAAAAACGAATGATGTTTATCGAACTAGTCATTGGTTGCAGACAAAGTGAGTGTGTGTGTGTAATGTGCGTGTCTACAGTATTGTAACAACTTATAGAAGAAGGTCGTAAGTCAAACCGAAGCGTTAGTCTATTGCTTTGTGAGATTGCTTATGGACTTTTGGTCGGTACTGTACCTAGATTGGTGAGAATAATTTATTATAATATGCACTGGCAACTATTGTTATCTTAGGAGAATTATGGAATTGTGTCTGCGCGTATTTCCAATCTATACAAGGCCAGAACGTAGCTATAGGAAACTGCTCGCGTATACATTGTAATACTATTTTTAAATCTGTGATTACAATGTATACACAAATTTTGTGTATTGCTGGTGTATAGTTTGTAACGTGGACGAGCGCATCCTGGTTCCAAACTATACTACATCACTTACGCCTGTTAAGAGTTTTAAAGATATAGTCTATAAAAAAAAGAAAAGAACAAAAGTTTGAACTGGGTGAAATGACTTAGGTTAGCTTAGAACTGTCAACAACCGCGCGCGAGCCAAGCGAGCGAAGCGAGCGGTGCCGTGGCAGCGGCCGGCGAGCGCTACTTCCAAGTTGCTCGCAGCCAGGCAGGCTATTTAATATTAGCGCAAGGTATATTACGTTGCAAACAAGTTGGTTACCAGTTCATAATTTCTCGCAATCTAAACACGATTAGTCCGTATGCGTACTGGCACTGTATACTATGGAATGAGGTAGTTAATTTGGTCACTACGAAGTATACGCGAGTATTTGCGTACTACTCTTGTTTGTGTAGATTGGAAGACCTTAGTAAAAAAGTGATTTCCAATCTATACGCGATTAGTTTCACACACTTGCGTTCTGGCCTTGTATAGAATGCAAAGACGCTGTGTCTGCTCATTTACCATTACGCATGCGCTCTTCTTTTTCCATTAATTATAAAGGTATCAAGTTTGAAGTCACTTTTCTTTAAAGTTGCGCACTTTTCAGATTGCAAAAATTTCAAAAAAAAAAAAAAAAAATATATTTCACATAAACCTACATGGGCACTTATGAAACGTCAGAAGCTAGGTGCACAACGGTGTGTCAACTTGAGGCCACCTTTTTTTTTTTTTTTTTTTGGGTGGGAAATTATCAAATAACTTCTCCCGCTCTGGGTGGAGCGGGAGGGCGTGTCAGAATCTTACTGACTAAAACCCACCCGTGTTCCTTCCTATGCCATGTTGCCGGGGGCCACGATTTCCCTATCGGTTTTCTTCGAACCCCCGGCATTGGCATTGGCCCTAGCGGACCCCGTCAATTCTGCTGACATCTCTTTGAGGCGCGCGTGGAACACAACGCGCCGTCGACCCGGGCTTGGTCCTTATCGGACGGCGAGCTACCCATTGCTCACCGTCCGCAAGCCCGCGCCTACGGTGGCCGGAAATCTTCCTGCGATTCCCGACGCCCAGGGCGTCTCCTGCTGCGGCGGTTAGGGGCGCGAGGGCGCGAAATTTGCCTTTCCCTCACGCGCTCCGTCTCCTCCTTCGCGAGCATTACTGCTTCGCAGAAAGAGGTGACGGCCTCCCATTTCCTCTCGCTCCGTAGCATGGCCCGAATCAGGGCCGGACGCGAGAGATCACCGCCGCCGATCGCATCCACGAGGACACGGCGATGCCCTGCCCAAGCCGGGCAGACCTCCACCGTATGCTCCACCGTGTCCTCCGGGCGATCCACACAGTGACGACACCCGGGCGTTTCCTCCCGCTTTATCCTGAACAGGTACCTCCCGAAACAGCCGTGTCCGGTGAGTACCTGCGTCAGGCGGAAGGTGAGGACGCCGTGGCGCCTCTCTAGCCACTCCTCAAAGAGGTATCTTATCGCCGCAATTGTGGCGTGCCCAGCGCTGGGTTGCGACAATCGCACTCTCCATTCCGCCATGAGATCCCGCCGGAGCTCTGTCCGCTGTGCCGCGACTTCTTGCGGCATCGGAGTTAAGCCCCGGCGCTTCGCCTCCTCGCGCCACTCCCAAATGTGCGCGAGGACCTTTGCCTCCAGATCCCATGGCGGTACTCCGGCAAGGAGGCTCGCCGCCTCGCAGGAGACCGTGCGGTATCCTCGGGCCAGCCGGATGGCCATGACCCTTTGGGACGCGTTCAGCCGGCGGCCTGGCTGCCGCCTCAATGAAGGCGCCCACACCGGCGCCCCGTAAAGGGCCATGGACCGCACGATCCCCGCGTAGAGCCTCCGGCAGGAGGCGTTTGGACCTCGCCGCTAGCCGCTTCAAGGCAGCCCCGGCCCGGTCCAGTCTGGGAGCCAAACGTCGGAAATGCTCCACGAAGTTCCACCGGCTATCGAGGACGAGTCCCAGATACTTCATCGTCGACTCGACGCCGATGTGAACCCCTCCCGCCAATACTTGGGAACCCGACGGTGGCGCACTACGAGGACCATAGAAACCCATGGCCTCGGACTTGTGCAGGGCCACCTCGAGTCCCAGCTGCCGGATTCTGTCGACGACTGTCGCAACCCCGCGTGTCGCTAAGTCGGCCGCCGCCTGGTACGACCTCCCCTGCGCCAGGACCAGCGTGTCGTCAGCGTAACAAACGACGCTGACGCCAGTAGGGAGGTCGGCGCGCAGCACCCAGTCGTATCCGATGTCCCACAGATGCGGCCCCAGGACCGATCCCTGTGGGACACCGCACGACATCTCTCGCCGGTTCCACTCTCCTTGGTGACCGGGGTAGATGACAAACCTGTCTGTCAAATAGGCCTCGACCACACGACAGAGGTAGGTCGGCATCCGGTGATACCGAAGTGCCTCCCTGATGCAACTCCAGGGCAGGGTGTTAAAGGCATTGGCGATGTCTAGAGACACCGCCAAGACGACCCCACCCCGGGCCACAGCATCCCCCGTCGTGAGGGCCCGCACGCGCATGATGGCGTCCACCGTAGAGCGCCCCCTGCGGAAACCGAACTGGCTCTCCGCCAGATCCGGCCCCACTCGCACCAGCTGCCCGACGAGGCGGTCTGCAATGACTCTTTCAAAGAGCTTGCCCACCTCGTCGAGCAGCACAATGGGCCGATAGGCGGACGGAGAGTCCGCTGGGCGCCCCGGCTTCCTGATGAGGACCAGTTTCCCAGTCTTCCAGCAAAGTGGGAACTGGCCCCTCTCCATACATGCGCTTAGGAGCCCTCTCAGTCGAGGCCCGAGAGTCCCCATGGCCAGGACCCAGGCCCTTCCGGGTATGCCATCGGGTCCTGGGGCGGTATTCCTCGCACTCATCCTGCGTACCGCCACTCTCATCTCTACCTCGGTCACCTCCGGAGCATCGTCGTCGTCGTCGGCGGTGTGGTCCGCATCGGGCACCGCAATGGGCGGAGCCATGGGCGGGGGCGTATGTTCCCCTCTTGAAGGGAACAGAGCGCTCACCACGTCCTCCACAAGCTGGGGCCGGAGACTCTGCGTCAGCGGGGGAGCCCATGGGCGGAGTTTCTCCCGCACCATCTTATATGGGCGTCCCCACGGGTCTCTGTTCAGAGTCTCCAGCATCTCCTCGCGGGCCAGTGCCCTGGCCCGCAGGATCTCCGCTTGGAGGGCGGTCTTCGCCGCTCTGTACCCCTCGTACAGCTCCGCCTGAATGGCTTCCGTATCCGGAGGACGGATACGGAGCCTGCGGTGCCTGGCGTACCGGCGTCGCGCAGCAACGCACGCCCTGCGTAGAGCTTCCAGCTCTTGCGACCACCAGTACACCTGGCGCGAAGCGCGTCCAGGGTGGACTCGGGGCATTGCCACGTCACATATATTGGACATGGCCTCCCGGAACCACTCCGCCTCGTCGTTTATGTCGGCAGGCCTGTCCGGTGATGACACCCAGGCCTGCACGATCGAGGCTTCCAGGAGGAGCTCCCGGTCCAGCCGCTTCAGCGCCCACCGCGGACCACTCGGGGCCTGTCGGACCGGCGCGCTCGAGGTCTGGGTGGAGACGTCAAACCGGATGTACCGGTGGTCGGAATAGGTCTCCACCTCCTCTATGACGAACTTGAGGCCACCTGAAAGACCGAAACAATTAAAAAAATGTTAAAATAATTAGGTGTCGATACGAAAACAATATGGGAGGGGCTTGTGACTAAATAATAACAGCCGTATGGGTTCATTGAAGGTAAAGCTTCACTTGCCGCGGTCGGTTCGTGGATGGGTGACCATCCGTAACAAAATATCGAGACCCCATCGTGTGCCTCGGAAAGCACGTTAATCTGCTGGTCCCGACTGTCATTCATAGGTCTTTGATGGTCACTACGGATAATCAAGAGCTCAAAAGTCTGACCAAGGGGTATCAGGTTACTCAGTAACTGGGATACAGAGATCAGATAGGCAGTTGCTTCATGAAAAATACTGGTATGGTTAGACTGGAAGCCGACCGCAACATAGTTGGGAAAGGAAATGTAAATGATATATCGGAATCACTTTTACACGTCATATTAAAAAATATTAAAATTAAACTAGATGAGGTCGGTGGTTTCCTATCTGACTACTCTGAGAAGAAAGGCTGAAACAAACACAGAGATCACAGTCTCTCTTTTAAAGTCCAGACATAATCTTGGTCAGGCCATATGAGGAACATGTAGATTCGTGTCTGAAATGGTATTTTGAGGAAAGCACCACACATTATTTTAATTGGACCTGTCGAGTTAGTGCAAGCATTTGTCGTCGTAATCGTGTAACTCAGAACTGTTATGGAGCTCAACGACGAACAGTACCAAAGAAAGGACATTTGAGTAGGCCACAAAAAGTACTCAAACTGCCAGACTATCATTAAAACTAACTGAGAAAGAAAAAATAAGGCTAGGCAGATTGAATTTTGATGAAAAAAATATTATTTTAGAAAACCTAAATAATTGTCCATTACTAACGTATTTTGTAAGTTACTAACACTATGAGTCTTGTTGCTTGATTTATTGAATAAAATTTAATTAGTCTACCTTAGACCAGTCAACCCTCACATGCTGTGTAAAACGAATTAATTCAAAGACGGTTCAAGCAATTAGCGATAGGAAATGAACTTCTGATCCTGGGCGGGTCATCGAGTGTAATCAATTAATTAAGTTCAGGATGTGTGCTCAAATAGCTACTTACAGTTTCATCTACCAATGAGAGATTGCTTGGGGATTTCTAAGATAGAGTAGATAGTCGAATGTGCTAAGTACAAATAGTATAAATTAACAGTAAATGTTAATGTACAAGTACATAGTATAAAAAAAAGTTTCGTGTCTGTCTGTGTGACGACGTTGTTCTTCTAAACTACGCAACGGATTTTGATGCGGTTTTCACCGTAATTTAGAGAATTTGTTCCGAAAAGTTTATGTGTAAGTACCTGGTCGATCTAACCAGCATTATCTATTTTATAAATAGAGAATGCTCATTTAATAGTATAGGATAGTGCATACAAATTCCATGTATAGTACACACGGCTAAACATCAAGCTATACATTTGCAGTATAAGCTGACCTCGCATTGTACGGAAATCCTATACGATGCGAGATCAGCATAAACTGGAAATGTATAGCTTGATGTGTAGCCGTGTGTACCTACTAATTCCATGCTGCCATGATAGTAGGTAGTTACCAATTCCATGCAGGCATGTCGTTTTTCTAAGGTAGCCATCTTGTTCTTAACTTTGGGCGACCGAGCTCTGCTCGGGTGAAAATACGGCGAAAACGAATTTTCCCAGATATGAGACCTAGCTAGATCTATTTTTGCCCCTATAAACAAAATAGTTAGATCCGTGTTCGAGAACGTGATTACATAAATATGTCGGTAATACGTTACCGAGTTGATTAATCGGGACGCCAGTGCCGCGCCGTCTAGCGGTTTTAGACAGAGTCTACGACATAACGCTCGAACCGGCCGGAGCTAGAGCTGAGCTGAGTTCATCGGTGGCAGTCAAGCAGTGAACACGTTTAGAAACTGTCGCGCATTCCGAATACTCGTGTCGTGTACCTACAGTGTGTGAATTGCTAGTGTAATTAATTTGATAGTAAATTAGAATTTGATCTAAACTGTAAACGGTTTTTCTATTGCGCAATAACCAACACTACCCTCAGTACGTCCACAGTAGTTAAAATATAGCTGATAATAACGAAAGAGACACCTACCCTCCTCCACCATATATATACATGTATATACAATATACACAAATATTGGTCATTTAATGGTATAGGATACATTGTTATTAAACTTACATATTATAATAAAGAACTCTTGATGTTTTAGCAAGTCGTAAAAACCTTACGAAGCAGAGACGGGTCGCTAGATGTTATGTTATGACTCGTAAGTATATGAAATTTGTTCCACTTTGGTAAATTTAAAAAAATAACTTATGCAGCACATTTTTGGAGACTGTTTATTAAACGAAGATAGAGAAGACACTTAATCGGTAATTTAAAATTGAATAATCCTTTAATTAAATACCTACAATAGATTTAAAGTTAGCATGTTTTTATCATGTAACATCCAAGTATTATATACAAAAGCAATTTACTTTTGACGAAAATATTTTTTACATCCTTCTAAAAGAGATTGTTTCAACTAGAAATAACAACAGCTACTTACAAAAGTAATAAAAATCCTCCGCAATCTGCGCTTATAAACTTAAAATGAAACAAAGCTCTTATTATAATAACAAAGCAAAATAGCTTTATACAATACCCTGTAACAAGATATTCGATTGAAGTTCAGAGATTTTCACTCAACGGCCTGAATAAAACCTTCTCTTTGGGAATGTAAAGCACAGAATATGGTCATAGTATAATCTAAACAGTAATGTTACTCGGCTGCGATATTGAAATAAAAATTATCATCTCATCTCTATAATGCGTACGTTAGTTTCTCCGAAAGATCGCTTACGGTGGTTGATTGGTGACAGTTATATTCCAGGGCAGAGGTTCGAGATAATCCACAAACAATTTTTAAACTTAAGTGGCAGTGGGCGTAGCACATCGCTAGTAGAGTGGGTGGCCGAAGAGTCCCGAAGTTGCGACCACGAACCGTTAGGTGCAGCGTGGCTAGGATCCCAACTATGTAGGTGGACCGTCGACCTGGTGAAAATCGCAGAAATCTGCTGGATTTTGACAACGCAGAACCGGTCTCTGTGGCAATCCTGGACTGTATATTTCAGTCTTTCGGCTAAGATGATGATAATGTTCTGCCTTTCGAGTTCTTCCTTCGAAAAAGAAGAAGATCAGTTATTTCTAGCTCACACAAGGTGAATGATTCATAGATTTACAAATCAATTTTCAGACACTAATCTACATGGTCCTCATATGGCCTGACCAAGATTATGTTTGGACTTTAAAAGAGACTGCAACCTCTGAGTTTGTTTCGACCTTTCTTCTCAGAGTAATCAGATAGGAAACGCCGAACTTATCTAACTTATTTTTAATATTTTTTAATATGACGTGTAAAAGTGATTCCGATATCCTATTTACAGAATAAACAATTTCATTTCATTTCATCACAAAGTTCGTTAGTTAAAGTTTGCATTTCTGTTATCTATTTTCAGTGGTACAGTCCTACTAGAAATGTATCCCCCCGGGGATAGAGACAGCTGCGCGCTTTAAACTACTGGCTATACGAAGTGTATGGGGTTTTGTCAATAGGTTGTGTATTTTATTGGCGCTTTGGGTGGATGTGGGTGAGCGGTTCAGATTGACGCATTAGCCCTGTTTACTTAATCCCCAGCTGGGTGGAGCGGGGATTTAGGAGTTTACAATAGAGTAGTGCACGTTATGTGCTGTCACTAGTTTGCACGTTTCGGGTTATAAAATACAAGCAGTGGATCTACCTGTTCCTTATCGCCTTGCAGAAAACACTGGATATAGGACTGTTTCAAACATGCCCATAATATAAACGACTTTCGTCGTCATCCTGATTCATTCTGCCTTTTTAGCATGACTCGTGGTCACAAACCTGTGAACAAAATCATAATAATTGAATCATTGTTGTGGATCTATTGATATAATTATCATACAATATATTAATTTATTATTGCATAGATGTATGAACGTAAACGAAGCAAAAGAAGTATGTAAGGATCGTCGCTGCAGGAGGCGTTCTGTACTTTCATATTTGGCCCAAAAATGTATGAATCCTTGATGATGTCCTTTGGCAGACAGATAGGTTATGACCTGGGTTAACACATGAAATACCTTTTATCCCGGTACATTCCCGTGGGATAGTTTCCGACCTCAACGCGGGCGAAACCGCGGGCAAAAGCTAGTACTTACATAATTTCACTCCGCATGTACCTAACAATTCTTCATAACAGCCGTACTTAATTAGCGTATTTATCTCATCTGCTCGACGTGAGTATGTCATTGTAAGGATTTAGCAGACATATCAGCGACAGGTTCACCTGACACATTCTGAGCTGGACTACTATTTGCAAAGAAAGAAAGAAAAATAAGTTTACTTATTTGTCACAGATACACACACGTGCATAAAAAAAGATAATTACCCGAGTAGAACAGTAAAATAAAACACAATAGATTTAAATATAATCATGAGCACAAAACAGAAATATTCGGCAGCTGCTGGCACGTCATGACTGTGACAAGGAAGCTTCCACTCAGCATGATGCTGTGCTATGGGGACCCACAGCACAGCGCTGATTTTCAGTGGTCACCCGAAAAAGACATACGGAAACCAAGTTAGGTTTAATAAATTATACATAAATAGATAACAAAATGAAATAAATACTACTTTAGAACCAAAGGCCTCATTAGTACTCATTTTCTAATCATTCTTTTTCACCTAAGCACATAGTTGGGGTCAGCTTCCAGTCTAACCGGATGCAGCCGAATACCAGTATTTCAGATGGAGCTACTGTCTATCTGACTTCCACAACCCAATTACTCGGTAACACGATACTCCTTGGTAGACTGGTTGTCAGACTTCCGGGCTTCTGACGATCCGTAATGACTGTCAAAGATCCAAGAATGACAGCCGGAACCAACGGCTTAAAGTGCTTTTCGTGGCACGAAGGGGTCTCGGTATGTAAAGATGGTCACCCATCCTCGGACCGACTGCGGCAAGCGTAGCTTTACCTGATAGATTCGTGCGGCTGTTATTACTTAGCTACAATCCCCTCGAGGTAATAATATGTATTTCTTACATTTTATCATTTTATCTGACTGCCTCGTTGGTCTAGTGGTCGCAAGCGCTACTGCTGAGCATGAGGTCCTGGGTTCGATTCCCGGGTCGGGCAAAGTGTTATTGGGTTTTTCTATCTGAAATTTCTTAGTAGCAGCTCGGAGTCTGGATTTGTGCCCGGTTGATGGCAATAGGCTCGCCCCCTATTACATGGGACTTAAACATAACTGGCGAAATGTGGGTGTACCTGCTACAGGGACACCTCTGCCCAACCCTTCGGGGAAACAAGGCGTGATGTTATGTTATGTACATTTTATCTTGCACGATATTGGAGTAATAACGGAGAAATTGAAATACACCTGTAATTTTGGGCATTTTCTTCAGTAGTTATATTAATTTACCTACTTAGTTATCAATTAACTGTGCTTTTGTGTGCACTAAATGGAAAATTTCTAAGAAAGAAAATACGTTTATTTGCGATAAAATGACGCAAAGAAAGAACACAAAACAAAAAGAACAAATTAGGGGAAAATATGCGTCACATCCACGCAAAACGGCCATCGCTCAGCATAATGCTGCGACCCCATGCGAGACAGAGCCCCAGCGCTGTTTTCCAGCGACAGCTGGCGTTGACGATGACGTCGACCGATGCAGCATTCAATGATATATAAATAAGATATACTAAATAAAATCAATACACCATGATTAATTCTAAATGTTTATATAAATATATTAATATCAATCTTATCTATTGACCTTTGAATATAAAAATAATCAAATCGGCTCATTGAAATCTTCTGCTGAATGAATGCCTTTTTAGGGTTCCTTAGTAAACAAGGAACACTTATAGTTTCGCATGTCCGTCTGTCTGTCTGTCCGCGGTCTAGTTCTACATTCGGTTCTCAATTTTTCGATTGTTTCCATTTTGTTTGTTTAAACATTGTTGATCGAAGGTTTGAACTAAAAGAAAGTTTCGCGAGAAAACTATAAAGCAATTAATTTAAAGGGCAAACTAATAGCCAAGTAGTGAGAAAGTTTAGATCGATCTGTGTGGTAAACTAAAGTGTAATAATTTATTAATCCTCGTCGTATTTTATCTGGCTATATTTTTCATCAATCAGGCAATGGAGAGGGCTAAGCTTGGAGTTTCCTACGTGATCGAATAAGAAATGAGATCCGCAGGAGAACCAAGGAAACCGACATGGCCCGAAGAATTGCCAAACTTAAGTGGCACATTGGTCGCAGAACAGATGGACAATGGGACTGAAAGGTTCTAAAGAAAAGAAAGAAAGAAAATTGGTTTATTTGCGGTAAACATGACGCAAATAAAGATTAAAAAAAAAACGTAAATAACAAATTGGGGGAAAATATGCGTCACATCCACGCAAAACGGCCATCGCTCAGCATAAAGCTGCGACCCCATGCGAGACAGAGCCCCAGCGCTGGTTTTCAACGATAGCCGCGTACCGGAAGGCGTAGCGTTGGAACGCCTCCCACAAGGTGGATAGATGACCTTGTGAAAGCCGCAGGAATCCGCTGGATGCGAGAAGCACAGAACCGGTCGTAGTAGCGGTGCTTCGGGGAGGCCTATGTCTGCAGTGGACGTCTTTCGGCTGAAATGATGATGATGATATACAGGGTGGCAGGGATATCGACGCGAAAACTGTTCCCATGGAATCAGTACATGATTCTGAAACCCCCTGCGTGGAATTTTTTTGTCGGTTATTTTTAAAAAATCTGCTGTTTCATAGAAAAGTGCAATACCTACGCGGTCAAAATGTATGGAAAAGGATTTTTTTTTAAATAACCGACGAAAAATTTCAACGCAGGTGTGTTCAGAATCATGTACTGAATCCATGGTAACAGTTTTCACGTCGATGTCCCTGACACCACGTATTCTTTCAACCAACCGTATTGTCACAGTAATACTCATAACTTTATCTTTCCTTTCTATTTACAGCATTTCCACAAAATGTCACACGATATTACACCCGAAGAAAATTCCCACCTGTCTAAAAATACACCCTCGGAGTTAACTCTGTTAACGTGATAAACTAAGGAAGGTTTCACACTGATTGTAATGCGATAACGTGCGGAAAAATGCGACGCGTGAAGACGAAGAACAGTTTAAAGTAAACAACGGTTTGTTGGTGGTTCTGTGCTGGATATTTATTTTCTATTAAACAAATAAACAAGCAAACTCACTTTCACATTTATAATATCAGTTAGCATATCGTCGCTTTTATTACGCAATGACATGACTGACACTGTTGGCGTAACTACACTAAAATAAAGAAAGAAAAGTATTTTATTTGGGACACGCACAGGAAATACAAACAGTAATAACAAGTAAAAAGGAGCATTTCAAACTTAAAAAAAACCGAATTACCGAAAGGAAAAAAATAAACGACCCGTGCGAGGCCAAAAAGGCACCTATCTCAGCATTGACTGCGATATTTAAAAAATAAATATCGCTGCGCTGGTATTCTGATAGGGCCCGCTGTGATGCCACGGACACACCTATAGAACCTTAAATCCCACTATGGGATGAAAAAAAAACAATAATTTAAAAACTTATTTATTTATTTATTTATTTATATATACTTTATTGTACACCACAAAAATACATACTTTTTTTTTTTTTGTTAGCTTTTATTGTGTCCCACTGCTGGGCAAAGGCCTCCCCTTTTTCCATCCAAATCTCTCTGCTTTGTGCGATTTCAGGCCATGTTGGCCCCGCAAACATAACTAGATCGTCACACCACCTTCGCCGCGGTCTACCTCGACGGCGTTGTCCTCCTTCAGGCGTCCAGTGAGTGACGATCTTTGCCCATCTCTCCGGGTGCATTCGTGCGACGTGGCCGGCCCACTCCCACTTCAGCCAGACTGTTTTTTCTCTAAAATCTGCTATTTGAGTTATGGAACGGATAGTGTTTCTAACGCGGTCCGTTCGCTTGACATCTATTATGCTGCACTCCATTGCCCGCTGGCAAATCTTGAGTTTGAACTTCTGTTCAGTGAGTGACCAACTTTGTGCACCATAGGTTAGGATTTGTTAGGTTGGTTAGGTTGTTTTTAGGGTTCCGTACCTCAAAAGGAAAAAACGGAACCCTTATAGGATCACTCGTGTGTCTGTCTGTCTGTCTGTCTGTCTGTCTGTCTGTCTGTCTGTCTGTCTGTCTGTCCGTCTGTCACAGCCAATTTACTCCGAATCTAATAGACCGATTAAGTTGAAATTTGGTACACATATGTATTTCTGTGACCCAAACACGAATGTGTAACGTAAATAAATAAATTTTGAATATAGGTGTCACTTTTGGGGCGCAAACAAGAAAATTTAAAAAAAAAGTTTTGCTAGCAGTACCGTGTGACATATCAAATGAAAGGACTTGTTGCGAGGATCTTAAATATATTTTTTATATAATTTTAAAATAAATACTTTTAAAGATATTTAATAAATTCAATGAAAATTGACCATTCCCCCCCCCTTATCTCCGAAACTACTGTACCAAAAATTTTGAAAAAAATACATAGTATAGCTCTTTACTCATAGATTACAGGAAAACCTATAAGAAGTCTATGGTCTTAAAATAACATGGTGAATCTATCAATATTGTGCGTACAAACTTACATTTCGTCGCTCGGCATCCAATAGGCCTATCTCTCTAGCTAATATAATATCAAAAGTGTTTGACCGTCTGCTTAATACACAAATAAATAAAACTGTATATGTTCATGACAACCAATTTGGGTTTCGGCGTGGTTTGTCAACAGAAAATGCAGTGTTGTGTCTTAAGCATACTATCACATACTTACTATACACAGCGTGGGACGCCGATTTATGCTAGCTTCCTCGACTTATTCAAGGCTTCTGATCTGGTTGCTTATGACGTATTGTGGAGAAATATGGAGAAGGATAGGTTGCCAATGGAGCTTATAAACATCTTTAAATAGTGGTATGGTAACCAGATCAATAGTGTACGATGGGCTGGAACTTTTTCCAGGCCATACAGGTTGGAATGCGGGGTGAGGCAGGATTTGGGCTAGATATACCCAAAGTTCGTGCAACGCCCTTCGTGTCCAATACAACAACGCTTTCAGGGTATAGGTGGGGCTGCCCCGTTTTTGTAGCGTATCGGTAATGTTCGCGGACGCACATGGGTGACCACTGAAAATCAGCGCTGTGCTGTGGGTACCCATAGCACAGCATCATGCTGAGTGGAAGCCTTCTTGTCACAGTCATGACGTGTCAGCAGCTGCCGCATATTTCTGTTTTGTGCTCGTGATTATATTTAAATCTATTTTTTTATTTTATTTTATTATTCTTTTCTTTTATGCACTTGTTTCTGTGACAATTAAACTTATTTTTCTTTCTTTCTTTCTTTCACATATTAATTGCTTTTACGCAACGATGCGAATGAGGTGTGCATCCCTGGTGCGCAGAGTGCGGGCCAGCTCCAACAATATCCTAAAAAAGATCGCTAGCAGGTTGGATTGCATGTACATCAATCACTGTAGTGCCATCTCCCATGGGGTAAAATAAATTTAAACTAGATTACGTGGGGCACTCAGAAAGTTTTGTGATACTAGAAAAAAATATAATACAGGTTATAATTTTTTTATTATATCTTTTCAAAGAACTCTCCATTGGCGTCTATACACCGTTTTTTACGTCTAAACCAATTTTTAAAACACATTATCCAGTCCGCATTAGACACCTCTCCAATCTCCTTCTCAAATGCAGCCAGTGCATCTTCAGGTCATGAAAACTGTATTCCTTTGAGTTGATTTTTTATTTTGGGGAACAAGAAAAAGTCGCACGGAGCCAAATCGGGACTGTAAAGAGGATGACGTATAAATTTGACCGGTGTGCTGTCCAGAAAGTCCCTTGTTTTGAGCGCCGAGTGAGCCAGCGCGTTGTCGTGGTAAAGCAGTAGCCCACGGAGGCCAGTGTTCGGTCGCTTGCTGCTTGCAGTAGTAAAAACTTCTGGCAAACATTTGGTAACATACCATTCAGTATTGATGCTCTTTTGATCTCGTCAGGGTACTGACACCAGATAACCCGGCAAAGAAAAAAAACTTGCGTCAAAATTTTGCCTGCACTTCTGGCTCGTTTCACTTTGGTAGGCGTTGGTTCATTTTGAAACAGCCACACGGTCGACTGACGCATCATTTCTATATCATATTGATAAATCCAAGATTCATCACCCGTAATGATATCTTAAACGCGCCGAGACGAGCCTGCTACAAATTTTGCTATCATGTCTCGGCACCATTCTACCCGAACCTCCTTCTGAGCCTGCGTAAGATTTTACGGTACCAGCGTGAAACTATCTTCCATAACCGAAGATGCCTGTGTAGAATTTCATACACACATCAGCAGTATATGCTGAACCTCTTCATATGTAATTCGCCTATTCTCTTGAATTAAAATTTTCACAGCCAACACGTTTTGTTATGTAACAACCGTCATACTTCTTTTTTTGTCCGCCAAAATTACTCGACCACCCATAAATTCGTTGAACCAGCGGAAAACAGTCGCTTTAGCAGGGCTTTTTTCTATGAACACCATTCGAAGTCGTGAATTTCGAATTTGGAATGTTACGTTTTTTTGTAATAAATAGTCATAGTTTTAATTGACATCAAAGCCAGCCAGTATCCTATAGACAAAAACTGTTAGTCGCAAAACTTTCTGAGTGACCTGGTAAAATAAGCTAACATAGTTCATAAGTTTACAAACAGAATGAGTCCTTTTTACTTGAATAAAGAAAAATATCTGGATGACCATTTTTTTTTAACGATGTTTTCTAAAAATGACACCTAGCTAGATCGATTTATCGCTCCCGAAACCCCCTGCATACTAAATTTAATAAAAATTCTTGGAGCTGTTTCCGAGATTCAGATTATATATACATACATACGAGAATTACCCGTTTAAAGGTATTAGATTTCGATTATTAAGAAGTAGTGACAAAAATTGAAAAGGGTATGTTGAGATGGTTTGGGCATGTTGAGAGGATGAATGAAAGGCGACCAACAAAATGTATTTACGAGGCTGATGTGAAGGGAACGGCCGGGCGGGGACGCCCTAGGAGGACATATACTGACCTTATTGGTGATGTTCTTCAGAAAGGCCAGGTGCGTAGTACTCGCAACCGGCGTGCGTGTATGACCAGATGTATGAACGTAAACGAGGCAAAAGGAGTATGTAAGGATCGTAGCAGGTGGCGTTCTGTAGTTTCTGCCTACTCCCATGGGAAGAAGGCGTGAGATTATGTATGTATGTATGTATTATTATATTAATACCGCGAATGTGAAATTTTTAACGAAAATCAGATTTTTGTTATATTTCATTCTACACGTTCAAATAAGTGATCCTGCAATTAAAAAAAAAACGTAAAAATGTCACATTCGCGGTATTGGATGCCGAACGACGATTTGCAGTTGGAATGTATGGGAGAACATGTTTTTCAACTACAATGTTAAGTTTGTGTTTGGGATAAATAAATTCATCTCAACTACGGAACCCTACATTGTGCGTAGTCCGACACGCACTTGGCCGGTTTTTTTTTTAATAAGGGTAATTTGTAAGCTTTCTTTGTTTGTTTATTTATTTCTTAATGTATAGTTTTCATAGCTTTGTATGTACCAACTTCCTTATATTCTTCTTGTGTACTTTCGTGTCTAGCGACATTAAGTTAATTTGTTAATTTTCCGCATCGGTAACTACTTCAATACCCATAACTGTGTCGTAATAAGGGGCATTTGTAATTATTATGGTTGATTTTTATATTAATAGGAGCAGCCTTTTCTTGATCCAAGATTGGATTATTTAAAAGGATACACTTTATAAAAACTTTTTACAAAAAAAAAAACAACCGACTTCAAAAAAAAACACTACAAAGTGAAAAATAACTTTAATTTCGGAAGTCGGTGTCTTTGGTTTTGAATTTTCGTTCTTTGTCACCGACTTCCGAAATCACTTTGTAGTGTTTTTTTTTGAAGTCGGTTGTTTTTTTTTTGTAAAAAGTTTTTATTTTTCACTTTTTAGTTGTGGTACCTACCCCACACAAATTCGAATACCACTACCTGCTATGTAAATAACAGTGACAGGAAGTTATCATATCATCTACATACTAAGTGGGAAGAAATACGTATAATTGAAGCTAACTCAAAAACTATACAAGCAAAGTTAATAAAATTTATATGGGACCACTTCTGAAGTATGATCTACCAAACAAAAAAAGAATCATCAAAATCTATTCATAATTGCCGGAGTAATCGTCTAACAAACATACAAAAAAAAAAAAAAAACACAGACGAATTGAGAACCTCCTCCTTTTGGAAGTCGGTTAAAAATGAGGCTGTCATTTCTTTTTTGGGTCGCGTAGAAGAAGCTAAAATAGTAGCTTTATATTGAAGACTAGCTAACCCGACAGACGTTGTCTTCTTCAAATTACAATAGTTCATATAAAAATTCTATAAAAAGAGGGACTATCAGTTTTTCTTGAATTTGAATAATGTCCCGTCAGTTATTTTTCCATTTTTTTCTTTACTTAATTCGGACTATTACGAATATTTTAAAACAAAAAAAATTATCAAGACCGTCCAGCCATTCTCAAGTGATGCACTTACCAACGAACAGCATTTTTAACCGACTTCCAAAAGGAGGAGGTTCTCAATTCGTCTGTATGTTTTTATTTTTATTTTTATATAGATTTAGATTGACATTTGGATTTGATTTTTTGTATGTTTGTTTGTTTGTTTATAATGAATAAATTCAAAAACTACATAACATAACATCACGCCTGTAATCCCCGAAGGGTTAGGCAGAGGTGTACCTATAGTACACCCACATTTCGCTAGTTATGTTTAAGTCCCATGTAATAGGGGGCGAGCCTATTGCCACAAATCCAGACTCCGGGCTGCTACTGAGAAATTCCAGATGGAAAAACCCAATAACACTTTGCGCGACCCGGAAATCGAACCCAGGGCCGCATACTCAGCAGTAGCGCTTGCGACCACTAGAACAACAAGGCACTCAAAAACTACAGGACCGATTTTAAAAATTATTTCACCAGTTTTATGATATATTACCACCGAGTAACATAGACTATAATTTAAAAAGATATCACGCGGGCGGAAGCTAGTATTATATATTAATAGTTTATCATACATAACAAACAAACAAAACCTGCCAAGTGCGTGTCGGACTACGCACAATGAAGGGTGAAGGATGAATTTATCCCAAATACAAACTTAACATTGTAGTTGAAATACATGGTCTCCCATACATTCCAACTGCAAATGTAAGTTTGTACGCACAATATTGAGAGATTTACCATGTTATTTTAAGACCATAGACTTTTTATAGGTTTTCTTGTAATTTATGAGTAAAGAGCCATACTATGTATTTTTTTCAAAATTTTAGTTCCAGTAGTTTCGGAGATAAGGGGGTTCTTAAATGTCTTTAAAAGTATTTATTTTAAAATTAAATAAAAAATACATTTAAGATTCTCGTAACAAGCCCTTTCATTTGATATGTCACAAGTTACTGTTAGCAAAACTGTTTTTTTTTAATTTTCTTGTTTGCCCCCATAAGTGACCCCTATATTCAAAATACATTTATTTACGTTACACGTTCGTGTTTGGGTCACAGAAATACATACATGTACCAAATTCCAACTTAATCGGTCCATTAGATTCGGAGCAAATTGGCTGTGACAGACGGACAGACAGACAGACACACGAGTGATCCTATAAGGGTTCTGTTTTTTTCTTTTGAGGTACGGAACCCTAAAAAATAGCCAAAGAGTTCGTGTCTTTTAAAATGTATAGCGACAAATACATATAATTTCCGTAAAAGCGCTTCAATGTTGACTCTGTATCCAAACATTATTTTGATCCGAGGGTTTATTTGGAATATTTAATAGTTTACTCAGCTATAAAGAAACTTCAATTTCCGTCAGTATGTGTACACTGAAATCCATTGGGTGGACTGACTCGACGAGATATTAATTTGGCCTAAGAAATATGATCTTTTTTTTTTGTCTCTCCTTCTCCCTTTAAATCCACCCAAAGGTTGTCTTTAAAAGATCGCTTTTAGCGATAAGACTGCCCTTTGTGTCACCTTATGTAAAATTTCTACATTTATATCTGTAATTCGCATGGTGTAGATAATAAGGAGTATTATATTCTTTACATTTTATTGAATGACTATTATCATAAGTATTGATGATTTTTATGATTGCTAAAATTCTATAAATAAATATTTAATACGGCCGCGACTCATATTTAGATCAACATACAACCTCATAATTGTCCTTCAAATTGCAAAAAAATTTAGATAATTCGAATTTTGCGGGCTACCCTGACGCTTTCGCTTTGCAAATATTATATCTTCTTGTAACTATATTATCCACAGTAATTCTTCATTTCACTGCATGTTTGTCATTTCAGATTATCATAGAGACTCTTGGACTGTCAGGATTTTTTATGATAATCTTTAATAGTAAGTAGGTAATCTGCGTTCCCATTTTATTTGCAAAACATGTAAACAAACACAAGTTTTAGAAAAAACAACTGTAATGCCTAAACATAAGGTTCAGTTTGCGCTACCACTTCATATTTCTATGAATTTTTCAATAGTAAATCTAAAATCAACTTTATTTACACTCACATAAAGTTGATGTTTCTTTAAGTGGAAATAACATCAATTGGAAACAAGGTTATAGACCTTAGGTAGCTATCGACCCCAGGGCGTAACTCCGCTGCCGCGAGAAATCACGGCATAGCGGACAGAGCTCCGGCGGGATCTCATGGCGTCATGAGAGTGCGATTGCCGCAACCCAATGTTGGGCACGCCACAATTGCGACGATAAGTCCCCTCTTTGAGGAGCGGCTAGAGAGGCGCCACGGCGTCCTCACCTTCCGCCTGACGCAGGTCCTCACCCGACATGGTTGTTTCGGGACATTCCTGTTCCGTATAAGGCGGGAAAAGTATTTTGAAATAAGTATCCTGTGTCCTAACTCAGTCTATGGTCACTGTCCTCCCATACCTATTAACACTGTAATTTGAAAACATTGTAGAAACAGTTTATTTTGAAAAGAGTAACCGTGGAGTTTCTTGCCAGCTCTTCTCCATAGGAAGCGACCAATTGGAACCGTGCACCTAGCTTCTGACGTTTCATAAGTGCCCTTGTAGGTTTATGTGAAATAAAATATTTTGATTTTGATTTTGGTCTACCTATGTGTCAAAGGAGAATGCTCAAAAAAAACCCAGAGCGAACAGACACAGGATGTAGCTCAGAATTTTAGTGATATTCAATGATATCATTCTGTAAATATTTAACTATAAGATTCTATGGCTAAATGTGTGATGTTGCTACTTGTTTTTCATTTTGCTATATGTATTTGTATTTATTTATTTAAGCCATTTAGTGTCGGTTACGAATAGCACCAACGCCTTATTATCGGCGTGTCGTAAAATTCGACTTTGATACTTAAATAAGACTTAACACTCAAACGGCGGCGATAGTTCGTCACTCATCACGCTTAATCTCGCAGAAAAACGGCGAAAAGTGGGCTGTCGATAGTTGATTTTATTTTTAATAACCGAAAAAAAACTTCAACGTAGGGGGGTTCAGAATCATGTACTGAATCGATGGTTTCAGTTTTCGCGATGTCCCTGCCACCCCGTATATTGATATCGAAGGGTATACCCAAATCGAAGACATCTTATAGAAGAAAAAATCACTCCTGATGAAAAACAAATAGCAATAACACACATCTAGCCATCGAATCTTATATTGTAATATTTACAGAATGATCTCACCAAATGTCACTAAAATTCTGAGCTACATTCCGTATCTGTTCGCTCTGGGTTTTTTTTCATCCTTGATGAGCATTCTCCTTTTTTTGTTTTAGCGTAAAAGCGTAACAAACAAACTCATTTTCGCATTTATATATCTTACCCCACATGATATTTGTCTAGTTTAAAACCATCCTCATCATGAAGAACATTCAAAGTCCACATATATTTTAAAGCATTAAACTTTTCACACGTTGTTACTCTATTTTAAAGCTTGTAACATCCCCTAAGAACATTATTCCGTACAGGTGTACCGCATAGCTTATCCCGACTCCTTGCAGTCGCTGATTTTACTGACAGTTCTTTTACGAAATATATTTCTGGTTTTCTTCGTACCTTGTCTAGATTTAGGCCAGTATGTTCTTAAATCTTGTAGATTTAAGGTAAAGTGACTCTAGCACTATTTTCATTTTAGTATAGTCTTATCAACAAGATTTCAACCCTAAGTAACTATCCTATGATAAGGCTCTAAGACCTTAAGTTCAGGTTCTTCCTTTTGGATAGGTAAAAATGTGCTAATTAAGCGCTTTCATTTGATACCCAACATGACATCACTTTTTTTGAAGTGAAAACTTCTATAGGCATTTTTGAGATGGGAAAAAACAATTGAACTCGCGACACTGCTACCGACACCTCATTAAAAGTATTTCCTGCCCATTAAAATTGTTTTTTTAATTTAAATTCTTGACTTTATGTACTTGATGGGGCGCCATATTAAATTTAATGTGACGTCATATAGCCTATAACCAGCGGACGATCAAGACGGTTCCAACGATACCTCATTTACAAAAATTATGATGAGTACTATTGAAGTTATGAGGGAACAGATGAACATACATACATACCGGTCAAAATCATAACCCTCCTTTTTGCTTCACCGTAGTCGGGTAAAAATGAGCATTAATTTAACCACTAAAAACCCCACAGATTTGCCCACATACCGCAAACGCCAAATAACAATAAGCGATAGCTGTTTAATCTATGACAACAGTCAGAACAAAATTAACTGCGGCCACGCAACTACAGTAATTAATGAGCAAATTGAAACAGTCTGTTGGTGGACCTCGTTTGTATGAAATGTTTCAGGTTAATTTTGGTACAATTCGTAGGAAGGTAATGAAACAATAAAGGTAATAAATTATGGGACGCCACTCACAGAGGCTTGTAGTAATGCTGTATCTAGTCAGTTTTATTGCATTCACACGCGCAAATTGAGGCGGACATGAACGTAAGCACATAAGATTGCCTACATCTATTATACATTGTAACAGCGAATCGATTTTCACGCCTCCCCCTTAAGGCCTTGGCCAAATATTTTTTTGATATTCGGATAGCTCATGACCTAGAGAGGTGCCATAAAGAATAAGAGTTAAAAATCTAAAAAATAAATAAAGTCCGCGAAAATAACGGGTATTCTGGTAAATAACATTCTGCATTGTTACATGTCTATTTCAAAACGAACTCAATGCTTGATCGTGGAACTTGCATATTGATAAAAAACGGAAAATAATAAAGCTTCCCAAAAACAAATTAACTTCCGACGATCTGTGGTTGACTGTAATACGATGTGTTAAAATGAATTACTTACCGAAAAATTATTACAAAATTAATCGACAAAAAATGTTGTATTTAAAAAACAAACATGAGCTTATTCAAAATACAATTCTACGAAAAATAATCTGTACTTTCAAATAATAAACTAAATCTCCGAAAAAAATACAAAGTTTCCGAAAACGTATGTTCTGCTAAAATAATACGTTCGTTCATGTTTTTGTTTACGTTTTGCTTTGAAAGGTAGGTTAGGTTAGGTTAGAACTGTGAAACCACAAAACGCACGAGCCGAGCGAGCGTAGCGAGCGGTGCCGCGGTAGCGGCCGGCGAGTGCCAGGGTCCGTTTCGGCACAAGAGAATGTAAAACACCACATTTCCAAAACATTACATTCTCTTGTACCTAAACGAACCTGGTCTTTGTTTGCGCCACAGTTTACAAAATGTGTAAGGTTAATTCTAAATTTATAATAGGTGAGTTACGATAAAAATGACTAAATGAATATTACGTCAGCAAATGCTGTATTGATTTTACAGAATTTTCAGTATTTTATTCGGTCGTTTCTTTATTTGTATTCGCTTAAAAGTTGTCGGAAAATTAGTATATTAAGCAGTCAATTTCATATTTTGAGAATGCTCATATTCTGATTTTTTTTCGGAGGTTTTATTACTATCCATAAAAAACCACTGTTGTTGTTAAAAAACAAAACTCAAATAAAATAAAATTCTATACACAGTCGATAATGCGTCGCGGTCGCATCATCGCTCTGAAAACTATTCCTACAAATTGTACTAAAATTTTATTCGACAATTTGGAAACTCGTAAAACGGAAACTTATTCACTTTCCGACATTGCTGCGGACGAATCTTTTATCGATTGTCATTTATTTACTTTGTCTATTTCATTTTAAAATTCGGAATTGGATTTGGTGGAGAGTACCTAAGCGAACATTTTACTTTTTTCACGAAGGTGACCGTTGCTTTGGACAAACTCCAGTTTATTAGAAAACAAATAGGTAATTGGTGCGCAGTACTCACAACCGGCGTGCGTATATGACCAGATGTATGAACGTAAACGTACACGTAGCTCAGGTGCCGTTCTGGAGTTTATGTTTGCACCTACATATATTATATGAATCATTTAAATAAAGGTGTAAAATTTTGCTACAACTACACACGCCAAGCAACAAACTACTTTTCCAAAATGTCAACCAAATGTCAACTCATCTTCAATCTCAAATTGACCTCAATACAAAGTCACTGCCCACCGTCCATAGGCAACGAAGAGCAGGGCAAGCAAATAATAGAAACATTGACAAACTAACTTTGTTCATTTCAATTAGTAAACTAGTCGGCTGTCCATCCAAAGTCTCATTGTTTAGATATGAGACGGATTTATTGAGTTACTAAAGTGGCTAAGTGACTACCTTGTTCCCGATTCCCAAAGTGAAATTATTCTAACCAAACTTAACTTTTGGAATTGTGACATTTTAAAGGCAATTTTACCTAGAGTAGCGCTTCTAAAACGGGACCCAACTTTCTATGGCTGTTTGTTGAACCAGTGTCTCATTGTTTAGAAATTGGCTCGTGGCTAAGTGACTACCTATATACAGGGCGTCCCAAAATTATGGGACATGAAGGGAAAGTACCTTAAATATCGTAGATAGGGTATTTTGCTGAAAGAAGACTTTATGTTATTTTTAAAAGTTAGTAATTCTGCATTCAAAGATTTTCAAAAAATTACTTGCCTCGTTTGGGAATCGAACCGAATTAAATGTAAAAAAAACACCCCTACTTTTATGATGCCAATCGAAAGAATGGCCAAAAAATAATAACTCTTCTTAAGTAACATAGTATTTTAAAAGAAAGGAACAGCGTGAAATTAATCATTTTAATCAAATTAAAAACACATGAAACTGCCGTAGTCAATTAAGTTGGTATTTGTTTGTAAATTAATTAATTAAATGCTCAAAATGTGATCCCTCTTGTCTTACGCAAATCGCCAATCTTTTAATGAGTCCGCTGCCTGTTGATTTTCTTATCATTTTATGGTGAATACTCGATATGATATGGCACAATTCTGTTTGTAACTCGCCCACGTTCTCGTATCGCTTTTGTATAGCATATCTTTCACGTATCCCCAAAAGAAGAAATCTAATGGTGTAAGGTCCGGGGATCTGGCCGGCCATCTAATCGGTTCTTTCGTACCAATCCTATGCTATAAAGTATTTTATGAAGTGAGTACTTATTTACGAATAATCAATGCTATCTATGGAATGATAATATCGCTACTTTTCGAACGTCGTCGTCGGCAATCAATAACTTTCTTGAAATTTGACTCAAACATTTTACGTTGTTCGTTTCTTTTAAAATACTATGTTACTTAAGAAGAGTTATTAGTTTTTGGCCATTCTTTCTATTGGCATCATAATAGTAGGGGTGTTTTTTTTTTACATTTAAGTCGGTTCGATTCCCACACGAGGCAAGTAATTTTTAGAAAATCTTTGAATGCAGAATTACTAACTTTTTAAAATAACATAAAGTCATTTTTCAGCAAAATATCCTATCTACGATATTTAAGGTACTTTTCCTTCATTTCCCATAATTTTGGGACGCCCTGTATATAGTTCCCGATTCGAAAAGTGAAAAGAATTGTTCGTTACTTTACCAATCGTTTCTTACAAATTCTTCTGCTAGCATTCCTTCTATACCACATATTGTAATTAAAGACGCTTTTCATGTCAGTCTGTGTGACCACGTTGTTCTTCTAAACTGCGCAAAGGGTTTTAATGTGGTGTTCACCATGAATTAGATTATTTATTCCGGAAGGTTTATGTGTATAATACGTTACTTATGAACTTCCAAATAATAAAGAAATCTCGGTGTTTTGTCAAGTCGTAAAAACCGTCCGAAGCAGGGAACGATCGCTAGTTATAAATATTTAAGGCAGTCTTACTTACTAATGCTTCTGAAGGATATATTAAAACGCTGACAAGAGTTAGCGTAGTCACTGTCGGACTGCACAGAAAAGAAAAAGAAGCGCGATTACACAACGCTTGTAATTTATTGCAAAATATGAAGCAATTCATCTATTTACTCAAAAATTCGTTGAGTAATCGAAAATAAGAAACAACCAAGTTTTTCATTGAAATAAGACATTCTTTTCATTATTTAAATAACAACGTACGTTGATATTTAATTAATACAGATATTTTGGATTAGAACTCAAGGTAAAAGGTTAGTTTACCGTCAATTTGCATCGAGCTTTATTTTCAAAACATGTTTTGGCAACAACCAAGATCAGTGAAATATGTTCAAAGCCGATAGTGGGGTCGAAATGTAAATCCAAGATGACGGCTATGAAAATTTTCAAATTTTTCATCATTGGTATCGTTTTCATGGTTTTCGAGTGTGTTAAAGCCGATAGTGGGGTCGAAATGTAAATCCAAGATGGTGGCTGCGAATATTTTCAACTTTTTCATCATGGGTATCGTTTTCATAGTTTTCGAGGGTGCTAAAGGTGATAGTGAGGTCAAAATGTAAATACAAGATGGCGGCTGCAATTTTCTTTTTTTTTCTGACGAGGGTCCCCGACCGCACACGTTTTTTTTTTAAGACATGCCTTTCTTTGCAAATTTTCCCCTTGTCAGCGCCATAATGAGCCCACTTAATAGTTGGATGTAAATGAATAAATAGGTAAAATAAGTTGGATTGGTGCAATGAACTTTTAGAAGCTATTCTGCATGACTGTGTTTAAGTTTGTGGCTTCTGATTGACACAACTAATTGTAGTCATATGCGTTTTTGGCGCGGCTTTGTTTTGATAAAATAAATTTAACACTAGCTGTAACTAATTTATTATATTTTAATGTCACTGAAAATAAAATTATACCTAAACATAACCTAACACACCTGCAATCATAATGGTTAAAATTAGACAAGCATGAGAATAATTTTCTTTCCAAAAAAAAATTAACAACTGAATGATAACAGATATACTTTGTGTTTTGTTTGTAACACCATTTTCTCAAACATAACAAATTCTAGCATTATTTTGATAACCTTCTTCGAGATAAATCTAAAATGCTGCACTGGTCAAATACATGCGAGCGGCTGGCAATGTAAGTATGAAAATCCATTTCTGTGGTGTTTAGTGGCCAAATAAATTAGTATGAAATAGTAGATTGTTTACTAAGGGAGCAAAGAACTATGTTTATCCAGAGCGGAGCGAAGGATTCTAGAGTAGAATCCTGAGCGCAGCGAGGGATTCAAAGTACGCCACTCGAGCTTAAAATAGTGTTGTTCCCGAGGTGAACACTCTACTTTTTATCACCCTCTATGAGAAAAAAAACGTGTATGATCCGACCCCCATCAGGAACAAAGTTCCTTCGCAAGTAAAATTAAAAAAAAATCACTGCCACCATCGTGGATTTACATTGTGACCTCACTATAGACTTAAGCACCTTCGAAAACTATGAAAACGATACCCATGATGAAAATTTTTAAATTATTCGCAGCTGCCATCTTGGATTTACATTTTGACCTCACTATCGGTTTTAGCACCCTCGAAAACTATGAAAACGACACCCATGACGAAAAACTTGAAAATTTTCTTAGCTGCCATATTGAATTTTCATTTTGACCTCACTATCGGCTTTAGCACCCTTAAAAACCATGAAAACGATACCCATGACGAAAAATTTTAATTTTTTTGCATCCGCCATCTTGGATTTTTATTTTGACCTCACCATCGGCTTTAGCACCCCTAAAAACCATGAAAGCGATACCCATGATGAAAAATTTGAAATTTTTTGCCGCCGCCATCTTGGATTTTCATTTTGACCTCACCATCGGCTTTAGCACCCTTAAAAACCATGAAAACGATACCCATGACGAAAAATTTTAAAATTTTTGCATCCGCCATCTTGGATTTTCGTTTTGACCTCACCATCGGCTTTAGCACCCTTAAAAACCGTGAAAACGATACCCATGATGATAAATTTGAAAATCTTCAGAGCCGCCATCTTGGATTTACATTTAGACCTCACTATCGGCTTTAGCACCCTCGAAAACTATGAAAACGACACCAACGACAAAAAATTTGAAAATTTTCTAAGCCGCCATCTTGGATTTTCATTTTGACCAAATTCACACTTTTTCTCTCTTGCCAGCCTTTTACTTGTTCATAGAATGTTCGTGTTTGATCTCTTTGGTAATTGGAACTTTTACTAACAATCCACATCCACATTCCAAATTCAAATCACTTTTAATCCCTAGGGATTAAAAAGCTATTTTAGTCCCTGTTTACGAAGAACGAATTAGCTCTTTTTGAATAGATGTGATAAAAACTCATATCTGTCGTGTAATTTAAAAATGGAACGAACTTTTTACTTCGATACTTAGCAACCAAGGCGATAAATTTTCAAAGATTTAATTTATATTTCGAACTGGCTTGCAAATCGAGCTGTTCAAAGTAAAAAAGAAACAAATGAACATTATAGGCACATGAAAAATTATCGTTGTGCGTCATTGTTTCGCTGGAATTTATAATTAATTTATACTAAGTTTGAATTCCCGTGCATTATTTGAAAAAGTAGGTACTATACAAGCCTTGGCCGCAACCAGGGATTGATGAACTCACATAGGTGTGCAGAGGCAAATTGCAGGCCGCGGCAGTAATGTACTATTACACGACCCCGGAATTGGAATTCAACAAATATTTCCACAACATTCAACTAGTTTAACTTCCACATCCGTACGAAATATTCAACATACGCTTTCGTCTAACAGCGAGACTCAAAACATGACGTCACACAAGTCAATTTAAAGTTACTCCGACTGCAATCTTGTATTAGCATGCCGTTTAGACCTTGTTTCTAATAGGGATGCACGTATGCCAAACTGTACCCTAATTGCGTAACTTATTTTCGTAAATAAGACAAATTTGTTTCATTTTGACAGTTCAATAACATTAATTGCGTTATTTACGTTGATGAGCAGATTTTTTTTCCAACTTATGAAGCAATAGATTAGTAATCTGTTTCAAATCAGAACAAATTGTGATTGATCGTGCATTACGCAATTAGGGTACTGGCTCGTCGTTTTCGAATGAAAGCGTCTCGAACGGTTGAGTTTAGTATTTCAATAAAACGTACTTCTCCAGATTTGGGGCCCCAGGACCTGGGGCCCAGGGTGGACCGGATTTTCAAACTGGTGAAACTTCTTTCTGTATACGCAACTGTCACAAGTGTAGTAGTAATAATTCTCAGGACTACTCCGATAGTGGGGTACACTTCACTAATTTTTTTTTCAGCATCGAGATAATGTCTTTGTTTCCTTCACATACATGAATGAAGATACCTATTCAGTTCTTTTCTATAATAGTTAAATCTCAGCATCGTTTATTTTGTTATCGTTAATATTACTTTTTATACCAAACTCATTTTATTGTTTAAAAACTAATACATATCTGCTGCATGCCGGACAAACTGTGGGCCCAAATAGCACAGAACTGGTGGCCTGAGATAGTGAGGCGGGGGTCACGGCAGATCACGTAGGAGATGGCGGGACGAGCTGGATAGGTTCCGTCAAAACTGGAAGGAGGACGCGCGGGCTCGCGAAAGGTGGAAGGAGTGGAGGGACGCCTTTGCCTAGGAGTGGAACAGCGTAGGCTATTAAAAAAAAAACAATACCTAAGGATATTAAATGTCAACTTTTTTCTACTCGGGTTGGTGTGCAAGAGCGAGGTCCTGGACAGTTGCCCTGCTCGCCACTCTTTATGGCCGCCACTAATTCATGGTGGATGAGCTTACTAAGTTAGCCGACAATGCAAAAATATTATTTTAGTATTGTAATGTAAAAGGGTTGAATTTGAACATGAAAAAGGTATTTCCTTTTCTATACTTAATAATATTATAAAGACGTAAAATTTGATTGTTTGTATGTACGTTTGTTTGTAAGTTTGTATGTGGGGGTAATCTCCGGAACTACCAGTCGGATTTGAAAAAATATTTTTAAGCGGACGAAGTCGTGGGCAGAACTAGTAATTAATAAAATTGATAGATACCTACACACAACTCTAATATAATTTCATTTAACCAGCTCTAAGTCACCATAAAACTTGCACAGTAATTTGTTTTATTATGTGCAGTTTCATATATCTACTTTATCTAAACTCCTGCAATTTCGTGTTTCTCCTGCTAAAACGCAGTAAATAATATTGTAACTAATGGTGACCAAATCCATCGCTCGGCTACGCTCCAAAGCAAAATCATAAATCAAAACTGTGTTTTTTTTTCCTTAACTTTAATGCGTTTTATCTAAGTATTTTTTTTTTTTTTATATGAAAAAGGAAAAAATACGTGCCTAATATTTTTTTATTATCTCTTTGAATTTCTTTTTTTTTTTTACCCAGACATCATCTTATTGGTAAATATAATATATTCTAATTAAGACGGCTAGTAGTTCTACGTAGGTACACTACGACTTGCTCCCGAGTTTCCCACGGTAAAGCAGAAATGGATTTAATTTCACGTTTACTCAGAATACACGCTACAATGTAGTTCGAAGCGAATTAATTAGCTTAGCACTAATGGTAGGCTGGTGCTGCAAATTCAATTATTATAAATAACTCTGCGTAGTGTAACTCTAGATACAGCTTATAGTTAGGTTTTATAATTGATATCCTATCCTATCCTACACTATTAAATGAGCAATATTTGTACATATCGCACCCCTAGATGAAGACTCCGGTAACTCAAAAAGTACGCATTTCAAGTTAGTGGCGGTTTCGAATTCCTGACTCGAATACCTACACAAAGATATAACTCGCGTGACAATACCTTTAACTGCTGTTAAAAGATAGCTTTACTTAATTAATAAAACGCAGCTTTACTTAATTTGATTACAGCTGCAAAACTAGAGTAACTAAAAAATCTCGATATTTTACAGGGTTTTAACAGACAAAATACAAACAAGCTAATTCAACGTTACCTCCATGAATGTCTCAATAGATTTTTGATATCTTTCTTAGGAAAGATCAAAAATAATAAAAACAGTTTTTCGTCATTTCTGAAAAATGAGGTTTTTTGAGTTACCGGAGTCTTCATCTAGGGGTGCGATATATATGTCACCGTATAATTATAAACTTCGTTAGTTTATAAATTATAATCCATTGGAATTATTTCCGTTAGATTATAAACTGTCGAAAAATTGTGAACTGTGACAAATCATTTACAATTTAACGCATAATTTTTCGATAGTTTATAATGTATCCATGAAAAACTGACAAATTGTGAACTGGTAACCAACTTGTTTGCGACGTAATGCACCTTGCGCTAATATTAAATAGCCGGCGTGGCTGCGAGCAACTTGGAAGTAGCGCTCGCCGGCCGCTGCTGCGGCACCGCTCGCTTCGCTCGCTCGGCTCGCGCGCGGTTAATCAGTTTTAACCTAACCCATTTCACCCAGTTCACAATTTTTCAACAGATTACGATCTAACGGAAATAATACCGATAGATTATAAACTAACGGTGCTCACAATCTTACGGTGACGATATATTTGTAATCACGTTCTGGAAAACGATTTCGATGAAAGTTGCAATCCCATATCAGGGAAAATTCATTTTCTATATTTTCACTGCTTCTGGAATGTGATACAACGTTGGTATACCTGGACGATAAGTTTATCTATTTTCATCCGAGCAGAGCTCGGCCGACCAGGCACTCATATTGGCTTATGATAATTATCAACTACATAACTACCCATACCTACCAAAATGAAACTACGTTATTCAGATATAAAATTAATAATTAAAAAATATGTTTCTGAATGACAAATAATTTTCCGAACCCTGCCGCTTACAACCTCCGCAGAGAAGACAAGATGAGCATCCTCCAATGTATTTTTTGAAGCGAAATCTTCTTTAGGCACGTTAGGCATTTTTGAGATGTGAAAAAAACAATTGAACTAGCGACACCGTTACCGACACCTCATTTTTGTAAACGCGATAGTGCTCTTTATTTATATTAAGTTACGGATCAATGTTCTATGCAAGTATTTTTACTTTAAACGTTTTGGAAGTATTTTTTTTTAATTGTTCAAGTTTTCACTTCTGTCGGCATTCCCGGAGTGCCACTGTTTTTTATCCTTATCGTTATCTAGGCAGAATTCCTTTGCGTAAAGAAAACAGAAGAAAACTTCGAATTTCTTAAGGTAATCCGAAAAACACCAGCAAAATCTGAATACAGAACGAAAAATAATTACTTACTTACCTACGTGAATAATTAAATTATAGTATAGGTGAAGCATCCCATATTAATATGCCATAAGCATTAATGGGGTAGCTTCGCCTACCTTTACATATAAGACGTGCATTTATGACGACCTTTACCATAAACGGATCGGAAACGATTATCAATTTCCGTAAGAGGATGATTAAATAAAGAAGAAACTCCGTACCGAATCCGGGTCATGACGACAAATTCAAGGCTGTTCCCAAAATATATCGTTTCTTGTATTGGCTTTTGTAATGTACATACATACCTACCTATGGGCAGGGACATCGACGCGAAAACTGTTATCATGGATTCAGTACATGATTCTGATACCCCCTGCGTTGAAATTTTTGTCGGTTATTAAAAAAAAATCTGCTGTCCCATACATTTTGACCGCGTAGGTACTTTTCCATGAAACAGCAGATTTTTTTTTTAACAGTTTTTGCGTCGATGTCCCGCCACCCTGTATTTTTTCAACTAGGTAAAGCCTGGTGTTCTATATTTTTGGCCCTGAGGATCTTAGGAGCGTTTCAGTGACTGCTTTTTGAATTTATTAAGTCTCGTTTTTCATTGCGACGTTGAGACGACCCCAATTACGTATACAATATAAAAAAAAGAACCTTATCAGATCCGAAAGGGCCACATAGGTACTGCAATAACTTACCTTAAAGTAATAAAAAATCTAATTATTATTGAAAATAAAAAAGTGATTGCTATTTAAAAATCACATTTTTAGTACCCACCACCAAATTCATTAAAAAAAGCAAACTTTTTACAAGGGTTCATAAGTTATTATTATTATTTATTTATTTCAGAGAAAACTCTATTAGTAATAGGTTACAAAAAATCATAAAATGTTAATGTGTTATAGTAACAGAATTGTACAAAAAATTATATTAGTATTGTTAATATCTATACCTAACGGATGCCTATGGCTGTCCTTATCCACAGATTTTGGAAGAGACAGTCGAAACGGGCAGCAATAGCATTTAGGATGCTGTTGCTGCTGCTTCGTAGACGGTGCAGCAAGGAGTTTGCTTTCTTCTTTTTTCTTGTTATGATTTGTAGACACCTCCTAGATGACGGCCGCCCGCGCCCCATTTAATAATATCTCTGTAAAATTCCACAAAAACACATTAAAACACATTTCCAAAAAAAAACTTTTTTTTTTCGTTTTTCCCAAAAATTACCACATAAATAGACTCTCAGTACGATACCTAACAACACCCTTACAGATCGGACAGGGTATTTTTTACATGTTGTATACATACCAATATCACGCCTGTATTCCCCGAAGGGTTAAGCAGAGGACCTATAGTAGGTACATCCGCATTTCGCCAGTTATGTTTAAGTCCCATGTAATAGGGGGCGAGCCTATTGCCATGAACCTAGCGCAAATCTTGACTCCTGGCTGCTATTGAGAAATTCCAGATAGAAAACCCAATAACACTTTGTCCGACCCGGGAATCAAACCCAGGACCTCATGCTCAGCAGTAATATTTTGGTGGCAAAAAATTAGCAACACCACTCACAGACTGTTTGTTTACGACATTAACATCATAATATCGACCCGGTTTTTCCTGATGATTTTTCTATAAGCATCAAATTATACCACTCGTAATTGTCAGATACAAAAATTACAATTAATATTGTGGTGGCATACACTACGCCTTATTATGGCGCGCGGATTGTGGCGCCACATGCGAAGTACGCATCAAAGACCTGACGTCACACAAATCCTGCATCACACAATTAGAGTTTACCGCACGATCGACATTATTAGGTATACAAAATCCCGACTTTAACCGTTGGGCAGTTGCCTGCCAGGCACGACACCCGTCTGATCGGAGGATCCTCCCTTTTCTATAGAGGATGAGTGAACTTTACACAATGTTCCTCAAGCCTCTAAAGTATCATTGTAGATTCTGGCCACAACGAGTTGCTGTGCTTAGAAATAGTGTTGCAAACATATCGTAAAGTTATAATACTTTACAACAGACTAAAGTACTTAAGTCAAAATACGTAATAGAATAAGCGTCACGAAATGTCTAAAAGTACTGTACAAGGTTTCACAGGAATAATATTTAAGTTGATTTTCGTTAGCGTTGATGAATCAATTTAACAAGTTCTCTTGAAACTTTTGTAATTCAACGAGTTTTACTCTTCAACGATCAAAAAGGTTGAAGACTAGATAATGACACTACAATTTCAAGCAAGATGGATCAAGAATATAAATGATCAACGAAATGCAACTGCCAGTAACAGCTAATGTGTTTTAAAGTGAGTTGGGAGAAAATGGTCTTAAAGGCAAAAACTATTTCCCACTTTACTTCATATTCAATTCAGTTTTCCACTTACTTTATCTGTAACGTGTGCATTGGGACTGTAGTCTTCATAAATGGTTTAAAAAAAAAAAAACTTTTTTGATAATTATCTCGACAGTACAATTTCTTCATATATAAGTATAGTGTTGAAAACTTGTGCTTTTCAAATATGTCCAAGTACTGATAAGGTATAATTGTGTATTTTAAGTTCTATCATTTTCCAATATACTTCCCGATCTCTGCCTACAGATCGACATGAATATTTTCGGTGAAATCTATGCTCTATTTTCCCCTTATGTTTACTCGGAAAACCATGACACCATGACACACACTCCTCCAACAAAACGCATATATTTTCATTCCCAAACACTTCTTCATTCTTAAAAATAAATTTTCATTCAGCGAGTAGGTTTTATTTTTCGTGAGTCAAAACAAGTGGGTGTGTGTTATCTGTGGCACTAATGGTGGCGTTCGTGACGTCACTGACACTCATTAGGCGTCGGTTACAGTGTACTGGGTGCGTAAACAATGGTGTTAGGATCTGTGTACATTGAATGAGGGTGTAGTAAGTATTTACCTATCGTTAAAACATGGCTGTTTCTGTTTTGTTCATACTGTTCTATTCTACTTGATGATTCGTGCATACTGACACAATCCACTTCATATTCAAAATTTACTGCCCTGACGGGTCAGGTACATATGAATGATCGTCAATTTAGACCAGCTTGACTACTGGCTTCCCTCGAGGCGATTGACCCCCCATCATTACGTTGTCTTTTTCATGAAGACAAGTTTGCTCAATCGTTTTGACGGTTTTGGTTGCTATATGTAGGTACAGGTGTAGGTGCTTGATTGTAATTAATTTTCAACTCCAAGTACAAGTGGAGTAATACAGTAAGTAATAATAATAATAATAATAATAAGGATTGTCCTGATAGCCGTGGAATACCTCTCCACTCCTCATAAGCACCTCAGGACGTGTTGCCCCCTTGTCGCTACGACACTATGTGCTGGCGACCGTTTTCGGGGGCCCATTATTGAGTGTGCAAGTCACCCCCTGCCATTTTATCCGTGTGCATATAAAACATAGATCAGGCAGGGGCCATAGTCCTTCCATAGTTCCAGGTGACCAGTCCACTTTAGCAACCCAAACCCATAGTCCGAAATCTTTGTTTCCTTAACTTACAATAGTCCTACACCAACCGGGGGTTGTCCTTGGCTGCACTTGAATAGTGCGAACAGGAATAATCGTCGGTTGGTACCTCATTTAATTAAAAACGTCTAAGGGGCCTCTGCGAGTTGGCTTCGGCCCCTCGTACGCCTTCCAAAGGTCCGGGACCCCTGGGTCCCGAGAAATGTCAAAATCTAAATATAATAATAATAATAAGCCCCCTAAACAACCACACGTCCTGATTGACCAACTAATCACGTGGGGGGCGGACACACGAATGAGAAATTACTGGCGTGGCTAACGTGGCTCTGGAAACCCATTCAGAATGGAGACTCGTTCAAAAAGAAAACGTATAGGACCGCTGCCCGGGGGCGATCGCCGGGGCGCACCTGGAGCTGACGCTGGGTGTCTCAGCATGCGAACCGTCAGCGGTGAGGAGCTGAACAGGCGGGCTCCCACCGACAAAGATGCTACAGCCGAAGCCATTGACGATGGTGATAGACTGACAAACAGGACAGACACCCCTGTAGAGCCTTATAGTCCAAGTACAGTATCGTACGCACCTTCAAAAACATCATCACCGTCAATACCATCTTCACCCATACCATCGTCACCTCCCATAATTAGTTTTAATACAGTTTCACCCACTCCGGCCTTGAATGTTGCGCGGGAGGTATCTACCTTCTTACCCGCGTCCACCAAGGCTGGGAAAGCAAGAGTTCGCATGAGATGGAGCAAAGAAGTAAACCTATTCATCATGCGAACTTATCTATACATCACTAAATTAGAGACCGACATGACCACCTACAGACAACAACTACATGAACGTTTTTCACGTCAATATCCTGAGATTTCCGTTTCAGAACAACGAATTTCAGATCAACGAAGAACAATAGTTAGGAATAAACTCTTATCGCAACTCGAATTAGATCAGTTAAATGAAGAAGTACGCATTCAATTGCGACAAGAATCAGAAAACTATGCAGACACTAACATTATCACACTAACACAAAACACAAACGAAAATATTCTGCAAGAACAACCACAATCACTCACTCAATTACATCCTAACAGTCAACCTCTAACATACAACCAATCGCAAGCTTACACACAAACAGCACACACATCCACACAAACCGAAGCCTTAACCCTAATGCTCGAAAATGATATTGAGACCTTAGTTGTCGCAGATCAAAACCTAATCACAGATACGTATATACAAGAAATACATGACAAATTTAGAACAACAATAACACAATACTCTGGGATGGATCCAGCAGCCCGACCAAAACTACCTAAACTTAAATACACCATTAACCTATTCCGTTTAGTTAATTTATTTAATGAAAATATACTCATACAATTTATATCTGATGACACACAACTTATAGACATAAATTTACTCATATATTGCACAGCTGTAGTTATATCTGAAGAACTCAATTTTAAAATCACTAACCACACAGGAACCACAAGAACTAGTCATGTTGTCAAGCCAGCATGGCAACAGAGACTAGAAAAAGATATTGAAAAATTAAGAGCAGACTGTGGTAGGCTCACACAGTATATCAACGGCATCAGATCAAATAAAGTAGTTAAGAGAGTTGAAACAATATTTAAAAATTATTCTAATCACACTACACACGAAAATAACAATAGAAAACCTGAAGAGTTTCTAGACACACTAAAGCAGAAACTAGCTCTTAAAGTTCACAGGCTTAGGAGATATATGAAGGCACAACAGCGCAAAAATGATAATGCAACATTTGCAATGAATGAAAAAGCATTTTACAGAAATATGCAGAAAACACACACTGACACAACAATAGAAAGCAACACAGACGCACCATCAAAAGAACAACTAGAAACATATTGGTCTAGCATTTGGGAAGAGCAAGTACAGCACAATGATAAAGCATCTTGGATAGCGGATGAAGAAGCAAAATGGAGAGCAATTGACGAAATGGAATTTGCAGAGGTAGCAGAGTCTGACATTACACTCATAACAGCTAGATTACATAACTGGAAATCACCAGGTATAGATAAAATACATAATTTCTGGTACAAAAAGTTAACTTCACTACATAAATCTATTGCAAAAAATTTAACAGATATCATATTAGGACAGCAGAACACACCCGAATTTATAGCAACAGGAATTACCTACATGCTACCTAAAACTAAAAACACACCTCAGCCTTCCCAATACAGACCAATTACATGCCTACCCACAATATACAAAATACTAACATCAGTAATTACAAAAAAAATTAGCTCTCACATTGAACAACACAACATTATTGCAGAGGAACAAAAGGGATGCAGGCAAGGCCACATGGGATGCAAAGAACAGCTTATTATAGATTCCACTATTCATAAACACGCCACCTCAAAAAACAGAAATCTTCACTGCACCTATATTGATTACAAAAAAGCTTTTGACAGTGTTCCTCACTCTTGGTTAATACAAATATTAGAGATTTATAGAATAAACCCGAAAATAATTGATTTCATGCGCCATATAATGCTACAGTGGAAAACTACTCTACAAGTAAATAGCAACCACGGCACTGTCATAACGCGACAGATATCTATAAAAAAAGGTATCTACCAAGGTGACTCCCTAAGCCCCCTGTGGTTCTGTCTCGCCCTAAATCCTCTGTCTCATTTACTACAGGCCAGTAGGGCCGGATATGGCCTCAAACACGCTACAGAGGAAACAACAATATCACATCTTATTTACATGGATGACATCAAATTATATGCCAAAACAGAAAAAGATATGAAAAAATTAATAAAAGTTACAGCAGAGTTCAGTCAGGATATTAATATGCAATTTGGTTTAGAAAAATGTAAAACACTTCACATTATAAGAGGAAAGGTGCGGCCAGGCGACTACGCAGTGAATGACACGGACACTATAACAGCAATGGAACCGACTGACTTGTATAAATATTTAGGGTACGTGCAGCTAAAGGGACTCGATCACGTAAGAATTAAAAATACACTAACTACAGAGTACAAAAGGAGACTAAACGCCATCTGTAAGACCCAACTTTCAAGTAAACATCTCATTAAAGCCCTCAATACCTTCGCCATCCCTGTATTAACGTACTCATTCGGAGTTATAAAATGGACCAAAACAGACACAGAAAATCTAGAGCGAACTACACGAACAACACTAACGAAACACAACAATTTACACCCTAAATCTGCCATAGAAAGATTATTAAACGACAGCATGGAGGGAGAGGCCTAATCGACATTCAGCACCTTTGCCGGAAACAAGTCAGTCGACTTAAAACATTCTTTCACACAAAATCCCGCACCAGTAATATACATAAAGCCATAGTGATAAACGATCTCAACTACACTCCACTTAATTTAAATGACCAGATAGAAACACAAAACACTACCAATGATGACCCGGAGAAGCAAAAAATTGAAGAATGGAAGAAGAAAGTACTTCATGGCCGGCACCCTCATGACCTAGAGCAGTCCCATATAAATAAATTAGCATCAAATAAGTGGCTTAAGATAGGAAACCTGTTCCCTGAAACAGAAGGCTTTATCATAGCTATACAAGATCAAATCATCAACACCAGAAACTACAGAAAATTTATCATTAAAGACCCTACCATCACAAACGACAAATGCCGCAGATGCCACATTCAATCAGAAACCATACAACACATAACCGGAGCATGCACAACCCTCACACAGACAGACTATACTCACAGACACAACCAGGTTGCAAACATCATTCACCAAAAACTAGCACTCAAACACAGTCTCATACAAAACTCTAACACTCCTTACTACAAGTACACACCACAAACTATACTAGAAAATAATACGCACAAAATGTACTACGATCGCGGAATACTTACAGATAGGACTATCCACTACAATAGACCAGACATAACCCTACAAGATAAAATAAGAAAAATCACTTACCTTATAGACATTGCAGTTCCTAATACCCATAACCTACAAAAAACCATAACTGAAAAAATAAGTAAATATGCTGAACTTAAGGAAGAAGTTACAAGAATCTGGAGACAAGAAAAAGTGTACGTTATCCCTATAGTTCTCTCCACGACAGGTGTTATCCCCAACCATCTTCTCCGTAGCCTGAAACTAATAGATTTAGAAGACTCCATTTATATCAATCTACAGAAAGCTGCCATCTTAAACACCTGCAGAATAGTTAGAAAATTCATGCAGTTAGAGGAAGAAAACACACCCTCATCTTAAATACACACCACACGCTGCATTTACTTGGCTTTGGCCCGTAAATGTAGCTAAACCCAGCCTACGAGCTGAGAAAAAAAAAACACTCTAAATAATAATAATAACCCCACCGCCGTATCTCTACGTTGACGTCGTGGTGGGGCTTGCGCGCTCCGAACTCTGGGTCTGTGCCGGTAAAGTTTACTTTGCCGAAACAGGTCTAGGGTGAGGAGCCAGACCAAGAGAGATACAAAAACCCGCAGGGCAGCATGTGGCGAGCTGTTGGGCAGTAGCGACCCCACGGACCCTATCTTCCGGGAGAAGTCTTGTTCCTCACCTCTGGCTTGCCTTTATTGGCCGGCTAGAGTGAACACTGACGAGGAATAGAGCTCCCACCTCATTCTTGCCTTTATTGGCTGGCTTGAGTGGAGATTCGCAAGAGCAAACATGCTCGGAGGAAGGAAGTATTCCAGTAAGATGCTGGTAGGGATCTTGACCGTACTTCCGGGATTGTCCTGATAGCCGTGGAATACCTCTCCACTCCTCATAAGCACCTCAGGACATGTTGCCCCCTTGTCGCAACGACACTATGTGCTAGCGACCGTTTTCGGGGGCCCATTATTGAGTGTGCAAGTCACCCCCTGCCACTTTATCCGTGTGCATATAAAACATAGATTAGGCAGGGGCCATAGTCCTTCCATAGTTCCAGGTGACCAGTCCACTTTAGCAACCCAAACCCATAGTCCGATATCTTTGTTTCCATATCTTACAATAGTCCTACACCAACTGGGGGTTGTCCTTGGCTGCACTTGTATAGTGTGAACAGGGATAATCGTCGGTTGGTACCTCATTTAATTAAAAACGTCTAAGGGGCCTCTGCGAGTTGGCTTCGGCCCCTCGTAAGCCTTCTAAAGGTCCGGGACCCCTGGGTCCCGAGAAATGTGAAAGACGTATAAATAATAATAATAATACAGTAATACAGTAATACAGTATTAAGTACAGTAATCATGACAATTAAAGTAAACCCTGAAAAGTTATTGTAATTCAGGCTCATAAGCATGAAACTTAACTGCTACAGAAATATATTATTTCAAAAACTTTTCCACTTTTCCTTCAGTTTGAGTTTCATAAAACACCGAACAAAGAAAAGCAATAAAACATTGATTTTATACGACTGTGGGATCAAAAAGAAAATGGAAATTCTATGTAGTCGGCTTCTAAGTGTACCCTCTGAAATATACGGTATCCATTATAGTCCGCGGGCTCAAAGATTCTCAGTGTGAAGTTCAAAACTGTGTAAAAGCATTCTTGTCGTACAAATTAGATTTTAAAGCGCGGCGCTGTCGCAAGCACTTGACACTCATTACTGCGCGGTTTGGGGAGAGAACCGCATAAACAATAGTGTATACGGGCCCCTGTGCCGTGCTTACTGAACCCTGCATAAATTCCTATGTGTAAAGAAAATAAACATGTTCATATTTCGCCGTAGGAAAGGTGCAAAATGCATGTTTCTTTTGGTTTTCTGCTATATTGTTTTCAATGCTCGACCGTTTTGTAATGAACTTTAAAAATGTTGAAAGATGGTTCTTTTGAGGTTTTTGTAAAAAAAAATGTTTTTGTACGGTTTTAGTAGTTTTGATGTGGAATGTTAAACTGTAACCGTTTATTTTGGGTGATCAATATTAATTACGCATGGAAAGGTACCAACTAAATCAAGTACCTGCAAACCATCTAATTTGAGTACAGTAACAAACCGACAATACTGAAATAACTTGACGTTATTCTTAGATGTCTAAGAAATGTGACATTCTTCTACAAAGTCATGTTACATTCGTGGTCTTTGTATAGAGCCTTAAAGGTGCTAACCACAAACCTATGCAGAAGAATGAATTAATTCCTTAGAAAGTCCAATTACTATTAAAAAAAAAAACCGGCCAAGTGCGTGTCGGACTACGCACAATGTAGGGTTCCGTAGTTGAGATGAATTTATTTATCCCAAACACAAACTTAACATTGTAGTTGAAAAACATGTTCTCCCATACATTCCAACTGCAAATCGTCGTTCGGCATCCAATACCGCGAATGTGACATTTTTACGTTTTTTTTTTAATTGCAGGATCACTTATTTGAACGTGTAGAATGAAATATAACAAAAATCTGATTTTCGTTAAAAATTTCACATTCGCGGTATTAATATAATAATACATACATACATACATAATCTCACGCCTTCTTCCCATGGGAGTAGGCAGAAACTACAGAACGCCACCTGCTACGATCCTTACATACTCCTTTTGCCTCGTTTACGTTCATACATCTGGTCATACACGCACGCCGGTTGCGAGTACTACGCACCTGGCCTTTCTGAAGAACATCACCAATAAGGTCAGTATATGTCCTCCTAGGGCGTCCCCGCCCGGCCGTTCCCTTCACATCAGCCTCGTAAATACATTTTGTTGGTCGCCTTTCATTCATCCTCTCAACATGCCCAAACCATCTCAACATACCCTTTTCAATTTTTGTCACTACTTCTTAATAATCGAAATCTAATACCTTTAAACGGGTAATTCTCGTATGTATGTATATATAATCTGAATCTCGGAAACAGCTCCAAGAATTTTTATTAAATTTAGTATGCAGGGGGTTTCGGGAGCGATAAATCGATCTAGCTAGGTGTCATTTTTAGAAAACATCGTTAAAAAAAAATGGTCATCCAGATATTTTTCTTTATTCAAGTAAAAAGGACTCATTCTGTTTGTAAACTTATGAACTATGTTAGCTTATTTTACCAGGTCACTCAGAAAGTTTTGCGACTAACAGTTTTTGTCTATAGGATACTGGCTGGCTTTGATGTCAATTAAAACTATGACTATTTATTACAAAAAAACGTAACATTCCAAATTCGAAATTCACGACTTCGAATGGTGTTCATAGAAAAAAGCCCTGCTAAAGCGACTGTTTTCCGCTGGTTCAACGAATTTATGGGTGGTCGAGTAATTTTGGCGGACAAAAAAAGAAGTATGACGGTTGTTACATAACAAAACGTGTTGGCTGTGAAAATTTTAATTCAAGAGAATAGGCGAATTACATATGAAGAGGTTCAGCATATACTGCTGATGTGTGTATGAAATTCTACACAGGCATCTTCGGTTATGGAAGATAGTTTCACGCTGGTACCGTAAAATCTTACGCAGGCTCAGAAGGAGGTTCGGGTAGAATGGTGCCGAGACATGATAGCAAAATTTGTAGCAGGCTCGTCTCGGCGCGTTTAAGATATCATTACGGGTGATGAATCTTGGATTTATCAATATGATATAGAAATGATGCGTCAGTCGACCGTGTGGCTGTTTCAAAATGAACCAACGCCTACCAAAGTGAAACGAGCCAGAAGTGCAGGCAAAATTTTGACGCAAGTTTTTTTTCTTTGCCGGGTTATCTGGTGTCAGTACCCTGACGAGATCAAAAGAGCATCAATACTGAATGGTATGTTACCAAATGTTTGCCAGAAGTTTTTACTACTGCAAGCAGCAAGCGACCGAACACTGGCCTCCGTGGGCTACTGCTTTACCACGACAACGCGCTGGCTCACTCGGCGCTCAAAACAAGGGACTTTCTGGACAGCACACCGGTCAAATTTATACGTCATCCTCTTTACAGTCCCGATTTGGCTCCGTGCGACTTTTTCTTGTTCCCCAAAATAAAAAATCAACTCAAAGGAATACAGTTTTCATGACCTGAAGATGCACTGGCTGCATTTGAGAAGGAGATTGGAGAGGTGTCTAATGCGGACTGGATAATGTGTTTTAAAAATTGGTTTAGACGTAAAAAACGGTGTATAGACGCCAATGGAGAGTTCTTTGAAAAGATATAATAAAAAAATTATAACCTGTATTATATTTTTTTCTAGTATCACAAAACTTTCTGAGTGCCCCACGTAATCTAGTTTAAATTTATTTTACCCCATGGGAGATGGCACTACAGTGATTGATGTACATGCAATCCAACCTGCTAGCGATCTTTTTTAGGATATTGTTGGAGCTGGCCCGCACTCTGCGCACCAGGGATGCACACCTCATTCGCATCGTTGCGTAAAAGCAATTAATATGTGAAAGAAAGAAAGAAAGAAAAATAAGTTTAATTGTCACAGAAACAAGTGCATAAAAGAAAAGAATAATAAAATAAAATAAAAAAATAGATTTAAATATAATCACGAGCACAAAACAGAAATATGCGGCAGCTGCTGACACGTCATGACTGTGACAAGAAGGCTTCCACTCAGCATGATGCTGTGCTATGGGTACCCACAGCACAGCGCTGATTTTCAGTGGTCACCCATGTGCGTCCGCGAACATTACCGATACGCTACAAAAACGGGGCAGCCCCACCTATACCCTGAAAGCGTTGTTGTATTGGACACGAAGGGCGTTGCACGAACTTTGGGTATATCTAGCCCAAATCCTGCCTCACCCCGCATTCCAACCTGTATGGCCTGGAAAAAGTTCCAGCCCATCGTACACTATTGATCTGGTTACCATACCACTATTTAAAGATGTTTATAAGCTCCATTGGCAACCTATCCTTCTCCATATTTCTCCACAATACGTCATAAGCAACCAGATCAGAAGCCTTGAATAAGTCGAGGAAGCTAGCATAAATCGGCGTCCCACGCTGTGTATAGTAAGTATGTGATAGTATGCTTAAGACACAACACTGCATTTTCTGTTGACAAACCACGCCGAAACCCAAATTGGTTGTCATGAACATATACAGTTTTATTTATTTGTGTATTAAGCAGACGGTCAAACACTTTTGATATTATATTAGCTAGAGAGATAGGCCTATTGGATGCCGAGCGACGAAATGTAAGTTTGTACGCACAATATTGATAGATTCACCATGTTATTTTAAGACCATAGACTTCTTATAGGTTTTCCTGTAATCTATGAGTAAAGAGCTATACTATGTATTTTTTTCAAAATTTTTGGTACAGTAGTTTCGGAGATAAGGGGGGGGGAATGGTCAATTTTCATTGAATTTATTAAATATCTTTAAAAGTATTTATTTTAAAATTATATAAAAAATATATTTAAGATCCTCGCAACAAGTCCTTTCATTTGATATGTCACACGGTACTGCTAGCAAAACTTTTTTTTTAAATTTTCTTGTTTGCGCCCCAAAAGTGACACCTATATTCAAAATTTATTTATTTACGTTACACATTCGTGTTTGGGTCACAGAAATACATATGTGTACCAAATTTCAACTTAATCGGTCTATTAGATTCGGAGTAAATTGGCTGTGACAGACGGACAGACAGACAGACAGACAGACAGACAGACAGACAGACAGACAGACAGACAGACACACGAGTGATCCTATAAGGGTTCCGTTTTTAGGGTTCCGTACCTCAAAAGGAAAAAACGGAACCCTTATAGGATCACTCGTGTGTCTGTCTGTCTGTCTGTCTGTCTGTCTGTCTGTCTGTCTGTCTGTCTGTCTGTCCGTCTGTCACAGCCAATTTACTCCGAATCTAATAGACCGATTAAGTTGAAATTTGGTACACATATGTATTTCTGTGACCCAAACACGAATGTGTAACGTAAATAAATAAATTTTGAATATAGGTGTCACTTTTGGGGCGCAAACAAGAAAATTTAAAAAAAAAGTTTTGCTAGCAGTACCGTGTGACATATCAAATGAAAGGACTTGTTGCGAGGATCTTAAATATATTTTTTATATAATTTTAAAATAAATACTTTTAAAGATATTTAATAAATTCAATGAAAATTGACCATTCCCCCCCCCTTATCTCCGAAACTACTGTACCAAAAATTTTGAAAAAAATACATAGTATAGCTCTTTACTCATAGATTACAGGAAAACCTATAAGAAGTCTATGGTCTTAAAATAACATGGTGAATCTATCAATATTGTGCGTACAAACTTACATTTCGTCGCTCGGCATCCAATAGGCCTATCTCTCTAGCTAATATAATATCAAAAGTGTTTGACCGTCTGCTTAATACACAAATAAATAAAACTGTATATGTTCATGACAACCAATTTGGGTTTCGGCGTGGTTTGTCAACAGAAAATGCAGTGTTGTGTCTTAAGCATACTATCACATACTTACTATACACAGCGTGGGACGCCGATTTATGCTAGCTTCCTCGACTTATTCAAGGCTTCTGATCTGGTTGCTTATGACGTATTGTGGAGAAATATGGAGAAGGATAGGTTGCCAATGGAGCTTATAAACATCTTTAAATAGTGGTATGGTAACCAGATCAATAGTGTACGATGGGCTGGAACTTTTTCCAGGCCATACAGGTTGGAATGCGGGGTGAGGCAGGATTTGGGCTAGATATACCCAAAGTTCGTGCAACGCCCTTCGTGTCCAATACAACAACGCTTTCAGGGTATAGGTGGGGCTGCCCCGTTTTTGTAGCGTATCGGTAATGTTCGCGGACGCACATGGGTGACCACTGAAAATCAGCGCTGTGCTGTGGGTACCCATAGCACAGCATCATGCTGAGTGGAAGCCTTCTTGTCACAGTCATGACGTGTCAGCAGCTGCCGCATATTTCTGTTTTGTGCTCGTGATTATATTTAAATCTATTTTTTTATTTTATTTTATTATTCTTTTCTTTTATGCACTTGTTTCTGTGACAATTAAACTTATTTTTCTTTCTTTCTTTCTTTCACATATTAATTGCTTTTACGCAACGATGCGAATGAGGTGTGCATCCCTGGTGCGCAGAGTGCGGGCCAGCTCCAACAATATCCTAAAAAAGATCGCTAGCAGGTTGGATTGCATGTACATCAATCACTGTAGTGCCATCTCCCATGGGGTAAAATAAATTTAAACTAGATTACGTGGGGCACTCAGAAAGTTTTGTGATACTAGAAAAAAATATAATACAGGTTATAATTTTTTTATTATATCTTTTCAAAGAACTCTCCATTGGCGTCTATACACCGTTTTTTACGTCTAAACCAATTTTTAAAACACATTATCCAGTCCGCATTAGACACCTCTCCAATCTCCTTCTCAAATGCAGCCAGTGCATCTTCAGGTCATGAAAACTGTATTCCTTTGAGTTGATTTTTTATTTTGGGGAACAAGAAAAAGTCGCACGGAGCCAAATCGGGACTGTAAAGAGGATGACGTATAAATTTGACCGGTGTGCTGTCCAGAAAGTCCCTTGTTTTGAGCGCCGAGTGAGCCAGCGCGTTGTCGTGGTAAAGCAGTAGCCCACGGAGGCCAGTGTTCGGTCGCTTGCTGCTTGCAGTAGTAAAAACTTCTGGCAAACATTTGGTAACATACCATTCAGTATTGATGCTCTTTTGATCTCGTCAGGGTACTGACACCAGATAACCCGGCAAAGAAAAAAAACTTGCGTCAAAATTTTGCCTGCACTTCTGGCTCGTTTCACTTTGGTAGGCGTTGGTTCATTTTGAAACAGCCACACGGTCGACTGACGCATCATTTCTATATCATATTGATAAATCCAAGATTCATCACCCGTAATGATATCTTAAACGCGCCGAGACGAGCCTGCTACAAATTTTGCTATCATGTCTCGGCACCATTCTACCCGAACCTCCTTCTGAGCCTGCGTAAGATTTTACGGTACCAGCGTGAAACTATCTTCCATAACCGAAGATGCCTGTGTAGAATTTCATACACACATCAGCAGTATATGCTGAACCTCTTCATATGTAATTCGCCTATTCTCTTGAATTAAAATTTTCACAGCCAACACGTTTTGTTATGTAACAACCGTCATACTTCTTTTTTTGTCCGCCAAAATTACTCGACCACCCATAAATTCGTTGAACCAGCGGAAAACAGTCGCTTTAGCAGGGCTTTTTTCTATGAACACCATTCGAAGTCGTGAATTTCGAATTTGGAATGTTACGTTTTTTTGTAATAAATAGTCATAGTTTTAATTGACATCAAAGCCAGCCAGTATCCTATAGACAAAAACTGTTAGTCGCAAAACTTTCTGAGTGACCTGGTAAAATAAGCTAACATAGTTCATAAGTTTACAAACAGAATGAGTCCTTTTTACTTGAATAAAGAAAAATATCTGGATGACCATTTTTTTTTAACGATGTTTTCTAAAAATGACACCTAGCTAGATCGATTTATCGCTCCCGAAACCCCCTGCATACTAAATTTAATAAAAATTCTTGGAGCTGTTTCCGAGATTCAGATTATATATACATACATACGAGAATTACCCGTTTAAAGGTATTAGATTTCGATTATTAAGAAGTAGTGACAAAAATTGAAAAGGGTATGTTGAGATGGTTTGGGCATGTTGAGAGGATGAATGAAAGGCGACCAACAAAATGTATTTACGAGGCTGATGTGAAGGGAACGGCCGGGCGGGGACGCCCTAGGAGGACATATACTGACCTTATTGGTGATGTTCTTCAGAAAGGCCAGGTGCGTAGTACTCGCAACCGGCGTGCGTGTATGACCAGATGTATGAACGTAAACGAGGCAAAAGGAGTATGTAAGGATCGTAGCAGGTGGCGTTCTGTAGTTTCTGCCTACTCCCATGGGAAGAAGGCGTGAGATTATGTATGTATGTATGTATTATTATATTAATACCGCGAATGTGAAATTTTTAACGAAAATCAGATTTTTGTTATATTTCATTCTACACGTTCAAATAAGTGATCCTGCAATTAAAAAAAAAACGTAAAAATGTCACATTCGCGGTATTGGATGCCGAACGACGATTTGCAGTTGGAATGTATGGGAGAACATGTTTTTCAACTACAATGTTAAGTTTGTGTTTGGGATAAATAAATTCATCTCAACTACGGAACCCTACATTGTGCGTAGTCCGACACGCACTTGGCCGGTTTTTTTTCCTTTTGAGGTACGGAACCCTAAAAATAGAGCAACATCATAGAGAATCTTTTCTGTCAATCTATTTCTTTACGAAAACTATTTATCTTTACAAGAAAGAAATCTGCAAACTTTTTATCGCTGTGTTTGCCGCTTCAATTCATAAAAAGGTGTAAGGACAGAAAAATATTTTCCATTGTCTAGTAAAACTGTTTGTCCTTTCATCGTTCTTTAAGAGTAAGATTCACAGATTACACTTTGACTTTGCTTTGCTAAGTATAAGTAAGCACCGCCTGCGAATATAAACATTATTCGAATAACGTTAACATTCATAATCGTTAAGTTAGGGTTTCCTAAAACTACGGTAGCCGCCACATAGCGTCTGCAATTTACCGTCGAATAGCGTTACTGAATTAATGAAACTAAGTTATTCTTTCTTTAGAGAACGTTTTTTGACAACGTAAAGTCAAACCTCGGTGACATTATCTTCATGATCCGTCACTGTGGTCGTTATGTGGCGGCCCTACCGCACTTCTAGGCAACCCTAGCTTTAGCGACACACTTGCTCTCATTAACTTATACGAATATGAAAATTACGTTCGTGAAAATAAGGTTCATATTCTAATGATACGTTTGCTTGCATAAATCAGCCTATAATGTTCCCACTGCTGGGACACAGGCGTCCTCTCGGTGAGAGGGATGGACTGTAATCACCAAGCGGGCACAGTGCAGGTTGGAATATGTCACATGTCTTCGAATTTTTGGCTCTAGGACATGCCGGTTTCCTTACGATGATTTCCTTTACCGTTACGAGAGCAGTGATGATGAAATAATGTATAGATAAACTACGATAACATGGCGCGCCCCTCCAAAATTCAAAACGTTTGAAAGTATTTGTGAAAGTATTTACAAAGCGCCACCAAGGCTCACAACGCATGTGTGCGTAATGAGACGGCTGTCAAACAAAAACTTACAACTACATACAAACTCTTTCGTAAGGATGTGACTACACACATTGAAACAGTAATTTGGAGGGGCGCGCCATGTTATCGTAGTTTATCTTTACACAAAGTAAAGTGCCTATCTTGGTTCAAACCTACAACTCGAGTCGCGGCTGTTATCACGGGGCCACCACTGCTCGCTTATTTAGCAAATAAAATTTGCAGTGCTCTGTGCACTCTAAGAATCTTGCCCTTAGACTGTTTTGCAGTAGTAAAGCTACAGGTATATATGTTAGTCGCACTTGTAATGAACTTCTCAAATGAAAAGCAGTTGAAGATTCCCGAGCTGAGCTCAACTGCGAGGTAACTTTAGATTCACTTTGAAGTCATGTACAGCTCCGTCTTTTACAAGTAAAATTCTGACTTATTTGCTTGGTTTTAATTTGACATAGGTGAGGTGTCACTTTTGGTAAGCTAAGTGTTAATTTTGACCTACCTATAAAAAACCGTGATAGTGATGTGCTTACTAATAATATTTTCCCCCTTTTCTAATCGTTTTATAGGTTTTTTAGCCTCTCAAATATTTTTTATTTCTGAAAATTTCTGTTTTTAAGATCGAAATTGCAAGATTTTGGACTAAACAGATATTTGAAGTTTCTCATTAATAGAAAAAGACCTTTCGATTTGAAACGTTAAATACATGTTCTTAGGATTTTTAATATATTTATAATATTTGGTATTAGGCTCGCCCCTATTACATGGAACTTAAACATAACATCCTAAATGTGGGTGTACCTATTATACCTAGACCTCTGTCACCACCTTTATAGGGAAATACAACCGTGATGTTATGTTATATAAATATAAAATATGTGCAGAAAATCATAAGATTCACTTCAATTACCTTACTTTATGCGTACTACATACCAGGGTTGTAAATCTAACGAGCATAGTTTCCAATCTCGGGGGCCCGCATGCACGCAATCAGTTACCGTACCGTATTGGACGTTAATGGTGCGAAAGATTTCTTATTGACATGTATTTTAGTAGGCATGTACACTGTTAGTTAAGAGTTTTTTTTTTTTGGGTGGGAAATTATCAAATAACTTCTCCCGCTCTAGGTGGAGTGGGAGGGCGTGTCAGACTCTTACTGACTAAAACCCACCCGTGTTCCTTCGGTTGCCCAGTTGCCGGTGGCCACGATTTCCCTATCGGTTTTCTTCGAACCCCCGGCAGGCATTGGCCCTAACGGACCCCGTTAATTCTGCTGACATCTCTTAGAGGCGCGCGTGGAACACAATGCGCCGTCGACCCGGGCCTGGTCCTTATCGGACGGCAAGCTACCCATTGCTCACCGTCTGCAAGCCCGCGACTACGGTGGCCGGAAATCTGCCTGTGATTCCCGACGCCCAGGGTGTCTCCTCTTGCGGCGGTTAGGGGCGTGAGGGCGCGAAATTTGCCTCTCCCTCACGCGCTCCACCTCCTCCTTCGCGAAAATTACTGCTTCGCAGAAGGAGGTGACGGCCTCCCATTTCCTCTCGCTCCGTAGCATGGCTCGAATCAGGGCCGGACGCGAGAGATCACCGACGCCGATCGCCTCCACGAGGACACGGCGATGCCCTGTCCAAGCCAGGCAGACCTCCACCGTATGCTCCACCGTATCCTCCGGGCGATACACACAGTGACGACACCCGGGCGTTTCCTCCCGCTTTATCCTGAACAGGTACCTCCCGAAACAGCCGTGTCCGGTGAGGACCTGCGTCAGGCGGAAGGTGAGGACGCCGTGGTGCCTCTCTAGCCACTCCTCAAAGAGGGGTCTTATCACCACAATTGTGGCGTGCCCAGCGCTGGGTTGCGACAATCGCACTCTCCATTCCGCCATGAGATCCCGCCGGAGTCCGCTGTGCCGCGTTTTCTTGCGGCATCGGAGTTAAGCCCCGGCGTTTCACCTCCTCGCACCACTCCCAAATGTGCGCGAGGACCTTTGCCTCCAGATCCCATGGCGGTACTCCATCAAGGAGGCTCGCCGCCTCGCAGGAGACCGTGCGGTATCCTCGGGCCAGCCGGATGGCCATGACCCTTTGGGACGCGTTCAGCTGGCGGGCTGGCTGCCGCCTCAATGAAAGCGCCCACACCAGCGCCCCGTAAAGGGCCATGGACCGCACGACCCCCGCGTAGAGCCTCCGGCAGGAGGCGTTTGGACCTCCCAGATTGGGCAGGAGCCACTTCAAGGCAGCCCCGGCCCGGTCCAGTCTGGGAGCCAAACGTCGGATATGCTCCACGAAGTTCCACCGGCCGTCGAGGAGGAGTCCCAGATACTTCATCGTCGACTCAACGCCGATGTGAACCCCTCCCGCCATTACCTGGGAACCCGACGGTGGCGCGAGGACCATAAAAACCCATGGCCTCGGACTTGTGCAGGGCCACCTCGAGTCCCAACTGCCGGATTCTGTCGACGATTGTCGCAACCCCGCGTGTCGCTCAGTCGGCCGCCGCCTGGTACGACCTCCCCTGCGCCAGGACCAGCGTGTCGTCAGCATAACAAACGACGCTGACGCCGGTAGGGAGGTCGGCGCGCAGCACCCAGTCGTATCCGATGTCCCACAGATGCGGCCCCAGGACCGATCCCTGTGGGACACCGCACGACATCTCTCGCCGGTTCCACTCTCCTTGGTGACCGGGGTAGATGACAGCCCTGTCCGTCAAATAGGCCTCGACCACACGACAGAGGTAGGTCGGCATCCGGTGAGTTTGAGTGCCTGCCGGAGCGATATACACCTACAGTGAGCAATATTACCACGCACACATTGACACTGCTAGCTTTCGAAAATTTATGATAAATTTGAATGTGTTCCGTAATACCAAAAATGATGACTGAAAACTTAATACTTTTCCATTTTTTTTTTTTTCGATAATTTGTAACTTGATAACATAAGCTATGCTTCTGCAGAAACAATATTATAAATATTGTTGTTTATAATACAGAAAAAACAATATAAAGACATGTTATTTACGCGGTAAAAACGTGCGAAATTAAATTTGTTTAAACTTCATTTTAGAAAAGTTATTTGGAATTAAAAGATGTAGGAGCCTAGATAAACACGGTCTAAATCCGAATAACAACATAATATGGTGGAAATATGGCCAAATTGCAAATGATTTAGGTATTACGTTTGTATGGACAATTCATACGTCGCCGCGTTCTTAATGACTTTTGTAAATAAAGCAGTGTTTGGAAAAAGCTTTTCTTCAAGCTGTTGTAAGAGGCGTTAAATGAATGGAAATGGCGTAATGCCTTTCAAATTCCTCTAGTTTTTCAGGAAAACGTCCGAAAATATACAGAAAATCCTACGCAGGAGTGATTTTGTAAGGTTCCGTTTACGTTTATTATGTACTAAACTCTAAAATTATGGTTCTTATGAATTTGACATTTGGAAAATAAATTCGACCAAGCTTGCCAGGAATAGTAAACACAATGTGCTAGTAGTTAAAAACACTGCGACTCGACTAAGTTGGAATTTCCTTTGATATTTACATTGCAGTTTTAATTTTTCTTTAAAAAAAACATCTACAACAGCTTTCGAGAATACTGTTAAAATGTTAAAGTCCTCGGATAATGGGGGCTAGTGAGAGCATCTGAAAAAAACAAAGGACAAGATTATGACGTCACTCGGAGAAAATAGAAACCGAGCAAAACAAAACACCAGCGACTGCATCAGACGGCGGCCGGCCAGTATGACGCTCAGACAGATATTGCAGTAAGTCTGTAAAAAATAAAACTAGACTCAAACATGTACAAACAAGACTTTTGGGACAGATTTGGAGTCTAGAAGTGACAAGTCTAACGATTTTCCCGGGTTTTCGCAGCATTGAAGTTTGCAGTGCATACATCTCATTATTTTTTTAGAGAATTGCAAGTTCACATAATCTAAACTAATATTATTAAAAAGAGATTTGTTTTTTTTTATGTTTGTTTGTTACGCTTTCACGTTAAAACGGCTGAACAGATTTGGAAGAAATTTGGTACATGGGTAGAACATGATCTGGTTTAGGACACAGAATACTTTTTATCCCGATATTCCTTCGGAATCGAAACTTATGCGGGTGAAAACGCGGGCGCAGCTAGTCAATTATTTATCCGCTGTTTTAAGAAAAATTGTAATAGACAAAATCTGCCAAACCAGTGTTCCGCCCATAAGTCTCAACGGCGTAGCACTGAAAATTGTTGACAGTTTTAGGTACCTTGGCCATATTGTCACGAGCAACCTAAGAGATGACGTAGATATAGAGAGGGAGCGCAGGGCGTTGTCGGTGAGGAGCGATATGCTTGCCCGCAGGTTCGCTCGTTTTACTACAGACGTCAAAGTAGCCCTTTTTAAGGCGTTCTGTCAATCCTTTTACACGAGTGGCCTGTGGGTGTCATACACGCGCCGAGCCTACAACGTCCTGCGTGTTCAATTTAATAATGCTTTTAAGATGCTGTTGGGGCTGCCATGGCGTTGTAGCGCTTCAGGAATGTTCGCGGAGGCTCGCACAGATGGTTTCCATGCAATCATGCAAAAGAAAGCGGCCTCCTTAATACAGCGCCGGCACAACAGCATTCTAAAAATGATAGCTGCCAGACCGGACTGTCCCTTTCAGGGACACTGGACGGGGACAGTCATAGGTCTGCATAAATAAATAATTTTGTAAAAAAATAATAATTACTAACCTATTTATTAAAGCAACATTGTTACTAACACCAATATAAATAAAGTTTAATTTAATTTAATTATTTTCTCTTTTTAAAGACCAAAACCTTCTGTTAATCTATCTGTATGATGTGACAAACTCGTAGAATTTTTTTAAAAGTGCATCTTCTCCATGTACAAAAATTATTTAAAAAATATGAAGTGGATACTTATGATGATCTTTAAAAAATGAAATAAACATTTTAGTAGCCGTCCACTGATTCTTTTTATTGCTTTTTGCTTCTGCCAAAACACTGGGATTTATATTATGCAGACGGTGCGAAATCATGAAATTCACAGAGCTGCTGAAAGATCTTAGAGGCTTTTTGTCTAATATTTAATTGTGATTTTAGTCCTACTTGCTCCACAAATTGATTAACACATTTAACACTAAAATAATATAAAACATCGTTGTGTTTGTGACAATCGTTTGAAGATGACAGATATTTTCATTTTATTTCATAAAGTGAAGCAAACAGTACTGTATTTTAAATAAACGAAAATGGCATTGTGATGTTTTAATACGTTTGGCGTTAAATGTATTTAGTGATTGGTGGTGCGGGCCTTAGTATTTCACCTGCTGATAAAGACAACGGTAACCGACTTTTAATGATTTTATACTAAAGATCACGTCTAAACTAGTCGTGTTAATGATTTGGAAAAAATATATGTTAAATTAGAGTATTTTCTTAATAACTTAATTTAAGATTATTTTAGATTATGTTTATACTACATAGTGAAATTAATTTGTAAAGTTATATCTAACGCAGATAAAAAACTGAAAATCACGCAAAATCTATAAAGCGTTTTTTTCTGAAACTATCATTATTTTAAAGATAATTTAATTATTGATCTTTTAGCATGCATGTTTTATTAAAATACCTTTTGTTTTTTGGAACAGCGCTACTTGATGGGCGAGTCCTATTACTGGATGGATGTACGACGCGGTGCGTGAATTCAATACAAAACACATAAGCTAATTACTCAAGGTCACTGACATATATCCGCGTCTTAACACAAAATATGAACCTATATTTTAATGATTTTACGTACCTTACGCCCAGTAGGTACGTGAAAGCACTTCATTTGGCATTAGCCATTCCTAATCACAGTATCGCTGATACCCTGGACCTAAAGGTCACCTCCCACCACTATTACATTATAATTTGATCATCTATCGACAAGTTAAGCACAACACTAACCTATGCCAAGTATTGTTATGTGAACGGAAATGTTATTGCTTTGGCTAGCCGCCATATTGCGTGACTCGGTGACTTAGTCTTGGCGAGAACAAGTTGTTCGAGACTTCATCGCTCATGTGCTGGTGTTTAATATATTCCGATCAGCATAGAATGTATATTCACGAAAGTCTGACAAATGACTTAACATTTTTGGCTTGGTAGGGTAATTGGATTTGTCAGTTTGTTCGTTTTAATATCGAATATTCAGTATTAACTGGAAACCGTAAGATTGGAATTGTACACGCTAGCTTTTTGTGCAATAATAGTACATTATTGCAAAGGCCGGGAAATAGGCAATTGCCATTTCCGCCGAGGCATATATACCTAGTGCTTTTCTCAAAAGAAAGCAGAGAAATAAAAGTAGTTAAATTTCCATAATTTTTCAAGTTAATGCCGTTTTTAACATGAACTGTACATTTCAGCATGGAATAAATTGCCCATAATGTAGATGGCTTTTTAGTTTTATTAATCTCATTAAAATACGCCAAAAATACACAGTTTGTAGAAAATGTTCACTTTATTCTCGTTTTTCCAAATCGAAATTTTCATATACTTTCATGTATTTTTCTTTTGACTTCGCTAGAAGCAGGTTTTCCATTGCTAATTTGGCTTCTGATCTTAAATCTGGTGGAGTACAATCAATCTCCATTTCACTCTCTGAACCGTTGGAACTCATTTTAATTATCTATTATAAAAGTAAATAACAAATCAAGACAAATTTTCAGCTTTACCGCCAATTTTCTATTTATCATCTATGCCGAAAGGCAAACGCATCTAAGGCTATACAGCCACGTGAGCGCAATATGTACTAATCAAAGAGAACTTTGGTATGCCAAAATGACAAAAGAGGTCCAATCAAAGAGTATTTAATAACCCCAGCACGCCATTTCATACAACATTGCTGGAGCGTTGTAATGTTCCAAATTCAAAAAACGCGCCTGCTATGGATTTGATTTTCTTTGACCGTAAATTCGATACTTCGCGTGTTCTTTGTTCGAAAATAATGACAATATTTCCATGCATGTTTGAAAAAAGATTTTTACTAGCATACCAATGAATGCTTTAAATAATCAATTGATACTTCGACAGTAATAGTAGTCTTATCATTTTGACACTGAATTTGACATTATACTTGCTATTAATTTGACATTGTGTTTATTTGTTGTCATATTTTAAATTAATTGACTCTTGAACTAAACATTTCACTTCAATTTTAATTAGGCGTTTATTTGTTGATGATAATTTTATTTATTATGTAATGTTCAACACAATGTTACTTGCTAATTAATAAATGAATGAAATGAAATGAAGTAAGACTATGTGAACATTACAATGCAGGTCCGCTGTCGAACTCTTGAGGAAGTTTTTCTATGCTTTGCATATTTCCTTAAAGTATGAATATTACATAGGTAATGTAAGCTAAAGGACTAATGCTCCGAAATTAATATTATTAAAATATTGTTTTGGGGATTGGCAACATTGATTCGGGGTGAGGCTGTCAAAAAGGAAACACCGTTTAATTAAGCATAGTGGCATTTTATATTAATATTCATACATTTCATAGTATTTTTGGTAACAATAGAAGGACCTGCCTATTCCAATCACAAGTTGTTTTATTTATATCTCAGAAGCGAGAAAACAACACCACACCCACGAATTTGTAAAATTCTGAGTGGCTTGGTTCACAAAATGGACGACCGGCACCGCAAGAAGAAACGAAAAAGGCGATCGGCTCATACTCGAACACCCAGTGCATCTCCGCCTGATCACCGGATGGCATCCATGGTCAGTGTAACACAGAAGAGAATGCGTTCATCGAGAGACCGTAACCGCGGTGAGAGTCAATATCAGCGGCACACACAAGACAGAACTGGGTCCGTGGGTCGTCTAACTGAAGGCGGAGGTTTGTGGAGGAGTAGCAGTCGCGGTGAGAGTCGGCACCAGAAGCTTAAACACGACAGAGCTGAATACGAAGGTTCTCTGTGGAGGACTCGCAGTCGCAGTCGCGGTGAGAATCGGCACCAGGGGCAGATTCACGACAAGGTCAGCAGAGCTGGATCGGACGGATCCCTGTGGAGGACACGCAGCCGCAGTCGCAGTGAGAGTCACCACCAGGGACAGAAATACGGCAGAACTGGTTCCGGAGGTTCCCTGTGGAGGACTCGCAGTCGCAGTCGTGGTGAGGAAGATCAGCAGGTGCAGACTCAGGACAGAACTGGATACGAAGGCTCCGTGCAAAAGAGTGTTAATGAGGTCTTTGATCAACAAGGCAGTAATCAAGACAAACATCCTACACCTTCGGGTAAGCCCTATGATCAATCAATCAGTGCTGAAAATGATACAAGACTTTTTTTTAAAGAATTAATACAATCTGTGATGAACAATCAACCAAGTAGCAATAAATTTCCAATGCTAGGCAATGTAATACCAGAATTTGACCCTATGACCAAAGGTCAAACTGTAAACATGTGGATTCACAAAGTAGAAGAGTGTGCTAAGTTATATAACTGGAGTGATGACCAGATTATACACTATGCGTTGCCTAAGTTAAGTGGGGTAGCCAAAACATGGTACCAGGCTTTACCAACTATGTCATTCACTTGGCAGGGTTGGAAAGACAAATTAATGGAATCTTTTCCTAGAACTGATGATTATGCTATGTTATTAACCGAAATGTTATCGAAACGAGTAAAATTTAATGAGTCGCTGGAACTCTATTATTATGATAAAATTAACATGTTGAATCGATGTGAAATATTTGGTCTGCGTGCTGTGGATTGTTTATTATTTGGAATAGAGGACCGTGCATTAAGGTTAGGTGCAAAAGCAGCTAAATGTGTAGAACCAGAACAAGTTTTGAAATATTTTCAATCTATTAAGGCACAGTCTCATGAATGTGATAGGACTAAAACCAGCCAAGATAAAAAACTAAATTACAATAGGCACTCAAATTTTAGTACTAATTCTAAACAAATAACAAATAATGAATCAAAACTCCCTAAAAGAAATATTGAATGTTACAATTGTACAGAAATTGGTCACTACAGTTCTCAATGTAAAAAAGAGCTAGTTAATTGCACTGAGTGTAGTAAACTGGGCCATACAGCTAAGCATTGTAGGCAATTAAATAAATCAAAAAAAGATTTAAATAGAACAACAGAAAAGTCAGTGTTACAAGTAGAAACTGAGACCACAGATAATAGTAAATATATAATAAATTTAAAAATAAATGGCACAATCATGCAAGGATATGTGGACTTGGGTAGTCAATGCACGCTGCTAAGATACAGCGAAGCTATTAGACTAGGTATAGATTGGACAGATAAAAATTTACCTACCATGAGGGGGATAGGGAATAATGTTGTACTCCCATTAGGTTCTGCTTATGTAGACATAGAAATACAAAATATAATTGAACACATCAATATTTTAATTGTTGAAGATTACATTCTAAAGTATCCAGTATTGATCGGTCATAGTTTTACGGAAAAGCCAGGGATCACCATTACTAAAACTACAGATACTTTGATCTTTGAACGCAAGGTGACTATGAAATTTCAATTGATTATTAAATGTGACACTACAATACTGCCCCAACAAATGCTGGTAGTACAAATATTGTACAACAGTGACTACTCAGGTTCTATTTATGTTAAGGGGTCATTACGAGGAAAGCCTCATGGTGAATATTACTTGTTACCCGGGGAATACAATGTTGCAAAAGGAGAGGGTGCAATATTAATACAAAATGTTAGTGAGACACCATTACTTTTACGAAAAGGTGAATTGTTAACACGTGCTATTTCCTCAAACAATTGTGCTTGTGTGAACATGTTAGATTTTAACAATGAAACGGTTGATTTTGATTTAAATGTAGGAGATCATTTAAATGTAGAACAAGTTAAAGAAATCAAATTATTATTATTAAGTTTTGACACATGCTTTTCAAGTAATCTTAAGGATTTAGGATTTACAAATGTTGTACAAATGGATATTGAGCTTACGGACACAAAGCCCGTTGTTTATAGACCATATAGACTTTCATATCCAGAACGCGAATTAGTACGATCTATGGTCTCAGAGATGATAGATGCAGATATTATTTGTGAGTCAAATTCATCTTATGCAAGCCCCATAATATTAGTAAAAAAGAAAACAGGCGAGAAAAGACTTTGCGTTGATTTTAGGGCATTGAATAATAAGACCAAGAAGGAACATTACCCATTACCACTGATTGATGATCAGTTAGATAGGTTGGCAGGGCATTCATTGTTTACTAGCCTTGACCTTGCATCAGGCTACTATCAAATACCTATATCAGAGCACTCCCAAGATAAAACTTCTTTTGTCACCCCGGACGGTCAATATCAATTCAAACGCATGCCGTTCGGATTAGCTAACGCTCCCTCCGTATTTCAGAGAACCATGCATAAAGTATTGGGCAGACTAACATATATTATTATCTATATGGACGATGTATTAATCCCCGCGCGCTCTTTCGAAGAAGGAATGACTAGACTAGGAGAGGTGCTATCACTATTGCAGGTAGCAGGATTAACTCTGAAATTAAAAAAATGTTATTTTTTCGAAAAGGAACTTGATTTTTTAGGATTTCATGTTAGTGCAGAAGGGATACGACCAGGGTCACGTAAAGTATTGGCGGTTTCGGAATTTCCTCAACCTAAGAATATACATGACATAAGAAGATTTATTGGTCTTACTAGTTTTTTCAGAAGATTCGTAAAGAATTACGCATTTATAGCTCGACCGTTAACGGACCTCTTGCGCACTAAGTTCGAATGGAAATGGACGGATGAGCATTCGTCCGCATTTAATGAACTAAAAAAGAAGTTGGTGGAACGACCGATTTTAGCTTTGTACGATCCAAAACTGTGTACAGAATTACACACAGACGCATCCAAGCTAGGGGTTGCCGGAATTCTATTGCAAACTAGTACAGATGGTTTACTTAAACCAGTAGCATATTTCAGCCGAAAGACAACAAATGATGAACAAAAACTTCATTCTTTCGAATTAGAGACACTGGCAGTCATAGCGTCGTTAAATCGTTTTCGTGTTTATCTATTAGGGTTAAAATTTAAAATTATAACTGACTGCAATGCATTGCGTACCACGCTTACGAAAAGAGACCTGATACCACGTATCTCTCGTTGGTGGGTGCAGTTTCAGGAATACGACTGTGAAATAGAATATAGACCAGGAACGCGAATGGCACACGTGGATGCGCTAAGTCGCAATCCTGTTACTGACCCCACCACCGAGAGCGAAACTCATATTATTGATGTACTCAAAATTGATATCAAAGACTGGATTGCGACAGTTCAAGATAATGATGAGGAAATCAAACGTATAAGACAAATTTTGCAAGATGATAATACTAAAAATATTGGTGACATATTCCAAAATTATCAACTGAAAGGTAATCATGTATATCGAAAAGTAGACAGCGGAGTACGCTGGGTAGTCCCACGAGGTGTAAGATGGCAGGTATTGCGAATGAACCATGACGACGTAGGACACTTTGGGTTCGACAAAACTTATAATCGCTTGCAAGGAACCTTCTGGTTTCCCAAAATGCGTCGTTTTACAAAAAAATACGTTTCAGCTTGTCTAGAATGTGCTCATCACAAAGCACCGGGCGGTCCTAAAGAAGGTCTGCTTCATCCCATCCCTAAGATTGAAACGCCATTCCACACTCTTCATGCAGACCACTTAGGTCCATTTGTTCGGTCAAAAAAGGGTAATATGTATATATTAGTAATAATAGATTCTTTTACGAAATATATCAATATTCGTGCTGTCAGAGACACAAAAACTGCAACAACTATTAAAACGATTAAAGAACATTTTAATTATTTTGGAGTACCAGCTCGCCTTATTACAGATCGAGGCTCGTGTTTTACCAGTCATAAGTTTAAAGAATTTATGGAAAAGTTAAACATTAAACATATTTTAAATGCCGTGGCCACCCCGAGGGCCAACGGGCAAGTTGAAAGATTCAATCGTACTATATTAGATTCCTTAAGCACTAAATGCCATGGCGAGAACGATAATGCTTGGGACTCATTTGTTGGTGACATTCAATTAGGAATCAATACAACTGTCAATAAATCAACTGGCAAAAGCCCATCAGAGTTGTTGTTTGGGTGTAAGTTAGTGAGTGCATCTGACAACTTGTTTAGTGACATAATCGCAGAAACATCTGAGCATATTACCGGTGATAATCTTATGAAATTGAGATCGGATGCTGGTAAGAAAATTTATAAACAGCAGGAGAATTTTAAAAAGGGATTTGATAAGCACAGAAAAAAAGCTACTAATTATAAGGTAGGTGATCTCGTTAGGATTGAACGAACGGTTATTGACAAACAACTCTCAGGTAAACCCAAGAAACTAGTTTCTAAATTCCAAGGACCTTATAAAATAATTAAAGTGCTCCCTAATGACCGATTCCTTGTCGAAGATACTCCTATTACTAGAAAAGGTAACAGGAAATATGAAAATGTGGTTGCTATTGATAAAATATTTCCCTGGCTGAATTTCAATGGATACAGCAGTGGAAGTGATATAGATGAAAATGAGACCAATGATACAGACACAAACGGTGATTAAATAATTATATTGTAATGAGTACAAAAACAAAAAATTGTAGAGACAGTAGGTATCTATGGCTCTGTTTTATTCCTAATGTTTTAACCAAACAATTTGATTGATGCACTTAAATAAGTAACAGTAAAGTAATAGTCTGTAGATACTGATTGATGACAGAAGTTTACTTGTAAAACTTGTGCTAATCATATATGTATAATGTGTGCATAAGGTGTGAAGGAGTGGCCATGGCTTATGCATGGATCATGTCCATGCAACATTAGATTAAGAAGTAAACATTAGATAAGGAGTGACTAGAGGGTCACTGGATCATTCTATGCATAATTAAACATATGTGAGCATAGGATATGAAGGAGTGACCAGGAGGGTTGCTGGATCATATCTATGCTGAATTAAATATAAGTGAGCATAGGATATGAAGGAGTGACCAGGAGGGTTGCTAGAACATATCTATGCAGAATTAAATATAAGTGAGCATAGGATATGAAGGAGTGACCAGGAGGGTTGCTAGATCATATCTATGCAGAATTAAATATAAGTGGGCATAGGATATGAAGGAGTGACCAGGAGGGTTGCTGGATCATATCTATGCTGAATTAAATATAAGTGAGCATAGGATATGAAGGAGTGACCGGAGGGTTGCTGGATCATATCTATGCTGAATTAAATATAAGTGAGCATAGGATATGAAGGAGTGACCAGGAGGGTTGCTGGATCATATCTATGCTGAATTAAATATAAGTGAGCATAGGATATGAAGGAGTGACCGGAGGGTTGCTGGATCATATCTATGCTGAATTAAATATAAGTGAGCATAGGATATGAAGGAGTGACCAGGAGGGTTGCTGGATCATATCTATGCTGAATTAAATATAAGTGAGCATAGGATATGAAGGAGTGACCAGGAGGGTTGCTAGATCATATCTATGCAGAATTATTTAAGTGAACATAATATAAAAGAGTCATCAGAAGGCCATTGGACCATATATATGCAGTAATAATGATTACAAATAATTAAGTACCTAGGTACTTCTTTTATTCTTATGCAAGAAAGTGTTGTTTAACTGTAAAAGTACAACATTTATGTAAATACATTATAAAGTGAGAGGACTCCCTCATAGCAGGATGGTCGAGCAGTCAGTAGCTTGTACCTTTATAATAATTAATTATTGATAGTACACACTGTGTTGGTAATTTAGTGAATAGATAATTATTATTTAATACTCATGCATTAATTTTGCAATGCTATGATGAAAACTTTTCAGGACTGGAATTGTTAATTTCATGCTATAGTAATTGATCTCATTACTGTATAACTTTACTATGTCAATGCTTGTTAATATTAATTAATGTTAAGACTCATAAAACTCATAATGTTCTCTTGAAACAAAACTGGTCATTCTGATTATAAGTATTATTGCACATCATAGTTTGCAATAGTGTAATCTGCAACTTGATTATTGTTTACTTTATGATATATCTATATTTCAGAAACAGAATTTTGTACTGTTATGATTTGACAAGCACAACAAACATGATTTTAAGTCGCTATTATTATAATTATATTTTTAATTATGTACCTTGCACTATCACCTTGAGTATACCAATGTTCAAGCTGGTTGAGTAATAACTAATTTGAGAAAACTGAATTTAGATTGTTTGTGTTTGTTCTTGTGATGTAACATGTGAAATATTATGTGCAATACATATGATAGTTGGTACTTTGTTGCCAGATTGTAACTTTAATATCTGATACTGATGTGAATTATTGAGACTAATATGATTAGAAGTTTTAAATGTACCTTTTTGTCAGATTGTAACTATAATATCTGAGACTGATGTGAATTATTGAGACTAATATGATTAGAAGTTTTAAATGTACCTTTTTGTCAGATTGTAACTATAATATCTGAGACTGATGTGAATTATTGAGGCTAATATGATTAGAAGTTTTAAATGCAACTTGTTGTCAGATTGTAACTAAAATATTTGAGACTGATGTGAATTATTGAGACTAATATGATTTGAAGTTTTAAATGTACCTTGTTGTCAGATTGTAACTATACCTAATATCTGAAACTGATGTGAATTATTGAGACTAATATGATTAGAAGTTTTAAATGTACCTTGTTGTCAGATTGTAACTATAATATCTGAGACTAATGGGAATCACTGAGAGCGATTAGTGATATGATTAAAAGTATTAAAATGTGTGTTATTTTGTCATAAGTATGAGACATCATTTGGTTATAATTCAATTATAAAGTTATGTTGTTATGTTACAGGTTTGTTAAAGGTAGCCCTAAAAGTTGATTGTTAATATTACTCAGTTCTAATTGACCATTGTATAATTTTCGTTAATAAGTAAGTGAGAGGACTCACTTTAAGTAGGATGGCCGAACTGTAAGCTAAAGGACTAATGCTCCGAAATTAATATTATTAAAATATTGTTTTGGGGATTGGCAACATTGATTCGGGGTGAGGCTGTCAAAAAGGAAACACCGTTTAATTAAGCATAGTGGCATTTTATATTAATATTCATACATTTCATAGTATTTTTGGTAACAATAGAAGGACCTGCCTATTCCAATCACAAGTTGTTTTATTTATAGTAACATCACGCCTGTAATAGCCGAAGGGTTGCGGAAACGAACGGTTAGGGCAAAAAAGATGGACATATGGGAATATTATGGCCTCATTTTCGTAGGTCTTATGTCTCATACATACCGTCCAGATATGAAATAATTTTGACTTAACTTTGATTTAGAATTGGCAAATTTCTGTGTTACTTCTTCAAACAAGGAGAACAAATTGCAGTAGAAAAACTGAAGACAACTTTATACTATACCTGCTAAGTACATAAAAACCCTTCAGCCGGACTTACTTTATAATTACCTATACCTACTTCATAAAAAAACTTTCAGCCGAACTCACTTTCTAGTATTTAATAATTTGAGAATCAGAATAAAGGAAAACAATGTTTTAGTTGGGTCGATCGTATTATCAACGAAGTTACCAACAAAACTAGGGAGGATAAATTGGTTAGAAAAGTTACATAAAACTTTGCAATCCAACATGAACTATCGTGTAATAATGAACATCAACCACACTAGATGTTTTAACTGAAAACAGGAACTTTTTTTTTGTGTATTTGTACCTAAATGGCAAGTACAAAACACTTTTGACATAATATGAACCAAATGTTTAAGAAATATAATGAACCAAATAATTAGGAAATAAAATGAGAAAATATTCCTTAAATTATTCACACTTAAGAATATTAATCACAGCCAAATGACCACTAGAGAGCAATCAATTAATTTCAACACAATCTGACTTCTGGTTATTGATATCAATTGTCTTGAGCAATTAGCTGACGGCATCAAGTAGCCGAGATTAATATAACTTAATTTGTGTACAAAAGGCAATAAATTATTGTCATCTAACAGCCATATTAATTCGATGAAATGATATTTCTCGAGTGATGCAAACAAATTGTTATACGGCAAATAATCGTTTATTGTGGTGAGCAAGCATTTGTCTTAATGACCTACATTTGTTTTATTTTGCTGCTAATACTTGAATTGATTTGCCCTAATATTTAAAAGCTTATTTAATTTTGTCATTTAGCATAATCAGCCTATCAGTTCCCACTACCTGGACACAAGCCTCCTCTCTGTGAGAGGGAGTGGCCCATAATCCACGCGGGCTACTTGTGCGGGTTAGTGGATGTCACATGTCTTCTTGGTTCTAACACATGCCGGTTTTCTCAAGATGTTTTCCTCGAGCACAGTCACTGGTGATAAAATAAATTACACAAAGTAAATGCCTGCCTCGGCTGAAACCCAAGACCTACGACACTTAAGTCGGGGGTGGTTACGGCTGCGCTGGGCCACCACTACTGTTTTTATCAATTGTTTAACCATATTTCAAGTTTTTAATTTCGTTTTTGTATTTTATTTAATCAATCGTAGCAACTAACGTGAGATTAATAAAAAATCAACCTGCCTAGCCTTTTCCCAGGTATGTTGAGGTTGGCTTCCAATCTAACCGTATGCAGCTGAATACCAGGATTTTACATGGAGCGACTGCCTATCTGACCTCCACAACCCAGTAACTGGATAATACGATACCCCTTGGTAAGACTGGTTGTGAAACTTTCGGGCTTCTGACTACCCGTAACGACTGGTCTCGGTATGTAAAGATGGTCAACCATCCACGGACCAACCCTGGCAAGCGTAGCTTAACTTGATGGATCGACCCGTGCGGATGTTATTGCTTAGCCACGAGCTCCTCTATCGAGCTTTCGAGTTTAGACAATACATTACTGATTAATCTCTCAAAAAACGGGGGGTAGGTTTCATAATTTAAAATTCTGCTACAATGTGTGGACACATCGCTTGGCATCAGATATTCCAAGCTACCGTTCAATTAAACTAACCGCTAAGTTTTAGTCTGGATATCGCGTGAAAATCTTTTCCATCATTTTTCTTTATGGGTATAACAAGCTTGAAAGGAAGCACCTGGTCCATACTCAAATCGGATAAAAAGAAATAAAATTGAACTTTTGGGCCAGACAATTCTCGGCTAAAACCTCGGGTTGCAAGGTATATGTCGGTATATTTCGGACGTACCTACGTTAGCAAATTTCAGTCTGGTTACTCCTTCGGGATAACTGTGGAGGTAAGTGTAGAAAATGTAGACAGGACGGTTATTAAGTTCCCTCTGAGTCTTTTTAGAAGATTTTAAAGTGCCTTAAGAATATAGAGACTAATATTGAGGGGGACGTAACTCAATTACTTAACCTAGAAGAGTCACGAATTGGTTTAATCAACAATATTGCTCTAGATATTTGGAGATGTAATAAAGAAAATTGAGGAATCAAAACATTAAAGCTGCGTTAATGGCAATTAGTGTTTGCAAAATAAAAGGAAGGTTTATTTATTTATATATAGGTACTTTAATGTACACCACAAAAATACATTACTAAAAATAAATCAAACACTACAAAATATACAATGGGCGGCCTTATCGCTTTCCGCGATCTCTTCCAGGCAACCTTGGAATGGACAGTGATTTGCCTGGACATGAAATGGGGCTGTCATTGGTGCAAATAATAAGTATACAATATACCTACTAGAATAGATACACAGATATATACATATCCTAAATAATAAGTACATAAACACATACAAACTAACTAAATAGATATATATCTATCTGCCTAGCTTTTTCCCAACCATGTTGGGGTCGGCTTCTAGTCTAACCGGATGCAGCTGAATACCAGTATTTTACATGGAGCGACTGCCTATCTGACCTCCACAACCCAGTAACTGGGTAATACGATACCCCTTGGAAGACTGGTTGTCAGACTTTCGGGCTTCTGACGACCCGTAACGACTGTCAAAGATCCACGAATGACAGCCGGAACCAACGGCTTAACGTGCTTTCCGAGGCACGGAGGAGTCTCGGTATGGAAAGATGGTCACCCATCCACGGACCAACCACGGCAAGCGTAGCTTAACCTGTCGGATTGACCCGTGCGGCTGTTATTATTTAGCCACGAGCTAATTGTCTAAATATATAAGCAACAAAAATAAATGAAGACAATTGAAAGATAATTACAGTTACGAGAACAAGATTACAACGACAAGTAATGTTCCAATACGAGTCTTTTAGATACAGGTAACGATTGCGCGCGTTTGATTTGAACTGGCAATGCATTCCACAAACGAGCGGCCTGGACAGTAAAGGACTAGTCGAGGAAGGTTTGTAGTAGTGAGCATCTCTTCGTCGTTGTATATTATACTTAGGAATGCATTTATAGTAACCCAATCTCAACATAATCTGACATGCCCATGAACACAAAATTTAATATCGACAAATTATTAAACCATTCCAACAAATAATAATTCCCATCTCCGTCTTTGATCCCGTCATTTTCCTCAAACAACACCGAACAAACACGAGTTCTAGAAATGAATTCATATGTAGATACACAATCATAATTTAATATTATCTGTGCAAATATGCGCTCAAGTTGAAGTCGAACGCTATTTCCAAGGAACTATAGTCTCGTATATGAGGATATTGGAAAGGAAGGAAACAGCCTTCTAACATTACGGAAAGTAGGCTCGGAGTTCCGTATACAGTACGATTTACACCGGCACGCGTCGGGCCGCATCGGAGCGCATTTTACTGTTAAAGGAAATTGAAGCGTTTATAAAATAGTTAAATGCTATATTTGCATTGAATTCATAGTTTGGAACCCGGTCGTATTGGCACGCATGTTGCGGTAGCGCGGTAGCCGGTCGGATCCTTGCGAACGCGGTCGGCTGCGTTCGGCTGCCATTGACTTTAGTCGGCTCCGTTCAGGTACTGCCGTGTGCGCTCGAGTGTCGTCGCCGGCTGGCAAGTTAAAATACTACTGCATCCTAATTGCGTAACACACTTTCAATCACATTCCGAGGGTTTTGAAAGAATTCCTAATTCATTGTTATATAGTTTGAATAATTCGTCTGCTCAACAACGTCGCAATGAACGTGGCGGAACTGTCAACATGTAAAGCATTGCGATCAATTGCCAGTTTATGTGTGTTACACAATTACCTCGCTGGTCGCTCTAGTCATGATAGTGTGCCGGTGAATGCGCAAGCATGCGGCCAAGTTCAAGCGGAATTTTGAAGTCGGGTGGACGCAGTCGGCTTCCGCCCCGTGCGCGCGCATCCGCTACGACCGGTGTAAATCGTACTTATCGTGTGTCACCGTCGCCGCTGATATGTGTTTCAATTCGTGTCGCACGATTTTATACGTTGCGGTTCAGAAGGAAAATTGGGCTCTGATTTGTGTTAAGGGTTGAATGGTGGGGTTAAAGATAGTAATGTGGGTTAGGTTGGCGTATTGTTATTGCAAGTTGATAGTCTCACAGTTTGTTGACGTTATAAAGTTTCGCCTATAATAAAATAATATAGGCCCCGTCTCGTTTTCTGTTTTTGAAGCCTTCAACAGTTTAGTTGGGTAAGCATTTCTTGTATATGGTATCTGTTTCTCCCTCAGTCCGTGACTCCTGAACTGAAATCAGATAAATCTTGTGTTAGCTGTTAGTTGTGATCAATTTATGAGTCATAACAACACTCAATCTTTAGGGACTGTCTAATGGGTGGCCAGTTTCCTTTCTTTCTCTCTCTTCTGCTAGTAACAGTTTTATAGAGATGTCATAAATCGGATTAGCACGTGGACTAGACGCAGGTTTACGCAGCGCAGGGCAGAGCAGACTCCTTATCGACCCTGACGACCCCATTACCCTCCTCCAGGAGAGCAGTAGGGAAACCAGCACAATGTACAAAAACAGACGCCTCCCGTCATTCCGACCTCGCCGCCGAGGTCCTTTGCGATCGCGACCGCATCCCCGAGTAAATGATACTCCCCCCGACCCTTGCTCGATAACGAGGTGCCAGCAGTTGTTACAGCTGAGCACGTAGCTTTGAATTCCCCGACTAATAATCATGATCAAAACTCATGATCCAGCCCGTCCCATCCTTGATGTCCTCCCTCCGGTTGACGCCCTAAGCCAAGGTTCGTACCTCACAGGGGGTGCCCTTAGCGAGCGTTCACCTAGTTTTAATTAGCATACTTAAATAACCTCTGGCTAGAGGTTTTAAGTGTAGTAGCTTAAGGCACCCAAAGGAAAGCCCGGTTAAGTAGTCATGATCTCAGAGGTCAACTACGAGATGTCTTACCTAAAAAAAAAAAAGGTAGAGTAGATTTTGTAATACATTAACATTCTGACAGCTGCGTACACTACGGAGCAGGCACGTGTGACGCAGACATATGTCTGTCCTGCTCTGCGTCTCGTTGTAGAGCCGACACAGATTTTTGTGCGACTTGTGCAGGTCGTCACTATCACTGTTTTTTACCATTGATGTTTCAATGACAGATTGTTTGTATTAGCTTGGACGCGAACGTGTCTGTGTAGCTGCGTCGCAGCATGCGCTCGCGGCCTATGTCTGCCTCGCCTGCCCTACCCTGCAAAATCTGTACTGTGCTGTGCTGCGTCACCTGCGTTTCAGCATACGCTTAGCCTTAACATTGGAGTGTGTAAAGCCAGCAAAAGAAATTGTTCCGTGTCATACGACGTAATATCTTTCGACGGCTCCTTAGTGTTCAGTGTTTTAAACTTCCAAACAACAAACTTGCCTTGTAGTCTAATACTATAAGTTTGCGATTTATGGACAGTTTTAGTATTAAGTTGTTAAGAGTTCAACGGTCACGACGATTCATTGGGATCGATACCAATTAAAATTCTATTGTGTCTCATTAATGACCATTGAAAGGTGTTTTGAATTTAACTAAAGGTTTTGATTTTTTCTTGCCGATTTGTTTTTGGCTATGCAAAAGAATGAAATAATAAAAAAGACACGCACATGGCACAAGAAGATTGCAGCAATTTGCTCTGTTTAATATCTAAGTATTAATCATTAAAATAACAGTCCTAGATAAAGTTCTCAGACCTCGCTCGAATAATAAAGTAGATTAAATCCACTATGAAAACTCGTGACGTAGGTAATAACACAAATAATGTGAATTTTAAAGGGAAGTTTATACATTGCCTGCATAACAAGCATGTTTGGAGACTACATGTGACGCCAGTTAGCAATGTACCTATAGGAAATGATTGACACAAATTGGGCGTATCGCCTGAGTGACGTTATTGGATAAATGGATACCCACCACAATTTCCCACTAGATGTGATGTGGTTGGGGTCTAACGATTAGTATTTTGAGTTCGATCATTAATAATTGTGATGCAGTTTGGATTTCAAAGTAACTGTCATACCGTTTAAATTTTTTTATTTAGTGTCGTTATGACTCGTCCTGACTGTTTCGTTGTGACTAAAACGTGACGCGTTTTAGTTAACTCAGAGGTTAACAAAAAAATTACAAGGTCATGGACCAAAAAAAAAATTTGCATATAATTTTTTCGCGCTATTTGTAAGGATTGCATGACAATCGTAGCTCCTACAAAATTTTTGGTAAAATTAATCTGAAAGTTATAAAATGAAAGCTTCAAAAATGCTTTTTTTAAAGTCTCAATACGACCATTTTTCACAGAAATACAAATCTTTTTTTTTCCAAAATTTTTTTTTGTAGTTTTTTGTCGCCTACATTGACAGGTGAAGCCAAGCCAACATTTTTGTTCTTTATGACTTGTGAATCCCCATTTTTATTTCACGCCCACATAGACCCCTGTCGTGTCTCCCGTGGACCCCTGGGAGTCCATCTGGACCACTTTGGGAATCACTGAATTAATTACACTGCAGCAAAGAAAAATGTATCTTTTCCCCACATCCCTAAATTTAAACAACGCTGAACAACTCTTCAATTTAATTACATAACTGCAAAGATTGAGAAAGTCGTTATTAAAACTTATATAATCACTTTAAAAAATCTTCTACCGGATCGAGCCGCTAAATTGCTGCCAATAGCTAAAAATAGAACAAAAGTTTAACATTTCTGAATCGTTTTAGCGAAGGAGCTCGGTAGAAATTCGACTAATTAAAAGTTTTAGAAACGGCTTCCTTACTCATAATATGTTAACTTGTATATTTTACGACGATTAGAGACTAAGGAAAATCAGCTCGTTACCTGACTTTATGACAAAAGTGTCGACTAATTCCAATTTTAGACTGTTTACAATCCACCCTGGTTTTAAACTGTTCTGATATTAATTTCACCTGGGGATTTAATAAACGGCGGTAAATCTGTTCTTCACGGTTTATAATTCTTCGTTATTTAAGGGTCCTACAGACAGGCGCGACGCAAATCTAGTAGAACAATTTCTATGAAAACGTCGCGTTGTCGCGTCGCGCCTGTCTGCGAGACCCTTTATTCTCCTCTACAGTGTGCTAATAGCCAATGCTCATGCTCATAATGAAATAAATAGCCAATCAACGCAGTTCATACGGTGTTGACCCCATAAGGGTGAAGTTTCCTATAAACGTCATCGGCCGGATACAGCGTCTTGCCATACGCCTCATCATGGTGCTTGTTATAATAATGTATAAAGAGTAGGTACGATTTTTTTTTTTGTTGGGAAACTATCAAATAACTTCTCCCGCTCTGTACGGAGCGGGAGGGCGTGTCAGACTCTTACTGACTAAAACCCACCCGTGTTCCTTCAGTTGCCATGTTACCGGGGGCCACGATCTCCCTTTCGGTTTTCTTCGCAACCCTGGCAGGCATCGGCCCTAGCGGACCCCGTCAATTCTGCTGACATGTCTTTGAGGCGCGCGTGGAACACAACGTGCCGTCGACCCGGGCCTGGTCTTTATCGGACGGTGAGCTACCCATTGCTCACCGTCCGCAAGCCCGCGCCTACGGTGGCCAGAAATCGGCCTGCGATTCCCGACGCCCAGGGCGTCTCCTTTTGCGGCGGTTAGGGCCTGAGGGCGCGAAGTTTGCCTCTCCCTCACGCGTTCCGCCTCCTCCTTTGCGAGTATTACCGCTTCGCAGAAGGAGGTAACGGCCTCCCATTTCCTCTCGCTCCGTACCATGGCCTGAACCAGGGCCGGACGCGAGAGATCGTCATTTAAGCCAGAAGACGTCCACTGCTGGACACTGCTAGACATACTTCGACCAATTCTGTGCTTCCCGCATCCAGCGAATTCCTGTGGCCTTCACAAGGTCATCGTTCCATCTTGTAGAAAGGATGCCTTCCAACGCTACGTCTTCCGGTACGTCGCCACTCCAGAACCTTTCGGCTTCAACGGCCATCTACATCATCTACTGATGTGGTGTCTTTGAAACGCTCACTGAAGGTTTAACAATACCTATTGAATTGTACCTATGAAGTTTAGTGTATGTGGCGATTAATAGAGACTCCAGCCTAACTTATGTCACGTTGTAACAATCCAGATTGAGGAGGTACACACGGCTACACATCAAGCTATACATTTCCAGTTTATGCTGATCTCGCATTATATTGGATTTCCGTACAAAGCGAGGTACCTTATTCTGGATTCCTAACTGCCATAAGTTCTAACATTTCGCTGCGGGCAGGGCATTATTTTCATGCGACTTTTTAAAGAAAATTATTATGTCAAAATAAAAAATACTGTGAACTAAAACGATATTTTAATGTATTCTATTTATTTGTGTGCTATAATGAAATACGAGAAGCACCTGCTAAATTTTGTAAGTAACGGACGGTTAATAATAGGAACCGAGCTTCAAGAGAATGTGTTATTTCAGCTCACAATCTCACATACGGTAAATAACAGAGCCTGCTTATGTCAACACTATCTATACCGCCATTGTCAATCGTAGGCCATTTCTAATGTTTTATTGAGGTCAACACTTTGTTACTATTGGTAGCTTTGGTGGTGGCAATGGGGAGTGTTCTCGAGCGATTGGCGAAATTTATAACTGGTGTTGTTGGAGTTGTGTGAAATACACTACCTACTTGAGATGAAGAATGTCGAAGAGTTAATTCCTTATACACTCTCAGAAAAGTAAGTTTTACTTTTTGTGGTTTGAGCTACTTTTCAACATTCTATCTTACAGGATGGCCCGAGAAACGACGTTCAAAGAAAAATTTCAAAAGGGTCTCAGCAATTGTTTATAATTTAGAAGCTAGACGGTTTTTTTTTGGAAAATTCTCGCTTGACTTCAGACTTCTTAATTTTCCTCTCTAATCGTCGCATTTTTAGAAAAAAAAAATTTTCAGTATAAATCCGTTTTTATTATTAGTGAGTATGAAAAAAAAATGTTGTTCGCCTTACAATTCCTTGAAATTGGAGTTTGAACGTGGTTAACGTTCAAACTCCAATTTCACAAAATAATGTCCCGAAAAGTACTTATTATTTTGATTGCTTTGGAAAGCTGAGGGTCCGTACAAGGTTATAAAACTACTTTGGGGTCCTTGCTACCCTTCTTTTTTATCTTTTTAAAAACTGAAATCTAAAAGCACAAAAATAAAGAATACCCCTAGTTGACTTGCTCAACTCAACTCAAAGCATTTATTTCAAATGAACCAATTACAGGTACTTTTGAATTGTGAAGGGGTCAGTCAGTCAGAAAAATGAAGCTAGTTGCCCATTCCAAAGCGTAGTAGGTACCTATGGAGAAGAACGGGCAAGAAACTCCACGGACACTCTTAAATCAAAATACTGTTACAAAATATTGGTTACATCATTCGTGTTGAAATTATACATTGGAGAACAATGTAGAAAGACATGCACGTTAAAAGCGTCCGTAATAAAAATATAAAAACTAAAACAATTCAAAAATTAAAATAAATTAAAATAAACAGTGGCAGCTAAGAGAAGACCAGTCCCCACTGACGGCGCCCGTTCACGAACATGACGTATGGATCAGCACCATTTAGCTCAAACATTTTCAAGGGAACGTAATGATCCAACACACGCCACCATCAGCGAGACATTTGAATGAGCATGACACGCTCTCAGCCGCCAGGGCACATTCAAGTCAATGAAAGACGTACCCAGTAAATGGTAGCTTTATGGAATGTCACAGTGCTCACACATGTGATATGCAATTATACAATACAAAGCTCGATCTCAGATTTAAACTTATCTATATTAGTCAGAGAGACTTGCTAGTTGATCATTATTCCTTTCGCGACCGCATTTCCTCTTATGATTTCACTCACTACCTCTAAGGAATAAATGTATGGGAATGCGCTCTCTAATTTATTGCTTGGTTTACCCCTACGTTGCAACTTACAATGTTTTTTTCGACGTATAGTAGATTTAGAATTCAGATTTTTCTGATATTTGCCGAATTGTCGTAGTAACTACGACATAGACATCTTGGCAAAGAGATTAAAAAAGAATGCAATTTCAGCAGAGAGATAAAAAAAATCGGCCCAGTGTGTGTCGGACCACGCACGATGAAGTGTTCCATAGTTGGTATGAATTTATCCCAAAAATTAACATTGTAGTTGAAAAATATGTTCTCCCTTATATAATGTGTCCGGACATGGACTAGCGATATTCTAAATACTTAAATATAAACTATTTAAAAGTACAATTACACTCTAAGTTTGGGTCCAATACACTTCCCCGCTATGTAGCAGCTATTTTGTTTTTTTTTTGTTGAAATATTCTCTATGCGAGTACAAAAATATCATATCCCTCAAAGTTTTAGTTATACTGAAATAAAAATAGGCTTATTCGAAAGGCAATAATATTGTCTACCCTCTGCATTACAAAACAATGTATTCACTATTCCAAAACTGTTGAAAAAATATGACAAAGTCGAAAAAAAAATCAAAAAATTATGCAATTCAACCAATAATGTTAATTACCTCGAAAACGAGGAAGTGTATTGGACCCAAGCTTAGAATGTAATTGTACTTTAAAATAGTTTATATTTAAGTATTTAGAATATCGCTAGTCCATGTCCGGACACATTGTATATACGATATACGTCACGGTTAATTCCCCAACTGCAAATGTAAGATTGTAATCGTAAAAAAAAACATTTTGTGAGACAAATGAATGATTTTGGTCTTTTTTCTTTACATGTGCTGTGAGACCTTGCTTCCTACCAAATTTCATGATTCTAGGTCAACGGGGCAAGTACTCTGCAGATTTTAATTTATTTGCTAGTTTCAAAATATATTGCATATATATGACCATATTTTTTATTGCGTTGACTTAGAAACTTGATGTTTTTAGAGGTCCAAGGGATCATAATTATTTGGTATTAATTTCAACTTGATACCTTCACGCGTTCCTGAGAAAAAGGGTCTTGACAGACTGCCGGACGGACAACGAAGTGATCCTAGAAGAGTTACGTCTTTTCCTTTTGAGGTACGGAACCCTAAAAATAGACAGTCATGGGGACTGCCGACAGAAGTAGAAATTTAAAACTGGTATTAGCGCCATCTAGATTCTATAGTACAGCACTATGGCGTGAGCATGTCGGTGACGCGAATCCATAAGTTTATCCTCTACCAAAAATCGCTCAACGCCCATAAAGAATTTTTCACAAAAAAACTCGTTTTGCACCATATGCGGAAGTATGCATCGGACAAAGGTAACCGGAAGGTATTATGGGTAGGTACCATCGAAGAAACGCATACCTAAGCAGTTTGAAAACAAAATCCCGTGCACACGACCCTTTTTTTTCTTAAGTAAGCGTTACTATATCGGCCGAACGCTGCAAGCAGAAATAGTCCTTACGGTGTTTAATTATGGGTTTCTTCAATGGTACTATGTCTGGGTTTTCAGCCTACGCAGACAACATTCGAGAACCAGTAAAGTTGCGGTTTATTTTCAGTTTAAATTTCAATCCCTCATGTTATCACCAGCCTACATCACCCATTCTCATGTTATTGCATCTAGTCAGCTAGAATCCGAGGCAGAGGTTATAAACAGTTTTATAGTTTCTATCTGCTATAATGAAACCATCGTTATCCGGTGATGCGGTGTATTAAAGTCGGTGCCTATACGTCCCGTTTACGGTTTCTTGTTACAATTTTATAGTAGAATATAGGAAATAAGTGTATAATACGGGAAGGGTGAAAATTGGATTATTTTATTATTTTTGTTTGCAATAACCAATTTATCCTATCTTAATCTAATCCTAGAATTGTTAAGATGACGATATTAAAGACTGAATATTTTAGAATTCCCTACAGAGTTTTACTTATTTAAAGTCCTATACTATTAAACGAACAATATTTATATATTTGTTTGTATATATATATTTTTACTCACGTTCTCGAAATCGGCTCTAACAATTTCGATGAAAGTTGCATTATAGGGGTTTACGGGGGCGAAAAATCGATTTAGATAGGTCTCATAAATCTGGGAATATTCGTTTACTCTATTTTCACAGTCTCGGGAATGTGATACAACGTTGGTATATCTGGACGATATGTTCATTTCTATTTTCACCAAAGCAGAGCTCGGTCGACCAGGTACTTAAAAAACTAAAACAAAAGTATAGTTCGGCGTGCCAGCAACAATAAATTAACGGATTTTTTTAAATGACAAAAAGCCTTCTTTACTTTCTAGCGCTCGATAAGCAAGATTACAAGTTTCATATCCATCAGGAGAATCTTAAGATAATTTGTTTCAAAGAAAAACTATACTATTTTCAATGCAGTACAGATTTTAAAGCTGCAGTAATTTATTGGCAGTCTAGTGAAATATTACACTTCTTTCAACACTCGTTCCCCGTTTCGGTTGAAAAAGGACAGAAAAAGTGAATAAAAAGGGTCTTTCCGGGACTTGAAGTATTTTTCGACGAGACTAAGAGCCATTACTGTTGGATAAATAAACAGGTTTATCTATTTATAGTCTACGGTGAGGTGACTGAGTATCTCTTGAAAACAGCTTTCATATTATCATAGTCTGTTCGTTAATTACTTTTTACTTCATTAGATTTTAGGTCAAGTTTTTTCTTGGTTATTGGGTTGTTTACGATATTATAATATTAGTAAAAGTAGTTTGTTGTTTTTGTTTTTGAAGATAAGTTTAGGCTGGTGTGGGATTCTGCCTACAATTCGGTACCTTCTATTGTTTCATGTACCTAGTTTAGGGTTCCGTACGTCAAAAAGAAAAACAGAATCCTTATAGGATCACTCGTGTGTCTGTCTGTCTATCCGTCTGTCACAGCCAATTTGCTCCGAATCTAATGGACCTATTAAATTGAAATTTGGTACACATGTGTATTTTTGTGACCCAAGTACGGACGTGTAATGTAAATAAATGAATTTTGAATATGGGGGTCACTTTTAGGGGAGAAATAAGAAAATTAAAAAAGTTTTCAAACTGTATCGTGTGACGTATCAAAATAATGAAAGGGCTTGTTGCGAGGATCTCAAATGTATTTTTTTCATAAGTTTGAAGATATTTAAGAAAATAGAAGAAAATCCTAACTCCGAAACTAGTGAGCCTAAAATTTTGAAAAAAATACAAATAATGGTTCAGACTCATAGAAGGAAAACCCACAAGAAGTCTATGGTCTTAATAACATGTTAAATCTATCAATATTGTGCGTACTAGCTTACATTTGCAGTTGGAATGTATGGGAGAACCATGTATTTCAACTACAATGTTAACCGGTTCACAGTCCAATGAACCATATGTGGTCTGTTCAATTGTTTTAACTATTGTGTCTGCATATGGGGCAGTGAACCTGTTAAGTTTGTATTTGGGATAAATTTATGCCAACTATGGAACCCTTCATTTTGCGTAGTCCGACACGCACGTGTTTATTTTTATTTTTGTGATTCCTAATTTTCTCACTGCTGCGCAATAGTCTCTCCCATAGACTTCTACATAACACTCGTTCATCTGATATAATTATATCAATATCAAGCTATCGAGTTCCTTATTATCTACAACTATATTTTCCCTTTCTTATCGAAATATTGATGGTTACATCACATTCACAATACCATCCTTCACCAATATTACTGTTTCTTCCAATTTTACTATTTATTACACATCGTGAATTCAATTAGTGAAACGATCCATACAAAATGGTACTTATTATTTTCCTACGAATCATTGTACTGTGTAATATGAAATCTCGACGCTATGAGATTCCATACCTGAACGTTCCTCCATTATGTGAAGGCAAAAGGCATTTTTGAATTATTGGATATTAATTTCCTTCTATATTGCGATAAATTGAATGGGAGAATTATTTTATGAAAATACCTACTAGGACGTTGTAGTTTTGACATAATATAATTTAAAATACAATAGACGTGGACATATTTAGTAAGCTGTTCCACTTAGCAATTTCTAGTGCCATAAAAACTCTGAAAGAAATCGACACGTGTTTCACCTCTCAACGAGGCTGAACGCAGAGACTCGTACAGCGCTTGGTGTGGCAATACGCTGTGTTCGGGTTCGCGACAAGTCAATCGTCATCCTGAAGATGCCTCGTTGAGAGGTGAAACACGTGTTGATTTCTTTCAGAGTTTGTTATTGCTTTTTAGAAATAACTAAGCAGAACAGGTTACTAAATATATCCACGTCTATTGTATTTTATAATGGATTTCCGTAAGGTCACGCCTGAATCAATTAACTATAGTTTGACCAATACCGCTGTACCGCGCCTTAGGAAGGCGCGCGGCGAGACGGGGGAGCAGTGCAGGCCGCTAATTCGTCAAAACTTTCGACGCACGGCGTCCCACCCACCGCTCATTGGTCAACACTGCCCCCCGCCTCGCCGCGTATTCCTAAGGCGCGGTACAGCGGTATTGGTCAAACTATATAATATCATTTTGTGATAGGTACTTAACTAAATACAGGGTATATCAGAAAGGTGTGGTCAAATAACTAAACAAACTGAACAACTTTCTCCATGGAACCAGCATCATAATCGAGAAAATATTATCAGCTTTTCCGTACAAAGCTTCAATACCTACTCGACCCAAATGTATGGGACGGCTGGTATTTTATTCTCGATTACGATGTTGGTCCCATAGAGAAAGTTGGTCTGTTTGATGGTCTGTACCACAGCCTTAAAGACCAAACCTTTCTGATACACCCTGTATAGGTTAATTGTGTTGTGGTTTCACTTCTGTGAAGGCGTAATAATGAGAACCTTTAATGCTAAAAATATATGCAATTAAACTGCGGTCATTGAATACTATAGTCATATTATCACAGTCCTTGACTCAGAATACTTACATATATATTTATTCAGGAAGATTGTGGGAATATCAGCAACATCAGCTCGATACTCTGCACGCATTATAACGGTGAACGTCCACTGGTTCTCACCGGCCGCAACGTACGCATGGCACGCACGTTGCGTGCTGTGCGAAATTGATTGAATTTGCCGATAGCATGCGTCCACTGTATGCAGATATTACCTCTTCTTTGCAAATTTGAATATTGTCGATAGGTATATAGAAATATCGTTTATTTGGTACACACAAAAAACATAGCACAACATACAAAAACGCGATTAAATAATAACTAAATTCAAGAATATAGCTACAAACAAGGTGCCAATATAAAAAAAGAAGAAAACACGACATTGTGATGACACTAAATAGATAACATAATTAAAAGTGTGTGTGTGTACTAGATTATATCTTTCTACTAAGTAATAGAATTAAAAGTGAATCATCAATTTTTCAGTGTTTTTAGCGGTTCTCACCTTAATTATACACAACACAACGTGCGGCAGTTTGTTCATATATGCGCTCGGTGCGGGTGGTACCGATAACGGACGCAGTGCTATATGAATTCATAAATGCAGACCAAAATCCGTTGCGTGCCGTGCGTGCGTTGCGGCCGGTATGAACCAGTGTACGAACACTTTCAAAGGAACGTGAAAATGTGGTGAAAAAAAACTTCACCTTCTATCAGTCAACGATCGTTAGCCAGGAGAAGTATCTCCGTATAGATTAGTGAAACATTAATCAATTTTGGAACAATGAAATTGTTCGTATTTTCATTACTAAAAGCAAACGCATACTTCTATCCAATATGTTTGAAGTAAGCGTAGACTAAAAGCACTGAAAGAATGGAAAAAGTAATTAAATACTGCTCTCACTGATCACAGAGCAATTAAAAATATGGACATGCCTGTACCTATGTTGTTTCTATGTGAGAAGGGGGAAGGTATTGACTACGATACTCAGAATTTTTCTGTAGCAGTTAGGTAGGCTACGAGTGCTTGTACTTGGGTGACTTAAAAAAAATACAGTTACATAAATTACGTGCGAATGTCAAATTGTGCGAATGATTGTGTATCGCGTGGTTCTGCTACTACGCAACGGATTTTGATGCGGTTTTCACCGTAATTCAGAGAATTAATTCCAGAAGGTTTATATTGTTTATTATACATAAACATATTATATAAAATAACATATCATCCAGGTATACCAACGTTGTATCATATTCCCAAGGCTTTGAAAATTGAAAAACCGAATTTTCCCAGATATGAGCTAGCTAGATCGATTTTTCACCCTCGTAAATCCCTTGCAACTTTCATCGAAATCGTTAGAGCCGTTTTCGAGAACGTGATTACGAATATACACGTATATATACGAATATTGTTCATTTAATAGTATAGGTTACAGAATTGATATTAAACTTAGATAAAAATCTCTAACTTAGATAGAAATAAATCTCGATTTTTTGGTCAAGTCATAAAAAATGTGCGAACCACCCTGGCGGGTCGCTTGTCTATAATACAATCATGATATTCAAAATAAGAATTCACGAAAAACAAAAGAATTTCCAGCTCTACACAAAACCTCTTGCAGTCAATGAATATCTCATGAATGTAATTCTATTAACAAGGGAAAAAATTTACGCCGATATCACATACACACAGTCATCTATGGGGTAAGATTATACCCCATAGCCACACAGGTCACGTCTGAAACATTCAGTGTGGCCGCGACTGTGTCCCACATATAAAATAATAATATCATTCGTTATACTGTGTATTGTAAAACGATCCGTCTGTCCGTACGTGTTATAATAAGGAGAGAATTATAGGAAGATATTATTGGAGTTACAAGGATAGTGGAAATTAATAGAATTTTATTATGTGTTGCAGTATATCTTTCTGAAGCTTTGTATTGTTAAGACATAAATTCTCTTGCAAGAAATATTTGAGAATAAAGGGTTATCACGTACGTTTGACTAGGGATGCCTTTGAGAGATAAGTGTCAACATTTTGTTCATATTGTGAGCAGCATGCTATTAAAATCCGGGTTTAAAAGAGTAACCGTGAAGTTTTTGAACTGAAAACTTCTTTAGGCGCGTTGGGCATTTTTGAGATGAGACTAAACCATTAATTTCGTGACACTGTAACGGAATTTACCGACACTGTGGAGTAAAAGACATCAACGCGTTGATTACCGAGGTGCCGATTTTTTTTTCAAATTTTCTCTTCTGTCGTCACTCCCGGATTGCCACAGATTTTTTTTTTTGCCGGTTCTCCTTATATAGCGACCAATTGGAACCGTGCACCTAACTTCATAAGTGCCCTTGTACATAGATTTATGTGTACTGAAATTCTTTGAATTTGAAAAGGTAGTAAGTAGCACAACTTTACCTTCTTTTGGCCAGTTGAGGTATGATTTTCCTTTTAATAGATTGCTGGAGGAATCCACTTGACTCTTTTCAGGAAGTAGGTATACTAAGTATGTTATATTGTATGAATTAGGTCATTTGAAATACGAAAGAAGGAACATACCATGACATGTATGATTATTATACCTAATAATTAAGTATAAATAAATTCATCCTTTTAGTTAACAAGGTAGAGCTAAATGCTGACAAAATACACCATTAAAAATGTTTCATCAACAATTGTACGCACTTGAACGCTGTTATTTTTCTAATGCTAAATGTTATTATTTTTCTACTGAAAAATATCTCTTGTTTTGATGTAAGTGAGAGTAATATTTTAAAACTTTATAACGTAACAAAAATATTAACATTTTAAAACTTCATTCACCGTTAAACCTAGCATGACCTTTCTCCGAGACGGTGTTATTACTAAACTTATGCCTAAAACACTCGTAATTTGCAAGATTAAAAGCTTAGTTCAAACAAATGAAACAGTCTCTCTCACGGTGAAACTCAAAATGTCACAGACGCGAAACGCCGTGAGGCACAGTTAGGCTTAATAGTCTAAGATCCCGTCTAATATCGACAATCATTCATGTGTTTATTAAACATATTAGTATCGGTAAACGGTCGTCTAAAAAATATGTATCTATAAAATAAAATAAAATGCATAAGAAACCTGAAATAGTTTTTTTTATTTTATTTTTGGTCTTCATAGTCGGCGTGCATCAAATTGAATTACAAGGATTTTGAAGGAAATAATAATACATTGCTTCTTATGTTTAAAAAATTCGTCTGTTCAAGAACGTAAATAAGGCAATGAATGTTGTTGAACTATCAAAATGAAAGGCATCTCTATTGTACCCAAGTGTGTTACGAAATTACCCCGGTGGTTGCCAGATTTGTCATTCTGTTAAACCCAAAAAAGATGAGTGAAGTTCGATGTTAGACAGGCTCTTGTACTACAATAAAACACGGTTTACGTATTTCACACTAAAGATTTTCCGTGTCTCCGCGGCTGCAACCATTTGTTATAATTTCCTGAATAAATACGCCTCTGTGAGAACATAAAAAACATCCTATTGCAAATTGTGACAGATTATTATGTCTTGGACACAAAAAGCAACGTAATTATGGAAGAGAGTTTAAAATTATAGCTTTGCTGATATTTTTGGAACATGATTTAGTATATTTCATTTATTTAGTTGTTTATTTTAAGTTTATTGTTCTTTGAAACTACAAAGACTTAGATATCGAAATAAAGAGGATTTTCAAACTGATTTGTCGAATCCGAGCAATTGCTGATATTATCTTATTTTAGCAGTTTAATGATTTTTGTTGTTGTTATTTTTGTTATTATAATTACTGTAGTTTTTAGAGATTATAATTAAATGTTTTTATGATTTCCGTCTGATTCTCTCAAAACCTTTTTAAGTTTTGTGTTTTAAGAGAAGACACTTTAAGACTGGTAAATGACCACACTAACTAGGTATCGATTACCTACAACATAATTTCTTCTGAACAACTTGCATGTTTCAAACAATAGGACATTTTTTATACGATAGAGGCGAGACGCCTTCTCTATGCTATTATCACGTTCCAAATTACAAGGGCTGCATGTAAACGGGCTCTAACGCTAAAATGCCCTTAAAATGATTCTGTTCTATCCAGAAAAGGGAAGTTTCAATTTTTTAATTATTTGGCTAAAGATAAGCTTGGTTACTTTGATTTCATTTAACTGTCGGTAAAGGAAAACCTGTATAGATTATTTTAATGTCTTGTTTTTATGCTATACATAGTATTACTTATATTATTTAATTTACAAACGAGCCCAGTGTATAACTGATTCTGTCGGTCCACATTGGGAGTTTTGAAATAAATCTTCTAAGTGTCCCACTAGGACTTATCATAGGATCATAATCAATGATCGGAGTAGGTAGATTGATTTGGGGTCAATGAACTGCCACGTATATATTAGTATGGATATGCCTCCGGGATTCCGGGATTCCGGGATTTTGAAATTATTAAGATTTTTTTAAGGAATTTCAAATGTTGTAATGTGCAGAATAAAGAATACATCAATATGAATAAGAAATGTTAAACCCTTTTGCTGTCTTTTTAATAGTATAGGTGATCGGACTCCAAGAAAAGGATAGGTATACTATAAAAACAATATAATAATATAATATATTTTAAATGTTTATCTATCGCATTCTATAAATTTCTGATGTAGTAGTTTAAAAATCCTTACTTTAACAACATTTGATTCAATCTTGTAAGTACCAAAATGAAATTCCGGAAAAAAGGCTTATCCATGTTATGATTTCTATGACTATTCATGATGCGAGTACGTAAAATCAATCTACCTACTCCGATCACTGATCATAATCGACCTATAATGTTCCCATTGTACAAACGCCTTTTCTCGGTGATAGAGAGTTGGCCGTAATTTACCACTTGGACCCAGTGCTGGTTGGTACATGTCACATGTCTTCTGACCTAGGACCATAACGACTTAATCTCATATTTCTGTTTTCTGAGATCTGCACTCCAATTACGCACTTTGAATTTCAATCTTAGGATTAAATCATTAGGGATTTTGAAATATTCATCTGCTCGACAACGTAAATAACGCAATGAATGTTGTTGAATTGCCAGAATGGCATTGCGTATCATAGGTGACCTATGATACGCAATATTGTCCCATTGCTTCAGTAATTCTGTAAGCTTCAAGAGTAATGGAACTATTTGCGATCGTCTTTTATTCCATAACTACTATACTTACTCAGTAAATTACGGGCAGTGCCTAGGTACCTTTCTTATTTAAATTAATTCAGCCCGTACTTCAGCTCCCAAATCGCAAGCTTGCAGAACTGTGTTGTAAAGATTCTGATGACAGGTCCACGAGATAAGCCGGTGTAAAGTCCCAACATCAACACTTTTACTGTCGCTTAGGCGTCCGGTTTAAGCTGTAAACCGTAGTCCGGCCGTAAAAAATAACCGTAAACTATACATATCATAGATGGACTAGTTTAGTTGTGTTGCAATGATATTGTTTAAAACGGGCGTCGGTGAGTCTTAAGCAATTTGATTTGTTTGTCAATGGAAGATGTTTGCATAAAATTGATGACCACAAAAAGATGGAATTGTGGATCCATATTTTTATTCGATTATTTACGGATAGACCTTTGTAGGAATTATTACCTATCTAGGTAATAGTGAAAACATTATGTTTCCGATTCCCAGATTATGTTTATCTTGTCGTACTAATTGATAAATGACTGTTTTACAACTGACAGACAATTTGATAAATGAAACGCGAGCTGAGGACGTGTAATGTAATAGTGTGTCACATCCACGTCTTGACTTTAATACGTGTTCGCATAGATATAGGTTATTAGATCTACAAAGTCAAAGTCAAAGTCAAATCATTTATTTCAAATAGACTCATGTATGGCACTTTTGAACGTCAAAAACAGCATCGGCTATTCTGCTTGCTTAGGATGATGTTTAGTTACCAGGCTGTGTTTCTCTCATATTTAATATTTCGTTATTTGGCTGAATTTGGAATTAGAACTAGAAAAGTAGTGGGAATACATCGTTGCTTTAACTATGTTCTAAGATTTTCAGAACTTAGCAGGGGTGCTTTTGTGTTCCTCGCTGTAGGAGGCTGGAGGATGTTTTGTTTTCATGTTACTCAAAATAAAACACAAAACTTATACAAACAATTTATTTTCTCTCCGTTTGCTGATTTAACATTTAAGTAGACATCAACAATGTTTTGAATCATTACTTCAATATGTATAGAAGAAAAGTATTGTGCGATCTGAATAGCTTTAAGAATTTCCCTTCAAACAGTCTTATTATTATTTACATACAGAATAAATTCACATTAGTATCAGTGAAAGTTTTATACATGAAGTTATAAAGAAATATAGTAGACGAACTAATTTTATAAGACATTAAAATTAGATATACCCGAAATCTCTTTCTTAACATTAATGTATAGGTATAGTTTCATAACATCCAATTCGACTATTACAAAAAATACAAAACTTCCTTTACCTGATTTGATACTAAAACATCTCGTTAACACTCGGTAACTATTCATACGTAGTATAAATATTATTTTACGTTATACATATAATATACTATTCTTCTGGGAAAATTATTTACACAAACATTCGTGTCTCCCGAAGAGGTAGTTGGAGATCACAAATTACTACGTCTATTTTCTTGGCACAATTGTTTTTCAACGTCCATAAATCACATTCACACACTATTAAATCATTTACAGAAATCAGACCCGAAGCTACTGGTCCACTTGTACTTAAACCTAATATTTCTCTTCTAAACCATCAAACAACTAAGGATGTCTTTTAACTGACAATATACAATTTTGCTTGCAATAGTGTCTATGTTCCGGGGATAAATCCAAATGAACAACATTTACGGCCTTATCAAAGGTAACCCTCGGAAGTCATCGCGTTAACGTCACTTCAGTGTCACTCGAGCTCCTCGAGCTCTCTTTGATAACGTCAAGTTCTCTATTAGATAGCGATGAAGTACGAGAGAATTTATGAGCACTATATTCACTTTTTTCATCATGAACGTCATGACCACAACCGTTACCGTAGTCTTTGTTTTCATCTGAATCGTCATCCACTATATCATTCACTTCTACTTCTAATAAATTATCGTGTTCTTTTAGTCCGTAAGCGTTAAAGCTTCTCTCGTGACTTAAACTGCGTATTCTGTCGAGATTATGTTCTAAATTTTGCATATCATCGTCAACACCGGGCGAATCATCGAACTTCCACTTAATATTTGAATTAAAATGTTCCACTCCTGGATACATACTTATGCTATTACTTCTATGCCCGAAAACCGGACAGTTTCGGAACTCTCACAACTCCGGATGCCTACCATTACAAGTCTTGTTGAAGTTGCCCTCATCTAAGCTTAAATTTGAACGAGAGCGACCACATTCAAAACCAGGACTAGGTCTGAACAGGCACATGTCTGAGTTCTTCAATCTACACTGACGTGAACAAGATTCTATTTGAAAGGCTGATCTATCCAGGTGTCTGTAATCTGATGGGCCATAGCTGTCGAAGTATCTGGGGTCTTGTTTACAAGCACTACTCTGGCAGCCAGTTCCTTTGAAGGAACCGGAACATCTAAGAGGGTCTCGATGGCATGCCTTCTGGATAGCATGAAGGGATGATGATGATACAGTGCGTTCTAATATCTCGCCCCAATATTTTTCACCAAGGCCTTCAAATTCTCCTTTTGAATGTAGACCATCTGAAGTGACGGGGGACCCACAACATCCTGTTGAAGGTTTATCGTAGCTCGGGAAAGATTTTGATCTCCGACAGCAGACCTGTTAGAAATAACATTTTAGTATGGGTATCCTTTAAGGTATGCAAATTATTCCACCTATAGTTTACCTATTTGAAAGTAATTTGTCACAAAACGTATTCAAACACAGAATTTTTTCAAGTGAATTAAATTGATTGAATTCCTATTTCCAGTAGTTTTTTTTTTTTAATAAAGCTATTTTTTTTATTTATTTTTTAATACGTCTTCAAACATACCTACACCTTTATTTTTTAATATTATATCTGTTTTATGAAAAAAATATGTCCCTTTTTATTTTTTTTTTATTGATCTAGGGCATCTCGCAGTTGAGCACTAAGGTCATGGCTGCTTAACCGGGCTTTCCTGTGGCTGTCTCAAGGCTCGTGCAGACCAGCACAATATCGCGGGCGCTACAGGCAGCGCGACCCGTGTCACACCCGCGATATCACGCTGGTCTGTACGAGCCTTTAAGCTTCTACACTCCTCCAGCCAGGGGCAAAAACTATTCTAAATTAGAAATAGGCGAGTACTCCCTGTGGGGTACGAACCTCGGCTTAGGGCGTTGCTGGGGGGAGGACAGCAAGAAGGGACAGACTAGATCAAACTTAGATTTTCATCTTGATTATTATACGCTACCTGCTACGTGCTCAGCTGAATTGAATCATTATAATAATGCTTTCAATAAATTAGCGGGACTACACTAATAGCTGGTGGTGTCAATTTGATGGTGTCACGGAAAATAGTGATTCCGTTCATTCTCCGTGACACCACCGGTGGTGTCAATTTGATGGTGTCACCGAGAATGAACGTAATGGTTAATACTTACGTAGTACTGAAGTAATTCATGACTAATCCTCCTAAAGTGACTATTTAAAAGCCAGTACAGAAATGGATTCCAAAAACTGTTGCTCAATGCCAACCATGTGACAATGAAGTCCAAGGAAGGTGGAACCTGTATGATAAAAACAAAATTTAGCAAAATACAAAAAGTAATAATAGTTTATATACGTAATAGATATCAAAATAAGATACATGGGAGACAGTTTTGCATCTTATAAGAGTTGTTCTAAAATAACACAGATATTTATAGCCAATAAAGCAAAAATAAAAAATTTAAAAATGAAACGAGTGATGGTAATGCGCAATTGCATTATATTCGTTTTCGTTATTATCTTCAAAGGTTTTCGTTATTATTCAGTAGAAGAAAGAAGTAATAAATGCTTTCAAAGGAAAAGACGATTCCGAAACATTTTTCCTTGGTCAGACGAAAATAGATAGACACCTTGTAATTGACATGTTTTGAAAAGGAAGCCTTTAGAAATGGTGTTGCGTAGCGTCTGATTTAATTCAATGATGGAAATATAACGATATACCTCAAGAATATTATCTCTGAAACCTCCTAAATAATCATCTTAAAATATTGATTAGTATTTTTGGGACAAAACGTTGGTCCCGGCTGTCATTTTTAGATCTCTGACAATCGTTACGTGTAGACAGCCAGTCTTACCAAGGAATATCGTGTTACCCGGTATAACTGGGTTGTGGAGATCCTGATAGGCAGTCGCACCATGTAAAATACTGATATTCAGCTGCATCTGGTTAAACTGGAAGCCGACCCCACCATAGTTAGAAAAGGCTAGGTAGATGATGACGATTTTAGTGACAAAACAGATAGTGCAGCTATGAAATTTAAATTAATATTAAGTTCAAACAATATAACATATAAAAATATAAACAAAATAAAATATAACAATATGAAAGCAGAAATCTATACCTTGCACCCGGTACAAGCCGCAACCACTTCCTGTATAGTAGCCGGAGTGACCATAACGATGAAACCTAATGACATCGCTGCCATAGTCCGTGATGTACTCACACTATGTGGTCTTACTGGAGCTTGAATCTGTACCACAAAAAATTATATCGTTATCATTTTGTAAGTGTAATATTTGCTACTGGATGTAGAATAATGGTTTGAGCGTTATGGATACTGTAGTTGCTATAAATATGATGTGGTTAATATGCGGAACACACACAAATACAAGCACGAAATACGTAGTATATGTAAGGACGATTGTTATAGGTGGCGTTCTGTAGTTTCTGCCCATCACCATTTGAAAAGGCGTGAGATTATGTATGTATGTGTAGTCAACATAAAAAATGGCAACCAGTATCAGAAATCATGATGTAATCGTAACAATATTATACATTTCAGTGCATAATAGGCCTGTGGCCAAAAATTTTATTTTTTGTCCGTCTTGTAGATTTAAATAAAATATTGAACACGTTTTTTTTCTTTTTTGAAGTAATCAAACGATTACGGCGATATATTAAGTTAAAATGTGGCATGACATCACGGCTTGCTAGATTTTATACTACGTTGTGACGTAACGAGCCCCCACTCCCCAACTTTAATGCGTGTTTTCTAAGTTATTTTTTATTAATATGATAAAGCAAAAAATACGTGTCTAGTATTTTTTTATTATCTGAAAGACGGACTAAATAGAATTTCTTTTTTTTTACCTAGGCAACTATCCAATTGGTTTTAAATAGACACCTCAACTTATACCTTAACCCTCTACGTTTCGTCATTCACCAGAGCGCTCCTAAAATCTTAAATTGAAGAACTTATTTCACTTTTACGACTAAAAGAGAGAGATAACTAATCCAATCTTCACAACAATCTCGATTTATAAAGCAGAGTCGTAATTCTACACTAATGTTTCACTCGATCTAATACAATCTCCGCGAGAACGCGGCACTTAAATCAATGAAACCGGGAAAGCGTCAACGTTACTTAAAAGGAAAGACAATATATCATAACTAAAGTACATTGGTAACGAAGTTTTGAAAAAGATAGGAAGGGATGAAGCACACGGGATAATTTTATTCTTCTTGATACGATTACTGTGAGCGAGATTTTATATATCATCTTGATTTATAAAAGTAACTTTATCTTTGTAATGAATGCTTATTGTATTTTTTTTTCATTTTATCTTAGAATGGAGATATATTACGGATAAGCAAAACAAAGTATTATCGTACATTACGAATAGGTATACGCTACCTACGTGACCTGTTTAGGAAAGCAAATATTTAATATAATCATTGTGGAAATTGTTTACTGTAAAAATTCCAGGAGGAATAGTTTTGGAAAATTATTTAATATCGGAAAGATATTTTAATATCTAGGAACATTTTGAATTCGTGCGTGAAACTGATATGTATGCTCGAACCACATTGTTTTAAAGTAAAGAACGCAATTCAAATCCTGTTTCAAATTTATGTTATTTCCACTTAAACTAATATGAACTTTATGTTAATTTAATTAAGTTGATTTCAGAATGACTAGTTTTACTATTGAAAAAGGGGAAAATATATTTGAAGTAGAAGCGCAAACTGAACTTTGTGAGACTTAAAGGATGGCCTACAATAGTGGAGGCCTATGCAGTATGTACACTGTAAATGAAACAAAATTTCTTACCACTACTTCTTGTTCACTATGCGATGTTTTCGCACAAGGTACAGGCACTCCGTTGGGTCTCAATGGTTCTGGATCAAATTTTCCTCTATTTTTGCTGACGTGGAACCCAGAACCGTAGCAGTACATCAGTGCCATAGTTGTAGGAAAGTAGTAGGCGCAGCATGACAGGATCCTGTTACAGAAAAAGATTTGCATTTTTTAAATATTTAAATTAAGAATGTGTTTACTAAGGGTTTTTTGGCAACACTGAGACGTCAAGTCTGGGCACTTGTCAAAAGTGTCAAAGCCTTTATTTTCTTTAGTCGTGATTGAATGATGAACGAATGAATGAAAATAATTATGAACGGCATCATAAATAATTTTATTGTCGAAATGGAAGACCTCTTGCGAAAGTGGCGCCAACTGGTGGCGTGAATTCTTATGAAAAACCTCATTAAAATCAAACCTTCCAAATGTTTAATAATGAACTTTGGTTTCGTGGTTAAAGTAATCAGTAAATTATCTATTAAGTTGACTATATTGAACTAAGTACTAAGATTTGTCACTATACCTTTCAAACCTTTCAAATAATCATTAAAATTACAGCTTTCACGAATGTGAATGGTTTTGCTTTTCATTAGTTGAGACATGAAATCTTAGTGAAAGCAAAAAAAACATTGCCCAGTCAAGTAATGAAGACAAACTTACCTGAAAGCCACTCTGCTATGGAAAACATCACAAGCCATGAGTCCGGTTGAGTTGAAGTAATAGCCAGATCTTGGTAACACCATGATAGCAAATAATGACACTGACAATATCCAAGTTACACTTATTACAAGGACGCAACCCTGCGTGAGAAAAATAAACAAACAAATTAATTTAAAAAAAAAACTCGTTGGTGGAAGCTTAACTAAATATAAAACATTTCAATCAATTTGATATTCCTAAATAGTATCGTTTCTAGTCCAAAAACAAGTTTATGAAATAAGTACCTAATTCAATTCAAACCTTGTCCTTTTCGACCTCAAAACAATATAAATTGTATTTTTAGTAGGATATTTTACACAGTCTAGTGACCCCAAGAACTTAATTTACGTCAACGTTATGAATAATAACCCCTTTAATAATCTGGACACTCGAGGTCAGCAAAATATTATTAGCTGTCAGGTCAGGTCAGGACAGTGATAACATTTCAGTGTTCTCATACAAAAACAAATAACTTTTATCTTCGTATAAACAAGCTTTTTAAACTAAAAAGGTCTCAAAACAATTTGAATCCCTAAATCTTTTTAAAGTCAGCTTTAACTGATTTCAAATACAAGACTAAAAGTTTCAGCATAAACCTAATAAATTATACAAAACATCTTATTTTGAAGCACGAAAAAGTTCATTTAAATCACGTACAGAACTACCCTTTGCACCCTAAGTAAGTTTTGTTGCGATGCTTTGAGTAACTTCCTAAGCCGCTCAAAGGGAGATTTCTGTGAAAGATACGATATGTGTCTCCAAATAAAGCTCTTTAAAGAACTCACAAGTTAGTATAATATATCAAATATTTAAACTCTTACGTGAAATGATTTTAATTTTAGATAAGCTAATACTTTCTACTCAATTTTTACTGGGACTTAGTTCCATAAAAATTTACTTTCCGAGGTATGGTTGTCGAAGATACCGCTAAAAAACGCTTGTGAAATGTGAAGCTTATTATAAGTATTAAAGCAATAAAAAACGAAATAATTATTTGGCAGCAACACAATATGTAATAAAAACCTGTCCGATCCGAAAGGGGTACAGGTATTAATTGCAATAACATTACCTAAAAGTAATAAAACTCTTACTGAAAATAAAAAGCTATTGTTACTTAAAAATAAAAAAAAATTGTACCAAAATTACCCCAAATCCATTAAAAATTAGCAAATTTTCAACGGGGTCATAAGTTATGAACTTATGAATAACTTGTAGACACCCGCTAAATGACGGCCGCCCGCTCCCCATGTAATAACCCGATAAAATTCCCCATTGGAAAAAAATATGAAGATTTTTTGTTTTTGTTTTTCCTGAAAATTACCACATAAATAGAATCTCAGTACGATACCTAACAACATCCTCACGGATCGGACAGGTTTTTTTTTAAATATGTTGTATAGAGGAAAGAAACGATTAGCAAAATAAAATCCAATAGAAAAACAGTTGCCTATATTCACCTTTTTACTCGAGTGTTTATGATAAGTGTCCGGGTGCAACAAATACAAATATCTGTCGATAGCCATACAGACCAATATAACTGCACTTTGTTGACTCACAGCTCCACGAAGAAGTGCCTGAAATAAACAAACAGGTTTTAATATAAATAAATTCAGAAACAGGTCACGTCAAAGATGAGGAAACATTGCTGGGCATCTAAATAGCCTTGATCTACGAAACAAAAGGGCCACTTCGTAAAAGGAATAACGAGTCAGCAGGCGTCGGGCGTAACTTACAAAGCTTAAACTTCATCTTTACTTTGTGCTCGGTCACTATAAACCATTAGCTGATACCGCATTATGTGCTTTCATAGAAGTTTAGCAATTTTATTGTTCACGGATCGCCGCTTCTCCGGAACGTCAACAATAACCCTTTTATAACGTTGATCTTGTAACTATAAAAGGCCTTCAGATGTTTTCTTTACAAAACGTCTTGATCCCTATTGTTGTGTTGTTCCAATATTTTTTTTACTTTATTTTATCCATTCCAACATTTCTCCGAAACAAAAAATTTCGGCTTCCAAAATTATCATCAAACATCAGCAGTTATGTATATTATACCAATTTATCCCTGACATCCGATTACCATTTAACTTTGCTTTGCGAATTGCAAACTTTTTTCCTTCGAGGTAACTTTACTCATTTTCTCTTCATCTCTTGTTTAAACAAAGTTTGCAAAGACCTCGTAACTCCGCCTAGCTCTAACTAAATTAAGTAACACTTCTCAAATTTTGATAGCAAACTAATTTTAGTGTACTCAGTTTTATTTTGTATTTACTATTTAAGTTGGAGTGTAAGTCAACTTTTCCTTAGTATTTTGAGACTCAAGTTAGTTTACCAGTGTTGAACACAGAAATAATGGAATCACCCAAATGTACTTTAACTGGAACGAACTTAAATATACAAAAATCAAACTTATTTTATTGCAAAAGTACTTACCTGTATTTGACAGAAAATCTCTCCGTATGGCCAGCACTTATACAAAGCCGGGAGGAGAGCCACTGGCGCGATCAAGATTCCCGTGAATAAATCGTTGAGTGCGAGCGAGGTCAGTAAGTATCTCGGCTGTAAAATATGGCACCACATAAATTACTTTCGTTGAGAACTATCATTGTGAATTAATGACCAAGAAAGATGTCTTATGATGCCAAATAACTTAGGTAGAACCTAGTAATATTCTACCATTATTCAGCAGCCTAACATTGTTATTATCTGACAAGCAATTATTCAGAAACAGCCAAGGTTTTATTATAATTGGTGGTTTGAAAATTGAGAGAATGCTTTACTGAAAATGATGAAAGTAAATTATATTGAAATAGCCACGGGTGTATTTACAAATGGTAATTGCCCATTGTGGAAAGTTAAACGGGTTTACTATTGAGTTAAAAAGGTATCATAAAATGTTTTTAGTATAAAACAACACGATTAAAACAAAGGAAATAATATTGGCATAATTGAAATTGATGAAATAAACAATGATGTTGATGATAATGCAAAAACATACCTGATTATCAATGTACTTGATATACCTCCTATTATTCAGAACGCAGATCAGAACCAAGTTGCCAAAAACAATTGACATAGACAAAGCAAATATGAAGAATGCTTTTAAAATATCAGCTGGTGCAGGGAATGTCGAAGGCCAGCCTTTGCCGTTCAGCCAACAGGAGCTGTTGGATAAAGATGGCGCTACGAGTAGTGCGCCTTTGGTCGAGTCAAACATAGTCGGCGCCTGTCGGCAGCGCACTTTTCTCTTAAATAAGGCATTTAGATCATATGATGTACACTGTCTTCAGACTTTCTTGGGTTTTGTTCTTATTTAGCATAATACGAAGCACTTAATTTCTTGTTTTTATCTTGGGTCTGTGATTTTGAGGTGTGCCACCATCATAAGTTTTTAGTGTTGGATTTGTTCTCTTCCAATTCTTGTCTTGACTTTATGTTTCATCTGGAACAAACAAGAAATTCAGATTTAAATTCGATTAAAGTTCTGCTATAAATAATTCTTTGTACAGAAGGTAGATTAATTTTAATTTAGGTATTCGTTTTAAGTCTCGAATTTCTAAATAATGAGGGCTGGCTATGAAAATCAAGTGATTAAATGTTTCGTGGAATCAATTACCAACGTTTCTTAGCTTCCGAGATAATACTGAGAATTCATCATTGTATTCTGTAAGCCAAGTAATATTTCAAATGGTTTGAGTTTTTCTAAATGCAAAAAAAAACCACTTTAATATACATAATCTAATTGAAGTCAAATACTCTGTTGGAAGTAATTTGTGAAGCTCCCTAAGAACTAAATCCTTGAGTCTGACGCGATGTGCGATGTTACTTTAAAACATTTTATGATAGCAAGAATTCTTCGTCGTAGTTTAAAAAGAGAGGAAAAATAAAAGGTCATATGTGGAGCGTGCGTGACAAGACACGTCTCGCCCTGGAATCTGTTCCTTGAGATATATTTTTCCAATCGGAACTTTCAGATTGGTGGCGAGTGCTCTGTCAATTTCCTGGAGGAAATAGATTCTTGTGTCAAGGATAAAGTGCCTTTTATCGCTTCATACTATTAAAAATTCTGTGTTAATTGTTATAAGAGTCTATTAGGCAGGTACTCTTAAAATTGTTGTGCGCATTCAATATTTTATAAATTTTTGTACTTGATGAGAGTCAAAAGAAAATAATTCTTACCAAATTTCAAAGAATGAACATAAAAAAGAAAGGCAAAAATGTACCTACTAAATAACTCTGTAGTCTTAACACTGGCCAAACAGTGTACGAAGTTGTACACACCCTTATACCAATAAGGGAAAAGGGATCCAGAAGCGAAATTTTACTGGCGCCCATAAATTTGTTTTTGTTCAAGAGACGAGATATATTAGGAAGTTAATGCTAAGTAGATTGATCCATCTGATGGAGAAGCAGCGTCTATAAAATAGTGAGTACTTCTTTTTGTATCTACAACACATCAGTCCGTGAAGGTCTATCTATAAACATGGACCTTTTTATAGATTGAATGGATGAACTTGAGGGAACCATTGCTAAGGATACATTCAATTTAATAGAAAAATTGGTTGTAGTAAGAGACAGTGTGATTGATAATTTTATTGATTTGACAATTACTGATTCCGTTACTAATAAATTTAATTTTGATAATGATCTTACAGACCCAACCGATCCAAATAACAATGTTATAGTTAGTAAAAGTTATAAGAAGTTAGTTGACATTTTAAATTAAGAAAGAAAAACAGAACATTAAAAACTCATTGCTGTCCTTCCTTTAGCACTAAAAACATCTAAATAGTTATGACCTCAAATTGAAACCTTGGCTCGGCAACTTTATTAGCTCTCAGAGCTTGGTTTGTAAATACAAGGAACTCGACTTCTAGTGCCAAAGTAGAAAATCATAATAAAAAAACCTTCATTAAGAGCACTTGGAAGGTCACAGGGTCTGTGATGTTTTCACATAAAATGTGCTAAGGCATGAAAACTGGAATGTTTGTAAACAATAAAAAAAAAACAACCGACTTCCAAAAAAAAACACTACTAAGTGAAAAATAACTTTAATTTCGGAAGTCGGTGTCTTGGGTTTTGTGTTTTCGTTTTTTGCCACCGACTTCCGAAATTAAAGTTATTTTTCACTTAGTAGTGTTATTTTTTGGAAGTCGGTTGTTTTTTTTTTGTGAAAATTTTTCATTTTCACTTTTTAGTTGTGGTACCTACCCCACACATATTCGAATACCACTACCTGCTACCAGTGACAGGAACTTATCATATCGTCTACATACTAAGTGGGAAAAAAATACGTATTTTGTAGCTAACTTAAAAACTACCCAAGCAAAGTTAATAAAATTTATATGGGACCAATTTGGGAGCATACCCTTTCAAACAAAAAAATAATTTTCAAAATAGGTCCACAAATGACGGAGAAATCGGTGGACATACATAAAAAAAAAAAAACATACATACCCGACGAACATATAACCTCCTCCTTTTTGGAAGTCGGTTAAAAAAAGACAAAATTTAAACTAAAGACGAAAATATTTGTTGGTTCCCATAAAGATACTTAAACAGGCGTTACAATGTCACTTCACCTATAGTTTTGCTATTATTCGTTATAAACAAGAACATTATTAATTAAATAGTTCCGGAAATTCATCATTAATGGTTTCCATTATATTTGAATATCTTTGGTTTCTACCGATATCAGCGTTTTTATCAGATTGAAAAAAGAAGAATACACGTAAACGTCTTTGTTCGAATTCAAAACTAGAATATCATTAGCAATGAGTTCTCTTCAGTCAGATTCCCAACTAAAAGGAGTTCCTTACAAAATAATGGTAGGTTCTGCCTTCAATTCAAGGTCCTCAAGAACAACTTTCCCGAAAATACATCCCTTGATTACATCAAGATCAAAGGAATTTCTGACCTTAGTGAGGTTGAATGGCAGTCTACCGTATACTACTATCGGTAGATACTTCGTTACACTCATTAAGGTGAATAAGTAAAAGCTCTTTACAAAAGACGTACAGTTGGCCGCACGTTTGTGGTAACACTTTGACCTTGACCTGGCCTATCGTTGTACGGAGTTTTAATAAAATACAAGGCCAGCATATACTGGATTTGTTATTACAGCACGCGTAGCATGACAACCATAGAAACGGGTTTTCTACGGGTTTTGTCGACGGAAAAATAGAGAAAATGACAGATTATGATTGTTTATCTGTAATTTTCTCTATTCTTCCGTCGACAAAACGCGTTTCTATTGTGGTCATGATGTGGGTCGACTGTACTTGAACTAGGGAAAGTGATGTGGTTTTAATTGATTTATTGAACCTAAAGTTCCCGTTTAATGTGTTTCTAGTCCTAATTTTGTAACGTATGTGAACTTAACATGTTGGAAAGATTTCGGAAACACTGCGGGGGTCCACTTACTTTTAGTAGCTCCGTTTTATTACCTACGGACGATAAGGGTGCTGGATTATAATGCTGGTTTTTTAGGTTAAGAAAATATCTTTAGTTAGATACCAGAGACATTTTCTAGGTATAATCTTAGATAGTTCTTGAAACCTGAATAGGTAAATTTTTAGAGCACTTTGGCTTAGGACTTGAATCGATTTTACTTAGTTTACTATCAAATATTAATGTTATTATTGTTTTTTTTTTTTAAACGTGTTCCGCCGACCTCAAGTAACAAGGGACAAGGGCAGGAAGATGATGATGATGATCAAATTAATATTAATAAAAAAACAAACATTTTAAATAGAACAGCGTAACGTACTCGTACATTTAATTTCCTCCCACCAATAAATCTACGATAAACAATAAAAACTGCTACAAAATAAGTTCCATTATATTCTTGCGATAATATCCTCGGTTCGGCCAAACTTAATGCCACATTTGGCGACAGCGTGTCTGGCCCCAGTGGTGACCTTTGTTTTGGTTTTCATATTTTTATAGGGAACGCGGCTTGAATAAAAAATGAATACTTTTTTATTAGTTCTTCTACAGTATCTCGAAGGCATTTTGTAAGGTCGTGAAACATATGAAAACGTGTGATGGGTTTTGATATCTATTATTATTAATATAAGACCTACCTATAGAAACTTGGAGAAAGAAATTGATACAAAAAAATACAGGATACAATAATTCTATTCCATGAACATTTACTTACTATAGCCGATAAAGGGTTCTAACAAAGGTATACCGTTAGAATTCGATAATAAAGGCATGTAGGTACCTATATACTTCTACATAACTAATAACTAACTCTTTAGGGGGACCACAAAGAATAAATGTATATAGCAGGTAACCGTTACTGAAAATTCTAAAGCTAAAACACAAGAATAAATGTATTTTCTACAAAGGGGGACGTATAGCTTTAGGTATTTTCAGTAGAACAGAATAATTTAAATTGTATTCTCTTGAGCATCACAAAGACTTCGAAATATCGAACAAAAAAGTGGAATTTATTATCTGAACTATTATTAAAACCTTACATTCATTCATGCGTTTTCCAAGCTTAACTTCCATTAAATAATATGGTTGACTATCGAATGGTCGGAATCCCTGCACAATCTTTTGCTGGCACAGTTACTGTATGCGCCATTTCGACAATTTTATTTTATGATGCAGATTTTTATAAAATACTTTGAACTGTTCTAATCTTTTTAATAACTTTTCGAGGACTACATTTATCAATGTCAAAGATATTTTTAATGTTTAAGTTAGTTTTTTTTTTTGTTACAAATATGTTTCGCCACATTTCATTACGTCGATGAAGCTAGTAATATGTTATGTGTGTCTGTTTTATAGTTATTTTAATCGTGGTTATATTGTATGGTACTACAGAGGCCTATAATCACAGCAACACTGATAATTTCCTTCACAAGTATACCTGAAATATCTTTCCAAGTCGTAACATTACATCCTACATTAGACACATCCTACGTCACTCCGGGGAAGCCTTCACCTCCACACTTACTGCTAAATGGGGCATTACGGCGTTGCTAGTGTAATTAGTATTGCTGGAGCTTCAGGGTAAATTAATTTAGAGATTACGGTGGCGACTGACCTGTAATAATTCGTGCAATGGAACATGTTACATGAATGTGAACATGTTGTTGAAAGCCATTTGATTGTTATAATAAAAGGCGTCGCGTCATACGCATGGTCTTATGATTATTATTGGGCAATACTGTATATTTATGTAAAATTAATTGGAGTTCACTCCTTAAGAATCGATTTTCATAAAAGGCCGGATATGGAAATATGAGTGAAATTTATACAAGCGTAACGTTTTTTTTTCGTAATAAGGCGGATTAAAATAAAAATAAAAACATATTACATTTTTCACACTTCAATCTAGATATTTCGGCCGTTTTTATTTTTTATTTTTGATGTGATGAGACACCGTTTTGTAAACGCGATTGTGGTCTTTATTTAGATAAGGTTACGGACCAATATTCTATACCAGTATTTTTCTTCCACCTAGGCGATCTTGTTCAAGTTTTCACTTCTATCGGCGCTCCCAGAGTGCCACTGTTTTTTTTTTTTTTAAGAGCTACTTTTATTTACCCTTTTTGCGTAATGCATATTCAAAGACAATCGTGTTAAGAAGTAAACTCCAGTCGTGCATCGGAGCTGACACCCACATCACACGTGTACACTCTTTTGATTATCGTACACGTGCTTCTTTTTATAGTGGACTAGCTTCTGCCCGCGACTTCGAACACGTGAAATATCTTGTTTTAACTTAAAAATATATTTATATCTTATGACACTCGGCAAAACTATAGCTTCCCATTAGTGATAGAAATTTCGATATTTGGTCAGTAGTTTCGGATATTCCCCTACATACAAACTCATCATACATCTTCCTAATATTTGTATAGTTTAAATATAATGCTGCCAATTTCTAAATCTTCAATGTTCGGTCTGATTCGCGGTTTACACGTATGCAGCTTTAAATAATATCTATTCGGAACAGATCTAAATAAAATATTTATTCGGTTTTATACAAACAGCATCCACGCGAAATTTTTTTAGGTACCTGTGTACCCCATTAGATATGTGGGTAAACCAGTTGGAGCCTATTACAATCCTTCATAGTCTTCAGGTTGACCCAGGGCAAGAGAACTTCGTAGAGTACACTCTAAACGTAAAAAAATTATAATATTATAATTCTTCATAATAAAGTAATTTGTTTAGAAAGTTCAGCACAATTTTTCTCCACTAAGATCAATTTGTCATAATATTTTACGTGTGAGCATCGCTTAAATCTAATAAAAGTTATTGGGTTTGCCGCTAGGGACCTATAAATCTTAGGGTTTTTATGAGACTTGACTGTAAGCTTTGTAATCTACAGTTATAATGTATATGATACAGAGCTTGAAGCCGCGATTTCTTTTTTCTTGAAAGCCTTTAATTGAATTATAGGTCAACATACATAATCATGGTATTTGGGATCACGCGAACACAGGCCACAAAAATTTACGGTGGATAACAAATCCTGGGAATTCAGTTTTTTTCATGGTTCATAGTTTTCGTGTTGTTAATTTGACATCATCAACCTGTAAATGTCTGATTTTAAACACAAGACGAACAAACAAATGGTTAAAAAAAAAAGTCATCACAGATATAGTTCAGTAGATTACGCGTAAGAGAATGCTGGTCCAGACTTTCAATTATCATTTTAGAAATTCTCCTTTAAAGTAATTCACTAAACAGATAAAGACTAATCATAAAACTTTGCTAGCTACTGGTGCCGATTCTCTTGTACACCGAACTAAACTAATTAAACTATCACTAAAATTCCTTACTTTTGACTATGAGAATCTCAAAGCTATTCTGCAAAATAAATTCACACACATCTAAATCGAATTTGACAATCGCGACTCCACACGTGATACCTACCACGTGAATTTTTTTAGAGCCGGAGGCGCGCAGTGGGTCAGCTTCGATGTGTTTTATATGGAATTTTTCACTTTTTGAATGGAAAATTAAAAAAATATCATCTACATGCTGAGTGTTATTGGTTTAAGGGTCGGTAATTTTCTTTGTTTTTGTGATTGGACACACCATTTTCGAAATATAAGCAAAAGAAAAAAAAAACGGTACTGTTTTTGCACTTGATGTCGAGGTGTTGGGTGTGAATTTTAAATTCATGACAACCAATTTCATTCCACATGTTTTTAATCGCGATTAAAAAAATAGTCAGATTTAGTTAGAAAATCTAAATTTTAGGTGAAAAATATCAATTTCAGAATAGCAAAATTGCCATTTTCACTAAATTAATATCTCTGTGCCATCTTAGTGCTGTCAAATTAAAATGTAGTTAAGTTGTGTAACTTTAGTCTATTTCAGAATGGGAAATCGTTGTTTGACAGCAATAAACTAAATTTTGGTGATTTTTTGTCTAGTTTAGAGGCATTTGTGACAAGAGAATCGGCACCACTGTATTTCTTATTTTAGTTTTGGGTTGTTACCTACAGCAGCGGAGTCATTTAGGAAAGGGCCCATTCATAGACAATAGTGCTTTAGTACAAGTGTGCATTTTTTCAATAAAATGAGTGATCTTGTCTAGTTTACTACTTATCTAATACCGACTGGTAGCATCTGTATTTATTTCAGCACCACGTTAAAGATAGAGTGTTTGTTGTGAAAAAAATAGGACTCGTTTTAACCCTGCCATATTTTTTATGACAAACAGCCCCCAGAGACCTGATGTTAACGATTACGAACTCCAGAGATATATGGCAGTTCGCTTTAGGGATAAAAACAAGCAAAGTACTCGCTTGAATGTGACTAAAAAGTGCTGAATAAATCTAATAAAAAGTAAGTAAGAATAAGAATAATTATTATTTATTTACATGAATACGAGTGAAATAAGTTACAGTTAAATATACACAATTTACCGTCATATTCTATCAGGTAAATAATAATAATAATTAAATGCAAATCTTAATTAAATGTTATAGCACTGAAACACAAAAACAAAGACACAAAAATTACAAATATAACAGAAAAAAAATATATAAAATCAAAAACATAACATCAATAGTGAACTAAAAAATATAAATCTGAATCTAAAAAATTTATTAGATGTTAAAATAAAATGTAAGTAAGAAATGTAAATAAAAAATACATATCAATACTATGTCTGCTAAAAACTCAGAAATATTATAAAAGATTTTTATATTTTTGGTTAATAAGTTTAAGGAGAAGTTTTTCATTGATACAAGAAAAATGTTATAGTTATATGGTTGATGCATTGTTTGTTGTCTCACTTCTCTATAAAAATTCTAAATTCCTTCCAGCATTCCAAATCAGGAGATCTTAACGCAATTTACTTTGCATAAATTGCATTATCTTAAATAATCATATCTTCTTGTTACTCAGCTAAACACCATGAGAAAAGTCTTTATTAATTTAAACTTTACATCTCCACAGGCACATTGCCAAGACGATAAACTAGAATCACCATAAAGATATTGTAAAGGGCAATGCACACTTTTTCGTTGCACCCACAATACGAGGGCATAATCACGTACTACATCAGATTATGATACAAACTTGGCAAGAAGGCTAACCAATACTTTCTTGCCAAACAGTTTGTTATAATGTGAATTCAACAACAATAGATAAACTTCTGCTTCGGTCACAGTTCATTCAATACAGATATTGTACGATAAACACGAGAAAGCTTTTACTGTAGTTGCCGTTTTAGGTTTTTGATCCCTATGTTTCCGTACCTTTTCTGTTGGAACGAAGCCAGCTTTCACGAAATATAAAAACAGAATTTGGCCAATAAAAATAATTGTATTGGTATAAAAGTTGTGGCGATATCACGCAACGCTGGCGCGTCATCGCTGCGTGTCGGATTGGTGCCGATTTCGTGCGAGTGCGAGTTCGTGCGATTTTATTACGCGTATGTGTATTGCGCTTAATAACCCGGTGTCGCGGCGTGAAACCAAATAATATTTTCACAAAATTCGTTATTTGCAGAGTCGCAATCGTAAAATCCGTCTTTTATGCTTCGGCGCTCACACGACCTGACGCGATGATAGCTTCAAAAATTTCCTTCGAATAAATCCAGTCAGCCGGTTCTCTTTGAAATCTGATTCAGTAAGCTTGTTTTATTTGTTACCTCAAACGACTGCGATATTTGAAATACTTTATGGTCTCGAAACTGTTGAGCTTAAATGAATGTCTTAAAACTAAAAGATTTAAGGCCGACGATAAGTTTTATACAGACAGTGGTTACAAATGACTGCAATTTCTTTTCTTGATGTATTGTTTCAGTTCGTTCTAAAGGTTTTAGAGCTTGACTTCATTTATAAGTGAAAATGTACGTATTTAATTACAAAGAGTACTAGCAATTGAACCTGCATTCTTTTTTTCAAATGTTACTCTTATTTGAAAACAAATCGTTATAATTCTCAATAAATAATATCTTAATTGATACAATATTTTTTATAAAAAAATTGCTATTTAGTGGATAATTATGAGGTTTCTTGATTTAAGTAATTTGACCGCCACCTTCCCGGAAGCCTTACGTACCGAATACCGAGTTGCCTTCGGTCAGACCGCCCACTAAGACTAAACAATAACCAAACTCACGATTCGATAAACAATTTTCCTCAATCTCAATATACCGTAACATGGCGTACCTACGTAACATTCGTTAATTTGCTGTGACATATGCAAGTGAGTACCTAGTAGGTACCAATTTTTTTTTTTTTATATTTCAATATAGATTTCGCATAAAAAGATCACAAACTATAAAAGTTTCAAATCGCCTCTTCTCATAAATTTCGTCATTTAAATGGGTACTTTAGCTACCTATGCCTGTTCAGGATAAGGCGGGAGGAAACGCCCGGGTTTCACGGTGGAGCATACGGTCTGCCCGGCTTGGGCGGAGTATCGCCGTGTCCTCGTAGAGGCGATCGGCGGCAGTGATCTCTCGCGTCCGGCCCTGGTTCAGGCCAAGATACGGAGCGAGAGGAAATGGCAGGCCGTCACCTCCTTCTGCGAAGCGGTAATGCTCGCGAAGGAAGAGGCGGAACGCATGAGGGAGAGGCAAATTTCGCGCCTTCACGCCCCTAATCGCCGCAGGAGGGTCTGACGCCCGGGGCGGGAATTGCGAGCCGATTTCCGGCCACCGTAGGCGCGGGCTTGCGGACGGTGAGCAATGGGTAGCTCGCCATCTGATAAGGACCAAGCCTGGGTCGACAACGCGTTGTGTTCCACGCGCGCCTCAAAGAGATGTCAGCAGAATTGACGGGGTCCGCTAGGGCCAATGCCTGCCGGGGCTGCGAATATGGGAAAGGAAAGGGACATCGTGGCCCCCGGCAACAGGGCAACCGAAAGAACACGGGTGGGTTTTAGTCAGTAAGAGTCTGACACGCCCTCCCCCTCCACCCAGAGCGGGAGAAGTTATTTGATAATTTCCCACCCAAAAAAAAGGTGCCGATGCAAAAACAAAATACGGATTCGACATAATTATAAGATTTTCTTTATAAACCAATGGAAAACCCCGGAAACACCGACTTGGGCTTCAGACAGACCACCCACAGAGCGACTTACTACCAAACTCACGAAATCACGATTCATTTAACAATGTTCCTCGCCCTAGTGGGTGCCTGCTTTATTTCGTGTAATCATATTTTCCTCTATCTTTATTTGTCTGTATCTAAAATTGGTTGTGTTTTCCAATTTTCAATGTTATTTTCCGTGTGATGATATTATTATTTCATTTTTGTTGTAGAATTTTCATGAAAGGCAGTGAGACATATTTAGTTGTGCCCATGTAACACCCACTCTCATGAAGATCGGAGACGCTACGCTCGAAATTGTGGACGAGTATGTTTACCTAGGACAAACTGTCCAGCTAGGTAGGTCCAACTTCGAGGAAGAGGTCAATCGTCGAATCCGACTCGGCTGGGCAGCGTTCGGGAAGCTACGCAATATATTCTCGTCCCACATACCACAGTATCTCAAGACGAAAGTCTTTGACCAGTGTGTTACCTATGGTACTGAAACGTGGTCGCTCACAATGGGCCTTACCAGAAGGCTAAAAGTCACCCAAAGGACAATGGAAAGGGCTATGCTTGGAGTTTCCCTACGTAATCGAATCAGAAATGAAGAGATCCACAGGAGAACCAAGGTAACCGATATAGCCCGAAGAATTGCAAAACTTAAGTGGCAATGGGCAGGGCACATTGCTCGCAGAACGAATGGCCGATGGAGCCGAAAGGTGCTGAAGTGGCGACCGCATACCGGAAGACGTAGCGTTGGAAGGACCACAGATGGACCGATGTCCTTATGAAGGCCGCAGGAATCCGCTGGATGCGGGAAGCACAGAATCGGTCGAAGTGGCGGTGCTTGGGGAAGGCCTATGTCCAACAGTGGACGTCTTTCGGCTGAACTGATGATGATGATCTTAGAAGTTATGGTGAGTCACCTAAGAAGATGCAATAAACGCCTAGGGACATGGAAACAGAGACCGTACTATGCTGTTCTTTACACTATAATAATAATATTTTTAAGAGGTAAAGTTTGCAAGTTTAGGTAATCCTTTGGAAGAGCTGATCCAATTTCGAAAACTCTTTCACTGGCAGAAAGCTACAGTATTATAGTATAGTTTATCAAACGCGAGCGAATTCGCGAGCAGAAGCCATTCAAACCATATAGATGAAAATCATTATGAAAAATGTATCACTACGCCAACTTTTACATTACTTATTGTTCTTTGCTTCTAAAACTACGTCTACTATCTTTAAAGTTGCAACAATATTATTACTTTAAGGCAACGGCAACACTTCTCTAACAGAGTCGTTATCGTCAAACTATCGCCATTACTGTGACGTAATGGTGCTACAGATAATATTGACAACCGTTAACTGTCATAAATCTTAACTTTTTTATTGGTTTTCAATAGAGCGATGGTAAATAGAGGGTTGATAAAACTAAGTAACCTTTTTACAATATTTAAAACAACTAACTTTTTACACTAGGTACTAAATTAAATGACTAACTAACTAACTAACTATATAAATACATAGAAAAACAAAATTACACTAAAGGCACCATTACGTGGCCGACCGCAGGCGGTAACTGCAGACGACGTGTCACCGTAACACGACTGGTTTCTATGAATTTCTATGAAATACCTTGCGTAGCTAGCGACACGTCGTCTTCATAGAAATACATAGAAACCAGTCGTGCTACGGCGACACGTCGCCTGCAGTTGCCAGGCGGCAACTGCAGGCGACTACGGAATCGTACCTTAAGGTCTCGAAATATTCGTCCGCATTGCTGTCATCCGGAAACGTGCCCAGAAGACTGGCAGTATCGCTCCGTAAAGTTAGAAATAAAAAGTTACGAACCGTTTTTCTGTTTCTATTACCACGATTCTGTTTTGTTTTACTTGATTCCTAAGGGAATTCTTAACATTTTCTCAAGAGCAACTCATATTATAAAAATAACAAATTCTTTGTGCATTTGACATTTATACCAAACTTTAATAAAAAAATAAATAAATTAATATTTATAAAAGGTAGACTGGTTACGTTAGTTGTATTTACGGTACAGTGGAAAGAAACCTTAGAAGTTGCTTACTGAGGACAACATTTTTAATTTATATTTAAGTAACTTTTACGAACTGTTTCACGAGGAAAACATACATCATCATCACGCCTGTATTCCCCAAAGGGTTCGGCAAAGGTGTACCTACCTATAGTGCTCCCACATTTAAAAAAAAGAAAGAAAGAAAGAAAAATATTTTATTTGGGACACGCACAGGAAATAAATACAGTAATAAAAAATTTAATTAAAAAGGATCATTTTCAACTAACAACAAAAATAATAACGACCTGTGCCGACCAGGCCAAAAAGGCTCCAATGTCAGCATAATGCTGCGATAATTAAAAAAAAAAACCGTAGTGATGGTATTCTACCATTCATTTCGCCAGTTATGTCAAAGTCCCATGTAATAGGGGGCGAGCCTATTGCCATCAACCGGGCACAAATCCTGAGTCAGAGCTGCTACTGAGAAATTTCAGATGGAAAAACCCAATAACACTTTTCCCTACTCGGGAATCGAACCCAGGACCTCATGCTCAGCAGTAGCGCTTGCAACTACTAGACTAATGAGGCAATGAGAAAAAACACGCACTAAATCACTTAGCCACAAGTCTGAAGCCTTAATTCTAAATAAAAAAAACTGCCTAGCCTTTTCTTAACTATGTTGGGGTCGGCTTCCAGTCTTACCGGATGCAGTCTATGTAGTGACCTCCACAACCCAGTAATTGGGTAACACGATACCCCTTGCTAAAGACTGGTTGTCAGACTTTCGGGCTTCTGACGACCCGTAACGACTGTCAAAGATCCAAGAATGATCGAGAAAAAAGCTAGACCCAACCGACGGCTTAACATGCTTTCCGAGGCACAGAGGAGTTTCGGTATGTTAAGATGGTCACCCATCCACGGACTGGCCGCGGTAAGCGTAGCTTAACCTGATCAATCGACCCGTGCGGCTGTTATTACTGAAGCCTTAATTCTAAATGATTAAAATAGTGATCAACAGTTCCGTTAATTTCAGAGACACAAAAAAAATTTCAGTATTTGTACAACATGTAGGTAATCCATCCGGTTTCCTGCTGGCGCTTTTCACCTTAATTATAAATTATCTGTATTTTTCAATCTGTGGCTATTTACATTAAATGATTTCAGGACGAATTTAATCAAGGCTTGTGCAGACCAGCGCGACACGCGACGCGACACAAAGACACCGCTCGGCGCTCGACGAGCGGTGCCTTTGTGTCGTGTCGCGTGTCGTGCTGGTCTGAACAAGCCTTCACGCTACCAATCAGACTGGTGTAATGAAAATGCAACAAAAATTCCCTAAAAAAAACAACCGGAATATATAAATATTCATGTTGTTTTTTCCGAAAATGTTCACCATCCATAATTACAGTTTCACAACACCAAATAACATCCATTGGCGCATCACTAGCGGAAGATAAAAACAACAAATTCAACTAAGTGTCCCTAAAAATAAACGCACAAAACGGGTCAGGGATATGGCGTCCCATTTGGCTGCAGCATGAACTTGGCGGGACGGCCAAGAGTAGAGTGAGCGAAACCAACCCCTATATTATAAGTACGAAAATTATTCTCCTAGTTCCTTTGTGCTTTCTATGTAGACACTGGCTTTATACGACAACTGCACCACGTTTGCTGATTAAAAAGTAAAAACCTTTTGTAGATACATATTTTGCAACGAAAAGGGGAACATCAAAATTTTATTTGAATAAAGTTGCGGAGTTTTTAATTGACATTGTTTTGGATTGAAAAAGTAATTGAGCACTGTTTTATGTAAATGTTGAGACAAAAAGGGGAACAGTATCTGTTTGTTTATTATTCGGAACAATTTATAAACGTCAACTGAGAGTAATGAGTGTAGTGCTTTCAGAAGTGGAAGGACTGAATAATATTCTCCTATGTTGGTATCTTTATATTTGAATTCTGTGAGCGTTCAATAATTATGTTATTTAACTAAACACATTGCATTCATAATTTTTGTCTATTAAATTAAACCAAAATGTTTAATTGCTCTGCTTTTCTGCGCTCGTAATTATAGGCTCCAAGCGTTGTGAAGTACGAAAAATCGAACATGTGAAATAGAAAATGTTCGATTAACGTTTAAAGAAGAGACTAATCAAGCTAATAGACTTATCCTGGTGTTCAGGAAATGCGAGTGACAATTCTTTAATCGCAGACGCAGTAAAAATCACAAAATAAAACCATTTCAACTGCAAGGAATCGCCCATTTCCTCCACAATCATCATTACACCACCAATAACTTTGTAAAGACTACAATCAAATCACGGAACCTATTGTAAAAACTAACGGCCACAACAATCACTGTAATGGTCAGTTTTCCTGCACTACACTACACTAACTCCATTTCTTTCCGGCTATCTGGCATTACATGGCAATAAAGGGCAAACTTTAGAAGGAAGCGGAAAACTTACTAAGCTTATTTTCGTAGCGACACGAGAATTAGCGAGAGGGAGAAACGGGCTTCACTCTGAACACAGAATAGATAGGTACAGAAAGCCAATTCAATACGACGCCGATGGGTGAAAACATTCGCATGTACACACACATATACGCGTACGTACGGCGATCTCAAACGAATGTCAGTCACGAGCGTGCATGTATTCACTGTACTTTAACCGTGTCTATGTGTGCGTGCGTTTTCGCTTTTTGTATTGAGCCAACCTTTTTCCGCCACACCAGCCAAATTAACAAAACACATGTCATGCTCTCACCAACACACGTATAACATACAGACACGCTCTTACAACAATAACAAACTGACATAAATCACAGCACCACCGAGACACTGTTTTATACCTGTTTCAAGTTTAAAAAATGTCACTTTTCATACAAAATTGTAGGAGACTAAATCCTAATGTGAAGTCTAGGAATTCAATCCACTTGAATGTTGTCTTAGCGAAATAAATTTATTCTTATTTCTTTCTGTATCTATCTATTTTATGCTCTCAAATTGCAAGTTGCTAAGACGAAAACAACATTTGATACGGTCTGGTACACTTGCGTTTGGGGAAACCTCACATTTTTACGATCAGTTGTTCAGAATAGGTTTCTATTCTAAGAAATTGTTATGCCGATACCGAAATTATTGCGTCGTATTGAAACGGAGATGGGGTTACTTATAATATGTGGTTTTGTTTTACGTGCCCACTTATTTGTAGGAATCTATGAGTTGGGTTGGTATTCAATAAAAGGAATATTATAATAGTGATACCCACTTTTATGGGCATATAAACTACTAAATTCCTCCCCCCTTGAAGGTAACTCATATGCCTATGTCGAACAAAGGGCACAAGCAATTTACTGCATGACGAACGAAACCATTCTCAGTCCTCACGTCTGTTACTCTGGCCACTTCATCATGGCCCAAGTGCAAGGCCTGTATTTGTCCTATTTTCCATTAGTGAGGCAAATTGTTATCCTTGATAATGACCATATCTCCAGTTTGTTATGTTATATCCACTTTACACCATGTGGTATGATACTGGAGCTCAGTGACGTAATAATGCTGCCATCTCATCCAAAAACATTGTCTCATCTGTTCTGATTGTTCGTATCTGTAGATTCAATTGCGGAGTACGGATTTTAACCAGGTTGAAGGTAATAGGCTCGTCCCCTATTACATGGGACTAATAGTGAGTATACTATAGGTACATCTTTGCCTACCCTTCGGAGCAAGAAGGCGTTATGTTTTTTTTATGTATTTTACTAAAATTACTTTGTTACTATTCGGAATAATTTTTTCTCAAAAATTTTATAATTTGCATATTTGTACTTCTAATTTAACGCAACAAAAATCTATCAATCAATTTGCCAAAGTTTTTCACAACTATGTTGGGGTCGGCTTCCAGCCTAACCGCATGCAGCTGAATACCAGTATTTTACATGAAGCAACTGCCTATCTATTTTAACGTAACAACCGAACGAAATATAAATGAATTTAAGAAAGAAGGATAATCAGATTGGCTACGAAATTCTCATCGTATACGAGTATAATCAATAATACCGCTGAAGCGGAGTACGTAGCCTGTAAGAATTTTAAGCAATTTACATACACCATATCAGGGATGTTAAGGAGCTCCGTAACCGTAACCGAAACTATCGGATATCCGAAACGAAAATCTATCCGTAACCGAATCCGTTATAAACGTTTCGGATAATTTCGGATTGGGGCGGTGTCTAAATGAGACACATTATGACAGGTTTTTCTGCCCAGCCGAGCTGATAAACTAGCCGCGCGCGTCACTTGTTGTTTATTATTGCTATTACTTAGTCATTACTACTCAGTCATTGCGGGATAATTGTGATATCGGAACGTAGCAGTATGGCTGTACTGCTCAGGGTTCTGTTGTCTCGCTCTCTCGCAACTGATCAGCTATATTGTTGAAACCTAAAATATTGTGGTGTTGAAACCCACTTTAATTTAATAGTAGTGTATTTTAGGACATAATATTTATAACATTACAATTTCTTAAAAATGTAAAAATCCGTAACCGAAACTATCCGAAACTAACGGAAAATCCTAAATAATCTCATATCCGTAACCGTATCCAAAACCGGTATAATATCATTTCTATATCCGTATCCATATCCAGATCCGAAATTTTATATCCATAACATCCCTGCACCATATCATTTACGCCCGACCGCTTATCTTTTTCAAGTAAGTCTCAAGAGGTGCGTCTGTCTGATACTTTCTTGTAACCACTTTAGGTAATAGACAGGTAAGTAAGACGTTTTTATGTATTCACAGTTGTTTTTTATTATTCTAGTACCTAAACTTGTAAACGTTCGCCTAGGGACATACTTATTTATAAGGTTTTAGTCACGAATAAAAAAAGCGATAGCTTTTATACAAGATGTACATAAATCACGAGGGATTAGGATCCTAAGTCAAACTCATGCAAGACACTCAAACTGTTTTTTTATATTCACCTGTACCTTACTATGAAAAAAAAATTCTTAAAATTCTCCCAACGTTCGCAAGCAAATTAAATTTGATTACCCTGAGAGTTGACAAAACTTCTGCCAACGCAAATTGTAAGCGAAAAACAAATAAAAATCCTATCAGGAAACGGGACCAAGTTCGTCTTGCTCTTTAAATCACGGCCGGGGTAATGTCCTTTGTGTTTTTATGATCGCTTCCCCAAAGAGAATAGCTAAATAAAGATAACAGAAGTGTGATACGTAGACTCACATAAGTCTATATATACATATATTCGCAATCCCTGTTAATCGCAAAATGTGGAGACACACGACTCCCACACAAACCTTACAAGGAAAAAGTGAAGGCAATTTGTTTGACCATTTTTACTTTTGGACAGAATATTATTAATATCAGGGCTAAAGTGGGATTATGTGTAAATGTGTCCGTCACGTTTTTCGCCTTCAGACCTCTAACCCAAAGACGTAAGCAGTTGATGAATTCATTTCTTTTATCATATTTGTTGCTATGTTTTTGTTGTTCTTGTTTTGTCTCTATTACCGGGAGATATGCTTTTCAAGTGATTTTAGAGGTATAAGGAACAAGGTGTAAATTTCACTTTCCCTAACTATATATAAATGCGAAAGTGAGTTTGTATGTTTGCATGCTTGTTTGTTTGTATGTTTGTTTGTTACGCTTTCACGCTAAAACGGCTGAACGGATTTGGATGAAATTTGGCACATGGGTAGACTATAATCTGAAGAAGGTTATAGGCTGCTTTTAATCTTGAATCACAGACGAAGTCGCGGGCAACAGCTAGTCTCTATAGAAAAGAGAGGATCCTCCTTCCAGCGATTGATGCGAAGCCTAACGATTGATGTCAGGGAAGTTATATATATGTTGTTCGCCCGTTAAACCCTGCTTGAACGATGCAGGATTTGTGTGACGTTAGGATTTTTATTTGACGTCATCTCCGACGTCATGCGTAGTTCTCATGTGGCGATGTAGATGCCACCACATGTTCATTAACAATCGTTTGATCTGTTCCTTTAATTACGATTGAATCGAGTAGGTACTGCCACTACTCAAAGCCGTTTGATTACGGCATTCCTAAAATTAACCACGTTTTGTGAAATTTGAAATTTTCGTTTTTACCTTTGAGCATGGGAATAACACTGTTGTCTAACACACGAAACTTTTGTACCTCATGGTTTGGCGCGGAATTAGTAGAACGCATATTACACTACACACGAGACACGCGAGTTTTACGGTAGTAGCGAATGATGTGTTACAGATTCTGTCTATCTCTTGGCTGACCTATATATGATATAAACAATATTCATCATCATCATCCTATGTACAACCTGGAAAATAGGTTGGTACCATCTGACGGCTCAGAACGCTAAAAGTCACCCAAAGGGCAATGGAGAGGATATGCTTGGACTTTTCATAAGTGATCGAATTAGAAATGAAGAGATCCGCAGGAGAACCAAGGTAACCGACATAGCCCGGAGAATTGCCAAACTTAAGTGGCAATGGGCAGGGCACATTGCTCGCAGAATGGATGGCCGATGGGGCCGAAAGGTTCTGGAGTGGCGACCGCGTACCGGAAGACGTAGCGTTGGAAGGCCTCCCACAAGATGGACCGATGACCTTGTGAAGGCCGCAGGAATCCGCTGGATGCGGAAAGCACAAAATCGGTCGAAGTGGTGGTGCTTGAGGGAGGCCTATGTCCAGCAGTGGACGTCTTTCGGCTAAAATGATGATGATGATCTGACGTGCAAATCAAATAGTGCACGCTTCTCCGGCTTCCTGTTACATACTTCCGTCCCTTTTCACCAAATCACTTCCACAGATTGCAAATTGCAGGTAAGCGAGCGGAAAGATGTTACACATCAATAATGAAATATGTACTATCGAAGAAACGCATATCTGTACACTGTAAAGACTATTCTTGCTTGCAGCGCTCGGCCGCTATAGTAACGCTTACCTACGAAAAAAAAGGGTCGTGTGTACGGGATTTAATTTTCAAAATGGTTATACATGCGTTACTCCGATAGTACCTACCTACTTACTTTAACGAACTAAAGATAGCTAATGTTCAAAATAAAAGTTAAATATGTCTGCTAAGTCGCTTTACGTGAATCTTTAACCAATATTGTAATATTGGAAACTTTTTCTATAAAATATCAAATATATTTTTTCTGTAACAAACATTATTCGGGCTCATAAAATCTCTGGAGATGAAAAAGTAAAGAAAGACGTTGATCGTATTACTGAAACCTCCGCTACGGTAACCGAATATGAGATATGCTACAATAAAACCAAATTCATCCCTAAACGAGTAGAAAAGTAACCACATCCAAATGTATTATGATAAGTATGATAACTCATGCGTGAAATTCAATGAGAATCAATATAATCTCATTGTAATAATATTCATGAATTTTTCGAGATTGGAAAATCTCCGTATTTTGGATTTTATACGATTGCTTACTGACTAAATCTAGCCAAATAATATAAACGATCATGAAAGAGCCCTTCAAAGTTTTGGTAGCCATCAATGTTTTGACGAGGTAAAGGAATACTATTAGAACAAAGAATTTGATTTTACTCAACGTTATTATATACAATAGAAGGGAAAACAACATTACATAAAAACTCGATACGAAACTATTATTTTTACACGTGTAGGAAGTAGGATACAAACGCCCATTATTTTTACCGTTCCAACATGTAACAGTTCCGTACTGAAATATTGCCAAGACTTCGCAAACTAATACCGTTTCTTTTTATCATTATTTGTATTCACAATTCGTAAACAATTGACAGGGAATAACTTTTGCTACATTTACGATTCACCCACACGATTGATGTTCCTCTAACTTTATAAAGAGCGCGAAGAGAAAAAACGTTATTTTGGGGAACAAGTCAATTCTACGAATACAGCGATGGATAAATTATGTGAATACTCCAAGGCTTTGTACTGAGTACACAGATGTCGCAAACCTTTTATTAAACGAAGACTTTGGATTTGTTTTTTGTGTAAGAATCAACATGTGTTATATTTTATGTTTTCACCATGTATACGTATTGTTCATTATAACAACCTTTAGCGCATTTGTTGGAAAAATATTAATTTTCATTTGACTTTTGTCGGTGTTATAAAATGTTCTCGGCGTAAATTACCGTTTCAGCTTTTAATGACTACCGCTCCTTTGTGACTTAACGTTGTCAATTTTTTTAACCCCTTTCTGTTCTTTTTTCAGCTTACTTCGTTTCGTTTTTAACTACGTTGTCCCGTTTTACTTGTATTTTTTATAAATCAATCATTTTGACCCTTAACTAATAACTGTGCAGGTCAACACAATTTCCCCTGATACTTAATATACAAAAGTATATTAGGCCTAGTTTTGCTTAGATTGTCAATATCAATGATCTTTGCTAACCTTGCTACGCTATCTCGACTGCTCCAAGTGCCCTTACCTGCACTAAAGATGACCTCAATACGGCCACTGATGACGTTATGAAGTGAGCACTTATTGACAAACATAATAAAAACCTTGTTTTATGTAGATTAGAGACAAGTCTTTATGAACTAGGATTGACATTACCAGTCGTTAACTTTATGGAATTTGTATCTCATGAATCTTTTAAAGCATCTCAAAAAGGTGTTAAAGTGTTAAGATTTTTTTTATTCGAGAATTTGCTACTTCTTAATTAACACTGAATTCATTTACCTTAACCAACAGAATGTTGATTGTATCTTTGAGTGCGGTCGATGTTCGACAAATGGAACGCACGTGTTGTTTACCACTCACTTTGGTAGTACTGTTGTTTACCATGACTGCTTTTCATACATTTGCATAATTTTGTTCATCGTAAGACTGAAGCGAATAATCTTCGTACGCTCAAAGCCTATTCATATGTTAATTTTATAAATGTGAAAGTGTTTGTTTGTCTGATTGTTTTGCATCTCATATCTTTGTAGTTGCTTAAGTAATGTTTCTCTTAAAAATTAGTCGCAGTCTCCTAGATTTTATTCAAATCCAGTTTTACATCCATGTAATTACTTGTTTCTAGAATATTGTCGTGTCCCACTTTTATCAATACATCACTCCCAGTCAAGCGAACATCTAATATTATTCCAGTTTCTACTCAAACATTTCTACATGACACAGCTATTTCATTAATACATTTCAGTATAGAAGTTAAAGGCATTCAAGAAGCATTCTCTACGAAGACGGACGAGGCTCCCACACCTGATGGAAAATCAATAACTGTATTTGCATATCTTAACAACGGGATGTGTAATATTTGCTGATATATGCTCATTTTATTCATTAAGTGCGTACTAAAGTTACAGTACGATTCTTGTCGATTTCGTATGGCTCTTGAAATAGAGAAAATATGTTATTGGTTTGTGAGGCGTATTACAAAGATTTATACAAAGTAAAAACAGTCCTTGAGAGCATAATCTAGCCACCTCATATAAATTCTGTGAGAAAAATTATGACTAAAGATTTTGAGAGTGGCATTAGAAACCACATGTTCTTCTGAAGACATTTAGGACTGGTCTTGATTTGCTGCATTCATACACAAAAGTTTCGAAGTCGCTAAGGACCAAATTAGTTTGTTGGAACAAATCAATCATTTAGCAGGTACAAATTGTGTTATAATAGATAATAACAAAATTACAAGATCTACATGTATTTTGAAAAGCCTCAAAGTATAGAAGATTTTTTATACTTTATACCCTCTCCAATTTAATTATCTTCCTGCCCTTGTCCCATGTTACTTGGGGCCGGCGCAACACGTTTTCTTTTTCCACTTTCCCCTGTCAACCGTCACACTATCATTCACTCCCTTCTCTTTCATATAATTCCTCACACAATCCTTCCATCTTTTCTCTGGTCTTCCTCTCCCGCTCCATCCATCAACATTTATATTCATCACTCTTTTAGTCACATGCGTTTCTTCTCTCCTCATCACATGCCCATACCAGGCCAACTCTCTCCAATTTAATAAATCTTCAAAATACTTTACCCTCTAGCCAAGAGCCTTTTGACCCATCAAATAGGTATGATATTTTTCGAGAACTAAAACGTTAGATACCCTAAATTGGTGTCCATTTCCGTGCTATAATCGCATCGTTTGTCTCTCACCGTCACAAAGGAAGCGTTGGAGAGTGCGAAAGCAGACAGACGACTAATGGTCCGTACTCGGCGAATCGACGTCACTTGCTTTCACACAAGTGATAATGCATGGTACCAGCACGGAATAGTACCGAAGGTCGCCTCTGTACAGCGAGGGAAAATAGGCACACGCACATGTAGACGCGTACATTCTGTTCCAAAAGTATCTAATAAAAATAAAAATAAATAAATCAGAAAACGTACCTGTGGATGCCAATTTCTAGTGCCACTTACAAATTTAGTGCTTTGATTTGATTATTTGAATACTTTTAAGAGCAGGCTCCCTAAATTGTGTGTTAATTTACATTAATATTTTGAAACAGTCAAGTATACAATCAAAATGGAAATCTAGTAAATGATTTATTGAATCGTTTTCTTTCCATGTACAAGACAGTTACGTAATTATAACATTTTCGCTCGATTTATTTTTTTATCGAAAATCTCGTCTTTTTTAGATTTCCGTTGCCAAATGGCAAAAAACGGAACCCTTATAGATTCGTCATGTCTGTCTGTCTGTCCGTCCGTATGTCACAGCCACTTTTTTTCCGAAACTATAAGAGCTATGCTGTTGAAACTTGGTAAATAGATGTATTCTGTAAACCGCATTAAGATTTTTACACAAAAATAGAAAAAAAACAAATAATTTTGGGGTTCCCCATACTTAGAACTGAAACTCAAAAAACATTTTTTCATCAAACCCCGTGTATCCCCGGTATCTATGGATAGGTCTTTAAAAATGATATTGAGGTTTCTAATATCATTTTTTTCTAAACTGAATAGTTTGCGCGAGAGACACTTCCAAAGTGGTAAAATGTGTTTCCCCCCATTGTAACTTCTAAAATAAGAGAATGATAAAACTAAAAAAAATATATGATGTACAGTAAGCGCTCAAAAGTGCATGAGCACGCTAAGAGTCGTATTGCTGTGAACACGTGGTATAGCTCGTACATTTGTATGTGTAACCAACACGATACACACACCACAGATAACGCAGTTTTGCACTACACGAAACAACAATATATTTCCGTCGCTTTAAACATGCTAGCACACACGCACTATGCGCGTGAACTTGACCAGTTAATGGCATTGCTAAAATTCAATAGTAACTTAACAAGTGCAGATAGCAGAAAGCGTTAAGCGTTGGTATGGAATTCAAACTGCCTCAGGTTCTAATCTCGTAAAACACACTGCGGTTTTTTGCAAATATTATTATTTTTGTTTTCGATAATAATATTTTTTAAATATTGCTGCTTTTTTATGTTGTTATTGCAATAAAGGTTTTAGAATAAAAAATGCGTGATATATGATAACAAAATTAAAAAATATATGTTTATTCGTTATATTTATTTTACATAAGTTAAAAAACTGCTACAATTATTTATCATTACTTCAGCTGAATAAGATGTGAAATAGATGTCTAGAAACTTAGAAGCAGTTTGTATTATTTTGACATACCTATTTAAATTATGAAATATTTTAAATTTTTAATGGATTTTTTCACCATAAATATTAAGCTTTGATCATGGTCGAAGTAATTAAGTAATAAATAAGAATATTAGACTACTTAAAATGTAAAAAACTACTTACAGAATAGGTAATTTTAAGGTTAAATATGGGCAGTTTGTTTATATTTTATTTGTATTAATTATTTTACGTTTTATTTGACTTTAATAAATATTGGTTGTTATTGAGGTTAAAGCTTAAGTATTCATTTTCTTTACGAAAAGAAGATTGAAACTAAACCTCAAATTTTAATCCTAAAATAATACTATTACTAAAATAATATTAAACAAGTTCGGTAAATCTGCAAGAAATACGACAAACACCCTATTGAAACGTGCTTAAAAAATTCGTTACCATAAATTCATGGAATAACAAATCTGTTGTTTATTAAGTTGGTACGGTCAATATTTTAAGGTCAAAAACGGTTTTCTAGCTGGTCTTCAGTGATGCAAGCCTTCAGAGTGCACGGCGAACGGTTCATAATGACGTGTTTTTAATAATTCAGCAAAATATCTCGTTGGTATGAAACCATTTGTTTCATTCACCATTTGACGTCGCTGCTACTCGATAATAAGCCCCTTCCTCATATCTCTTAACCCTCACAGTATTTCTCTAGAACAATGAAAAACATTGTTTTTATTACACATAATACCTTATTATTTATTATTCACTAATCGAATTAAACCTCACAATGAATTTAAAACTTTAAAGGCATCTTCTGTCTCAACAATACCTCTGTTCTATCAACAATACCCTTGATTAAGATTTATGTTTAGTAAAATATGAAATATATAAATGATAACACTCACACTTAGTCCGGTTTCATTAGATATTCACTTCACTTTTACGCAGCGCAATAATATTCTCTGATCTGATCTGATCTCTTCAATATATTTTATGCCTGCTTTTTGATAACAATAACCACAACACTGCGCTAAATACTCGTCACCAATATTATCCACGAACCAACAAAGTTCTATTAATTAAATACTCGTAACAAACTGCATCTACCCCACAGAAATCGAAATAATTTACTTAGTTTTTTGTGGTCTACCTGCTAAACTTTAATATTTATGTGAACAAGACGAATGAAACTAAAAACGAATGATGATTATTGAACTAGTCATTGGTTGCAGACAAAGTGAGTGTGTGTGTGTAATGTGCGTGTCTACAGTATTGTAACAACTTATAGAAGAAGGTCGTAAGTCAAACCGAAGCGTCAGTCTATTGCTTTGTGAGATTGCTCATGGACTTTTGGTCGGTACTGTACACTACCATGTAAACTTCCACCGAAAATTGGTTTGAACGAGATCTAGCAAGTAGTTTTTTTTTAATACGTCATAAATCGTAAACTGCAATTTACCTTTCATTGCTGCTACGGAACCCTTGATGGGCGAGTCCGACTCGCACTTGGCCGCTTTTTAAGGATTTTTAAATAAAATTAAAATTACTCAGCTTTTATGTCTAATAAATACTTATATTAGACATAAAAGCTGAGTAATTTTTACAGTAATCAAATATAGTTTATAATCCAGCCACAAGATATTATTTCTCTAGATCAATATTATTACTTTAGTTATAAACGAAATAAGAATTGAGACTTACGCCATTTAGTTCCGTGCTCGAACACGATCAAAGAGCGCACGCGATATTCAACTTTATTTCTTATGTGTTAGCGTTGAGCACATAGTAAAGTGGCGGTGTGCATGGGGGCGGAGGTTGCGTGGAAATTGTCATTAGAGTGCCTGGTCTTAAACCCGAAATTCTAATTTGAAATCACCCTTATAATGATGTTATTAATTTGACAATTGTCGTTAATATTATAAACTAAATTTTCGTCGTTTTCAATTACATTTTATTACTTAATGTTACTGAAACGATAATTGTTGGAAAAAGTGGTGAGATATAAAGTATCTTCAAAATACAGATGATTGCTTAAAAATTTAACCTGAACAAGGTTTGTTTACAGTTTAATCAGAAACTTTTGGAAGATACCTTTTGGTACGGCGATCTCGGTCGAAAGCCAGTCACGATACAGCTTCACGTACGTTACGCGTACAACGAGTGCAAGCGCACTCGTGTACTAAACGTAAAGCATGTCTATGTCGGCCATGTGTTTTCGCTCGTTGTTTGTAGCCGACCTTCTGTACCTACCTAATCTGTGGTACGAAGTTCGCGTCAACTCGCATCTCCTACTGATATTTTTACAACACGTAATGGAGGAGCGTGTGTTCAATTTTGTGTGAAATTTATTCAAGAACATGTGTATTTGTCAACGAAATTAGACTCATGTGAGACTGTTTGACCTCTTCGCTCTTCTAAGAATGGCTTCATATTTTTCTAGGCTATAAGAATTAGGACTTGTCTCCTTAATGATGATGCTCGTAAAAATAAGAGTTGGTTTCTTGAGAAAGCCGTCGTCGGCTTGTTGAATTTCTGTTCGGAAAATATATTTTTTTACGTGACAGTTGAGCTAAGCAGTGTTTTGTCAAAGGTCAAAATCGGTATTTTCTGTGGCATAGAGGGCATAGATATAATAATTATGTATTGCAAGAATATTTTTTCACACATATGAGTAACCTAGTTTGGTGTTATTTACCTTATTTAATTGTCAGGTAATGCTAATACGGTAAACTAAACGGCATATTTACTAGAAAACAACATTATTGTAACATGAAACAGTACAATTTATTTATTTATTTAAACTTTTCACACTCAAAAATACACAAAGGCGGACTTAATGCCTTAAGCATTTTCTACCAGTCAAGTGGTGAAGAGATTAGATGGCAGGTGCTCTGTTTGAGAGGAACAAAGGAAAAAATATTAAAAATATATCATTAGATATAAAATAGGTAGGAACAACAGTACATAAATAGGTAAACAATTGTAAACAATTGAGTCGATGGATTCAATCAAAGGCTTGATAACATGCATGGATCATTTAGAACTAATCCTAAAATTGGCAAATTCAAAGTATTGATAAGCTAGATCCATGCAGTCTTTTACGAATATTAATATTTCTATAAGCTTCGAAAGCAACTGATCAGAAACATTGACATTGTTGAACTTGGAGACAAAATTGAAATGTTCCATGCTTGAAATTTCACTGGAACCTATAGTAGTCACTGCTAAAGAATCATGTGACTTTGCAGCAAAAACCAGTTTGCTTACAATACTTTACCGGATAAACACTTTTTCAATAGAGTTATACTACTCTTATATATTTTTTTGGTTTTTTTTAAATTATTTATTTATTAATTCAGTAGTATAAAAACATTTTCAACATTTGAATTGGTGCCAACATAAACTCATTAGAGTTTTACCGTGCACCAAAATTATCGACTGCAAAATTTAGAGAATATTAACAACTTGAGTAGGTATTTGGAAAAACGAATAAAATTACGAGGGTTTAAGCGAAATATTCATCTATTAGGTACCTACTAAAGAGCGAATTTCGGTAACCAATCTGATCGTCCGTCCTTAAAAAAAAAGTGGTGGTGATTTTGAATTGATACAGGTTGTTCCTAAAAGTTTTTAGTTATAGTTAATTTTCCTATTACATTTTTTTATGTTATGATATTATTGTTAATAGTCACAAAACCCACATGAAAAGGTAGGAAGGATGTTATTCTACGCAAACTAAACAACAACTCCAAATTGCAAAGCTACAGGTAAATACAAAATCCCTATTAATCAGCACACCTATCAATGCGATTATGGTTTGAAGTGCTTGTAAACACTAAATCAAAGAGACAATGATATCTGGACAGCTGTCCGCACCTTTGTGACGTCACTTAATGGCACTAGATTACCACCATTGTAGCTAAGTAATGGGTACTTAAGGAGTCTGAACAGGAATAGATCGAAAGGCCTAGACGATTAGTCAAGTATTTTAGATATAGGTAGAAAATGTACTTACCTTCCTATAAAATGGTAAATAGAAAGTTTATAAAACGCTCCATTAGAGTTTATAAAAATAACGTAAGGGTCGCAGACAGACGCGACTCGATTGTTGGTAGTACAACAATTTCTATAAAAAAACTTTTCGGAAAGTGTTCTACCAGATTCGCGTCGCACCGTCGCCGTCGCGTCGCGCCTTTCTGCGGTAGCCTTAACTCAATGAAAGCCTTACATTTTATTTTATGTACCTATTTATAATCTATGCAAATCATTTTACTTAGGTCTTGCTGTCTTGAAGAAAGGAAGAGTTAACATTATTATCTAAATACAACCGCGGACATTTGCGGTGAACTACTTTTCACCCTAATGTCCTTAGTAACAAGGTGGAAAAGTGGTTCACCGCTAGTGTCCGCGATGAAACCTTGGTCGATTAATAACTTCGTTATTTTTATTAATAAGAAATGTGTTAAGCCAAAGTAAGCAAAAATACAAACAACTCATTATTCACTTAACAAGATTCCGTTGTCAGATAATTATTTAAGTAACAAACAGTTTTCTTTTCCCTCCGGCGATTTCCAAGCTACACGTACCAAACTTTTTCTTTATACCAAGTTTGCGACCAAGTTTGGCACCAACTTTTCGAATTTACCGCTTATACACGTGCATCGTTGGAATGGGTATTGTATCCTTTGACATTTTTCGTACATTTTCGTACCTTTTCCCAATGTCACGTACGATAAAAATGCGTACCTAGACTGAAAATGGAAAGAAAAATTCGGTTATTCGACGTCTTGATCTACGCATGAAGATAAATCGTGATGTGGTTGTATATTTTCCGGAATTGTAAGGACAGGAAATAAAATATATCGTCAGCATACAGAACTAACCTATTTATATCTTGCCGCTTTGGTAGTAATGTACTTATATAGGCTTCTAACAATGTTATACAGCGATATGAAATATTCTGAAGAAAATATTACTGTGTACGGTACTTACTTCCAACGAGCGGTAACCTTCTCTGACGAACTGATTTTAATATGGAATCAAAAGACTCTTTTGATTGCATATTAAACTGAACTCAACTCTAAAGACTTCTCTGATGAACTGATTTCAAAATCTCTAATACCAGTCGAGTGTTAGATCACATTTTAAAACGGGCACGATTTTAGTTGTCTATAAAGCTATTTGTAAAAGTCAAACGTGTATTACTGAGTCGTTCAATCTGTGGTTAGATTTTTTTGCATGAGCATCAAGATTTTCCAAATACTTTCTCCTTGTCCCTGAGCCGAAACACAGACTTTTATCTCCCAAAACCACGTTCTAACACAGAAATCAAACTACATTTCTATACACAATAAAATCCTAATGTCAATACCATACCTCCCCATTGATCATTAGAAACAATAACTAGAACATATCACTCAACACGTAGAACAATGGCCGCCGAGACAAGCTCACAGCGTGTGATCGCAAATCGTCTTGTTTTGACAAGCTGTGGCGTCACGTCGCTTTGCCATTATACACTGTACAGTGTGTAATAGGTACGATAGGCTTGTTTGATGTGTGGGCTCCAGTCAATAGTGCCAGAATATGATCTAGTTTTTGAAGCGGATGTTCTGATTGTACTATCAAATTAAATTGTACAGTGGGATCTTGGCTAAATGATAACAGTCGCACGAGTCGATCGAAGTTTAAGCAACGCTTACCGCGGTCGGAGCGTGAATGGGTGACCATCCATTATACACCGTGAAATTTGAATCACAGTTTTGCTAGAACAAACTTTATTCAGACCATGGTCTACGACCATTCTACAGAATCAAATTAAAAAAAAAACATAAATTGGTTTTAGAAAAAACACAAAAAGACAAAGTTTAAAATGTCAAGATTATCTACTGCTTACTTAATTTCGTTTATGGAGGTACGTTTTCCTGTAGACAATGCTGTGTCCCATGCGTGGTGTCTGTGTTGTACGATAATCTTGACATTTTAAACTTTGTTTTTTATGTTTTTTTTTTATTGGATGCTGTAGAATGGTAGTATACCATGGTCTGAACAACATTTGTTCTAGCAAAACTGTGATTCAAATTTCACGGTGTATATCGAGACCCCTCCTTCCTCGGAGAGCACGTTAAGCCATTGGTCCCAGCTGTCATTCATCTTTGACAGTTGTTACGGGTAGTCAGAAGTCTAAAAGTCTGACAGCCAGTCTTACCTAGGGGTATCGTGTTTCCCAGTAAACGGGTTGTGGAGGTCAGATAAGTAGTCGTTCCATGTAAAATATTGGTATTTAGCTACATCCGGTTAGACTGGAAGCCGACCCCAACATAGTTGGGAAAAGGTTAGGCAGATAATGATTTTGATGTAGAGTGAATTTATTATATTTTGGGATAGATTTTCTTTCACATTTCTCGGGACCCAGGGGTCCCGGATCTTTGGAAGGCTTACGAGGGGCCGAAGCCAACTCGCAGAGGCCCCTTAGACGTTTTTAATGAAATGAGGTACCAACCGACGATTATCCCTGTTCGCACTATGCAAGTGCAGCCAAGGACAACCCCCGGTTGGTGTAGGACTATTGTAAGATATGGAAACAAAGATATCGGACTATAGGTTTGGGTTGCTAAAGTGGACTGGTCACCTGGAACTATGGAAGGACTATGGCCCCTGCCTGATCTATGTTTTATATGCACACGGATAAAGTGGCAGGGGGTGACTTGCACACTCAATAATGGGCCCCCGAAAACGGTCGCTAGCACATAGTGTCGTAGCGACAAGGGGGCAACATGTCCTGAGGTGCTTATGAGGAGTGGAGAGGTATTCCACGGCTATCAGGACAATCCCGGAAGTACGGTCAAGATCCCTACCAGCATCTTACTGGAATACTTCCTTCCTCCGAGCATGTTTGCTCTTGCGAATCTCCACTCAAGCCAGCCAATAAAGGCAAGAATGAGGTGGGAGCTCTATTCCTCGTCAGTGTTCACTCTAGCCGGCCAATAAAGGCAAGCCAGAGGTGAGGAACAAGACTTCTCCCGGAAGATAGGGTCCGTGGGGGTCGCTACTGCCCAACAGCTCGCCACATGCTGCCCTGCGGGTTTTTGTATCTCTCTTGGTCTGGCTCCTCACCCTAGACCTGTTTCGGCAAAGTAAACTTTACCGGCACAGACCCAGAGTTCGGAGCGCGCAAGCCCCACCACGACGTCAACGTAGAGATACGGCGGTGGGGGGATAGATTTTATTATTAAGCTTTTTTATTTTTTTGTTTATTTTAGGGATTCCATAGATGTATTATTATAATATCTATGAGGGAAACCTTACCGTCTACTCGTTTCCTACTCTTTGATAAAATTGGATATTTAAAAATAACTAGGTACCTACATAAAATATATATATTTTTACATTTTGGTTATTTATAATTTTTTATCTTTTTTTTTTAATGCACCTTTCTTTTTTTTTTTTACTACTGTTTGTATTTCCTGTCCGTGTCCCAAATAAAATAGTTTTCTTTCTTTTCTTTCTTTCTATATAGATATTTAATTTATTCATAATCAATTAGTCAGAATATACAAGACAAATTCCCTAGTTGGGATGTATATATTATGTGTTACTTTAACTATGATTACTTTGACGTTTATCAACTAAATAGATACATGGTTTGATACTTTGTTTTTCAATATTTCATACAATAGCTATGAGTTAATGCTCTTAAAATTTTGTATTTGTTCAGAATTTTTATGGATATTTTGCTCAATAAATAAAATTGAAAAAAATGAAGTGTACTTCAAAAGTCGATTACGACTTTTGAAGCTGACCGTACCTATAGGTACCTACCTAAACATAGAAAAATATCTTTATTAATAAATTACACTGAAGCTGGAAGACGAACAATAAATTTATGTTGCAAAACTAATTTCTCTACGTCAAAGCATTATTTTAATAGGATTCACCACGCTCGCGATTGCTTTAATAACTCACAATTTAAAGTGCACTCCTTTTGTTTATGTTTGCAGCCATTAAAATTACGTTTTAATTTGTTTTTAATAACTCAGAGGTTTTCAGGTCTGGCAAATAATAAAAATTATGACATTTTCAGTTTAACATAATAACGTACTGAGTTTAAAATCTAGGATATTTGAATTATGACATAGAATAAATAAGTTTAGGTATTCTATGGTTATGAATATAGAAGACTAGCTGCTTCCCGCGGTTTTACCCGCATAATTCTCAGTTCAGCTGTTTTAGCATGAAAGCAACAAACAAACAAACTCACTTTCGCATTTATAATAATAAATAATAAAATAGTAGTTTATGAAACTGTTGCATAATACCTAGTTATGTGCAGTTTCATATACTACTTTATCTACTCTCATACATTGGGCTTGAACCTAATACTAAATAAAAGATCAAAGTTAAAGATCAAGAATAAATTTGAAAAATCCCACGAAATTCAGTAAAACAAAACAAATGAATGTCGTCTGCACCAGCACATCACCGCACAAATGCGCTACAGCGGATGCTGCTGTCCCCCGTTTAAACGTTCTAATGCAAAAGTTGATGGAAATTCCTTGGTGATATTAACTTCTTGGAATAGCCCTGTATCGTAATAGAAAAAAATTGTTTTATAGAATTATTTTGTTAGAGAAAAAAATATATAATATGATTCTATTTTTAAATTTCGGTATTGTGTTCATAAGGTATGTCAATATAAACTCATTTTGAATTTTATAATTCGAATATTACGCTATGAGAGTAGATAAAAATTGTTATTAGTCAGGATATCTGGAGAAAACTTCGACTACCTTTTTTTTTTTTTTTTTGGGTGGGAAATTATCAAATAACTTCTCCCGCTCTGGGTGGAGCGGAAGGGCGTGTCAGACTCTTACTGACTAAAACCCACCCGTGTTCCTTCGGTTGCCCTGTTGCCGGGGGCCACGATGTCCCTATCGGTTTTCTTCGAACCCCCGGCAGGCATTGGCCCTAGCGGACCCCGTCAATTCTGCTGACATCTCTTTGAGGCGCGCGTAGAACACAACGCGCCGTCGACCCGGGCTTGGTCCTTACCGGACGGCGAGCTACCCATTGCTCACCGTCCGCAAGCCCGCGCCTACGGTGGCCGGAAATCGGCTCGCGATTCCCGCCCCGGGCGTCTCCTCCTGCGGCGGTTAGGGGCGTGAGGGCGCGAAATTTGCCTCTCCCTCACGCGTTCCGCCTCCTCCTTCGCGAGCATTACCGCTTCGCAGAAGGAGGTGACGGCCTGCCATTTCCTCTCGCTCCGTACCATGGCCTGAACCAGGGCCGGACGCGAGAGATCACCGCCGCCGATCGCCTCTACGAGGACACGGCGTTGCCCCGCCCAAGCCGGGCAGACCTCCACCGTATGCCCCACCGTGTCCTCAGGCCGATCCACACAATGGTGACACCCGGGTGTTTCCTCCCGCCTTATCCTAAACAGGAACCTCCCGAAGCAGCCGTGTCCGGTGAGGACCTGCGTCAGGCGGAAGGTGAGGACGCCGTGGCGTCTCTCAAGCCACTCCTCAAAGAGGGGTCTTATCGCCGCAATTGTGGCGTGCCCAAACTTCGACTACCTAAGTAATAAAGTTGAAATCTGACAAGCAGTTAAAAATCGTGGTAATTAATATGCCCGATCCTTCTATTAATGAGAAGAGGCTTTTGCTCTGCAGTGCGACAATTACGGGCTGATAATATAATTACTTAATTTATTAATTCGTTATCAAAATAGCAGCATTTAATCAAGGACTACACGTGACTTGTTAACTAAATAAATATTTAACACACACGACCGCATCCCGCAATATAGGTACAGTTACGAACCAAAATATGTACACACTTGTGTTTACGTCATATGGAAGCTACTTTCTCGAAGCATATTAATTCAAATGTAGAAATATTACGCAAACCTTAATAGTTTGCGTTAAAAGATTTTATTTACGAACGCATAACAATGATGAATAACATTAATTTATGTAAATTGGTCTTTTAAGGGAGGTTTTTTTTTTTAATTATTCGTCTTCCTGTCATATGAAGACCATGCAGAACTGTCTTAGGTGGCCTTTTGAGGAAAGAACCGCACAGATTTGTGTAGACCTGTCCAGTTATTATTTTCAATCATTAGTTGAATTCATCTCCACTGCTCTAAAATAGGAAATCATTGAAAGTAAACATTCAAAGTATCCTTAACTTTGAATGTTCTGGAACCATAACTTTGGAGGCACTGGGCTCGCACTGGTGGATTAAATATGGCCCATTCTCTATCTTACACAGATATTCCCAGCACCTTAAGAATATTTTAGGTTGAATAAGACAAGCATTGTTGAATGTCACTAAAGGTACCATCGCCACGGACGAAAGAATCACGGCGACAGTCGCGCTGTTCCTTTAAACTATCTCCACGATGTAATCGCCGTGTGGAGATATAGATAGAGTTTCTATTGAATTTGATGGCACAGTGAGACTCGCCGCGATTTTCTCGCCCGTGGAGATGGCGCCGAAGTGTTTACATATTTTGGCTCGTGATTGTACATACAACAAATCGATAAGTTAATTTAAACATCTACTTATGTAACGAGGAAAGAGGCAACGTGATGCCCAGTAATAATTTATAGGCGCTCATCAAATTTGAAAAGTTTTTTTAGGTAGGAGAGTTGGTACAAAGTTAGATTATGTCCTAAGAACTGAACGTCATCTTATAAAAAAAGTTTTGTGATCACTACGGGACAGTGTCGGACGTGGGTTTTACCGAATGGTTGGGGAAAGATTTTAGGAGAAGACTTACGGTCGAGATGTTACCTGTTTAAATTAATTTACGATACGTACTTTCGTGTCAAGCTGTTTGATCGGTGATTGGTTATGTATATAGGTATAGATGGATACACATTAACACCAAACACCAATTATTATAATGGCATCCAGATAAAAAAGTGGTGGCACTCCGGGAGTGCCGACAGAAGTGAAAACTTGAACAAGATCGCCTTGGTGGAAGAAAAATAAAGAGCACAATCGCGTTTACAAAAAATAATACTCCCGAAAACTTAAAAGTAGAAATACTTGCATAGAACATTGATCCGTAACGTAATAAAAATAAAGAGCACAATCGCGTTTACAAAAATGAGGTGTCGTCATGATGTCGCGAAATCAATGGTTTAGTCCCATCTCAAAAATGCCCTTATAGAAGTTTTCATTTCAAAAATTACTAAGTAAGTATATTTATCTTTTATAATATTCTTTTTTATTTTCATATTGTGAATGTGAGAACGTTGTAGCCTTAATAGTAGTTGAGTAGCTACCTGGTACTTGTTAACAGGCCTACACTGTCCTCCCATACCTATTAACACTGTAATTTGAAAACAATGTAAATGCCATTTATTTTATTAAAAGAGTAACCGTGGAGTTTCTTGCCGGCTCATCTCCATAGGAAACGACCAATTGGAACCATGCACCTAGTTTCTGACATTTCATGTACCCATGTAGGTTCATGTGATATAAAATATTTTGATTTTGTTCGATGTTAATTTTAGTCATAAAAACTGATATTACTCGTAACTACAAAAGGTTTTATTTTAGAACTATAAACCATACAAATACACGAATAATAAAACCAAATCATGTTTTACAAACCAAAAGAGTTAAAGACAAACAGATACTTAATAAAGATACCCTTCTACTCACCACATGAAAGAACTGTTCAAAGTTCCAACATTAAATCGATTCTCAAAGGATTTTCATTAAAACGATTGAAGAACATGACATTTACTTTTACGCGGCCACTATCCACTAAAAGGAAATCAGCTTTACGGGTCATTTACCGGCCAACGTTTAATTTTATTTTCCTAGCGTTTCGGTACTTAAGCGAGTAAATAATAGGTACGGTTTCATATTTTATTCTGGTGTTATTAACTTGATGTTTTAAAATATGTATATTTTTTTAAATTATTTTAACTATCGTGAATATGACGACTAGAATCGGATCGTCATACATATATATTTATTTATTTTTCTCAGTTACTTTTAATGATAATCAGGCAGCTTTGAGTACTTTATACGGCCTACCCAAATGTCCTTTCTTTGGTATTGTTCGTCGAGTCGTTGAGCTCCTTTTAAATTCTGAGTTGAGCTTCACGATAACTGACAAATGCGTGCACTGAATGGACAGGCCTTCTAAATCTGTGTGGTGCTTTCCTCAAAAGACACCAATCTACATGGTCTTCACATGATCTGACCAAGATTATGTCTAGACTTTAAAAGAGACTGTGACCTCTGAGTTTGTTTCGGCCTTTCTTCTCAGAGTAGTCAGATAGGAAACGCCGACCACATCTAGTTTTTTAAATATGATTGACGTGTAAAAGTGTTTGTGCAAACCTACTTACAGAAATAAAATCATTTATCATTTAAAATAGTTTTTGTTTTGTGTCTGGTAGCTAACTAAGCTTTTAAAGACAAGAAGTAGGTACAGCTTGTGATAAATAATAATAACGTTAAATATGTATATTGAATATAATAATATGTTTATTATAAAAATAATAACAATTTATGAAAAAAGTAACAACACAAAAATAATATTAAGTGACACTTTCAGGTGAAACAAAGCGACGCTTGTCAGGGCTGCGAATTTCACAAAATAATATTAAAGGTTACCTAACAGTTTGAGTATGTTAAATTATTGTAAACAAAAGAGTTAAAACAAAACATTCGTGAAATTCAGAACACAATTTTTTTTACAATAATTGGAAGTCACACACCGTGTTCCGACGCACCTTATTCATCAAGTCAAACAACCAAACATGAAGACTGATTAATTAATCTCATCATGGCTGCTGACTGAGAAGAAAACTTATTGTGAAATATTTGAAAAAAATCACATAAAAGATCAGAGGATGCAGTTATATCTGGGTGATGAGCTTTATTCAAATAGCATCTTAACGCAAATAGCATAAAACTTGACTTGGTTTCCGTTGGTAATTTTCGTTTGACCACTAAAAATCAGTGATGTGCTGTGGGTCCCGCATAGCACAAGCATCATGCACTCATAGTCACTAATTACTATGGTGACCGAACCGTAAAAAACCGAATACCATATCTATTGAACAGTCTGCCAGCAGACATAAAGAGTGAATTGATAAAAAAAACACGTTAGTTAACTATCCTAAACATGTTAAAGATTATGCTACCTATAAATAATAATTAGTTTTAAATACAAAGTTTATTGAATGTAGAGAGACTCAACGACCCCACAGTCAAACCACTACTACGGTTTTTTGGGGTTTAGCTTATTAGTTACATTTACCATAATTATGTGAATAAAGATAAATAAATAATAATGCTCAGTGGAAGCCTACTGTCACCGTCAGGACGTGCAGCTGCCGACTATTTCTGTTTTGTGCTTGTGATTAGATCTATTTTTTTAACCGCCTTTAAAAAGGAGGAGGTTCTATGTTCGCATGTATTTTTAACCGACTTCCAAAAGGAGGAGGTTCTCAATTCGTCTGTATGTTTTTTTTTTTTTGTTTTTTTTTTTTTGTATGTTTGTTACGCGATTACTCCGCCAATTATGAATAGATTTTGATGATTCTTTTTTTTTTGGTAGATTATACTTTAGAGGTGGTCCCATATAAATTGTATTAACTTTGCTTGGGTAGTTTTTGAGTTAGCTTCAATTATACGTATTTTTTCCCACTTAGTATGTAGATGATATGATAACTTCTTGTCACTGTTATTTACATAGCAGGTAGTGGTGTTCGAATTTGTGTGGGGTAGGTACCACAACTAAAAAGTGAAAAATAAAAACATTTTACAAAAAAAAACAACCGACTTCAAAAAAAAACACTACAAAGTGAAAAATAAGTTTAATTTCGGAAGTCGGTGACAAAGAACGAAAATTCAAAACCAAAGACACCGACTTCCGAAATTAAAGTTATTTTTCACTTTTTAGTGTTTTTTTTTGAAGTCGGTTGTTTTTTTTTGTAATTTAATGTTTGTTCATCGATTTTTTCGTCAGTTGTGGACCGATTTTGAAAATTCTTTCTTTTGGTAAAGGAAACTTGCGCGGTCGTCCCACATAATTTTTATTAACTTTGCTTGGGTAGTCTTTGAGTTAGCTTCAATAATTAATATGTATTTTTCCCACTATGATGTTATAATGACTTCCTGTCACTGTTATTTACATTGCAGGTAGTGACATTCGAATTTGTACTACCTAATATACGCTACTAACTAATATACGCTTCTGAATTCCTTAAGATCGCTTTACGGCAATGGCAATTTACTCTGCTTTGCTTGGCAATTTCTGATAGCATTTTAAAAGAAAGGAAGAAAGCAAAATAATTTTATTTGTCACAGAAACACGTGCATACAATAAGATAAGTTACGAGTTAAACAAAAAAACTACACCACTAGACTAAACGTAATACCTGTCACTTCTTGTTATCTACGTCACAGTTGTACTCTTCAATTTAGCAATGTTATAATTCGTCGACCTTTAGAGAACCTGTCTTTTTGTTAAACTTTATCATTTATTATGTAAAGAGCTTTACATAATAAATGATAAAGTTTAACATAACTACATTAATAAAAGAGGAACATATCTTGAAAATTGAAAATAAATTTAATTTGGTTATAACATATTTTTAAACAAGAAAGTGAAAAACCTTTTTAATATTTGTTATCCTTTATTTAATTACATAAACCAATGGATTTGACCATTACTATACGATCTAAATTCTACATAGGTACCTACACAATCAAAAAAATAAAAATAGAAAATTAAAAAAATTGTACAAAAAGTTTTTTCACATTTTTATGACAGCGTAGATGATTTATCCTTGCTCCCTGATGTACTTGTTAGCTGAATTAAGATCACCTACGTCTGACGATTATTACAAAAAAATAATAATAAAGGCGTAAAAATAACAAGTGAAGTTATGCTTTTTTTTGTGTCTAAATTGGAGGTGGCCGTCAATTTATATAAAAGGTTTCTATAAAAAATAAAATAAACCGATTTATTTTCTTTGGGCTATTAAAAAGTCGGTAGGTAGACGTAAGACCTAAAAGCATTGTTACGAATACTGGAAAATATTTTTTTCCTTGTGAAGGCCACAGGAATCCGCTGAATGCGGAAAGCACAGAATTGGTCGAAGTGGCGGTGCTTGGAGGAGGCCTAATGTCCAGCAGTGGACGTCTTTCGGCTGAAATGATGATGACGATGATTTTTTTCTGCTGTAGATACCTACTTATAACAACCAAAAGAAAATGCTAATAACTTTATTTACATTTTAACAAAATATTTACATAATATCACGCCTGTATTTCCCAGAAGGGTTAGGTAGAGGTGTACCTATCTATTATAGTTCACCCACAATTCGCCAGAAACCAAAATATCTATTTCCTAGAAGTGATCGGTCTCGAAAGAACAATTCACAGTATCAAACTCACTTCCGCATGTACATTTCCCAATACATATTTGTGGGTTTCATTAAATATCTGTAGCTTGAACTAAACCACACATGTGGGTATCGTTTCCAGCCAGTTTGTTTATTTCGGCACTCGATATTGTAGTTGTTTCAATAGTTTAAACTAACCGCATTGGAAACATTCACACTGATCCATTTATTAAATACCTACTACATTCGTTCTGTTTCCGCAAACCTCTCTTAATAAACCTTATTTGCTAGTAATTGGAGGTTCACGTCGATAGTATAAAACAGGTGATGGTGGTGTTAGATTTTATGGTAAGTTTTGGCAGCCTTATATTTTGCATTTTTTCTAGAGCGTTCATTTTGAACTCAGGCGTCGTCCTAATTGGCTACAATCGTACGAGCAAAACGATGCGATTTTGTCAAGATTAGGCACACACATTTCTTTAAACTGTCCTAATTGAAGCTTGCAAGACATCGCACGAGCAGCGGAAATGCTTAATAGCGATCGTACGATGGGTTTGATCGTGCGATCGTGCAATCAAAGCTACAAATCCATTTTGAGTGTCCTCATTTGTCACGCGTCATCGTGCAAGCACAGCAATGCGGTGGCATCGCGTAATGCCCATCGCGCGATGGGCATCAAGCGAGCTATTAGGACACCTGTTAGACCATCGCACGATCATTTTCATCGTGCGACGAAATCGCATTGTTAACTCGTACGATCATATTTCATGGTTATATTAAAGTTGTTATTATGTTGTGTTGTGCACTAAGGAACTTTACTTTCTGAAATAAGCGAATTTTATTTTTATAATCATTATCACCACGATTGACAAACGGTTTTTTTTTGCCGAGGTCTCACACCATCAATATTGCGTTGCAGTGCGGATAGCTTTTTCATACCTTCCATTTTATAAATCCATTTATATGAAACGCAGTACAAAAAAAAAAAAAAATCGGTAACCGACCATGCCACACCGCACCGCACTCGGTATGCAGAGCTCGAAGAATGCAGAATTTTCGCAATATCCTTTGATTTTCCGAAGATCATTACTCATCCCGTAGTATGTCATCCATGCATGATACTATATAATAGATATATATAATTAAAATTACAAACGTGTGAGATATGTAGCTTTAATTTATTCCAAGGATATGTTAAAGATGATCCTTTATGTAAAGTGATCATTACTATACTGTTGAAACGGGTTTCATTAGATATTCTATTAGGGAATACAAAACCCAACAGTAATAATGCTGTAAATTACAAATGAATTTATAATTGGTAATTCTAGATGTAGAAGCCGTTTTCTGTTTCTGAGAAAGAAAGAAAAATATTCGGGACACAGGAAATACAAAAAGTAAAAAAACAGGAGCTTTTAAAACTAACCTGAGCTGAGTTGAACTATTTGTGTATTGTAATAATTGGTTATCTAGTATTTGAACTGGATTTTTAAAAGCCTGATTGTAAATGTACTCTAATCAGAAAGGTTTTGATTGATTGACCATACTAACACAATTAATGTCACTCTAATCTCATGACGTTTTGACAACTGAAAATAAAATATAGGTAGCTATTTAGAAATAGATGTTAAGAGTTAGGACCGTCAAGTGACCTACCTGAAATTAAGCGGTAACCTGCCTATTAAGGCGACGATAACCGACTTTTAATGATTTTATACTGAAGATGACGTCTAAACGAGTAGTGTTATATATTTGGAAAAAATATATGTTAAATTAGAGCATTTTCTTAATAACTGAGTATAGGCATATTTTAGATTATGGTTATATTACATAGTGAAATTAATTTGTAAAGTTATGTCTAACGCGAATAAAAACTGAGAATCACGCAAAATCTATCAAGCGTATTTTTCTGAAACTTTCACCATTTTAAAAATAATTTAATTATTGATCTTTTAGTACACGTGTTTTATTAAAATTATTTTTATTTTATGAATAACAAGTTAATATTGCGTCAAATTTGGGACAGCGCTCCTTGATGGATGAGTCCTATTACTGGCTGGACGTACAACGCGTTGCGCGAGCTCAGTACAGAATACGCAAGCTAACCACTCAAGGTCACTGTCATATATCTGCGTCTTAAAACCGAGTCTCTAATATGGCGCTTACTTTTAAAATACTACGTCTGCCTATGTTGTGTACTTCAAAACATTTAATTGTGCCCTTCGTGTGTGAGAACAGTTTAAAAGTCTCAAGCACCTATAATTTTACCGGCAAACACCTTAACAATAAAAGAATTATGCTTAGCGGCGTAAATGAACTTCTGTATGTCAAAGTCAAACTCAAATCATTTATTTCAAATAGGCCCTTATATGGCACTTTTGAACGTCAAAATTTACAAAATAATAGAATCGATTCTAGTCGCCCCTTCCAAAATGTAGTTTTCATCTGGAGAAGAATGGGCAAGAAACTTCACTGTTACTTTTTCAAATGTTTTACAATATTTTGTGTAGGTACCTACATTAGTTAAATAATTATGTGAAGACGATGCACCTATAATAAAATTACTATACCACAATAGGTAAAAAGAATTAAAAATGAAGCAACGGCAGATAAATTAATTATGGGATAGATACATGGTGCTCACATATTTACAAATAATTGTAAAAATAGTCGATTTTCCTAAAATTTTACAATTTATAAGTCAGTGAGTGAGGAACAATCAAGAAAGAAGTATGTTTCACAAGAAGTTATTAATTTGAAATACTAAACATTTTCATCTGTTTGTTGGTCATTTATTGCATCAAGTGATGGCTAAAAATAATGGGTAGCTTTAGAAGTCTAAAGCTCCCCATTATTTTTGCAGTAAGAGTGACAGCAGGTAAAATGCCGTCAGAAAAAATAAAGTCTTTGTCAACATCAAAGGATTCCATTCACGTAATATCGAAATACAAATTGACTCTTCCGTCTGCCATTTACAAGCTTACCCAAGCTGTTACATAGGATAAAACATATTACAAATAATTTATTACACAGCGTACGGTTTCATGTAACTCATTTTCACGAAACCGTTGCGAGTGATACTGGCCAAAATGGCAATCTATATAATAAGGGATAACAGAGACAGATAACAGCTCTATGGCGTCATGTTGTCCCTTCCTCCTTGCTTCGTGTAAAACGAGTGACTTTGTTTTGTTTAGAGGGTTTATCATGAACGTAATAAACAGGAAGAAAGTCAATATTTATACATATTGAATGCTTGTGACTGGCATGAATTGAACGTATTTTATTAAGTACCTAGTACTTGTTGATATGCCTACGCAGTCGTCTCATACCTATTAACACTGTAATTTGAAAACATCGGAGAAACCATTTATTTTTAAAAGAGTAACTGTGGAGTTTCTTGCTGGCTCTTCTCCACAGGAAGCGACCAATTGGAACCGTGCACCTAGCTTCTGACGTATCATAAGTGCCCTTGTAGGTGTATGTGAAATAAAAAATTTGAATTGAATTGAACGTTCTAGTTAATACCTAACAATGATTATAAAAATTCTGGATGGCTCATAATTAAATTCTAGAGCAAAAGGATCCTGGCAATATACAGACCATGACAGACGCTAATAAATACTTAATGCTTGACATCAGAAGAAAACCAGTATTTTCTACTGCATGGAAACCATTATTTTTACAAATACGTACCTTGCTGTTATACATATACTCCTAGAACTAGCCAGATTTATTTAAATAAAAATACGGAACGAGTTAGTTATACCTACTCTTCTAATAAAGAGCATTAATAATAAAACTGGCACCACACAGACCGGATCTAAAACCAAGACCCGGAATATTTGTATTCATGAACTGTAGGCCCATGAATGTGTATTATGTCCCATCTAGACCATCTTACGCAAGCATAATATCTGCGAGAAACATTCAAATAAGTTATTGCTTCTTATGAAATGTTAAATCAAACTCCAAGACGCAGACACCGAAATATGTGGATGAATGGATTAATATAAACTCAAATAAATCTAGAGAGCACGATTATTTTTATAAAGAATGGGAACATTCAGAATGAGTGGATTGGACTTGCTTACGTAGAAATATTTTCAAAGTAAAAAAATATCGCACCGTCGAGTGATTTTGAAAGGTTGGCAAAAGAGAACCAACTGAGGTTCATCTTTACGAATAAGGTAAAATATCTCTGAGTGTTGATTATAAGGACGATAATTTCCACAAACTTTTGTCGGCATGAAAGATTAACTTAGTAACAAAATCCGTTCACATCAAAGGTGATGATGTTTTCCTTATTCAAGTCAAGTTTCTTCTAGTTACATAAGTATGGTTTGCTCATTATGACTTATTATTTATGGAATTTTAATCCTTTTATCGTTGTATTATCAAAATTCAAAACATTACTCAAATAATTGGAAATGGCTTAACCATTTCACTCCAATGATCTTCATTATCATTGACTCCCGATAGCACTATCTTAGCTACCTCTTAGCGAAATTGGTTGGCTCCTGTATAGACGTAGGCGCTATTACCACAGTCTATCTATTGAGTGCTAGTAAGTTATTAGTTTCATTGATAAAGGGCTTAGCTCCATCTCTTAGATAAGCTATATAATTGAAGGTCAATCCTTTTAAATTTACCAGACCTTAAAAACAGATTTTGTTTTAAGAAGTTAAACTTTTTTTGTTAGGAGGCTCAAGACAGAATAAAGTTACTATTAAATTTACAATGTCAAAGGGGTTTCTCTAGCTATATTGGGTTAGTGACACTATTAATTTGACGGCTTTAGCTAGCATTAAGATTGTTACACAAGACTGGCTTAGACTGCAAGTAGGCTCAGTAACGGACCCAAAACAAAGCCCTGTGAAACTCCAGAACTATGTCATTCATATTCAGGCTATACATATATATACTTACATATAATTATACATCGGATATAGTTTCCTATGAGAGAGACACGTCTTTTTGATACAAGCACTATTAAATAAAAATACTTATGATGAAAAACATTAATTTTGGTAGAGAAAACCATACGTACAACAAAACAACCAGAGACTTATTGGATTTATCAAAAGCTTGAATTGAATTCATGACTCATCATTATCTGCATATACTTTTCCCAACTATGTTGGGGTAGGCTTCCAGTCTAACCAGATGCAGCTGAATACCAGTATTTTACATGGAGCGACTGCCTATCGGACATCCACAACCCAGTTACTGGGTAATACGATACCCCTTGGTAAGACTGATTGTCAGACTTTCGGGCTTCTGATGACCGGTAACAAAAGTTGAATTGAATTGATTGAATTGAGTTCATGACTATGGTGCAATATTTGACAGTAAGTATGTATAGTGAAAAGTTTAATAGAAACACAGCATGGATGACGAAACTACACCCAATAAATCTATTCACATAATCCATCTAAAAATAGGTCGATAGAAGGTAAAATTATTTCGTAATTGAGTAAAATAGGGTGGGTTAGAGTGAATGTGGCACGTAGAGCCGGCACGTTTGAAGGCATCCTCCGCGTCCCAGCTATTTCAGATATTCAAAAGGTCGCCCGTTTTAAAGGACCTCATTATTGCAGCCTATCTGCGTTTCGACTTCGAATAGACTATTTTATTTGAATTAATTTTATCACGGACTTTGGGAATTCTATGATATTTGTGTTTATCTGACACATCCTGCGACAAGCATCCAAGCTTCGATTCTAGTTTTGATTTGATCATCTTTTATTCCACAAAGGAAAGTGGTCTATGGCCCGATAGCGATACGGTCTTGATATTTGTGAAAAAATAAAAAAAAAATAAAAAATTGCCTGTTCAGATTTAGTAGCTCCTTTGCACGAAGGTATAGATGAGGTCCCCTACACAAATATTAAAACCGTATCGCTGATATCGCTATTAGTCTACAGACTTTCCATACAAATTTTCCCAGTCTCTTTTGACTACCGTCTACTTACCTACTTTTTCTGTTCTATTACTTTCGTCTCTCGTATTAGCACAAACTAGATTATTTTTGAGAAAATGTCGTAGTAAAATTATTAGCCAGGCAAGAAGCTGGAATATGTAAAGTGTAACTGTATTAATGCACATTATGAAAGTACTTTGTTCGGAATCGTTTACTGAATCGATTTCTGTCATTTTTAATATACCTACGTAATTTTGTATCTCAAAAATAATTAAAACTACGTAAACTATAATCACACTTCCACATTCAAAACAAACCAAAATGGACGAACCCTTATAGGTACGTGTGCGACTGTGTGCGTGAGTTGATGTGACTACAATTTCCTCCTACAATCAGTATAAATAATTTAATAAATAAACAATGTTTTATACATAATAATAAATATTCAGATTATGTATTATGATTATTATATATTATTCTAATTGGGGAAGGGGACATGTCGATTTAATTTTAACAGAAAATTAAATTTATATCAAAATTTAATTTTCTGTACCTACAAAAGACTCGTCGAAATACATTTGCATGTACGCGATACTAAATTGTTGTCCAATTTTAACTGTAATTTGAAAGCACTAGATTCCCGGAGTAGAAATTACTTTACCAAATGTTAAAATTATTAGCAATGTTGGTATTACATGCATGGTTCCTATGAATGAATTTGTGTAAAATTAAATAAACATTTAAAAAAAAGATGTTTTGTCCCATCTTTGTCTACGATATGAGGTAGCAACTTTTCAAAAATGCTGAATATTACAAAAGTAATATCTACACAAAAGAGGATAAAGTAATAAAACTCCATTACACACAATCCAATATACAGAATTTCAAACGAAAATCTAATTTCAGCAATTCCATCAAAAACCTTGCGTTCTCAGAAAATAAAGACGTTTACACACGTGATACTTTCATTTGTCTTGTCTTTAAAAGGTAGTTTATTAAGGGTCTGTCCATTAAGGGTGAACCCTACCAATGGAGAACAATCCGAAATAAGCGGTCAAAATCAGAGTCCAACCCTACTCTACGAATTTCGTTCGTAAATATTTAAGATCGCTACTGCGATAAGAACGAACCTATTATTATCACTTTAGAATTTCTGCAGCAGGTAAATTGAAATGTTTGTTATCAGCTTTCACTGGATAAAAGGTTATAGGGATAATTGTAACTTTTTGTGTTATTTACATGGATAAAGAAATTAAATTGGGGTGGAAATGGATATTTACGGAGTTCTTAGTATAAAAACAAATTATTAAAAAAAACAAAAAACCCGACTGCAAAAACTCATAACTGAAAAGAGAAAAACAAGCATTATAATATGTAGGATTTTGATATTACAAACCAATAACCTGTTTTGATGTAACTTTTGTTGGTCCGGGGGGCCTGCTATACCAAAATCTTTTTTTTTAATAATTTCTTTTATTTCAAACTTTTTTTGTTTTATTAATATATAAATATGTAAATATATTTGGAATTGACTCATTACTAACTTTTATTTGATACCAATAATGTTGTTTTTTTTTAAACCTATCCCTCCCTTTTTTTTGTGTTTTCAGATGCAATTTATAAATATTATACAGCCTATGTCACTTCTACTACTAAGATGAACCTAACGATACCTCATATGTTAAAATCCATCATGCCATTTAGGCTTCAGATCGTGCCAAACCAAAGAAATTGACATACATACATACATACTCCTTTTTTTTTTTTTGTGGGAAATTATCATATAACTTCTCCCGCTCTGGGCGGAGCGGAAGGACGTCTCAGACTCTTACTGACTAAAACCCACCCGTGTTCCTTCGGTTGCCCTGTTGCCGGGGGCCACGATGTTCCTATCGGTTTTCTTCGAACCCCCGGCAGGCATTGGCCCTAGCGGACCCCGTCAATTTTGCTGACATCTCTTTGAGGCGCGCGTGGAACACAACGCGCCGTCGACCCGGGCTTGGTCCTTATCGGACGGCGAGCTACCCATTGCTCACCGTCCGCAAGCCCGCGCCTACGGTGGCCGGAAATCGGCTCGCGATTCCCGCCCCGGGCGTCTCCTCCTGATACATACTCCTTCTGGGGCAGTCGGGTAAAAATAAAATATCGATCGAGTGCTTTTCACCACGAAACAAAAAGTTGTTTAACGTAAAAAGTACCTACACATATTTTAGTAAATAGATTTCTTCCTATGAATCTGGTCTTCAATCTGAGTAAAAAGTACGAACTGTATTATAACAAAAGTATTGAGCAAAAACTTGAATAAAGAAGAAACAAAGATTATCAAGTACTAACTGAACTGAGCTGTTTTATAGTCAAAGTGCCGTATTCCATTAAATTTTAAATAAACGACTGCAAAGTTGCTCCTGTATATTTCACTCAGTTTGTATGCAACGTTGGCGGGTTAATTCCAGTCACTCTTGGGATTAGCCGGGTAAACTTCTTAAGACTAAATGTTTTGGTCAAAATGGACAAACTTTGGGAACTTGTTTTAAATATTATTGTTTCATTATTCCCTTGCCTCATAGAATCAAAAATGTTTTCTTATGAAGTAATCTTTGAAAGTACTTAAAAGCGTTATGTTTTAGCCATGTTTATTTTCATAATAATCTACTAAGTAAATCCTTTGGTAAGATAACTCATAAAACACTAAACATTAATTCATAGAAGAGTTGAAAATCCATTGAAAACCTACGACAATACGATAATGAAACTATGTACAGTACCGGTCATAAGTCCAGTACCAGTCTTACAAAGCTATCGCATCGTAACTCTTCGCACTTGAGACCTTCTTCTAATAAGGCATTTCATACACACACATAAACACCTATTTATTGCACTCTTTCATCATGAACCAAACAGAAAGAGCGCGGTATATAACAGTTTCCCTTACTTCGTAGGCTTATCGCGCCCCGCTGTCTTTTTCTGATTATAGCAATGAGAAAAAGACAGCGAATGTCGAGGAATGAGTAATTATCTTTAATTCAATATTTTAAACAAGTCAACATAGAAAACATAAAAATTGAAGGTAGATTTGAAATAAAATTTATTTACTGGCTGTAATAGAATCGTATGACGTTGTTGGCTGGTGAACTTAGTTACGAGCGTTTGTGATATTGCTATTAGTGATTTTTAGTGCGAAGATTTTTATTCAAAATGCAAGCTAATATAAATGTTGAAGCTAGGGCGAACATTGTAGCCATGCATAACAATGGATTTAATATATCTGAAATATCCAATGAAACCGGTTTATGTGTAAGTTATTTTCTTGTGATTGTTTTTATTTGTTAATCTCATATTTTATGTGGTGGTTCAAAGTGAGTAATAAGGATTTCTTTATTTTTAGAAAAATACTGTGAGACGTTGGGTGACAAGATTTGAGGAAGAGGGAAGTCTGAAGAGCCGTGTAAGAAGTGGTAGGCCGCCACTTATTCCACCCAGCCTCAGCGACGTTTTATGGTTGGTGAATATGAAACGAATGGTTATAGTCCGACGCGGGCCAACAGTTCCAACTACGTCGAGGTTTTGAGCGACATAATGCTTCCTACTGTGCGCAATGTTTGTCCAGTGGATGAAATTGGTGAACTTTATTTTGTTCAAGATAATTGTCCGATACATCGTGCCGGTATTGTTCGTGAGTGGTTTAGTCAGCATTCGGATGTTAAAGTTATTCCGTGGCCAGCGCGATCCCCTGATCTAAACCCATGAAAACCCATGAAAATGTATGGGGTTTAATGGTGCAAAGATGGGAAGCACGAGACGAAAGATGTCTCGAACAGCTCAGGTCCCATTGCATGGAGTTGTGGGACAGTTTACGTGGCACAGATAGTTGTAGCAATATTGTGGCCTCCATGCGTCAACGTCTTCTTGACTGCCTTAATAATAGCAGAGGTCACACTAAATATTAATAAAAAATATATAAGTAAGTAATATTTAATGTTATCAGGGGAATTTAGGGATACACTGGCCATCATAGTAATAAGTTAGTTAATAATTATTATAAGATTATAGGACTGAGGTTAAGTTTCAATCTTCTTTTCTTTGAGAAAAAGAATAAATTAAGCTATAACCTCAATAAACAATAGGTAAGATCCAATTTTATTAGCAACCAAAAATGATTTATGAACAAATTACAAATTATTTTTTTCAACGTTTGGTATATCGTTCTTATTATGTTTTAAAGGTTAATAATAACAACATAAATATCCCTATGTAAAATTGTGTTTTTTTATTATTATTAAATTATCTATTATCCCTACTTTATTTTTACCTTCCGTAACATAATTATAATCATTGTAAATTGACAAGATTCAAATAATTGAACTCTGACACGAAAACAAGAAAAACAAAAAGAGTCGAGAGCTCGCACTGAGGTTCGAACCTTCACCATTCTCATGCACACACAACTATACCGACCTACTCTTGCGATCCTGCCATCTTTACATATAACTACTTTGTTGAATTTTAGCATTGCTTTTAAATAGGCGCTGTTGTCGATAATTAATTATGAAGAAAACAAGTATAAGTAGGTGACCACACATTCATTTGACCAACCAACATCGCTCTTTCGTAGTTGTGCCCTACGCTGTGTGCGCGTTAGGAACTGTCTGCATTAAAACATCACACACACAGAGATAGGCGCAGACCTGGCGTGCAGGCAAATATGAACATTCCGGTGGCACTCCATTTATGACCGTTGACTGTACCTACTCCTAAACTGTTGAATATTTTATGGCAGAACATGTCTAAGACAAATCGTCGACGTCACCCAAAAAGCAGCCAAGCTCATGTGGGACTGGGCCAGACACGTTTGCCGCATGTCGGATGCATTGTGGGCTAAGACCACTACAACATGGGTTCCTGAAAACGTCCAGCGGCATCGTGGAAGACCCTAACTTGACGCTTATAGAAGGAATTGGTCCTTAATGGCTCAGAATCGAGTTGAGTGGAAAAAGGAAAGGGAGGCCTTTGCCCTGCACTATACGGGACTATACGGGCTAATTTATTAATGTCAATAGAAACCCTGATGTGAGACGAACATTTTATTTGTCCTAATATATTAGAATGTATGTAATACATAATATTAGGACTGCCTCGTTGGTCTAGTGGTCGCAAGCGCTACTGCTGAGTATGAGGTCCTGGGTTCGATTCCCGCGTCGGGCAAAGTGTTATTGGGTTTTTCCATCTGGAATTTCTCAGTAGCAGCCCGGAGCCTGGATTTGTGCCCGGTTGATGGCAATAGGCTCGCCCCTTATTACATGGGACTTGAACATAACTGGCGAAATGTGGGTGTATTATAGGTACACCTCTGCCTAACCCTTCGGGGATAACAGGCGTGATGTTATGTATGTTTACATATATTAGGACAAAAAAAATGTTATCAGGCTATAATGTTCCCACTGCTGGGACACAGACCTCCTCTCGGTGAGAGAGAGTGGGCCGTAATCCACCACGCGGGCCCAGTGCGGGTTGGTAGATGTCACATGTCTTCGAATTTTTGGTTCTAAAATAAAAATAAAATAAATAGTGTTTTAATTCAGGCAAAATACCCATATACAAGAAAGAATAAATAAGTACCTAGTAAAAAAACAGTAAAAACAGAACAGTCAGTTTCCTCACAATGTTTTCCTTCACCGTTTTGAGAGCAGTGGTGATGAAATAATTTACACAAAGTAAAGCTCCCGCGTGGGTTCGAACTCGTGATACAACTCGTAGGTCGGGGCCGTTACCACTGGGCCTCCAATGCACTCTAATAGGTATATTGAATAAAATTATTTACCAAAAACTAAAATCAAAACTTGACAAACATAGAAATTACTCGAAACGTCTACGTCACGTGCCGATCCTAATACGTCGACATTGTTAAAACAATTCCCAAAATCAGTTCGCCTCACTAAGTAAGATTAACATCGTTTTATCCCAAGCGGTATTTATCCACAATTTACATCCACCAAAGTGCCTTCATTTAATTCTTCCTCGCTTAGAGTAAACCTGGGAATTATATTCATTATTACTATAATATATTAAGGGCAAACTTAGAGGCTTAATTAAAAGCGAGTAAATCTACGCACACCTCAGTGAAATTTACATAGATGTATTGTCACAAAGGGCCTCAAAGGAGTGACACCGATGGCGACGCCTTATAACTTCGAGAGTTATGAAAATTTCATGCTAAATGACGATGTTCGTGTTAATTAAATCCTGTTTTGCAAATTAATATGTTTCACGAAGAGTTTTGTGGACATAGCTTGGAAAACGACAAACAAAATGATGTCTCTTTGAGAAAAACCGTGCATAATTATTTTTCTCTGGATATTTTATAATATTAACATCTGTTGAATTTTTGTATCAAACTTTTTGAATAAATGATAACTCTCTTCATGAATAAAACAATTTGTTTGAAGACTTAATAAAACAAACTGTAAATCAGAAGTATAATCGAACATTGAGACTGTAAATTTTTAAGTTTCAGTAGAAGAATGCGTTGTAAAAGTTATGTTTTGAAAAATGTCGTATATTTTCTTAATACCACATGAGTAGTAGTGATAATAAATAGCAGTAGTAACATACATAAATAAGGTACTGTTGCCGTGGACAATATATTTTTAAGGAGAAAAGTTTATCATTGATGAATGCAGTATAATATTGCGGATGAATGGAGTAAAATTATGCGTATATGTCTGGTGTTCTGTGAGAGAAAGTATGCAAGGGAGTCCACTGTTCCATGTTAGTTTTAAATTAAATTAATGTCAATATTGTAATTGTTTCTATGTTAATTAATGTAATTGGTGTTGTACCGTTTTAGTTAACTATAAATAAATAAATAAAATCATTATGTCAATAAAGACGCTGCAAGCAACAAAGTAAAGAAACAAAAAACACCGAAAATAATAACTTTATGTAGCCATTTTTCGGTTTAAATAATTTTATCGGTATCGAAATAGATGGTTTAACTCTAATTTATCTCTCTTTTTCAAACACATACAAGAATAATTCAATTCAGACGCCAAATTAGATATTTTCTTCAATACGAAATCTTCGAAGTTTTGTTTTTCGTTTCGTATATACCCTTTGTTTAGACTAAATTTGGCTTCAACGCGTTTTTGTATATCGCCGTTGTAGTGCGAGAATTCACTGAGTGACATTTTAGCCAAAATGAGTTAACGATGTCAAAGTGTTTTTAAACCTTATGAAAAGGTAGAAGAGCTGATTTTGTTTGAATTTTAGATAATACGAGAATGTCACAAGTACCTACATAACTACTTGTTAAGGCAAAAAAACAGTATATGAAAATTAACTAATGGTACTTGCGTAATTTATGACAATATTTTTACTAACGTTTTCTCAATTACTGGAGCTACACTGCTCATTAATGTTACTTAGTTAATTTTCGCATACAATATATTAATCACATTTCATGTAAAGCTTTCGTCTGCAAGAAATAACTAAGAGACATTATCAGTGGTTCTCGTCGAATATTTACACCAAAATTACATTTTTTTAGGTATGCTAAAATTAACTATCTTACTTTTTATTATATTTCTCAGTTACGGTAAAAATATTTACATAGTTTACTGAATATTAGAGTGCAGGGTAAAAATATCAATATTTTGTTCATAAAAAGCATTTTTGTTACTCTATGCGATAATGTGTTATACAGATTAAAAGAACAAAAAAACTTTAAAACACGGTCATCTCGAAACTAGCTTTTTGTACTTAATGATTTCTCGCTCTACAACGACGATATGCAAAATGATAATTATTTATCTTAATTTCAACAATCAACTAACTCTTATTCCCAACCGTCCCCATTTTTCTAAAACTGCACACTTTCCCGCGCACAGTTCAGCCATGACAGCTACAGTACTAAATAAAATCAAAGCGAGAGCACCCAGATGTCACTTTGAAGAGCCCAGACTAAGGACTGTAGCCACCAGAGCGCGTTCTGAAGACGTTCCTAGATTAGAACCGTGTCGGCGTGCCTAAACCCGGTTTAAATTGAAGAGCTTTGGTATTCGCAAGGTGTTTCCAAGTCGTATTTAATTTAGAAGTTTTGTGAATCATTTCCATTTCGATTTTTGTAAAAATGGCTTGCTGAATTCTGTTGGAAGTTTTAATGATTTAGTTGGTGGAAATTGGAGTAGTATTTTGAATTAAAATGAATGTTTGAAGTCTGGATTTTTTTAAACAATAACTTAAAGTTAAAAGCTTGGCCCTTTGGCTACTTTTCAGCAAAAAATCTTTTACTAGGTACTTGGCTTCATTATTTTTCGTGAATAAACTAGTGTCAGAGTTTTAATGCCGCCCATGGGCCTCTGACTTGGCTTCACATGCCGTCGAGAAATATCTCTCAGGCATGCCGGCCGGTTTCCTCACGATGTTTTCCTTCACAGTTTTTTAAGCAAGTGATAATACAACGCACATGAATCCGAAAAGTTATAAGTGCGTGTGCCTTGGGTTCGAACTCGAGGCCTATGACTTGGCAGTCCGACGGTCACACCACTAGGCTATTACTGCTAGCTAGTTGATTTTATAAATATAAAATAGATTCTTCAGCAATTTTACGTTAGTTTTTCAATAAAAAAGCCAAGCTTTATACTCTGGAATAAGCTAATGAGGTGTCGTCTCCCTGGCGCACATGATGTATGTTTTATTTAAATGGGACAGTAGATAGCAAAGTAACGGAAAACTTTCTTTTGAAATATTTGGACTCATTTTTCACTGGCTCATATTTATTTATTTTTGATCAAGCTGAAGTTGGCATGTCTTTTTGACACTATTCGACTCAGTTTCATGCAAGCTTCAATATAATATTGTATTGGAAACAAACTGAACATGGGAATTAAGGACCTTATTTATTTCATTAATTATGCTGTTAATTCACGTACTCGGTAACAAAAGGGTGGTAATTAATTAAACCGCACCTGTCTATTGAATCAATACAAACAATACGATTGTTCGATCTGACAACCAATGTTTAATGTTGATCCCACTATCTCATTTAATTGTAAAAGCCATTTATTTTTAAATGAGTAACCGTGGAGTTTCTTGCTGGCACTTCTCCATGAGAAACGACCAATTGGAACCGTGCACCTAGATTCTGACGTTTCATAAGTGCCCAGCTGCCCATGTAGGTTCATATAAAATAAAAATAAATGATTTAGACTATGTTTTAAGGTTGCACTAGTCGCGACGGCTCGAACTCGTTGGTAGCGTGGCTAATATGCGTGCTATTTAGTATATTTATTGATTTAGATTTATTTATTAAGTATTTATTTATCAGACCTACCTAGACAAAACTGATGCACAGTGGGCTGCATCAATTGGGTATCCCAGCTGTATTAAAATTTTAATACAACTTGGGTATCCAATTGATGCAGCCCACCGTACATGTGCCGATGAACTGAGAAGACGTCGATTGCAATAAATCGCGATATATAAATGAGCTTGTATTATGTTATGTAATGTTATTTTCCGATGATGTAAATAAATTTGGGTGTCATAATAAAAAATTAAAAAATGTTTATCTACTTCTTTATATTTATTTATTTAGTGAAATAGACGAAGATTTTTAACAAAAACGAGTGCGTAAATTTTCATGAACAGACCTTTGGGCGTACTGATATTATGGAAAAACTACACAAAATAAAATTATGTGAATTTTTGAGGAAATTATCTATCCCTGTACGGTTTCTATTTTGCCATTTTCTTACTAAGCATGTTATTTATTTACGCTCAAAGATGATGAGTGTTTAAATTGGAAGTTTAGACGCACACAACTTCCAAACCAATTTTTTTTTTCAATTCTTTTTCCGTACAGGGCTAGATAATGATAAGACAAATTGACATAATTTTTAGTTTTGAATCTACACCGTCAAACAGACGACACTATACCACGTTTGTAAGGAAGAATGACCGACTAGCGTAGCCTAAAAGTCGGTCATCGGATTTTTTTTGTGTTAACGAAGAACCGAACCAGCGGAAGTTTCATAAAAAAGGTGGTTCAATTAGCTACGTTTAACTTGAACCCAACAAAATATACAAAAAAAAAAACCTTTTTTTAAATCCTCTAAAGTATAACAATAATTAGATTAGCATACTAATGAAGAAAGTCTCGAATTGGGAATAAGGTAGAATCTGACATTTTAATTGAAAATGTTGAATAAGTAATTATCTAAAGTAACGAAATTCATGACGAGATAATTTTCGGTTGAAACCGCTTCATAATAATATTATTGAGTCGCTTTGCCCACGGCCTATATTATCATTATAAGTCTTGGGCGAAAAGTCCTTACATTTCGAAGTAAATTGTGTTTACTTTATAAACAAAAAGTGCTTATTTTTCGGTAAAATATAATCTGTCGTTTTAAAAGTATGTATCCTTTTATCTCGATACGTTCGAAAAGTGCTGATTCTCAGCCTTGTTTGAATAAAAATGACTTTTGATTTTGTGGCTAAGTAATAACAGCCACACGGGTCGATCGATCAGGTTAAGCTACGCTTGCCGCGGTTGGTCCATGGATAAGTGACCATCTTTACACACCAAGACCCCTCGTTGCCTCAAAAAGCACGTTAAGTCGTTGGTCCCGGCTGTCATTTTTAGATCTTTAACAGTTGTTATACGGGTCGTCAGAACCCCGAAAGTCAGACAACCAGTCTTCCCAAGGGGTATCGTGTTACCCAGTAACTGGATTGTGGAGGTCATAATCAGATAAGCAGTCGCTCCATGTATAATACTGTTATTCAGCTTTATCCAGTTAGACTTGAAGCTGACCCTAACATGTTGGAAAAAAGCTAGGCAGATGATGATTTTGATTTTTGCAGGAGGGAAATAGACTCCGCTTTTTGGAAGCCTGTTCATGTAACTAAAACTGACTCTCTCACAACGTTGGATTCGTTGTGGTAAGTTTACCAAAATATTGATTCCTTAATTTACATTTACTAGTTTTAGAAAAAAAGGTGCACTAATTTTGGGACATCTGTTCAATTACATTACATACTTCACACAGGAAAAAAGCAAAAATCTAAACTATCCAATCAACTACCTACCTATTAAAATATATGTACCTATATAATCACCTCCTTTAGGGACAAATAGTTCCCCAGAAAAACTTGTATGGAGAAACTGTGCAGGCAATTTGCGAGATTATCCGAACCATGAGGATTTGTTTCCCGCATCGCTTCAACTGTGCGGATTTATCCTGAGATGTGTTAGGTAACAGATCCTCCAAACTTACACCTGGGTTTATCCGCCGTTGGCAGTGTTTTAGATGCTGTTGTGGTGAGCGGTACTTTGAGTTGAGATGTGTTCTTTGTAGCACATAATTGTTAGAGCAATATGCTAAAGAACAAGCACTAATTACCACGCTATTTCAATGCTTAGCGATTCTAGACCATTGAATCCAAGTTATAAAGTACTGTTTTCTGCCCGTAACTTCGCCCGTGTTGTAGTCAATTATACTATAAAACTGCCAGTGAAACAATTTTCGAAATCGGATATAAGTGTAGAAAACTGATAGGTATTATGCCCGGTTTCTGAGTCACTTTTAACGGTGGTTTATCTTTCAATAACGTTATTGGTTTGATAACTCGTGAAAGTGCGTTTCCGAACACCACAATGAAAATTTTATGTGGTCACAGTTCTAACCTAACCCACCTTTCAGCCATTTTTAGGGTTCCGTAGCCAAATGGCAAAAAACGAAACCCTTATGGATTCGTCATGTCTGTCTGTCCGTCCGTATGTCACAGCCACTTTTTTCAGAAACTATAAGAGCTATGCTGTTGAAACTTGATAATTAGATGTATTCTGTGAACCGCATTAAGATTTTCACACAAAAATAGAAAAAAAAGAATAAATTTTGGGGTTCCCATACTTAGAACTGAAACTCAACAATTTTTTTCGTCGAACCCATGCTTGTGGGGTATCTATGGATAGGTCTTTAAAAATGATATTGAAGTTTCTAATATCATTTTTTTCTAAACTGAATAGTTTGCGCGAGACACACTTCCAAAGTGGTAAAATGTGTGTCCCCCCCCTGTAACTTCTAAAATAAGAGAATGATAAAACTAAAAAAATGTATGATGTACATTACCATGTAAACTTCTACCGAAAATTGGTTTGAACGAGATCTAGTAAGTAGTTTTTTTTTTTAATACGTCATAAATCGTAAACCGCAATTTACCTTTCACTCAATGTTACTTGCTGCTACGGAACCCTTCATGGGCGAGTCCGACTCGCACTTGGCCGCTTTTTATTTGCTACAACTAAATTTAACCAACTGCTGCCGGCCGCACCTAGTTGTAGCCGGCTAAAACTAGGTGTAGCCGCATTTCGGGTTTTAACCGTAACACATACAAAAGCTGTCTAACCGCCATATTTATTATTTAGATACAAGTTATCTGACGATTGAATAATGGGGACTAAGAAAACTTCCCGTGTAACGGAAATTTTTCCACACAACAATAAAATACAAAACATTTTACAATTTCCTTGTTAGAAGGAAAATATTTTCCCGCATCACTTCAAGTGAAAGGGTAACCGTGTGGTGTGATAATGGATGCTGCAACTTATCCTGGGTTATATTCACTGTTATTATTTTAGAAAGCGAAAACATTAAGTTAAGCTCTACTAAGCAGAAAATTCGAAAGTTACCATTTGTTCCTTGTTCCGTAAAATTCGTAATTTCATGTGGATTGTGTGTTGCTTGGTTTGAAGATAATCCTATTCCGAAACTTCTTTTCAAAAAACGGGGATAAGTGTTGGGAAATAAACGGATTTTTTATTTAGTAGGTAATCCTTTTTAGGGTTCCGTACCCAAAGAGTGCAAAACAGAACCCTATTATTAGGGTTCGATACCCAAAGCGTGCGTGCTTATTACTAAGCGGCCGCTGTCCGTCCATCTGTCTGTCTGTCAGTGGGTTGTATCTCATGAACAGTAATAGAAATTTTCACAGATTGTGTATTTCTATTGCCGCTATAACAACAAATAATAAAAATGAAATGAAGTTAATAATTAAAGGGCCCCCCCCCTTTAACTATTAACTTTATTTCATTTTTACAAGATACAAGAATGCGTTTTTTCGGTTCGGCGTTTTTTGCTCGATCTTAATACGGTACGGAACTCTTCGTGTGCGAGTCCGACTCGCACTTGGTCGGTTTTTTTTTTCAATTCATTTTCATAGGGATTGGTAAATGAGGCTATTTTCTTTCTACCTGTCGTAAATGTTGTGTTGTATATTTGCTTCTTATTCAGTACTAGCGATCCCCCCTGCTTCGCACGACCTGACAATACATAGAGATTTCTTTGTTATACGTTAGTAAAATATTAATGTATTATTTACACATAAACCTTCCGGAATTCATTCTCTAAATGATGGTGAATTTCCATTACAATCTGTTGCGTAGCTTAGGTCTTGACGCAGAACGTCACTTTCGCAAAACGTCATTTTCGCACAATGTCATTTTCTCAAAACGTCATTTTCACACAATGTCACTTTCGTAGAATGTCATTCAAGTAATTTTTTTCTCACTGCAGAAACGGGTAAGTCATTTATAAAATTTATACAAAAAATCATCAATCAAATATGTATATATTTTAATTAAATGATCCAAGGGCTGACTTGTACCTTGATCAGAGGCTAAGCATTGCCATACAACATGGCAATGCCGCTAGTCTTTTGGGTACATTACCAGTCGACAATGCGGAGGAATTTTTCGACGCCATACTTATTTTAGTTAAAACGTCTTTTTAATATAAGAAGTTTATCTTGTGTAAATATTTGTATAGATCTAAAAGACCCCATTGACATTGGTAATACAGTTCAAAAATCTTCACCAATACAAACCTTCTCATCTTATTGTGACATCCTATTATTTTTGTCCTATAGTTGGCCACTTCAGTCGCGTCTCCAAAGGCTATTGAGGTCAGCTTCAGAACAAATGTGAGGGTACTTGGTATCCTCAAGCAAATGCGACATAATTGGATAAAGAACAGGCTTCAGAGCGTTATAATAATAACACATTTCTGCAGCTTTCTACTTATTTTTAATAGGATTATGGACTTCAAGATTGGTCTCTGCAGTTCACACTTTGGGCGACTGTGTTTTGTTTGCTGTTCCTCGGGCAATTTTCAAGGGTAATGTTGCTTGAAAGAACATAATTATGCTTATTACTTCTTTGTAAATATCCGGTCAATAACTGTTTTTGCCGAGAAAGGATTACACAACAATTAGGTCAGTAACTTTGGCTCTTAATAATCATAGATACAGTCTAATTTCTACTTATGTTTAATACCTATAGGTTTTAATTTTATATTAAAAAAAAAAAAAAAAATATTTTATAAATAAAAATATACCTGCCTCTATTACATTCCCCTTTTAACAAAGTCAAATAATGAATAAATATCCACAAAAGGTTATATAAAACATATTCTTAATTCATAAATAATATTATCCTACGCTTCCAGGAAAAATATCATTTAATAGTATAAGGTAAGACGTGGGAAATCAGTTGATGAAATCCAAATATACATAGAAAACCTATTTAAGGAAGTTATAAATATGAATGGGAAGCAAAATATGTAAGAGCATACTCCATATTGAATTATTAATACAGCAATTTATTTCTACTCGCTCAAACTACGCTTTCGTAGCAAAATTATATCTATGAAATGTGAATATTAATCATTTTTAATATGTAAAAACCAGCCACGTGCGTGCCGGACCACGCCCAATGAACGGTTCCGTATTAGGAATGAATTTATCCCAAAAACAAACTTAACTTTTTAGTTGAAAAACATGTTCTCCCATACATCGATATACGTCACGGTCAATTCTCCAACTGCAAATGTAATTTTGTAATAACAAAAAAAAATACAATTTTCGGACTGTTTCCTTTATTTGTGACGTGAGACCTTGCTTCGTGCCAAATTTCATAATTTTAGGCCAACGGGAAGTACCCTATAGGTTTTGATTTATTTGCGAGTATCAAAATATGTTGCTTAAATAGCCGTATGTTTTTAGTGCGTTGATTTAGAAGCTTGATTTTTTTTTTGAGCTCTAAGGGACCACAGTTCTACGCATTTGAAATTAAATTCAACTTGATAAAAAGGGTCTTGACGGACTGACGGACGCACAACGAAGTTGTTAACTATAAAGGTTCCGTTTTTTCCTTGTGATTTACAGAACCCTAAAAATAAATAAATTTTTTTGTGAAGTCATCGACCGCAGTGTAGTCACTTGAATTAATATCAGTTTAGAAAATCTGTTCTTTTGCGTGTAAGCTTCACAGACGTGATGGATATCAATATCAAAACACGATAAAACATAAGAAAACAGTTTTTTTCAACTCATACTTCAAGTAACAACACTAACAGCGGTCGCAGACCTCCATAAAAAAATATATCAAATCTTTTATTTTTTATTTTATCGTGTTTAGATCTCTCATCATGTTGCGGAGTTTAGCTAGCCAATTTAAAATAACCCTGTATAAAAGAATACTGACAAGTGAAAACTTATTTCATATTGCGTGCATTTTTATGATAAATGATCTAGTTTTTATGCCACAACAAACAATACAATACATAGTTTATATATCCAAACCAGAGGCTGCATAGCCATCATCGTTGCCATAAAAAGATACAGTTGAAAAATAATGGGTTAACCCGCTTCCCGCGAACAATAAAACATAATTTACGTCCCTTTTTAGGGTTCCATGTCTGAGGAGGCGAAGACGAAACTATTGTAGAGTATGACTTATGTGCTTAGTGATAAATTTTACGGAAAAACCACAGTATGGAAGATATAATTGTCTGTGACCTACTAGCTTCGTTAATAAATTAATACCAAACAATTTACTTGATAACTTGGAAGACCTTTTATCTGCTAACCCAAATATCAGAAATTCAGGAATACATTCGGATATTTCCGAAAAAATAAAAAAAACTAACTTCTGCCCGTGACTTCGTTCGCATGGAAGTCGATAAAATATAGCCCATGTAATTGAGTTTTCTATAGGTGAAAGAATTTTTTAAATTGGTGAAGTAGTTTTTCTGTTTATCCATTACAAATAAACATAAAAAAAAATCGAATCTTTTCTCTTTTTATTAAAAGCTTTTATTTAACTTCACTTGTATGTATGTCCTGGAATATTGCAATCAATATTTCACCCACTTCCACTGAAGCTATTGGGCTGAAATTTGGCATACGTGTTTGGTTCTTGTGACAATGCATGTGTATTAAAATAAAAGATTAAAAAAGAAAAACTACTTTTTTTATCTTATTCACTTATTAATATTAGTTTAGATTAGATAATATTAGTTTAGACCAATGGACTTTTGAGATCAATAATCGTAATAATAGTCTTGATTTGAGACAATTTGAATATTGGTGTTGCACAAGACAAAATACTTGTTATTACTTTGTATTATGATCAACTGAATATGATGATCACTGTTCAATCCTTTCATATATTTGTAATAACATAAACGCTACGGTTCCCTCGAATTCCGGCAAGTTGCCACATCGAAGCGTCTTCAATACCTATACAGAGGTTTCCCAGAAGGAAGATATCAGGTTTGTATCGGATAGGTTAACCAATATTGTGTATGCGCTTGCTTGCTTTTTGTGATTCATTTTATTCCTATGTTATATCGCCTTTGTACCTAACTTCTATCTAATCTAGGATTCTTCCGTTTTCGGGTGGTACCTCCATGATTACCAGTTTCAAAAAAAATCCCAATAAGCTGTTAACTTACATAACATAACATCACGCCTGTATTCCCCGAAGTGTTAGCCAGAGGTGTACTTATAGTACACCCACATTTCGCCAGTTATGTTTAAGTCACATGTAATAGGGGGCGAGGCTATTGCCTTCAACCGGGCACAAATCCAGACTCCGGGCTGCTACTGAGCAATTCCAAATGGAAAAACCAAATAATACTTTGCCCGACACGGGAATCGAACCTAGGACCTCATGCTCAACAGTAGCGCTTGCGACCTCTAGACCAACAAGGCGTTATATTATTATGAGCAAAAAAAAAATCTCAATGTTGAGGGTGAAAGTCAAGGTCAAATAATTTATTTCAAATAGGCACATAAAAGGCACTTTTGAATATCAATATTTACATAAGAATAGAATTGATTGTAGCTGCCCCTTCCAAAAGGTAGTTTTCATATGGAGAAGAATGGGCAAGAAACTCCACCATTAATCTTTTATATTTTTTTTACATGATTTTGTATAAGTACATTATTTATACAATATGTAGAAAAAAACCCTGTCCGATCCGAAAGAGGCACTGCAATAATATTGCCAAAAAGTAATAAAAATTATTATTATTATTCAAAATAAAAAAGTTATTGCTCTTTTAAAATTCACATTTTTAGTACCAAAATTACCCCAAATCTGTAAAAAATTAGAATTTTCAACAGGGATCATAAGTTATGACTTTTAGACACCCGCTGAACGGCCGCCGCTCACGCCCAATGTAATAATAACCTGGTAAAATTCCCCATTGAAAAAAAAATGGGGCAATATTTTTTTATTTTTTCCTGAAAATTTCGGCATAAATAAACTCTCAGTACCGTACGATACCTAACAACATCCTCACGGATCGGGCAGGGTTTTTTTACATGTTGTATAATTATATGTGAAAACGATGCACCTAGAATGAGATATTGGTAGTACCCGCGTTTAAATATGAGACATGGCTCCTCAATTCATACGGACACAACTATATCTACCACAATAGGTAAAAAGAACTCTAACTCTAAAGAAAATTAACCAAGATAAAATATTGTAAAAATCTGCAATGACTGTGGCTGTAATTTATTTTATGTTTAATAGTTGCTCATGTAAAATGATGTTTGACCACCTCTATCTCAACTGACAGTAAACGATGATGCGGTTTAGAAGCGCAGTATTCTCTTCTCGAGAATCGAAATCTCTCAGATTGCTTTGATAAAGCTATCGGAAAACAGACTGTTCCGCTTCTTAGATTTCAAATTAATTACGGAAATGTTGTCAAAACGTTATCTCAAGACGTTTCAAACGCCCACCTCACTTTAAATAGTCCTAAAACAATAACACAAACAGTGCCAAAGCTTCTAAGATATCCCAAGTAAATTACTTATTCACGCGAATTAAACCTGTTAAATATGATTAAACTTGAAGAGGAAGTTATCGGATACAAACCCGAAGTCCTTTGAAACATGTACCTTTAATATAACTGCTGTCGCCTAATGAAGTTGATACTATAAAGGAGCTTAGCAGAGCTTGGTCTGTTACCGTAAACTCGTGATCAATTTTGGTCCGGGTACTGGTAAATGTATTTAGTTAGTTACATCTACGATGTTCAGTTGTTCTTTTGACGGACTTAATGACTTCTTGCTTGTTCTCTAAGTAATTGTTAGAAGTCAACGAGAGACACTGAATGTCGCATGAGGTACCAGAAACTGATTAAAACACCATTTCACAAATTAATATTCTCATAGTAAGTATGTTTATAAATTACAAAAAAAAAAACAGTGGCATTCCGGGAGTGCCGACAGAAGTGAAAACATGAACAAGATCGCCTTGGTGGAAGAAAAATACTTGTATAGAACATGTGTCCGTAACCTTATCTAAATAAAGAGCATAATCGCGTTTACAAAAATGAGGTGTCGGTAACGGTGTCGCGAGTTCAATTGTTTTTCCCATCTCAAAAATGCCCAACGCGCCTAAAGAAGTTTTCACTTAAAAAAAAACATTGAATTAGTGACTCGATACAATAATATTATTAAAATAAAAGAAGAGAACCTCTTTTCTGTAGGTATTGAAAATATTTTTCGAATTCTTTACACATTTAAGATAAAATTAAAAATTCCTAGAATTATAATAATGTGCTTCATTTATCAGACACTGGCTAGGCTACAGCCGTTAAAACACAGCAGAATTAATAAAACTCTAGAATTAATTTCCGTTCGACAAGACTTTACAAACATTAGCTTCAATTTGTAGCATACTTGCTTGCAATTAAGAAGCTTATCTGCTGTGTTAAGAGGCTTAGAAACAAAAAAAAAGATTGGAAGTCTCGATAATTTGTTTGGTTTAAAAACAAAGGAAGCCGTCAAACCGTTAATGTTGCAGCCGGAGATTATCTTGTTGCATGAATCAATAGATATAAATTTACGTTTTTTAAGAGTCAGTTACACCATACTCTGTTACTTATTAAATGTCCCGTCAAGCATTTTGACGTAGTTACTGTCTCAATACGCAAACCAGTACATCAAACAAAATGCTTACCATTATTAATAAATTAATAGAGTTAGGTGAAACTGTATACTGTGTTAATGTATATCAAGCTAGCCAGCCTTGCTAAGACTCGATAGACGTCGAAAAGAAAATTCAGTACTAAGATAAGAATTCAGATACTTTATCTAGTTCAATATATGCTACAGTAACTATTACTATACATTAGTCAATGGCGACACGGTTACTGCAGTGACTATAATATACCTACTATTCTGTTTGATACTCGTGCTACTACAGTAGGCAAAACGCCAGAGTAAGTTCCAATGAAAGCGCAACGTAGTTTTAAAAGTCGTTTGAATATTGACCTGACAGAATAAAACTAGCCGTGTTCGCGGATTCACTGAAAAGTTATTAGTTTTCTGGATCGAAAAGCACTTTATGCTAATCCAGCAATCATTTTAGGTGAACCAAATTTAAACAAACATATTAATAAGATCTAACATCAAGATCCATCATTGTGGAATATTGACACTGACAGTTAACGAACGCGGTGACAGTTTTTAAACGCGGTTTAGATTGGGCTGATCTCGTTCAATTTCATTGGTAAAATTCGCCCTTATTAGTCCACAATGTGATTAGTAACCAGTGTTTAATTAAAATTATGTTTATTAAATACACAAAAGAATTAAGGAATCGAAGAAAGGTATGCTATCTAAAACAACAATATATTTCAAAACATTATGTTCAGAAAAGCGGCAGAGAAAAAACAAGCTTAATTTTTTACTACCCATAAATTCAAAAACTCAACAACTTCGCAAAAATGTTTGCGATCCCTCACCCCTAAAACAAATGGGCACTCCATTTTATTTTCCAAACCCATATCAGCATGGAAACCTCGGTAAAAACGCTCGTTTACGTTAAACGCACAACCGACATCGGTAACTCTGTGGTTAATTCTCCTAATAGTTCACAAGGAACACTGTTCTGGGCCACGAACAATGTTTACGCATCCTTCGTCGTGATTTGTTGCCAGCCTTTTTATTGTCTCGTTTTTATTTTTTTTCATCTAGCCACACAATTCGCGAGCTCCAAATTCAAATTGTTCCCCATTCAAAATTTCCGCTGGGCCGAGTTTTAATTGAGAAAATGTATTTATTGTTTCAATATTCACGGATATTTTATTATTTTTTTTGAAATTTTCCGATTTGCACAGGCCTCCGGATAATGGATAGAATTGCTAAATTTTTAATCAAAAACCAAAATATGCCGAATTTCTGGCAACTGATGAGATTTCACAAATTATTCAAATCGACCTACGATTTCTCCTGAGAAGATATCTATAAATTAAAGTTGGAACCTAAGTATAAAATTTTATACTGTGTTAAACTGATTTACCTTCTAATTTTAGAGCGTACTGATAAGTCGTAATTAATTAATGCGATACCATCTATGGCTTCATCTTGCCGCACCAAACTTTTCGGATTGAAAACTCTTTATATAAGCACAGTGACTATGATGAATTGATAAATACTTAATTAATCAATGTATACGTGCAGATATCAAACTTATAATAATGATCTTTAAACGGTAGATTATCCAGAATTAAAATCAATTAAACGCTTCTATTGAAACATTCTTAGATTAGATAATTTCATTTTGTCACCACACATTTAGATGATGTGTAAATAAACATGAATAATTGAATATCATTAGGTACTCAAATCTATACTAATAATAAAAAAGGAAAGATTTGTATTTTTGTAAGTAACGAATATACTTCAAAACTTCGGGACTGATTTGAAAAATTCTTTCAGCAATGGATAGCTACATTATCAGCGAGTAACATGGGCTATATTTTATCCCCGTACTCCCACGGGAACGGGAACTACGCGGGTGAAACCGCGTGACGTCCGCTAGTTATATATAAATTACATCTTCATCCCTTGATTTTGACATATGTAACGACATGGCAATGGAATGTTTGTTGATGGACAGTGACCTGTCTAGGTCTATGGGCCTATTTCCCGAACGAAAATTATCGCAAAATTGTTGTTACAAATTGTCAAGCGCGCGTAAACTACTGCAATTGACTGTTGATAAATCATTAAACCGATCACAGCAGTTTTCGTCATCGAGAGAAACGATACCGCAGTGCTCATGTTAATACATTTTCGGCTTGTCCGTACATGTCAACAGTAAAAGTGGCATATGTACTCGTACATATTCACTAGGTAGGGACTAGTTTAAGGTTGTATAAGGTAATTTATTCATAGTTTAAGACTAAGGCTAAACTACTCGTAACTATCATAAGCTCCCAGCTAGCGCTTTAGTGATGGACTTGAAAAAGCAAACCTTGAATATTTTACATTCACCGTAGATATATATACTACAGTCATAGTTCCATATGAGCCAATCCAAGGAGCCCCTCGAAAACATTAAAATTTCATTCTGCGCTAAAAAATTCTAGAAACAAGTCGTCTTTAGCAAGTCTTTGATAGTATGACACTCTGTTTTGATATTTAGTGCCAACACTTTGCACTCAAGTCAGAACAAACTGCATTTTGGAACATGCCATGCATTTTACATGATATTTTAACACACGTATCATCAAAACTGTGAAATGTCTTGTCTTATGTTAAGACAATATACCAAGACCCTTGTGGGAAATAAACTAAAAGTCATTTTCATCGGTTTTCTGCGGTAAAGTAAAATTATTGTAGAAATAAGTCAGCTCCCAACCAACTCTTTGACACTATGACACACAGTTTTGACATTCAGTGCCAACACTTTACAGTCTAGTCTGAACAAACTGCATTTAAAACATGCATTTATTTTGCATGTCATTTTAATACTACCTTCAAAACTCAGCAAGACTTGTCTCGTGTATGAAAAGCTTACCAACCTTTCCACTACGTTACTTCGCACGTCGCGTCATTACGCTACCTTGTACAAAATTGTAATAACTTTATAAATTTATTAAACTAACAAGCCGTGCCCAAAGGGATTTCCCATTAGCAAAAATGACGATCTTCACAAAATTTCATCCCCTATTTAACTCCTTTAGGGGATTAATTTCTAAAAACTCTTCCTTAGTACTCAACTTCGTTATTTATGGAACTCTTGTGCAAAATTTCATAATTCTAGACCCAACTATAGGCTGTGCGTTGTCAATCAGTGAATGGGGCGTAACAACTTAATTGAGCACTGGACAAAGTTTTTAGTTTTCTTAGCTAATGTACATGTATTAGATTCCCGTGTGAAACACTACTATGCTTGGCGTTCAGATATTTCAAACGAAGGTATTGGTGCATATAAAAGAAACGAAACCAGTCCCAAACAACACAAAAAAATGAGTCTGAAATTCATATCCCGTTAGCCCTGCTACTTATACGTTCTTAGTAGTAGTAGCAGTTGAGCTACACAATTACTAACAAAAGCTTGTACTGATTGAACAGGTCCACTCAAATCTGTATGGTTCTTTCCTCAAAAGGCCATTTCAGACACTAATCTACATGGTCCTCATTATGGCCTGACCAAGATTATGTCTGGACTTTAAAAGAGACTGTGACCCCTGAGTTTGTTTCACTATTTCTTCTCAGAAGTAATCAAATAGGTAATGTCGACTCCATCTTGCTTATTTTTGCTGTATATATATTTTTATACGACGTGTAAAAGTGATTCCGATATTCTATTTATAGAATAAACAATTTCATTTCTATCTATCTATGTTAGAGGGTTTGGTTTCCGCACTTCGTTCTTGAAGTTGAACATTGTACGTGGGCCATGGCAGCCGTCGGTGGTTATTCCAACTAGCCCATCTCCCTCTAAAAGTTGATAAGGTCTCCTAGCCTGTTTAGAGCACCTGCAAAAGAGCTGGGTGACCCGAGGGTTTCTTTTCTAATCTGGGTGATGTCTGTGCATTTAAAGAGCATATGCGCAACGGTTTCCTCAGCCTCCATGCACCGTGGACTGTCCGTTACGCTACTTAACATATTTATTGGTATGAATTTGTATTTTGTTTGTGTTTCTCTCCGCATTCTATTACTTGAGTGCCATACAAACATACAATATCTAATAAAATTTATTTCCAAGGAAAGCATCAATAAACCGGGCTTCAAGTGAAATTCAGCCGTTGTCTTCAGACAATAAATTTCGTGATATTTCGGTTCCTAAAGAAAATTGCTTTAAGGGGAACCTTTCACCGGGAGTGGCAAACGCCAAAGAAAAGTTAAACCAATTATTTGGAAGTAAGAAATATCAAAGTGTTGTTGTAACGAAGTTATGGGTTCATTTATAGATTTCTCGCTTTTCGATTTTGGCTATATTCGATTCAATCAAATTAACATTGTTGGCAAAAATTTCAGGGAAAATGGTCCCATAATTTTCCTTAAATACATTAGTTTTTAGAACAAAATTATACTTTAAAAATTAGCAGTACCTAGTAAAAATAATAATACCTTAACCCTTTGATTCTACTCTGCAAAACATACCCAGTTAACGAATACTAATGAATTACGAATTCAAACAAATACGATCAAAGTTCCATTCAATCATCAGAATGTTCAATCTACAAACGGAACAAGGTTGAAAATTTGATTACTCGAGTCAAGATTGAATAAAAATGTGAATTAAAAGCTGCGATAACAACGACTCTATTGTGATTAAAGTGAAAAATTAGTCGGAAAATTCTCTCCCCAGTCAATCTCGAATCCCACTTTGTAACGTTGACGAATCACTCGACTGTACAGAACCCTTCGGACGAACTTGGACGAAAGTTTTATTTAGTTATCTCTCCTGAACGGAACACGAATTGTACAATTTTGATGTCGCAATTCAGTTTTCCAAGTTCTACGTATTTTCTCGCTCTATTTTAGAACAGAGCCACTTTTCTAAAACACTGTAAAGGGCGTGAACCCTAAACCTAGTTTCTCTAAGTCTTGACGAAAATAGTTCAGATACAAATACTCCAAAAACTAAGAAGTAGATACTAATTAAAATTACAGATTATTTACAAATCGATGTGTGATTTGGTATTGCCACTTACCACGCTGTCAACATCGTCAACATTCATTAACTCGACACCACCACTTTAGCAACACTAAAATTTCGACCTAAAAAGTAAAAGAAAAAAGTTTTAAGTCCACTCCGAAACAAATTCACATATACTGTCTATTATAATTAACCGTAGTCAGTGTTAAACTTTGAATTTTAGTATTCGAGATATTTTTTCGAGCGGAGTGTGGGCGATGCGATCGGCCCGCGCAGTCGTCCTACCCCCGCGACGTTTCAGTGAAGACTGAATGGTACTGAAGCTGAAAATCTGAAATATTTGACGGTCCCTGTGGACAGCCACCCGCTGCCGTGAAGATAAGTCCAATAGTACTTGCGCTAAGCTGATTACGAGCCTTGTTTCAGATATTCTCTATCTTCAATGTTCAAGTTTTAAGATTATAGACACCTTTAAGTAGCCGAAAACGGATTGTTTGGGGACTTTTATTAAACGTTATTGTTCTTGTTTAAGGTTTGCTTATTTAAATTCTAGTTTAACTAATCTCCTGATAATATTATTATTATTTGAGGAGTAAAAAAATAGAAACCTCATCTAATGTGCCAGACAATTCAAACATGCTCGAACATTATGAATGAAAAATTTTGCTGAAAGGTGCTGGGTCTGGGTATCACACACGGCCAAATATGAATAATGTTGACCTCAATCAAGCAGCTTGCTTGTCCTTATTGCTGTCTGGTTAGAGAACGGGGTATAAATAAATATGTTAAGATAGAAAGAAGGACTGCTGTAATAACTTTAATTTCGAACATAGCAGCATAATGTATTATTTATAAGTTTTTAATATATTCAAAGACGTTGATTATCTCATAGGGACAAACTTTCATTAAAAAACAATACTTCGTGATAAAAAATATGAAGATTCTCTTATTAATAATCAAAAATAAGATTCTAATAGTTTCCTTTTTTAACCCCCGACGTAAAAAGAGGGAAGTTATAAGTTTGACCGCAATGTGTGTCTCTGTGTGTTTGTCTGTGGCACCGTAGCTCTTAAACGGGTGAACCGATTTGAATGCGGTTTTTTTTTTATTTGTAAGCAGGTTTTCTAACAATGGCTCTTAGATATGTTTTATTAAATTCGGTTCAGCCATTTAATATTATCAGCTCTTTTTTAATTGATGAATGAATGTGAGTATCTTCCACAGGTCTGATTTGAAATTTGGTACTGTGTTACTTCAATGATTTTAGAAGAAAACCTTGAACTGATGCAGCAGCATCACCTGGAATTTGCAGGATACCCAACTCACAGCACAGGTATCGTGTTTGGGCTCATTGGAATGGTCTCAACGAATAGGTTTATAGATAGATGTGAACAGTGTCTGGTGATGGAGTAGGAAAGAGAAATGAGGAAATGTTTGTGTCGGGGGTTTTTTAAATTTTAACTGTTAAAAGTGTACTAGTTTTTTTTTTCCAAATTATTATGTCGTTTTGTCTTTCTATTATATTGCATCTGCCATGTTTTGTCTCTGCATCACCCTAATAAACCGGGCTGTCGAGAGCTCTCCTGGAGATCGATAACAATTAAAATTCTATTGTGTCTCATTAATGACAGTTGAGCCCTTAGACTGTTAAAAAATGCCAAAGGCAATCCGCCTTTGTACTGTTATTTTTTCTTGAGCATAATGTTTTAATAAATAAATATAATTCCTACATAATATATTGGTAACTCTACCAGTTACGAATTTAGAAAACCGGAAGCTGCTTATTTCCCCCTTATATCTCTTTCATTGACTTAAGCATAATGGCGGATTCGCCATCTTTTTTACCGAAGGTTGCCCGGTTGTATAGGCCCTCTTAAAAACAAAAGCTCTATAGAAATTGATGCTTTGTTATACTAAGATCAAGGGCGACATACTTAGATGTGAATCTTGGGGGCAAGGTTTTGTTTTTCTTATAAATAAATAAAAATTAATAGTTTAAAAAACACTAGAAAAACACGCTTTTATAAATGCACTTACGTGGCCTTTCTCACAAGTGCAAACACGACTATGATACGATATTCCATCATGGAATCCGGCTTCATCATCAGACCTTGAAACCTAATCGTGGTCAAAGTTCATTACAAGACTTTTCTAAGAAATCCAAAACAGCTATGATACGATTTTCCATCATGAAGTTCCAGTTCATATCTTCCGACTCCATCATCAGATCAGTTCGACAGTACCATATTATTGTATTGTCATCAGAACTACATAGAGCTGCCAATTTTCATTACGCTACGACCCTTGGAAGATGGTTAAATTAGTTACCTTAGATTCCATTACATAGTTAGTTACATACAGGTCGACCTAATAAAAGCGTGTTAAAAACGATGTTCTTTAACAGTAGGTAAGTAAAGGAAATAAATGTAACGCTCAGTTTGGATTTCGAAGAACCAGTAAATGTTTGTTCTCAGAATGGGGGTCGTAAAAAAAAGTACAAGTACACGTGTACCACTAAAAGTACATGCTTCGATAATCTGTGTGATTTAAAATTTTATATCACATAACATAACATGATGCCTGTTATGTAATCTTCGAAGTGTTAGGCAGAGGAGTACCTACCTAATAGTATACCAACCTTTCGCCATAATGTTTAAATCCCATATAATAGGGGGTGAGCCTATTGCCATCAATCGGGTACAAATCCAAACTCTGGGCTTCTACTGACGAATTCCAGATGGAGAACCCAATAACACTTTGATTGACCCGGGAATCTATTCCCGGATCTATCCGAGGACCTTCAGTCTTCAGTATCAACCATAGTAAAGTTTAAAAATTATCTAGGAATGTGGTAAAAGAATTACGAGGTCGGCTATATCTATGCGTATTTTCGTACTAACTATTATAGGTACTTCATATACGTGCCTCAGAAAGCACGTTAAGCCGTTGGTCCCAGCTGTCATTCGTGGATCTTTGACAGTCGTAACGAGTCGTCAGAAGCCTGAAATTCTGACAACCAGTCTTACCAAGGGGTATCGTATTACCTAGTTATTGGGTTGTGCAAGTCAGATAGGCAGTTGCTCCATGTAAAATACTGGTATTCAGCTGCATCCGGTTAGACTGGAAGCCGACCCCAACATAGCTAGGAAAAGGCTAGGCAGATTGATTTTTATCATAGGTACTACATAATTTCATATTTTCTAAAGTCTGTTTGAAAAAAAATGTCTAGTGTTTGTCACTCTTAATACCTACATATCAGAATAGAATACCTATGAATGAAATTTTTCATACAGATTACCATAATTATGTAATTGGATTTCGACAGTTCAATTGCCTATAATTGGTTAATCCTCGTTAACATATTGCGTGCGGCAGTAATCCCTTAGATTAAGTACCATGCAAGGATTCTAATGTATGTTGATACACATTATAGTCTATGGGATTATTATGAAATAAAATAAGTTACATAATGACTTCTAGGAAGAACGTGCACACGACACAAGGTTTCTATGTTAAAAATATAGGGTGTAATTAACATAACCGTTATTTCGGCATTCTGTAGGTACATAAAATTATGTAACATTGAGCAAACATTATTGCTCAGAAACGACTTTTATTTTTAGTGTGAAAAATCACTGTTTACGGTAGCGCGCAATGTAACGCACGCAAAACATTGTGTCTATGGGGTGCATCCAACAGTACAGGAGTTGTGAGAAAAATTAAGTTATTACATGTAAAACGTTTTTTCGAGAAAAAGAAATTCGGTACTTTGACCTTCAATATGTCCGTAACCAAAAAGTTCCCAGGAATGGACCAGTACAAAAAAAATATCACAATGACGAGGAGAACAAGTGACTTTTTGATTCGTTAAGCGTCTTTTTATACCCGTTATGTAAGGTGTCTGATGAGGACAAGTTTTCTTAATTGACGTACCTACACAGTCAGCCACATAATTGCTGAACCATGCACTATTAGGTTGAATGTCATTATTAGTCTATGGGACAGATAGAATCAACCAAAAAGCAACTGAACCTCTTGTAATCCAACCGTCTTCTTACAACATAATCATTTTAGTTAGAAATTACTTTGTACTTAATTTTTTTATTATTTTAACTTTTTTCTTTTCATTATAACTATGGCCTCTCGCGGCTGTGACCACTAAGGTCTTGGCTGCTTAACCGAACTTTTCCTGTGGTGGCCTTAAGCTTCTACACTTAGAGCCTCCAGCCAGGAGCTTTTAAACTTTAGTAAATTAAAATTAAGCGAGTGCTCGCTAAGGGCACCCCCTGTGGGGTACGAACCTCGGCTTAGGGCATCGCTGAGGGGAGGACAGCAAGAAGGGACAGGCTGGATCAAACTTAAATTTTCATCATGACTATTATGCGGGGTATTTAAAGCTACGTGCTCAGCTGCAACAACTGCTGGCACCTCGTTTTCGAGCAAGGGTCGGGGAGGAGTTTCATTGACTCGGGGACGCGGTCGCGATCGCAAAGGACCTCGGCGGCGAGGTCGGAATGACGGGAGGCGTCTGTTCTTGTAAACTGTACTGGTGGCCCTATTCTGCTCCTGGAGGAGTGTAATGGGGTCATCTGGGTCGGAAAGAGTATGCCTCGGTCGGCGAATCTGACTGATACGGGATGGGATGTAGTCGGCTGACTCGACAATCAGAGGGTTGCGATGTTTGGGAGCGGAGTCAAAGTAACTCTTGGACATGCGTTTTAGGAATTGGCGGATCGTTGGGATCTTACAGTCGAGATGGAGGATCTCGTTTCTGACATAAAAGGGGGCTCCCGTGGCCTTACGAAGGAAACGGTTCTGTAGGGTCTGCATCCTATGGATGGAATGGGGTTTTGCGTGAGCAAAGACTGATCCCGCATAGGTCATGATGGGGCGAATGCACGCTGTGTAGGTTCGCAATTTGCACTTTAGTGACAGTTTGCTGCGTGCATTAAGAATGAAATGAAGTCTACCGAGAGCGAAAGCAGCTCGCGAGCGAACCGACTTTATATGCTCTGAAAAGGAGAGGTGATGGTCGAGGATAACACCGCTACGAAGTAGACTATATTATAAGTACATAATATAGTGCTACAGGGATCTTTTGCCTTCGAATGACTTTGACATGGAGGCGCTGTCGGTAACCATTTGCGAAATTGTTTTGAGAAATGTATTGAAAAAACCGGCCAAGTGCGTGTCAGACTACGCACAATGAAGGGTTCCGTAGTTGAGATGAATATATTTATCCCAAGAACAAACTTAACATTGTAGTTGAAAAACATGTTCTCCCATACATTCCAACTGCAAATGTAAGTTTGTATATACAATATTGAGAGATTTACCATGTTATTTTAAGACCATAGACTTCTCAAAGATTTCCCTGTAATTTATGAGTAAAGAGCAATACTTTTTTTTTTTTAATTTTACGTCCTGTAGTTTCGGAGATAAGGGTGGGAATGGTAATTTTTTATCGAATTTCTTAAATATCTTTAAAAGTGTTTATTTTAAAATTATATAAAAAATATGTTTAAGATTTTCGCAACAAGCCCTTTCATTTGATATGTCACACGGAAGCAATTTTTTTTTTTTTTGCCCCCAATGTGACCCCTATACGTTCGTGTTTGGGTCACAGAAAAACATGTGTACCAAATTTCAACTTAATCGATCCATTAGATTCGGAGTAAATTGGCTGTGACAGACGGACAGACAGACACACGAGTGATATAAGGGTCGTTTTTTTTCCTTTTGAAGTACGGAACCCTAAAAACAAGATTGCGGCCTTAATTCCGATTAGGGCATGCAATTATCCGCCCCATTTTACTATTCGGGTATTTCGGATACTTCTAGAATGCCATCCGGATATATCTAGATAATATGGACATCCAAATAACATGCCGTTGTTCCGATTTTGACCACGTGTCAAAAGATCCTTGTACAGCTATAATTAACTGTCGAACACATCCTATCGAAAAACTATTTTATATCGTATTCAAAACTAATAAAATAGATCCGCAATAAAGTCCACAAAAAGGACTCGTAAAATGCACATCGCAGCAACGGGAAACCAAAAAAAAAAAAATGATACGGTTTTTCATCACTCATTTTACAATTCTCTTATTACATAGCTAGTATTTTCCGTAGAACTTTTTGTACGGACCACTGACACGGCGAGTTTGAAACAGGGAGCTTCATGAATAATGGCCAAAGTTGAAAGAGTTTAAATTTGAACTGTCCATATTTCGGCTGAATATTAATTTCGTGGATTCTAGTTGGCATTCATAATGAAAATTAATGTAAAAATAGTAAAATGATAAATTCATTTGAAAGAGGATTGTGGTCTTCTTGTTTGGGGTGGAAAATTTGTTAGTGATGAGAGGTTTTGCTTTTTCAAAGTACTGTCTTTTCTATGTAGCTTTATGCATACGTATCTACCTGCCTTCCTTCATAGCTAAGTATAATAGGCTGATAATTTTCAACAATATCTCAAAAGAAATAAGGGAACTCCCTCTAAAACACTTTAAATCCAAACTACACAAATGGCTTATTGGTAATTGTTTTTATAGTGTAAAAGAATTTTTTGATAAGAAAGTAACAGATAAATTTAAGATAAAACAATTTAAATTATAAAACAACGAGTTTTATTTATATTACTTTAAATATATATTTATTTTCATTTATTCATTTTTTTTACATATTAAATACATTTTTAAATAATTTTATAAAAATCATTAAAAAAAATAAAAAATAGTGGCCCATCGGCATCAGGAACAGAGTCCAAGCTGCCGGTGGTCAGGGCTCTAGAGAGAGGAACCTCCTCACTATGCGTGCCGTGTCTAGGAGTACTGCTTTCTGAATCAAGCCCTTGACCCAGCCGCGCAATGAGAGCCTCCTGAGGTGTTGGTCGAGGCTCTTCGCTATTAGGCCATTAACCGTAACGATTATCGGTACAATGATCGCAGAGTCCACATCCCACATGTCGACAACCTCGTGTGCTAAGTCAAGATACTTGATTTTTTTATCTTTCTCAGCTTTCACGAGATTCTCGTCATGAAGGACAGCGATATCTACAATCATTGCACGGCGCTCTCGTCGATCTATCACCACAATACCAGGCTTATTGGCTACAATAGTCCTGTCAGTGATGATAGATCGATCCCAGTACAATGTGGCATGACCATTCTCGAGAACTGGGTCGGGCACATACATGTAGTATGGTACTTCGGACTCCACAAGGTTGTACTGCAAGGCTAGTTGCTGGTGAATAATCCTAGCCACTAGATTGTGTCTGTGCAAGTACTCGCCATTAGCAAGACGAGAACAACCGGAAACAATATGTCGGATTGATTCACCGGGACGGTGGCATGCCCGACAGATGTCAACCGTACCGTCCTTGACAATGTATTTCCGATAATTATTCGTCATGATAACTTCATCCATAATCGCACAGACAAAACCTTCGGTTTCCCCGAAGAGGTCACCGAAACGCAGCCAGGATACAGACGCCAAAAAGTCTACATCAGGCCCGTGAAGGGCCCGGAAAAAGCGTCCATGTAGCTCTTTGCCCTGCCATACTTCCTTACGATCGTTAGTATCAAGTACTGCAGGTTTGCGCCAGTTCTCTTTTGCCAAGGAGAGCGGGGTGAGGCCCTTGTCCACTGCGACCACATCTCGTTGCATACCCACGTCAGTTTGAAGGAAATATTCCCTGAGACTGTAAATCTCGCGGTTGTGGAGGGTTTTAGCATTTAGGAAACTTCGACCCCCACACTTCCGCGGGATGTACAGTCTCATCACTGATGACCGTGGGTGATGCATCCGATTTGCTGTCAGCAATGTACGGACCTTCCTATCCAGAGCGTCAAGTTCTGTCTGAGTCCATTTGAGTATGCCGAAAGTATACATCAAAACAGGCATGACCCAACCGTTGAAGGCACGCACCTTGTTTCCGCCTGATAAAAGACTATTTAACACTTTATTCAGGCGGCCAAAGAAGCGTTCCCTCAACGATTGTGTTATGTCGGCAACATTGATGCCTAATGCTTCCGACATACTACTTGTAGGTTTCGGTTGAGGAGAGGGATCTAAGGTGTATGGAATCCGAGAGTTGGGTTCCCACGGATTCCATAATCCTCCCTCGCTTTACATGCATGACTGCACATTTGTCCACACCAAATTCCATCCTGATGGCGCTACTGAACGTTTCTGTTACCTTCAGTAGTTCCATCAGTCGCTAATTGTTGGGGGCAAAGAGTTTCAAGTCATCCATGTAAAGGAGGTGAGATATCACCTGGCCACCCCTTCTCAACCGGTAGCCTAGACCGGAATCCTCCAGCAGTGTGCTTAAAGGATTCAAGGCTAAGCAAAACCTAAGCGGACTCAAACTATCGCCCTGAAATATTCCCCGTTCAATCCTGATCAGTTCATCGATTCCCCGGATCTGTCGAGATCCTGGATAGAGAAGGACCGTCCTCCATTGCCGCATATATGACATCAGGAAGGTGCGCAGAGTTGCATTTATCTTGTATATATTATTGTTAAGTGTTTAAATAGATACGAAACCGTAATAACCAATGTTATTAGACATATTATGACAATAATTAACAAAAAAAAATGTGTTGTATAAAATTTATCATATAACATGTTTAAATATTTGTATGCCAGTCCATGGCGAAACATGTAAGATCGTAACTATATTAAAAGAACTTAATGTACCATGTTTTAAAGCAAATAAATATATTCTATTCTATTCTATTCTAAGGGTTAATCTAAATTAGTTAGCAAAATTCCGCTCACATCATAGGTTCGATCAATATATTTTTTTGTTTATTCATGTTAAGGTATCGATCACCGTCACATATATAAGTAGTATTAGAGTAAGTAATACGTACCTAGTGGAATACTACGGCAACGACGTAATAACTACACAGAACTTGCCACTAAAAGTTTGTGGTCGCATACAATACTATACTGTAATTCCTGGGAATGCGGTGTACTTTAAAAACGCAGTAGGTCAATATTCGAAATTCAAAATATTTTATTTCACATAATAGTACTAGAGCACTTATGAAACGTCATAAGCTGGGTGCACGGTTCCAATTGGTCGCTTCCTATGGAGAAGAGCTGGCAAGAAACTCCACGGTTACTCTTTTAAAAATAAATGGTTTTTACAATGTTTTCCAATTACAGTGTTAGTAGATATGAGAGGACAGTGTAGGTCTACCAACCATCAAGTACCAGGTACTTAGCAAAATAGAAAATAGTCCACAAGTCTACAAGTCTACAACGCTCTCACATTCACAAAATCTAAAAGAAAAGAATCTATATAAAAGATAAAATAATAAAAATAAGGACCTATTTAAACCAAATGACATGATTGCTACTACAGCTGTAACAAATCTAATTTGATAAAAAATATAGAAAATTGTAGGTATTTAATGTCAAATAATGAAAAGATTATGTCAAGGAAGTATGTAAAAAAGTAATATAAATATCTATTCACTAACTTTAACTAGCTCTATTTAAACATTTTAATACCTAATCTAAGACCAAGCTTATTAATTTTACCAACATAATACTTACAATCATCTTTTCTTCAACAATCTCCAACTATTCGGTCATATGTAAAAAATATTCACAAATCGAACACGAATAAACCCAAGTCACAGTCAAAATGGCATAACTTAACTATGAATATGTCACCTTAATTAATAAAATTTGCATAATAATCGTATGCAATATAGTATACCTATGTTTGGTATTCTAGCGTAATGGTAACATCCCATGAGATATAATTAATAATTGTTTTATGCAAATCAGCATCCCTTATCTTTGGAGAGACTACATACGCTTCTGTTGGGAAGTCAACCGAGGGCTTAGGTAATTGAATTAAGCATAAAATTGTGCTTAAATGCTTAATCCGTTAAGGTGAATAAATATAAATATGAAACGTTGGATTTAAATGTTTTAGAATGACCCACACAAGCCTTTTTGGTTTCCAAGTTGGGAAATATAAAACATTTTTGTATTTTTAAAAGCTCTTCATATGCTTTATTTTATTCAAAGTGGCTTGCTTTACGATTAAGAGCATAATTAATTCTAACTTAATTGAAATAATAATTAAAAGTTGGTAGGTAGAGATAGATTTGAGTTTTCATCTAATACGATTATTCCTAAATTCATCTTTATTATTAATGCATGCAGATAGGTACAAAAGAGTATTTTTGTTTCAGCTTGTGTTTTATCACTGCTGGGAAAAGAAGAAAGAGAACGGGGAGGCCGTTCTCTTTTTCAATCCTCCGAGCTAGTGTTGAGTGTGAACCAATCCTGCCTGTAGACGTCACTCTCTCGGACGATGAGCAATGGATAGGTCGCCGTTCGATAAGGACCAGGCCTGGGTCAAGAGATGTCAGCAGAACTGACGGGGTCCGGTTGCGAAGAAGTCCGAAAGGGATATCGTGGCCCTTGGCAACATGGCAACTGAAGGAACATGGGTGGGTTTTAGTCAGTAAGAGTCTAACACACACTAACACTAACTAACACTTCTCCCGCTCCACCCAGAGCGGGAGAAGTTATTTGACAATTTCCTAGCCAAAAAACAAAGGCGTCAAGATCTTCCAGCTATCATCATCTGGGTCTGCTAAGATGTCGCTGGACGTTTTCCGAAACCCATTTTGTGGTTGATTTAACCCTTAAAAGAGTTGCAATAAACAGTCTTTGTTCTAAAAGTTTCTAAAAAATTTCAAACCAGTGAACAAGCACTTATCGTCAAAGTATTAATGAGAGATTTAACGCAGCATTTACAAGGGTAATTAAAAAACTCCGAGTATTTAAACACTTTACAGGGCAATGAATTTTAAACAAATAATAAAACAACAATAAAACCAGTTGATTGTTAAACTTATTGGCTTTTCTCCTTCTTCGTTTATCTTTTTAACGAATTGATTCAGAATTGATTGTTTAAGGCGCGCACGACCGACTTATAAACTATTGACTATAACAATACTTACCTACGACAGTCACTCTTGATGAAAATAAAATAAAATGTTGCCAGTTTTGTTATTTTTAAATGAAATTATTGACGTTTGAAATTTGAGCAGAGACGAATTACGAATAAAATAAAAAATAAAAAACATTATAATAAATCCGTGTGGCCTGGGTCTTGTTATTGGGCCTAAACACGTAGCAAATGGCCCCACGGATCCGCCATTTTCGTATGGTCAACCCTCTGCCTAACACCATGTTTATCGAACAACAAAAATATTTTTTTACTTGTTATTGTTAGACGAATTTGTATCAAAAATTTGTCACACATAAAAGAAATACGTCCGAGTCCGTCCGAATCTTGCCGATCTTTCCCGACTATTGTCACCACTTAGGCGAAGAAAGGGATAAATCAGACCACTGGACAGTTATTAATGCAGGGCGAGTGTGCTAAGACGTGTGTGCATTGAACTGAAAAACAGGGAACCGATCCAGTCCGACTAAGTCGACGAATGGAGATGAAATCGGTTCTGTGTGTTAGGCCTTAACAGGGAAAACTTCGATTTGAACACAAAACATCAATAAAACTGACTGTCGTGTTAATTCATTTATTTGACGCCTTTCGTTTATTAATGTTTACTTTGATAAGTTTTCCGAATTGACAATTCTCAGCTTGTTTGCCAAATCAAACACCAATGAGTAAACCAGCTAAGTACAGGGTGGATTTTTTATCATTTCAGTAAGTGTACTTTGTATTGGCGAGAAAATGAAGATTTAAAAAGTCTAACAGTCTACTACTAAGTCTATGTAGTCGTCCTACCGGGATAAAAAGTCCTATGACCTATGTCCTAACCCAGGTCATGGCTTACACATGTGCCAAATATCATCCAAAACCGTTCAGCGGTTTTAGCGTAAAAGCGTAATGGGCCTACCACACGCACAAGCTTCACCACAGTTTTGCCTGCGCAGGTCGGTTTGTACACGGAACACCGCGTACAAATCGGCGACAAACAAACTCACTTTCGCTTGTATAATATTTGTTAGGAAGTTAGGATGACGTAAAAGCAGTACATATATATCTACACATGTAAATATGTACATATATATGTGTGGCTACATCCAACAGTAATCATCATCATCCCATGTAACATATAATACAGTTATCTACACTGACATCATTCAATAATAACCCCCACAAACTATGACAACAAGCGCATTAAACTCACTCATTAATACAATCCCTTGTCAGTTCCCAACTTGTAATGATAACGTTATCTGTCCTAATTAGAGACAGCCTTCAAGGTAGGGTAGGCGTATTAATCAATGTCCGTTACATCGATAGAATAGGGGTTGGGACATTGACTTGACGAGATGTTCACCTTATTGCCCATTGGTTTGAAGTCGGCCAACTCAGTTAATTGTTTCACGAAGTCTGTAATCAATTTGCGTACGGCAATTGTTTTTGGGCAGATATTTGTTGTGTTCGTTTTATGAATTTTTATTCCCTTGTTCACAAACTAAACTAAATTTAAGTTCAGTGCATCTTTTTCTTTCTATTTCATTAAGAAAAGGACGGAAGATAAATTTTAGTTTAGTTCTGTCAAATTAATCAGCGCTTGACGTAAATTGACGTAATTTTAGTTGGCAAGTTTTTAATCACGTCTAAACTTATATGGAGTAGTGACAGGCGCTGATTAATTTGACAGGAGTAAACTAAAATTTATCTTCTGTCCTTTTTTTAATGAAATAGAAAGAAAAAGATGCACTGAACTTAAATTTAGTTTAGTTTGTGAACAAGGGAATCGGCACCAGTGTCATCCACGAAGACGCGCCCCACTCCGCGATTACTGCACTGTAAGCTGTATGTATTTGTAAGATTATTCACAAATTTTTTGAAGTGAAAACATCTTTAGGCTTGTTGGGCATTTTTGAGATGGGACTAAACCAATGATTTCGCGACCTGTTACCGACCCCGTGGAGTAAAAGGCATCAACGCGTTGATTACCGCTATGTGTGAAGTACGAGTAAAAGACATCACCGCGTTGATTACCGCGATGCCGGGTTTTTTTTACCGACTTCCAAAAGGAGGAGGTTCTCAACTCGACTGTATGTTTTTTTTTTGTATGTTTGTTACGCGATTACTCCGCCAATTATGAATTGATTTTAATAATTTTTTTGTTTGGTAGGTCATACTTCAGAGGTGGTCCCGTATAAATTTTATTAACTTGGCTTGGATAGTTTTTGAGTTAGCTTCAATAACATGTATTTTATCCCACTCAGTATGTGGATGATATGATAAGTTCCAGTCACTGTTATTTACATAGCAGGCAGTGTTATTGGAATTTGTGTGGGGTAGGTACCACAACTAAAAAGAGAAAAATAAAAACTTTTTACATTAAAAACTTTTTACAAAAAAAACAACCGACTTCAAAAAAAAAACACTAGAAAGTGAAAAATAACTTTAGTTTCGGAAGTCGGTGTCTTTGGTTTTGAATTTCCGTTCTTTGTCACCGACTACAATTTGAAAAATAACTTTAATTTCGGAAGTCGGTGGCAAAAACGAAAATTCAAAACCAAAGACACCGACACCGAAGTATTCACTTCTGTCGGCACTACCGGAGTGCCACTGTTTTTTTTAATTTATTTTTTGTATTTCACGATTGTGTTCAAATAAACATTATTCTTTCTTTCTTTTCTTTTACTTTAGTACGGAGCGGAGCGAGTCAAGCGCGTTGTCATAGATGGCACTGTCTATAGAATAGAATAGAATACTTTTATTTTAGACAGAGTCCCATAGGGTTAGTAACAATTTTACTAACATCTACATGTAGGCAAACTGTTTTCTTGTTGAATGGGGATTAAAAAGAGTAAATCAATTGAACAAAAAGTGTGAAGTTATCGGCTGCCAGAAGACCTAATAGAAAATAGTAATAGGTACTAACATTCCAAGGGAAAATTATAGTATCACTCTTCTCGGAAAACTGGAAAAGTTGACTTCGTTTGCAAAACAAACACAAGAACCCAAAAAGTTTGAAAATAATTATAGTATCTGAATTCTCACCCTTTCACATAATATTTAGCACCAAAATCCGCTGTCCAAAATCAGCATGGGATACACGATTTAAAAATTTACGTCAACATTGTAAGGCTATGTCCCGTATATACCAACTGCGTCAAAATAAAATATTAATACTGCAGTCATATCAATGGGCGTCTGGCTGGAAATAATGATATATGTGAAAACCTACAGAGTCTCTGTTAAGGCTGGTTTATACATTGACGCAATGAAATGGATTGTGTTGAATATATTTCGATAGTATTTTATGAGAATTTTTATAAGAAATGCCTGTAAATAAGGTATCCAGGTGGGTTGCCAAGCTGAAAATATTTAGATAATATAGGTAGGTACCTGTATGCGTTTGACACTAAATAGACATAGAGTGATGGGTTGTAAAAGGTATTTAAAAAGAGCTCCCTAAAACCAAGACGCATCTTGCAAATGAAAAGTCTACAGATTTATGGAAACCCCTGTAAAACAAAAAAGTTTTATTAATTAACGAATTAAACTTGGAAACTCAAATCCAAAAACTTTCAAAGAATTCGAGTTTCTTCTGCATTTAATTTGAACATCACGAATATTAAAACACTAATCTAATCTTGTTGAGTTAGCTTCAATAATACGTATTTTTTCCCACTTAGTATGTAGATGATATGATAAGTTCCTGTCACTATTATTTACATAACAGGTTGGCATTAGAATTTTTGTGGGGTAGGTACCACAACTAAAAAGAGAAAAGTGAAAACTTTGACTTTTGGACTTTTGGAATATCGTATAGGTACTTACTTTTACAATGCTTATAAATATGTGAACATCATGTATCCATCACATAATTAATTTCTCTGTCATTGCTTAATTTTTTTGCCTATTGTAGTATAGTAATCTTATTCTAGGTGCATCTTCTTCACATATAATTATATAATTAATGTCTACAAAATATTGTAACACATTTTAAAAGAGTAACGATGGAGTTTCTTGCCCATTCTTCTTCATACGAAAACTGCCTTTTGGAAGGGGCGACTAGAATCAATTCTATTTTTTGTAAATTTTGACGTACAAAAGTGCCTTTTATGTGCCTAATTGAAATAAATTATTTGACTTTGACTTAGTAAAAAGTTTTTTTAACCTTTTAATAAAGTCGTCAGCCACCGTGCGATAAAATGTCAATCAGCTTTAAAGTGAAGTCACCGTAGAACAGGTGACGCCAGCCTTCAATAATTACTCACGTGAAATTCGTATTTTAACCCTGTTTATGATCAACGAATTTAACGGCCTGTCCATTTCCGAGCCGTTTACTTTATCTGTTCTGACATGGTCAATTAAATTGACCAAAAAATCTCGCGACATTTGTGGGACCGGATAAAAATTTTCATCATGGATTGTTTTTGATAAACAAAAAAACTCATTTGATGGTGTTTTCGTGGTTCTACACCCTATTAAATCTCATAGGTGTCGTAACAGGCAACCAATGGAATTTTAGGCACTTAGTTGTCTGATGCAGGTGCTTATTATTAAAACCAAAAATATTGCTGACACTAACTGTTTAAGTAAAATTGTTCTTTTTTAAACTATCTCTATTTTTAAATCAAGTTCTTTGAGCAAAAAGTTTACAAAACAACAATAAACAGTTGAATCTCGTTAGCTAGCTGGAATATCATGTTCTCTCAGTGTTTTGTTTTTTCATTGAACAAATTGCTGATCTTTGTCAATGAGACAAAGATTTTTGTCTACCCTACAGTTACAGATTAATTGACAAACGGAACCCATTAACAAATTGGTTTTGTTTTTATTTCATGTACCTTAAATCAATCAGCTGTCTAAAATTGTCTAAGTTGTTCAAAATTTGCTTGGAAGAAGAAAATTAACTAAGAGAAAATTTACCAAAGCATTTATAAAATATGCCATTTTGAACCTCCAGACCCAGTGAACACAAAAAATATTGATATTTATCTTACTTCCAATGGCTTTACAATCAATCGCAATGCTCGCGAAAGTTAACGAGTTTTTCACCCCAATAGCTTCCCCGCAGGATATAAAAATAATTAAAAACACGGAATGGACTCATTGGTTGGAGTGACACCCATGTTAAATGTCAACCCTTAAATGTCGATGGTCCTTTCGAATGGACGTGACAATGTAATTGAGGTTAAACTGATGGATTTAGAGAATTATTGGTAAGTTATATGTCATCATGTACCTACCCATAACTATTGTGAGTTGAGAAAACTATCTCTCATACATAAGCTTTGAAAGGTGAATCGTTAGCCTCATAAACTGCCTCAATCATAAGTGTTTGTAGCTTAGGATAAATGTATTTTGTTAATTATTCTTATTTATGGTAAATAAAGATACTTGATAAAGGACCATGGGGGATTTTGTATGGATCCCGTCCCCACCTCCAACAGTCATAGGATACGTGTCAATATGTTTATAAGGATCCAGAAAAAGACTTACTGTCTTTTTCAATTGCAAAATCAATGGGATTTTTTTTTATAACAAAAAACTTTTCGTTTCGGCTAACCTAACCTAACCTAACTTTACCTATCCTGACCTAACATAACCTAACCTAACAGTGATAAACTGATCTTGGGTTTTGAAGGTCACATGGAACTCCTCAATGATGAACAGCATTTGTGTATTGTTGTGATTGGGTAATTGTACAAAAGATTTAAAAAAAAACAGCTAGTTAGGTTAGGTTAGATTCATCCAGCAGAACCCGAGGTGGCGGCGCGTAGTGTTCCACGCGTGCCCCTATTTGACGTTGCGGGAGGAGTCTCAGACCTCACTCCCCCCGCGGGCATGAACTGGCCCACGGGAGCGGGGATCATGGAAGGTGCACTAGATCTCATGATCCCCGGTTCAAGAGTGGGAAGGGAACACCGGGATGGTTTTTAGTCGGTAGGAGTCTGACAGACCCCTTCGCGCGCCCCAGGGTGGAGAATATCCATGAGGATTTTCAACCCAGGAACAAAAAAAAATTGGTAAGCCTAATCTAACCTAACCTCCCCAGACTGGACCCACTTCATGCCCGCATAGGGAGTGAGGTATGAGACTTCCCCCGCGATGTCAAATAAGGGCATACGTGGAACACTACGCGCCACCACCTCGGGTCCTGCTGGATGGGGGATGTCCCCAAGTCCGCCGTCCCTCCGGACTTGTTTACGGGGGCTGGAAGAGGGCATTGTCCGCCCTCCGCCGACGTCCGGTCCACCTGCTATGGTTCAGGAGAGTGGTTTCAATCTCCCTCTCTCTTTCCGCAGCCTCCTTTTGCGAAATTACAGTTTCATAGAAGGAGATGATCGCATCCCACGACTCGGCGCTCCCGACCATCGAACGAAGGATAGCCGGCAGTAACAGGTCGGCTCCGACTTCTGATATGAGGGCACAGCGTGGCTCCTCCCATGCGGTGCACTCTGCCAGTGTATGCCGCGCTATGTCCTCCCGGCAGTGGGCGCAGTGATGGTACCGGCGTCCGGTTCCCTGTTTATACGACACAGGTACTTCTCGAAGCAGCCATGACCCGAGAGCACCTGGGTCGCCCGAAACGTTAGGGAACCGTGCCTCCTCCCGAGCCATTCGTCGAGCACTGATCGGATAGCGTTGACGGTAGCGAGGCTAACGGTATGGCGCAGAAGCCTGTCCCGCCATTCCGTCACCAGGACTTCGCGAAGCTGAGACCGACGAAGCTCGATCTCACGCTGCATCGGTCCACTGCCCCGGGTTCGCGCCTCCTCGCGTCACCGGTGCAGTGAAGCGAGAGCTCTTGCTTCTAGGTCCCAGGGCGGGGATCCGGCCAGTGCACAAGCCGCCTCGTAGGAGATCGTGCGACACCCCCTGATAGCTCTGACGGCCATCGCCCTTTGCGGTTTTCGCAGTATTGCGATGCTACCGGCCGTCAGGTCAGAAGCCCACACCACACATCCCCAAGTATAACCGCCTACAGATGGTCCTCAGGCCCCCTGGATTGGGAAACAGCGTCGACAACGCGCCCGCGGCGCCCATCAACTTGGGCATCAGTTGCCGAAAGTGGGGGCTGAAGTGAACCGGCTATCGAGCACCAGTTCCAGGTACTTCATGTAGACTCGACAGCAATTCGGGCCGCCCCGACCACGCCGTCTGATCCCGGCGGTGGGGCTCGCCGGGGGCCGTGAAGGACCACGGCTTCCGACTTATTGAAAGCCACCTTCAGGCCCAGGCGTCATATGCGATCCACCACCTGTGAGACTGCAGCTGTCGCCAGCAACGCTGCCTCCCTTTGTGAACTCCCCCGGGCCGTGATTAGCGTTTCATCCGCGTAATACGTCAGTACCCAGTCATTACCGATTTTCCACAAGAGCGGGCCCAGGACCAAGCCCTGTGGAACACCACACGACATATCGCCCCGGTCCCCATAGTCGCGTCTCCTGTAAATGACACACCTTTTTGCCAAAACCTAACCTAAGCTAACCTAACCTTACCTAACAGTGATCAATTGATTTTGGATTTTCAAGTAAAGTACATGGAACTGCTCAACGATGAACAACATCACCGTACTCTTGTGATTGGTCACAAGAATACGCTTGAATCACCCAAAAAATATCAAATAAAAAATATATCAATGAAAACGGCTGGTTAGGTTAGGCTAACCTAACCTAACAATGGCATCAAAGAAAAAAAATGGTCCCTGGTAAGAAAAAAGGCCATAATGAATGATTTGCCTCTTAATATGAATTGCTTTTGGCTATACCAAATATTTAAATGTAAAAAAATGCTAATATTGAATAAAAAAGTAATATTCCAGGTAAACCCCACATATTCGAAGAATGTCGCCATAGTAAAAAAAAATCTAACCCATTTGACGCTTCGAATGATACTAGTTTCAAACTTGTTGGAGGGTGGGACGTTTCTTCTCATTGAATGCTAATATTGAATAAAAAAAGTAATATTCCCGGTAAACCCCACATATTCGAAGAATGTCGCCATAGTAAAAAAAAACTAACCCACCAGACGCTTCGAATGACACTAGTTTCAAACTTGTTGGATAGTGGGACGTTTCTTCTCATTGAATGCTAATATTGAATAAAAAAGTAATATTCCCGGTAAACCCCACATATTCGAAAAATGTCGCCATAGTAAAAAAAACTAACCCATCAGACGCTTCGAATGACACTAGTTTCAAACTTGTTGGAGGGTGGGACGTTTCTTTCCATTGAATGCTATATTGAACAAAAAAGTAATATTCCCGGTAAACCCCACATATTCGAAGGATGTCGCCATAGTAAAAAGAAATCTAACCCATCAGACGCTTCGAATGACACTAGTTTCAAACTTGTTGGAGGGTGGGGACGTTTCTTCCCATTTTCCTTAATGAATGGTAAGTTATAAGTCATTTATCATGGTTGGTGGTGGTCATGGTGTTTTGTATTAGATAGAGAGATAAATCGTTTATTAAGTGCATACAAAAGACAGCACAACATACAATAGCACGATTAAATAATAACTAACACTAACTAACAACTAACTCTTAGGTATATCATTGTGTGTCACTTTTGTTTCAGTGAATTATTTGATTTTATCTCTCGTTGACCTACCTACTTAACTACTAAAAGTGTTTGTATTACGAGTATGTACCTTCACACCACAGGTTCACCATGAAGATACTTATTTTCTTTTTACTCTCAACCCTAACTTCGTCATAAGACTTATATTTTATTAACGAAACCCCGCTTTAAATAAAGTCTAAATTAAATGTGCATTTATGTTATAACACGGACATTAAGGTATTCAGGGTTTACACAGTTTCCCAGTAATGAAAGAGAAGTTTGCCCACACGGATTAATTTCACCTGTAATTCGATTTATCGTAATAAAATATTCATATGGCGGACGAATGGGTTAATAAAGATGTAACAGTAACAAATATGAGGACTGGAGTAACCATGGCGGAGACATGACAGCCTACATATTTAATTAATATTTTCATTTGTTTTTATCGACAGTATAAAACAATTTGTAGTTCGGCTTTTTGCTGTTAGTTTACTAAATGAGTTTAGTATCATTATCTGTCCGCTTTTTTCTAACTATATTGTGGTCGGCTTCCAGTCTAACCTCCAAACCGTCTGGCCTCCACAACCCAGTTACTGGGTAATACGATACCCTTTCAGTAAGACTAGTTATCAGACTTTCGGGTTTCTGAGTATCCGTAACGACTGTCAAAGATCTACAAATGACAGCCGGGACCAAAGATTAAAAACGTGCTTTCTGAGGCACGGAGGAGTCTCGATATGTATTGGATGGTCAACCATCCACGTACCTTCCTCGGTTTTACCTGTAAAATATTTTAATTAAGTGCTTTTTAAGGCATAATAGATAATAATTTGTTCCCAAGTTTTTTACTATTTTAAAATATCCACGCTACTTACATAATTACTATGTGCACGTAGCGAAATTTGCAATTTTCTTTAAAAACCCAACTTTCGTTTCATATCTTTTACAAATAAAATCACATCACTTTAGAAAAGAGAAAATTGTTTTACCACTTTTAAATGTACAGCTACACCTCCATCAAACCCAAAAAAAATAATACAAAATAGAAACCAACAAAATTTATTTAATCGCAATCAATAAAACAGGCTGTTTAAGCACTGGTGATATCTTCAATAGGCAACACGGCGAAGAAGTTGACAATGTTCTTGAATATTCTCTTCGCGGCCAAATCCACCATGGGGCTACCAAATTCTGACGCAACTTGCTTCCAGTTTTCGTTTAGGAAACTCAACATAGCCTTACCTAGAAAAAAAAGTAATATTTTTAGTTTTATTTTAGGAAGGAAAGGGGTACAAAACTACAAACCACTGTATTCATAAAAAGTACAAAATTGCTTTAAACCTTTTACAGTTTTTAAGTAGCCGTAATTTGATTCCAAAATCAAAAGAAAAATCAGTAACTTGTATAACTTCTACAATGTATCTTAGGTACATTAAGGTCTCCTTTTAAGTAAATTGGTACTTTAGGTGTGAAAATGTACTACCGAAGAGACAAAGTGGCTTCTGTATCTATAATATTGTTCACCATCGTGGCTTTAACATTATTTTATTTAACAATTTCACAATAAACTTTGATGAAATAACTACGTCACGCAGTTATTGAAAATCTGCGAGAAAGTTGTTTTGCATTTTATGCAGCTATGGCGAAAGGCAATATGTGGCGCCATCTATTATGTTCGACAAAGATTAATGCGACATACGAGTATATTGTCAAGATTCATTGGAATAGTTTGTTGATATTTGATCGAGAAACTCATTTAACTTTTGCGTTGGCAGAGTTCCTACCTACGTTGTTGGTACGTTCACAATTATGATTTTTTTGAACCGCGTGTAGTTGGAATTTAAAAAAGGAACAGGGTTTACAGAGAAGCAAGCTGTATTATGTATAAAAATTTTACGTCTCCAATTAGATATTGGAAATCCAAATAACTCGGTTATACGAGTTTTTAACATTAAAATGAAAAGGATTTGTCAAAGTTAGATAATTTTGGATCATCCTAATTACTTTATTAGCGGATGAACCACATGCCATAGGTAGATAATGAATTTCCTCAAGAGTGCTACAAATAACATTATTGAGGGAATTCAACCATAAGGATCACTCTTGCAAGACGTGTTAACATTTGAAAAATTGCAGCATGTTATTATTAGTGCCCATAGAATGAATAATTTGACCATTTCATAAATTATTGTGTTATTCATTTTCTTGATTGGCCCGTCATGTCTGTTGCATGTCAGATGAGTAATGGGCTCAAGGAACCATCGAGTGGGTCTCATTAAACGCTAAACGTCATCGCGGTAGACCAAGGCGAACATAGCGATAGCGGGAAGAGCTTGACTCCTACCGAGAGAATAGGCCCGCATATAGCAGAAAACAGTATTGTGTGGAAAACGAAAAGAGAGGCTTTTATCTTGCAGTGGGCCAATATAGGCTATTAGTTAAGATTAGATTAAATATGTTTCTCAATGGGAATAGAAAAATATTAAAGACACTTACTAAGCTGCTTGTTTCCGTTGAACAAGTTAGTCAGGTGGTAGTGAGCACTATCCTTGACATCGAAATCGACGCTGTACTTCTTAGGCTTGATGATATCCTTGCCGTCAGCATTCTTGATCACATCGTAGTGAATGGACATCATGATTTCAAGGTTTTCTGAAAAGAAAGAGGATATTTATTGGAAGTTGCTTAAAATAAATTCTATTGCGTATAAAATAAACATAGGTTCAATGGGCACTTTCCTTATATAAATTAACTGCTTGCAAGAAATGAAGGAAGTAAGAAAGTATCATGAAAAGATAAGTGAACTTGGACAAGTAAAAATTCTACAATGACTCAACAAGATTGAAGTTCATTGAAGTAAGTTTTTCAGTAGCATTTGTCAATCCAGTACATTTTTGAAGTGAAAACTTCTTTAGGCGCGTTGGGTATTTTTGAGATGGGACTAAACCATTGATTTTGCGACACTTTAACGACACCTCATTTTTGTAAATGCGATTGTGCTCTTTATTTACATTTCATTACGGATCAATATTCTGTGCAAGTGTGTTTACTTTAAAGGTTTTGTAAACGCCATTGTGTTCTTTATTTATATTACTACACTATTTCTTTCAAGGTTTTTTATGGCTCTTTAGGAATTGCGAATTACGTTCTATGCAAGTATTTTTACTTAAAAGGTTTCGGAAGTATCGTTTTTGTAAACGCAATTGTGCTCTTTATTTAGATAAGGTTACGGATCAATGTTCTATACAAGTATTTTTCTTCCACCAAGGCGATCTTGTTCAAGTTTTCACGTCGGTCGGCACTCCCGGAGAGCCACCACTTCTTTTTACTTTTCCATCATCGTTATCACTGATAGTATGTCACTTTGTCTAATACCATGAAAAAGTTAATTCTTCGTGAGCCTTTTACACAAAAAATATATAGTATGGGTACCTATGGATTTTTCTTAGCTACCACAAGGAATCTTCATCAAATGACCTAAAATAATTTACTTACTCAATTTCAGTGTGATATGTCCATCACCAGTGATAGGCAGGATCAGAATGCGTCCTGCAGCAGTGTAGTGACCTGTCACTGTGTTGTCGTTGTGGAAATTTACAGAAAAGACCTTCTTCTTTGTGTCCCAGCTGGTGGCAAAAATAAAAGGTTAAGAGAATCAGTCACTATTATCAATATGTATTATTGAAGCTAATTCAAAAATTATCCAAGCAAAGTTAATAAAATTTATATGGGACCATCTCGGGAGATTACTCTTTCAAACAAAAATAGAATTTTCAAAATCGGTCCCCTTTTGACGGAGAAATCGGTAGACATACATAAAAAAAATAAAAATCAATTATACATAATTATATGCTACGAACATATAACCTCCACCTTTTTGGAAGTAAATTAAAAATCCAAATGGTTAAATTTGAAAGCGATTGTCACTTGTCTATGCCCTTGTCTTTAGATTCGGTTTATTTTACTTTGTTTCATATCGTTTTATGAACCTATGGTAGCTTTGAGTAAAGGTAAACTGGACCCTTGAATGAAAATACTTAAAAATTATAAGATTTTTGAACGCTTCTAGGAAGTCGCGTGTAGCAAGGGTTACGATGTATCTCGTATCCACTATAAACAACTAGCGTTGACTCGTAGCAACTATCGCTAATGCTTAGCTACCGGATTCTATGTAATTGTTTCTATGTTTCTGTAAGTATTGAGCGAGAAGTGGATTAAGTTTCAGGATCGCAATATTGTGAAACTTCTAATTATTTGAGGCTCTAGAAAGAGACACTAAAATGCACCCGTAATCCGATTTTCTACCCAGAAGAGAAGAAGATCTTGCTTTTGACCACGAAGTCTGATGTCATTTTATTTTATTTTTTATCCGAAGCTGGTGCTATAAATAAATAAATAAATAATAAATAAATTCTTTATTGCCATACAAATATTACAGAAAAATTTGAGACCCTGGCTCCAGAGCTAAGTTAGAGAACCTGTATTTCAGGAGCCAGTGACTTCTTCCATTTGTGTTACTGTTAGCAAGTATATACAGCAAAAGATGATTATCTTACTTAAAATTAAGTTTAAAAAAATAAAATTAGAAAAATTAATTAGAATTAATAAAGCAAATAATATACTTTCATTAAATTAAAATTAAATTACAATTAATTTGGATTCATACAAAAATCAGGAACAAATGTTAATGGAATAAAATTAGAACAAAATAAAATTACAAATTATTTAAGTTAGCATTAAACAAAATTTATTTTATTTAAACAAAATTAAATAAAACATAGAGGGTACTGGTAAGCGGGTGGGTGTGTGCGTGTATGTATGGGGGTGTATTGGTGTGTGTGTATGTGTGTGCGAATACCAACGATTTGTGTTCTAATATATTACTGGTACTTACTCAACTTTGTCAACAACGGAGTTCTTCAATCCCTTCATGATGCCTCCTTTCAAGGTAAATTGAAGACCAGCCAGATCGAAGGCCAGGTCATCCATTTCCATAGGGTCTAAGACCTCAACGTTGTTCTCCGAAATTCCAGACATGAAAATTGGCAACATTTCCTGGAACGCCGGAGTCAAACAGGCATTGTCGGTGAGCTTGCATTTTTCTACTGATGGTAAAACTGTGAACAAATAAAATATAATTTGACAATCTGCAAAAAATCAATGATTCCATGGCCTTTTTTTTTTTTTTTGGGTGGGAAATTATCAAATAACTTCTCCCGCTCTGGGTGGAGCGGGAGGGCGTGTCAGACTCTTACTGACTAAAACCCACCCGTGTTCCTTCGGTTGCCCTGTTGCCGGGGGCCGCGATGTCCCTATCGGTTTTCTTCGAACCCCCGGCAGGCCTTCGAACCCCCGGCAGGCGATTCCATGGCCTGATTTACTTTTTGTACCATGTAATACATAACATCACGCCTGTATCCGTCTGTGGGGTTGAGGTGTATCGTGCACCAATATTTCACCAATTACCTATAACCAACTGTTTTAGTTCCCATGAATTGTACCAGGGGCAATTCTTTTGGGAATACGTACAAATCTAACTTCGGGCTTCAACTGAGTCTTCCTGCCGAATTCTGGTCGAAGCTTATTTAAAACAAATGGAAGAACCGAATCTTTTCTAATTGAAATACCTCACCTCGTTAATGGATATGCATTATTGAAGTGAAAACTTCTTTAGGCGCGTTGGGCATTTTTGAGATGGGACTAAACCATTGATTTCGCGACACTGTAACGACACCTCATTTTTGTAAACGCGATTATGCTCTTTATTTATATTACGTTACGGATCAATGTTCTATGCAAGTATTTTTACTTTAAAGGTTTTGTAAACGCGATTGTGCTATTTATTTAGATAAGGTTACGGACCAATGTTCTATACAAGTATTTTTCTTCCACCAAAGCGATCTTGTTCAAGTTTTCACTTCTGTTGGCCCGGAGTGCCACTTTTTTTTTATTCTGGGGCTAAGTTATAACAGCCGCACAGATCGATCGATCAGGTTAAGCTACGCTTGTTGCCGCGGTCGGTGACCATCTTTACATACCGAGACCCTTCCGTGCCTCGGAAAGCACAGCTGTTGGTCCCGGCTGCCATTCGTAGATCTTTGACAGTTGTTACGGGTAGTCAGAAGCCCGAAAGTCTGACAATCAGTATTACCATGGGGTATCGTGTTACCCAGTAACTGGGTTGTGGAGGTCATATGGGCAGTCGCTCCATGTAAAATAATGGTATTCAGCTGTATCCGGTAAGACTGGAAGCTGACCCCAACATAGTGGAAAAAAAGGCTAGGCAGATGATGATTTGTAGTTCTGAATCCAGGACTTCGTAATCCATTTTTTTTATCGATAGCAACCTGCGTTTCCTACGTTTGAGATGAAGATTCTAAGGCAAGTCTGAATCCCATGTCATATACTGTTCTAGAGTATCCACATTCGAGGGAATCTCTAATTATGATTAGACTGTACTGTAAAATTATTACATCTGGCAAATAAAAAAATACAATAGACGTGAATATATTTAGTAGGTACCTAACCTGTTCCGCTTAGCTATTCCTAAAGAGCCAAAAAAAACCGTTAAAAAATCGACACGTGTTTCAGTGAACCTGAACACGGTGTTGGCGACAAGTCAATCGTCATCCTGAGGATGCCTTGGTGAGAGGCCCTGTTGGTGTTTTATGGCTCTTTAGAAATAGCTAAGCGGAACAGGTTACTAAATGTATCCACGTCTATTGTATTTTATAATGGATTTCCGCAAGGTTACGTCTAAATCAATTAATTATCCGGTAAATTTTAATATACTGGTAAGTCCCTTTATAAGTCGTGTGAGTAAAAGATGTCGCATGACTTACAAACTAATGTCTCGCTCATAAAAACTAATTGGGCCCACTTAAAGGTAGGATCCATTATATAAATTATGTTCTATTATTCAAGATTTATACTATGACATGGCTGTTTTGTTATTATTGTAATGTCAATTTCGTTTTAGTATTAAAAATTGTTTTTCAATATAATTTACAAAAAAAAATGTAAGGTTACTGGAAGTGCTCATGACACGCGTATTAAAATAAGCCCACATTTTCAACCTAATACAAGCTGTTACTGTTACTGGCGACTTCGGTTGAAAACGAAGCCCCTGTATCGCATCAGGGATATTTTATGATGTTCGTGTCGATTGTAACTACGCAACGTTGCAAAAAAAATGCGCTTCCCTGGTGCGCCAGGTGCGGGCTAGGCCTAACAATATACTGCAGAGTATCGCGAGCAGACTGGACTATTTGTGTATGAATCGGTGCTGCAAGATTTCCACATCTGTGTTGAGCGTAAAGCAGGGATTCGTTAAGTGTATAGGTTAAGTTTACTAACATGGTTGTTAAGAAATATTGTTATTAACATATTGAGTCCTGTTACTTGTTAATTAAATTTTAATATACTTAAATAAAATAAACACATTTCAACTCTTTTCTTCTTCCGTTCAGGGATAAAAATACCTACACAAAATCTTTCTTTACTGCAACTTTACACTCCGTTAAGATCCACTGATTAATATTTTTGGTTTTGTTTTTCAGTCACGGAACGAAACTATTGACAGTAAAAAAATACGTCAATACATTTTCTGGGGTTATAAAAGGAACATAATATGAATTGGATAAGTATAGTAAGCGTCCAACTTTATGGCCGCTCTGAAGTGCGCTAATCACTGCGCAGTACCCCACCCCTCACCCCCGCTGACACGCGAATTTGTTAATGCGCAGTGACTCGCCTCATGTTCCGAGCCGACATAATTTGAATCGACTGTACCTAATTCTGATGTCAAAAGCGCACTAACTAACGGACCGACAGACAGAGAGATGTTAGGCTTTGTTGTACCTATAAGTAAGGATAAGGAGAACTTAATTAAAAATTAGATAATCATCATAAAAGGCTGAAAGTAAATGATTATTCTGACCATAATAACTTATCTGCAAAAAAATCAATCTGTCTAGCCTTTTCCCAACTATCTTGGGGTCGGCTTCTAGTTTAACCGGATGCATCTGAATACCAGTATTTTACATGGAGCGACTGTCTATGAGACCTCCACTACCCAATAACTAGGTAATACGATACACCTTGGTAAGACTGGTTGTCAGACTTTCGGGCTTCTGACGACCCGTAACGACTGTCAAAGATCCACGAATGACAGCCGGGACCAACGGTTTAACGTGTTTTCCGAGGCACGGAGGAGTCTCGATATGTAAAGATGGTCACCAATCCACGGACCAACACCGGCAAGCGTAGCTTAACCTGGTGGATCGACCCGTGCAGCTGTTATTATTTAGCCACGAACTCCTCTCACAATAACTACTAATAATAACAACTTAACTGCAATTGTAGTTAAATGTAGCGGAAATGTCCAACTTTTAACAAAGGAATAATCATTCGGTACTGATAATTCGCCTGCGTCACATAATTGAACCAATTATTTTTAATACTTTTATAAATCTTGTAGGTATATCATTAGTAAACTGGTATTGTCACGTGGCTAGTAATCATCGCACGGCATTTGTCGTAAAATATTTTTTATCTTATTTCTCAACAAATCCTTTCAAATGGATGCTGATCTTCCTTGAAATAATCTTTGAGTCGCTTTTGCCTATGCATACAAATTCTCTCTTCCTATGAATCTTGAAATTTTTCTCAGAAAATCATTCTTCTTGTCTTATTTACCTGTGGTTTTTCCTACCTACTGCGGAAAATATTTCGCCAAGATATTTGGCAATATTATTCCACCCTGTGAATTTCTGCTATATATATTATGGGTTCGTTTAACATCTCACATCTACTAACCCTCGTTTTCACTAACACTAGACAACACCTAAATTAATGACTAAATAAGATCGCGTTATTGGATTTTCTACTTTCGACGCTAAGTCGAGCGTTGAAAATCCATGTTAGTGAAAACTGGCATTAAATACCCAGACCTGGACATAGTGGCTTGTAAATCAAACTTCTGAGCCTTTGCATAGAAGCCCATCTTTCAGTCACTGTACAGAAAGAAGTTAATATTCATTATTCGATCCGCCTTGAGAAAGCGTATCGCACTCTATTTTTACATAAATGACCCATCAAATTAGTTAACCATTAAATGACCACGATATTACAAATAATTGATATTGTGATTAATTGCTCACATTAAGCAGCCATTTTTATAGATAAGATACTTAGGTATTTCGGTTTGTAAAACCGTGAGCCTAGCACGAACGCACGGAGGTAACGTAACGTAAATTCGGACTATTGTAAGATTGAATATATACTCGTTTTGCAAATAAAATTTTCTTAGTTTTAAGAAGTTTGTGTTTTCCTTTTTTCTTCTTCTTTTTTTAAACAAACAAAAATGGTAAAGGATAGTTGTATTTTCGATTCAACAATCTTTCTAAACTTTATTTTTCTAGCCTACTCTGTCCCACTCTCTGGCTAAGGGTTCTCTCCATTTCTCTTATATTTCGCGAGCTTCGCCTCCTCCTTCCTTCTTGAAAGGAACCCATCCAGTTCATCCCGCCATCTTCTACGTGGTCTGCCGCGACCTTGTCTTACTTACGGAATTAAGGCCCGCAGGCAGGCGCAACGTGACTCTAGTAGAACAATTCTATGAAAACATTCATGGATATAATGTCCTGCCAAAATCAAGTCCCACAGTCGCGTCGCGCCTGCGGGAGCCTTTACATTTACGTCACGCATTCGGACTAGGGCCTCAGAATGTCTCTAGGATCTTACTCTGATGACAATAATTGCATTTCACATTGACGTAAAGTACCCGTAAGTGTTGTAAATATAAGTATTTTACAGACTGTCATTAAGTTTATAATGACAGGTTTCATTTATCCTTATTATCCAATCTTCGTAATTATTTAATTTCTATAAGTATCTATCAGTGTGAAGGATGTTAACTTCTTCAGTGCTACAAAGTTGTATAAAATATAAATGAGTAATTATTAAGAAAATGCCCACCGTTTAACAATTTATTAAGTACTTTATTATTGTTTATTAATCAAGTATTTTCTTTCTTTCTTCTAAGTACTTAAAAAATTAAAGTATTTATGAAGGTTCTTCTTGACGGCTGACTTCCTCCTTTTTAGGGTTTTTAGTTATTTTGACCCACACCCGTCCATATTATGAAATCTTAGTTAGACATGGACACAGAGTCAGCAAATCACAGGAAAAAGAATGTAAAAAAAAAATCCTTTTGTGCCCATTTGTGTAGTACAAATGACATGCCCCTGCCATGTCCTCCCATGCTGACTGTCCTGTTGGTCTCGTTATCATAAGCGCGACTGCTGAGCGTGGGGTCTTGGGTTCGATTCTCGGGTTGGACAGTGTTATTATGTTTTTCCATTGTGAATTTCTTAGTAACAGCCCGGAGTTTGGAAGTTGGCGGTGTGATACCCCCGTGTCCCAGAAAGCTCGTTAAACAGTTGGTCCTGCGCCTGATCTCTCTCCGGTCGTTTCGGATTGCCGTCCCATCGGACTATGAGAGTGAGGGAAGAGAGAGTGCACCTGTGTCTGCGCACACGCTTGTGCACTATAACATCTTCCGTGCCGAAGGCAAGTCTCTGTTGAGTTTGACTGCCATGGCCAAAATACGGTTTCGTGGACTATATAGTAGTTACAAATGGGTACGGCAAAAATCGAACCCATATCTCATATCCTATTGCGTGTTCAATAAATATTTTTCTGTTGCGCAGCAGTTATTTCAATTGACAAAATAAACTTCCGCATTTAGGTTTTAATATTGAAAATGAATGTGATATCATAATTATGATATTTTTATGCACGTACACACGGCTACACATCAATCTATAATTTTCCAGTATAAGCTGACCTCGAATTGTACGGAAATCCTATACGATGCGAGATCAGCATATACTGGATATGTACCTATAGCTTGATGTATAGCCGTGTGTACACATTTATTTATTTATAGGAGAACCAACAGCTATAACAAATGGATAACAGTTGTTTAAGAAACATAGAGCCAATTACGGTTCTCACGGGTAAAAAACAGAAAAAATTGTAGAAATCTTAGGATCACTAACAAGCACGATAAAAAAGATTAAATATACATATATACATATAAATTACAATAAGCATTTGACAAATGCAAATGCACTTTTTAAAAAGTCAGCGTTCAGCCGAGCGCGTGCAGAATAGGTTTTGGTGGTAAATAGGTCTTTAGGGGCATGAGGAACAGGGTGTAAAGTTCACTCATCCACCATAGAAAAGGGAGGATCCTCCGACCAGACGGTTGTTGTGTCTGGTGGGCAACTGCCCATCGGTTGGAAGTTGAAATCTTGTATGTATGTCGATCGCTCGGTAAACTCTAACTGCGCGATGCAGGATTTGTGTGACGTCATGTCTATGACGCGTAGTTTGTATGTGGCGGTGTAACCGCTACATCACTCCCCTCCGGAGACCGGAGGTCGATAGTGGGCTGAATCTTGTGATGCTTCACACAGTGCCAGCTGTGGTTCCAGTGAGTCGGAACCGGGTGCCGCATAGTTCGCGGTGAGTCGGAACTTTCTGTGGTGATTGCGGCGATTGTGGTGATTGTGGTGATTCCCCAGTGAGTCGGGGTGATTGAGGTGATTGCTGTGATTCCCCAGTGAGTCGGGGTGATTGAGGTGATTGCGTTGATTCCCCAGTGAGTCGGGGTGATGAGGCTGATTGCGTTGATTCCCCAGTGAGTCGGGGTGATGAGGCTGAGGGTGATGACCAGGAATGCGCGTTCGCTGCATGCTGGTGGTCAGGATACCCGTTGAAGCCGTGGGTGCTGGCTGGCTGTGTGACTCGCCTCACGAAAGCTTGCGGGAGTGATGGTGATGATGACGTCACGCCGAAGTAATTGCACGAAGGCTGCGTTGACGTTTCATACTCGGGGTCACCAATTTAGGGGCATGAGGAACAGGGTGTAAAGTTCACTCATCCACCATAGAAAAGGGAGGATCCTCCGACCAGACGGTTGTTGTGTCTGGTGGGCAACTGCCCATCGGTTGGAAGTTGAAATCTTGTATGTATGTCGATCGCTCGGTAAACTCTAACTGCGCGATGCAGGATTTGTGTGACGTCATGTCTATGACGCGTAGTTTGTATGTGGCGGTGTAACCGCTACAGGTCAAATGAGAACTCCACAAAGAATATTAAAGTCTTTACTTGCTCGCATCATGTATGAGTTTTTCCTGTAGTTAGAAGAGGTAAAAGGAATGGAGATAGGCGGATTAAATCTAACTGATCGCTGAGGAACATTGAAACGTAGTTTATGAAGGAGATCAGCAGTCAATCTCATTAGATATAATTTTTAAAAGGAAAGTGCAATCTGCTAGCACATCACAGCACATCTGCTAGCTACGTTAAGCATTAATTTATTTATTTGGCAAATTAAATACGATATACAAGCTAACACTAATATTTATATACTATGTACAAGTATATAAAAATAAGGACGAGCTCATAGGGCATCAAAAAATTCGTCCGCATCGCTGTTAATGTGAAAAATAAATTGTGTATCTAAAAATATGTTAGTTATGCTCCAGCCTTACAATTTAATGTGCCGGATAAGTAAAGAAAGCCAAAGCTAAAGAGTGTCTCTCAGAATACTTTTTGGAAGTACAAAATTATAATTAGACTTTAATTTTGTAAAACGTTTTCCTTTATCAAGGACTGCCTTTGATTGTATAAAATGTGCAAAACTTTAAGACTTGCTGAGTTAACGACTTAACTAGGCTTCTATATCTTCCACACTAATGTTAGGATAGCTCCTCGAGATTAGGTGCAAGAAGTGGTAGACACTATGCAATTGACATAACCCTCCGTCTTGTCAGTGTCCGCACTGGGAAGACGGAGGGTTAGGTAAAAGGTTAGTGTTGAAGACTTAACCGAATGTACAGACGTCAACACATCAGGCTACTACAATCTGTCAAATTTATTTAATAGATTTTCAACTTTATCGCTGAACGGTAAGGTTCAAAGTTGATTGGGAAAATTTGACAGTTTCGGGTAGCTTGATGTGCTGGCGTCTGTACCATGGGAATGACCCAATATAAAAAACAAAGGTTTCCAGAAGTATCTAGGTAAATGGTACACCACAGAATGTCTACAGTATTGCCTCTGCTTCTCACTTTAATCCATCCAAAGGTTGTCTTTAAAGATCGCTTTAAGTGAAAAGACAGCCGCTTGTGTCACCCTACGTAAAATTTCTACATTTATTTCTGCAATTTATATTATGGAGTATTCAATTCTATTCTAGGTAATATTATAAAAAATTAAATAATTTCAAAAGATTCTTACTTGCCGCTTGAGCAAAACCGAACACCAGCACAGCCAAACTCGTTACTTTGAACATCATTTTGTTAACGTCGACACAAACTCTTCAACCGTTATGTGCGAACTATTAGTGAACTTGAAGTGAATGCGTTAATATACTAGACGAAACCTCGTCACCGGCCGTAATTACATACATCCTTAAGTTAAATAACTTTGCAATCTTCTTTTACAATTATAAAAAAAACCTATAATTATATAAAAAATATACTTAGCAAAAATAAAACTCACATGCAAAGTTTAAACCAACGTTTGAAGAACTTATTTATATTTCTGTCTTCGTGTCAGATTTGTGAGCGGCCAAAAAATTTCAACATGGATTATTTAAAAAAAACTTATTGCTTCGCAGAAGGAGGTGACGGCCTCCCATTTCCTCTCGCTCCGTACCATGGCCTGAACCAGGGCCGGACGCGAGAGATCACCGCCGCCGATCGCCTCCACGAGGACACGGTGAGGCTCCGCCCAAGCCGGACTAAATGTCAACCCTTAAATGTCGATGGTTCTTTCGAATAGACGTGACAATGTAATTGAGGATAAACTGATGGATTTAAAGAATGATTGCTAAGTTATTATAATATTAAGTCATTTATGAGCAAAGTCGAGATAATTATAAATAAATATATAAATTACATTTGTATATAATTATGTAATATATAAATTAAATATTTAGCCAGAAACAGCCATACAGACAAACATCAAATATGTTGGGGTCGGCTTCCAGTCTAACCGGATGCAGCTGAATACCAGTATTTTACACGAAGCGACTGCCTATATGACCTCCACAAACCGGTAACTGGATAATACGATACCCCTTAGTAGGTGGTGGTCAGACTTTCGGGCTTCTGGCTATCCGTAACGACTGTCAAAGATCAACGGTTCAACGTGCTTTCCGAGGTATGAACGGTTCTTGATATGTAATGGATGTCCACCCATCCACGGACCGTTGCGGTTTTACCTAAAACACATTTTAATTAAGGGGACGATAACCGACTTTTAATGATTTTATACTGAAGATGACGTCTAAACGAGTAGTGTTAGTGATTTGAAAAAAATATATGTTAAATTAGAGCATTTTTCTAATACTTTAATATAAGCATATTTTTGATTATGTTTATATTACATAGTGAAATTAATTGGTAAAGTTATGTCTAACGCGGATAAAAAACTGAGAATGACGCAAAATTTATCAAGCGTATTTTTCTGAAAACTTCACCATTTTAAAGATAATTAAATTATTGATCTTTTAGTGTACGTGTTTTATTAAAATACCTTTTGTTTTACGTGTAATAAATTAATAATGCGTCTAATTTGGGACAGCGCTCCTTGATGGGCGAGTCCTATTACTGGCTGAACGTACGACGCGTTGCTTAGATCAGTACAGAACACGCAAGCTAACCATTCAAGGTCACTGTATCTGTATCTGCGTCTTAAGTGCTTTTTAACGCAACATGCCTTATATACAGGTGTCTAATTTGTTCCCAAGTTTTTTACTCTTTTGATACCCACATTACTCAATTGCTATGTGCACGTAGCGAAATTTGTGATTTTCTTTAAAAACACAACTTTCGATTCTTATCTTTTACAAATAAAATCACATCACTTTAGATAAGAGATAATCATTTTAAACTTGTGTATATATGGACACCTAGATCTACATCAAACCCAAAAAAAAACAAAATTAAAACCAACAAATTTTATTTTATTGCAATCAATAAAACAGGCAATGTTTAAGCACTGGTGATCTCTTCAATGGGCAACACTTTTAAGAAGTTGCCAACATTCTTGAATATTCTCTTCGCCACCAAATCCACCAAAGGGCTGCCGAATTCTGTCGCAACTTGCTTCCAGTTCTCGTTTAGGAACTTTATCATGGCCTCACCTAGAAAAAAAGAAAAAATAATAGTTTTATTTTAGGAACGAAAGGTACAAAACTACAAACGCATGTAACGTATGCATAAAAGGTACAGAATTACTTAAAAAACCTTTTATAGTTTTTAAGTTGCGGCCAAATTTTTACAAAATCAAAAGAAAAATCAGTAACTTCTACAATGTATCTTAGGTACATTGAGGTCTCCTTTTAAGTAAATTGTTCCTTTAGTTTAGGTGTGAAAATGTAGTACCGAAGAGACAAAGTAGCTTCTCCTGCCTCTATAATATTGTTCACCAGTATTGCTTTATCAATATTTAATTTAATTTAACAATTTCATAGCAAACTTTGATGAAATAACTACATCACTAAGCAATCCGCAAGAAAACATGTTATTTTTGCATTTTATGCAACTATGGAGAAAGGCAATATGTGGCGCCATCTAATATTTTCGACAAAGATTAATGCGACATCTATTGTCAACATTCTTTGGAATAGTTTGTTGATATTTGATCGATAAACTCAATTTTGAGTGCCTGCGAGAAACGCAAAAATGTAAGTAAAATGAGAATGCTTGAAGCATAAAATTTTTGAGTTGGCAGAGTTGTACCTTTTTTTTTTATCGCCCGGCATTTGGAATCTCGTGTAGTTGGAAATTAAAAACTTTACATGAAAGCAAAGCCGTACATTATTATGTATCATAATTTTACGTCTCCAATCACACGTTGGAAATCCAAATACTTGATTTTACGAGTTTTTAACATGAAAATGAATAAGATTTGTCAAAATAGGTAATTTGAGATCATCCTGATTACTTTATTAGCGGATGAACCACATGCCATAGGTGGTTAATGAATTTCCTCAAGACTGCTACAAATAATATTATTGAGGAAATTCAACCAAAAGGACCACTATTTGCAAGTGATTATGATTATGATGTATCATAAATTATGATGCCTTAGTCGCCTTTGACGCTACCAGCTAATAGTGTGTTATTTAGTTTTCTTGATTGGGCCGGACATGGCTGCCGCATGTCAGATGAGAAATGGGGTCAAGGGACCATCGAGGGGTCCCATTAAACGGGCAGACCAAGGCAAACACAGCGGAACGAGCTTGACTCCTACCGAGAGGACAGGCTCGTATTAGCAGAAAACAGAATTGTGTGGAAAACGGAGAGGGTGGCTTTACCTTGCAGTGGGCCAATATAGGCTAGTTAGATAAGATTTAAATTATGTTTCTAAATGGGAATAGAAAAATATCGAAGACACTTACTGAGCTGCTTGTTTCCGTTGAACAAGTTAGTCAGGTGGTAGTGAACGTTATCTTTGACATCGAAATTGAACTTGTACTTCTTAGGCTTGATGATATCCTTGCCGTCAGCATTCTTGACCACATCGTAGTGAATAGACATCTTGATTTGAAGGTTCTCTGAAAAGAAAGAGGATATTTATTGGAAGTTACTTAAAATAAATTATATTGCGTTTATAAGAAAGATAGGTTATATGGGCAGTTTCAGTATAATTTATTCATGACATGTTATTAATCAGCTTAAAATATAATAAAAAAAATATATTGAAAAAATAGAGGGCTTAGACAGGTGACAATTCTACAATGACTTTCAACAAGATTGAAATAAGTTTTTCGGTAGCATATGTCAATGCAATACATTTTTGACTTTCCCATCATCGTTATCGATGATAGTATGTCACTTTGTCTAAGAACATGAAAAGTTTAATAAATTCTTCGGGAGCCTTTTACACAAAAAATATAAACATACATTAACATAACATCACGTCTTGTTTCCCCTAAGGGTTGGGCTGAGGTATACCTGTACCAACATTCAGCCAGTTATGTTTAAGTCCAATGTAATAGGGGGCGGGTCTATTGCCATCAACCGGGCACAAATCCAGACTCCGGGCTGCTACTGAGAAATTCCAGATTAAAAAACCCACTTAACTTTTCCCGACCCGGGAATCGAACCCAAGACCTCATGCTCAGCAGTAGCACTTGCGATTACTAGACCAACGAGGTAGTTAAAAAAATATATAGTATATTCCAATTTGAATTTTTCTTAGTTTACCACAAAGAAACTTCATCAAATGACCTAAAAAAATTAACTTACTCATGTTCAGTTTCATCTGTCCATCACCAGTGATGGGCAGGATCAGAAGTCGTCCTGCAGCAGTGTAGTGACCCTTCACTGTGATGTCGTTGTGGAAATTTACAGTGAACACCTTCTTTTTTGTGTCCCATCTAGTGGCGAAAATAAAAGGTTAGGAGAATCATTAAACCTAGTAGGTTTAAAAGGCCAGCAATAACGATGGTCAATTAGTCCAAGAAGTATCGGATTGACTCGATTGACCGATAAAACCCCCTTGACTCTCGTGAGAGTCACTTTGCCACCCGTCCGTCTAATTATTTGAAACTCTAGAAATAAACACTAAAATGCACCCATAATTCGATTTTCTACCCAGAAGGGAAGAAGATCTTGCTTATATGACCACGAAGTCTGATGTTATCTTAATTTATTTTTTGCCCGAAGCTGGTACTTACTCAACTTTGTCAACAATGGAGTTCTTCAATCCCTTCAAGATTCCTCCAGTCAAGGTGAACTTAAGACCAGCCAGTTCAAAGGCCAGGTCATCCATTTCCATAGGGTCTAAGACCTCAACGTTGTTCTCCGATATTCCCGACATGAAAATTGGCATCATTTTCTGGAACGCCGGAGTCAAACAGGCATTGTCGGTGAGCTTGCATTTTTCTACTGGTGGTAAAACTGTGAACAAATTAAATATTATTATTTTTTTTTGGTTTGACACACTAGCAGCTAAATAGCCGACGCGTGTGTATCAAATAACTTGGAGATGTTTAATCTATCCAGTCGATTCTTGAAGCAGTTCAGTGAGGGAGCCGTCACAACATTCTCCGGGAGCCTATTCCATGCTGTTACAACTCGGTTAGATAACAATTGCTTCAAAAGCTTTTTCTTTGATGAATTTTCCCATAACTTTAGGGAATGCCCACGCAAATGTTTGTTGGCATTCAAAGTGTAAAGGTTTTGAAGGCTGGGCACTTCACCTTCCACCTGACGCAGGTCCTCCTTCCGCCTGCCTCAGGTCCTCACCGGAAATGGCTGTTTCGGGAGGTTCCTGTTCAGGATAAGGCGCGAGGAAACGCCCGGGTATCACCATTATGTGGATCGCCCAGAGGACACGGTGAAGCGATGGTAAAGGCGATCGGCGGTGATCTCTCGCGTCCGGCCCTGGTTCAGGCTATGTTACGGAGCAAGAGGAAATAGGAGGCCGTCACCTCCTTCTGCGAAGCGGTAATGCTCGCAAAGGAGGAGGCGGAACGCGTGAGGGAGAGGCAAACCTCGTGCCTTCACACCCCTAACCAGGAGGAGACGCCCTGGGCGTCGGGAATCGCAGGCCGATTTCCGGCCACCGTAGGCGCGGGCTTGCGGACAGTGAGCAATAGGTAGCTCGCCGTACGATAAGAACCGGGCGCGGGTCGACGGCGCGTTGCCACACGCGCCTCAAAGAGATATCAGCAGAATAGACGGTCCGCTAGGGCCGATGTCCGCCGGGGTTGTGAAGAAAACCGAAAGGGAGATCGTGGCCCCCGGCAACGGGGCAACCGAAGGAACACGGGTGGGTTTTAGTCAGTAAGAATCAGACACGCCCAAGTTGATTTGATAACTTACCAAAAAAACTTGTGCTTCCCACTTTAGGTCGCTGGACATAATAGCACCTAGATCTTTCTGTGACTCAACAGATGAGAATTTTCGGAGTCTGAAACGATAAGTTTTTCGAGGATTGTTTTTACCTATGTGTAAGATGGTACATTTGTCAACAACCAGTCCTTAGTCCATTTGTATATAGCGTTTAAATCAATTTGGATATCTTGCCACTAGTCATGGGGAATCCTAAAAAACTTTGTATCATCCGCAAATAATGAGAATGGCAGGCGGAGCGTATTTTTCAAGTCTTTGAGGTATAAAATAAATATCAGTGGACTGACCACCGATCATTGAGGAACACCGCTGAGCACTATACGAGCTGTAGAGAGAACGTCTCCAATACGCACACGGAATGTTCTTCTGGTAAAAAAATCACTTATCCAGGCTAATATACTACCGCGTTCGCCAAAGTGTTCAAGTTTGTGTACTATGTAGACGTCGCAAGGGGACGCGATCAAATGCTTTTCATAATCCAAGTATATTACATCTGTGGGATGCCCTTGATTTTTGGTCCATTCGTGTACGCATTTTTGTAGATTCTTTGTGACTGATCGTCTAGGGAGAAATCCATGTTACTCTTCCAGGATAATTTGCTCCTGTGATAGGAATTCTCTGATCTTATTTGCAATTATTTTTTTTATTGTTTTGCACAGTACGCTAGTGAAACTAATAGGTCTATAGTTTACGGGTAATAGTTTATTTCCTCTCTTGTAAACAGGCACTACGTTGGCCACCTTCCAATCAGCTGGCACTATTCTATCTTCCGGAGATCTGTTCATAATCTGAGCCAAGTTGCTGGTCAGAGCCTGAGTGCAATTCTTGAGTAATATTGATGGTACATCGTCTGGACCAGTGGCTGTACCGTCAAAACTTAATAATGCCTTTCGTATCATATCTTCAGTAATGTCGAACTTCTCAACTGAGGTTGTCACTCTAGGCGCATTAATGGTTGGTAAAGGTCCATCGGGCTCTTTAACAAAACTTAGTTCGAATTGATCCGCAAAAGATTCGACGATTTGTTCCGGTTTCATAACGAGTTGATTAGATTTGTTTTTGACAATATTTGGGATACAAACTTTAGAGTTGAGCTGTTTCCTGATGTAACCATAAAACGCTTTAGGACCTGAATCTATAACAGTAGACTCGAACAACGTTCGAGTTATATTTATGATATCATTATTTACTCTTCTTGATTTGTTATACGCGTCCTCATTAGGATTAATTCTGTAGATGATCCACGGTTGTTTTTTTTTCAGGATTAGGTCACGGATTTCTTTGTTTATCCAAGGTTTATTTGTACATCGCTTTTTATTTATAACCTTTTTTGGTACATAGTCTTCTATTAATGAATCAATTAGATTCTTAAGAGATAGCCACGTGTCATACTGACAGAAAAACGCCTGTGTTTGCCTGTTTTCTGGATTTGTCAAAGGCATTCGATCTGGTTAATTATAAAGCACTGTGGCGTAAGCTACAAGAAGATACTGCCTTGCCTAGTGACATCATAAAGTTGTTAAAATATTGGTATGATAATCAACAAAACAGTGTGAAGTGGGAGGGGTCGTTCTCTGATGTGTATCGGTTGGAGTGCGGGGTGAGGCAGGGGGGATTGAGCTCACCTCGACTTTTCAATCTGTACATGAATCGGCTGATCGTTGAGCTCAGCAACACGAATATCGGTTGTCATATAGATGGAGTGTGTGTTAACAACATTAGTTATGCTGACGATATGGTGTTGCTGAGCCCATCGATCGGTGCCTTGAGGCGACTGGTGTCAATCTGTGAAGCATACGCGGTAGCTCAAGGACTCAAGTATAACACCAAAAAGAGCGAAATTATGGTTTTTAAAGCAGGTGCTATAGGTTACCCAACTATACCAGACATATCGCTCTGCGGAGCACCCTTAAATAGGGTGACCAGTTTTAAGTACTTGGGTCATTGGGTTACCGACGATTTGAAAGACAACATGGACATTGACAGGGAACGTAGATCGCTGTCGGTACGTTGTAACATGCTGGCCCGCAGGTTTGCGCGATGTACAGAGGCGGTCAAGAAGACTCTGTTTAAATCTTTTTGCTCGTCATTTTACACGTGCAGCCTGTGGACTAGTTATAGTTTGCGTGCATATAGCGATCTGCGTGTCCAGTATAATAACGCACTCAGGATACTGTTGAGGCTGCCATGGCGATGCAGCGCGTCAAAGATGTTTGCGGAAAGGCATATAGATGGTTTTGCGGCCATCATACGTAAAAGAAGTGCCTCTCTGCTTGCTCGTCTTCGTGGCGGCACCAACACTATCTTAAGTTTATTCGCAGATAGATGGGAGTCTCCAATGGTGCGACATTGGATGAAACTCCACACTTATTAAAACTTGTATGTCTACTAACACTAGTTTATAAGACCTTTGTTACTAACACTATGGGCGTAGCCCGAAATAAATGATATAATAATAATAAATAATAATTAACATAATTTTCATTAATAGCTGAAGTTTTTGTCACATTTTGTGAGATTTCCTTGAAGTCTGCCTTGTAAAAATCGTAATGTATTTGGTTAACATCGGTCTTATTATGAATTACCTGTATTGTTGCTGTAATGACTAGGTTGTCACTCTTACCTATGGGTACTCCTACCTTAATTAAGTTTTGAAAATCCGCGAAAAATCAATGATTCCATGGCCTGGTTTACTTTTTTACCATGTAATACATAACATCACGCCTGTATCCGCCTATGGGGTTGAGGTGTATCGTGCACCAATATTTCGCCAATTACTTTTACCTAACTATTTTAGCTCCCATAAATTGTACCAGGGGCGATTATTTTGCGAATTGGTACAAATCTAACTTCGGGCTTCAACTGAATCTTCCTGCTGAATTCTGGTCAAATGTTTTAGCTGTTGGTCCCCGCTGTCATTTATAGATCTTTGATAGTCGTTACGGGTATTCAAATACCGGAAAGTCTAACAACCAGTCTTACCAAGGGGTATCGTGTTACCCAGTAACTGGGTTGTGGAGGTCAAGCTGGGTCTCCTGCGCGTGTTTTTACACAAAAACATCGCAACAAAGTGGCGTGGCCAAACACCAAACACGACGTTTTGTACGAAAAAAGTTAAGTACCTATATAGGTAAATGATACACCACAGAACGCCTACAGTATTGCCTCTGCTTCTCACTTTAATCCATCCAAAGGTTGTCTTTAAAAGATCGTTTTTAGCGAAAAGACCGCCGTCAGTCACCCTATGTCAAATTTCTACATTCATATTATGGTGTTCATAATAAAGAGTATTATATTCTGTTCTAGGTAATATAGAAACTTAAAATAATTTCAAAACATTCTTACCTGCCGCTTGAGCAAAACCGAACACCAGCACAGCCAAACACGTTACTTTGAACACCATTATTGTTATCTTCGACACAAACCCTTCAACAGTTAATTGAGAACTATTCGTGAACTTGAAGTGAGTGCGTTAATATACAAAACGAAACCTCGTCACCGGACATAATTTGTATACGTCCATAAGTTAAAAAATATAAGCAATCATCCTACCTGTACTTTTTGAATGTGAAAAGTTTAAATAAATACATAAATCATCCATTACAATTATTTAAAAAAAACTGTTACTTCTTTAAAAAATATTTACGTTTAGAATAACTTATTCATATTCATATCTTCGCGACAGATGTGGGACCGGACAAAAAATTTCTTCAAGGATTTTTATTTTTTATTTAACATCACACTAATATTACAAAGGCGAAAGTTTGTGAGTGTGTGTGTGTGTGTATGTTTGTCTCTTCTTCACGCTCAAACGGCTGAACACATTTTGATTTTAGAATAACTTATTCATATCTTCGTGACAGATGTGGACAAAAGTTTAATCAAGGATTTTTTTTATTCAAAAAGAACTCATTTTCTATTTTTTGTGGTTTTACACCCCATTAAATCCCATTGGTATCGTAACAGGTGACCAAAGGAATTACAGGCAAGGGGCTGTCCAGGTGCATATTATTAAAAACAAAAATATTGCTGGCACAGACAGTCACTGTTTAAGAAAATAGTTATTTCACGGGTTCCGTACCTCAATAGGAAAAAACGGAACCCTTATAGGATCTCTTCGTTATCAGTCTGTTTGTCTGTCTGGAGGTAGTAGGTTGAAATTAATATCAAATATTCTCCTCACCTTCTCATCTGAAGAGGTGAGGAGCTTGTGGCTAAGTAATAACAGCCGCACGGATCAATCCATCAGGTTAAACTACGATTGCCGTGGTTGGTCCGTGGATGGGTGCCCATCTTTACATACCGAAACTCCTCCGTGCCTCGGAAAGCAAGTTAAGCTGTTGATCCCGGCTGTCATTCGCGAATCTTTGACATTCGTTACTGATTGTCAAAAGCCTGAAAGTCTGACAACCAGTCTTTCCAATGGGTATCGTGTTACCCAGTAACTGGGTTGTGGAAGTCAGATAGTCAGTAGCTCCATGTAAAATACTGGTACTCAGCTGCATCCGGTTAGACTGGAAGCCGACCCCAACATAGTTGGGAAAAGGCTAGGCAGATGGATTGACGTAGATCTATGGTGCCTTGGAGCTCTAACAAAATCAAGCTTCTTAGTGAACGCAATAAAAAAATACGGCCATTTATGTGAAATATAGGTACTCGCAAATAAATCAAAACCTACAGGATTACTTGCCGTTGACCAAGAATCATGAAATTTTACAGGAAGCATGGTCTCACTGCAAAAATAAAGGAAAATGTCCGAAAATCGATAATTGAAGCATTGCACAACAAGGGCGTTACACAAAAAGTGAGTTTTGAGTTAATTGAAGTTAAAGTTTTAGATGTATTATAAATTCTAAATAAATTAAGATAAACCTCTAGCACTTTTAAAATTTAAGGGTGCCATGAGTCAGTTATCAGATTCTAGTATTATTATTATTTTTACGTAGTTAGAAACTTCAAAATAACGTATTTTTTAATACATGTTATCCGCCCTTGTTGCATCCAACCCGTTAATTAATTGGGCGTTCACAATTTAAAAGGTTTTTAAGGCATAAAAATAATAATTTTTATTTAAAAGCAAATCACACAGCTGATGTGTGTACTCTTTACCCAAAGTTCTCTTAGCCTTGCGCACATTTTTCTTCCACAATTGTATATTCTTTAACTTCTTTTTTGCTCCATTTTTTGGTTGAATATATTCAGTCTGATCATCATCTGCATTAAAATCACTGATTTCACTGATTTCAGACATGTTATTACATTAAAATAAACTTTCGCAAGCTGCAGGTCGTAACGTATTTGAAATTCAAACGCTTGCAATGCAACAACGGCGTAGCGAAATCCTCTCAATAAATACCTATCACGTCATCTAGAATCAATGAATCAAAATGAGTTTTTGACATATGAAACTAGATGGCGCAATGCTTAATTTGATGCAATAATATCAAAACGGACCTTGGGTGCCGAACGCCCTTGTTGCTCCCAATGCTTCAATTTGTAGTTTCATCATACATAAAAATATTATTGCGATTACAAACTTACATTTGCAGTTGGAGAATTGAAACGTGACGTAAATCGATATAATAGGAGAACATATTTTTCAACTACAATGTTAAGTTTTTTTTTGGGATAAATTCATCCTAACTACGGAACCTTTCTTTGTGCGACGTCCGACACGCACTTGGCCGGTTTTTTTAAACTCTCTCTCTATTTTTAATTCAAGTTTTTTTAGCAAAAGCTTTACAAAACAACAATACACAGTTGAATCTCGGTAGCTCTTAGTTGGAATATCATGTTCTCTCAGTGTTTTGTTATACCTTTTGTATTTAATTTACCTTAAATCAATCAGTAACCTAATTGCGTAATACATTTTCGATAACCAATTGAGAGGAATTGCTTTCATTCGGAGTCAAATTTGTTTTATTTTACGACTTTCGTAATTCGTAACTCAAATATTTCTGATACCAACTGCAATCTGTTTGAGACGCTAAAGAGTGAGCGATAGGCGACTAAAAAGGCTTTATAATTCGAATCATGTTACCATTTTGACAATTGTCAGTTTGTTTAAAATCAACGAGCAATTGGTTTCTTCTATTGAATCAAACCGAAGGCGGCGTAGTGGCCGCAATCCATTTTACTTAGTAATCTTTTTAGGATTTACTCATGAAATGTCCATAATTATTACAAAAAATGTAAGTAATAGTCTTCCTGATAAATTGTGAATGTGTTTTTGTGTAAAATCTCAACGATAAATAAATATTTAAAAAATCTGCCTAGCCTTTGCCCAACTATATTGGGGTTGGCTTCCAGTCTAACCGGATGCAGCTGAATACCAGTATTTTACATGGAGCGACTGCCTATCTGACCTCCACAACCCAGTAACTGGGTAATACGATACTCCTTGGTAAGACTGGTTGTCAGACTCTCGGGCTTCTGACGACCCGTAACGACTGTCAAAGATCCACGAGTGACAGCCGGGACCAACCGTGCTTTCCGAGGCATGGAGGAGTCTCGGTATGTAAAGATGGTCACCCATCCACAGACCAACCCCGGCAAGCGTAGCTTAACCGGATGAATCGACCCGTGCGGCTGTTATTACTTAGCCACGAGCTCCTCAATAAATATTAGTGGTATGTCAAATATCGAAACAGTGAGGTCGTTTTACAATAATAATTGTGAAAATTTTCTTCTGTTACAAGTGCTTACAACCTATATATTATGATAATTCAGAAACGAGGTATTTTGGTGGCATTTAAACTAAAGACAAATTCGTACCTCGTACTGTATCAAACATAATTATCATGAGCCACAAGCTTAGCAACACAGTCGAGCTTGTACTTCATTGGAAAAGCAAACATAATAGAGGAAGAATAAAAAAAAGTAGTTTGAAGCATTTTATGTCAATGGGTTATGTAAGGACATCAATAAACATACGCACCACCATACATAGATCTATTTCCACACCATTCGCCGTTCAATGTATCTACTTAATATCAATATTATTTTCTTTTCTAAGTGTTGAACTTTGAATGTGTTTTAAGCACGGCAGGGTGTGTTTATAAACATTATTTAAAGTTAAGTGACGTTCAAACCTCAAAAATTTATGGTTAAACAGTCGCTAATTATAATAAATAAACCCCATATTGTTTGTTGGTGAATAAGAAATGCACCATCAAACGTAAACTTACCATACATTTTAATACCTCCACCATACCATACATATATTTTCAGTTGCCTAAACTACTAATTATATAAATATTTCCTTAGCAATTATAACAACAAACTAAAGTAAAGAAAGTAGGTAGGCAATTGAAAATATATCTAAGTACCTATCTTAAATGTGTTTCAATTATTGTTAATATTATTAGTAAGTTAGAATATCCAAGTCAATTGTAGGCACCTAATTGTTGGTTATAGCAGAATATTGCTGTTCTATAAAGTAGTTAGATTATGCATTGCAGTGTTTATGGGAAGGGCCTATTAGACTTTGTGGATGGATGTAATGGATGGTGGAACATATTGAGGATATACTTAAATATTTATAACATAAACTTTCTCTCGTGCACTTACAGCAAGCATTAGCAAGCAGTATAATATAATCCATGGTAACTTCCACAGGAATAGGACATTTGTTCCGATTCCTTTTTGACCAAATATTTCATTTAATGTGTATGAGTGCTGTTAGTTAGTTAAAGTTGTAATGATATAATAAAACAATTTCATTTGTTTACCATAATTTATTTCTCTCTCTACTTAAACCTAATGAATGATAGTTAATTTAGGTAAACACCTCTAAATAGTATTATTATAAAAATCAATTGTCTATGTTTATAAAAAAAAATTGTATTCAATTCTTAAATGTTTCATTAAAAAAATTGTATTTGTACCTCAATAGTTCATAATTAAAATACTTTATTAAATTTTACACTGTTATCAATTAACACAATAGGAACATACGTTTATATCGCTGTCGTACAAGACTATAAAAAACAAATAAAAAAATATATATATATCTTTCATTAGGAATATTCAGTTTCTACTTTTGTACTTGAGAAGCTTGAAAACTGAAGTAGCAGAGCAGCGCGGGGCAGCGCAGCAGGGGCGATATCATTTATGCTGCCTTCATGTCTTCGTAGGTAAAATGCCGCAGTAACTCTTCAGTTTTAAAACAAAATCATATTATTTTCTGCTCAAATAAAGCACTTAAACATTATATGGCAAAGTAGGCATATCAACTAGGCCCATGGCTGGACAAAAGCCATCGGTCTGGTCATTGCTGCCGGTTGTATAAGTAATTTTATCTTTATTTAGGGCAGATTTTTCAGTCTCCAGATATTTTATAAAATACAAAATTATAATGGTAATTAGGTATACATCAAATATAATGATGTGTCTATATAAAAAGTTCGGCCAAGGAAATATAATTATTAAGTGAGTTGCTCCGCTCAAAAAGCTTACCTACAATAATACAATGGAATATGTAGAACTATTGTGTATTTGTTATAAAATCTGTAAAATACCATATTTCAGGCAAATAAATAAATCTATCTATCTATCTATCTACAGAAGATTGGTTATCCAATCCATGTTTGCTACCTTGCCACCAACTTCTTTGCTAGGAAGTCAACAAGATTGATGTGTGCACTGTTCCATTCTTGTATTTTCCGTTCCATTGTAATAAGTACAACGTAAATTAAAAAAAAAACTAATAATTATTGTAAAGGATTCATACGTGTTGATTCATAGGCCATTTTTAACAATGTTCTTAGTTTTTTTTTTAAAGCAACTTTCTAGTCGTATCTTTTAAAAATAAAATCACATCCGTTTGGAAAAGAGATAATCGTTTTACCAGTTTTGTAAATGTACTATAGAAGAAACGCATATCTGTACACTGTAAAGACTATTCTTGCTTGCAGCGCTCGGCTGCTATAGTATCGCTTACCTACGAAAAAAAAGGGTCGTGTGCACAGGATTTTATTTTCAAAATGCTAAGATATGCGTAACCCCGATGGTACACACCTACATCTACATCAAACCCAAAAAAAAAACATAAAAAACTACAAAATTTATTTAATCACAATCATTAAAACAGGCAATGTTTAAGCACTGGTGATCTCTTCAATAGGCAACACTTCTAAGAAATTGCTAACGTTCTTGAATATTCTCTTCGCCACCAAATCCACCAAAGGGCTGCCGAATTCTGTCGCAACTTGCTTCCAGTTCTCGTTTAGGAACTTTATCATGGCCTCACCTAGAAAAAAATAATATTATTCGTTTATTTTAGGAAGGAAAGGGGTACAAAACTACAATCCACGGTATTCATAAAAGTTGTAAATGTGTGTATGTATGTAAATAAATAAATAATAATAAATGTAAGTTGCCGACAAATTTTTCCAAAATCAAAAGAAAAATCTGTAACTTTTACAACTTCTACAATGTATCTTAGGTACATTGCCAAATTGGTCCTTTAGTTTAGGTGTGAAAATGTACTATCAAAGAAACAAAGTGGCTGCCTCTATAATAGGTATTGTTCACCAGAGTGGCTATAACAATATTTTATTTCATTTAACAATATCATAGGGTTAATGAAATAATTACGTCACGCCATAATTGAAAATCCTCGAGAAAATATGTTTGTTTCGCATTAAATGCAGCTATGGCGAAAGGCAATATGTGGCGCCAACTATTATGTTCGACAAAGATTAATGCGACATCTGTCAACATTTCTTGGAATAGTTTGTTGATATTTGATCGATAAACTCAGTTTTCATACATACATAAACTCACGCCTTCTTTCCATGGGGGTAGGCAGAAACTACAGAATGCCACCTGCTACGATCCTTACATACTCCTTTTGCCTCGTTTACGTTCATACATCTGGTCATACACGCACGCCAGTTGCGAGTACTACGCACCTGGCCTTTCTGAAGAACATTACCAATTAGGTCAGTATATGTCCTCCTAGGGCGTCCCCGCCCGGCCTTTTCCTTTACATCAGCTTTGTAAATACATTTTGTTAGTCGCCTTTCATTCATTCTCTCAACATGCCCAAACCATCTTAGCATACTCTTTTAAATTTTTGTCACTACATCTTCTTTTAAATCACACCGCTGTCTTATCACATCATTCACTTTTCAGTGCCTTTATATTTTTACTTCATACATTTAAAAAGAGCAATGGTGGCCCAGTGGTCATGGCCGCGACTTACGAGTTGTAAGGTCGTAGGTTTGAATCCAGACTTGTTTGGATTCAAACCTACGGGTTTGACACTGTTGTCCAGACAGGTGCTTTACTTTGTGTAAATTATTTCATCACCCACTGCTCTCAAAACGGTGAAGGAAAACATCGTGAAGAAACCGGCATGTCCTAGAACCAAACAAGACATGTGACATCTACTAACCCGCACCGGGCCTGCGTGATATAGCCCATCTCACAGAAAGGAGGCCTTTTTTTTTTTGGGTGGGAAATTATCAAATAACTTCTCCCGCTCTGGGTGGAGCGGGAGGGCGTGTCAGACTCTTACTGACTAAAACCCACCCGTGTTCCTTCCTATGCCATGTTGCCGGGGGCCACGATTTCCCTACAGAAAGGAGGCCTGAGTCCCAGCAGTGGGAACGTTATAGGCTGATTATGCTATGCTTATACATTTAAAAAAAGTCCAATTACTCGAAAATAGTTGTCATTAGCATAAGGATCATAAGGAGTAATTTGGTTGCAAATGACCTCTCCTACATCCCCTTAACGGATTGCCGACGTATAACCAATACCCTACATAAGATTACATTATGTTTCTAAATGGGAAAAGACCATAGTAAAAATTTTCGTTCCACCAACAATCGTCTTCTACGATGTCCTTCTCATCGCTCTGGTTACATTCACTCTTCTTTCTTTGTCCAGGCGGTCTTTTTTTGGAACGCTCTTCCTCTGAAAATCAGGCCGGCAACCAGTCGGTTGTCTTTTAAAGTAAAGGCACGTGAGCATATATGTCAGAAGTTGGCAGAAATATCCCAGCGCTGATTTGCTGGATTCGTTTTCTCCTCTACTGATCGTTATTTCTCCTCTACCGATCGTTATTTCTCCTGACATAGTTAGTATGTATATGTATGTCACCGTAAAATTGTGAGAACCGATAGCTTATAGTCTGTCGGAATTATTTCCGTTAGATTATAAACTGTCGAAAAATTGTGAACTGGGTGAAATGGGTTAGGTTAGGTTAGAACTGTGACCAACGGTGCGCGAGCCGAGCGAGCGAAGCAAGCGGTGCCGTGGCAGCGGCCGGCGAGCGCTACTTCCAAGTTGCTCGCAGCCAGGCAGGCTATTTAATATTAGCGCAAGGTGCGTTACGTCGCAATTAAGTTTGATACCAGTTCACAATTTGTCAGTTTTTCATGGATACATTATAAACTATCGAAAAATTATGCGTTAAATTTTAAATGATTTTTCACAGTTCACAATTTTTAGACAGTTTATAATTTAACGGAAATAATACCGATAGATTATAAACTGACGAAGTTCATAATTATACGGTGACATATATCTATGCATTTATTCTTGTATTTTATAGTTATTTACGTGTTATCAATCCCTTATGTTGCACATACCATGTTTTATCCCTGCATCACCTTATTATTATTTTTATTTTTTTGGGTGGGAAATTATCAAATAACTTCTCCCGCTCTGCGCGGAGCGGGAGGGCGTGTCAGACTCTTACTGACTAAAACCCACCCGTGTTCCTACGGTTGCCCTGTTGCCGGGGGCCACGATCTCCCTGTCAGTTTTCTGCGCATCCCCGGCAGGCATTGGCCCTAGCGGACCCCGTCAATTCTGCTGACATCTCTGAGGCGCGTGGAAAACAACGCGCCGTCGACCCGGGCCTCGTCCTTTCCCTGCATCACTCTAAGGTTGACTGGTATAAAAATGCCTCAGACATTAAGTCCGCCTTGGAAGTTTTTTTTTTAATACAACGAAAAATATTGAAGACACTTACTGAGCTGCTTGTTTCCGTTGAACAAGTTAGTCAGGTGGTAGTGAACGTTATCCTTGAAATCGAAATTGAACTTGTACTTCTTAGGCTTGATGACATCCTTGCCGTCAGCATTCTTGACCACATCGTAGTGAATGGACATCTTGATTTGAAGGTTTTCTGAAAAGAAAGAGGATGTTTATTGGAAGTTACTTAATATAAATTCTATTAATGAGCTTAAAATATATTAATTGCATGCAAGAAATGAAGAAAGTAAAAAAGTATCCTGAAAAGATACTTGACAATTCTACAATGACTTTCAAAAAGATACTACAAAGCCTTTCGGTAGCATATATGCCAATCCAATACATTTTTGACTTTTCCATCATCGTTATCACTGGTATGTCACTTAGTCTAAGAACATGAAAAGGTTAATTCTTCGGGAGCCTTTAACACAAAAAATATATACATACATAACATCACGCCTTGTTTCCCCGAAGGGTTGGGCAGAGGTGTCCCTGTAGCAGGTACACCCACATTTCGCCAGTTATGTTTTAAGTCCCATGTAATAGGGAACGAGCCTATTGCCATCAACCGGGCACAAATCCAGACTCCGAGCTGCTACTGAGAAATACATACATTACACAAATCCAGACTCCGGGCTGCTACTGAAAATTTTCAGATAAAAACCCAATAACACTTTGCCCGACCCGGGAATCGAACCCAGGACCTCATGCTCAGCAGTAGCGCTTGCTAGTGGTTGCAAGCGAGGCAACGAGGCAGTCAAAAAATATATAGTATGTTCCATTTTGGGTTTTATTAGTTTACCACAAGGAAACTTCATCAAATGACCAAAAATAATTTACTTACTCATGTTCAGTTTGATCTGTCCATCACCAGTGATGGGCAGGATCAGAAGTCGTCCTGCAGCAGTGTAGTGACCCTTCGCTGTGATGTCGTTGTGGAAATTTACAGTGAAGACCTTCTTCTTTGTGTCCCATCTGGTGGCAAAAATAAAATGTTAAGAGAATCACATACCTACCTAGTTGGTTTAAAAGGCCCTAAACACAATGAAATTCTATCAGCAATAACGATGGTCGATTAGTCCAAAAAGTATTTTGATTGACTTGGTAGACCGATAAAGCCCCCCTCGACTCTCGTGAGAGTCACTTTATCACCCGTCTGTCAAGCCCCGCTTACTCACCAGTGAGTTACTTAACTCACGCGGCTTAAATCTCTATTTTATTGTCGTAAGGGCTAAAATATCGTCTGTAGGCAGTTTCACTCTATGGCCTGACAAATATTCTCGCCAACTAATCAACTAAATCGTTCAAAACATGCTATGCAACATTCAATAATAAAAAAAAAACGAAAGTGACGTGGAGCGCGCGTCCATGTCAAACCGGCTTGACAATTAAAACGTCTCATTTTATAGGGTTTGGCGCAGAATGTGCACTTCGCAAAATGTGCACTTGACGCAAAATGTGCACTTCTCAAAATAGCATTTCTCAAAATGAGCACTTCTCAAAATGAATGTGAATTTTATCACAATGTTCTCAAAATAAAAATTATTTGCTTACACTATGCTTTTTTATTATTTAGTCCTAACACACCAACAGGAATGTAAAAATCTTCTAAAATAACAACACGTAAATTAATCATAGTCATAATACATACATTTATCACCGGTGTTCCAATTAAATTTATAAAGTGTGTGAAGTGAGTGTATGTATGTGTTTCTTCATCCATCATTCTCGCTGCTCAACATACGAATAAATGGTTATGAGAATACGTACGAATCAGATTTTCTACCCAGAAGGGAAGAAGACCACGAAGTCTTACGTTATCTTATTTTATTTTTAATCCAAAGCTGGTACTTACTCAACTTTGTCAACAACGGAGTTCTTCAATCCTTTCATGATGCCTCCTGTCAAGGTGAACTGAAGACCAGCCAGGTCGAAGGCCAGGTCATCCATTTCCATAGGGTCTAAGACCTCAACGTTGTTCTCCGATATTCCCGACATGAAAATTGGCATCATTTCCTGGAACGCCGGAGTCAAACAAGCATTGTCGGTAAGCTTGCATTTATCTACTGATGGTAAAACTGTGAACAAATAAAATATGTTTTGAAGATCCACGAAAAATCAATTATTTCATGGCCTGGTTTACTTTTTTTACCATATAATACATAACATCACGCCTGTATCCGTCTATGGGGTTGAGGTGTATCGTGCACCAATATTTCGCCAATGACTTGTACCTATAACAATTTCAGGTCCCATGAATTGTACCAGGGACGATTCTTTTGCGAATAGGTACAGAATAGGTACATATCTAACTTCGGGCTTCAACTGAATTCTGGCTGAAGCTTTAAGCTGTTGGTCCCGGTTGTCAATTGTAGATCTTTGACAGTCGTTACCAGTAGTCAGAAGCCTGAAAGTCTGACCAACCAGTCTTACCAAGGGTATCTTGTTAGATGGACAGTCGCTCCATGTGAAATACTGATATTCGGCTGCATCCGGTAAGACTGGAAGCCGACCCCAACATAGTTGGGAAAAAAAGCTAGGTTAATGACTAGATTGAATTTGTTATTAAAGTTAATATTATCGCAGTTAAAGTTAATTTTAATACAGTTTGTGTCAAAAATAACTTTGAAAAAGCTCTTTTCGAACCTAATAAGCAGGAATTTTATTTTTTAATTTGGTTCTTATAAATTTAATAGACCGATAAACAAAAAATACTGTACGTTTCTCAGAAGAAAAGCTAATTTATATAAAAATAAATCGTGTATCTAAAATATATTAGTTAGGCTCCAGCCTTACAATTTAGGATGGCAGCAAAATTTTAATAGAATACGTAGAATATTATTTATTTTTGCCACAGGTATTTAAAGTTAAGAAGGCCAAAGTTAAAAAGAGTCTCTTAGAATAAGACCCTCTTGGGTGTACAAAATTGTAATTACTTAGACTTTATTTTTAGAAAACACTTTCCTTTGTCAAGGACTGCCTTTGATTGCATGAAATGAGCCAACTTTTAAGACTTGCTGAGTTAACGACTTAACTTGGCTTCTATATATCTTCAACACTAATGTTGGGATAGCTCCTCGACATTTTAGGTGCAAGAAGTGATAGGTACTATGCAATTGACATAACCCTCCATCTTTCCAGTGCGGAGGGTTAGGTAAAACCCCACAGTGCAGCTCGTTCACCAAATGTTGAAGACCTATCCCAATAATTCTACGGTTGAATCTTCACCTTGTATTAGATGTGCTTACTTACATGATGTGTCTCGATAATTATGTTTTTTAGTTAACCTATGTTATCCCACTGCTGGGAATAGGTCTCCCTCATACTTTTCCAGTTTTCTTTGTATTTTTGTAATATTTAATTTTTATTAATACTATTATGGGAAATTCTAAATATTCTTACCTGCCGCTTGAGCAAACCTGAACACCAGCACAGCCAAACACGTTACTTTGAACACCATGATTGTTAACTTCAACACAAACCCTTCAACAGTTTACTGAGAACTATTCGGGAACTTGCAGTGAATGCATTAATATACTAGACGAAACCTCGTCACTGACCATAATTGCATCCTACGTCCTTAAGTAAAATAATTTTTGCAATAATCTTTTACAATTATTGAAAAAAACCTATTATTTATTTAAAAAATATACTTAGCGAAAAAACCTCACTAGCAAAGTTTGAACAAACGTTTAGAAGAACTTATTTTTCTTTATTTGCATTTCATAATGTTTAATCTTACAATGTCTTAAGGCAAAATCGTCAGAGTAGCCCGCGAAAACGCCCGGGTGTTACCATTGGGTGGATCGCCCGGAGGACTCGTGTCCGGTCCTGGTCCAGGCCATGGTACGGAGCGAGAGGGCATGGGAATCCGTCACCTCCTTCTGTGAAGCAGTAATGCTTGCGAAGGAGGAGGCGGAACGCGTTAGGGAGAGGCAAATTTCGCGCCCTCACGCTCCTAGCCGCCGCAGGAGACGCCCTGGGCGTATTATATATATTATATATATTACTAAGTTCATATGGGTAATATGAACTTAGTAATGATGATATATGTATATATATTAAATGACTATTTCATGAAATCATGACATTTGAGACCAATTCTAACGTTGGATTGTATTGCTGATGCTAATAGGTATAATTCTGTAAAGCCATATTTTTTACGGTCGTGAATCATATTTTAATCAACACCACCTGACATTGACCTGCATGCAAAAACATAAGAAAGAATTTCGCGGGATACCTTAGGGCATCCCTCTTAAAGCTTAGGTATAATTACGAACCCTGTAGGGAACAGAAAAAGTGTACTTAATTTTTTTTTATTACGGTACAATTAACCATTTTTAAATATGTTTTTACCATATTTAAGTAAACAATAACATTTCTTTATTTTGAGATCAGCTGTTATAGGTACCTACATAATAATTATCCGGTAAGGTCAATTAAACATATCATATTATTACCTACTTAGTTTAGTTGTATTATATTTTCACTAAAATATTTTAGTCAAAACTTGTGAAGAATACGACTGACCAAAGTTCATGATCAGGTCAATTTATCATAATAAAGTTAATATGTTTATTGACGACATCCTATGTTGAATCATAATTTTTGCGTGAAAGAAAAACAGTACTTTACATACAAAATCTATAAGTAGTTGCGGTAGGTAAGAATAACTAATAAATAAAAATAAATCATTTATGAATCCTTAGACTTAATTTGTTTGCACACTGGTGCCGATTCTCTTGTCACAAATGCCTCTAAACTAGACCAAAAATCACCAAAATTTAGTTTATTCCCGTCAAACGACGATTTCCCTTTCTGAAATAGACCAAAGTGACACAACTTAACTATATTTAAGTTTGACAGCACTAAGATGGCACTGAAATATGAATTTAGTGAAAATGGCAATTTTGCTATTCTGAATTTGACGTTTTTCACCAATTTTTTTTTTTTAAACAAAATCTGACTATTTCTAATCCCGATTAAAAACGTGTGGAATAAAATTGGTTGTTCTTAAACTTTAAGTTCACACCAACACCTCGACTTCCGGTTCAAAAACAGTACCGTTTTTTTTTTCTTTTGCTTATATCACAAAAATAATGAAAATTTATAAAACCCTTAAACCCCTAACACTCAACGTGTAGGTGATAATTTTTCTTATTTTCCATACAAAAAGTGAAAAATTCCAAATAAAACATGTCGAGGCTGCACCCCCTGCGCGAAAAAATCACATGGTAGGTAACGCGTGAGGGAGAGGCAAATTTCACGCCCTCACGCCCCTAACCGCCGCAGGAGGAGACGCCCAAGGCGTCGGGAATCGCGAGCCGATTTCCAGCCACCGTAGCCGCGGACTTGCGGACGGTGAGCAATGGGTAGCTCAACGTCCGATAAGGACCAGGCCCGGGTCGACGGCGCATTGTGTTCCACGCGCGCCTCAAAGAGATGTCAGCAGAATTGACGGGGTCCGCTAGGGCCAATGCCTACCGGGGGTTCGAAGAAAACCGATAGGGAAATCGTGGCCCCCGGCAACAGGGCAACCGAAGGAACACGGGTGGGTTTTAGTCAGTAAGAGTCTGACACGCCCTCCCGCTCCACCCAGAGCGGGAGAAGTTATTTGATAATTCAATCACGTGTGGAGTCGCAGTTGTCAAATTCGATTTAGATGTGTCAAAATTATTTTTAAATTTAGAGAATTTATTTTGCAGAATAGCTTTGAGATTCTCATAGTCAAAAGTAAGGAATTTTAGTGATAGTTTAGTTCGGTGTACAAGAGAATCGGCACCATTGTCTTTATTTTTATCAAACTTGTCTTATGACTGTGTGAAAATAACTCATGGATTCTTACAGTTTTATTAAACTTTGAATATTTTATTGCCATCAAACTGCTTTGTTTACATAGATGTTAATTAGGTACTCTTAGGAAAGCGCAGGCCTATTTTACTCAAATGTAGGTATGTTGCCCTCAAGGAAATAAATATTCTCCGATGACTTTTATAAATTGTATTATATATTCTGAAATAAATGAATATTTGAACGTGCATTTCTATGGGTAATGCGGTAGTGGAGCGCGTCATTTCAGAGTGTACAAGCTATACTTAAGAACATTACAATAAATGTCTATTTTCAAATGGACTATTTAAATCACATGTTTTTTTCTAAAAGTAGGTATGTGTTATATGACCAACATATTTCTTAAATAAGGAAACAGCCGCGTCGGTAGGTAGGTAGGTAAACCCGACCGAAGCACCTACTTGACAAAAATATTTGTTGATCGATTTCGATCAATAGGTACGATAGATATTGATCGACATCGATCAACAAATATTTTAATAATATCTTAATGAAAAAGTAACCCATTTAAGTTAAATAAGTTATTGTTGTTATGCAACAGATATAGAAATAAAACAAATAAATACACAAATTACATTAGAAATAAACAAATAATGAAGGAAGTCTCTCAAAATTTCAAAAATAGCAAAAAGATTTGGAGTATTGTGAACAGTCTAACCGGCAAAATTATGCAATGTATAGAACACGTTTTACTTATAACTTTTCGAACAAACCCTTCAACATTGGCAAACACTTTCATGACTGAATTTAATTCTAATATCAAAAAATTAAACAACTATTGCGATATGCCTCTTTTAGACAAACAAACGTACGAGATAATTCCTGATAGGTCGATAAGAGTGCAACCTGCACGAGAAGATACGATTGAACGGATCATCAAGCAAATGAACGGTAGGAAAAGTCCGGGTTACGACGGGATACGTGCTAAAGATGTTAAGTATACTTCAGCTAAACTAATCCCAGTTATTACACATTTAATTAATTGCTGCTTGCAGACTGGTACGTATCCCGACCTTTTAAAAATAGGGGTGATACGTCCAATATACAAAAAGGGCTCACGGGATGACGTCAATAATTATCGACCTATCACTATATTGTCTTGTATAGATAAGATCATAGAACGTTTCATTGGGAATGAGATAAATAACTTTTTGCAGATACACGGAATAATCAACAATAATCAATATGGATTTCAAAAAAATAAGAGTACGACACAATTATTACGAGAATTTACCGATGAAGTCAATAAACAGTTAAATGATAAAAAACAGGTCTTGACACTTTTTATAGATTTTAGCAAAGCATTCGATATGCTCCGTTGTGATACACTTTTTGATAAGTTGTCACAAAATGGAATACAAGGGCCAATATTAGAACTATTAAAAAGCTATCACACAAACAGGTACAACACGGTTAAAATACAAAATGAGTACAGTACAAAGCTTCCATCCACGCAAGGAACGGCCCAGGGTTCAATTATAGGTCCGACAGAATACTTACTTTATGTTAATGATATGAGTAATACTATAATTTCAGGTTCTGTATACCAATTCGCAGACGATACGTGTATATTAGTCGCGAATAAAAATATCCATGACGCTGAGGCATCCCTACAACGTAACTTTGACCAAATGTGTAAATGGGCTCATGACGTTGGATTGGTACTAAACGCAACAAAAACAAAAATTGTTCACATACATTCATCACACAATAAATGCTCCACTATACCTACAGTTATAGCACACGAACACACTTGCCTACATAGCTCGCCAAAGACTTGCCAATGTCCGTTATTAGAAGTAGTTGACAAACACATGTATATCGGTCTAATGGTTGATAGCCGATTCTGTTGGGGACCACACAAAGATTACGTATGCAACAAACTGAGGTCTATTCTAGGTAAGCTAAGTATACTTAAATATAAACTACCTTACAAAACGCTTAGAATGTTATATATGGCCCTAGCAGACTCGGTTATCAACTACGGACTCAGCAGCTACGGCAGAACTTATCATACATACCTAACAGATATTTACAAGTTACAACTAAGAATATTAAAAGTAATTACGCCAAAAAAATTGATCAAGAAATTCAAAAACAATGACGACGATCTCTTTAAATACTGTAATGTTATGAATGTGTTCAATAAAGTTGAATTTTGTACTCTTGCGGAACTCAATAGACCTGAGCTGCTAACCGAAAAAACAAGACCTGATTTTCTAAGAACGATACCACTTAAAAATAAATACATCCTACCAAAGTTCAATAATGTGTACGGGATGAGGGTTGAAGAATATTTAGTACCTCTTTTCCTTAGTAAACTGCCAGAAGACTTACAAACGTTATACAAAGCAAATTCGAAAAGTTATAAGTACAAATCAAAACGTTTCCTTACACAAAATTTCTCTTAATGTATGTATGTATTAATGTACTCACAAATTATTATCATCATCTTAAAAATAAATGTATCACTAGCTTCCGCCAGCGGCTTCGGCCGCGTGATATCTTTATAAAAAAATATCTTTATAAATTATAGCCTATGTTACTCAGTGATAATGTAGCTTTCAAACGGCAAAATAGTTTTTGAGATCGGTCCAGAAGTTTTTAAATTTATTCATTACATACAGGAATACAAATCTTTCCTCCTTATAATATTGGTGTAGATGTAGATGTCATATCATCGTAGTAGTATGTAAGAAACATTTTTGTAAAACAAAAAAAAAAAAAATCTTGAACGGCTCGCCGCACACAGATAAACCCTGAGAGGTTTTCGTTGTGAGGCTAAAACCAAAATGTAATAGGTTAAGTGTTATAGAAATAAATAAATAAAATAAAAATAAAGTATAGTTGTTTTCATCGGTTTAAAATCCATTGGTTTATCAAAGATGAAAATCGTAGTGGGTGATTCTGTAACAAGTAGAAAAAAAAATGACATGTTATGGATTTTAATAGACAATTGTGTAGGGTATTTAAATGATTTCCCAAGCAAAAAAAAAATAAGGTATTTAAATCATTTTAATTACTTTAATTTTGTAATACACATAAATCAAGAACTTTTTACTTGACCCTAAAAATGTTAAATGTACGTTACGGCCTTGGCCTGCAAAAAGAGAATAACCTCACGTTCGTCCATCAATGCCTGGTTGCGGCCAAGGCTTTTATAGTACTTTTCTCAAATAATACGCGGAAATTCAAACTAAGTAAATTAATTATAAATTCCAGAATCAATGACGAACAATGATATTTTTTCACGCGCCAATATTTTAATTTGTTTCTTCTTTACTTTAAACAGCTCTATTTGCAAGCCAAATCGAAATTTAAATAAAACCTTTGATAAATTATCTCCTTGGATGCCATTTGTCGAAGTAAAAGATTCGTTCCATTTTTAAATCACATGACAGATAAGAGTTTCCATCGTAATTTATTCGGCCGCTAAATAAGACAGATATGGATTTTCATACTAAGATTGCCGGCCGCCGCCTCCTTGCATGTATTTGACCAGTACAGCATTTTCGATTTATCTCAAAGAAGGTTGTCAAAATAATGTTCAAATTTCCAAGCATGTTTGAGAAAACATGATTTTTTTTATGGACTCTTCAAACAAAGATACTTCCTAATTAAAAAATAACCCATTCAATTAAAATTATTTGGATTAAGTTTTGATCGTTTTGAAATCCATTGGTGTATCAAAGACGAAAACCGAAGTGGGTGATTCTGTTTGAAGTAGAAAAAAGAAAAAAAACATGACATGTTATTTAAAATACCTTCGTATTTTTAACATTCCGATTATTGTAATTTTGCAATAAACAAGAACGAAGGACTCTCTCGAGGTGTCAGGAAAAAATTAGACGTGCAACATAATTTTTTTGCAAACTCTTTAAACACGTAGGTACACATATTTTTTTGTCACTGTAGACACGCCATGGAACAAACGAAGCTGAAACTTATAATATCACTTATCAGAGTGTTTCGTGCAAAAACTGGCTTAAAAAAAAACATAACCACAGTTTTGACCAATTCATCCGTGACTGTTATTGAATCTTGCTTCTAAAATAATAAGTACCTAACGCTTTTATATTATTACTTAAGGCTAGGTCACGCTGTAAGCTGAGCTAACACAGTTTTGCTCCCCAACGTCTGTGTTCCCTTCCTGCCTTCCTTCTGTGTAGCCTTCAAAACAAGAGTGAAGAGGCATCTTCTGGGCACACTTGTTCCATCATAGACCTTATCCAGCGGTTTTCGTCAGGCCAAATAGAGGTCAAGAGCAGGCCTATTTGGAAATAATAAGAATTTTATTTAAAAAGGGATTTATTAATAGTTTTAAAATAAACTCGTAGTATCACGTTCTTATATTTCCGATAGCCTATAAGATTTTTATGAAATAGGTAAGTATGAAAACCATGGTTACTGCTACACGTGCAACAACCCGTTTAAAATCACATTACAAAATCAATGTATGTTACAAAATCAGCAATGTCCAATGTATAAATTAGTATTTTGAACGCAATTTTTTTATAAATATGGAATTGTGGACATTTTACAAAAGTGGACGTTGCTGTTTTTGAAACTAGTAGACTCTGTTGAATGTTCAAACAAAATAATGGCTCCAACGCCTTCCGATATCCGGATCAGACTATCGGATCCGACTATCTGAAAAAAAAATCTGACGTGTATTCCCAGCCTTAAACATTCGCATTCTAATCTCTCAATCTGTCAAAAAAACGTTAAGTATAAAAATTTATATAGCATTTTTGTTAAGTTTTTGACATTAATTGTCGCTGAGATGAGATTACGACTTGAATTTGAACGCGTTTTAAGTACGAGCATTGTTCTTCGGATCGTCAAACAATCTGGCTGTGTTACTGGGCACTAATTACCAACCTACTGCGCAATGCTTAGATTGCATTTGCCGATTTGTAGCTAACTTATAAGAAAATAAAGATATACATTTATTTTGCATTTCTTCTTTTCGAGTGGTTAGTGACTAACCTGGTGTCAGAGTTTTAAAGCCGCCCATGGGCCTCACGGCTTCACATGACGTCGAGAAATATCGCTCAGACATCCTTTACCGTTTTTGAAGCAAGTGATAATTATACAATACGCACATGAATCTCAGAGGGGCGTGCCTTGGTTTCGAAAAGATTTCGCATTCAGACAGTCACACCACTAGGCTATAAATCACTGTTATATTTTGGACTGACTAAAAGGTACACAACGTATTACAGAACAAGAAAAAAAAAAGTGTAAAGAGTGTTGTAAGAAATTAGCAGGAAAATGTGTCTCGCGACTGCGCCCAGTTCAGCAAAAATGCCAGAAAACTAGCCTGACGTTGGTTTTCAATTATGGACTTCTGCTACAAAGGCTGTTGAGTGTTGATCCCTCCTTAATAGATGTGGTCTGACCACTCCTATAGTACGCCATACGACTGTGGTTATACTTTGAGCTTCAGCTAACCTAGCGTACCACAGAGTTTCAATAAAATAATGCTCGGTTCCAATAAAAAAAAAACAAATTGTTTTACTTACCAATGGTAGCATTTTTTATTACCAAACTGGGTATATAAATAGATTCGTAAGCTAATTTTACCTGTGATAGCTACTTCCTTATGGGAGGGTCTACTATGCAAAGCTCTAAAGTCTGCTTCATTATTGGTAAAGATACAAGAGTCTTAATTTTAACGGTTTGTAAATTAAAAAATAAAATGGACGTGGATATAGTATTATTTAGTAACCTACTGTTCCGCTTAGCTATTTCTAAACAGCCATAAAAAACCCTGAAATAATTAGACACTTGTTTCACCTCTCAACGAGGCATCCTCAGGATGACGATTGACTTGTCGCGAACCCGAACACAGCGTGTTTCCACACCGAGCACTGAACGCAGAGTTCGTAAATTATAGAAATTGGCCACAAGAGGCCAGATTATACTGGTTTTGTACTACTGACGTACGCCTACCTTACTTCAGCTGGTCAATGTTATGTTTTCCTTATGCATTCCCTATAAAGAAGGTATCGTTTAATTTGAAAGCTTACAAAAAGGTCAATTTAATCATGGGAAAATTAGTTGGTACCATTTTAATTGTTTAATACCCGGAAGTCGCGCGATTGTTGTCACAGGTCAAGTGATCCCCAGATTAAATTGGTTTAATTCAATTATGTCTCTCGATATAAAGGAGTAAATGATAGTTATTATCTTCAGATTGATTGTTTCTGGGCCGCTTGCATCTCATACAATGGTAGCGCGACTTTAAATGGACAAGATGACCCGTGAAGACAAGACAGCAAAGACACCACACAATATATTTTTCTCCGTTAGCTTTTAGATTCATTCTAAGTATAGTATACAGGGCGTCCCAAAGTTATGGGACATGAAGGGAAAGTACCTTAAATATCGTAGATAGGGTATTTTGCTGAAAGAAGACATTATGTTATTTTTAAAAGTTAGTAATTCTGCATTCAAAGATTTTCTAAAAATTACTTGCCTCGTCTGGGAATCGAACCGAGCGACTTAAATGTAAAAAAAACACCCCTACTTTTATGATGCCAATCGAAAGAATGACCAAAAACTAATAACTCTTCTTAAGTAACATAGTATTTTAAAAGAAACGAACAACGTAAAATGTTTGAGTGAAATTTCAAGAAAGTTATTGATTGCCGACGATGACGTTCGAAAAGTAGTGAATGTTTTCCTACTTGGATTGGTACGAATGGACCGATTAGATGGCCGGCCAGATCCCCGGACCTTACACCATTAGATTTCTTCTTTTGGGGATACGTGAAAGATATGCTATACAAAAAACGATACGAGAACGGGCGAGTTACAAACAGAATTGTGCCATATCATATCGAGTATTCACCATAAAATGATAAGAAAATCAACAGGCAGCGGACTCATTTAAAGATTGGCGATTTGCGTAAGACAAGAGGGATCACATTTTGAGCATTTAATTAATTAATTTACAAAAAAAATACCCACTTAATTGACTACGGCAGTTTCATGTATGTTTTTAATTTGATTAAAATGATTAATTTCACGCTGTTCCTTTCTTTTAAAATACTATGTTACTTAAGAAGAGTTATTACTTTTTGGCCATTCTTTCGATTGGCATCATAAAAGTAGGGGTGTTTTTTTTTTACATTTAAGTCGGTTCGATTCCCAGACGAGGCAAGTAATTTTTAGAAAATCTTTGAATGCAGAATTACTAACTTTTAAAAATAACATAATGTCTTCTTTCAGCAAAATACCCTATCTACAATATTTAAGGTACTTTCCCTTCATGTCCCATAACTTTGGGACGCCCAGTATACATTAGCTATACTGTACCTACTATTATTTCATTTGAAATTCATTTATTGGTGTGACTTACTACTTACTTAGCAGAATATCAGCGTCAGGTATATTTGCCTGAAACATGCTGAGTTGGACTCTCATTTGGTGCAACCTTGAGACGCACACCGCACCTTATATATTTAATTATTCCATTTCTATACTTATGTTTTTTTTCTTTTTTGTACATTGGCATCTTGTTTTTATTTATATCCATGTAATTTGTCATAATTTAATTGTGTTTACGTGTGTCTTTTGTGTGCACTAAATAAATATTTAATCTATCTATCTATCTACTTATTTTTTAACCGACTACGGCGAAACAAAAAGGAAGGTTATGATTTTGTTTATTTACTGTAAGGCTAAGTACTAAGGACACGGTGGAGGTCTGCCCGGCTTGGGCGGAGCATCGCCGTGTCCTCGTGGAGACGATCGGCGGCGGTGATCTCTCGCGTCCGGCCCTGATTCGGGCCATGGTACGGAGCGAGAGGAAATGGAACGCCGTCAACTCCTTCTGCGAAGCAGTAATGCTCGCAAAGGAGGAGGCAGAACGCGTGAGGGAGAGGTAAAATTCGCACTTTCACGCCCCTAACCAGCACAAGAGGAGACGCCCTGGGCGTCGGGAATCGCGAGCTGATTTCCGGCCACCGTAGGCGCGGGCTTGCGGATGGTGAGCAATGGGTAGCTCGCCACCCGATAAGGACCAGGTCGACGGGTCGACAGCACGTTGTGTTCCACGCGCAGCTCAAAGAGATGTCAGCAGAATTGATGGACTCCGCTAGGGCCGATGCCTGCTGGGATTGCGAAGAAAACCGAAAGGGAGATCGTGGCCCCCGGTAACAGGGCAACCGAAGGAACACGGGTGGGTTTTAGTCAGTAAGAGTCTGACACGCCCTCCCGCTCCACCCAGAGCGGGAGAAGTTATTGATAATTTCCCACCCAAAAAAAACAAGGTTAAGTCTACCATCAAGAAATAGAGCCTTAGATTTAAGCAAAACCCCCACTAAAATTGATAATGACAATGCTTGCCTTCTTGCTGTTTCTGTCCATATTGCAATTATGGTTTGCAGTCACCCCAATGTATAAATAGGTACCATTAGTCACTAAATACCTAGATATCCTGAAGTAGTAATAATAGTACCAGGCTATTAGTGTCCCACTGCAGGGCAAAGACCTCTTTTTATACAGAGAAGGCACGAGCATTGATCACCACGCTTACTCAAGACGGGTTGGCATTTCAAACTTATATAACCAAATAAGTCCAGTACCCTAATTGCGTAATGTAACACAATCACAATCTGTTTCGATTTGGAACAGATTGCTAATCCATTGTTTCAGAAGTTGGAAAAAAATCTGCTCAACAACGTAAATAACGCAATAAATGTTGTTGAACTGTCAAAATGAAACAAAATAGGCATAATTGTTTACGAAAATAAGTTACGCAATTAGGGTACGGGTTTCCACACGATGTTTGACATCGTGAAGTATCATTAAAATACTACATTTTAACAAGAAAATACTCATTAACACTTCTATTTGATTGTAACAACACAAGTCGTAAATCATAAAAAATCGTTTCATGCCATAAAATTGTAGAGCAAAGGTCAAGCTATTTGAGATGTTAAAGAATATTATTAGTACTTAATAATTATTATAATTATAATGATATAGCACTTAAGTGCTTGTTATGGCAATTAGTCTACAACAAACAATATTGTACTTACATATATAATGAACGGGACTTTTTACGTTTTTCTAATTGGTTTATGGCAGGTTTTAAAGTGCTTTTGCATTTAAAGGACTTTTAGCAACATTTTATAAGATTTTTAGAAGACAGCTGTACTTGCTCCTAGTGAAGCAGTTTTTCCGAAAGAGTAGCTACAACAATTATGCGATTATTCTTAATAATTATTAATTTCGGACAATTGCATTATTTTTGTGGGACTCGCAAAGATTGCTGGCTTGTCACCACTATAGTATAAATATTGCAATACATACATTTATAGTAAAAATTAAAGGAGTTGCAATTCTGTTGGATAATTTATTTTAATACGGCGGACTGTCTGGTAAGAATTTTTAGATATTTCAATTTCTTACCAGCAATTTAATTGCTGGTAAGCAAAAGTGGTGTCTAAAAGGGACATCGTCGACCGGTCGCTACGTACAAAATACAAAATTGCAAAATGTACGTCCCTCATTCCAAGTCCGTGTACAGGCTGAATTCATTTCTAATCCGTGCTAGCAGAAGTTTTAATAAACTGTCCAGTGAAAATGATTTGGATATATTCAATACTAATATTTCTCGGCTTAAGCATTTGTTTGTGAAAAGTAACTGTTTGCGTGTAAACGATTATTGGTTTGTATTAATCGATCGTGATCTACCCATGAGGCAAATTTCATCCAAATCTGTTCAGCCGTTTTTGTGTGAAATCGTAACAAACATACAAAAAATCTAATCTTTTCTCTTTTATATTAGTTTAGATAAATGAACTATGCGACATTAAAGTCGCTTGATCCCATAATGTGATGCAAAAATTTACCTAATGTTGAATGAGTATCAGCAGAATCTTTTAAATTGGCCTTCATTGTCACAATTTTAAGAACACTGTAATTGTGTTAGCTGTAAGTTTCCCGAACAAAATAAGATAAAAAATAAATACTACGTCGCGGTCAAGTCTTGTTGATTGCTATTTACACTTCGTACCTTTGAGAGTTATTAAGTCACGTAGTCACGTTGGAGCTGTTTGTTATGGAAGACGCCACAGGCAGTTATTAGCTCAAATAATGCTTCCAGTCTCAGGGTGCCAAACGGAACCCTATTACTAAGCCTCCACTGTCCGTCTGTCTGTCAGCGGGCTGTATCTCATGAACCATGACCGTCGATTTTTTTACAGATTGTGTATTTCTATTGCCGCTATATCAACAAATAAAAAAAAATTATACCTAAAGTTAAAATTAAAGGGCCCTCATACATGAAACATGATTATTTCTTCGTTTTTTGCTAAATATTGTACATTGTTATACGGAACCCTTCTTCGGACTCGCACTTGACCGATTATTTTTATCTTCAAGGTTAGCTCTATACTGTTTACAATTTAATCCACTGAATTAAATATTTAGATGTAATGCATGTATAGTTTTAATGATAGGTATAGACAATTTTCCGAATTCATGATTAGGTAAATTTTTACAGCACAATAAGGGATCAAGCGACTTTACTGTCGCATAATTCATTTATCTAAACTAATATTATAAAGAGAAAAGATTAGATTTTTTGTATGTTTGTTTGTTACAATTTCACGCTAAAACGGCTGAACGGATTTGGATTAAATTTTCCACATGGGTAGACCATGACCTGGGTTAGGACATAGGATACCTTCATTCCGATATTTCCACGGGATCGAGACTTATGCGGTTGAAACCGCGGAGTACAGCTTATTAGCTAAATAATTTAAGTATACAAAGAGATTTAAGTATAGCATGGGTCAATCTTCAAGTTTATGCAACGCTTGCCGAGGTGGGTCTGTGGATGGGTGATCATTCATTACATACCGAGACCCCTCCGGGCCTTTGAAAGCACATTTTAAGCAGTTTTCCCGGCTGTCATCGTAGATCTTTGACAGTCGTTACGGGTAGTCAGAAGCCCAAAAGCCTGACAGCCAGTCTTGCCAAAGGGTATCGTGTAACCCAGTAACTGGTTTGTAGAGGTGAGATAAGCAGTCGCTCCATATAAAATACTGGTATTCAGCTGCATACTGTTGAACTGGAAGCCGACCCCAACATAGTTAGGAAAAGGCTAGGCAAATGATGAATTAATTCATACAATTTAGTTTTGACTGGACCAAATACGAAGGGCTTAATAATGACACTAATTATTTTAACAGCCTGAAAGTTGATTTTACTGACAAGACACTTAAATGGTGAAGGACTATAACGATGTAAAACTAATTTATCTTAGCATATTTGGTTACAACCACAGATATAGATAGACCTAGATAACGCAAGTATCGCGATCTGTATGAAAACCAAGCGTGCCATTTTTTTACTACCTACTATGACGTCACAAACACTAAGAAACGTTTCTTTTAATTTTTCTCCTCGCATTTGCCTCGTTTTTACAATTTATAACAGCGTAATTAACCATTTTAAATTTTTTAACTGACTTCCGACCAGTGTGGTATCGATGCAAGCTGAGCGAGCAACTTACGATTATTGTACGTAAGCTGGGCACGAACATGGCACGTGAAGTAGTTGCTCTTGCGTTATCTAGGTATATCTATATCTATATCTGTGGTTACAACACTGCAAGCGCTCACTTGACTATTAAATTAAAATAGCAATCTGTTACTTGCATGCGTACCGCTATACCTAATGGGTCTACAGATTTATTTGTCAGCTTTGTTTGTTTTGTTTTGAAATTTTATGCACAATCACATTATTTATGTACCTACATATTTGTTATTATTTTTGAATCTGAAACAATTTTATTTAAGTATGCATACAAACGTTACATTTACATGCTGAATTGAGCCTTTTTGGCGCAGCCGTGAGGCATCATCATCATCATCAGTCTATAATGTTCCCACTGCTGGGACACAGGCCTCCTCTCTGTGAGGGGAGTGGGCCGTAATCCACCACGCGGGCCCAGTGCGGGTTGGTAGATGTCACATATCTTCGAATTTTCAGTTCTAGGACATGCCGGTTTCCTCACGATGTTTTCCTGCACCGTTTTGAGAGCTGTGGTGTATACTTCCCTGCTAATTTCTTACATCGCACTTTATACTTTTTATTTGATTTTATATTTGTAATTTTTTATCTGCTGTATAATTATATTGTGTGCTTTTTGGTATGTGCTAAATAAATGTATTTTCTTTCTTTCTTTCTTTCTTTTTTTCTTTCTTTCTTTCCTTCTTTCTTTCTATTTACCGAATAAGTGATTTTAGGTCTAAACAGAAAATACTACTTTGAACTCATCTTAAAACATAAACACTTGTTACTTTTTCAATTGTATTCCTACATTTACTCATAGGTACGGTTAGCAACGAAAATCACTACATATTTACAAAACAAAGTCCCCTGCCGCTTCTGTCTGTCTGAACGCGATAAACTCGAAAACAATACCGAACGGATTTTCATACGGTTTCACCAATAGACGAAGTGATTCATGAGGAAGGTTTAGGTGTAGAATTCATCACGGTTTTGTGTAAATTAGCTGAAATATGGCGATGATTGTTGAAGATGTCAGAAAAAATCATGCTGACTCCCGCTTTACTGGCGTGTGCCTCGTAAATCAATAGAGTTTTATGAAAACAATTTATTAGAAATAAAAATAAGTTTATTTGTCACAGAGATACGTGCATAAAAGAAGATATCAATAAAATAAAAATAATCATATTTAAATATAATCACGAGCACAAAACAGAAATATGCGGCGACTGCTGGCACGTCATGACTGTGACAAGAAGGCTTCCACTCAGCATGATGCTGTGCTATGGGGACCCACAGCACAGCGCTGATTTTCAGTGGTTACCTGACAGCTGATATTACGGAATTAATACATTGTTTACACATAGGATATTTTTAATCCCGATAGTATGTTCTCGTGGGATAGGTATATTCCGACATCCATCGATTAATACCTATAAGTAGTACTTTCATTTACGAAAAAGTCCTCATTGTTTCGCTTCTTTGTACTGGAATTCATCTCGTCTCTAAGGTCTGTATAAAATCGAATGTAAGGAACACGACTACACAGAATATTTACTACAATACAAAAAGAGCTTAATTTTAGACAATAGTACAGAGGCAAGATTAGTTGTACCAAAAACATTGAACAATGGTACAAAATGATTTAAGACTGAAGTACATTAGTCGGTGCTCTTGGCAAGTCAGAATTACAGTCTGGCTTGCTATTAAATGTCTCGGTCTTACATAATTTCAAGAACAGTCGTAGCGTAAATGTAGATAATTTTGAGTTCTAATGAAGACGGAGAACTTATTCTTCTACACATTTAAATACAACTAAGCATACCTACTTAATACCACAGTAATTTTACAAAAGTTCTAATAAGTACTCACTGAGCAGCTGTCAGCTATACAGCCATGTATGATATATTATATTTATATAAACATTTAGGACTAATTAATATTGTATTTATTTTACTTTTTATTTCATATTTTGTTATTTCACTATATGCTGCACCGGTTGACGTCATCACGTCGCTGAAAACCAGCGCTATGGCTCTGTTTCGCATAGGGTCGCAGCATTATGCTGATCGATGGCCATTTTGCGTGGATGTAATATTTTCCCCCAAATTGTTATTTTCGTATTTTTGTTCTTTCTTTGCGTCATGTTTATCGCAAATAAACATATTTTATTTCTTTCTGCTTTGTTTTCTTTATAAACAAAATATCAATATAACCAAGCATCCCGAAAACCTGTATCTTAAGCATTAATTTTTCAGGTCGACTTCAATGTTTAAAAAAAAACGATGTGTAAGTGTTTTGCAAATGATAAAAACTGAATACCTATCCAGGCAACTCTGCTATAAGAACCAGTGTGGCTTGACATGCACCATTTTTTTGTGTCTTTTCTTTTTTGCACGTTCTTCTCCATAGCTTCATCTTTGTAACTGATCAATCCCTTGACAATTCAAAAGTGGCTGTAAATAGGTTTATTTGAAATAAATACTGTGAGTTTAAGTTGGAGTTTGAATGTGCATGCCCTGTTGTGACTGTTTTAATCCCCTACACAAACACATAACATCACGCCTTGTTTCCCCGAAGGGTTGGGCAGAGGTGTCCATGTAGCAGGTATACCCACATTTCGCCAGTTATGTTTAAGTCCCGTAGGGGCGAGCCTATTGCCAAGTCCAGACTCCCCTATTATCTCTCAAATCTCAATTTTATAAGAGCAGCAAGTTCTACGTCTAGCAGTATACTGCAGTATTTTCTTACGGCCGAATCCAACCTATTTTCAGTAAGAGACAGATTGCTATTGATGGTAGATAGTATATTTCTATCTGTCATAGAATGTCGTCCCACAATTCCGTAAGATTCCTTATTCTCTGACTGATTATTGGGCCGTTAAAACCATAAATAGATAGCATTTTTAACCGATTTCAAAAAAAGAAGGAGGTTCTCAGTTACTCTGGATTTTTTTTAATGTATGTTCCCCGATTACTCGAAGACGGCTGGACCGATTTGAAAAATTCTTTTTTGTTTGAAAGGGTATACTTCCAAGTTGGTCCCATTGTCATTTGGTCACGATTTGATGATGGGATCTTGGAGAAATTGAGGGAACTCTTCAAATATTATAGGCACATCTTTAGCGATTTGGGTATTTTTGATGAACAGTTGACATTAGGCTATTGTAACTTAGATAAATTAAAGAGATTTTTTTTTTTTTTACAAACCATACAACCGACTTCACGGTGCCCCCGTACGCAAAATACGCGCTTTGACGTGGAGTGGCGGATACCAGGCCCTGTTACCTATTACCTATTACACCTCTGCCCCTCCCTTTTGGGAACATGGCGTGATGTTATGTTATGTGATTTTATTTCGCAAGTCATAGCGGATGGCCACTTTGAAAAGATAAAACCAAGTTTAGTTTTCTGCCATCTCAACCATGTTAGCAAGCAAGTGCTCGTACAGACGCCAGCACATCAAGCTACCCGAAACAGTAAAATTTTCCCAATCAACTTTGAACTTTATACTTCAGCGATAAAGTTGAAATTCTATCAAATAAATTTGACAGATTATAGTAGCTTAAAGTGCTGGCGTCTGTACATGAACTAACTAAACTTCATATTTATAGCAATCGTTAGTCTCCTTTGTTGCTGGTCAGTAGGGTTAATTAAATAAAAATATTTTTTACTAAAGGTTTATTCCTTGCATTGGAGTGCCTAGTAATTTTATTAATTTGAATGATTTATGAAAATATACAATTACTAGCTTTTGCCCGCGATTTCGCGGATTAATAATAAAATATTCAGTAGATACACCTAAGATCCCTCTCTTCAACCGAAAGCTATAAGTATTTGGGTATGTCGGAAGCGTTAGGCATCAACGTTGCTGACATGAAGCAATCGCTGAAGGAACGCTTCTTTGGACGCCTGAAGAAGGTATTAATTAGTCTTCTTTCAGGCGGAAGTAAGGTGCGCGCCTTCAACGGTTGGGTCATGCCGGTATTGATGTACTCTTCGGTATACTCAAATGGACTCAGACCGAACTCGATGCCCTGGATAGAAGGGTCCGTACACTGTTGACCGCGAACCGGATGCATCACCCACGATCATCGGTGATGAGATTGTTCATCCCACGGAAGTGCGGGGGTCGAGGCTTCTTAAATGCGAAAACCCTCCACAACCGCGAGGTGTGCAATCTCAGAGAATATTTTCTTAAAACCGAAGTGGGTATGCACCGTGATGTGGTAGCAGTGGACAAGGGGCTTACCCCGCTCTCCATGGCTAAAGAGAACTGGCACAAACCTGTGGTACTTACTACAGATGACCGCAAGGAGGTATGGCAAAGCAAGGAACTTCACGGGCGCTTCTATCGGGCTCTTCATGAGCCCGGTGTAGATTTTCTAGCGTCCGTATCCTGGCTACGTTTTGGAGACCTTTTCGGAGAAACTGAAGGTTTCGTCTGTGCAATTATGGACGAAGTTATCTTGACGAATAACTACCGGAGAAATATTATGAAGGACGGGACGGTTGACGTGTGTCGAGCATGCCACCGACCGGGTGAGTCCATCAGACATATCATCTCGGGTTGTTCTCGTCTGGCTAACGGCGAGTACTTGCACAGACATAACCAAGTGGCCAGGATTATCCACCAACAGCTTGCTTTGAAATATAAACTTGTAGATTCTGAGGTACCGTATTACAAGTATGTGCCCGACCGAGTTCTCGAAAATGACCATGTCACGTTGTACTGGGATCGGTCTATCATTACTGACAGGACTATTGTTGCCAATAAGCCTGATATAGTGGTGATAGATCGATTAGCGCGCCACGCAATGATAGTCGATGTTACCATTCCACATGACGAGAACCTCGTGAAAGCTGAGAAAGAGAAACAAATAAAATATCTCGAATTAGCACACGAGGTTGTCAACATGTGGAGTGTGAGCTCGGCTACCATTGTGCCGATTGTCGTAACGGCCAACGGCCTGATGGCCAAAAGCCTCGACCAACATCTCTTGAGGCTCTCGTTAGGCGGTTGGATCAAAGGCCTGATCCAGAAAGCAGTACTCCTCGATACGGCTCGCATTGTGAGGAGGTTCCTCTCTCTGCAGCCCTAACCACCGGTAGCTTGGACCCTGCTCCCGACACCGGCGGACCTCTATTTTTTATATTTTTAAATGTTAATAATGTTTGTTAAATCTTAGTTTATTTCTCTGTAATTTGTAGCATGTAACTGTTTTTTGTCCCTTACAAATAAATAAAATAAAATAAAAATAAAAATGTTTTTTTTATTCTGTTTATTTAAAGAAATATTTAAAAATGTAAATTAATAAGAAACTAGATGAATAAACGAAATCATAATACAGAATACTGGCAACACCAAAGTCAACAAACGCCTTGACATTTAATTTTCTGATTTTTCATCTTATTTAACATTATTAACTTTCGATGCAGTATACACGCAGTTTAATAGTTTTTAAATACAAAAAGAAAATCCAGAAACAAACCTGAAACCCCATATATTTCAAAAATAAATAAATACATGAACCAAAAACTGCCGAACAGGAGCTGTCATGTCACCTCCGTCCGATAAAATAGAAATGAAAGAAATCAAGAGAAATGTTGACACGATCTGCCGCCCGTAAAGCACGCCCATCACCTCCGGACTCGTCGCTCAGCTCCACCTCGCCGCCACCGGTATCCAGCCCCATTGTGAGTGCTGTGACAACACCGGTTGCGGTAGTTGCGTCGAGCTCGAGCGACGAGTATTTCTCTCCGCCCACGACACCACCACCTGCTCGTCGACGGGGAGGATGCCGGCCGCCGGACGGTTTAGGACCTCGAGGCCCACCGGCCTCTGATAGAGTCCTAGCTCCCGGCGGAAGTGTGCAGCGCATGAGATGGACACGCTCCATCAATGAAAACATCATGCGCTCATACTATGGGGCTACAGATGGAGGAAATAATCTGACCGCGTACCGTGTTCGGATGCTTTCTCTTTTTCAGGTGCTTGAGCCAGCTGTCAACGTTTCGGCACAACGATTATCGGATCAGGTGCGGGTCATCCAGCGTAATCATATGCTGGACGACACTGCATTTGATCGCCTACGAGTTGAAATGTAGAGTAGCCATGTCGTTGCTCCCCCGTCGCAGACTGTTGTAGTAACACCACGGTCCAACACAAGCCAAGCTGACGAGGGGAGTGACGACAAGGCTACAATCGTAAGTACCCAATGCAATGAGGAATTGAGGAGTGCTTTGAAAGGTGGGACTCAGGAATATCGATATATGTCGCCCAAACTTAGGCCACGCTTACCTCGTTTGCCCATGCATAGCAAAAATAGGGCTCTGGTGGCGGTTCTGGATTCGCAGTTATCAAACTATTTTGATGACTGCGAAGACCTCACTGATACTCACTCAATTTTTTGCATGTCGTGTAGCTCGTCAAATTTGCTAATAGTTCTAGAGCTACACGACCGAAACCAGCCGTACCAGCTTGGCAGTGCAAAATTGAGCGCCGTATTAGTGAAGCCAGAGCGCTCATCGGCAAACTAATCTGCTTCAGGGAGGGCAATACTCGCCCTAGAGTGATGCGTTTTGTGAGGCGGGCGTTCTCAGGGACTGATATCAGCCCTGAGGATTATATTTCCCATGTCACAGAGCGCATCGACTTTCTGAAGCAGAGAGTGTATGCATGGGCAAACCGTATCCGTAGGTATAAGCGGCGAGTAGAGCGATATACTCAAAATCGCACCTTTCAGAGTGATGAAAGGTGGGTTTATAGGGTTTGGGAGCGACCAGACCAAGGTGTGACTGACACGCGCCTACCGGATGATGATGCCATGGATTCTTTCTGGCGGGGTATCTGGTCGGTGCCTGTCAGTCACACCGAAGGTTACTGGACTCGGGAAGTCGAGCGAGCCTGCGATCCAATACCAGAAATGGGGGCTATTACCATCTGCCCCCAAGATGTAACACGTGCAGTTCGTCCGCTACCTAACTGGAAGTCTCCAGGACCGGATGGGCTGCACAACTTCTGGATCAAATGGTTTGTGAGATCGCACGCTCGCTTGGCGGCTCAAGACCAGACTGCTTTGGAGTCTGGGTCACCACCCCAGTTCCTAACAACAGGAGTTACCCACCTGCTCCATAAATCTGGTAGCACCGCGGAACCCAAAAATTATAGGCCGATCACGTGTTTACCGACGGTCTATAAAGTTCTTAGGTACATCAATTTTGAGAGCTAAAATTAACAAACATATAGACACCAACTCCATCATGTCTGCCTCTCAAAATAGATGTAGGAACGGGTCCCGCGGTACTAAAGAGCTACTCCTCATTGATATGGCCATTAGCCAACAGGTGCGCTGTTCCCGAAAGGATCTGTCGACATGCTGGATAGATTATAAGAAGGCCCATGACTCGGTGCCACATACCTGGCTCATGAGGGTGCTGGAGTTGTATAAAGTAGATACATCTCTGCGCACCTTCCTGATCTCGTGTATGAGGCAATGGAGGACGGTCCTTCGCTATCCAGGATGTCGAAATATCCAGAGGAATAGCGAGCCGGTAAGGATAGAGCGAGGCATATTTCAGGGCGACAATTTGAGTCCGCTTTGGTTCTGCTTAGCCCAGAATCCTCTAAGCACACTGCTAGAGGATTCAGGTCTTGGCTATCGGTTGAGGAGAGGTGGTCAGGTTATATCTCACCTCCTATACATGGATGATCTAAAACTCTTTGCCCCCAACAATTTGCAACTGATGGAGCTACTGAAAGTAACTGAAACTTTCAGTAGCGCCATCAGGATGGAATTTGGTGTGGACAAATGTGCGGTCATGCATGTAAAGCGAGGGAGATTATGGAATCCGTTGGAGCCCAACTCTCGGATTCCATAAACCTTAGAGCCCACATCCGAAACCAATAAGTATTTGGGTATGTCAGAAGCGTTGGGCATCAATGTTACTGACATGAAGCAATCGTTGAAGGAGCGCTTCTTTGGCCGCCTGAAGAAAGTATTTAATAGTCTTCTATCAGGCGGAAACAAGGTGCGCGCCTTCAACGGTTGGTTCATGCCGGTTTTGATGTATTCTTTCGGCATACTCAAATGGACTCAGACCGAACTCGACGCCCTGGATAGGAAGGTCCGTACGCTGCTGATTGCATATCGAATGCATCACCCACAGCCATCGGTAATGAGACTGTATATTCCAAGAAAGTGTGGAGGTCGAGGCTTTTTAAACGCTAAGACCCTCCACAATCGCGAGATATGCAGTCTCAGGGAATATTTCCTAGAAGCCGACGTGAGGATGCATCGAGATGTGATCGCGGTGGACAAGGGTCTTACCCCGCTCTCCTTGGCTAAAGAGAACTGGCGCAAGCCGGTAGTGCTTGACACTAACGATCGCAGGGAGGTATGGCAGAGTAAGGAGCTTCACGGACGTTTTTTCCGAGCCCTACATGGACCCGATGTAGATTTACTGGCATCCGTGACCTGGCTACGTTTTGGTGACCTCTTCGGGGAGACCGAAGGTTTTATCTGTGCAATTATGGATGAAGTTATCATGACGAACAATTACCGGAGATTTATTGTGAAGGATGGCACGGTTGACATCTATGCCACCGTGCGGGAGAATCAATCCGACACATTATCTCCGGGTGTTCTCGTCTAGCTAACGAAGAGTACTTGCATAGACACAACCTTGTAGCCAGGATTATCCATCAGCAACTTGCTCTGAAATACGGCCTTGTGGAATCGGAAGTGCCGTACTACAGGTATGTGCCCGACCCAGTTCTCGAAAATGGAAATATCACATTGTACTGGGATCGATCCATCATCACTGACAGGACTATTGTTGCCAATAAGCCTGATATAGTGGTGGTGGATCGAGTAGAGCAGCGCACAATGATTATTGACATAACAGTCCCGCATGACGGGAACCTCGTGAAAGCCGAGAAAGACAAACAAATCAAGTATCTTGACTTGGCTCGCGAGATTGTCGACATGTGGGATGTGGACTCAGCGATCATTGTGCCGATAGTCGTATCAGCCAATGGCTTAATTGCCAAGAGCCTCGACCAACACCTAAGGAGGCTCTCGTTGAGCAGCTGGATCAAGGGCTTGATTCAGAAAGCGGTACTCCTGAACACGGCTCGCATTGTCAGGAGGTTCCTCTCTCTGGAGCCCTGACCGCCGCCTGGCTACTATTTTTTATATTTTTAAATGTTTTTATATTCTCTTAAAAATATAATTTATAAGTATTTAAATGAAATGAAATCATAGTACGAATGTCTCGATTTTAATTGGAAAAACTTTCGAAACTACCCGTATTTTGACTGACTAATTTGACTTAACTTGTAATAGTACATAATTATAGCCTCGTGGACTTTTTTGTGGGTAGTGATGAGTACTACATGAAGTACATTATTTTATGTATCATCAATGGTTTTCGCAGCGCACGCCAAATAATGACTAGGCTAATCGCGCACTACGAATTTTAATCGTTTCGGATGATAATCGCCAAACTGTGAACAATACCAATACAGGGTGTCAGGGACTGGGCACGCCACAATTGCGGCGATAAGACCCCTCTTTGAGGAGTGGCTGGAGAGACGCCACGGCGTCCTCACCTTCCGCCTGACGCAGGTCCTCACCGGACACGGATGCTTCGGGAGGTTCCTGTTTAGGATAAGGCGGGAGGAAACACCCGGGTGTCACCATTGTGTGGATCGGCCTGAGGACACGGTGGAGCATACGGTGGAGGTCTGCCCGGCTTGGGCGGAGCAACGCCGTGTCCTCGTAGAGGCGATCGGCGGCGGTGATCTCTCGCGTCCGGCCCTGGTTCAGGCCATGGTACGGAGCGAGAGGAAATGGCAGGCCGTCACCTCCTTCTGCGAAGCGGTAATGCTCGCGAAGGAGGAGGCGGAATGCGTGAGGGAGAGGCAAATTTCGCGCCCTCACGCCCCTAACCGCCGCAGGAGGAGACGCCTGGGGCGGGAATCGCGAGCCGATTTCCGGCCACCGTAGGCGCGGGCTTGCGGACGGTGAGCAATGGGTAGCTCGCCGTCCGGTAAGGACCAAGCCCGGGTCGACGGCGCGTTGTGTTCCACGCGCGCCTCAAAGAGATGTCAGCAGAATTGACGGGGTCCGTTAGGGCCAATGCCTGCCGGGGGTTCGAAGAAAACCGATGGGGACATCGTGGCCCCCGGCAACAGGGCAACCGAAGGAACACGGGTGGGTTTTAGTCAGTAAGAGTCTGACACGCACTCCCGCTCCACCCAGAGCGGGAGAAGTTATTTGATAATTTCCCACCCAAAAAAAAAAAAAAAAAAAAAAAAAGGGTGTCAGGGACATCGACGCGAAAACTGAAACCATGGATACAGTACATGATTCTGAAACCCCCTGGGTTGAAATTTTTCGTCGGTTATTAAAAAAAAATCGGCTGTTTCATAGAAGAGTGCAATAACTACGCGGTCAAAATGTAGAGTCCGCGCACTGCGAAAAGAAATCGTTTGCGATTGCGCGTAGGAATTATGACCATTTGCGATTTTATTTCACAGTTTGAAAAAATCGCAACGATGAAAATTTGCAGTGCGCGCTTAGCGCTTTTTGATACCTTGGTTACATTATTTAAATTTTTGTAGGGACCTTTTTATTTTTTGGAAATTAAAATACAGCCCATGTTACTCGCTAGTACCTAATGTAGGTTTTTCTATAGGTTAAGTATGTTTTGAGTTTATTCTTTACAAAAAAATTTAATCCTTTCTTTTTATAATTATTAATTATTATTATAGCTTAGATAATTATTGTGCCTGTCCATGACTGTTATTTTGTTTTAGTTTGGACATCTTGTTATTATAAAAAATGTTAAAAATGAAGTGTAGGTAGATGTTTTAGTAGGTAAATTATTTAAAATCATTTCAATTTAACCATAATTTATTTCGAGTAGACGGAGCAAAAATTCGATCAAACATTAATTTAAAAAAAACAAAGAAACATAATATTAAAAATATTGCATTTTTATTTTAACCGAAGCCTAAACCGTACACACTTATTAAAGCAAATTTTTTGGCAATAACTTAAACATTAGCGATTTCTTCTAAGGGCTGTGACTTCAAGTAAGTTTTGATGACATTGAATACTTTCTCCGTCGGCTTCACAAGCATGGGGGTGCCGAATTCCAGCGAGATCGCCTTCCAGTTTTCGTTCATGAATGTGTGCATTGCGTCACCTGAAATTATTAAAAACATTATACAACAGCAGCACAATTATACAACAAAATACCCTCATGTATTAAAAAGTTACACTCATTCAATGCATTCAAAACTGAATATTTAATCACAAATAACACCCTTTCTAAAAGCTGAATGCATTGCATAGGTATAACATAATTGCTACCGTGACGTCTGTGACGAACTTTATATTTATAATAATTTATTTTAAGCATTGTTCTCAAATAAGTGACTTTTTATCTTTTTTGAGAATAAATATCTTTAAACTTATTATCTCTGATCTTATGCTTTTATTTGTAATTTTTATGATGTCTATCATTATAGGTATTCCATCTATATATCTAAGACAAAATCTATTCGATTCAATAAATAAATAAAATAAAATGGCCTTTTATTTCTTTCTGTTTGCATTATAAATGTAATAATAATGTGAATAGGTACTGCATGCACTTATAAATTCGTAATCCTAATTATAAATATAAAAGTGAGTTAGTTTGTATATTTGTAATGCTTTCACGCTAAAATGGCTGAACGGATTTAGATGAAATTTGGCACATGACCTGGGTTAGGACATACTTTACATACAGGCTTAATCCCGATATTCTCACGGGATCGAGACTTATGCGGGTGAAACCGGTGCAGCTAGTATTAATATATATAAATTAAATATAAATTATAAATATTATAAAAATATAAATGAAAACTGATGAAAATCTTGTATAATCGTGTAGCTCTCTTTTGTATTATAATTTACTGCCGGACAAAGGTGATTTCCATACGCAACTACATTTCGATCAACATTCTAGATCAATTTTACTTTTAAAGGTAATGCCAAAGTTGAGTTCAACAAGTTCCAAATTCTCAATTCAGAAGCCGGCCCTTAATGGTCTCCTACGCATTTATTATTGCCATTAATAATACAGGATAAGTTTTTATCCAGTGCGCAAACTTTAACACGTGACTTTACACATCATTATGAACAACTTTTACTCTGGGACCAAACCTGAAATCGCGAAAAAATAATCAGCTGTTCCCTACATTTTGACGAGTAATGCGAACATAAATGTAGGGAACAGCTGATTTTTTTTTCATGATTTCAGGTTTGGTCCCATAGTAAAAGTTGTTCATAATGATGAGTAAAGTCACGTGTTAAAGTTTGCGCACTGGATAAAAACTTATCCTGTATACGTGAATATTGTTCAGAATTGCCCATAGTGATTTAAGTGAAATACAGTGGATATTAACCAGCAATAAGGTCTTACCTACTCGTATATCTCCATCACATCTCATCTACCTAGCTTTTACCCAACTATGTTGGGGTCAGCTTCCAGTCTAACTAGATGCAGCTAAATACCAAATCAAATACTTAATCAACCAACAGTGATAATCTTGGATACTTACTCAGCTGTTTGTTTCCATTGAACAAGTTGGTCAGCTTAAAGTGTGTGTTCTCGTTGTTCTCGAAACTGTACTTGTAGCTCTTCAATTCGATGACGTCTTTCCCGTTCTCGTTCTTGACGATATCGTACAGCATTGTCATGGTTACCTCGAGGTTTTCTGGAAAAGGATTGATATGACACGTCAATTTTGATTTCAAGCTTTGTAATAAAATACTAGAGAATAGATTTTGCTTGCAGTTGCCCTCATAATATCTAAATGATCCAAAAACTATGTACATAAGTACGTACCTTATGTATAAAGATATTCATATTAGGAGCGGGCATGGAATGTCAGCGGACAACTTTTCAAAAGACCTAACTTTTATTCTGAAGTCCAATTAGGCAAACCTTTTTTTACAAGAACCTAACTGACTTTGACTTTGTTTGTATATGGAACTCAAATGGCGTTCTACAGGGCACCAAGCAAGGCGCAGTGATGCAAGCTGGAGTAAGGCTGTGACAGAGTGGCATCCAAGGACTGGAAGACGAGATGTCGGTCGTCCGGCGGCGAGATAGGCGGACGACATTGGTGCCATCGCGGCCAAAACCTAGATGAGGCTGGCACAGGACCGTGGGGATTGACTCAAGAAAAGAGAGGCATAAGGCAGCAGTGGGTGAAGTCGAGAAGTGGATGGTGATAATAAAGTCACTCTAGAAATCACTTTCTATTTTCTCTCGTGTCAGCACGACTTGGATTTTGTCATCAAAAAGGTTACCAATGGAGCTGACTGCCCAGAGTACACTACACACTTCACTAGCATTCCTGACAGCTCTTTCTCCCTTAGACCCCATCAATAGCTTGTAGCTAAGAAAAACCTGTCACTTACTAATCTTTAAATCGATATCTCCGTCGCCACTGATTGGCAGGATGAGCAGCATGCCACCAGCCTTGTACTTGCCCTTCATTATGAAAGGAGCTGAGTGGAAGGTAAACACGATCTGTTTCTTCGCAGTATCAACCCTGTAAGATGAAGATATATTAAGGCGCGTCCACACCAACGCACGCGCGGCGCACGCGCACGAACCATTCACTCTAGGTGCCTCAAATGGCTATGGACGCGTCATATTTTACGCGCGCGCGCATGTAGCGAACGGTTCACGTGCAAGGATCCCCAACTGCGCAGTTGAAGCTCACGCGTACGAAGGGTGAAGTGGGGTTGTCCATACTATGTTCCTAAGATGCACGCGAACCGCACAGTTCGAGTGCGTGCACAGGTGTGGACCCGCTTTTAGAGAAGTATTCAATACACAACATGATAATAATATCGTTTGATAACAACACCTAGAAAAAAGAAAATATATTTATTTAGCACAGACTAAAAAGCACACAATATAATGGTATAAAGAAGCAATCGGTTAACAACTATATTTAGAATCAGATACAGAAGGAAGTTTGTCTTCGACATGGCGCACATTATGAGGAGGTTCCTCAATTTGAATCGCATACCACCGTTAGCTTGGCTAAAATGAAATACCTAATGTAAGTACAAAAAGAGTAGAAAAAAAAAGATGAGAATTGGAATCGGTGGTATCAACCACAAATCCAAATAAGCAGAATAAACTATTGCCAAACTTCATGTTCTTGAACATGAATTTAAAATAACCCCTTAAAGATAATATTTACGACAATTTTTTTTGGTTTAATGGTGTGTATGTAGTTATTTGGTAAGCTTTAAATAAACTCACTTGATTTTATCAATAACAGAATTCTTGAGCCCCGTTATATCAACATCTTTAATAGTAAGTTTCAGTCCAGACAGGTTGATCTTGACGACGTCAATGTGGACCGGATCTAAGACCTCAGTGCCTAGTTCAGGGATGCCAGCAGTAAACGCCGCCAGAGCATTCTGTGCCGACTTCTTTATACAGCTTGAATCGGTTAAAGTGCATTTTTGGATCGGTGGTACTGAAATTGGGAGAAAAATTGTTTTAGAACCATTCGTTTCAACTAGTCTGAAATCGTCGAAGTGAGGGAAGATTGCATTTTGGGATAACATAACGTACGTGCTGTATCCAACGAGTATGTAGACTTTCCAAAAAGCCTATCACTCGTCTCATTTTGGGAGCGTATATAAATTATTTATTAATAAATATACCTATCTCAAAGAACTGATAAATACATCGAATACTAAATCAATATTATATTAACAATGTCACCACATAACACTTATGTTTTGGCAAGTTCAATGATCCTTGATTTATAACGTAGGTACCTAACAGCAGAACTGAAGGGGTCCGCTAGGGCGATGCAGGGGTTGCGAATAAGGCCGAAAGGGAAATCGTGGCCCCCGCCAACATGGCAACTGAAGGAACACGGGTGGGTTTTAGTCAGTAAGAGTCTAACACGCCCTCCTACTCTACCCAGAGCGGGAGAAGTTATTTGATAATTTCCCACACAAAAAAAAAGGTAAAGCTCTCAGTCAAATTAAGTTTGATCAACAAAGGCCTATAAAAATCAAAAGTCATTTATTCAAACTAGGCTGTGAATCAGCACTTTTCGAACGTCAAAATTACATAAGACAGTCCCCTAAAACGCCAGCCCTTCGCCACTTCTTAGTGCTTTAGCTGGGAAGTGGCACAACAAACTCCCCAGCAGAACTCCCAGCAAATGTATGAACGCTAAACATTGTATTGTGTTCCAAACGCAGCTGTGTATTTAGAATTTCAGACACTTAGCCAAAGAAACCATTCTAGGTCAGGTTTGTGATATAGCTATCTATTAATCAAATGATCCTAAAGAAAGTAAGCATACCTAATCAGCCTACAACATTCCCACTGCTGAGACACAGACCTCCTTTCTGTGAGAGGGATTGAGCCATATCCACTGGTGGATGTCACATGTCTTCGAATTTTTTGATTCTAGGACATGCCGGTTTCTTCGGAATGTTTTCCTTCACCGTTTTGAGAGCAGCGTTACGCAAAGTAAATACTAAGTGCCTGCCTGGGTCTGAACCCACGACCTAGGACGTAAGTCGAGGCTCTTCCAATGGGCCACCACTGCTCTCTAAAGTAATATTCACAGCTATTCTGAAATCTCTATAATAATCAAAATTGAGTAGTAATAAACGCCCCGGAAAAAAATTAAAATATGTGCATACCCAGAATATGAAATTTACTGCTATAAATACTAATTTTCCGACAACTTATATGCGAATACAAATAAAGAAACGACCGAATAATATACTGACACGACCGAATAAAATACTGAAAATTCCGAAAAATCAATACAGAATTTGCTGACTGATTTTTCAAACATGCAAAAAAAAAGCATACACCATGCATGCAAGCGAGCATGCAATATGCAGCAGGCATGGTTTCTGTTACGGCTCCGGTGCTGCGAGGCTCCGGCGGTCCCACGCGAGCTTATCGTTGGCGATGGGTTTAACGCTCAACGAGCGTCATAAAACCACCTGCTCCTCAGCTCGCGGGCCACCTCGCCCCTCTGCGCCTACACGGGCTTAAATTACACTCTAGGAGTAGGGCAGACAAGACTATGTGGAATCGGTTTTGCAGCGATTCGTTTCTGTCACTAACTTTTGTAGCACAACATATTATTGACTTTTCGGAAACTTTGTATTTTTTTTCGGAAGTTAAGTATTTTTTTTGGAAATTTAGTATTACAGTCAACCACAGTTTTTCGGAAGTTAATTTTTTTTCGGAAGCTTTATTATTATACATAAAAATTCATCATTTCTTCTTAAGCCGTCCCACAATGTTCTTAGTTCCTAAAATAGTCTAATGACTATGAGTAATCCCAGACAGGTTACCGTTTACTAAGTTGTACCTATTATTCTATGAATGACTCATAAAACAAGTTAATTTAATCGGTATTACGTGACACCAAATAGCTAGGTAATTCCACGACACGTGATTTTAAAACAAAATTATTAGCTCCACCTTCACATAACATCACGCTTGTATCACCCGAAGGGTTGAACAGAGGTGTACATATTACACCTACATTTCACCAGTTATGTTTAAGTTCCTTGTAATAGGAGACGAGCCTATTGCCAACAACCGGGCACAGATCCAGAGTCCGAGCTGCCCGACCCGAGAATCGAACCTAGGAACTCATGCTCAGCAGTACTGCTTGCGACCACTAGACCAATGAGGCAGTCACAGCTCCACCTCTAAGTTATAATTCATATCGGTAATTTTTACAGTACACATCAAGCTAAACATTTCCAGTTTATGATCTCGCATTGTATAGGATTTCCGTACAACGCGAGGTCAGCTTATACTGGCAATGTATAGCTTGATGTGTAGCCGTGTGTACGTATGATAATAAAAAAAGCGGCCAAGTGCGAGTCGGACTCAAAGGGTTCCGTAGCAGCAAGTAACATTGAATGAAAGGTAAATTGCGGTTTACGATTTATGACGTATTAAAAAAAACTACTTGCTAGATCTCGTTCAAACCAATTTTCGGTGGAAGTTTACATGGTAATGTACATCACATTTTTTTTTTAGTTTTATCATTCTCTTATTTTAGAAATTACGGGGGGGGTCACACATTTTACCACTTTGGAAGTGTCTCTCGCGCAAACTATTCAGTTTAGAAAAAAATGATATTAGAAACCTTATTATCATTTTTAAAGACCTATCCATAGATATCCCACACGGGTTTGATGAAAAAAAATTTGTTGAGTTTCAGTGCTCAGTATGGGGAACCCCAAAATTATTTGTTTTTTTTCTATTTTTGTGTGAAAATCTTAATGCGGTTCACAGAATACATCTACTTACCAAGTTTCAACAGCATAGCTCTTATAGTTTCGGAAAAAAGTGGCTGTGACATACGGGCGGACAGACAGACAGACATGACGAATCTATAAGGGTTCCGTTTTTTGCCATTTGGCAACGGAACCCTAAAAAGTATTATATTCTATTTCTTGACTATTCTATTCTATTCCGAGACTATCCTACCTATAGTGACACTCGGGCAAAATATTGAAATGACAGACAAATACAAAATAATTACTTCGTAATTGTTTTACATTGACGCATTATACTTCAAACCGGTACTGTAGCGCTTGAAGAACGCTAACTGCAGTGCAATATTATATGGGGGCATAGAATAATTTACATTTATTTTATATTTGTCATCTAATCTCAAAGAAACGTGCACTCTTCTACGCGTCTATTTTGACACTGGTTTTCTTAAACAAAACTTAAGAAAATATATTTAAAATTAGCTAATGCCCGGCAGCATGCGTTGCAATGCCTTGTACATTTTTTTTTTGTTGTTTGGAGCCTTCTCCGGCGTGCACACAACAACTTACCAAAGCTTCATCATAATCGGTCGAGCCATTTTCGAGTTTTTGCGAGACTAACGCACTGCAATTGATTTTTATATATACAGCACCTTAATTGAGTAAGACACGATCAATCATAATCTGAATGATTTTAAAAGATATTGCTAATCCATTGCTTTGTATGTTCGAAAAATTTGTCTGCTCAACAACGTAAATAACGCAATGAATGTTGTTGAAATGTCAAAATGAAAAAAATTGTGATTGATCGTGTGTGTATTACGCAATTAAGGTGCTGAAGAAGATTAATTCCAAATTAGCTTGAATGATCAAATGCAACTAGAGCTATTTTTCTATCCGCTTGTACGACACAAGATCACCTGTTGCATGTTATCTTTACAGTATCTAGTTTTTGCACCTAAGTATTATGATAATTAGTTATGTAGTAACTAGATGATCACGCTAAACAACTCGAATTAACACAACATGAAACAATACAAGCGCCATTGTTTCATTTCTGTATAACCTGTTAATGATACCACTTTTTATCTGATGCTAATTTTATAGGAAATTAAACGATAAACACAAGAACAATATGTCATCATCGTAACATCATTAATACAAAACACAATGGTCTACGATAGTCCGGTTATACGTTTATAATTAAAGAAACACTTATCCGATTTACGTGTTTTTATAATAGGTACCTGTGCATTTTTCTGGCTTCTTAAATGTATGGTCATTTCCAAAAGTATTAGATTTAAATGTAAAAAAATAGATCAAGAAACGTAGGTACACACGGCTACAAATCAAGCTATATATTTCCAGTTTATGCTGATCTCGCATTGTGTAGCATTTCCGTAGGTCAGTTTATACTGGAAATGTATAGCCTGATTTGTAGCCGTGTGTACCTACGTTTCTTGATCAATTTTTTTACATTTAAATGTGCGATGTGTATAGCCGTGTGTACCTGTCGATGCTAATTTGTTGTGCACTTACAAATTGATTGACAATTACTTGAGTGCTTTGTTTTGATTATTTATTTGAATCCTTGACTCTAATTTTAAAGGTTTTTTCATTTGACAGTTAAGGTTATTTAATAGCTTAAATTTTCGTCGATGACGTTTGAATTACATTATATTAATATTATTCAAATCAAACATCAATTGTTGGGAAAAGTGATGAGATTATAATGTATATAGAAAGTAGAAACCATCTAAATACAGATAAATGTGTTATTGAGTGATTGCGTAAGAATTAAACCTAAATAGGGTTTGTTTACATTTTCATCAGATATTTTTGTAAAAGACAGTACTCTGGCACATGATTACTAGTAAGGACTAATGCATAATAATTATTTATAAATTGCGTAACTTATTTTCGTAAACGATTAAGGCAAACATGAACGATTATAATATTTTTCAGTAGCAGCTCGGAGTCTGGATTTGTGCCCGGTTGATGGCAATACATGGGACTTAAACATAACTGGCGAAATGTGAGTGTACCTGCTAAAGGGACAGCTCTGCCCAACCCTTCGGGGAAACAAGGCGTGATGTTATGTTATGATTATGACAAATTTGTTTAATTTTGACAGTTCAACAACATTAATTGCGTTATTTACGTTGTTGATTAGCAATCTGTTTCAAATCGAAACAAATTGTGATTGATCGTGCATTACGCAATTGGGGTACAGGTCTTTCAATATCGTCTATTCAAAGTCTTAATAATTTTAGGACACATTAGTATAATTTTATTTAGGTGCTCGTGGCTAAGTAATAACAGCCGCAAGGGTCAATCTATAAGGTTAAGCTACGTCTGTAGATGGGTGACCATCTTTACACATACCGAGACTCCTCCGTGCCTCGGAAAGCACGTTAAGCCGTTAGTCCCGGCTGTCATTCGTGGATCTTTGACAGTCGTTACGGGTCGTCAGAAGCCCGAGAGCCTGACAACCAGTCTTACCCAGTAACTGGGTAATACGATAGTATTACCCAGTTACTGGGTTGTGGAGGTCAGATAGGCAGTCGCTCCATGTAAAATACTGGTATTCAGCTGCATCCGGTTAGACTGGAAGCCGACCTCAATATAGTTGGGAAAAGGCTAGGCAGATTGAATGAGCATTCTCCTTTTGCACTATGTTATGTAATGACAATATGATATTTATCACTAACAAACTTCTTTAAGTGACAAGGTAAATAAGACAACACTTGGAAAATTCCCAATGTTGTCGTCTAGTCGACCGTGACCACAAATACTTAAAACAAACAGAAATATGTAAACGTACGTGATTAGACTACAAACTGTATCATAAAATGTTACATCCTAGAACACGCCGTTAGCCCGTTATCTACGTAATTTAGTGCATGTCTTAACTCGATTTTTGCATGATGAAGACAAAATATGTAAATATATGGGAACATACAAGAATATATTATGAACCTCCCAAAGTGACCTCTGAGAATGTTCAATAAAAACTTTTTACAAAAAAAAAAACTACCGACTTCCAAAAAAAACACTACAAAGTGAAAAATAACTTTAATTTCGGAAGTCGGTATCTTGGGTTTTGTGTTTTCGTTTTTTGCCACCGACTTCCGAAATTAAAGTTATTTTTCACTTTGTAGTGTTTTTTTTGGAAGTCGGTAGTTTTTTTTTTTTGTAAAAAGTTTTTATTTTTCACTTTTTAGTTGTGGTACCCCACACACATTCGAATACCACTACCTACTACCAGTGTCAGGAACTTATCATTATCATCTACATACTAAGTGGGAAAAAAAATACGTATTTTGTAGGTAACTCAAAAACTACCCCAGCAAAGTTAATAAAATTTATATGGGACCAATTTGGGAGCATACCCTTTCAAACAAAAAAATAATTTTCAAAATCGGTCCACAAATGACGGAGAAATCGGTGGACATACATAAAAAAAAAACAAAAAAAAAAGATACGCGTCGAACATAATTATAACCTCCTCCTTTTTGGAAGTCGGTTAAAAAGAGGTGATAGATACAATTATAGGACTAGATATAGGGACCAATTAGTTCAACCTGGTTTCAGACTGGCTAAAGTAGACTCATCTTTCATGGGGTACTGTTTAAAATGTTATAATAAAATACCTTCCCACATACTCCAACTGAACGAAACGAAATTTAAATCTTGTATAAAACGCACACTATGCTGCCAAGCATATTATAAGTTGGGGGATTACATCGCTGATAAAAATGCTTAGCTCAGCGCTGGTCCAGCTCCACAAGGGTGCATAAACTAATTGATTGGCATTTGAAAGTATTGTTGCAGCTGCTGAAGATTGTAAAACAATTTTGGTTTGTTTATATTCGATCTCTTTGTATTGTATAATTGCATTTCAGATGTGTGAGCACTGTGACCATGTACATTCCATAAAGCTACCGTTTACTGGGTGCGTCCTTCATTGACTTGAATGTGCCCTGGCGGCTGATTGTATGTCATGCTCACTTAAATGTCTCGCTGATGGTGGCATGTGTGTTGGATCATTAAGTTCCCTTCAAAATGGTTGAGCTAAATGGTGCTGATCCATGCGTCATGTTCGTGAACGGGCGCCGTCAGTAGGGACTGGTCATCTCTTAGCTGCCACGGTTTATTTAAATTTTTGAATTGTTTTGTTTTTATTTTTGTTACGGACGCTTTTAACGTGCAAGTCTTTCTACATTGTTCTCACATGTATAATTTCAACATATAATGATGTAACCAATATTATGTGACAATATTTTGATTTAAAAGAGTGTCCGTAGAGTTTCTTGTCCGTTCTTCTCTATAGGTACCTACTACGCTTTGGAATGGGCAACTAGCTTCATCTTTCTGACCGACCCCTTGACAATTCAAAAGTACCTGTAATTGGGTTATTTGAAATAAATGGTTTGAGTTTGTTTCTGAATTAATTTTTACAGGTCTAATAAAATTAAAAATCAACAAAAATCTAGTATTTAAACATTTATCAAATAGATTAATAGTCCTATTATTTGCAGACTAAATCAATAAAATTATAACTAATTATTTCCGTTACTTCTTTATGCAAGATGGACGATCTGCTAATAGATTTAACAAACTGCTCGTAGGACGATTTGCTAATAAGACATTTTGCTAAAGTGTCGTTTTGCTATTAGGAGCATTTATTTGCTTTTAGGACTTTTTGATACGGGGTTCTAAAGTTAGTCGTCTTATATTGACAGAGATACAATTGTTTGAAACGTAGGCATAAATTAATTTATTCTAAGACAATACAGCTTTCTTCACTTTGATTTAATTCAAAGCTCAGAAACTTCGTTTTGTAAATATTGTTTAATGTTTTCGCCTACCAAAATTAGTTACCTACCTATCTAGGTTCAAAAAAAGATACATCTTTTTTTCACATTTTGCAAACTAAAATTAAATAAAAACAAGTCTTATTATGTGTGTTTTCAAGTTTACCTAAACTAAAAATACACACTTGAGTATTATTTTCCATGTCTCTAACATTTCATGGCCAAATAAGAAATTAAAAATAACAAACCAAAACATCAGAAGTAAGAAAATAATAATATAAGATCAAGTAAATATCCACCCGCTCCTGCTTCGCATGGTTATTACGACTTGACGTATAGTTAGTGTGTGTGTGTGAGGGTGTGTGTGTGTTAATGTAGTTTTAAATTTTATTTTTAATTTAATATATTCTGGAAGGGATAAATTTAGAATAAATTCTCTAATTATTGGCGAAAACCACTTCAAAATTTGTTGCGTAGTTTAGAGGAACAACGCGCTCACACAGACAGACACGCAAAGCGAATTTATTTTATAATAATTATGTTTGTATAGACATAGATATAGAAGATCGAGGTTATGGCTGCCTAATAAAGTTAACGTCAAAAGTTAAAAAGGGTCTTTAACATAAACTGTCGAAGTTATTATATTGTTTAGACTTCATATTGACGTCGATATGACCTAGATCAGTTGATATCAAGAGTCTAAAACAGGTGCCTTCTAAATTTGTCACATTATTCAATAAGTATTATAAATACTTTCTAATACTACAAAACAAAAATTGTTAAAAGAAATAACAGTTCATTCAAGCAGACTTATCGATTCGTAGGTAAATGATTTTAAAAATCGTCTAAAAAAACTTCTTATTTTTTTATGCTGATTGTACATGTAAAGGCCAATAAAGGTGTTAATTATAAACAAGGAACCATTAAATTGATGATGATCTAATGTTGGTATGCAAGATGAACAATTAATTTAAAATAAGTTAGTTTGTTGAATATTTATTACGGCTTACATTAAACACGATTAAAACATCGGGATTTAAACTCAAACTTAAACTCAAAGCATTTAATTCAAATAAACAAATTACAGGCATTTGAATTGCCAAGGGGTCGGTCAGACAGAAAGATGAAGGTAGTTAATTCTTTTTATATTTAAGTAAAATTATATAAGTTTTAATGTGTAAGTTTTTTTTTATAAGTTTTATCTTTTTTTATGTAAAATTAATATATACATAACATACATAACATCACGCCTATATTCCCCGTAGGGTTAGGCAGAGATGTACCTATAGTACACCCACATTTCGTCAGTTATGTTTAAGTCCCATGTTATAGGGGGAGAGCCATCAACCGGGCCCAAATCCGGACTCCGGGCTGCTACTGAGAAATTCCATATGAAAACCCAAGACCTCATGCTCAGCAGTAGTGCTTGTGACCACAAGACGAACGAGGCAGTCATTAATGAGAGCAGAGATTATTGCATTATCACTATCACATAAACTTTCCGGAATAAATTCTCGAAATAATATAAAAAATGAAAACCGCATTAAAATTCGTAGTGTAGTTTAGAAGAACAACGCAGTCACACAAACAGACATGAAAAGCGACTTTAATTTATAATACATATAGATTATGTTGTTTATCTAGGTACATAAATCTTTACATCTTTTTTATCAATACAAAAACATTATCCTACACTTCATCGACAGTAACCACGTACTTATTAAAATAGGTACATGTAGTACGTTTATGTTTTTCGGTTTTTGCATTCATTTTAAAAGTTGTCAGTTGATATGTTATCTAAACCAGGGTTTTCCAAACTGTGCGTCGCGACGCCCTGAGGCGTCACGGCATTATCACAGGGGCGTCGTGAGGCGATCCACATAAATATTAGAAACCCTTTCCAGTCGACCTTACTACTATCAACACTTTCGACAGAAGAAAAAGAACAATTACCAAATAGAATTGTCCTGTGTCTCCAGCCTTAAGCTCCAATACGACAAAGACAAACTGCTTGAATTTTCGAGCTCAGTTTCTTAATGTAGAGAAAGAAATGAGAGTGGCGATTTCTAAACTTGAGCTCCGTTTTGAGAGGCTATGCTCAGAAAAGCAAGCACATCCTTCTCATTAGTAGCTAGTCAACAAAGTAAAATAAATACCCCTTTTAATTTTTAGTCTTATGATTTGTTTTGTTCTATTTTCTAATAAAAATTATAACTGTTATTTGGAGTTATTCTGATAACTTGTTACTAGGCGCTAGAACTACAACTGGTAGGTACTTTTTGGCTAGAGGGGGGCGTCGCAATAAAATGGCAAATTCTCAAGGGCGTCACAGTAAAAATAAATCTGGGAAGCCCTGATCTAAACATTAAAAAGACTGCACACAGAGCAGTCTTTTTAAAAGGTCTTCAAAGTATCAATCATTAAAATTAAAACATAATTTAAATTAATAATAAACTACCTAATCTAATATTTCAATATTTTTGAGTATATCTTTTTATTAAAAACTTTAAATTAAAATGTTATAAGTAAAGGAAAAAGGAGGAGCAGTGGTGGCCCAGTGGTAACAACCGCGACTTACGAGTTGTAGGTCGGAGTTTCGAACCCAGATAGGCGCTTTACTTTGTGTAAATTATTTCCAAAACGGTGAAGAAAAATATCGTGAGGAAACCGGCATGTCCTAAAACCGAAAAATTTGAAGACTTGTGACATCCACCAACCTGCACTGGGCTCGCGTGGTTGATTATGGCCTGTGTCCCAGCAGTGGGAACATTTATAGGCTGATGATGAAAGGAAATAACTACCTAATCAATAAATGAAACATTCCTTTTGTAAGCACTTTCGCACAGCACTTTTTTTCACGCTGTACTTGAGACTCAACATATAAACAATTTACGATTTTTAAATTTTAGTACCTATAATTATATTATAATTATTAGGATATATTTTGAAATGCCGTTTGTATATTTAAATAATAAACAATTTTTATAGCTATAAATAGGTACACTTAGAAAACTAATAAATTAATTAGGTATGCAAAATATTTTGATTTTCTATTGGTTAAAAAATAAAAATAAACACTTACACGCAGAAAATATAACTGTGATTTGCGTTAACAAAATAAATGAATTAAAAATTGCACTCATTGCGATTAACTAAACTCGTTGCACAGTCCGGTCGAAAGCTCAGTCGGAATACAAATCTCTTGAAACATCACCTTCTGTTATATATAAACTTTGACCAGTGTACTGTCAAGGCCAATCGTTAATCTCATCATTGTATAATAATAATATAATTATTACAGTATTCACTGATTACCGATGTATTGAGTTTTTTAATTTTTTGTCAAAAAGACTGGTGGTACATTTGATCACCATTAACGTCACATCTTCATAAGTTTATTAAAGTTAAGGGACTTAAGAGTCCTGTTACATTTTTTTACGCAAATTCATGATTTTTGACGTTGTAATTTTCAGCAGCATTAAGATATTTTATTTAATTATTTGTTTATGAATAACTTTCTTTCTTGTAAGTTGGAGTTACACATTAAAAATGTTCTTTTCGTGTTTACTATAAATATTTTACGAACTCAGTTTACAAGAAAAGCCGTTGATGATTGAACTTTGACGCTCAAATTCACATTGTTTCATTCAATTCTAATAAAATTCAAAATTACTAAAAGATAAGTTAAATGTTTTACTTGTTTATTGGAGTTCTAGAATTTCTTTAAATTCCTTGAGTTTTCACGGATAAAATCGTAAAGAAAAGGAATAAATGTTTTGATTCAGCGTCCATTATATTCGAAATAAACACAATTCTATCAAATAAACTAATATGATATAAAACTTCTATCTACAATGAATACGTTTTATTCGTTTTCGTTTCTCAATATTATAATAAGACAAAATTACTATAAATAAAATTAAAGTAGGTACTATACAGGTTTTTTTTACTATCTTAAACACGTGACTTTACTCATCATTATGAACAACTTTTACTATGGGACCAAACCTGAAAACGCGAAAAAAAAATCTGCTGTTCCCTACATTTTGACGAGTTATGCGAATATAAATGTAGGGAACAGCTGATTTTTTTTTCGCCATTTCAGGTCAGGGTTTTCAGGTGATATAATAATTTTATACCTATATTTCAGTTAACTGATTAAACTGGACAGTAGAAAAAACCGGCTAAGTGCGACTCGGACTCGCACACGAAGGGTTCCGTTCTACCGTACAATGTTTAAAAATACTTTAGTTTAAAAAACACGTTTCTTGTATGCCTTTGCTTATATACCCCATTTAATTTTTAACTTTATTTTATTTTTATTGTTTTATGTTGTAGCGGCAATAGAAATACTTACACAATCTCAGAAAATTTCAACTGTCTACCTATTACGATCATGAACCTGCTGACAGACAGACGGACAGACGAACAGACGCACAGCGGAGGCTTAGTTATAGGGTTCCGCTGGGCACCCTTCGGGTACAGAACCCTAAAAATTAAATGGAAAAAAAGAAATCCAGTCTTTCGCAACTTGCCAAATAGATATATCATGCCTCACATTAGTGACCGGCTTGAATTAGACAAGTAGATGCCCTAAAAAAAAGGAAGGTACGCAAACATTTTTGAATTTAGCATTCAATCACTTTATTGTGTTACAAGCTGTTTTGCAAATACGCAAAAAGCCGCCATAACAAACGTGACCAAAAAACATTAATCATAGTAATGATTAATAAAAAAATAACAAAAAAAGGGAACGAGTTATCGTATAAAAAGTACTGGAAAAAATCTCTAATTGCCACGTGAATAAAAATAGCAAAATGAGAAGTTTAAATCTTGCGTAGTCTGAGGATGACAGTGAAATATTGAAATTATTTTTTAAGTGCGTTTTTTTCTTTTTAGAAAAGAAGGGTACTACTAAGTGGTTTTTCACAGCGACTACCTTCATTTTACAAAGGTACTTTAAAGTTGATGTTTCCATAGTTTTTCGCTATTTTCGCCTACCCAAATTACGTACTTACCTACCAACCTACAAAAAACAACCGACTTCCAAAAAAACACTACAAAATGAAAAATAACGTTATTTTCTGAAATCGGTGTCTTTGAGTCTATATTTTAGTTTTTTGCCACCGACTTCCGAAATTAAAATAATTTTTCACTTTGTAGTGTTATTTTTGGAAGAAAAATTAAAAAAGAAAAACAACCGTTTTCTTTTTTAATTTTTTTTTTCACTTTTTAGTTATGGTATCTATTTCAAAATCGGTCTTGTTGAAGAAAATATCGATGAACAAATATAAAATACATACAGAAGAACATATAACCTCCTCCTTTTTTGAAGTTAAAAATGACACGTCACATTTTGTAAACTATTATCTCAGACCTAATACATAACCTCTATTATAAAAAACAGGCTTTGCAAGGTGTGTTTTCAAGTACATCTAGAATTAAACATAGCTACACGCAGACTATTACTAAATTTATTTTCCGTATGTTCCGACATTTCATGGCCAAATAAGAAATCAAAAAAACCAAACAAAAACGTCAAAAGTACCTACGTGCCTTAAAAACTGTGTCAAATTCAAATCTTGACACAAATCACATTAATAATGTGAATTACTATTGACATTGTATATTTATAGAAATTGCAGAAAATAAATAAAATAATTAAAAATGTAGAACTTGTAATTTCATGATAATTATCCCATTTATTTCGGGGGTTTTCATCACACAGTAAGTTAAATTTCAAACGACGAAAAAAATTTAAAAGGAGTTTGATAAACTGAAAATAATACTTTGATACTAAACGTTCTAAAACCTGGCAGAAGTAATTCTTCTTATAAAAGGGAAAAAAATTGTATTATGGCGTTGTAAATTACCTTTATGTAAGCGTTTGCGCAATTAAATCCTTGGCTGTAATCTGGGCGATGAAAACTAAGCATTTCCTATTGCATGATGAATCAAGGTAGTTTACGTTTTAGAATTTTATTTTATTAGTAGCCGTTGGCCACGACTTCGTCTACGATCCAGGACAAAAAGTAGCCTATGTCTTCACCCAGGTCATGGTATATCTGTGTGTAAAATTTCATCCAAATCCGTTCAGCAGTTTTAACGTAAAAGCATAACAATCAAACAAACTCACTTTAGCATTTTAATATTATAACACTGACGAGCAATATAATAAAAAAGCCACTAACTTATCATGAAATACCACGAAAGATAGCTTCAACATTCAAGTGTATATGTTACCGTTAGAATACGGAATACGTTAATATACGCATTAACTAAGTAATCTGCAAATTACCGGGAACGATCCGTTAAAGTTTAAAATTTTACTTAAAGTAGTAGATATCTGTATTCTACCTAGTTAATCTGCATATTAACGAATGCTACACCATTAAATCGCGGAAGACAATGAGCGAAACACTTCTTTCTCGTTTTTTGCTGACGTAATATTTTTCAAACATGAAAACAAGCATACACCATATTGCCTGCTGCATATTGCGTGCTTGCTTGCACGCAATATGCAGCAGGCATGGTTTCTGTCATGCTGAGAAGTATGAGTCCCTGAGTAATAATCTCTCATGCAGTTGTGTCAACCAACCATCACCTCCTCAGCCTCAGCTTGACTTGCCTCCACCGGTGTTGTCTCTTCCTGCAGAGACCTGTGTTAATACACAGAATAATAATAAGAAATCTATATTTTTCTGTGACGAATTAGGTTCTGGCTTTGGAAAAATGTTATTTAATTACCTTAGCCATAGTTTTACCAATCATAGTTATCATAACATAAGTTTCAAACAAATGATTAAAAGAATTGAAAGCACAAACCTAGATAATTATTCTACAATGGTTTTGCTATTGGGTAATAGTACTGGTATTACTAGAAAGGACATAGTGGATGGTGTGGACACCTTATTAAAGTTAAATATAGGAAAGCTAATGTTGTGTGCTTTACCTTACTCTGATACTTTATCAGATTACGAAAATAATTATATTTATAAGTTGAATAGTACTATTCACAGGCTGACATGTTGTCATAGTGACAAATTATTGTATTTTGACACTAACAAGTTTGTTAGTGGTTTTAAGTTAACTCAGAGAACTTTATCTCTGTCTTGGGAATGTAGACATATGATTGCTATGTTGATAGCACATAATATAAATGAGGTTATAGCAAATATAACAAATTGTAGTATTAGTGACGAGTCTGTGTTGTCTAGTTATTCTAACAACATAGTAATTAACTCTGAAGCATCATGTTGTACGAAGGAGGATCCACCTACAATACCAACATCTTTGGAGGCCACTACCAGTCAGATAGGGTATTCTCTTCCTGCTGGAACTCATACGGGCATTCTAGAGTCTTCAGTTGTAGTTGTGGAGTTCACGCCGGATAACTTTTTAAACTAGTTAGTAAGACAACAGAAGTTACCCCTTCAAATAACCAATTATTATTAGAGAATAATAAAAAGGTATCTTCTGGCAATATTTTACATTATAATAATAATAAAAAACCAAAGGGGGGGCAACATACTTTAAAATTATTCAATCAAAATATCCAAGGTTGCTCTTCCAAATTACTGGAAATAGAATTGTTTTTAGAAAATACCAAGTTTGATGTCATTTGTTTAACAGAGCATTGGTTAAAAGATCATCAAGTAATGTCAATTAATTATGAAAATTATTGTGTAGTTAGCCATTTCAGCCGAAAACGTATGATACATGGCGGGTCATTAATATTGATAAAAAATTCTATTAAATCGAAAGAAAGAAAAGACATTATCGGACTGTCTGTTGAACACAACATTGAATTGTCCTGTGTTGAGCTTGATAAGCATGTTATAGTATGCGTATACAGACCTCCAAGTTACCAGAATCTACCTATGTTTGATTCTGTAATGGAAGATGTACTAAAGAAACTTAGTGCTAGTAGTAAGTCAATAATCATATGTGGTGATTTTAATATTAATTTATTAGAAAATAACTCGAACACTATCAGATTATTAAGTCTTTTTAGGTCATTTGATTTGTCAAATGTTTTTATTGAACCAACCCGAGTGACAGCTTCTTCTGCCACTTGTATAGATAATATATTTTGTAATTGTGATTACTTACATAAACAAATTGTAAATAAGTTGCCATCTGATCACAGTGGACAAACAATAACATTTTGCACCTACATGCCTTTACAAAAAATTCAAATAAGGTTTAGGCCAATTACATGTAAAAACTTAGAGAAATTAGATAACTCTTTGGCAAGTAAATTATGTGTTCAGAGTTTTAATAATATTTTTGACCCTAATGAGTTTTACGCCGAGTTCTTTTCACTATTAAACAAGCAATTTATTGACACTTTTCCACTAAAGACTAAAACTATTTACACAAAGTTCTTATGTAGTGATTGGGCCACTCCAGGTATTCGTAAAAGCAGGGAAAAACTTTTTGAACTTTATGGCCTTAAGCAACATATGAATAATACAAGCTTTCATCAGTATGTCGCAAAATATTCTAAAACTTTTAAAAGTGTGTGCAAAATAGCTAAAGCTCTTTACATTAGCAATAAAATAAAATCAGCTGATGATAAAATAAAAACTACCTGGCAAATAATAAATAATGAAACAGGTAGGAAAAAACAGCGTAATACTGAATTAAATTTAGAGACTGCACATGGCCCCATCAACTCAGATGTAGAAATAGCTCAGGAATTTGAAAACTTTTTTGCTAATGTTCCCCTTAAAACTACCGAAAATTTAAATTCATCACCCGCGCTTTCTGCCGCCTTACTTAGAAATAATGTAAATGCATGCCCTTTAGAGTTTAGGTTCAAGCATACAAACCCCCAGGCTGTTATAAAAGCTTTTAAAGATCTTAAAATTAAATCAACAGAAGATCTATGGGGAATGTCTGTAAAAGTCTGTAAAGCTATCATCGAAACCATTGCGCCCTATTTAGCTTTCATATTTAACACCAGTGTAGACCAAGGAGTCTTTCCGGATCTCATGAAACTCAGTAAAGTAGTTCCATTGTTCAAGTCCGGTGATAGTAAGGAACCCAACAATTATAGGCCCGTGTCAATTCTGCCAGTTCTCAGTAAAGTGTTTGAAAAGTTGATGCTTAATCAAATGTTACGTCACTTTAATAAAAATTCCATCTTTCATGAACAACAGTACGGTTTCACCAAAGGGCGTTGTACCACTGACGCCGGTGTCACCCTAATAAAGAACATTTTTAATGCCTGGGAAGAAGCACAAGATGCCATTGGAATCTTTTGCGACCTCTCGAAGGCGTTCGATTGCGTAAACCATGAAACACTTCTGCTGAAACTAGAACACTATGGGATTAAGAATACAGCTCTTGATTTACTAAGATCATACCTGAAAGATAGAAAGATTAAAGTTCAAGTAAACGGCGTAAACTCGTTGGGGTCTGAAATGGCAATGGGTGTTCCTCAAGGTTCGATATTGGGTCCATTCCTCTTTTTAGTTTACATAAACGATTTACCCCAATTACTTCAAAATCAACCGAAGATGGTGTTATTTGCAGATGACACATCATTGATCTTTAAAATAGACCGACGGTCACAAAATCTTGACGACGTGAATAACTCTATTCTTCAGGTCCAAGATTGGTTTACGGTAAATAATTTGGTAGTTAATGAGAAAAAAACCAAATGCATTAGATTTAAATTACCGAATGTTAGAAGTAGCGAATGTGACATCATATTGAATGGAGAAAAACTGGAATTTATTCATCAAACAGTTTTCCTGGGAATCACGCTAGACGAGAAATTACAATGGGGACCTCATATAACATCTCTTGCGGGGCGGCTAAGCTCGGCCGCTTATGCTGTTAGAAAGATAAGACAGTTAACAGATGTAGAAACCGCGCGTTTGGTCTATTTTAGCTACTTTCACAGTATTATGTCATATGGCATTTTACTGTGGGGTCGGGCTGCTGACATTGAATCCATCTTTATTTTACAAAAGAGGGCTATCAGAGCCATTTATAATCTATGTCGTCGCGAATCTCTCAGGGAACTATTTAAAAAGATTAATATTATGACGGTACCTTGCCAATTCATCTATGAAAATATTATGTATGTAAGGAAAAATCTGCATCTTTTTAAGAAAATAAGTGATAGACATAATTTTAATACTAGAAATAAAGATAAAATAGATCAACCATTTTTCAGATTATCCAAAGTACAAACATCTTTTATGGGGTACTGTGTTAAATGTTATAACAAAATACCTTGTGATATATTACAATTAACTGAAAGAAAATTTAAAACGCATATTAAAAGTACTCTTTGTAAACAAGCATATTACAAATTAGAGGATTATATCCTAGATAAGAATGCTTGGAAACGTGCTGGTCTAGCTCCATAGGACAATTTTGAGTCTAGACAAAATCAAACTGGTTGCTAATTTAATTGTGTAATTAAATATTACTACATTTTTTTTTTTTTTTTACATTATGTGATTACTTGAACTCACACACTGACGAATTAGTATCACTTGTAATTTTTTTAGGAATATCGTATAGGTTTTACAATGCTTGTAAATATGTGAACACCATGTATCCATTACATAATTATTTTTTCTATCATTGCTTCATTTTTATTTTTACCTATTGTGGTATATAAATCTTATTCCAGGTGCATCGTTTTCACATATAATTATATAATTAATGTATACAAAATATTGTAAAACATTTTAAAAGAGTAACGGTGGAGTTTCTTGCCCATTCTTCTCCATACGAAAACTACCCTTTGGAAGGGGCGACTAGAATCAATTCTATTTTTTGTTTTTGACGTTCAAAAGTGCCTTTTTGTGCCTAATTGAAATAAATTATTTGACTTTGACTTTGACTTTGACTTTGCCCCGGCGCTGCGAGGCTCCAGCGATCCCACGCGAGCTTATCGTCGCAGATGGTTTTAACGCTCACCTGCTCCTCAGCTCGCGGGCCGCCTCGCCCCTCCGCGCCTACGCGGGATTAAATTACACTCTAGGGGTAAGGCAGACCAGAACGCGTGAGGGAGAGGCAAATTTCGCACCCTCACGCCCCTAACCGCCGCAGGAGGAGACGCCCTGGGCGGGAATCGCGAGCCGATTTCCGGCCACCGTAGGCGCGGGCTTGCGGACGGTGAGCAATGGGTAGCTCGCCATCCGATTAGGACCAGACCCGGCTCGACGGCGCGTTGTGTTCCACGCGCGCCTCAAAGAGATGTCAGCAGAATTGACGGGGTCCGCTAGGGCCAATTTCTGCCGGGGATTCGAAGAAAACCGATAGGGAAATCGTGGCCCCCGGCAACAGGGCAACCGAAGGAACACGGGTGGGTTTTAGTCAGTAAGAGTCTGACACGCCCTCCCGCTCCGCCCAGAGCGGGAAAAGTTATTTGATAATTTCTCACCCAAAAAAAAAAAAATGTTAATCTGTACTCTAACAGATTTACGCACATTAGCGGTAACATATGTATATATAATAGTGAATAAAAAACACCTATACAACGGTTTTCAAGTTTTTTTTAACCGACTTCATAAAGGAGGAGGTACTCAATTCGACTGTATGTTTTATTTTTTGTATGTTTGTTACGCGATTAAATTGAGTTTGATGATTATTTTTTTATTTGGCAGGTCAAACTTCACAAATGGTTCCATATAAATTTTATTAACTTTGCTTGGATAGTTTTTGAGTTAGCTTCAATAATGTCTGTTTCCCACTTAGTCTGTAAGGATGATGTAATGATGTTATAATAAGTTCCTGTCACTGTTATTTACATAGTGGTATTCGAATTTGTGTGGGGTAAATACCACAACTAAAAAGTAAAAAAAAACTTTTTACAAAAAGAATTACAACTGACTTCCAAAAAAAACACTACAAAGTGAAAAATAACAATAATTTTGGAAGTCGGTGGCAAAAAACAAAAATTAAAAACCAAAGACACTGACTTCCGAAATTGTTCTATTGCCCGAATCGTCCACGACTCTGAGCCGTAAAGGAGAAAACTAGTGTCCGGACCAGTCTCATTTTGTTGACATTGGAGTCCTTTCTGTCCTGCCAAATATGTGTCAGCTTATTCATCGCAACTTTGGCTATTTGACTCCTTCTCTTGATCTTCTCTTTCTTTCCTTGGTCAGTAAGTAGCGATCCGAGGTATATAAACTCGTTGACAAATTCGAGAACTGCGAGTTCTCCCGTTCTGGAGAGTTGACTGGTTCTGTCGATGAGCATGACTTTTGTCTTCGACTTGTTGATAGTGAGTCCAACCAGTTCACTCTCGTATTCTACGAAACAGATCAGCTAGCTCCTTTTCTGAAGATGCAAAGAGTGTAGTGTCGTCGGTATATCTCAGGTTGCTGATCTTTTTTCCCCCGACAGAGACGCCTCCTTCCCAATCTTCCAAGGCTTTCTTCATTATGTATTCACCATATATATTAAAGAGAATAGGAGAAAGAATACACCCCTGTCTTACCCCTTTCAAGCCTCAGGCTTGAAAGTAACCTGTACCAAGACGGAGTATCCATGGTGAGGACCATGGATACTCCGTCTTGGTACAGATTAGCGATCAACGAGACGAGATGTTGAGGTACATCCATCTCTTGTAATATGGTCCACAGGCAATCCCATCTGACGCAATCAATAGCCTTCGAGTAATCGATGAAGCACATTAGTATTGGCGTGTTGAACTCTCGGCTTTTCTCAATTATTTGCCTCACATTCACAATCTGTACTTTTGTACCTCGACCTTTCACGAAACCCGCCTGTTCACTGGGTATCTGCACTGAAGCCACGATTGTAGTCGTCCGTTGATTCCGTTAATCTTGCTAGCATGAGATATAATTGCGACTGTCCGGTAGTTTCCGCACGTTCTTGTTGAGCCTTTTTTGTGCAGAGGAATTAATAGGGAATCTTTCCAGTCAGTGCACCATCTGCCTGTTTTCCAGACTTGATTGCATAGGTCAAGCATTATCTTCACCTCTGGATCCCCTAGGTATTTAAGCTCTTCAGCAAACATTTTGTCTCCACCGGCTGATTTGTTTGATTTGAGTTTTTCCAGTGCACTTCGGATTTTAGATTCGAGGACGTGGGGTTCCCTGCATTGCTTGTCTACAATCGAGGCACTTGGAGCTTGTGCTGCAGCTTTTTACTTCATGTAGCTAAATTGTGTGGTTGAGGAGATATTTAGATTTTTATGGCATTTTGCAAGTGTCTTTTTATATTGCTCGGCAGTGTAGTTACGATTATTTATTATGAATTATTTTAACATCGGTGCTTTTGTTTATTTTTAGAGAGGCTTGTAGCTCAATTATAATTAGTGATGTGCCGGATATCCGTATCCACGGATATCAGAGGGAGAAAAAGATTTGTATCCGTTACTTTTTGGCGGATCTTGTACGGATCTTTTATATTAATACGTAAGGAAATGTATAAAGATACAGGATACAGATCTTTTTCTCCCTCGGAGATCCGCGGATATCCGCGAATCACGGATATCCGGCACATCACTAATTATAATAGCCGCATGGTTCGATTGAAGGTTAAGTTACGCTTGCCTCGGTCGGTTCGTAGATGGGTTCATTTCATGTCGAGACTCCTCCGTGCCTCGGAAAACCCGTTAAGCCGTTGACCCCGGCTGTCATTAGATAGAAATCTTTAACAGTCATTACGGATAGTCAGCCCAAAAGTCTGGCCTTACTTACCAAGTAGTACTTATAGTGTTACCTAGTTGGGTTGTGAAGGACAGGTAGGTCGCTCAATGTAAAATACGTGTATTCAACTGCATTCGGTTAGACCGGAAGCCGACCTCAACATAATTAGAAGAAGGCAAGGCAGATGATGGCTTTCGATTTTTTTAATTGCGACTTGCCATCACGACTTTGCTGTGCGAGTTTGTCTTCAGCTCTTAATGGGCAGAACAAACTAATTAAAAACTTGAACTGAAGGTTCAAAAATGCGAATATTGCCAAAATATGTTGTACCAATCTAATTACCTTCTAGGTAAGTACTCACGACTTTGCTGTCCGACTTTGTCTTCAGCTCATAATGGGCAGCACACTGACTGAAGACTTCAAGTGATGGTTCAAGAATGCGAATATTGCCAAAACATTTTGTACCAATCTAATTACCGTCTACAATGTGCTTCATTGCAGTCACCAAGTTATTGTGCAATTTTCTTAAATTATCTTCTTATGTATACTTAATCTTTTTTATCGTGCTTGTCAATGATTTTAAGATTTCTACTACATTTTCTGATTTTACCCGTGAGAATCTGTAATTGGCTATATGTTTCTTAAACAACTGTTATCCATTTGTTATAGCTGTTGGTTCTCCTATAAATAAGTACATAATAAAATTCATCTGTACGTGAGTTTGTCACCTAACTCCTCCTAAACGGATAGTTGAATGAAATTTTGTGTGTATATTTGAGTGGGTCCCTGGACGGTTTAAAAATACAATTGGACCAAAAATACAATTAAAATTGGACCAAAAATACAATGAAAATACAATTGGAAAAATGTAAACTTTAACGGCATCGTGCACCGGTCATATTCTTTTAAATTATACATTTTGCGAGTAGAAGAGCAGCACTTTTAGCATGTGGTTTTTGCCGAAATATGTACAAAATTTTCATTGAAAGGTCATGCTCATGGGTCTCGTATTTAGTAATGCTTAATACTTTCAAAGCCTATTGTTTGACTTGTTCTTTAGCTTATTGATAGGTAGGTACAGTTTACAAGTTAACATTAATTACTATAATGACCATGATTTATGGCCCGATGACTCAGTTCTTAACGTAGCAACTATAGTCAATGTTACAAATGTACACACGGCTACACATCAAGCTATACATTTCCAGTAGAAGCTGACCTCGCATTGTACGGAAATCCTATACAATGCGAGATCAGCATAAACTGGAAATGTTGAAACAAGTAATTTCCAAAAAAAATGCATTTTTTTTGGAAATTTCTGGTGTATAACTGCCTTGTTGGTCTAGTGGTCTTAAGCGATACTGCTGAGCATGAGATCCAGGAATCGATTCCCAGGTCGGGCGAAGTCTTATTGGGTTTTTTTTTTAACTTTTCTGTAGCAGAGGTCTGGATTTGCGCCCGGTTGGTGGCAATAGGCTCGCCCCTATTATACTTAAACATAACTGGCGAAATGTGGGTGTACTATAAGTACACCTCCACCTAACCCTTCGAGAAAACAAGACGTGATGTTATGTTACATAAATTATTACTACGTATATTGGTACAGGTCGGGGCACGAGTCGTGAGCACAGCTCGCGCACGTTACAATTTCGGCCAATGACAGTAGCCGAATGACAGCGAGTGGTCCAATAGTCGACGAGCATCAACTGACGAACCAATCGCGTGCAGCTCAGCGCCCCCCGGCCTCTTCATTCCGCCAACCAAAAAATTAACTACTGCGCAGTGTCAGTTTATGCTCACGACTCATGCCCTGGTACTTTAGTATGCGGCGGGCCAAGACGTAGATGGCGGGACAAGCTTGACTCCTACCGAAAGGACTGGCACTAGCAAAAGACAGGATTGTGTGGAAAAGGCAAAAAGGCCTTTGCCCTGCATTGGGACAATACATTCTATTTAAATTAGATAAGATTAGATTGGTACAATTGACAGCTTCATTATCAACTGCTGCGGCATGCCTGAGAGATATTTCTCGACGGCATGTAAAGCTAAGTCAGAGGCCCATGGGCGGGCGGCATAAAAACTCTGACACCACGTTAGTCAATAATCACACGAAAAAGCCATCAACTAGCAGGTAGCCCTTTTTATCATGTGTTTCTTTGATATGCTAGGTACCTATGCTAAACAAACGCGTGAAAAATTATTATTTTGCTACAATAATACCTTCTCTTTCATAAAAATAGCTTTACCAAAAAAAAATTTTTATAAAGTTATATTCCGCAATTTTACAATTTAATTTCATATTATCAGTCAGTATATATCAAGCTTTAATGAGCTTTAACCTAGTTTGAAGTGACCTGTCAATAGTGTCAATCAGGGAGAAATTACAGCTCACTTCACATAAGTTTTCACGGGGAAATTTTTACAGGATATATGGCTGGCCAAAATTTTACAAACATACACAAACTCACGCCTTGTTCCCATGGGAGCAGGCAGATACTTTAGAACCTGCTACAATCGATAGGTACCGCCTACACCTACATAATCCAACGCCAACATGTTATACACAAATATTACGGTTTTCTTCAAAATATAATGGGTTCCGCAGAAAGGCGCGATGCGACTCTAGTACTTAGAGAAATTTCTATGAAAACTTTATGAAAATTGTTTTACCAGAATTACGTCGCACTGTCGCGTCGCGCCTTTCCGCCGGAGCCTTAACTCGGCAAAATTCCCGGCGGCTCAGATGTATCTTCTGTGTTTGTTAAAGTAATACTTCAAGCAAACATGTCTGGAGTATTTTTCTAGCAAACAAAATTGAGATTTACGATCCAACTCTACTAGATCTTTATATATTTTTTGTATTATCGCCTCTATAAATTATAATTTGCGCTGTCTAAGTGAAGGATGAAGTTGAAAAAGGCAGGGGTGCCCATTATGTATTAACACATTGATTGGGCCTGGGCTAATGATACATAGGCAGAATAATGAAACGAAACAAAGACAACGCTTTTAAAGAGCGTTCAAAATATATACCTACATATTTTGGTAGGGTTGACACAGGAGGATAAAATAAAAAAATCGGACGTTAATCAGCTTACAGTTTTAATTTATAAACATGACTAGCTGTGTCCCGCGGTTTTACCCGCATAAGTCTCGATCCCGTGGGAATATCGAGATAAAAAGTATCCTATGTATTAATGCAGATTATGAAATATCTGTGTGCCAAATTTCATTTAAATCCGATCAGTCGTTTTTGCGTGAAAGAGTAAGAAACATCCATTCATCCTCACGAACTTTCACACTTAAAATATTATTATTTATATTTATATATTATATTGTACATAATAGGATTATCAATCACTAATAGGTCGGTAACTACGTATATCAAATCATAAACACTAATCAATTCTAATCATCTGGCATTCATTGTAAAAAAATGTACTCAGACAGTCGTAATTTTTTGCTCTTGAACGCACCTTTTACTAGATAGGTAGGTACCTATTCTGTGGCACTTGCTAAAAAAACCACTAAACCATTTACGATCAATACCAAAACTTTGTTGAACCACCGCGACCGGCTTGAGTTTTCTTTCAATGTTGAGGTATGAGGTTTCTATAAAAATAATAATCAGGTTCAGTCATTTAAGCCATTTTAGGGAAACCCCAAGGGTACGAAACGGAACCCTATTAATATCCCTCCGTTGTCCGTCCGTCCGTCTGTCTGCCAGCGGGCTGTGTGAACCGTATTAGGTAGATAGTTGAAATTTTCACAGAGTATTGTATTTCTAATGCCGCTATACTCTTACAAATAATAATAATTTAAAGGGGAAATATTATACGGTGGTACGGAAACTTTCGTGTGTCAGTCCGACTTTGCATTTGGCCGGTTTTTTTTAACTATCCCATAGTAAGATAATTCCTTCTACTATTGTTCATACACACAGTAGGTACAGTAAACCATATTTAATTTGTTTTATAGTAAAACACTATTATTCTTTACTCATATGCTATTATTATATAATGTGAGAAAAAATTCAATTAAATAAACAAGACATCACAGACAGACAAAAAAAAAATGGACATAAATCGAACAGATTACGTGTGACTCCATAGTCACACGTAATCTGTTCGATTTATGTCTTACACACGTGTGACTCCGGATTTTTGAACAATTAGACATTGACACTACTAACAGCGCTTGTAGCACAGTTGTTGTTTTTCTTTTCATTTATGATTTTTTTTTTCTTTTTTTTAATCATATACATTGTTTTTCCAATGCACTTTAGACATTGGCAGAATAGTCGACATTGGCTTTGCTTGCTATTTAATAAAAATAGAAGAGAATAGTGCCTACCAAAATTAAGGTGTAGTAGTGCAAGTGTTACCACAGCTGTGCGGTTAACTGTACATCCTGCTTTGATCAATCAGAATAGAAGAATATTACCTATAAAAATTGGGAACGATAGTAAAAAACCGGCCAAGTGCGAGTCGGACTCGCGCATCGAGAGTTCCGTACAAACCGCGTTCATGAGGAAAGGGGTAGTAAGTTTAAAATTATTAAAAATATTTTTATTATATGATGTAACTAAAAAAATTATGGTTTTCGCAATTTTTCCTTTGTCTGTATTCCTTTGTTCTATAAGACGTTGCTTCGTACCAAATTTCAAGATTCTGAGTTCACGAAAAGTAGTTGTACTAAAAAAACCTACTGGTACAGACGCCAGCACTTCAAGCTACTACAATCTGTCAAATTTATTTAGTAGATTTTCAACTTTATCGCTGAAGTCTAAGGTTTAAAGTTGATTGGGAAAATTTGACAGTTTCGGGTAGCTTGATGTGCTGGCGTCTGTACAACCAGTAGGTTTTGATTCCCTTGCGAGTGTCGAAAATTTGCAGCATAAACGGCTGTATCTTTTGATTGCGTTGGCTTAGAAGTTTTATTTTTTCACAGCTCCAAGGGACAGTAGACTTGAGTGTTTAATATTTCAGCTTGATACCTCCACGCGTTCCTGAGAAAAAGGGTTTTGACAGACAAACGGACAACAAAGTGATCTTATAAGGGTTCCGTTTTTTCCTTTTGAGGTACCCTAAAAAATATACAGGCTGGGTGGCGATTTAGTGACCTGCCATCCGACAAGGAAAGGGAAATTCTACCTCTCATACTTTCGCTATGAAACACATATTATACTATTCTTTCATTCATAAGAAAACTTTTAGACAATTTCGATTCATGTATGAACATGAATCGAAATTGTCTACTGTTGTATAGGAATTTGTTTTTTTTTTCACGAGTTGGTTATGAGTTTCATCAAAGTTGTTTAGTATGACGGGTAGAATCACGGAAGCAGTGTCTAAGTCGCCACCCTGTACAACTTTATAAGTTTTATTTTAGCTTCAGGTATACCTAGATTACACAGCATAAAATAAACATAATTATCTAGCTCTGAGGTAGGTGGTTACAAGTTTATTTGACTGGCTAAACTTAGTTGTTATTTTAGAAACTCATTTGCAAGTGTCCTATTGAAATATTTATCAAAGTCACGTCAATTAAACCAATTAAAAGCAGACATCCTGAATGTCCACTTTTTGCAATATATATTCATAGCATTTAAAATGAGTTTTTGTTTGTCTTTTAATAGAAGTATTTAAATGCGCAAAAAGTGGCGCCACCTGGTTTTATTACGAAGTTACTGGAATCACCGAAAAGGTTGGATAACAGTGACACTGGCTGGTGACTGTCACTCTAGTAGAGCGTCACAATGGTTGCGTGGCGTCTGTTTTCTGATGACAGAAGATGATGTCTTTATGTGTATAATCTATGGATGATGTCTGGGAAGCCGCTGTCGTACCACGTCCACGACGCAATCCTGATGATATTGAAGCTGCTGAACCACCAATATTTATTTATTTATTTATTTATTTATAACAGCTTAAACTATCATTACAGGGTTTACCCTAATGCGACAGCTAAGAACTTAAACTAATAAACTAAACTATAAAACTAACAACACTATTAAAATTTAAAAAATACAAAAACATAGCATTACTTACATAATTACTAACATAAACATAGTACAAAAAAAAAATAATTTTAAAAAATAACGAAGTTAAAATTAAGTATTATTTTGCTTGTAGCATAATATAAATAGTAATGCCCTTGCAAATTCACTAAAACAACATGTAAACACATCAATCTGAGTTTGAAGGTCGTTGATGGTACGGATAGCTCTGGTAAGGGGTGCTTTGGCAAGCAGGTTAGTTCTAGCTATAGGTACCAGTAGCAATGGCGGGCTGCGCCGCCTCCATACGTAGCGGTCCGGCACACACAGACTCAAGCGCTGCAATACTCCCGGGTGGCTCTCCGCTCCACGAAGCACCTTCACCAAGTAGGCGACCAGCGTAAACTCCCTCCTTAAATATGATGACCACTTCCGGTAAAAGCCATCCTGCGCTGTTATATTCATATTTATGTTTCTTTTTTAAGAACTTTATTCGCGATACGTGTATAATTTTAATAATTAATTAACTCTCTAAAATCTTATTGATTCTGTAATGGTGATTGCCTTTTTTTTTAATAAACGAGCCTTTTTTGTAATATTCTGGCTTGTTTTAAAATTAACTAATCTGCATTACAAAAAGATGATCGAGTATCTGTGGTTTATGTAGGTAATAACGTTATTATGATAAAAAAGAGGTTGGTTACTGGTTATCCTATTAGTAATTAAGGCGAGGATATGGCAAATGAGAGGCAGTTGCCTACAGTTACCCACGGACATACTTCTTCAACACACCCATGCATGACCCACAAGTCAATATTTTAATTACAACCACTAGGTCCCATCGGGGTAACGCATATCTATGCAATTTGAAAACAAGATCCTGTGCACACGACCCTTTTTTTTCGTAGGTGTTGCGATACTATAGCGACTGAGCGCTGCAAGCAAGAATAGTCCTTACAGTGTGTACACTGTAAGGACTATTCTTGCTTGCAGTACCTGATGTAGGTCATTCTTCTGCTCTTTTACCAATTTAATTGGAGTCAGTGCGCGTCTTTTCTTCCATAGTTCTCTATTAATTGTCATTTCGGTAGCAACTCCAGCCATATCAGTTCACACACTCCTTCCCATAATTTTTTTGGTCTTGCCCAACTCGTATAGCCATCCACATTCATTCTCAAAACTTACCTGATGACATTTTCTTCATTCTTCCGCATCACATGCCCATACCATGACAACTGATTTCCACACAACTTTTCAGTCACCGCTGTCACTTTCAGACTTTCTCTATAGATACTCATTTCTTATTATATCCATTCGCAGAACACCACACATCCCTCTTAACATTCTCATCTCAACTGCATGCAATTGCCATTCATTCATCCCTCTTGCGGCCCAACATTAGCTGCAAATATTAATTGGTAAAAATCATGAATACAGGCTACCGGTAAATTCAGAAGCCGATAATTAAATGGCTAATGCAATGTACATTCGGAATTGATATTTTAGGAATTTAATCTGTTTGGCCGTTTTAAGTAATTTATTACGTAGTGTAACTAACCTAAGTACATCCTGGCGTCTGGAAATCCTCAGATGTCCTGTGTTGCCTTAAAGCTGGCGAAGTAGGTATGGGCGTTATTTAACGTCACTAGTTACAATAACTGGCTACGGGGCATGTAACGGAATAACTAGTTTCGAGTCACACACAAACACGTGATTTTTGTAACTAGTTCCATCACAATGCAGTGATCGAATGAAAAGAGTGAAACGAAACAAGCTTGTGTTATGTAACGTATTACGTAGGTAACCATTTACATTTTCGTTTCGCAAATAACAGTAACACTTCAATGAGAATAGAATTTGAAAAATAACTAGTTACTAAAATCACTAGTTTTCAAAACCGGTGACGTTCTCGAAGTCACTAGTTACGTTACGTTTCACAAAAATCACGTAACGACCCACCCCTATGGCGAAGAGGTCTGTAAGATTGTCACTGACTAAAATCACACGGTATTCTTTCAACCCCCTATATATGACCGAGGCGCTGAAGCACTCGCATTTTTGTACGATCCCCAGTGGGTGGGTATAGCCGCAGAGGGTCAGGCGGACCCCGTCACCCGTAGCGTCGTCTGCGGCCGTCACCGTGCAACAGGGCAACCGAAGGAACACGAATGGGTTTAGTCAGTAAGAGTCTGACACGCCCTCCCGCTCCGCCCAGAGCGGGAGAAGTTATTTGATAAATGCCTAGCCAAAAAAAAAATTATGTGGCTATGGATGGCACAGTAAAATTAATGTTGACCAACTTTCTTAGCTGACTGTACCTAGAAATCTATACCTATTTATCTTCAAGTTTTTACAACAGGTAAGACGGTGGATAGGTATGTACATACTTAATACCTACCTACCCTGTATAACCTATGACAAACAACAATGGTTACAACGGTGCAAAGGTCCAGTCTATAAAAACACTTAGGTATTCTCTAACCTGTCAAGTTCCTGTTTGTCTATCAAACAAAATACGATTTATTCATAGAAAAGCAGGTCCAAGTCCAAATTCCATACAGGCACCGAAGTCGGAAAGATTAATCGCCTGATTTCGGAGAATTGCTCATAAAAAATATTGTTAATATGTTAAAGATTTTGCACCTCAATTATGCATTTTAGTAGCTTAGATTTGAAAAGCCTAGGGTCCTGGGGGTCATGACCCCCCCCCCAAAATCTTATGATTGACATGTATTACTAACTTTTAAAACTGTACTACAGCCACGGATTACCGTGGCTCAAGTACCTGCAGTTAAGATGGGCATATTATCCAAAAACATTAAGAAAATAAGCTAACAGATGTGAAAACTTAAAACTATGAAATAAGTGTTCTTTTTTAACAAATATCGGCACTCCCGAGCAACAACAAGCTCAACACGTCATACCCCTATGGCTATGCTGTGCTGTTAACATTAGCATACATGCTGGTGACGCGAACCCATCAGATTTTCCCCTACCAAAAATCGTTCTATTATAAAAATAGATTATCTTGGCATGCAAGAGCGAGCGACGCAAACTCGGAAATTTGAGCACCCCGTTCATATGTAAGGTTTGAAAGCCTAAAGTTAAGGATCGCTTCGCTCGCTCTTGCTTTCTACATTCTCTTAATTCTTGAGCTTTCTTCATAGGTCGACAAAGCAACTAATTCCTAGTTCTTTAGGAATGATCAAAAGAAAATCTAACCTATCCGAGTGTGTGCAAAATTTTCGAGCTCGCTTCGCTCGTTCTTGCATTCTCGGTACAAAAGAGTTCTTAGAATTGAAAATATCTAACAAAACCTAACCTATCCAAGACTTGGTTGACTTGGTTGTTTAAATTGTCAAGCCAGCTTTGCTCGCTCTTCTCATAATCTATTGTTGCAATACCTTACTATGTATCAAAAAGTGCTGCGACTGCGACTAATGGGGTTGGCCGGTGAAAACTTTAGATAGATGGCGCTAGCATAGGTTTCACCTGTCAAGTTTGTGTTGTTTTTGGCTTTTACCTTGTTGACTGCGTTTATAATATTGAAAGAACTGTTGTGAAAAAACAAGTTTCCTTAAAAAAATCTTCTATTTTAGTTAAAGCTATGCTAGCGCCACTTTGACAGTTGCCAACCCCATTTACCCCGCAACTACCCCCCACCCCCGTATGTCAAAGCTGCGTCCCTGAATAGCATTATGTAATGTAGAGTTGGAGATATATGCACATATCATTCTTGATGGATAAACCAAATAACACTTTACCCGGCAGTAGCGCTTGCGATCACTAGACTGCACTAGACCAACAAGATGTACCTCCCTAAAAATATTCCTCGGCACCCATGGTGACCCCCCCCCCCCCAAAATCTTGGGCTGCAACCGCGCCTGGCTGACGGTACCCGGGATAAATAAATAGTTTATAGAATAACTTGGGTGATTATTCCAAGAATTGGTTCCACGTTTTTACATTGAACCTCAATGTTTTTACAAAAGAATAACTACTCTCTTACCGAGAGATATTTTACAGATATTTTTTTCTTCTAGCTGGTCCCTTGTCAGTTCGAGGAGCTGACTGTCAAAGCTTTTACAAGTCAATGCTTGTCACATATTTATTTATAAAAAACCCGCGGAGATTTCATGCTTAATCATGTTATGTTACAGCCTCTAGTCTACGGTAACCTATCTAACCAGAGTAATGAAGTAGACTTTGAGAGTGTTGTAAGGAGTCTAGCCATGGCACGTAATGACCCATCGCAGCACGAAGTAAAGTGCATTGTTTGAAAAAAAAAGAAGCTTTTAATGGTCAAATTATTTGACGTAGGTACCTATCGTAAAAGCTGCTTGCAGTACCAACACCTCATCGCAGGTAATACCTACCTACCTATTAATTTGCACCTTCGGTTAACATCAAAACCTTCTAAATCAAATTTAAACTAAACAATATAAGTAGTTCCAAAACGAACGGATAATTTTGTAAATTATTTTTGTTTTTAAACTTAAATAACACTTCATACCGTAACCCTCAAGTGATCCGGTAAATCCGTAACAACTTTCAGTAATCTGAAAAATTCTGTCGCGTAGAAAATTAAATTTCTTTCTACAGGGCAAAGCACAATTCTTTTCAATCTCAGTATAATCGCAATTTAATTTCAGTTTCGAGTCGCGACTTCTGTCCTATCTCGTTTCAATGCAAATTGCCGCAAAACGCTTGACGACTGAATTATTTAATCGAACTCGAGGGCCATTTGAATGGATATTTTTTTCTGGGAATGTTACACTTACATAATGTCTGGAAAGGATACTTTGTGTGGCGGTAAAAGAATTAGGGGAGATTTGAATTTTTCAAGAGAATTTTGCCGAGCAATCGTAGCTACCTACCTATCTAATACATAAAGTAGCGTAGAAATCCTTAATCAATAAGGGTCGCTTTTCTGAAATGTGGATACGAAGAGATAGGTAGATAGGTACCTACTAGAGATGCGCCGAATATTCGTTTTATATTCGGTATTCGGCAAATTTTTAAGTATTCGTATTCGGCCGAATCATTCGGTTGAAATGCCGAATGTATTTGATCATTGTAAATCAAAATAAAGTAAAGGAATCCCATAATCTAACAATCTTATTATGGCAATATGAGGCCTTGACTCATATCGATGGTAATCATTTCAGCGATGGTTCCATGAATTTGTTTTGCTCTCGGGTCTATAATATCCCACTTTGTAAGAAATGAATCCTGCAATGTTTGTTGCACAGTCGAAACCGATGATGACCCGGCAATCGATGATGGCCCAGCCACTGGTGCCGGAACCATATCCGCTGCGCTGTTGCTACTAGACGATGTCGAAGCAACTTGTTGAAAATGATTTTTATGCTTTAGCATTATATGATTATTCATAGCACTTGTAAAAGCATTCCGCCCAGTGCCACCGCGAGAAAGCACTGCGTTGCACAACGTACATCGCACTTTTCTATTATAATCTTCGATTTCTTTGAACACACGCGACTTTTTCCGTCAACTTATCATCTTTCAAAACACCAAAATTTTAATCAAATAGTCAAGAACTGCACTAATATCTGGCACCCGTATTGTGTTTTCATACGCAATGACAGTGGCGAAGTGCAACGGGAATCGGGAGGCGAGGTACCACTCACTCCGTACGCGCGCGGCGCTTTGGAAATCTAACGTGTACAACTTGTTTGCGCGGCAAAACTGTAGAACGGGGAACCGAATTATCCGGCAGTACATTCGGTTCGGTAAGATTATTTTTTTTTTAAATATTTTGTCTACACAACATATACATATAGGGTGGATTCTTTTTCTTAACTTTTTGATCTGCATTCACAGATTTTGAAAAGAATAGTCGGAAGAATATAACCGCCGCCACATAACGGCCGCCAAATAGCGGCCGCCACATAACGGCCGCAACATAACGGCCGCAACATAGCGGCCGCCACATAATGGCCGCCACATGACGGTCGCCACGTAGCGGCCGCTAGATAACGGCCACCATATTTCAACCGCCGCATTACGGCCACCACTTTACGGCTGCCACATAACGGCCGCCACATAACGGCCGCCACATAACGGCGGCAACACAACGGCTGCCATAGCGGCCGTCACATTCTGACTGCCACATTACGGCCGCCACTATACGGCCGGCAAGTTGCGGCTGCCACATAACGGCCGCTAGATAACGGCCGCCAAATAACGTCCGCCATATAATAGTCGCTACATAGCGGCCGCCAAATAACGGCATCCACATAGCGGCCGACACAACCGCTGCCAAATAACGGCCGCCACATGAAAATGATGGTCAGCGGGGTTTGGATTTCACGGAGCCAAAAAACACTCCTAACACGTTTTAATATAAGTAGTTATATTTCATATTTCCATACAGTAATTTTTTTTTTCTTTTTCTTTTATTTTTATTTTTTTTAGTTTGTAAATATTTGACAGCTATTTGCGACGTTGCCAACATTCGCATCAACTGACCAATCTTCACATAAAAACAAGATTTTCAGACGGGATTTTTGCCTCATTTTTAATTTTCTCAAATTATGGTCTCCTTGGTACGTGTGACGCTACTGGTTTCTGAAAATTGTGTTTTCGGTATCTAAAATCTATCGTTCAACTACATTCTGAAAATCAGACGGATTGCTATAAAACAGTTCGGTTATTACCGAACTGTTGCCCGACCCTTGCTCGAAAACGAGGTGCCAGCAGTTGTTGCAGCTGAGCACGTAGCTTTAAATACCCCGCATAATAATCATAATGAAAATATAAATTTGATCCAGCCTGTCCCTTCTTGCTGTCCTCCCATCAGCGATGCCCTAAGCCGAGGTTCGTACCCCACAGGGGGTGCCCTTAGCGAGCATTCGCTTAATTTTAATTTAGAATAAGTTCAAAAAGCTCCTGGCTGGAGGCTCTAAGTGTAGAAGCTTCGGTTAAGCAGCCAATACCTTAGTGGTCAGTACTGCGAGATGCCCTTTTTAAAAAAAAAAAAACCGAACTATTGAAAATATATTTTTTTTGACATATTTAATAATGCGGTCAGGTCAGAAATAACGCGCAAATTTTCTAAAATTAGGATTTTTTCATTTCAGAATAACCAAATCTATCGATTTTATACGATTTTGTTCGTAAAACGATGAGGCAAAAATTTTGGTCATGGGCTCGCAAACCAATAGAATTAATTTGAATTTGGAATTCTAAATGAAAGCAGCGCGCGCGTGCGGTATCGTTTCGGTTTACCGACCAGTGAGGAGATATAAGCAGTACCGAAACGCTACAGAACCGGTACCGAAACGATACCGTACCGACCAATGAGGAAAGGGCCTAACGAGACTGTCCTTAACTTTTTGAAACATGTTGATCTGCATTCACTGATTTTTTTAAAAATTGCCAATTTTCACAAAAACTTTTCCAAAAACTATATCGAGCCAACTGAGGTTTGAGTACAAGAATGTTTGTCTGTATGTTAACTTTTCACGCATAAACCACAATCAAATTCCAAATTCGAATTCGATTTCGATCAAATTTGTCAAGGTGATAAACAGCATCATAGGGTAGGACATAGGCTACTTTTTGTCTCAAAAATAATCGGAGGTGATATATAGAGTTTTCTCGCCAAACTTCATGCTGCTAGGACAACGGGAAGTAATAAGCTTTGTTTTATTTGCGAGTGTCAATATAAATATGCGGTATAATCTAATGGCCGTATTTTTTTATTGCATTGACTTGGAAGTTTGATTTTTTTACAGCTCCAAGGGACCGTAGATCTAAGTTTTTGATATCTACCATTTCAACTTGAAGCCTCCAGACGTTTCTGAGAAAAAGGGTCTTAACAGACAACGAAGTTCGGTTTCAATTTTGCATTTTGAGTACAGATTTATTATCTGCCTGTTACCTTTTAATACCGTAACGGCTGAACGTATTTAGATGAAAGGCATACGGATAAGCCATAATCTGGCTTAGAACATAGGATACTCTGAATTCCGGTAGCATGTTCCTGTGGGATATTTTGCGACAACCACGCGGGCGAAGCCACGGGCAAAAGTTCTTCATAAGTCGACAAAGTAAGTAGTTAAATATAGTAGGTACATTAGGTAGATACTGTTGCGGCCTGCAACTGGGGCATAGATGGACGATCGTGAAAATATGGGCCGAGGCGAAGCCGAGGCACACATACGTGAGTCACCAATGCCTGGTTGCAAACAAGGCTTTGTATAGTAGGTCAGTACTTTTCTCAAAGAGTGCGCGGAAATTCAAACTGAGTAAATTTAAATAAAAATTCCTGAATCAATGACGAACAACGATAATAATTTTTCACTCGCCAATAATCATGTTCATTTGTTTCTTCTTTACTTTAAGCAGCTCTATTTGCAAGCCAAATCGAAATTTAAAAACAATCTTTGATAAGTTACCTCCTTGGTTGCCATGTGTTGAAGTAAATAAATATTATTCTATTCTATTCTATTCTAAAAAGTGCATTCCATTTTCAAATAACACGACAGATAGGTATGAGTTTTCATAGTAATTTATTCGGCCGCTAAACACGACTGATATGAATTTCCATACAAACATTGCCGGCCAGGCGCTCGCATGTATTCGACCAGTAGGTACCACGATTTCGATTTATCTCGAAGAAGGTTGTTAAAATAATGTTCGAATTTCGCATGTTTGAGAAAAAATAAATTAAGTACCTATGTATTTATTATAAAACCAACGTATATTTGCACCACACATACCTACAAGTTATCGGTCAGTTATTTATTAATACTGAATAAGTACACTTACAATAGAAAAATGAGAATTACATTAAACTAGACAAAATTTGATGAAATTAAAACAAAATTAGGTAAAACTAGACAAAATTAGGGGTCGCGATAAAAATTATTAATAACAAGATACTTACAATTTCATTTACTTACTCCAAGGATATTGTAGGTAGGTACTGGGAGTGGCAATGGACTCCAGTACCTACCACACAATTACAATTTGTTTCGATTTGCTACAGATTGCTAATCCATTCATAAGTTGTAAAAAAAATCTGCTCAGCAACGTAAATAACGCAATGAATGTTGTTGAACTGTCAAAATGAAACAAATTAGGCAAAATTGTTTACGAAAATGAGTTACGCAATTAGGGTACAGGTATCGAGTACAGGTGTTCAGGAATCTCAGTTCAGAACTCGCGCAAAATGATTTATCTACCTTCCTACTACCCACTATCAGTCAGGTCAAGAGATGTTAGCAAATTACTTTAATTTGCTACCAATCAATGCGGATTTGCGGAAATCTGAGAATATCGTAATTTCCGACTCGATCTAGTTATTAAGTTCAAGGAAATTACTTGCTTCTGCCTCGATGCTAGGAAATTAAAATACCTACTTAGATTATTATTTTTTTGCTCTATGAGCTTCCTGTTCTGACGTGTCGTGCTAGTATAATACTTAAGTGGCGTAGGTAAATAAGACAAACTTAATAACAGGTTGTAAGAAAAAAAATACCAACTTCGAATAGGTACTTACTAAGTATGTAAACAAACATAAACAAACAACGAACGACTATGTATGAACGTAACGAAGTAAAAGGAGTAGGTACCCATGTATAGTCCGTGCAATCCACGACGACGCGCCCCACTCCGCGATTACTGTACTGTAAGCTGAACTCTAGTACGGCGCGGAGCGGAGTGGGGCGCGTCTTCGTGGACTATAAGGATCGTAGCAAGTGGCACTCTGTGGTTTCTGTCTACCCCCAAGGGAAGGCGTGAGTTTATGGATGTATGTAAACAAACGCGTTACTTCTTGAACTCTCATCATCATCTACAGTTCACGGCCCGACTTCACCCAGTACTATCCCTCCCTTTGATTGAGATCTCATTGCTAAACTAGAATTGCGTAACACACTAACAATTGCAATGCCTTCATTTTGACAATTCGACAACATTCATTGCGTTATTTACGTTGTCAAGTAAACGAATTTTTCAAACATATGAAGCAATGGATTAGCAAGTTTGTGACGCAATTGGGGTGCTGTACACACGGCTACACATCAAGCTATACATTTCCAGTATAAGCTGACCTCGCATTGTACGGAAATCCTATACCTACAATGCGAGATCAGCATAAACTGGAAATGTATAGCTTGATGTGTAGCTGTGTGTACGAATGAAAATTTGCAGTGCATACCTACCTACTAATTCTAAGTTCTGCCAATTCTAAGTTGCCAACCCTAGTTGGACAGAATCCAGCATGATCTTAGACTAGTGGAATCTACCCCACCAAATTAAAAAATTTGCCATTCCACTTTGCCCCACCAGTGAGATGGCTGAGTGGGGCAAAGAGGAATAAAACTTCTGTACGATATTGCACCATCGTGGGACGAGATATACCTACTTACTTATGAAGACTGATAAGTTAGTTTTTGAAGCTTCCTCTTTCTTACTGCTTCGCTGTGCCCGACAGGGACCATAATGATCTCATACCACCTAAGTAGGTACACATTGTGTGTGTTAATGATTCAAATCAAAATCAAATCAAATACTTTATTGGAACAACAACAGGTTTACAATTTTTTGTGTTTGTTAACAGCTACATTAGTTTAAAAAAACTGTGTTGCAGCCATTAGCGCCCACCTCCGAGAGGGGAGAACATCGGCGTTCCAACATTAATAACATTTATAATACAAAAACAATAAAATAAAAATAAATTTGATATAAAAGAGCCTAAAGTAAGTAGGTATATCAACTATTTAACTAAATTAAAATATTATTAATTATGATTACATTTAATTACTATTATTTTTAAACATTATATTATTAAATTATTAAAACATTCAGAATAAATTAGGGTAAAATGTTCCAGTTCTTTAATGTGATATGTGTGTGTGTATGTATGGGTGTGTGTATGCAGGGTGTATTTGTATGTGTCTGTATTGTATACTTAGGAAATAGTTATAGGTAAGTATGTGTTACCAGATTTTCTAACTCCTCATACTTCAGGCTTTGGAGCCATTTGTCCGTGAGCACTCTACACTCCCGTGCGGTAAGTGGATAGATATTTAAAATCTTATTTACTCTGTTGTACAAAACAGGGCTAAAGAAGTGATACTGTCGTTTCACCAACACAACATTGGCTGGCTCAGTCTGGCACACTGTCCGCCCTTCGTTTTTTTGAACTGTGATTAGGATCAAAAGTAAGTTCAGAGTGTTTGCGTAATATAGTGCTTAGAAAAAATGAGTGCCTCACTGTGGGCACTTTACAGAGAGCATAGACCTCGATGGTAGGGAAACGAATAGGTTTGTGTGCCATAACTTTAAGAACTGCCCTCTGTGCCCGTTCCAGTCTAAGCAGTAAACACTTACCAGCGCTACCCCAAGCCGCAATGCAGTAGGTTATGATAAAGTGCGCCAAGGCAGAGTAAACCATTTTCAAAGTATTAAAGTCGGCAGAAGATCTCAAATTTTTTAATACAAATATTAATTTCCTGACCCGTCCCACCAGTGACCCGATCTGTTCATTCCACGACATAGTACTGTCGATAATAACACCAAGATATTTTACGCTGTTAGCTCGCATAATCACATTGCAACTACATGAAGTGTTAGTTATCGAACAGCACTTGTGTGCAGTTAGGTTGTAGGGTGAAGCCGGTTGGGATGTTGTTCTTGGTGCAAACGTGATAAAGTTCGTTTTATTCAGGTTTAATGTAAGGAGATTGCTAGTTAGCCAATTCTTATCAACCTGTAAGGCAGATTCCGCATGGGAACGAGTTTCAAGCCAATCATTACCATGAACAAGTATTACAGTGTCATCTGCGTACATTATCATTTTAGAGTTTCTTAAACATAATTTACAGACGTCATTTATATAAATGAAAAAAGGGTAGGTCCAAGGACACTACCCTGTGGGACTCCATAACTAAGGACCTCTTCATTACTGGTATTGACTTACTTGCTTACTTACTTACTTGCTGGGTCTACTTACAAAATTCGAAAGATATGAACTTCACTTTGTTCTGTCACTTTCACTTAGATACGAAAAGAGCGAGAGATACAAGTCGAATCGAAGTTCGATTTTAAAATTCCATAGGTAGTACACCCAAAAAGAAACAAACAATAAAACGTTCGAATACTCATAAAACCGTAAAATTGCAAATAATTTGAGGTTTTATTTGATGCTGTTTTATTATTTTTTTTGGACTGTGTTCTTCTAATTCAAAGAGAAAGAAAGAGAGAGAGAGATAGATAGTGTGAATTTGGTCAAAAAGCAAATCCAAGATGGCGGCTTCGAAAAATTTCTCATTTTTAGTCATGGGTGTCGTTTTCATAGTTTTCGAGGGTTCTAAAGCCGATCGTGAGATCAAAATGAAAATCCAAGTGGCGGCTGCGAACATTTTCCCATTTTTCGTCATGGGTGTCGTTTTCATAGTTTTCGAGGGTGTTAAAGCCGATTATGAGGTCAAAATGAAAATCCAAGATGGCGGCTGCGAAAATTTTGTAATTTTTCGTCATGGGTGTCGTTTTCATAGATTTCGAGGGTGCTAAAGCCGATTATGAGGTTAAATTGAAAATCCAAGATGGCGGCTGCGAAAATTTTCAAATCTGTCGTCATGGGTGTCGTTTTCATAGTTTTCGAGGGTGCTAAAGCCGATAGTGACATTAAATTTTAAATCCAAATTGGTGGTTTTGAAAATTTTAAAATTTTTCATCATAGATATCGTTTTCATAGTTTTTGAGGGTGCTTAAGTCGATAGAGAGGTCAAAATATAAATCCAAGATGACGGCAGCGAAAATTTTGTGTCTGTTTTAAATCATACGTGAGAAGGAACTTCGTTCCGAAGAAAAGTCTGAAGTTTATCTTGTTGTATTTTTTTACCTTTAGGTATATGTTCTCGCTGCTGAGGTGAAAAGTTGTATGTTACACGAGACCAAAGTTACTTGCATCTCGTGTCTTTGAATCCCTCGCTGCGCTCAGGATTCTAACTTAGAATCCTTCGCTTACTCGGAATTAAAAATCAACACTCGCAGCAAAAAACAAATTTGCTCTCTTGTTGCACAAATAACTATTACCTCAAATGAATATTCCAATGACTGATTACGAAAGTGAAATAAATAACACATTTACAACAGTAACAACATGGTGGCAGTCAGTAAAAAAAAAATACTTACGTTTCAAAAACCAAATTAACTCAATTAGAAATTACAAAAGTAAATCTCTAAACTGAATATAACCGTGACTGTTAAGGAGATTGAAGAATTAAAAGACACAAAATTTCCTAGGTCCATTTATAGCACCTGCTTTACTGCTTGCGTATGTAGGTAGGTGCATACGCAAGCAGGTGCCATGAATAAAGTAAGTAGATGTCACGTTTTTATTACCCAGATTAATTATTAGGTATCACAACAAGACTAATTATTATGTTGTAGGTATTTATTACTTAGGTACCAGAGTTCACTAAGAATCATGGTAGCATGGTCTAGCTACGATAAAAATAGTAGGTAGACATTAAAGTTTTAATGTTAATACGTAAGCATAATAATTGTCTTTATTATCCGAACACGTGGACATAGCAAACTAGCTAAACCTGTGAGCTGCGATCAATAACAATGTTTCATTTTGACAATTCAACAAAATTAATTGCGTTATTTATTCTGCCAAAGCGGCTGTTTTAGGCCCCCAAACCTATTCTGTAAAAGTGTGTATCTCACCGTGAAAACTTACAAGAGAGCTTCAAGTGAGCTGTCAATAGTGTCAATCCGTAGCATCAGGTGGAATGACAGATCACTTCACACGTGATTTTTTTACAGTAGGTATAGAACGACTGATGTTTTATACAGTTTATACTGCCCAGGATCGACTGAGTTACCTACGTCAGTCGTAACTTTTTGATGCAGGAACGGTTTTAATAAAACAAAAAAATGAACCACAAAAGTTAGATCAATTTAATTACGTAATTGTAAATATATTTTTTAATTTATTAGCATTTAACCCTTTTGCCTAAATTGGTCTTCATAATTTACAGTAAACAGACGAAAATAACGTTCTATGGTACTACAGACCAAACAATTCTAAACAATAAATACAATACAACCGATTTTATCAAATAATTGAGAAAAAAAATATCATATTATAATACAAAAATGGCATTTAATTGACTAAAATATAAACTACATTACGTTAAACGAAAGTTCTTACAAAAAATACTCAAAGTTCGTTTTTTAATCCCAGAGACTAATTTGACAGGTGCAAATGTCAAACTCCAAATTGAAAAAACCAACAACAATCACTTGAAATGTCAAATTAGTCTCTGGATTTAAAAAACGAACTTTAAAAGGTAATATTAATACAACTACAATTGATAATGTATGTAAATCTAAAATTATAGTAACTTTTGTATGTGATGGTATGAACAATGAACATAATAAATAATAATTATAATAAATTGCCAAAAAATAGGAATTTCCCCCATACTTCGTTGGAACGCTGAATGTTGTAGTTAACTACATAAAAAAATTAAAACTATTCCTATATTATTGCGTTAGCTATTGGTGCCGATTCTCTTGTACACCGAACTAAACTAACTAAACTATCACTAAAATTCCTTACTTTTGACTATGAGAATCTTATAGCTATTCTGCAAAATAAATTCTCTAAATTTAAAAATAATTTTGACACATCTAAATCGAATTTGACAATCGCGACTCCACACGTAATACCTAACCACGTGATCTTTTTAGAGCCGGAGGCGCGCAGGCGGGGGCAGCCTCGTCGTGTTTTATATGGAATTTTTCACTTTTTGTATGGAAAATAAGAAAAATTATTACCTACATGTAGAGTGTCAGGGGTTTAAGGGTTTTATAAAGGGGGTCGAAATTTTCATTATTTTTGCGATTGGACACACCGTTTTCGAGATATAAGCAAAAGAAAAAAAAAAGATTCAGTACTGTTTTTGCATTTGAAGTTGAGGTGTTGGTGTGAATTTATAGTTCATGACAACCAATTTTATTCCACACGTTTTTAGTCGCGATTAAAAATAGTCAGATTTAGTTAGAAAATCTAAATTTTAGGTAAAAAACGTCAAATTCAGAATAGCAAAATTGCTATTTTCATTATACTAATATCTCGTAGCCATCTTAGTGCTGTCAAACTAAAATATAGTTAAGTTGTGTCACTTTAGTCTATTTCAGAATGGGAAATCTTCGTTTGACAGGAATAAACTAAATTTTGGTGATTTTTAGTTTAGTTTAGAGGCATTTGTGACAAGAGAATCGGCACCATTATATCACTAGTAATAGTCACAGTAAAGAAAGTTTTAGGGCTTACAGCACCTGTCCCACCGATAAAAGTTTTACAAACTGTACCGCGTGATATATCAAATGAAAGGGCTTATTGCGAGGATCTCAAATTTAGTTTTTTATAATTTTAAAATAAATACATTTAAAGATATTTAAGAAAATAGATGAAAATTGAAATTGGAAAATTTATAAGAAGTCTATGGTATTAAAATAACATGGTAAATCTCTCAATATTGTGCGTACAAACTTATATTTGCAGTTGTAATGTATTTGGCATAAATTCATCCCAACTACAGAACCCTTCATTGTGCGTGGTCCAACACGCACTCTTGTCGCTGCGACAAACGAGTACTCGCTGGCGATGTGAACAGTCAGCGATCAACTATTAATATGTTTCTTTTACATACATCTTTTGTACGTTTCTTGAGGAGAAAATCATTGATAGTCGCTTCTTCGTCGCGGTGGGACAGGTGACAACTATTTCCACTGTACGACAAATTCTGTCGAGTGCTTGGCATATTAAATTGTACCGATGACGTCTAAAGGTGAACGTCCACTGGTCCGCACCGGCCGCAATGCACGCGCAACAGGCAACGTATTGAACGGATTCGCCGATGCATCCACTGTATCCGAATATTATATATTCTTAGCAAAATTTTATATTGACAATGTTTCGGATTATTCAATTCTTCATAATTATCTTTCTACTAATAGAATTAAAAGTAAGTCATCCATTTTACAATGTTTTTGGCGGTTCGTACCTCAATTGTAAACAAAACAACGTGCGACAGTGAGCGATGCACGCGATGAACTAATCCATGTGACGTCACTAGCACGCAACGCAATTTTTGTTCATATAAGCCTGCATGCGCTCGGTGCGGGCGATACCGATGATGGAAGCAGTGCTATATGAATTCATACGAAGCAAACAAAAATCCGTTGCGAGCCATGCGTACGTTGCGGCCGGTACGGACCAGTGGACGTTCACTTTAGTCGTGTTGCGCCGACCTCAAATAAATTTGAATACGGGCAGGAGAATGATAAATTAGGCAATGTTTTTTGAAGTAAAAACTTCTTTAGGCGCGTTGGGCATTTTTGAGATGGGACTAAACCATTGATTTCGCGACACCATGACGGCACCTCATTTTTGTAAACGTGATTGTGCTTTTTATTTATATTACGTTACGGATCAATGTTCTATGCAAGTATTTTTCTTTAAATGTTCTGTAAACGCGATTATGCTCTTTATTTATATTACGTTACGGATAAATGTTCTATGCAAGTATTTTTACTTTAAAGGTTTCGGAAGTTTTTTTTTTTGTAGACGCGATTGTGCGCTTAATTTAGATAAGGTTACAGACCAATGTTCTATACAGGTATTTTTTTTTCCACCAAGGCGATCTTGTTTAAGTTTTCACTTCTGTCGGCACTCCCGGAGTGCCACTGCCATTTTTTTTTGTATGTGTGGTCAGCATCAAAATAGCATACTTAGTCATAGCTCTAAACTTACCAATTGCAATGATTTTGTTACCATTGAATAAAGTCATTTTACAATGTTCAATCAATAACTTTATTCACTTCTGCAATGCAGAATAGTCAAAAAGCACAAACATAATTTGTATTGCTATACGAATTATTAGCGAATGGCAAGAATTCTAGTCAAAATTACGAAAATAATATTAAGTTTTCTAGAATTTAGGAAGCAGAATGTGCAATACTGAATACTATAAATACTTGTGCAGCTTCCGATTTTTTTTTTTTTTTTTTGTTATAAATACTAACCGGTTTCGGTTCCGGTTATAAATTAGTAACCGAATTAAACGACTAAACGTTTTAAAAATATTAAAAGTGAAGAAATTTTAACTGCCAGCCAGTTCAATCGTTCTGAAGAAAAATTGTGACAATTCTATGAATAAAATTAAGCGTAGTCAAAATACATTCATTACTAATATCATCATACTATTAATATTAAGTACTTATGTTTACTTATAATACCACGTTAGTACTATTTTAATCTTAGCATTTTTCGTCAAATATCACGTAGACACGGCAATGACAAACTGTCATTTGTTTTAGCGATATTGTTGAAAACATAAAAGGTTACAATACAGTATAACTATTCAATTAATGTCCCTCGGCAAACTTCGTGTTTCGTCAGTCGTCGAATTTCTATTAATTGCCCTTTGCACTTGGTGCAGACTGGACGCTCTGAATCGACTTGGAAGTATATAGAGTTGTTAATTAATAGTCTTTAACTTAATATAATTTATTTAGAAAATGGGAGGTAAGCTGCTAAAGTCGCAGGCACGAAAATTGTTTTACAGCTCTATATAGTTCACACGGAAATCAAATCAAAACAACAATAAAGTACCTACTTAGTTCTGAATTCAAATTATTATACACGATAAATCTAATAATTGATGGACATGGAAATTAGCATTAGTTTTTTATTCGGAAATGCAATGATTCCCGAGGGACATTCAGAAAATAATCAGACTGTACCTACGTTATAATGAACGCACTGTACAAGATGGCCGATAAATTATGGCCGGTTCGAACTTGGCGCAGAAGGCGGCGCTGTAACATTTTTTAGAAACCAAATGGTGACATGAGGCGAGTGTGAGTGAGTACATACACGAAAGTTCAGAGCCTATGTTCGGACCGGGTGTGTAATATATGGTATAATAACAGAAAGTATAATATCACTTGAAATAACGTTCAAATGATATAATTTTCATATGCTATAAAAACAAATAACCTAATTTCATGAGATCTAATGTTATATTTCATATAACCTTCTTTTGCTCTAATAATATTTAGTATAACGTTCATTTAATATAATTTTGAATTTGTATAATACTCAGTTGACCTTATTTTCATATTTACTAATTTTCAGCCAACATCCTGTAATGAAGAAGTAAATATCAGGAAACATCATACTGTTATAACCTTATCTAACCCAAATGATTCACCAAAAATAGAGGGGATCTGGCGTTAATGGTCACTATTCTAACCTAACCTAACCCAAATGACGACATTTCTAAATTATATTAAACGAAATCGAACCCAGGGGACCTCATGCTCAGCAGTAGCGCCTGCGACTACTAGACCAACGAGGCAGTCAAAATTATAACAATAATTCGTTATATCATTTCATCGTTAAATTAAAAAAAAAGTATATGAAATGAAATTAGGTCATATGATCATTAGAACTTTTGTTATTATTTTAAACGTTACGCACCCGTTCGGACCGACCATGATCCATCGGCTGTATTGTAAGCTTCAATCATAATATTCTTTTGACCTACTTACCTACATTAGGTTAGGACCATATTTTTCTAGCTCTAGGCCTATTGAGACTGTCATTTTACTAAAAAACGAGTCAATTCAGAGTACAATATAAATTAAAACTTATTGCTTATAAAAAATACTATAATACTAATACAAATATTAAGCGTGAATACTCATGTAAAGGTCTTTGTGACAATATTAAATATGGCAAAATGTTGATTAGAAAATTTTAAAGGTGCCAGAATACTGATATAATTGTATGTATTTACAAAAAGTTCCAGTTTGCTAAATAACAAGAAAACATTTCGTTTAATACCGTAATTACGTACTAAAAAGATAGTTTAAACTTTTTTTATGTTTATGAGATCCAGTTCTATAGGATTTTTAGATATTATTTTGATATGCAATATAATTTTAATCTCTTGTCTAGAATAAATTTAGATTTAAAAAAATGTTTCCTTGTTTAGTAGCAAATACTGGTAAAAAAATACTTCAATATTAAAGTTTCGACTTTCGAAATTAGGATAGTTTCATACATTCCTTCACAAGTTTCATATAGCATTACTCCATAAAAATTGTGAGAGTGTAATTTAAAAAGTGATATTAAAAATATTCGACTAACCCTATAATACCTGCCTATCTACTCAGACTTATAAAAATAAAACACTACTCTTTTAGAGTACATAACTAGTTTAAATACCACAATGCCCCGAATTGAGTAATACAATCTATCACACTACATTTTTCGAATTTTGGTATGAGTTTATTCAAATTTATTTACAAAGAGATATCTAGAATTATTCTTAGGGCTTTTTCCATTTGGGCGATTGTTGGCAGCGCTGTTGTTGCGCTGTTAAATCGCTCAAATTAAAAACTTTCTTACTCTTAATGACATAACACTGATAAAGGCTTGAACCACATTGATCACAATCAGTTTTCGAATATAAATATCTAACGCGACGATATTATCGTGGACGTCCACGTCGACGTCACGGCATCACGATATCACAGTGAAGTAAAAGGTATGGAAATATATGAAGACGCTTTTAAATGTCCGTCAATTACGATAACTTGCACGTATTTCCATACATTTTTTTGGCCGTGAACGTCCACGATAATATCATCACGTTCAAAATTATAAATTAAAATTATTTCATTATGAAATAATTTTAATTTTCGCCCAACATTACTCAAATAAATATTGCTATGAACAATAATGAAAACTGAAATAATGTGGACCAAAACCTTTTATTAGAGTATATTACTTACTTATTAATTACGATAAGAAAAATCACACTTGTAAAGACTTTTAAGTTAAATATTAATTGCTTTGAATCAGTGAAAAGGTCTCAAAAATTTGAGTACGTAATTTAATTTTTCGATAACTTATTCACTGTTATTCATTTACTTCACTATCACAAACGTTTCATAATTAGGTACTATCGAAGAAACGCATATCTGTACACTGTAAGGCCTATTCTTGCTTGCAACGCTCGGCCGCTATAGCTTACGTACGAAAAAAAAAGGGTCGTGTGCACGGGATTTGGTTTCCAAATTGGTTAGATATGCCTTACCCCGATGGTACCTACAGTGCGTTCATTATAACTTGTCCCGTGCTGCGATTAGTAACACTACTCTGTCAGTTGCCATTTGGAACTCTATTAGTATTGAAACTAAGCTTGACAAGCAATGGTGCCAACAACAAGGGACAAGTTAATATAGTGAACGGTAAGTACATAAATATAAATGTTTCAAAATTAACCTTGCAAATTTTAAGAGGTGCTTTTAACCATCGAACTGAATAACTTTTACAATTGAACCAACATTGAAATCGAGAAAAAACCAGCTATCTCGTACTAAACAGTACAACTTTAGTATGGAAAAGCAAATTTTTCTTTCAGTAAAGTAACTCGTTTGTAGTTTGTAAAGTTAATTTTGAAACACCTTATATACATACTGAATTTAATATTATTTATTCTATACAGGGTATAAATCTAAACTTCGAATAAAATTGGTACAATTTGTTCCACAGTGCATATTTCTATAATTTTTAGTGCTTTGAGATTAGATCAGAATCGAAACAAATATCATAAATATTATTGGACAGTCCAAATCAACACCCTGTATACCGTAATATCTTGCACACAGACTTACGCGTGACATGCATCGATTGACTAACAACGATGCACAATGAAAATATAATATTTTGCATTTTATGTTCAAAGCTGCAAATAAATTACGAATAAAGGGCGTCCCTCAGGGGGCACGTCGCAGCAAAGCATTAACATTTATATGACCGGACATGCCGAAGCTTTCCGCGGTATGATCAAGTACCCTTGTGACGATATCAACGAAATGTGAGTACTAAGGTTATGAAAATAAGATTCAAAATCATTTCCACTTAACGAAAATCCAAGCCGCGCTGTGCCGCCAGGCGAGCGCCTTTAAACACCATATTTTCTACTTACGACGATTCTTCTTCAACCAACGCTGCCTGAGACAGTGAAATCTGCTGCGACCTCGGCATTCTTCTCATAAAAAATGTTTTTACACACGGCGCTAATAAATACAGGAGCACACCGGCGGCTATTATCGATATCGCGCATAAAGCCCACTGGGCAGCTTTGATAGATGTCGCTACTTCTGCAACAGGCTTTATAAGTTGGCAAGTTGATGTAAGTGAGGAAGAGGTGTTGTATGGGCCAGTGACGCGAACGTTGGCGCCGCAGTCTGATGTTTGGAAACCGATCCAGCCGGCTGATCTGTTGAAGGTTACCTGAAAATGTGAAAAAAAAAATTAGATATTTTTTTTTTAACATAGCTCCGTTTGATGGCAGTTTATGTATAAGTACAACTTTAAAAGTTAAAATTTAAAAAACCCCCGACAAATATTTTCCCATTTCGCTTTCCTACTCCATCACCAGACCCTGTTCACCATCCATCTATAACCTATTAATTGAGACCATTCCAATAAGCCCAAACACGACACCTGTGCTGTAAGTTCGTAAGAGAGTTGGGTATCCTGCAATTCCAGGTGATGCTGCAGCATCAGTTCAAGGTTACTATGTTCTTCTAATATCATTGAAGTAACAGAATAAGTACCAAATTTCTAATCGATCAGACCTGTGGTAGATACTCAAATTCATTCAGTAGAATTCATAGCATGTGGCTTAGAAATTTTGCTGCTTTTACCGTTACAAGATAGGTTTAGAGATTTCTCAATTCTCCTTTATAATCAACCTATTATGTTCCCAATGCTGGTACACAGGCCTCTCTGTGAGAGGGACTGGGCCATAATCCACCACGCGGGCCCAGTGCGGGTTGGTAGATGTCACAAGTCTTCGAATTTTTTGGTTCTAGGACATACCGGTTTCCTCACTAGGTTTTCCTTCACCGTTTTGAGAAGAGTTTCTTATACAAAGGAAAGCGCCTGTCTGTACAACTCCTAAGTCAGTTAGGTACCACTGGACCACCACTGCTCATAGAATACGGCTTAGTAATCTTGCTGCTTTTACCGTTGCAAGATAGTTTTAGAGATTTCTCTATTCTCCTTCACTGCTCTGAATATGCTTACCTATGCGGGGTGGGTATTTGACTTCTTCATTCTTAATGGAACGAAATTAATTTTATATAGTCTTGTCTTTCACTTGTACTTTCTGCTACGGTTTACGTTAAGGGGTAGCCCGCGAAATTCAAATTTTCTTACGTTTTTTGCATTTCGCAGGTCAGTGTCAGGTTTTATGTTGATTAAAATATGATTCGCGGTCGTAACAAATATGGCTTTACTCAATTATAATCATTACAATCAGCAATAGTGATTAACCAGAAGATAAAGGTGTCAAATGTCATGATTTCATGAAATCATGACATTTGATACCTTTGCTAACTTATGGAGTTGTATTACTGATTGTAATGATTATAATTGAGTAAAACCATATTTGTTACGACCGCGAATCATATTTTAATCAACATAAAACCTGACTCTGACCTGCAAAATGCAAAAAACGTAAGAAAATTTGAATTTCGCAGGCTACCCTGACGCTTCCCCCTTAATACAGTGACTGTTAAATTGTTGACTAATAGCCAATTCCTATAATTTACGGACCGTTATTGGTTAAAATTAAGACTCTTGTATCTTTACCAGTAATGAAGCAGAGACCTCATAGCTTTGCATAGTAGACCCTCCCATATGGAAGTAGCTATCACAGGTAAAATTTGCTTACAAAACTTTTTATTTGGTTTGGTAATAAAAAACGTTACCATTGGTAAATAAAACGATTTGTTAACGTTTATAGAAACCGAGCATTATCCTATCCTACTTAATATTATAAACGCGAAAGTTTGTGAGGATGGATGGATGTTTGTTACTCTTTCACGCAAAAACTACTGAACGGATATGGATGAAATTTGGCACACAGACAGTTTATAACCTTTTTCTCCCGATATTTCCACGGGACAGACTTATGCGGGGCGCTGCTAGTTAATTTATAGATGGAAGTAAAATTGTATTTAATTTATGTTTACCTGCAATCCTTCCATGGCAGTATATCCTAGCACAGTCTCTGTACCTCCCGCATCGAGTCCGAGTTTATAACAATATGTGGACAACGTTCCTGATGTGACACTGCTGTTGTGAACACCGACTACTAACATGTAGTTCTGAAAAGATTAAAAATAAGACATACAATTTTGACCTCCTATACAGATTTTTAGGGCAATTTGCTAAAACGAATGTGACTAATATGAAGTTCTTTGGTGTGGCTGGTTTTAATAAATGAACAATCGCTGCTGACAAAACAGTGACGTCACGTTAAGAAAATAAAAAAGAGGATAAAAACTAAGGGTAAAAGGTTAGAAAATGAAGGGGCCGGCTTCGTACGACGCGGGATGCTCGGGATAGGCGGGGTCAGGATCAGGCAGACGGTAAGCAGGCAGGTAGGCAGGAAGGCAGCAGGGAGTGTGGAGGAGCCGGGCTGTCACACGCCGAACAGGTTCGTTTACCCTGTCGAGCGGAGAGGTGGGTGTGAGAAGTAGCGAGGTAGCGGAGGCACTTTGTGGCACCTCACGGTAGTGGGAGGGCCGCGTCAGCGTCACTCGTTACGCCGTGCTGTGATGGCGGAGGCCTCTCTCGGAGGGTAATGTCGCCTGGCACCACGGCACTTGACGTCGGAGGCTTCTCTTATTTGGGAGTGTGTGACGCTAGGTACGCTGCGGCGTTCTACGCCACGCGGTTAAAAGGAAGTATACCCAACAGTAGCCCCTACAGTATTTAAACTCAAGAGATTTAGATTTAGACTTAAGATATCAATCTCACTGTGAAAACTTAGGTGAAGTGAGCTGTCTTTCCATCTGACACTAGACTATTAGCCAATGGTGTCGATTCTCTTGTCACAAATGCCTCTAAACTAGACTAAAAATCACCAAAATTTAGTTTAATCCTGTCAACGACGATTTCCCATTCTGAAATAGACTAAAATGACACAACTTAACTATATTTTAGTTTGGCAGCACTAAGATGGTACTGAGATATTAGTTTAGTAAAAATGGCAATTTTGCTATTCTGAATTTGACGTTTTTCACCTAAAATTTAGATTTTCTAACTAAATCTGACTATTTTTAATCGCGACTAAAAACGTGTGGAATAAAATTGGTTGTCATGAACTTTAAATTCCAACCAACACCTCGACTTCAGATGCAAAAACAGTACTGAATATTTTTTTTTCTTTTGCTTATATCTCGAAAGCGGTCTGTCCAATCGCAAAAATAATGAAAATGTCGACACCCTTTATAAAACCCTTAAGAGGGCCCTTCCCGGTCCATCTATCGTCAACGCGAGCATGGTCGAAAAGCTTGTTGTTTCATCCAGCGCAAGTGAGAACGGCTAACAAGCAAGTGAGAACGCGATACCATTGTACGAAAAATAACTGGTTTCAGGAAATACGTGTTTTTGAATACGCCTTACAAGTTTGTAAAATACTTTTTTTGTAATTTAGAATCTCCATTACATGTGCGAGGTTTCTATAAAGATGTTTTCTTTACTTTTACAATTTATAAGTACATTATGAACGGTCAAAGTTGATGTAAAATTTGTGCAAAAAAGCAGATTTTTGGAGGCTTATATTGAATTTGTTTCGCCAAATTTTTATTTTTTGATGTCATAGAAACCTAGATATAGTGCACAAGATACCCATTAGTTTAAAGAATTAAAGAAATATGTGTTACAACGCCATAATCACGTACGAGCGTTTGTATGAAAAGTATGGCGGGTTGGCCGCTCTTAAACCCCTAACTCTCTACATGTAGGTAATATTTTTTCTTATTTTTCATACAAAAAGTAAAAAAAATCCATATAAAACACGTCGAGGCTGCCCCCCTGCGCGCCTCCGGCTCTAAAAAGAGTCATGTGGTTAGGTATCACGTGTGGAGTTGCGATTGTCAAATTCGATTTAGACACGTCAAAATAATTTTTAAATTTAGAGAATTTATTTTGCAGAATAGCTTTGAGATTCTCATAGTCCAAAGTAAGGAATTTTAGTGATAGTTTAGTTAGTTTAGTTCGGTGTACAAGAGAATCGGCACCACTGTGCCTATAATATCAATCTCACCGTGGAAACTTAGGTGAAGTGAGCTGTCATTCCACCTGACACTAGACTATTAGCCACTGTGCCTGTAATATCAATCTCACTGTGAAAACTAAGGTGAAGTGAGCTGTCATTCCACCTGACACTAGACTATTAGCCACTGTGCCTATAATATCAATCTCACTGTGAAAACTAAGGTGAAGTGAGCTGTCATTCCACCTGACACTAGACTATTAGCCACTGTGCCTATAATATCAATCTCACTGTGAAAACTAAGGTGAAGTGAACTGTCATTCCACCTGACACTAGACTATTAGCCACTGTGCCTATAATATCAATCTCACTGTGAAAACTAAGGTGAAGTGAGCTGTCATTCCACCTGACACTAGACTATTAGCCACTGTGCCTATAATATCAATCTCACTGTGAAAACTAAGGTGAAGTGAGCTATCATTCCACCTGACACTAGACTATTAGCCACTGTGCCTATAATATCAATCTCACCGTGGAAACTTAGGTGAAGTGAGCTGTCATTCCACCTGACACTAGACTATTAGCCTCTGTGCCTATAATATCAATCTCACCGTGGAAACTTAGGTGAAGTGAGCTGTCATTCCACCTGACACTAGACTATTAGCCACTGTGCCTATAATATCAATCTCACTGTGAAAACTAAGGTGAAGTGAGCTGTCATTCCACCTGACACTAGACTATTAGCCACTGTGCCTATAATATCAATCTCACTGTGAAAACTAAGGTGAAGTGAGCTGTCATTCCACCTGACACTAGACTATTAGCCACTGTGCCTATAATATCAATCTCACCGTGGAAACTTAGGTGAAGTGAGCTGTCATTCCACCTGACACTAGACTATTAGCCACTGTGCCTATAATATCAATCTCACCGTGGAAACTTAGGTGAAGTGAGCTGTCATTCCACCTGACACTAGACTATTAGCCACTGTGCCTATAATATCAATCTCACCGTGGAAACTTAGGTGAAGTGAGCTGTCATTCCACCTGACACTAGACTATTAGCCACTGTGCCTATAATATCAATCTCACTGTGAAAACTAAGGTGAAGTGAGCTGTCATTCCACCTGACACTAGACTATTAGCCACTGTGCCTATAATATCAATCTCACTGTGAAAACTAAGGTGAAGTGAGCTGTCATTCCACCTGACACTAGACTATTAGCCACTGTGCCTATAATATCAATCTCACTGTGAAAACTAAGGTGAAGTGAGCTGTCATTCCACCTGACACTAGACTATTAGCCACTGTGCCTATAATATCAATCTCACTGTGAAAACTAAGGTGAAGTGAGCTGTCATTCCACCTGACACTAGACTATTAGCCACTGTGCCTATAATATCAATCTCACTGTGAAAACTAAGGTGAAGTGAGCTATCATTCCACCTGACACTAGACTATTAGCCACTGTGCCTATAATATCAATCTCACCGTGGAAACTTAGGTGAAGTGAGCTGTCATTCCACCTGACACTAGACTATTAGCCACTGTGCCTATAATATCAATCTCACCGTGGAAACTTAGGTGAAGTGAGCTGTCATTCCACCTGACACTAGACTATTAGCCACTGTGCCTATAATATCAATCTCACTGTGAAAACTAAGGTGAAGTGAGCTGTCATTCCACCTGACACTAGACTATTAGCCACTGTGCCTATAATATCAATCTCACTGTGAAAACTAAGGTGAAGTGAGCTGTCATTCCACCTGACACTAGACTATTAGCCACTGTGCCTATAATATCAATCTCACCGTGGAAACTTAGGTGAAGTGAGCTGTCATTCCACCTGACACTAGACTATTAGCCACTGTGCCTATAATATCAATCTCACCGTGGAAACTTAGGTGAAGTGAGCTGTCATTCCACCTGACACTAGACTATTAGCCACTGTGCCTATAATATCAATCTCACCGTGGAAACTTAGGTGAAGTGAGCTGTCATTCCACCTGACACTAGACTATTAGCCACTGTGCCTATAATATCAATCTCACTGTGAAAACTAAGGTGAAGTGAGCTGTCATTCCACCTGACACTAGACTATTAGCCACTGTGCCTATAATATCAATCTCACTGTGAAAACTAAGGTGAAGTGAGCTGTCATTCCACCTGACACTAGACTATTAGCCACTGTGCCTATAATATCAATCTCACTGTGAAAACTAAGGTGAAGTGAGCTGTCATTCCACCTGACACTAGACTATTAGCCACTGTGCCTATAATATCAATCTCACCGTGGAAACTTAGGTGAAGTGAGCTGTCATTCCACCTGACACTAGACTATTAGCCACTGTGCCTATAATATCAATCTCACCGTGGAAACTTAGGTGAAGTGAGCTGTCATTCCACCTGACACTAGACTATTAGCCACTGTGCCTATAATATCAATCTCACTGTGAAAACTAAGGTGAAGTGAGCTGTCATTCCACCTGACACTAGACTATTAGCCACTGTGCCTATAATATCAATCTCACTGTGAAAACTAAGGTGAAGTGAGCTGTCATTCCACCTGACACTAGACTATTAGCCACTGTGCCTATAATATCAATCTCACTGTGAAAACTTAGGTGAAGTGAGCTATCATTCCACCTGATAATAGGGATTGTGACACTATTGAGAGCTCACTTTAAGCTCACTTCACTTAAGTCTTCACGGTGACATTTTTACAGAATAGATCGGTAATTTTAGTTACCTGTGGCGGTATTTCCAACGTGAAGTACTGGTTATCAGCATCAGCACTAAGAAGATCAATAGCTAACCAGGGCAGTGTCCATACTTGAGGCTCTGGCCAGCAGGCAGCCTGAAATCAGTTGAACGAAATCTTAGAATATGTAGTATTTTCACAGGCCAATAGGGGCAATTTGACTACTATTAAACATACATTAAGGCTAAGCGTATGCTGAGAAGCAGGTGACGGAGGTCCACACAGCGCAGGGCAGAGCAGATTTTGTAATGCATGAACGTACTGAGCGTACGCTGCGGCGCTGGCAAGTGCGACGCAGACATGTGTCTGTCCTGCTCTGCGTCTCGTCACCAGATTTCTGCGCGACGCGTGCAGGTAGTCACGTGTTTTTTGCCACTCATTTATATTTTTTTTGCTATCGTCTATTGTTTCTGCTAGCTAGAACGCGAACGTGACTTGTATAGCTGCGTCGCAACATGCGCTCGCGGCCTATGTCTGCCTCGCCTGCCCTACCTTGCCAAATCTGTACTGTGCTTTGCTGCGTCACCTGCGTTTCAGCATACGCTTAGCCTAATTAGTACCTATTTTAAAGACGTTTAAAAAAAATCTGTTAACAAATGGAGTAGTTACACGCTTTTGAAGTTACTATTCTATCCTTATCACGCAAAACGACCATTGTATTGAATGGCGCGAAGTTACTATTTCGCTTCTGTCTTGTGACGCCAGATTATGAACTGCCGTCTCTGTCTAGCATAGACTTTAAAACGCGTACACCATCGAAATTTATCGAGATATTTTTTTTAATAATTTTTGAAACGAAGTTCTTTAACGCGGCTTATGAGTGTTTATGCCCCCGCCATGCGACTTTCTCTCTGTGTCTCGATATTCGCACGCACACACTCGTATAATTCTATTATATACGAGTGCGTGCGAATATCGCGTAGAACTTCGTTCCTGACGGGGGTCCCCCGACCGCACAAGTTTTTTTTAAATGTACTATCAAATACCCAATTGTGCCGACTGTCACTCAAAAAGGTTGCTGTCAATTACAGCATTATCATAATCGCATTTATCTGGTGGAAATACTCATAGTTACAAAATGTGGTCCTTTTGAAAGACCGCTACTAGATATTTCTGGTAAATCGCTTGTGTTACTTTTATATTTAAAAGCAGCTATCCGCGACTTCACCAGCGAGTACTGGTCAGATTTATACCCTACAGGGGTATAAATTATCACGCTATTTGCTATGGGGGATGAGCAATATTACATTATGTTCGCATTTTTTTATAGTTTACCGCAAATTATAAAAAGACGAGCCAATAGGTTAGGAGGATTTAATATCTTAAATGATTATCATCACGCTATACCTTTATGGAGCTAAGCAGTCAATCATGATATACAGGATGCATTTTTGAGACAGACAGTCAGGATAGGACCTTTTAATAGTTGTACCTACAAGAAAACTGTGTAAGAAGACTGTCCTTAACTTGACACAGATTTTGAAAATAAATTACAGTCAGCAAGAAAATGAGAATTTTTTAAGAAAAAAATTTTTGATACCTGTCGTTACTGTTTCATATAAGGATAAAAAAGCTGTAGGAAGAACTAAAATTTGAGTACTACAAAAGTCAGAAACCGCAAAAAACAAACCTGTAGTAGTAAGTTATTTCAGTATATTGTGAATAGAATAGAATAGAATAGAATAGTTTTATTTTGCAAATATGGGTAGTACATAATAGTTCTTAAATTACATTTAGCTCAGCCACATTTTACCAATCGGCATGCAAACATTTGAAATTATTTATAACACTATTTATTATTACACTTATATAAACAAATTAGTACCATTAGATTACATTACTATTACAAATATCATACCATTATAATTACATCATTTAACGTGTCATTACTATTACTATTATTATTAATAACCAAAATCAAAATGTCAGAAATCAAAATGTCAAAGATCAAAATGTCAAAAAACAAAATGTCAAAAAAAATAAAATCTAAAATGTCATACATCAAAAGTTCAAAAATCAAGATGTCACTAATTAACAAATATTTTTCTCCGATAAGAACTCAGTTACACTGTAGTACGTTTTATCTATCAAAAAATTCCGTAATCTACTCTTAAATTGTGCTGTATTTAAAGATTTCCAACAACTCGGTAATTTATTGTAAATAATTGGGGCCATGCAAGAAACGCTCTTACGCATTAAAGTGGTTCGACATGATACTTGACATAATTTGCTGTTGTCACGCCTATTCCTTGGGAATACAACAGCCAGGCGCTCAAAACGAGATGGATTTTGCTTGACAAACATAGCTACTTCGAAAATATAAATACACGGAAGTGTCAAGATTTTATGTAACTTAAAATAAGGCACGCAACTGTCTGTCGATTTCAGTTTTAACAATGATCGGAGACATCTTTTCTGGGCCTTAAAAGCTATATCTCGATCAGTTGAGTTCCCCCAGAAAATGATACCGTAGCGCAAGTGCGATTCAACTATTCCGTAGTAAGCCGTAAGAAGTGTTTTGACATCTACAATGGAGGATAATCTATACAACACATATGCGGATGAACTCAATTTTTTACACAAACTGTCTATATGCGCTTTCCAATTTAAGTTGCAATCTATTTGCAACCCTAAAAATTTGGTATCATCTGCTTCCTCAATTTTGTCATTTTTGTAATGGATGTTGAGAATAGATCCGCCGGGAGTACGTTGTCTAAAGTGCATTATTTTTGTCTTGCCTAAATTAATATTTAAATTATTTTCGTCTAGCCATTTAATTAGTGCGTCAAGAGAATTATTTATGTCATTTTCATATGTATTTGTACTTTTACATGGGATTGTTACAGTGCTATCGTCTGCAAACATAGTTATAGGATATTCAAGGGACATGGGCATATCATTAATATAAGTTATAAATAAAAACGGGCCTATCACGGTTCCTTGTGGTACACCGTATGAAATTTTACGTTCTCGAGATCTTATAATGTCTTCGTGTTTGGTGACTATGTTAATGTTGCTAACTTCGGTTATTTGTGTTCTGTTTTCCAGATAAGATTTTATAAGTTCGAGCACGTTACCCCTAATGCCATAGCCTTCTAATTTATTAAGTAATATATTATAATGGACATAATCGAACGCCTGGGTCATATCGCAAAATATAGCGCATATGGGGGATCGTTTATCCATGCTACTCATAATAGGATTCAAAAAATCATAAACTGCCATATTGATGGTTCTGTGCTGTCTGAATCCTTTTTGTTCTTCGCAAAGTATATTATATTTTTCCATATAATTATATAATTCCCTGCAAATGTATTTCTCAAAGATCTTCGAAATAACCGGTATGAGCGATATAGGTCTATAATATTCCATCAATTCCTTATCTTCTTTCTTAAATAGGGGTTTTATTATAGATGTTTTTAAAGCATCTGGATATTTACCCGTACAAATAATAAGGTTCAGTATGTGGCTTAAATGTTCGCATATCGCGGTTGAGACAGACTTCAGTATCTTTGTGGCGATTCCATCAAAACCAACACTGTTAGTATTTTTTAGCGTCATTATTATTTTATTCAAATCGTGTGGTGTGCAGGGTGCCATAAACATTGAGTTATGTTTCATGGACGAGATGCATGTTTTCGGCATACAGTCAACATCTATTTTCGGACGTATTTTGTCAACGAAAAAGTCATTAAAAGCACTAGCGATATCATAAGGTTTGTATAAAATTTGATTACCAACTTTAAGTTTCTCAATTCGTTGTTTAGGGATATTGTACTTTGTCTGATTAATTACCTGCCATGTAGTCTTTGATTTATTTTTAGATTGCTGTATTTTGTGGTTATTTTGAGCTTTTTGTGTCAAGTTAATTATTTTATTATATAGTCTAGAATAGGTAGTGAATTTCTTTTTGTTTTCATGGTTGGGTTTCAACCTGGATCGCCACAAAAGTTCTCTTTTTTTCCTACTGCATAATTTAACTCCACGTGAAAGCCATTTTGGTTTATTGATTAGGTTTATTTTTATTTCTTTATACGGAAAACATAACTCGTAAAATAACTTGAATGTGTCGATAAATTCATTGTAAGCTACGTTGGGATCGTCAGTAAGATATATCTCCGAGAATTTGAGACTGCTTATGCTATTTTTAAATTTCTCTATATTATCGTTACTGTAATCTCTTCTAGTTATATACCAGGATTTGATATTATATACATTGGGAACGGGACATTGCAGTAGCTGTGCTGTATGGTCTGATAAAGCAAACTCAAGTACATCTGTCTTACAACTACTCTTCTTAAAATTATGCGCAAAATTATCTATACATGTCCCACTAGTCATTCGAGTTGGCTGTTTAAGAGCGAGTTTCAAATTGTAACCTAGTAGTAGATACTCAAGTGCAACTGAATGGTTACTCGGTTTTAAGACATTAATATTAAAATCGCCTGCAATTACAACATTCTTGGAACGCTTGTTAGATATCTCTTGAAGCAAAGTTTCAAGTTTATCAAAAAAGTAATTTAAATTCCTGGCGTTTGGTACTCTGTAAATACATACAACTATTAATTTATAATTAATAAGCTCGACAGCACAACATTCAAAAACCCCTGGTGATGACAGCTTTGATATTTGAGGAATTTCCCTCCATTGGTGGCAAGTATTAACCATTATACATGTTCCTCCTCTCTTCTTTTCCTGTCTACTGTAACATGCAGCCAAAGTGAAATTTGGTATGCACAGATGCTTTTCGTGACCTTGCATGATGAAATGTTCGGTAATACATATAATATCTATATTTAAGTTTGTTTCAGATAGTTCATTCAAGCATACCGTAAGAGCATTTGATTTAGTAAACCTGCAATATTTTGATGTAAAATGTTAATGCATTTCCTGGAGAAAAAACTGGTCTTTTGATTCACCCTCTTCGACGAGAGCATTTTCCTCTAAGATTTCCAATCGAAGGTTGAAAAGGTCCTCAAAAATTTCTCTCATGGCGCAGTCTTTTACGGTTCCTGACCTTATGTACGTAGAATGGTGATAGCTCAAGTTCAAATTGGAGTCCAGAACATACGAATAATTATGTGTAATATTGTCCATACATAGCATGTTGTTGAACATTTCCACTCTTGAGTTATATAAAATATTATAGTCATTATTATATTTATATGTTGGCAAAGTAATAATTATATTTGTGTTCTTTATGTTCTGTAAAGCGTTTCTCATGTATGTAATTATGTCACAGTAACATTTAGTCGTTTTAAAGTCTTCCCCGCCGATCATTATTATACAAAAATCATTCTTTGTGTAGTGTAGAAGTTTTGTTTGTAAATCCCGTAGAAGGTGCATAATATCCACCTTTGGTGTTAGGTAGTGACATATTTGATAATTTTCTGTAAAATATTCTTTCGCCAGAGTTAATATACTATTAGTTTTATTCGTACTTAATATACATAGCTTATTTTTCAATTTGTTTTTGTTCACTTGTATATATTTTTGTGTTGTCCCTTTCTCATTCGAAGGTGGTGTCTTATGACTTCCATGCGAGCGAAGTCGCCGCCTGAAGCTAGTATTAAATATGGATTAGTAATAAATATTATTTACCTCTCTTCTATTCCAGAATTCATCTAATATAAGCGCCTGAGATTTTCTAAATTCATTCTTTAGTTCGTCCACGACCTGAAATATGGTAAATTACAAAATTAAAACGTGGGTGCCGCATTATGATCTTAAAGCACGATGTTCAAGACTAAACGACAGTTTTAGAACCTGCATCAAGTTTGCTTGGTGTGTGTGTTTACATCCATGACTTTCGTGTTCGGAAAACATCCGACTTCGTCCACTAGGACATCGTGTAGTACAGTATAACTAATTTCTTAATGTCCCTCGGCAAACTTCGTGTAACTGATAGAAATCTGACGACTTGTCAGATTTCTATCAATTGCCCGTTGCACTTGGTGCAGACCGGACACTCTCAATCGACTTGGAAGTATAAAGAATTGTTAATACTCTTTTAACTTAATGTAATTTATTTAAAAATTAGAGGAAAGCTGCTAAAGTCGCAGGCATGAAAATAGTTTTACAGCATTTACACGGAAATCAAAACAATAAAGTACTTGGTTCTGAATTCAAATTTTTACATACAATAAATCTAATAACTGATGACATGGAAATTAGCATTCTTTTGTATTCGAAAATGCGATGATTCCCGAGGGGCATTAAGAAAATAGTCAGACTGTACAAAACATAACACTGTATTCCCCGATGGGTTAGGCAGAAATGTACACTCATTTCGCCAGTTATGTGTGACATCGTGTAATTCGTATATAATCTCTGATCTGGCTGTTAAGCCTCTGGCAATAAGTTGAAGCAACAACAAAAACAGCACCGTCTAAAAAGTTTTTAGGCGATGCAAGTCAGGTATTGCTTAAATTTTATTGTATGCCACAGGGAAGAAAGTTGCATCGTGTATTTGGGGCTCTACTCTTTCGATATAAAAAATGAGAAGATCAATACGGTAGTTGCCTTGGTAAAACAAAAAGAAATTCTATTTAGTCCGTCTTTCAGACAATAAAAAAATATTAGACACGTATTCAATAATATATAAAAAATCAAAAATAACTTAAAAAACACGCATTAAAGTTGGGGAGTGGGGGCTCGCTACGTCACAACTCATTATTAAATCTAGCAAGGCGTGACGTCATGCCACATTTTAACTCAATGTATCGCCGTAATCTTATAGATATTTTTTTATAATCTACAAGACGGACAAAAAAAATATTTTTGGGCACAGGCCTATTGTATAAAGCAAATATAACTTTTGAATTATGAATTACCTGTCTAAACAATTTATCCGGCAATTTTATCTGCGTAGTTCCACTATCAACGATGCTCTTCACACTATTCAGTTGGACGCACATATCTTCATCGGGATCTTTCACCTTATCTTCAACTAAGATCTCCTTGGATTGAGGGGTCATTGAACTCATGACTCTGATTGATATGACACCTACTTCGTACCAACGTTGGCGTAATACTGGTGTCCGGAATGTTTTATTGGTATTTGAATTTGGTGTGCGGTCATCTGAAATCAAAAAGAAGAAATTATTCTATGTTCACAATTTAGTTTCCAAACATATAAACAATTGTATTTTTCGAAAAATTATCCATACATAAAGTTCTACTTATATATACTTTTCGTAGTATCTAATAATAAAAAGAGGATTTTTTCTTTGTTTGTTTTTAAGAAGAAATCTCCGGCAGAACCGATTTAAAAAAAATAACGATTTTTATGGTAGGTATAATTGACTTCCTCGACGAGATGACAACTAATAGAGAAGTATGGAGGAAAAAGACAATCGATCACAAATAAGTTGGGATAAGGAGAGGAGAGTGATGATGGTATATTTGACTTCCATGCAGACGAAGTTGTGAGCAGAAAGCTAGTAAAAATACTTTTTCACTCCTCTTGCTCAAAAAGGCCGTCATTGTAGAGTACCAGAGCGGGGAAAAAATAGCATTTCTTGCTCTAGGGGAAAAAGTAATTTCTTTTTAATTTTTGTCTGTTCCAACGAGCCTTGAAAAACGAAAAAGGCTTTATTCTTATGTAGAATAATCATGATTATGGACTTGACTTATTACTGGTTCACAAAAAAAAGAACATTTTATTTTTGAAAATGGAACTAAATGCGGCTATCTCTTCGGTAGAATGCGTGCATTGCGTTGCGGCTGCAGAAGAAATAAAAAAGGCATTGGCGCGAAATCTTTAGAATTTTTCTCTAATTATGAATTGAATTGGTGACCGTAATATAATTTACAACAGTGAAAATGTCATCATCTAGTGAGAACATCTTCACAGAAGAGTGAAATTAAGTTGCCGGAAAAAAACAATTCGTTAAATAGCCAGAATTGTACCTATAAATTGTACATTTAAATAAAATAAACTATTTAATATTGTATTGGATTATTTTATTCTCGCAATCGTAGTGAAAAGTAGAGTGTAACACACGGCGCTAAAACCCATTATAACTCGGTTTCTATTTACTCCCTCGCTAAAGCTCGGGAGTAAAACTACCTCGTTACAATGGGTTATTTTAACCCCTCGTATAACAATCTACTATTTCACTCCTCTTGCTCAATAAGTCCGTCATTGTAGCGTACCAGGGCGGGGAAAAAGTAGCATATCTTGCTCTAGGGGAAAAAGTAATGTTTGTCTGTAACCAACGAACCTACAAAAACGAAAAATCTTTACTCTTATGTAAAACTAGCTTTTTACTACCGCATACCGGGATAAAAAGTTTCCATAAAAATTCAGATAGAACAAATTGTATATTTGAAAAAATAAAATAAACTATTTAATATGGTATTGGATTATTTTATTTTCTCGCCATCTTAGTGAAAAGTAGACTGTAACACACAAAGCTAAAACCCATTATAACTCGGTTTCTATTTAATCCCTCGCTACAGCTCGGGAGTAAAACTACCTCGATAAAATGGGTTATTTTAGGCCCTCATATAACAATCTACTTCAAAGTAATTTCATTGACTTACCAACAACTTTAAAATAACCATAATGCGTTGTATTAGTCGTGCTTATTGGTCCACAGAGTTTCAAATGGAATGACATTGGTTTGTTCATGTTGCGATCTAGGGCATCCAGCCAGGATTCGACTGAGCCAGCCTTGCCCCATGCGCCTACTGGCATGTAGGCTAGCCCGAGGAGGCCCTGAAAATTGGAAGATGACAGAATGAGATATTTTTATGTGTTTAAAAGTGACAGAACTGGTTGATACTGTACTTGATTGAATTGTGTAGTCCTAGTGCGGCTCTTTGGCCTATAGAGTGCGGCTCTGCACAAATGTCGATAAGTGGGCGGGGATCGCGGAGATCAGGGTTTTGGTCAATGCAAGATATCAAGTTTTATTCAAAATTCTAACTATAGTTCAACGATTTATTTCCGAAGTATTTTCACCAAAAATTAACAGGACATCGAAAATTAATCATTCACTGTACCTTTCTCAAAGGTTAACTTGTTAATAAGTAAGATGCCTTCATCATATTATTGAAAGAGGAGAGGAGTTTTGAGGATTAAGAAAAGAGTATTGAGACAGTTTGGACACACAGAAAGGATTAGCTCTCATAAGGAATCTTGGCCGTTGTAGTATTGATATTTGGCTCTATTGATTAATGATGAGTTTGCCGACGACTGGCCTAGTAGACTGAGATTTGCTGACCCTTTTTTTTCTATTTTCTTAAGTATCTGGTACTTGTTGAAAGGCCTACTCTGTCCAACCGTACCTATGAACACTGTTATTCGAAAATATTGTAAAAGCCAATTATTTCTAAAAGAGTAACTGTGGAGTTTCTTGCCGGCTCTTCTCCATAGAAAACAATCAATTGGAAATGTGCCCCTAGCTTCTGACGTTTCATAATTGCCCTTTTAGGTTTACGTAAAATAAAATAATTAAATATGATAGGATAAAATCTGACAATTTCCAACGTAATGTATATTTAGCAATTAATTCATGTTTACTTTGAATATGTCCTATTGTATGCATTAAGTTATTAAGGGGGAAGCGTCAGGGTAGCCCGCGAAATTCAAATTTTCTTACGATTTTTGCATTTTGCAGGTAAGTGTCAAGTTTTATGTTGATTAAAATATGATTCGCGATCGTAGCAAATATGGCTTTACTCAATTATAATCATTACAATCATGATTTCATGAAATCATGACATTTGACACCGTTGCGTTGCTTACTTATGAAGTTGTATTCCTGATTGTAATGATTATAACTGAGTAAAAGCCATATTTGTTACGATCGCGAATCATATTTTAATCAACATAAAACCTGACTCTGACCTGCAAAATGCAAAAAACGTAAGAAAATTTGAATTTCGCGGGCTACCCTGACGCTTCCCCCTTAATAACTTAATGCATACAATAGGACATATTCAAAGTAAACATGAATTAATTGCTAAATAGACATTACGTTGGAAATTGTCAGATTTTATCCTATCATATTTAATTATTTTATTTTACGTAAACCTAAAAGGGCAATTATGAAACGTCAGAAGCTAGGGGCACATTTCCAATTGATTGTTTTCTATGGAGAAGAGCCGGCAAGAAACTCCACAGTTACTCTTTTAGAAATAATTGGCTTTTACAATATTTTCGAATAACAGTGTTCTTAAATGTGTTCTTAAATGTGTGTGATTAAATGTTGAGAGCTTGGCTCACTTAGAATAACTGTATTCGTAATGGCACTTCACTAGAACATGAAACATAATCTTTTTTTGAGCAATAGTTTATATTATTTCAGCTGGCATAACACAATGTCGCCCATGGGCATGTAACCGCCCGTATTTTTCTGAATATTCATAAAAAATCTCGAAAATTAACTTTAAAGGGAATTTAAGCGTTTGGTCGCTATTTCGGTAGAGTGTATTAGGGTACTCGTAAATAAAACTAGACTGTACTGAAGAACGAAATCGAATAGACTAATTTTTATTCCTAAAACACCTTATTTTATACTATTCATACATTGATACTCTTAGGCACTAGCATGTCACTTAACAATAAATCGACCAATAGCGACGCGCCGTAGGGAGCGCCGCGCGAGGGGCGCGGGGCGCTGCGTTGCACACGGCACTATTCGCTGCGAAGGCATAAATAGAAGTCGCGCGCCGAGCTCGGTCCTTTTCGCCGTGAGCCGTCGTCGAGTGAAGATATTCATCTGCTTGTCCATCTGCGTGGTCTCGAAGCCTGAAGATACGGAGGGTGCTGATGCTTCTGCTTGCTTTGCTTGCGCTTACAAACCGCTTCTTTCGAAGCGAACCGGCGAGCGAGTGCGGCGTTGTGATAACGCTCGTGCCGCGTCGATTATCTTGTTTCTTTATTAGGTACTCGTCTTTATCAAGACGATTGCTTCTCTGTTTCTTGCGGACTGTCAAAAACGTGGTAATGGTTCAGTGGCATGTGGTAAATGGTTCGGTGGTATATGGTAGCTGGTTCGGTGGTATGTGGTAACTGGTTCTCTGGTGACTGTGTGACAGGTACTGTGTCACTACATCACTCCCCCCTAAGCGAAGCGTACTTTCGGTTTCACTGCGCGGCCGGATCGAGTGACGTATGCGTCGCGCGGTGGACTGGGGGTCGATGATCGCGGCTCGACCGTCAAGGTTGTGCTCTTAGTGGGCGGTTTTTGTTGTTGCGCACATGTTGTTGTAGTAGTGGTAAACTCTTCTTCATTGAGTAGGTGCGCTGGCTTGAGTCTGTCTATTGAGACAACTGTAGTTCGAAGTGGCATCTGTATGGTGAAATGCTTGCTCTCACGATGAATCACCTTGAACGGGCCGTCGTAAGGCGGGGTCAATGGACTTCGCACGGTATCATTGCGCACGAAAACATGACTACACGTCGCTAGGTCCTTGTAAACAAACGTGCTCATTTTGTTGCCACGTGCCTTGCTGCTTGGTGTGAGTGATGCCATTGTTTCGGTCAGCTGGCGGACGAATTCGGCGTCTTCATTTTTCGGCTGAGTAGGTACGAAGAAATCTGACGGTATTCTTAGTGTCGATCCGTAGGTCATCAGGGCCGGGCTGACTTGTGTGTCTTCACGAAGCGCTGTACGTAGTCCAAGTAGCACGGTCGCTAATTCATTGCTCCAGTGTGTGCCGGCGCTTCTCGCCATGAGTGCGGCCTTCAACGTTCGATGCCAGCGTTCGACTTGACCGTTTGCTTGTGGGTGGTATGCAGTAGTTCGAATCCTGGTGATGCCAAATTTCTTCATCAGTGCGTTGAATAACGACGATTCAAATTGTCTTCCTTGATCCGTTGTTACACGTAACGGACAGCCAAATCGCGTTATCCATCCCTCGTAAATCGCCTTAGCAACAGTGTCGGCGGTGACGTCACGAATAGGTATTGCTTCCGGCCATTTAGTACAGCGGTCGATCATCGTTACTAAATATCTGTAGTCATTAGATGGCGGCAGGGGTCCCACGATGTCAACGTGAATGTGTTCGAAACGCGATGATTTTTGAAACTCGCCGAGTGGACTGATGACGTGTCGATGTATTTTCCCGCGCTGGCAACCGATGCATGATTTTGCCCACAACCCAACTTCTCTGTTCATACTGGGCCAAAAAAACTTTGTAGCCATTATTTTTCTTGTTGTTCGCACACCAGGGTGACTTAGTTCGTGTTGCGCTTTGAATGCTACTAAACGATAAGTTGATGGTAGGTATGGACGAACGTTGCCGGTTGATGTTTCACATATGATGGGTCGTTGACCTCCGGGCAATGTGATAGGCGCGAATTTTAGACTTGGGTTGGACATGCAGATCTTCAGTTCTTCATCATTTTCTTGGTCTTGAGCGAGTTGGTTGTAGTCGATCGTGGAGTGCGACAAGTTGATTTCTTCGATGCGTGATAAGGCGTCCGCTGCTTCGTTCTTATCACCGTGAATGTATTCGATCTTTGCACAGAACTGACTAATGAAGTGTAGCTGGCGTTCTCTTCGTGGTGTATCGCTGCTACTGGGCGTTCTTGTCAGCGCGTAAGTAAGCGGTTTGTGATCTGTGAATATTGTTAGGTCACTGCCCTCTATCAGTCGTCGTAAGTGTTGCACGGCGGTGTACATTGCTAGTAATTCGCGATCGTACACGCTGTAGCGTCGCTGCGTCTCACTCATAGTTTTTGAGAAGAATGCCAGAGGTTTCCAAATGCTGTCCGTTTTTTGTTGTAGAACGGCGCCGATGCTAGTATTCGATGCGTCGGTAAATAAACATAGCGGCGCGTTAGGTATCGGGTGAGTCAGTGTCGTTGCCTCGAGAATGCTTTGTCGGCATTTCTCAAAGGCTTGTTCTGCAACTTGAGACCATTGTATCGGAGTTTTATCGTTCTTCTTGCTGTTGTGTAGGTATTTGTTCAATTCATGTTGGTACTCAGCTTGATGAGGTAAACAACTACGGTAGAAGTTTATCATACCTAAAAATCTTCTAAGTTCTTGAACTGTTTGTGGTTTCGGATAGTTTACTATGGCTTGTATTCGTTCTTGAGTGGGGTTGATTCCTTTTGATGACACTTCGTATCCGAGGAACTCGATGTTTTCCTTGTCAAACTCACACTTGTCGATGTTTAGACTGACGCCGTAGGTATTTAGGCGTTCGAGTACTAATTCTAAGTGGCGGCGGTGTTCTTCCTTATTTCTCGAGTGTACGAGCAGATCGTCGACGAAACAGAATACGTTCTCATCTAATCCTCGTAGAACTTCGTGCATGAAACGTTGAAAAGTTTGACCGGAGTTTCTTAAGCCGAACGTCATGCAGGTGAATTCGAAAAGTCCGAATGGTGTTATTATTGCTGTTTTTTGAGCATCTTGTTTTGCGATAGGTATCCAGAAATATGCCATTTTCAAATCGAGTTTCGAGAATATTTTCTTGCCGTGGAGTTGGTATGTAAAATCTTGAATTCGTGGAATGGGGTATCGGTCGGGAACGGTGATGGCGTTGAGTCTTCTATAATCGCCACATACTCGAAGTGATCCGTCTTTCTTTTTCACGATGTGAAGTGGACTCGCCCACGGACTGTTTGATGGCTTGCAAATTCCCATCTCAATCATTCGCTCGAATTCGAGTTTAGCTGCCTTATATTTGTCGGGCGGTAGAGGGCGCGGCCGTGAGTAGATCGGCGGCCCAGCTGTCTCGATGTGATGTGTGACGTCATGCTTGGCTGGAGTTTTTAATGTCATTGGTCGAAGTACATCTGGATATTTCTTCAGCAGGTCGTGATGAGTGTGGTCGCGGTTGATAATGTAGACCGATTCTTCTTTGCTGTTTATTTTGATGGCGTTTACACTGAGCTCGGTTACACGGTCGATGAGTTTTCTTTGGTGCAAGTCGACTAACAGTTTATGATGAACTAGGAAATCGGCACCCAGTAACGATGTCTTCACATTGGCGACGACGAAAGTCCACTTAAAACTTCTTCGCAAGCCTAGGTTGAGCTCGAGTGTGCGCTCTCCGTAGGTACGAATCTCTGTTCCGTTTGCCGCGAAAAGTTTGTAGCCTGCGTTCTCCGCCGGCCTTGAATACTTCTGGTTTCGAGCGGCTAATACTGATATGTCGGCTCCCGTGTCGACAAGGATTTTTTCTCTGTTGTTGGTGTCGATTACACATAGGCGGCGGCTTGTTTGGTTTACATCGACACCCGCCACTATCGATGTACGTTCTAGTTTTCCCGCTTTACGAAGGAACATGGCGATTCACATTTGCGTGCCCCGTTACCGAATCGGTAGTGATAACGGCACAGCCAGTCGGGATCGTCGGGCTTGCGGGCGTTATCAGTACGCTGTCTTGACTGTGTGCGTGAGCGGCTACGATGTGCGGAGTTTTGGCGGGAACGGCGGTACGACGAATATTGATGGTTGCGGAGTTCGGCGACTTCGAGTGACAATTTCTCTATTTGCTTCGTAAGCATGTTGATTTGTAGGGTTGTTATGGCATTTAGCTGTACCTCATTGACTGCTGGACTTGTTGAAGGAGAGTTTGCGGAGGAGACTGCGGCGACTGTAGCGGGTTCAAAATGCTCCATCATTTTGTCTGCCATCGCAGCTAGCACTTCGAGCGATGACTCGGTGTTGACAGAGAGCACGGCGCGAACTTGTGTGGGCAGCTGGTTGAGCCACATAACCTTCAACGCTTCATCCGATAGTAGCTTGCCACTGAGGTCTCTCATTTTACGCAGCAGCTGGCTTGGCTTGTTATCGCCGAGTTCGAGGCCGCTGAGTAGCTTCTGTAACTGCCGGTGGTCTGACTCTTGGTACGTAGAAATGAGTCTGTCCTTGAGCGCACTGTACTTGCCGGTGATCGGTGGATGTAATATGATGTCTCCAATTTGTTCTAGGTCACTGTTGCCTAGTAGCGGGACGACGAGGTTGAATTTCTGCTCATCACCTATCTTGCTGGCAGCAACGGCGGCTTCGAATTGCGCGAACCACAGGCGTGGATTTTGGCGCCAAAATGGTGGTAGACGTGCAGGCAGTGATACTGATGCCACGTCGCTCTTCACTGTTGAGATGCCCTGAGCATCGCTAAATCCGTCGGTATCGTTCGGCATGATGATGGTTCTTCTGAGATTCTAGTTGGATCTTGCAGGAGTTCGATGTTGCAGGAACTCAGGCTTCGGCTTCAGGATTCTTCACGGGGTCACCACTTTAAGCGTTTGGTCGCTATTTCGGTAGAGTGTATTAGGGTACTCGTAAATAAAACTAGACTGTACTGAAGAACGAAATCGAATAGACTAATTTTTATTCCTAAAACACCTTATTTTATACTATTCATACATTGATACTCTTAGGCACTAGCATGTCACTTAACAATAAATCGACCAATAGCGACGCGCCGTAGGGAGCGCCGCGCGAGGGGCGCGGGGCGCTGCGTTGCACACGGCACTATTCGCTGCGAAGGCATAAATAGAAGTCGCGCGCCGAGCTCGGTCCTTTTCGCCGTGAGCCGTCGTCGAGTGAAGATATTCATCTGCTTGTCCATCTGCGTGGTCTCGAAGCCTGAAGATACGGAGGGTGCTGATGCTTCTGCTTGCTTTGCTTGCGCTTACAAACCGCTTCTTTCGAAGCGAACCGGCGAGCGAGTGCGGCGTTGTGATAACGCTCGTGCCGCGTCGATTATCTTGTTTCTTTATTAGGTACTCGTCTTTATCAAGACGATTGCTTCTCTGTTTCTTGCGGACTGTCAAAAACGTGGTAATGGTTCAGTGGCATGTGGTAAATGGTTCGGTGGTATATGGTAGCTGGTTCGGTGGTATGTGGTAACTGGTTCTCTGGTGACTGTGTGACAGGTACTGTGTCACTACAGGAATATATTTAATGTTTTTCATGTTATTATCATAAGTTATTTTTTTTTGTGTACCTTTTGCCATATCTCCGGTGTTATTGGCTCGATTTGGATTCTGTTTATTATTTCTAAAAGCTTAAGAGTTATTTTATCGGATTAACTAAATTTTTGTATTCAAATTTGTCGAATGTGAGAAAAAACGGAGGAGAAGACATTTAAAAAAAAACAGTATTTATTTTAAAAATCACAAGTGTAAGTCCATAAAAACATAGAGGGACATTAAAAAAAAATTAAGATAGACACCCCTTTTAAAGTTACATTTCGAAAAAAAAAATGACTGTTCAGAAAAACACGGGGGCGACATTGTATAAGTCTAATCTTTTATGGCCATAGGTTTAAGTTTAAATCACTCAGTATTTGAAGCTCAACAGCATAATTAAAGTAACACTAAAACATTAATTAATTAACGCAATGGGGTGCGGCGATATTTAAATATACGTACGTCTGACACACCCAGGGCGGTCAGCCTTGATAAACGATATTACCATGATAGTAGTAATTTTCATTAAAAAATATAGTTTGTGCCAATTCGAAAGAAGGATATTTACATATTTATTCATATTTTTTACTCATATTACAAAGTTATTGGATTCTGGAGGTCAGATAGCCAATCGCACCATGTAAAATACTGGTATTCAGTTGCATCCGGTTAGACTGGAAGCCGACCGATGACTGGCGGCTTCGCTCGCGTGAAGGTCCGAAAATATCCGTGATAAAAAGTAGGTATCCTATGTCATTCATAACCCAGGTCATGGTCTACCCATGTGCCAATTTCATTGAAATCCGTTCAGCCGTTGAAGCGTGAAAAGGAACATACAGACAGAGCTAGTTTTGCATTAGTAACAATAGTATGGAAGTATGGATTTGCTGCTCACCTGCCATCCTGAGGCCTTGGTAAAGAAATCGTGACTGTCTGTAATAAGTGCGAAGTCTGACCGAACTTCTGGTACACCAGTCAGTGATGGAAACTGTATCAAGTCCGATGCTAGGAGCCCTGTCCATGTACCTTGGGTGTATGCGGCTTGTATCTGTAAATATCATTAGAAAGATATTAGAAGTCTATGCTAAAAACTTTATTATAAAAATACAACCGACTTTCAAACTACAAAGTGAAAAATTACTTTAATTTCGAAAGTCGGTGTCTTTGGATAAGTATTTTTTTTTTGACACCGACTTCCAAATAAAAGTTATTTTTTACTTTGTAGTTTGGAAGTCGGTTGTATTTTTTGGATAAAAGTTTTTTTTTTTACTTTTTTAGTGAGTTGGTTTGTAATTTATCTGAGTTAAAATAGCCTAACGTCAACTGCTCATCAAAAATACCAAAATCGCTATAAATGTGCCAATAATATTTGAAGAGTTCCCTCGATTCCCCAAGATCCCATCATCAGATCGTGACCAAATGACAATGGGACCAACTTGAAAGTAAAATATTAAATATTCCGACGAACTGAGAACCTCCTCCTTTTTTTAAGTCGGTTAAAAATAGGCAGAATAGAACACAAAAGAAAATCAAATCCCTCATTTCCCAGTAAAAATGACAATGTAGATTTAATTACATGCAGACATTCCATTCAGTTGCTGGCAAATTATGATATAAAAAAAAAACTAATCAGGCTTACACATAACATCACGCCTTGTTTCCCCGAAGGGTTGGGCAGAGGTGTCCCTGTAGCAGGTACACCCACATTTCGCCAGTTATGTTTAAGTCCCATGTAATAGGGGGCGAGCCTATTGCCATCAACCGGGCACAAATCCAGACTCCGAGCTGCTACTGAGAAATTTCAGATAGAAAAACCCAATAACACTTTGCCCGACCCGGGAATCGAACCCAGGACTAATCAGGCTTCTCTTCACTAAATTACTTATAGACTGATGAAGCAATCAGTGATGGATAAAACTCAAGCTTTTATCTACATTAAAATCTCTGAAATTAGTTTTTGACACCGCATTAATGATATTAGACCTTACGTCAATATACACAAGGATTTTACTTACACTGTTCCCGCTGTTATAAAGACTGCTTGAATTATTTGCATGGAAGTATTTATCACTATCGTTTCGAGCATAAGATGCTAAGGCTAAAGTTGTGCTCCCTGTGTCTACCAATAATTTGAACTGGAAAAAAGAAAATTAAGCATTATTTAATCAAATATAGAGTTCTTTATCTTGATATAATTAACTCGAAAACAGGTACTGTCGATTATTTAGCTTTCTAGGCCCACATAGGATGACAGACCAAACAAAATCGGACTACTCTGTAAAAATTTATGGTTGTTAAACTATAGTACTGTTACTACTACATACTGTGGTACTGTACTGTAGTGTTGTACAGTAATTTATGGTTGTATAGTTTATACAATCATAAAAAAGGAGGAGGTAGACATATACCCCTCCTTTTTTCATTTGGTTAAAAAGAAGTTATGACTGAGGAATATTCAAAATTTGATTATAATACAAAATTAAATTAGACCCCACTGCCTTATCTCTATGTTGACGACGTGGCGGTGCTTGGGCGCTCCGAACTCCAGGTCTGTGAGGGTAGAGTTAACTTTTCCGAAACAAGTCTAGGTTGAGGAGCCAGACCAAAAGAGATACATAAACCCGCAGGGCAGCATGTGGAGAGCTGTTGGGCAGCAGCGAACGCACGGACCCTACCTCCCGGGAGAAGTCTTACTCCACATCTCCGCCTTGCCTTTGTTTACCGGCTGGAGTGAACACTGACGAGGAACAGAGCTCCCACCTCATTCTTGCCTTTAGTGGCCGGCTTGAGTGGAAAGCAGCAAGAGCAAACATGCTTGAGGAGTGAGAAGGAAGGTAGTTTTTCAGTAAGATGCTGGTAGAGATTTTGACCGTACTTCCGGGATTGTCCTGATACCCGTGAAATACCTCTCCACACCTCATAAGCACCTTAGGACATGTTGCCCCCTTGTCGCTATGACGCTATGTGTTAGCGACAGTTTTTAAGGGCCCATTATTGAGTATGCAAGTCCCCCCCTGCCATTTTATGTGTACGTTGTATAAAACATTGGTCAGGTAGGAGCCATAGTATTTCCGTAGTCCTAGATAGCCAGTTCACTTTAGCCACCCAAAACCATAATCCAATATCTTTGTTTCCATATTCTGCAATATTCCTACATCAACTAGGGGATGTCCTTGGGTGCACTTGCATAGTGCGAACAGGGATAGGTAATCGTTGGTTGGTGTCTCATTTCATTAAATTAATTTCAGCCCCTCTTATGCTTTCCAAAAGTCTGGGACCCCAGGGCCCCGAGATATGTCAAAAACACCTAAACTAATATTTCATAGAGAAAAGATTTGATTTTTGTATGTTTGTCTGTAATGGATAAACTCAAAAAATTCTTTCACCTATAGAAAGCTACATTATCAGCGAGTAATATGGGCTGTATTTTATTGACTTCCACGCGAACGAAGTCGCGGGCAGAAGCAAGTTTTTAATAATAATAATATAACATCACGCCTGTAATTTCCAAAAGGTTTGGCAGAGGTGTACCTAAAAGTACACCCTCAATATATGAACATGTATAAAATTCGGCCACATCGCTATAAAAAAAAACAAGTGCCCAAAAGGCTGGCAGCATTGCCACGTTGAATGGCAATGCTAGTTATTCAAATTAATTGTTATTACAAGGAAGGATGTTCCGCCATATAATGTAGAGTTGTACACATAATTGATTCTTTCTTTTACAACAATGATTACAAGTTCAAACACTTTGGTACTTAATAAAAAGTAAACTGTTAGGACAAACCACAGATAAACACCATTGTGCTAGGCATCATAACAATATCTGTATTGCGAAGAAAACCTTTTGTTATCTCTGTCTGTAACCATAAACAATTTTATCTAATTGTTCTTGTAAGAAGGTAAATAAATAAATTACTCTTAATATTATTTGCATTATTACATAATAAACTGTAAGTTTTTATGTTATGTAGTATAGTTTCTGATGTTTTATCTACTTACTGTTGAAAATGTTATCATTTTACATAATGTGAATTATTTATCATGTTGTATGCTTTATGCACGCAATGACTTAAGAATACAGGAATAAATTATATCATAGTATCTAGAGGTGGATCGGTTATAGACGATCCACAAGTGGTTCATTTAGCCAAGTTTTGTTCGTCTTGTTGTCCTACTTCAATCTGTCATTTAAAAGTGTTACATTGTGCTGTTCTTGAAGATCGAATGTTGGGTAGGATGTACGTAATTGGGCAAAAGTCGTAGATGTGCAGAATGCGTTTAAGTTTTTTTTTTCGAAACAGACATGTTCAAAAATAAATTATGGTAATAACTATAGAATAATTACAAGCAATGAAAGTGTAATGTAACTGGCGAAATGTGGGTGTACTGTAGGTACACCTCAGCCTAACCCTTCGGGGATTAAAGGTTATGTGTGTGTGTGTGTGTGTGAAAGTGTAATTTTTTTTGTTGCACTAAATGTTCATGCACATACTTACTCCAACTATGCCAAAACCTTGCCAAGTTACGTGTGACTGTTACCTATCTACAACTTTTTACTTATAATATCATTGTGTGAGCCTGATATTTACAGCTGTAGAATGGACTTTTCTATAGATTTTCTTTATTTTATTATACTCAGTGGAATTTAGAATTTAAACTTTATTAGATTTATAATTAAAATGCTCACTTTGCATTACCTTGAGTAGTTAAGATGAATAATTACATTTCCTTCCGTATGTAGGTTATAATATAATCTTAGCCCAGAATGTATGTCCATCATCAAGTCATTACTACTACAGGGTTCATGATTTCAATATGATTTCAATGCAATATAAAATATGCAGAATAAAAAGCTCAAAAAAGGTCAGTGGGTCGTCTTAGGGGAAAAAATTATAAATACATACCTTAGTTGCAACATCTATTTTTAAAATGTTCCATATGACCTCTTTTAACTCTAGTTTGTGAAACAAAAACAGTTGTTTGGATATTGGCCAAATAGCCAGAGGGTCAGTTAGAAGGCCATCTTAGGAGTGATGCTGAAGTTCATTTTTAAATTTTTTGCACCTATGTTTAGGTATAATGTAACATTAGGCACTCTTGATGCACTTACTTTGAATCTTTTTTATTTTGTATTTAGAATCTAATGAGGAACTTTCTGGCTCTTACCTTTTGATGTGGATGTCCTATATTGACTTCTATAGCATAAGCTTCCCCAGCATCGCCGTATAGATTGATTTCTTCACAAAAAGAATAACTCAAACAAACAATACAGATTTGAAAAATAATAAATATCACTGTCATCTTTATTTATACTGACATTATACGACTGAACAATTATGTAACAATAACTTATATTAGGAATATTGGTCTTCTTTGTATTTATTTGAAAGAAAACTATTCAAATTAATTATTTTATTTTATTATTTACGCTGATACACAATAACAGCAGCCAGATAAACACTGACTGACACTGACAGTCTGTCAGACACAATCTGACAATGACAGTGTTAGTAAAAGTTGCAAGGTTTCACCGATTTATTCGATTTATTCAGACACTCTTCAGAACTTTTTTTTTATTTTGACTTACCGACGCTTCAGCGGTTAACCACTTACTTGGAATACAATAGTATGTTCTATTTTTACGAAGTAATCGTTAAAACTCATACAATTTATTAGTTTGTAAATAAATCCTTTAGCAACACTTGGTAACACTGAACGAAACACGCCTTTTTTTTTTTGGTGGGAAATTTTCAAATAACTTCTCCCGCTCTGGGTGGAGCGGGAAGGCGTGTCAGACTCTTACCGACTAAAACCCACCCGTGTTCCTTCGGTTGCCCTGTTGCCGGGGGCCGCGATGTCCCTTTCGGCCCTTATTCGCAGCCCCGGCAGGCAACGAAACACGCCTGGCGTTGTTATTGAAAACTATTGAAAAGTTACATGCTCTACGGCAATTGCCATATTATACGGTATTCCACGATTATTTCGGAAAATGTGGCATACGGCAGGCCTCTCCTTGCCGTATTACAAAATACGGCAAATGAGAAACGTTTTTTCACTAGCGTAATGAACGAAACGGAAATGAAACTCAATAACTGTCACCTGAGGAGGCTGTGTTATTTCTATTTCAATGGGCTGTGCGCCACATTATTACCTATAGATTTTTTTTGTCAATGTTGCCACTAACACAGAAACTACCAATTATTAAAACTGAACATGCCCTTAAAAAAAAATCGGTGACAACTGATTCAAAATCAAGGATACTGTACCAAGTTAAAGGTGTCGCGCGACATGTGCGAGAAGGATAAGTGCACATTAGATGAACATGAATCTAAAGTTATAGAAACGATAAGAAACCTTTTATGGAGAAAAAACAAATGAGCCATAGACATTTTTTTAAACAAATTCGGCAATTTAGTGATTTTGTTTACTGTAAACCAGACAGACATACGCATAGAGGAAAGTAATATATATCGACATACGGCAGCTCAGATCTTTACGATAACAACACTGAAACGCGCGTTTTTTAATGTCAGATTAACTTCAAAGTTCTTGAGAGCATAACGACTCCAACGAGACGTTTGTCACTATTGTAAGAGCAGGATAGCATAATAAACTTTTGGTAAAGCGAGAGAGAAATCAAACACTTTTTATGCCCAAAATAAAAATATATTTTACGTCAAACATTACGGAAGAGCGATCCCTCCTGATTCTTAGTGAACATCTAAATTAAACCCAAAACAAAAATTGCAGTAAATTTTAACAATGAGTCTTTGGGTAGATAAACATAGACCGAGAGACTTGATGAAACTAGATTTTCATACAGATCAAGCGGTTCGATTGAAGAGTCTAGTTCAGCAAAGTGATTTCCCCCATCTGCTTGTTTACGGTCCTTCGGGAGCCGGTAAGAAGACTCGCATCATGTGCTTATTGCGAGAACTATACGGATCGGGCGTAGAACGACTACGGCAAGAAACCATGACATTCACAACACCTTCTAATAAGAAAATAGAAATCATGACTGTAAGTAGTAACTATCACATTGAAGTCAACCCAACTGATGTCGGTATTCACGATAGAGTGGTTATTATGGATTTGGTGAAGAATGTGGCACAAACCCATCAAATAGATTCATCTGGACAGAGAGAATTCAAAGTTGTTATATTGAATGAAGTAGACGACCTGACGAAAGACGCACAGCACGCGTTACGTCGAACGATGGAGAAGTACGTCGCAACCTGTCGCCTGATACTCATTGCCAACTCCATTTCCCGTGTCATTCCTGCAATCAGATCCCGTTGTCTGACCATCAGAGTACCTGCACCTACAGAGACTGAGATTGCCTCTGTACTCAAATTAGTTTGTAAGAAAGAGAGTTTGAGTATACCACCAGAGTTGGCTATGCGACTTGCAAAGGCCGCAGACCGTAATTTAAGAAGAGCATTACTAATGTGTGAAGCTTGTAAAGTTCAACAGTATCCTTTTACTGCAGACCAAAATATACCTGAACCAGATTGGCAACAATTTATCAGAGAGACAGCTGTTTTGATACTTTCAGAACAAACTCCAAAAAAGCTTGGTGAGGTCCGACAAAAGCTGTATGAATTGATAATACATGGTGTGCCTCCAGATATGATATTTGGAGGACTTTTGAAGGAGTTGGTCCGGAACTGTGACATGTCTATGAAGTGCCAAATTGCCAGTCATGCTGCAACCTACGAACATAGAATGAGACTTGGCAACAAAGCAATATTCCACCTGGAAGCATTTGTTGCCAAATTTATGGCAATCTACAAAAAGTTTGTTGAAGAATCTATGGGTGACGCCTTCTAAGGGATAGTATTAAGAAAGAAAACTCAATTGTGCCTGTTTTTATCATTTTAATAAATACCTAAATTCAATTTTACAATGTTGTTTTATGTCAAATGATATTACAGATGATGGTCCTGATAGTTGAAACAATTACATGTTGTAATACTTATAATAATGTTTTATAGGTACTTTTAAAGAAAACAGTCTAAAATTATCAACCACTGAATGCATCACGGCTGCTGTGATTTCATTTGAAAAGTGATCCAAGATAGATGGTTTGTCCTGTATGGCATCATCAATTATGTATGAATCTTCAAAATCTGTAAAAGAAAAAAGCTATTTAGTTTCAAGATACCTAACTAATATTATACATTTAATTTGTTCCACTATTTTAATGTAATAAATAACCATGATTGTCACTTGTAAATTGTAGCTAAGTTCACAATTTATTAATGACTGGCGAAATGTGGGTGTACTATATGTACACCTCTGCCCAACTCTTCGGGGAAACAAGGTGTGATGTTATGTTATGTTGTTTACACTAAGGCCACGTTCACACGGACGTAATAAAATCACAGCGATATTTTTTCGTGCACTTGATTTTCAATGCTCTGCTTAGCGCCTAGAGTTGAATTCTCAACGAGTTGAAAATCCAGTGTGCGATAAAATTCCGCTGCGGTTCAAGGATCAGTAATATAAATAATGAGAACAAACAAGACAGAAAATAATAAGTAGTTGTACCTAAGGCTAAAATATTTATCTCGACTACCTGTCGAACAAGGTGGAAAGTTCTAACACCCCATTATTTTTACTAGTCTGGGGAGTTCTGAATTAATTATAGGTAACAACTCATTACTTATAGGCAATTATTTATTAACCAACTAATGGATTATCCTTGTTTTGCTTTAGATAGAACTAGAAATCTGAAATCTCAGTTATTTAGGCTAAATGGTTAAGTAGTATAATGTGTGTAACTGCCAAGATTGATAAATGTATGCTTTCAACGGGAGCAATCGTTGCGTAAGAAACTAATATAAATGCCCGCTTTCACTCACTAGGCGACACCTATGCATCTAAATAAATGCTCGTTGGATTTTCAACGCTCGGATTAGCACCATAATTGGCGTATAATGATCCCACTGCTGGGATACAGACCTCCTCTCTTTGAGAGGGAGTGGGCTGTAATCTACCACGCGGGCCCAGCGCGGGTTGGTAGATGTTACATGTCTTCGAATGTGTTCCTTCACCGTTTGAGAGCAGTGGTGATGAAATTATTTACACAAAGTAAAGCGCCTGCTTTGGTTCGAATCCACGACTTTTATCTCGTAAGTCGGGGCCGTTACCACTGGGCCACCACCACGGAGTATAGGTAGATACTCCGTGGCCACCACTTCATCACCAGCAAAGTTGAAAATCCACCAGCGCGGTTTTATTTAGGCATTGATTTGATTTAGTGTTAGTGAAAACGGGCATTGGTGCCGATTCCCTAGTTCACAAACTAAACTAAATTTATCTTTTTCTTTCTATTTCATTAAGAAAAGGACAGAAGATACATTTTAGTTTAGTCCTGTCAAATTAATCAGCGCTTGACGTAAATTGACGTAATTTTAGTAGGCAAGTTTTTAATCACGTCTAAACTTGTATGGAGTAGTGACAGGCGTGATAGTTTACTCATATCCGTCTGTCTGTCTGTCTGTCCGCGGTCTAGCTCCGAGACTCTTCGTACTAGAAAGCTGCAATTTGGCATATTGGCATGGGTACATATTAATTTTGCCGACAAAGTGGTGATGTTTTTTTTTTTTCTTTCCCATTGTGTGGGGTATCATTGGAAAGGTCCTTCAAAAACATTGTGAGTATGCGAAAACCATTTTTGGATTCAGGGATCCGTTTGCGAAATATTAAACTTTAAAGTGCAAATTTTTGTTAGATTCAAGTGTCCCCTGCCAGCTAAATAAATGGTTGGTTTTGCATGTGTGAAAAAAATCACAGCTAAGTACCTAGGCTCTACAGGTTAACGAGTAATAATCGACCAACTTATATTTGCAGTTGCAAAAACATGATTTCCTATACATTCTGTATGGGAGAACATGTTTTTCAACTACAAAGTTAAGTTTGTTTTTGGGATAAATTCATCCCAACTACGGAACCCTTCATTGTGCGTGGTCCGACACGCACTTGGCCGGTTTTTTTTAATGAGCACTGACGCTGCACACTGTCCAGAGGTGTCCGCCATAGAGTTATGGCTCTCACTCTACTTAATTTTGGCCTTCGTCCATTTCTACCTTTAACGTCAATTTTTTTCTGATTCTGGTCTATTATTTAATATAATGTTCATTTAAAACTCTTATCAGTAGATACGACTTCGTTACTACATATCATGGCTTTCGACATAAGTACAAGGTGTGTTTCAGGCAGTCGATCCCGAAGTATCTTCTTATTTTAAAACTCGTCCACTGAAAACATCCGAAACAGCACGAACGAAACAATCAAAGCTTACTTGGTTGTAAAAAATACGAAGGGATTCGCATATTCCTGACAGCTATCTTCTCTGGACCAATTACAATGTAATCCTCATAATCGATGCCCCGTTCTATCATGGCTCCATAAGTTATGTTGCTCTCCACACTTTCTGAAATTTAAAACGTTGCTGTTTTTATGTGGGTAGTCGGAAATTACCGAAAGTGCGCTAAACTGCAGTTGAACAAAGTTTAATTGCACGAGATGGGGTGGTGTTAGCGTTTAGTTACAGACGCCAGCACATCAAGCTACCCGAAACTGTCAAATTTTCCCAATCAACTTTGAACCTTATGTTTCATCGATAAAATTGAAAATCTATTAAATAAATTTGACAGATTGTAGTAGCTTGATGATCTGACGTCTGTACATTGTAGTTTGAGCTTAGTTACTTTAAACCCAGGTTGTTTGTATTTTTTACAAATCTGAAATATACACCGGTAGATACAGTACGACACTACTTAGATGTAGCATCGGCAAAATTCGTAAAACCGATCACTATGCGAACTGAATGCGCCTTCAAAATCATCAATCTTTATTACAACTTTAGGTGAAAATGATCTTTACGCAAACGCATTAACTTGTAAGTAAAGTCATATAATAAATACATTCGTAAAATTGAAATGTACCTATGAATGCAAATGTTCAAATTCATGCTACTTACATCTAAGTTATATCGAACTGTACCTAGGTTATAGGTTAGGTACCTATCCACATAGGTACCTACGACAGCGCCCTAAAAGGATTCATGTACAAAAACCGACAGTAATGTATTGTAAAATGTGTGATGTGCATAGGTAGAGGAACATGAACCAGACCATCAAATCGACTAGTGATATTTGGAAAGGAGGAATAGTTTCAATATCACTTTCATCCATTATTACCACGATTAGGAATCAGGAATCTCAGGATGATGTTATAATAAAAGAACCTTTATTCCTTCAGTATTAAGATCATAATTTTTTATGTTGGTATTCAGGGGCGTAGCTACCGCCGTATCTGCCGTATCAATTATACGGAGCCCCCGGGTTACGGGGGCCCCCGACGTGCGTAAGCAAAAATTAATAAAAACTTCCCAAATTCATCATCAGCTATAAATGATTTAATAAATCAGTTTGTCAAAAAAAAAGGCAAAGAGAGTGTATATTTAATTAGAATTGTTTGTAAAAATTTTGGAAAAAGTGACAGATAGATAATTAATTATGATGAATACATATTTCTTATAATTTTATGCAAACATTTTTTACCCTTCATAAGGGCCCCCAAACAAATTTTTATACGGAGCCCCGCCAAGGCACGCTACGCCACTGTTGGTATTGGGCCTTTCCTTGCAATAAAGGTAATCATGATATTTTATAGGTATTACTCATTAAGTAAGTACGTAGCTACTCACCGAGTCAAGTTGTAATTGTAATTGCAATAAATAAACAGGAAAGTTCAGATAGGTACAATTACTAGTAAATGCTCCATTATCGGGCTATTTATCACTAATTACAAAACAGCTTTTTTTGTTGTCCAATATCCATATACCTACCGGTCGCAACTGCCTTCATAACCGGTAACTTGACAATGAACAAACATCCAGTTTATAAGGAGGAAATCCACTTACTTATTCATAATTCTACATTGCTTTTACTTACTAGGAATAGTGTAGGTACAGTACGACACAACTTAGTTGTAGCATCGGCAAAATTCGTGAAAACGATCACCATCTGATCTGAGTGCGCCTTCAAAATTACCAATCTATGTGACTGCTTTAGGTGAAAATGATCTTTACGCAAATGTCGTTTGTAAAGTCATATAACCAAATACATTTAAAAATAACCAAATTTTCAGATTTATGCTACATTTAATTTGTGTCGTACTGTACCTATAGTCATAAAAATATTTCTACCGCGCAGGAATCGAACCCGCGACAGTACTACTTAGTAGCCAATCGCTCAGCCACTGCACCAACCAAGCCGTCAAAATGTTACATTTTGGAAAAAAATTGCGGGATTTAACCACTCTACTTACGAATATCCATTGTAATATACGCGTTATGTGGTTCTTTTCTTCCAGCCACTTCCATACTTATCTGTCCGGACAAGTGCAAGTCACTGGTGAATATCACTCCATTTTTGCCACCTCTCAAATCAAACCTGAAAGAAAACATAAAATAATAAAATGTAAAAACTAAGTCTAATTCGTTATAATAAAGTTAAAAGAATAAGGATAAAACCAAACTAATTGCAAGTAGTGATAATTTATTATTTCAATCTGAAAAAAAAAACAAAAAGAGTATTTGGAGATGCTGGGATTTGAACCCAGGACTTTCAGCATGCGAAGCAGACACTCTACCACTGAGTTACATCCCCGATGAGGAGATTTGTTTAAATTAACGACTCCTATCCTAGCCAAACGCTGTGTCAGTCACAGCCTCATATTCATAGGCTTATCTTTTTTTAGGCCACAAATCCAACTAAGTCAACCTTCAAGCCACGTACCTACATCAAACAAAAGTAGGTAGGTACTTTGCTACCAACTGCCCAAACCCCTCAAATACTTTCAAGATTAAACACCTCAAATCTCTTTAACACAGAAACATTAAAGTAAATTCTGTTTGAAAAATAATTATAACCTCCTTCTAACGAGTTTCGTCCACCTGGCGCCGGTAACGTTGACCCTTCTCAGAGTAAATGTCGTTTGCTGTTCGGGTAAAGATAGGGCTACACTGTTGATAATGATGGGGTCGACAGGCTGCATGCCGAAGTGGCCGCCGTCCATTAGAAAAAAGAAAGTCCTTAGACTACGGCGTAGGCAATCGATGTTGTCCGCCCTGCAAGTGGGGAATGGGAGTGGTGACACTGAAAAAAAAGAAAATATTTTTAATTAAGTAGTTAGGAACTGGTGAAGGGCGTTTTGGAGGTCCTAAGTAATGTATAAAACTAATTTGAATAGGTACCTAAACGACTTCTGATTTAGTCAAAAAAATATAAAGGTAGGAGGCAGGAGGCAGGTATTTTGCTATTATAGATACCAACCAACCCATGGCAACCTCAGACCAAATAAAAAACCAAAACAGAGCGTCGCGAACAATACAGTGAAGCATGCCAAAACTACACCTCCGCTCTGTGCATACTCGCTCACACGTACACATTTGACAATGACACTATACAATCAAACTACACCTCACTAATTGCACACATGTTTACGAAACCGGCTTCACGTCACTGTTGACAGCGCTGTCTTGGTTTTTTAGTTGGTCTGAGATGGCAACATCAACACAAAAAAAAATCCCGATCAGCGGATCGAACCGAATGCAAGTTAATGACCACAGATAAAAACCAACGACAGAATATATTCATTTCATTAGGTACACACGGCTACACATCAAGCTATACATTTCCAGTTTATGCTGATCTCGCATCGTATAGGATTTCCGTACAATGCGAGGTCAGCTTTATACTGGAAATTTACAGCTTGATGTGTAGGCGTGTGTACGTAGTATTATTTAGAACTAGACAGTTTACCGCATGGGTATGGCAACAATTTGACATTGACAGCTGTCAGAGGCTGTTTTCGTTGCTCCACTAGTTATTTTACTCTTTTTACTACCGAGATGCGGCGACCGACGTATGGTTGACTGTACTTTACGAGCGCTTGTCTAAAATATAATACTTAATTAATGTAGCAGTGGTGGCCCAGTGGTAACGGCCGCGACTCACAAGTTTTATGTCGTAGGTTCGAACCCTGACAGACGTTTTACTTTGTGTAAATTATTTCATCACCACTGCTCTCAAAACGGTGAAGGAAAACATCGTGAGGAAACCGGCATGTCCTAGAACCAAAAATTCGAAGACATGTGACATCTCCCAACACGTACTGGACACGCGAGGTAGATTACGGCCCACTTCCTCTCACAAAGAGGCCTGTGTTCCAGCAGTGGGAACATGATAGGCTGATTATGTGTAAGTTATGTAGGTAATTAATGTAGGTACAGTAAGCGCTCAAAAGTGCATGAGCACGCTAAGAGTCGTATTGCTGTGAACACAGAGCATGTAACTTTGCTGTGAACACGCGGTATAGTCCGTACATTTGTATGTGTAAACAGTCAGACGTCTGTGGTGTGAGTGCCGTACACACACCACAGAGAACGCAGTTTTGAACTACACACTATCGTATCGTCACGGTTCGCGGGCGCCGCACTTATATTTCCATAACTTTTGTTAGCACGCATCATACTCGTACGCGTGACCTTGGCCAGTGTATCGCATTGCTAAAATTCGAAAGTAAATTATATGTGCAGATAGTAGAAGGCGTTACGCGTTGGTCTTAGATTCAAGATGGCTAAGGTTCGAATCTCGTAAATCACAGCGCTGTTTTTGCAAATATTATTATTTTTGTTTGCAATAAAAATATTTTTAAATATCCTGCCTATTTATTAATGTTGTTATTGCAATAAAGGGTTTAGAATAAAAAATGCGTGATATGTTATAATAAAAAATAAATAATATTTATTCGTTATGTTTATTTTACTTAAGTATAGTTATTAAACTGCTACAATTATTTATCATTACTTCACCTGAATAACATGTGAAATAGATGTCTAGAAACTTAGAAGCAATTTGTATTATTTTGACATAATTATTTAAATTTTGAAATGTTTTAAATTTTAAATGGATGTTTTTGCACCATAAATATAAAGCTTTGATCATGGTCTAAGTAATTAAGCAATAAATAAGAATATTAGACTACTTAAAATGTAAAAAAATCTACTGACAAAATTGTTGATTTTAAGGTTAAAGGCAGTTGTTCATATTAATTATTTTAAACTTTATTTGGCTTTAGTAAATATTGGTTGGTATTGAGGTTATAGCTTAAGTATTCATTTTCTTTACGAAAAGAAGATTGAAACTAAACCTCAAATTTTAATCCTAAAATAATACTATTACTAAAATAATATTAAACAATTTCGGTATATCTGCAAGAAATACGACAAACACCCTATTGAAACGTGCTTAAAAAATTCGTTACCATAAATTCATGCAATAACGAATCTGTTGTTTATTAAGTTGGTACGGTCAATATTTTAAGGTCAAAAACGGTTTTCTAGCTGGTCTTCAGTGATGCAAGCCTTCAGAGTGCACGGCGAACGGTTCATAATGACGTGTTTTTAATAATTCAGCAAAATATCTCGTTGGTATGAAACCATTTGTTTCATTCACCATTTGACGTCGCTGCTACTCGATAATAAGCCCCTTCCTCATATCTCTTAACCCTCACAGTATTTCTCTAGAACAAAGAAAAACATTGTTTTTATTACACATCATACCTTATTATTTATTATTCACTAATCGAATTAAACCTCACAATGAATTTAAAACTTTAAAGGCATCTTCTGTCTCAACAATACCCTTGATTAAGATTTATGTTTAGTAAAATATGAAATATATAAATGATAACACTCACACTTAGTCCGGTTTCATTAGATATTCACTTCACTTTTACGCAGCGCAATAATATTCTCTGATCTGATCTGATCTCTTCAATATATTTTATGCCTGCTTTTTGATAATAATAACCACAACACTGCGCTAAATACTCGTCACCAATATTATCCACGAACCAACAAAGTTCTATTAATTAAATACTCGTAACAAACTGCATCTACCCCACAGAAATCGAAATAATTTACTTAGTTTTTTGTGGTCTACCTGCTAAACTTTAATATTTATGTGAACAAGACGAATGAAACTAAAAACGAATGATGATTATTGAACTAGTCATTGGTTGCAGACAAAGTGAGTGTGTGTGTGTAATGTGCGTGTCTACAGTATTGTAACAACTTATAGAAGAAGGTCGTAAGTCAAACCGAAGCCTCATTCTATTGCTTTGTGAGATTGCTCATGGACTTTTGGTCGGTACTGTATAGCCAGTACAGCTACCTAATTTTAAAGAAAATTATTTACCTTTAAAGTTTTAGGTACCTATACGCAAAAAGTGATTGGTTGTATTGTATCTAATCAACCGCCACCCACAACTACGTTAGGTTCAGTTCTGATTACCTATGTTTCGGTCGTAAAATTTTATGAATAACAATTTTGTTCCTTCAATGATCATAAACGAAATTGCTTCTATACTTATTTTCCTGCCATTATCTTATTGTTTTTTTGTGACAACAATGTCAATGATCGTGGAATTGAAACTTGATAAAAATGCGGTTACTATACAGTCTCTCAAATAAAATATAAAAAAGGTACAATTAAATACTGGTTGTGGTAAATTGTCAAGGTCTGCCGAAGGTTTTTGTTCGTCCCTTTTTTTGGAATAAATGTCCTTTTAATTATTTTGAGCGAACGGCTGAAGATAATGATGGAGATAAAACGAAACACCGGCTTTATATTCTCATGCGAGGTCATTGACACCAGATAAATCACGTGATACAGAGATTTAGTGAAGGGTATAGCCGAAAAAAAAGATTTTTGTATTTATCTACTTAGGTACGTTTCGAAATATGTCCCAAGTGGTCCCGACAGTTTCAAACTCGAAAGTTGTAGGTTCAAAAGTCAATAATAGGTATTATGTAGGTTGTAACTTAACATTACATAACATCACGCCTGTAATCCCCGAAGGGTTAGGCAAAGGTATACCCATAGGACACCCACCTTTCGCCGGTTATGTTTAAGTCCCATGTAATAGGGGGCGAGCCTATTGCCATCAACCGGGCACAAATCCAGGCTCCTGGCTGCTACTGAGAAATTCCAGAGGGAAAAACCCAATAACACTTAGCCCGACCCGGGAATCGCACCCAGGACCTCATACCCAGCTGCAGCGCTTGCGACCACTAGACCAACGAGGCAGGTTGTAACTTGTATGGATAAATATGGATTGGATAGTGTTCGTTTAAATATTGAAGTAGGGTTTAATAATACATTAATTAGGCAACACAACCACTGCAGACTGTTGGTGTTGAAGATGTCTACACTACAGGCTGTTTCTTAAACTTACCTTAGTCGGTAGGTAATTTAAAATCACTCTGTAGCCAATAAATTAATATACTCATCACAATTGTGAGGTACCTCAGTTGGTAAATTTAAAATCACCCTGTAACCAATAAATATATCCATCACAAAGTGAGGGTTCGCCAAATTGTGATGGGTATCGGTCTCCAATTGGAATGTCAATAAAACAAAAAACAATATTTTCCTCATATCTTCGATCAACAATAATTGTTGATCGAAGCCTCATATACTTAAAATCTTAATTTCATACGCGACAAGAGGACGTCGACAGATGGATACTGTTTAGGTACTTGAAATTATGATTTTGGGTAACATAATAATTTTAATTCACTGTAGATGGGTAGGGGCACCGACATCCAAAACGACTGAACTTTCGCCAAGTAATTAAAGAAGACGTTATAGTACACACGGCTACACATCAAGCTATACATTTCCAATATAAGCTGACCTCTCATTGTACGGAAATCCTATACAATGTGAGATCAGTATAAACTGGAAATGTATAGCTTGATGTGTAGCCGTGTGTACAGACGCCAGCACATCAAGCTACCCGAAACTGTCAAATTTTCCCAATCAACTTTGAACCTTAAAATTCAGCGATAAAGTTGAAAATCTATTAAATAAATTTGACAGATTGTAGTAGCTTGAAGTGCTGGCGTCTGTACCTTGCTTTTCACGAAGCAAAGCAAGGAATGTAAGGCCTTTAAAGATAGGTAGGGTCATGTAGGAACCGTAATTTCATAGAACTAATGTAATTTAAGTTGAAGATTTTTGAAAAAGTGTGCTATTTAGAGACATCGTTTTATTTTTCCTGTAATCGTTACATGAACTTCTATCACATAGAATAATTTCAGATTTTTTTCTATGCAAACTTCGGAGACAAGTTGGGAACGGTATTTTTTTAAATATTTTTTCAACAGTCGAAAACTATGCGGAATAAAAAAATTTTTTTTTTTTTTGATTATTTGTAAATAGCGCTTTTTCATATGATACCCCACATGCCAGGCCCAGTTGCAAGGGTGCGATTGTCGCAACCCCGCGCTGGGCACGCCACAATTGCGGCGATAAGACCCCTCTTTGAGGAGTGGCTTGAGAGGCGTCACGGCGTCCTCACCTTCCGCCTGACGCAGGTCCTCACCGGACACGGGTGCTTCGGGAGGTACCTGTTCAGGATAAGGCGGGAGGAAACACCCGGGTGTCACCATTGTGTGGATCGGCCTGAGGACACGGTGGAGCATACGGTGGAGGTCTGCCCGGCTTGGGCGGAGCAACGCCGTGTCCTCGTGGAGGCGATCGGCGGCGGTGATCTCTCGCGTCCGGCCCTGGTTCAGGCCATGGTACGGAGCGAGAGGAAATGGCAGGCCGTCACCTCCTTCTGCGAAGCGGTAATGCTCGCGAAGGAGGAGGCGGAACGCGTGAGGGAGAGGCAAATTTCGCGCCCTCACGCCCCTAACCGCCGCAGGAGGAGACGCCCGGGGCGGGAATCGCGAGCCGATTTCCGGCCACCGTAGGCGCGGGCTTGCGAACGGTGAGCAATGGGTAGCTCGCCGTCCGGTAAGGACCAAGCCCGGGTCGACGGCGCGTTGTGTTCCACGCGCGCCTCAAAGAGATGTCAGCAGAATTGACGGGGTCCGTTAGGGCCAATGCCTGCCGGGGGTTCGAAGAAAACCGATGGGGACATCGTGGCCCCCGGCAACAGGGCAACCGAAGGAACACGGGTGGGTTTTAGTCAGTAAGTCTGACACGCCCTCCCGCTCCACCCAGAGCGGGAGAAGTTATTTGATAATTTCCCACCCAAAATAAAAAAAAAAAGGCCCAGTTGCAAAAAAAATATATATATATATATTTCTGCCATCCAATTTGTTGTTGCCTAGGTCATTAGCATTACGCTTTGTATAAAATCAATTAACCCGTTGAGAATTAATTGAGCAAGTAGATTGATACAATAATTAGACCGCAGAGCATGGGTCAACAACTCAACAACACAAATATCAATGACCGCATCAAAGCAAATTGCTTTACGTATTATTACCTTCTTATTGGTATTTTAACAGTGGACATTTAGTCTAGTATGATATTGTGATTATCCCTATTAGGTACTCGGTAGGTACTTAGGCAGAAAAAGTACCAAATGGGGTACTTGTGTACGAAGTTTTAAGTAGATATGTAAACTTGGGCCTTGAGTAGGTAGGTATGTGCCTAAAACCCTTTTTTACATTTTTTTCTTTTACCTAAACAATGTGCATATTTTGCGTTGACCCTTTTAGAGGGGACGGACGAATATTAGATTTTTTTTCATTCGCACATAATTTTGTACGTAGGTATACCCTTGAACAAAGTTTACAAAAGGTTCTCAAAACGGCCAAAGTAGTAAAGTAGTGATACAACGAATACGACTTTTACGAATACGAATACTGATTGTGTTATTTTACGAATACGAATACCTGAAACGACTATAGTTGCAAGCAATTATTAGTCAAAGAAAGTGAGAGGAAATTAAAGACGCTTAGCAATTAAAATATTAACATGTAATATTTAACCATTAAAATGAACTAATTAGATGTACATTTTGATTAAAAAAAACATAATAGTTGCAAGTTTTTTGGCAACAACCGATTCCTTTTTTCTGTCTGTATATTTCCTGCTGTAGAAAATAGCTTTTCTGAGGCCACTGTGGAAAGATTTATCGAGAAGTATTTGCACAATATCTCGCAAAGCAATATCTTTAAGAGATTTCTAGGAAATCATTATTTACGAATGTCATGAAAGTATTTGGCGAATACGAACATTTGGTAATTTGATGGTACTTATTCGGCGAATACGAATATTCGTATTCGTACTAGTTGCATCACTAAGTATACCAAAGGTATTAGAGAAAATAAATGTGGACCATAAAATTTTGTGGTTCTATCGACACCTGGCGTGATATTGAACTTTGATTTTGTTTCAACAGAGGTGTAGTTAGAAAAAACTTTTTACAAAAAAAAAAACAACCGACTTCAAAAAAAAAACACTACAAAGTGAAAAATAACTTTAATTTCGGAAGTCGGTGTCTTTGGTTTTGAATTTTCGTTCTTTGTCACCGACTTCCGAAATTAAAGTTATTTTTCACTTTGTAGTGTTTTTTTTTTGAAGTCGGTTGTTTTTTTTTTTGTAAAAAGTTTTTATTTTTCACTTTTTAGTTGTGGTAACTACCCCACACAAATTCGAATACCACTACCTGCTATGTAAATAACAGTGACAAGAAGTTATCATATCATCTACATACTAAGTGGGAAAAAATACGTATAATTGAAGCTAACTCAAAAACTACCCCAGCAAAGTTAATAAATTTTATATGGGACCACCTCTGAAGTATGATCTACCAAACAAAAAAAGAATCATCAAAATCTATTCATAATTGCCGGAGTAATCGCGTAACAAACATACAAAAAAAAAAAAAAAAAAAAAAAAAAAAAAACATACAGACGAATTGAGAACCTCCTCCTTTTGGAAGTCGGTTAAAAATGTAATAATAGTTATTTTGTATGAGGTGTCTGATTGCATCTTGTATTTTTCTTTTTACGTTTAGTGTGGTTACAAGGAGTCTTCATTTTCTATAAAATTTTACTAGCTATGTGGATTTTCTATTAGGTGTAGGTTCACCACAATACAGCACTGGTTAGGGATTTCTCGTTATGATAAATATATTAACATTTATATAACTACTTACAGCTAGACATACCTACACTCCTAGTTGTAGGTAGCAAGATTGACCGTTCGAGTAAGGCTGCCTGTCCACTGGAGCAGAGCGAGGCAGCGGAGCGGAGAAATGTGCCAATATTAACCAATAGGACCGGAGCTCTGAAGCGGAGTTTAGATTCTGTTGGTATTTCTCCACTCCGCTGCCTCGCTCCGCTCCAGAGGACAGGCAGCTTAATGCGGAACGGAGTTGCGGACTGTGTCTGTCCATTGTTGCGGAGCGAGTTAGTGCGGAGCGAGGTAGTGCGGAGCGGAGTTGCGGACTGTGCGGAGTTAGGCCGAGTTCACGCGACGAGTAATTTGAGCAGGCTACAATACTTCGCGGCCGGTTTTTTTCCGCTTTCCCGCTCCGCGTCCTCGCTCCGCTTCCCGGTTTTGTATGAATTTTTAAACTAGTTTGCAAATCCTTGTCCACTGAAGTGGAGCAGAGATTTTAAGCAATTCCATTGGTTAATATTGACACAGCTCCGCTCCGCTCCTCTCTTCTCCGCTCCAGTGGAAAGTCAGCCTAATGTAGGTACCTAGACATTGTAGACCATAGCCTTAACCACTGTACCTATATTGATTGATCACACCAATATACTGAACGTACTACACAGTTCAGTCTTCAGTGTCCATTCATCATCACATTAGTGCTAGAGCAGTGAATACTAGTTCATGCTCGTGGTTCATTAGTCCAGTGTGTCTGCAGACCAGCTAATTGCGAACCTAACACATTTTCGTAAATGATTAAGACTAATCTGTTTCATTTTGACAGTTCAACAACATTCATTGCGTTTTTTACGTCGTTGAGCAGATTTTTTTTTCGAACTTATGAAGCATTGGTATAGCAATCTCTTTCAGAATGATTCAGATTGATGTCTAAACAAAACACAACTAAACACGCATCGCATCTCTGTATTCATCCCATTTGGCTAACACACTCATACTGACAACTCCTTTCATATTTAACCGACGAAAAAATGGAGGAGGTTCGCAAGTCGACACGTACCTATACTTATTTTTCAATTCAAAAACATTCAATTTAATTATGAAAGAGACGGGCCACAACACAGGGAATCCTAGTGTGGGATCTAGGGAATTCGTAAAAATCTAGCACTAAGGCGCCTAATGTAATCTGTTACTATTTTTTTTAATATTATAACGTGTTTTTTTTCTGAACTGAATTAAGTTTTTATTTCTATACATATTTATTACTAGCTTTCGCCCGCAGCTTCGCCCGCAGCTTCGCCCGCGTGGTGGACGGAAATTATCCTACAGGAATGTACTACCGGGATAAAAGTACCCTATGTGTTAATCCAAGTTATAAACTATCTGTGTGCCAAATTTCATCTAAATCCGTTCAGCCGTTTTTGTGTGATTGAGTAACAAACACACAAATATACAAACTTTCACATTTACAATATTAAAAGTAGGATTTTTGGTGTCGAATCGGCTATGAATGAGGACCAAAGCGCAATAAGTGCATTCATGTTTGTCATTGTGATAAAAGGACAGGCACTGGTGCCGATTCCCTTGTTCACAAACTAAACTAAATTTAAGTTCAGTGCATCTTTTTCTTTCTATTTCATTAAGAAAAGGACAGAAGATAAATTTTAGTTTAGTCCTGTCAAATTAATCAGCGCCTGACACTACTCCATACAAGTTTAGACGAGATTAAAAACTTGTCTACTAAAATTACGTCAACTTACGTCAAGCGCTGATTAATTTGACAGGACTAAACTAAAATTTATCTTCTGTCCTTTTCTTAATGAAATAGAAAGAAAAAGCTGCACTGAACTTAAATTTAGTTTAGTTTGTGAACAAGGGAATCGGCACCACTGTTGAACTTGGGTTAGACGATTATAGCTGGTTTAAGATGACTCTTACTAGCCAAATGATTCCCTAAAAAACAAAATATCTCATTCTTCCTGTCACTAACTGGTTCAGTTAAAAGATCAAGGTCTGAATATCCCACCATATTGCTTTTACTTTTAATATTAACCTGCATAAGAATAGTTTGATGTGACTTCCTGTTATAAAAGTGCACCAATGCATTCATGTTCATACAAATTCGAACTGGTTTTTGATTAAGCAAAATATCTTTGGTACAATTTGTATAATATGTTGTAGGTTCCTACAAAAGTTTTGTTGCAGGCAGTTTTGCCTTAAAAACCTCCATAATTTGTCATCTGTATAATTTAATAGCTTATTAAATAATTAAATGGACCTCCCGAAGCGGAAGCCGGGACAGACGGGACCAACGGCTTAACCTGCTTTCCGAGGCACGAAGGAGTTGCGGTATGTAAAGATGGTCACCCATCCACAGACCAACCCCGGCTAGCGTAGCTTAACCAGATGAATGAACGAGAAGAATATAGATTTCTTCGCAAGTTTATTATTATAGCAGATCGTAATTAAATAATACGCTGGAAACCAAAAGTTACAAACTGATATCAACTTTCAGTAATTAAAAATCTCTTAGGTCTTGAAAAGTTTCAGGTTTAAAAGCTTTTCTTTTTAATTTTCTGTACCTACTACTAGGTGGGTAGGAATAATGCTCATTAGTAGATATTAAATGTACCAAAGCCAACACGGTTTTTAAAAACTTATAAAGTTTTAAAAGTCTCAGTTTTAAAAGTATATTTTAGCTACCTTACAACCCTTGTGTAAATAATCTTTTTAAACTAATGGAATATTTCATGACTACAATTTAATTTAAAATGAGTATCTTATACTCATTTTAATTAAATTAGTAAAATATTGGGCAATAAATTCGTATCTTCTGACTTTTTTTAACAATCAATATTTCAGACTTTTCCTGAGTTCCTGACAGAACAGACAAAATAAAACACCGTAATCTTTGTAGGTTATCTACGTTATCGTACCATAATATTCATATTTAACACTTTATTTAATTATAAGAGGCAGAAAAGAAAAAGAAAAATAAATAAATTGTCGCCTGCATGGTAACTATACCCATAAAACTTGACTGAATGAGGTCATAGAGGGTTACTAACACCGTTACGGTATATTACGTACTTAACAAAAGAAATATTAATATCTTTACATTTATTTATTTTAACCTTTGGCCACACTGAGGCGAATTCCGCGCGGGATACGGGATGCAACTGCGCGCGTTCATTGTTTTTCACTCCTCTTGCTCAAAAAGTCAGTCATTGTATCGTACCAGAGCGGGGATAAAATAGCATATCTTGCTCTAGGGGGAAAGTAATTTCTTTTTTATTTTTGTCTGATACCAACGAGCCTTGAAAAACGAAAAAGTCATTATTCTTGTGTAGAATAATCATAAATAAAGACTCGACTTATTACTGATTCACAAAAAAAGACGACCATTTTATTTTTGAAGATGGAACTAAAAAGGCGATCTCTTCGGTAGAATACGTGCATTGCGTTGCGGCTACAGAAGAAATAAAAAAGGCATCGGCGTAAAATCTTTAGAAACGAGGGACCCTCAAATTTGGAACTACGTGTATCTCCCACGTTTACCCCACAGACAACTCAACGTTAATCTTCACAGAGGATATCAATTAAGTTGCCGGGAAAAAACTTCTCGTTAAATATCCAGAACTGTACAAATTGCACATTTAATTTTTAATCAAATAAACTACCTATTTAATATTGTATTGGATTATTTTATTTTCTTGCAATCGTAGTGAAAAGTAAAGTGTAACACACGGCGCTAAAAACCCATTATAACTCGGTTTCTATTTACTCCCTCGCTAAAGCTCGGGAGTAAAACTACCTCGTTATAATGGATCATTTTAGCCCCTTGTTCAACAATCTACTAGTAATGATTATAAAGTCACGCGACTTATCGTGCCAGTTTTAACACTTCTATTTAATACACGTTAGTTGACACAATTGCTGCGAGCGAATTTTGGGCCGCATCCCGCGCGGGATTGGCCTCAGTGTGACCAGAGCTTTACAGTTCGAGTGCTTTGAGTGACGTTATGTAAGATTATGATATTTATGTCAGTAGGTACATAAATATAAAAGATTAATGGTAATAGTTGCAATGCAATGCTACACCACGTCATAATGCACGAAACTGCTATGTGTATCGCAGCCTATGCTGAGAGGAGATAGGAGCCTTTTTGGCCTCGCACAGGTTGTTTTTTAATTTTATTTTTTCCTTCGTTAATTCGAAAAAAATTGTTAGTTTTAGATGCTCCTTTTTAGTTGTTATTACTATTTGTATTTCCTGTGTGTGTCCCAAATAAAATATTTTTTTCTTTCTTTATGTTTTTTTTTTAATGGACGACTTTTGTCGTCGTCATTCCTCTTAAATTCAGTATAAGACAGAGTTAAAGACAAAAAGCCTTGGCTATACGGTTACCATGAATATCTAAGAATTTATTATTGTATTTAGGATTCCGTACCCGAAGGGTGCCAAACAGAACCCTATTGCTAAGCCTCCGCTGTCTGTCTGTCTGTCAGCGGGCTGTATCTCATGAACTATAATAGGTAGATAGTAGAAATTTGCACAGATTGTGTATTTCTATTGCCGCTATAAGTAACAACAATTAATAAAAATAAAATAATGTTAAAAATTATAGGGACCGTCCACATGGTATAAGAAATGTGTCTTTTTTCAGTTTTTTTGCCAATTGCGGTGGTACGGAAGCCTTCGTGTTTGAAGCCGGTTTTTTTATACAGGGTGCCTGGATCTGGACCCGCCATAGCAAATTCGCATATAGAGGAGGTCATTAAGAGGTTACTAATTTTATTATTGAACCATACTTTCCCTAGCTAAAGTTTTATAGTTTGGGATATATGTAAATTTTTATACTTTATTGAGATCTTTCCAAAAAATATTTTGAATTATTTTAGTAGTTTTTTATTATTTGTTGGTAGTCATAAACATTGATGATTAAAATACCTCGGAACTTCCCTCAAGCTAGGGGTACAAAAAAAGATAGCAAGCAATTAAAAAAAAAACTAAAAAAAAATCTTTGCGATCAAGGGAAAGTCAGGTCTAATAATTAGCAAATGACCTCCTCTATATGCGAATTTGCTATGGCGGGTCCAGATCCAGTCACCCTGTATATGTAGTAAGATACTTTAGTCTGTTTCCAACAATAACTTTAACAACTTAATTTACCATAAAGAGAAAAGGGATAAGCAGGTAAAATTAGGGCTTCAGTTGAGTGACATCCTTTTCAAAGAAAACGTTCACATCCGGGTCCCACTTCCTCTAGTTACGCTAAATTGAATTTAGATAATATCTCTCTAAGTGCTCCTTTTAGTGCCGTTATGGGGCACAGAGTCAGAGCCAGGCGTCTCATAATTTCTCAAAGGTCGAACCCACACAGCTTGGTGCTTCACTTAAAGCTTAGTGAAGGGTGCGGGCCCAGTGCGGGTTGCCAGATGTCACACGTCTTTGAATTTTTAAAGACATGTGACATCTACCAACCCGCACTGGGCCCGCTAGGTAAATTCTGGCCCACTCTCTCTCACAGAGAGGAGGCATGTGTCCCAGCAGTGGGAACATTATAGACTGATTATGCGAACCACTACCAACAATTTGTAAGTCGGGGCCGCTACCACAGGGCCACCACTGCTCTCAAACCATATAATTTATTACTAAATGTATTAATCTGTCTGTCTATAGTTATCTAAGTCACAACGACCTTCAGCCTAGATCTAATACAACAATAAAACGAGGACGATATAATTCATTCCTTCTATGTGTTTCTTTTTTAGATAAATGGCTTATATTTACATAAATTGCCTATAAAAGATACACTAGTTGTAGAAATAAATGGAACGAGCTGAGACAAACAATTCAGTATTTAGGTCAAGTTAGAGAGATAGTTGGGAATCGTTGAAATTAAAGAAAGGAGGAACCCTACAAGAGAAGAAATTAATTAATTCCTTGTCTCGTACCCTTTTAAACGATTTAAATCAAATTAAACCGTTTGTTATTTGAAATTTGAAAGTGTTCAAAGAAAAGTCGTAAACAAACATTACTAGAATTTAATATTCTAGTAATGTTTGTTTACGACTTTTCTTTGAACACTGTTTCTTTAAAGATATTTCATCTTAGTATCTGGGCATCACGCAAGATGACGAAATTAATTAGATTGTTATAGTCGTAAGTATTCATTCATAATGTTTTCAAATCCTTGGGTTACATGTTGTGGAATATATGTACTGTACCCTAATTGCGTAATACACGACCAATCACAATTTGTGTCGATTTGAAACAGATTGCTAATCCATTGCTTCATAAGTTGGAAAAAATATCTGCTCAACAACGTAAATAACGCAATGAATGTTGTTGAACTGTCAAAATGGAACAAATTAGGCATAATTGTTTACGTAAATAAGTTACGCAATTAAGGTACGGGTTCATGTTACCAACTAACTGATGTGATATTATAGCCCTCAAAAACCTCAGGCAAAGTAACAGGAGAATATTTCAGGGACCTCCTCAAAAAGATATCGGTACCTTCCTACAGAAAATAGATCCCGCAATAACCATAATATCTTTACTTATTACATTATTATTGAGCTATTTTCTAGCTCTTCTATCTTACTAACAAAATGGACCGCAAGTCCACAACATCCTTCATTTTCTTTTATAAGATTTTCCGCACAAAATGTCACAACAATGCAAAAAGATACTCACTCGGATCATAACTCTTATGTGCAACCTGACCATCACAATACCATAAAGTTTGGAACACAAGTACAACACAAAAGCCGAAGTGCACACGACCGAGAACCATCTTGCTTGCACTAATAAACGTGAAGAAAAGTCCGTTGTTAGCACCAACGTTTTATATAGGTACGGAGTTTATTTTCTCAAAAACAAAAAAACCGGATTCGAATCGCTGGAGTGGATTTAAGGTGGGTTTACACTGTGTCTCGAATTTTAGACCCGCATGTGTCGATTCACTAAAAATGTGCCAACTTTTTATGAAACTTTTTTAGTCTTCATTTAAACACTTTGAATGAGGAACTATTAAATTAAATTATATATATTATATATGTATAATAATTTAAATTGGTCTCAATAATTCTTGCGTGGTCTTATGTTAAACCTTAGCGGTAGGAAAACTAGATAGAATTATAGTTTTATAATAATATAGGTATGGTATTCTGCGGAATTCAATGAATATTTATAGTTGACCTCTAGTAAATATCTAGTATAAAGAAAGATGACAATAAAAAATGGCAAACCTTTATGAATTGTTTTGCTGTTTCAAACAATAATAGGGATCACGATCATCTATGGTTGTATACTGCCGTATAAAATGGATTACGTACATACCACACACATCGAAACAAACACACACACACGTCGTCACATCGTTTTATTGTCTTTTTTCTTTTTTTTAGAGTTCCGTAGTAAACATGGAACCCTTATAGTTTCGTCATGTCCGCCTGTCTGTCTGTCTGTCTGTCCGCGGTCTAGCTCCGAGACTCTTAGTACTAGAAAACTGTAATTTGGCATGGGTATACATACATATTAATTACGCCGACAAAGTGGTAAAAAAGATAATGAAAAAAAAAAATTTTTTAGGTTTCCTTCCCTCCCTACACGTAAAGTGGTGACTTTTTTTTCTAGCCCATGGTGTGGGGTATCATTGGAAAGGTCCTTCAAATACATTGGGAGTATGGCAAACCATTTTTGGATTCAGGGATCCGTTTGCGAAATATTAAGCTTTAAAGTGGTAATTTTTGTTAGAGTCAAGTGTCCCCCCCCCCTTGCCAGCTAAATGGTTGGTTTTGGATGTGTGAAAAATCACAGTAGTAGCTTATACAACGAAATTAAAAGGAAAACTATCACAGCTAAGTAGGCTCTGTAAGTTAACGAGTAATAATTGACCAAATTATATTTGCAGTTGCAAAAACATGTTTTCCCATACATTCCGTATGGGAGAACATGAAATGAAATGAAATTGTTTATTCTGTAAATAGGATATCGAAATCACTTTTACACGTCATATAAAAAAAATATTAAAAATAAGCTAGATGAGTTCGGCGTTTCCTATCTGACTACTCTGAGAAGAAAGGCCGAAACAAACTCAGAGGTGTGTTGTGCATGTTTTTCAACAACAAAGTTAAGTTTGTTTTTGGGATAAATTCCTCCCAACTACGGAACCCTTCGTTGTGCGTGGTCCGACACGCACTTGGCCGAGATTGACGAAGCTATGATAAGAGATGATGACTTGAACTTATGCAAAGAAACTGATTGACAACAACCATTTTTATAGCAGGAGAGTCCTTAAAACAAAAAAGGAGTTCAATTTTTATGATGATGCTTATAAACTTGTCTACGCTTCGAACAGCGATTTTATTTCCTTTGAAAGTCAATAAAACCGTTGGACCATAGACTTTGTTCGTCAAGGAAATACGCTGAAAAAATATACGAATTTCACTATTTCCTCCACCCTTAATTAGGTTTGTGGCTGGTTGATAAATGATCTGTGCAAATTTAACGATCTCTCTTTATGAAAAATCATGAGAGATGAACAGACAACGGGGCCCTTTGTTCAGTCGGTGGGGTTCGCGTTAAAAGATTTACCAGGTATTTTTAGACCATATTATAAGTAGGTACCTAAATAAGTAACTAAGTAAACATAACATAAATTCACACCTGCTTCCCCGAAGGGTCAAGCAGGGGTATACCTTATAATAGTTCCTCATAGTTTTAGTGGTATGAGGAACAGGGTGTAAAGTTCACTCATCCACCATAGAAAAGGGAGGATCCTCCGACCAGACGGGTGTTGTGTCTGGCGGGCAACTACCCAACGGTTTGAAGTTGAAATCTTGTATCTATGTCGATCGCTCGGTAAACTATAATTTGTGTGACGTCATGTCTATGATGCGTATTCGTATGTGGCGGTGTAACTGTTACATAGTCTTGCTGACGGTGGCGTGTGTGTTGGATCATTTAGCTCCCTTCAAAATGGTTGTCTGAATGGTGCTAATCCATGCGTCATGTTCGTGAACGGGCGCTGTCAGTGGGGTCAGGTCATCTCTTAGCTGCCACTACTTTTTAAAATTTTATATTTTATTTGTTTTATGTTATATTACGTACGCATTTAACGTTCTGCATCATTCTTACATGTATAACTTCAACATGAATGATGTAACCAATATACACTCTTTTAAATCGTTACGCTTTTAGTTTTGTAGTTTCTTTTAAATTAATGCTGCAGTATTTTCGATATAAGTAACGGAGGATCGTGCTAAGCAATTTGGGGGAGTATAGTCCCTAAAGTCCCATGCGACTCTATTGCCATCAACCGGGCACTGATCTAGACTCCGGGCTACTACTGATAAATTTATTGAACAACCCAAAAACACTTTGCCAGACCCGGGAATCGAACCCAAGACCTCATGCTCAGCAGTAGCGCTTGCGACCACTAAACCAACGAGGTAATAAAAATAAAAAGATAAAGTAATCTTATTGGTTGTATAGACGATCACGTAAAGAGCTTATTGTGACTGTAAGAATAAAAACCTCAAAGCGGATTTCCTAACAGTTATTTTATTTTGCGAAAATAATTCCATTTTAGTAATTTGGCTTATACGGCTAAAGGTAATATCAATTCGGAAAGGGATCGTCACCGTATCAACTCGAGCCATTCAGTTCTTTGTATGAAACTCACACTGCGACGCACTCTAATCGGAATCGTAACGTAATCGCCTCGCCTCGAGACAAGCTCACGAACCGCGGCCATACGGTGACGATCCCTTTCCGAGTTGATATGTATGCCTTTATTATGAGAGCAGTGCTAGTAACATTGTGTAAATAATTTCATCACCACTACTCTCAAAACGGTGAAGGATAACATCGTGAGGAAACCGGCATGTTCTAGAACCAAAAAGTCAAAGACATGTGACATCTACCAACCCGCACTGAGCGCGCGTGATGTTACAACCGACTCTCTCTCAAAGAGAGGATGCCTGTGTCCCAGCAGTGGGAACATTATAGGCTGATTATGCTTATGCTATGCTACGGCTATTATGTCATGAATAATTACGATAGAGCTTCATCATTCTCCTGTCCTTGTTCCAATTTATTTGAGGTCGGCGCAACATATATTTTTATTCCTTAATTCTCTATTAGTCGTCATCTCGGTGATCACCCCCTTTCTATCCATATCATCTTCCACACAGCCCATCCATCGTTTCTTTGGTCTTCCCCTACTCTTATAGCCATCGACATTCATACTCAAAACTTTCCTCGCGACATTTTCCTCATTCCGCAACATATGTCCATACCAATCCATGACAACCGATTTTCGCACAGTTACGATAAAGTTTATTTTTGGTAGCTGTATATAATCCTATTTTTGATGTTTCTGTTTTATTATGTCACTATGAAAAGTCACTAGTGTGCTATTATTAAAAAGTCTTTAAAAAAGAAAGAGGCAGTACTATTTTCTTAATGTCCCTCGGCAAACTTAGTTGCCCTTTTTTGCACTTGGTGCAGACCGGACGCTCTCAATCGACTTGGAAGTATACAGAGTTGCTTATATTTTTTTAACATAATGTCATTTCTTTTAAAATTGAGAAGAAAGCTGCTAAAGTCACAGGCACGACAGATAGGAAAATAGTTTTACAGCTCTATATAGTTCACGCGGAAATAAAAACAAAACATTATATAGTAGGTACTTTGTTCTGAATTCAAATAATTATACAGGATAAATCTAATAATTGATGGACATGGAAATTAGCATTCGTTTGTATTCGGAAATCCGATGATACCCGAGGGACATCAAGAAAATAGAAATACTGTAGGTTCGTTTGTTTTGGCGAGGCGTCTTTGGCATCCTGCAATCTACTGTAGACATTGTAAAATGACCATTGCGTCGCGTAGATCTACATTTATACTCGTACATACAAACACAACTTATCGAATGTGATATAAGAAGTTATTATAAACCAACACGCTTAGACGGACGAGGTCAAATTGAATTACTTAGCTGACCTCGAGAGTGTCTCGCGGGTCTAGTTGTTGCAAGTGCTACTGGAGTATGAAGTCCTGGGTTCGATTCCCGAGTCGGGCAAAGTGTTATTGGGTTTTCTATTTGAAATTTCTCAGTAGCATCCTAGATATACTGTACTGTTGTTGTTGTCACTGGTGTTGAGTTGAAATTAAATATAGAGTCTGGATCTGTTACAAACATAGGACTTAAAAATAAAAATGGCGAAATGTGGGTGTACCTACTTAGGTGCACCTCTGCCTAACCCTTCCTAAATACAGATGTGATGTTATGTATGTATATTATGTACCTACTTCACTAACGTATTTTTTAAAATAATCTTTTCCCTTATCCCACACGTCCGAGAAGTTTGGCCAATAAATATAATTTTACCTTGTATTTACACCGTGAAATTTGAATCACAGTTTTGCTAGAACAAACGTTGTTCAGACCATGGTCTACTACCATTCTACAGCATTCAATAAAAAAAAAAACATACTTGGTTTTTGAAAAAACACAAAGTTTAAAATGTCAAGATTATCGACAGCTTACTAAATTTCGTTTTTTCCCTGTAGACAATGCTGTGTCCCGTGCGTGGTGTCTGTGTTGTAGGGAGTAACGATAATCTTGAAATTTTAAACTTTGTCTTTTTTGTGTTTTTTCAAAAACCAATTATGTTTTTTTTTTATTGGATGCCGTAGAATGTAAGTAGACCATGGTCTGAACAACGTTTGTTCTAGCAAAACTGTGATTCAAATTTCACGGTGTATAGGAACAGTGGTCGCCCAATGGTAACGGCCCCGACTTACGAGTTTGTAGGTCGTGGATTCCAACCCAAGCAGGCGCTTTACTTTACGTAAATAATTTCATCACCACTGACCTCAAAACGGTGAAGGAAAACATCGTGAGGGAACCGGCATGTCCTAGAACCAAAAAGTCGAAGACATGTGACATCTTCCAACCCGCACTGGGTTCGCGCGGGAGATTACAGCCCACTCCCTCTCGAAGAGAGGAGACCTGTGTCCCAGCATAATGCTGAATATGCTGTGTTGCTAAATACAGAAACCGTAAAAAAATCTCAACGCAAACCAGATATACTACCCAAAACATCGCAAAACACGATGCATTATCAAGAGATATGATCAACAAACATAGAAGATGACATATTAGCATATTATGTGCAGCGTTCCATTCATGAAATGCATTGTTACGCATAGCATACGTTTCCTTTCTAAATAATGGGTTAAGTTTTGGCAACATTTTGTACATTCCTTCCTACTATTATATCTAGGTGGGCTCAAGAGAATCTGTTGAATGTTTTCTTCAGTTTTGTCACAGTCTTTATCTAAACTAATATAGTCAGGGAATTAATTGTTAGCAAACTGACTCCCTATCTCAATTTTCCATGTTATAGCTCTTTCATACAACTGTCAAAGAATGACAGTTGTGATTTGAATATTATACGGACAATATTAAAGTTGGCAGTCAATTTGCTTAACTATTAATCTCCCTGACTTAACATGCTTATCGTTTTAGAACTGCTCCTGTCGTAGCCCTGTCCAGTGATCCACAGGGCTGGCATAACCTTCTTTTCATCTTCTGCGTTATCTGAAAACCAGTTTGTTTCCAAGCTATAATTTACAGTCCGGCCGTCAAGAGACTGCGTTCTTGACACCGCAGTTTCATACTAACGAATATGTGATTTGCGAATTTGATCCTTATTACAACTAGAAATTGTCCAACTGACGCATTGTATCGTAGGTTATTGATGATGGGCAAAAAGAAAAAAAAAAGGATAATCATAACAGGAGGATTTTGCAGTACCACTGGTTTATAAATATCAACAGACCGTAGACGTAGTTTGCATGAATAATTATTCTCCCGAATTTGAGACATGGGGGTCGATCAAAACAAAGACTAGCAAACTACGTAGGAGATATTATTTATAGTGCAAAAGTGGTTTCGCAAACACATAGTTAGATAGCTCTATGGGAGTGGGATGGCATTCTGACACTACATTAGTGAGAGCCAGGATATTAGTGATTTATTTATTTTCCATAAGGTGGATTCAGATCAGATTAATCCGATCCAGCCTGTCCCTAGCTGTCCTAGGGACGCCCTAAGCTGGGGTCCGTACCCCACAGGCGGTGCCCTTAGCCTTAAGTTTTATGCCCTGGCCTTGTCCGGATAAACAGCCGATAATCTCCTAGGTTGACCTGCGAAATGTCATTCATAAATATAAACTTTAGAGCTGACAGTAAATACTGCTATATAGAAGCTACGGCTGCTGCTTTATAGATGATACTTATCTGAAGAATTTGATCATTTGTTTTTAAGTTGATTAGGAGGATTCTATTTATTAATTAATAATTCTGCTAAACCAAGAGGTCAATCAACTCTTTAATAAATACAAAGCTGACTCATTTCTAGCCACATCTGTCGATTCACTTCCTCACACCACCTTTACAATTTTATTGCATTCTTTTAAATGTCAGGCCCTGGTTTAAATGTGACAAATAAAACATTTGCTCTTTAATAATTCTAAATTAAAATACAAGACTGGTTTTAAAACTGCCTCCTGATACTGGAATCATGAGTGCTCAGTCACTGGCGAGCATAAGGTTGTGAATTCGATGGTTTTTCCAACAGGAATTTCTCAATCGTCTTTTAGTAATAGACTCGTCCTCCATTACATGGGACTTGAATCAAAATGGGCGAAATGTGGGTGGTCTACTAAACACCTGTACATTTCTTCAGGGTATTTTTATAAACTGGCTGCCAATATGAGTTGCGGGAAAGTCCAAAAGGGATACCGTGGCCCCTGGCAACATGGCAACTGAAGGAACATGGGTGGGTTTTAGTCAGTTAGAGTCTGACACGGCCTCCCGCTCCGCGCCCGGAGCGGGAGAAGTTATTTAATAATTTCCCACCCAAAAAAAAGGGTAATTTTATTTGAGTGGTGACTGCGTACCGGAAGACGTAGCGTTGGAAGGCCTCCCACCAAGTGGACCGATGACCTTGTGAAGGCCGCAGGAATCCGCTAGATGCGGGAAGCTCAGAATCGGTCGAAGTAACAGTGCTTGGGGCCTATGTCCAGCAGTGAATGTCTTTCGGCTGAAATTATGATGATGATGATACAAATTATATTATAATATTTTGAAGTGAAAACTTCTTTAGCATCGTTGTGATTTGAAAGTCGATGAAACGAAAAAGCGACAGTAAAAAGAGACGGACACATAAATTCATAAGATTTAACGTGGGAGAAAATGAGTTAGGAATCATTATACAGTGTTTCTTATGTTCATGGTTCTCTTTGTGCTCTGCTTCGTACCCCCTCCACTCGTGTTTACCAAGGCATAGTGGGAGTTTGCTTGGGCCTCAGCGTTGTACGTGTGTTTCACTTCTACCACGTGTGAATAGCACACATTTTTTGTTTTTGTTCTGTTTGGCGTCTTATTGAGAAATTTTACAGATTTTCGCTAATAAAAACATGTATATTTTTATTGAGGGTCTTTTTTTCCTACAATTTTTACCCGACTGCCCCAGAAGGAGGGTAATGTTTTTCGAGAGTATGTATGTATGTATGTATGTATGTATGTATGTATGTATGTATGTATGTATGTATGTATGTTTGTATGTATGTATGTATGTATGTCTATTTCTTTGGCACGCTCTATAGCCTAAACGGCGTGATGGATTTTAACATATGAGGTGTCGTTAGATTCGTCTTAATAGTGGGAGTGACATAGGCTATATAATATTTATATATTGCATCTGCAAATACAAAAAAGGGAGGGGTAGGTTTAAAAAAAAATTACACATTGGTATCAAATAAAAGTTAGTAATGAGTCAATTCCAAATATACATATATACACATTTATATATTAATAAAACTAAAAAGTTTGAAATAAAACAAATGATGAAATAAAATATATAGGATTTTGGTATTGCAGGCGGGGCAAACCAATAACCTGAAATTTTGGTGAAACTTGTTATTTTATGAGGACGCCTAATTACTTCCAATCATTATGAATAGAATGTTTAGTTTCAAAGTTATACCGTTTTGTTAAAAAGATAAAAATGCAAACAAAAAAATATTTTTTTTTTTAATTTTTTTTCCGTCAATAAAATTAAGCATAGTTTCTCTCATTTCGATACATATTATGCATATTATAAAGACGCACACTGTGTAGTGGCGTACTGAATAGCTTCCTCCAGGCTAAGTAGGGAGAGATTGCTTGTTGCTTGGCATCTTCTTATTTCAATCTCGACTTTGAGAAAATCCGCTTTACAAGTTTTCCGTTCGGTATATTGCTCGCGAAACAACGTAAAACGTACGGTTCAGGGAAATACTAAAACAGTTTCTTAACAATATACTTTACAAGATACAGTTGAAATTCGTCGTTGATCTAGTGGTCGCAAGTGCAACTGCTGAGTATGAGGTCCTGGGTTCGATTCCCGAGTCAGGCAAAGCGTTTTTTAGGTTTTTATATGAATTTCTCAGTGGTATCCCGGAGATCAGTGCTCGGTCGATAACACCGATAGGGAAATCTTGGCCCCCGGCAACAGGGCAACCGAAGGAACACGGGTGGGTTTTAGTCAGTAAGAGTCTGACACGCCCTCCCGGTCCGGCCAGAGCGGGAGAAGTTATTTGATAATTTCACACCCAAAAAAAAATAAAGTCCCCCTTCCTATTCTAAGGGACATAAATATAATTGGCGTAACATGGGTGTATCTTTAAGTACACCCATCTGAAATTACAAATTACAATTACGTGATGTTATTTTTCTTGCAAATATCAACTCCGTCGGTCAAGTCAAGCTTGAGAGGACTTACGGCGCAAATGGAGCGAGCAACCGGTTGTCAGCTTGAACAATTATGTCGGTACGCATTATATTCGTATTTTTCTTTTGTAATGGCACCGTGTCTGCTTACTGGTTTATTAAATAAAGTTATGGGTATTCCCCAGTTTGTAGACTTCCTGTCTTCCTGATCAAGAAACGTGTGAATTTATTTTGATCCTGAATCTGGTATTCCTACATAATTATATATTTTTTTTCTTTATTTTCGTTTTGTTACCTTTTAGCTTAGCTTCCATTGTATGTACCTCCTTAGTGCTAATTATTTTACACTTTTACAAGTTTATTTATAATAAACCCACCAAACAATAACAGATACATTTCCGTCCTTTATCATCAACTTCATTTGTCTTCTGTATACCAAAATCGTCAATATTTCATTCATTTGTTACAGTATTAAATTAACATGCCAAAGACAAACCAGGAATCCCATTAATATTCTGACAGCAGCGATCGCAAAATTATTGTACAATTTAAACAAATTGCCGGTTGCGTAATAAGCTTACTGATTCGCCAAAGTTCATCGACTTCACGCAAAAGCTTATCACACTCGCAAGAATTGTTGCATACCATTGTGTTCTTAGGTAAACATAACGCAAATGGCTTTTAATTTACCTTTATTACTTGTATCAACATTACATGATAATAATGCCGAAGAAATATGAACATTGTTAACGTTAATGCCTCAAATGGATTTAATTTCTTTGGCATTTTGTTACCTTTTTAAAAAAGGTATTACTTTTTGGCTGACTCATGATTTGCTGGTACTTAAGTACAATCACCCACAACATGAGATAAACATCGACAAGAATTCATTTGATTGTCATTTGTTGTATAGTTTTCTAGTATATCTCTACCTCTACTGTCCACTTTCATTTGGATTGGATGGCTCGACTTGAAAAACGTCTCTATGTACAAACTATGATAGACTGAGAATGATTGATAAAACAAAAGGTAGGTACTTGTACCTATGTAATTGGTATCTTAAGCCGTGCAAATTAAATTTTAAAAAATGGCGACATCTACATCGCCACATGCGAACTACGCATCTCACTGACGTCACACAAAATCCTGCATCACGTAAGCAGTGTTTACCGCGCGATCAGCATATAAACAACGTCTTGACATCAATCGTCAGACATTTGCCCACTAGACACAACCCCCGTCTGGTCGGAGAATCCTCTCTTTTCTATGGAGGATGAGTGAACTTTACAATTTTCAACTTCGGGTGAAAAATCGATCCAAGTCTCATATCTGGGAAATTCATTTTCTCTATTTTCACAGTCTCGGGAATGTGATACAACGTTGGCATACCTGGACGATATGTTTATCTATTTTTACCCGACTACGGCGAAGCAAAAAGGAGGGTTATGATTTTGACCGGTATGTATGTATGTATGTATGTATGTATGTATGTATGTATGTATGTATGTTCATCTGTTACCTCATAACTTCTAAACTGCCGATCATAATTTGACAAATGAGGTATCATTGGAAGCGTTTTGATTGTCCGCTGGTTATAGGCTATGTGACGTCACATTAAATGCAATATGGCGCCCTCTAGAGGACATAAAGTAATGAAATAAAAAAAAAAAATAATTGAATTGTGCCATGTTGGGTATCAAATGAAAGGGCTTGATGAGTACATTACAAACATGTATATATATTATTGTCCAAGTAAATAAATAAGTTTAAATTGTTAACAACAAGCAAAAGTGAGACTGTGTTCCGTACGGCGCGGCTGTAAAATTAATACCTATTTTATACCATAAATGCCGTGATGGTCCTGTAGTTAAGGCCTCGCCTCTCATGCACGAGGTTGTGGATTCAAATCCGGGCAAGTGCCAATGTAACTTTTTCAATTCAAATGTACTTTCTGAGTTTATCTTAGACATTACTAACATCGTTGAAGGAAAAATATCGTGAGGAAACCTGTACCCTAATTACATAATACAACACAAGCACAACCTGTTTCAATTTGAAATAGTTTGCTAATCCATTGATTCATAAGTTGTAAAAAAAATCTGCTCATCGACATAAATAACGCAATGAATGTTGTTGAACTGTCAAAATGAAACAAATTAGGCAAAATTGCTTACGAAAATAAGTTACGCAATTAAGGTACTGGACTTATAGTTCATACTAGCTTCTGCCCGCGACTTCATCCGCGTGTAATAGTTACTTTGGTGCTCCGCTCCTATTGGTCTTAGCGTGATGATATATAATCTATAGCCTTTCTCAATAAATGGGCTATCTAAACCTGAAACAATTTTTCAAATCGGACCAGTAGTTCCTGAGATTAGCGCATTCAAGCAAACAAGAAAACTCTTCAGCTTTATATATTAGTATACGTAGATATATAAGTCTGAAATCGCCAACATGTCTTGAGCGCGCGTGGTGATCAATGCTCGTGCCTTCTCTGTATGAGAAGAGGCCTTTGCCCTGCAGAGGGACAATAAATAATAATAGGCTGGTGTTATTATACCATATATAACCCAAAAAAAATGTTTTTAAGCTGCTCTGCAAATACTTTATCACGAAACTATAACCCTAAAATAATTTAAATAAAAAGTAAGTTCAAAAACTAAAACCCGACTAAAAGATATGAAACAAGAAAATATTTCAGACAGAAGTCAAGACATAGGTACAAAAATGATCAAGGTAAAGCCGTGGTCGCATGCCATTATAATTTTGTAGGTGTACCAGCATGCGACCACGGCTTTACCTTGCTCATTTTTGTACCTATGTCTTGACTTCTGTCTGAAATATTTTCTTGTTTCATATCTTTTAGTCGGGTTTTAGTTTTTGAACTTACTTTTTATCACCCGAGCAGAGCTCGGTCGACCGGGTACTTATTTGCCATGCAAAAGAGGTGGATGCTGGGAAACTTCGATTAGGTTCACTGTCCCATATGCAGACACAATAGTTAAAACAATTGAACAGACCACATATGGTTCATTGGACTGTGAACCGGTTAAGAATCTGGGAAAACTTCGGGTTTGAGATATCTTTATTTCCCATAAGAAATTTCACTTACATAGAAATATTTAACTAATTTAAAAAACATTATTGATTAGCGTAGTTTAAGACTTAAATGTTGTGAACACTCGCTCTCCTCCCCTTTTCTCAAAAAGTAGGGATATAAAATGCTTATTTATTTTACCTTTTTGCTTTTTATTTTACCTCGATGGTCCTAGTTTATCATTTAAGTATAACTTCCAATTACAGCTTCATGTAAGCGGGCACGCCCTTTATGCCTAGAGGCTTTTATTTAGATATGAAGTTCTGTTTACGTTTAGTTTTTTTTTTGTTCTTTTTGTTCTCGATCTTTTTGGTTGGTATATTGGCGTGTGCTAGCTGACATATGGCCAGTAATTTATAATTAAAATAATGTTTTCTGTTGCATAATAATTTTGCATACTATTATATAGAATCATTTTTTTTTTCTAACTTGAACAGACATCTGTGCTGCTGGGGAGTTTGTTGCGCCACTTCTTCTTCCCAGCTAAAGGCACTAGGAAGTGGTGTTTTTGAATTTTTGAATAAATAACTTTTGAATTTTGTTTTTTTTTTTTTTAATTTTACTTCCATAGTTAAATCATTTAAAAATCTTGTTAGCCGTTCTGTAACTAAAATATAAAATAATAACAACGTCTTGTGCCACTAATAAGCTGAGTATGTTAGTTCAGACAAAGCCAAGCAAACCCTGGTAAATATTCAGATTCAGATTCAGATTTATTTTGCCAACAATGTAGGTACTGGTATAAGATGGTACATCACTAAGTTTTTCCGCTACATTCTACCTTACGGCATGCAAAGTCGTAAAAACTAAAAAAATACAGTTTTCAAATAAATCATGCAGTCGTAAAAACTAACAATACAGTTTTTATCTAAATTAACAATATTAATAATTAAGTCATTCTGATATAATATAAATTTTCGTATATGTCATTTATATTTTTATAGTTATATATTTTTATCATTTAAAAAGTCTTTTATACAATAATAGCATTTTTCTAATAATAATAATAACGCTTCTTCCGGGCCCTACATGGGCCCGATGTAGATTTACTAGCGTCCGTAGCCTGGCTGCGTTTTGGTGACCTCTTTGGGGAAACCGAAGGTTTTGTCTGTGCAATTATGGACGAAGTTATGATGACGAACAATTACCGTAGATTCATTGTAAAGGACGGCACGGTAGACATCTGTCGGGCATGCCACCGTCCGGGAGAATCAATCCGACATATTATCTCCGGGTGTTCTCGTCTAGCTAACGAAGAGTACTTGCATAGACACAACCTTGTAGCCAGGATTATCAATCAGCAACTTGCTCTGAAATACAGCCTTGTGGAATCGGAAGTGCCGTACTACAGGTATGTGCCCGACCCAGTTCTCGAAAATGGAAATATCACATTGTACTGGGATCGATCCATCATCACTGACAGGACTATTGTTGCCAATAAGCCTGATATAGTGGTGGTGGATCGAGGAGAGCGGCGCGCAATGATTTTATTGACATAACGGTCCCGCATGACGAGAACCTCGTGAAAGCCGAGAAAGATAAACAAATCAAGTATCTTGACTTGGCTCGCGAGGTTGTCGACATGTGGGATGTGGACTCAGCAATCATTGTGCCGATAGTCGTATCAGCCAATGGCTTAGTTGCCAAGAGCCTCGACCAACACCTAAGGAGGCTCTCGTTGGGCAGCTGGATTAAGGGCTTGATTCAGAAAGCGGTACTCCTGGACACGGCTCGCATTGTTAGGAGGTTCCTTTCTCTGGAGCCCTGACCGCCGGTAGCTTGGACCCTGTTCCCGATACCGGTGGGGATACTATTTTTTATATTTTTAAATGTTTTTATACATATAATTTTATTTCCAATATTTAAAAATATAATTTATATGTAAATAATGAAATAAAGAAAATAATAATAATATAATAGGTCAGGGAAGTGTATGACAAAGGTTTGTTTCTAGGTTTAATAGAGATTTAATTCTATTAAAATCTTTGTTCATTATTTATCACAATAATCTCTTTGTGCCTGTCTAAGTTATTATGAAGAGAACACAATGCTGTTAGATATCGGAGATAATTAATTAACAATCGATATCTGAAGGCTTTTAATTGAATACGTTGTGAATTGGTTTCATTGTCTGTTAATCTTATTGACAACCGATCAGAACACTTACTGTTCGTTTATAGGCTTAAAAATATTTTTATTTCAAAGGTACAAATACTTGTGTGATAGGTACTGGTGCCGATTCTCTTGTACACCGAACTAAAAAAACACAACACACACACAAAAACACACACACTAAAATTCCTTACTTTTGGCTGTGAGAATCATAAAGCTATTCTGTATAGATCCCTCTCCTCAACCGAAACCTACAAGTATTTGGGTATGTCGGAAGCGTTAGGTATCAACGCTGCTGACATGAAGCAATCACTGAAGGAGCGCTTCTTTAGCCGCCTGAATAAAGTATTAAATAGTCTTTTATCAGGCGGGAACAAGGTACGCGCCTTCAACGGTTGGGTCATGCCGGTTTTGATGTACTCTTTCGGCATACTCAAATGGACTCAGACAGAACTTGACGCCCTAGATAGGAGGGTCCGCGCACTGCTGACCGCTAATCGGATGCATCACCCACGCTCATCGGTGATGAGACTGTATATCCCACGGAAGTGCGGAGGTCGAGGCTTCTTAAATGCTAAGACCCTGCACAACCGTGAGGTATGCAGTCTCAGGGAATACTTCCTAGAAACCGACGTGGGGATGCACCGAGATGTGGTCTCAGTGGACAAGGGCCTCACCCCGCTATCCTTGGCTAACGAGAACTGGCGCAAACCTATAGTACTAGATACTAATGACCGCAGGGAGGTATGGCAGAGCAAAGAGCTTCACGGGCTCTTTTACCGGGCCTTACATAGGCCCGATGTAGACCTGTTAGCGTCCGTATCCTGGTTGCGATTCGGTAACCTCTTTGGGGAAACCGAAGGTTTTGTCTTTGCGATTATGGACGAAGTTATGATGACGAACAACTACCGGAAATATATTGTGAAAGACGGCATGGTTGACATCTGTCGGGTATGCCACCGGCCCGGAGAATCAATCCGACACATTATTTCTGGCTGTTCTCGTCTGGCTAACGGAGACTACTTGCATAGGCACAACCTTGTAGCCAGGATTATCCGCCACCAGCAACTTGCTCTGAAATACAATCTTGTGGAATCGGAAGTACCGTACTATAGATATGTGCCCGACCCAGTCCTCGAAAATGGCAATATCACATTGTATTGGGATCGATCTATCATCACAGACAGGACTATTGTTGCCAATAAGCCAGACATAGTGGTGACAGATCGATTAGAGCGTCGCACAATGATTATTGATATAGCGGTCCCGCATGACGAGAACCTCGTGAAAGCTGAAAAAGATAAACAGATTAAGTATCTTGACCTGGCTCGCGAGGTTGTCGACATGTGGGATGTGGATACAGCAATCATTGTGCCGATAGTCGTGACGGCCAATGGCATAATAGCCAAGAGCCTCGACCAACACCTGAGGAGGCTCTTGTTAGGCAGCTGGATCAAGGGCTTGATCCAGAAAGCGGTACTCCTGGACACGGCGCGTATTGTTAGGAGGTTCCTCTCTCAGGAGCCCTGACCACCGGTGGCTTGGACCCTGTTCCCGACACCGGTGGGCTACTATTTTTTATATTTTTAAATGTTTTTTTAATAATTTTTAGAAGAATATTTAAAAATGTAAATTATATGTTTATAGATGAATTAAAGACATTGGTGCTGATTCCCTTGTTCACAAACTAAACTAAATTTAAGTTCAGTGCATCTTTTTCTTTTTATTTCATTAAGAAAAGGACAGAAGATAAATTTTAGTTTAGTCCTGTCAAATTAATCAATTAATTAAAAAAATGTTTTGCCCTACCTCCTGATTTTTTTAGAGTCAGAGGCGCGCATTGGGGGCAGCCTCGAAGTGTTTTTTTAGGATTTTTTCACTTTTGTATCGAAAATATGAAAAATGAAACCTACATGTTGATTTAGGGGTGGTTATATTATAGGGGGTCGAAATTGTCATTATTTTTACGATAGGACACACCATTTTCGAGATATAAGCAAAAGAACAGAAAAAAAGATACAGTAGGTACCTACTGTTTTGAACTAGAGATGAGAATATTGGTTGAAATTGTTTATTGGTTAATGGTTAAATAAAAATATCGATATTTTTATTGGTTGAAAATATTAGTTAATATTTTTATTCAAGTATCTGCAACATGTTGAAAAGTTGAATATTCTATTAACTAATGCATGTTGAAATTGTTAAGTTAAACTTCCCTTCATACGTTATCAGGCTTAGGACTGACTAGCATTTATCTCGATTAGATAATCGAATATTTTTAACAAGTGCTAGGCGTATTTAAAAGTTCATTGATTGTCTATGTAGGTACATTGTTTTGGTATTATGTACTTTGATTTTGTTTATGGTTTTTATTTTTATGCATTTTTTTGTTTTTATTTTTTTGTTATTTTTTTTTTGTGTTTTTCGTTCTTTTTTGTTTATTGTATTTTATTTACATTTAGAAACATGATTTGGGCTACTTTATAAGAAAGGTCTTTTTTACAATATTTACAAGTTGCGACTTTTTCCACCCCCACGACCCTATCGAAATGGTTCCACGCTCAGATAAAAGAATCTGAGGTTCCACGTATCATTATTTCGTCTCGGCATTTTGTAAAACAAAAAAAACAACAACAACGCAACGACGCGACTTTGTTATTTGAGTAAAATATCAAAACTAACTAATAAAATAAACTTATATCAAAAATCAACCATTATCCGACCGAAATATTGGTTAAAAATATCAACAACTTTCTTTAGAATAAAATATCCCCAACAGTAAATGTGTTTTAACGTAACAAAGATAGAACATACAATTGAATGCACGTAACGGAATAAATATTTCTACGACACTGACGACACTGCGTTGCCGCTCCGAAGGTCAACCCGAGCGAGCGAGAGACAGCGCGTTGTTCGAGCGAGACAGAGAAATATTCGTCCTTGCCAATTTTGCGCCGAAGAAGTTGATATGATATTTTTATTCGTTAATGTTAATTTTATTTATTGAATATCATGGTTAATTTTAAATATTAGTTAAATTTAATGGTTGATGGTTATATTCATCATCTCTATTTTGAACCTGAAGTCGAGGTGTAGGTGTGAATTTAAAGTTCACGACAACCAATTTCATTCCATACGTTTTTAGTCGCGATTAAAAATAGTCAGATTTAGTTAGACAATCAAAATTTTTGGTAAAAAACGTCAAATTCAGAATAGCAAAATCGCCATTTTCATTAATATCTCAGTGCCATGTTAGTGCTGTCAAACTAAAATATAGTTAATTTGTGTCACTTTAGTCTATTTCTGAATGGGAAATCGTCAAAATTTTGGTGATTTTTAGTCTAATTTAGAGGTATTTGTGACAAGAGAATCGGCACGGCAGGCACCACTGTTTGTTGTTTCAGAGATTTGTGCTTGTAAAATCGTAACTATTTTGTAATGAAAATGAGGTCCTGGAGGCCTACCACCAGCTCTTATAGCAGTATTATTATAGTCTTACTTTGACTTTTCGTACCATGACGTCCATAAAATAAGCTTATTGTAATGTTGCTTGTTGTTGTTGTTGTTGTTGTGTTGTCTTCTATCTATCTATCTTCTTATTTTCTTAGCGATTTTGGCGACGTCACCTCTAAAAGTTCATTCAATTCGTACCACGACGTAACTTTTGACAACTAGCAATATTGTTTTAATGTCAAATTTAGCAATCTTAAAAAAGTTCCTCGGACTCGACGGAAATATTATTGTTTTGCAAATTTATATTAAGAAAAAACATTTTTGTGTCATGTAAAGTTAGTAAAATGTATTTATTTACGTAAACTTGCCGAATGAATTGTGTAAGTATAAGCCGCGCAGATAAAGAAACGATTTGTAAATGGCGGCCGCTCTCATGCTATCTCGCTCACATGGCGGTCCGCTCTCATGCTATCTCGCTCACACGCTCGCTCCGTCTATACTAGCCGCCGCCATTTACAAATCGTTTCTTTATCTGCGCGGCTTATATCTAGAGATTTTAGTACATGTATAATTAATTTCTTGTTTGATTGTAGATGGCGAATGCATACGAATCATTTGAGTTTTTGGAAGCTATTATCGCAGAAAAATAAAAATTCCCAGAGTACCTCTAGCTGCCGCCCGGACACCCGACTGCAAAATTAATAACAAAACACTAATCACTGAGTCTGACCACAATATATTGTTTCGAACTATGTTCGTCAAAACATTACACATTTCTTTGTTTTAAAACTTATTCACTGAGTAACCTTAACCTTCCCTTGATTCCATGTCGACTTTGTAGCCAGTTAGATCATAAATTCATTAGCAAATATGTTAAAATAAGTTCAACCTCGTAGTAGTTATCCACTTGTAAACAAAAATATCACTACATCGAGTCTGCGTTCAGAGTTACGCTGTAATCGATCAGAGCGTGCTAACACCCATACCGAATAAGTGTCAGCGCAATAACAACGTGCTGTGAATCGTCATAGATGACGTCATAGCATGCGCCATCTCGCGATAACGCTGACCATGCCATAAAGCCCTAAATTCACTTCATTCATTTCATCACCGTGAGCGCTGTCAAAATGGCAGTTGTGTTTTGAGTTGCACCATATCTTTAAACTAACGTGGCATTTTCGAAATTGTGCTTCTGGCTACAGTCGCCACCTAACCAAAGAAGAAGACATTTGTTGTGTATACTCAAAGAAATACTGTAATCCAACCATCTTGTGCAAGCTTAACTAAATCGGTACGCAAAATATAGATGTGAGCGCTGTGAGCGATTAAGGCGTAACTCGGAATGCGGCCCGAGTTTCAAATTTTGTTCTGTTCCGATTTATATCATGTAACAGCTTAGCCGTAGCTTATTTTAATTTTTTCAATTGTTTTTCTTATTTTTCAAAGCCAAATCTTTTAATATTTGTGTCAATTTCATGGAAATTACTCATAAAAAATAGATTCGAATGCAAAGTAATATTTTAAAGTAAAAAGAAATAATATTTTGCTTCAAGACCAATACTTCGTAGTAGCGATTCGGACCAACGTGTGAAAGGGACAGCGCTATACAGTTCATATAGCGTTGTTTCTTTTCTACTATAGCAGGCAATAGACAAATCTTACAAATAGTTCGTTCTTTCCCAGCACTAAGCAGGAATAAAACATTATTGAACGATGAAGGTCATGGTACGAATATGAGTAATGTTATTGTAAGCTTGAAACAAAACTCTCCTGAAATAAGATTGTTTCGTTAAAGATTGTGGTCGGCCCCCTGGGGTCGACTCCCGAGTCGGGGAAAGTATTATTGAGTTTTACCATTTTTCAGTTGCAGCCCGGAGTCTGGATTTGTGCCCGGTCGATGGCAATAGGCTCGCCCCCTTTTTTTTTTTTTTTTTAAAACGTTGCCCCACTCTAGGAATTTCTCCTGTATCGTGGGTGCGTTTACAAACATTTAAACTCACATACACAAACAGCCAGACCCGGAACATTTTGTAGGTCATACAAATATTTGTTCCGTGCGGGAATCGAACCCGCGACGCGCAGCGCAGCAGTCAATCGCTTAACCACTGCGCCAACCGTGCCTATTACATGGGACTTAAATAATGTGGGTAGGTTATTATATTTTATTATATATATATATTTTATTTCAAAGATAGCTGAAGACTAATGTGTGATTTTTAAATTTCTTAATTTGGTTTGTTAAATAATAGGAAACAGGATTTAAAAAAAAGGTTATTTCAAAAAAAAATCTACTATATTTTGTATGGAAGTTGAAAAAACTGGTTCCCCTATGTACAAGTAGACCATATAATTATAATGATGTTGATGATAATTTTTTAATTTTCAAAATCAAAAGTAGTTTCTTTTAACGAAACGATCAAACGTCAGTCTCGCGTCAATTTTTGGAAAACTTGTTGCGAATTTTAGTGATTTTCCACGAATCCTTAATTTATTTGAAAAATCCCTTTCCGCTATATATGTAAAAGACAAAGAATTTGACTTTTCAAATCACAAACAATTTTGTTTAAATTCTGTTTCCCTTTCTCACAACTAATGAACAAAATTGATCAAAATCAGTCGATTTCGTGCACGGAGCCATAAAAAAAAACAGTTTGCTCCATAGAAAGTATGTCTTAACAGAAACATCAACTCGGGAACAATTTTTTGTTTTAGTTTTCGCATTTCTTGTGATTCTTTAAAACATTAATTCACTACTGTGTACACAGACAATCTTTGTTTAGGCACTCAACTTATATTACCTTTAAAAGCATTTGCCGAAAAGGGTTTCTGTTTATTTTGTAGGTTCCCTTTAGACGCGAAAAAAAGAATATCAAAAGAGTTTTGTTTTTATAACAAGGCAATACCTGGCGAGGATTTTCTTTCCAGTTTGATTAAATTATAATTCCAATTTCCGTCTTAGTAAGAAATAAAAATGTCTTAATTTTTTCTTTGAGTATCCGCGCCTTCTGTGGTACTGAAATAGACTTTTGTAGAATTATTCCTGTGAAACTTTTAAGATGATTAATCAAGTTTTTGACTTCACAAAGAAATAACCGGTATTGCGGTGGTGATAATTCATGTTTGCTGAGGTCGGTAAAACCTTTAATTATTGGAAGATGAGCAAAATTAGGAATTGTTTAGTTTCTGATTCGTAAGCAAGAGTCGGTTTTATATTAATAATTTGTTTATTAAATACTTCAAACATTTCCTTGAAAGAATTCTGTTACGAATAGGTATCATGTTGTAAAGGTAGATAAAATTACTGGTACCTAATATCTTAAAAAAATCTGTGTTTTTGTTATAATTAGCTTCAAGCCAGAATGTAATGATAGTTCTTCCACCTAAGAATTTGATGTAAGTTGGTACCTAAATACGAAGATGTTGGAACACACCTTCAATGGTAGGTACCGGAAGCATTATTATTGCGGCTTAGTTACTCATTCTGGAAAAACTCATTTTCTAACTCGCGTCTGCATTTTCAAGTCAGAGACAAAACATCGTTTTCAGTGTAATTGTAGAAGTTTTGTGATTTGTGAGTTTTTACAGAATAGGACTGCACTGCAGGTACAGGATAAGTTTTTATCCAGTGCGCAAACATTAACACGTGACTATACTCATCATTATGAACAACTTTTACTATGGGACCAAACCTGAAATCGCGAAAAAAATCAGCTGTTCCCTACATTTTGACGAGTTATGCGAACATAAATGTAGGAAAAGATGTTTTTTTTTCGCGATTTCAGGTTTGGTCCCATAGTAAAAATTGTTCATAATAATGAGTAAAGTCATGTGTTAAAGTTTGCACACTGGATAAAAACTTATCCTGTATACCTTTAAGTACCTCTTTCTCTTCCGTTTACACACTTACACACACACTACACCTACATCACAAAACACACGCACACCACACCTACATCACAGAACACACACATATTAACACTTCACACACTTAGTAGGTACGTAATTTTTTTTTATTTAATGTAGGCCATCTCGTAGTTGACCTCTGAGATCATGACTACTTAACCGGGCTTTCCTGTGGGTGCCTTAAGCTACTACACTTAAAACCAGGGGTTATTCAACTATGCTAATTAAAACTAGGTGAACGCTCTCTAAGGGCACCTCGTACGAACCTCGGCTTAGGGCGTCAACCGGAGGGAGGACATCAAGGACGGGCTGGTAGTAAGTAAATATAAGTTTGCATATGTACGTTTGCACCTTATAGTCCTAAGCAGAATCTATTAAAAAAATTGTGCTCCTTCTGTGGGAACCTCTGGGCAGGTTACCATGTAACCTAGCTAGGACGCCAGATCCAATTTTGTCAATTGTTTATATTTTTTGATTATCCGTAAATTGTTAAATTATATTTATTGTAACAGACTGTACCACACTTTTTTTAAATAAATAAATTATTATACCTTTAAATTCAACTCAGTGTTTTGCTTCTACCAAAATTTATGTGTGTTTAGGTATACCTTTTCATAGCAAATTTGCTTATATCAACATTATACTATTCAACAGTTTACGGCTTACATTACCTTATAAAAATATTCGGTTCAAGAATTATTTGTGAAACAACAAAGCCAACCGAACAATCTAGTGTAACGTATTGTGTGGCTTTGTTTGGCTCATACCTACCGGCAAAACCCCAGAAAGTGTAGGTGTTCTGTGGTCAAAATCCTAGCTTACCTACCGGAGTTCCGACCAGCTGCTAGAGATTACGTTGCTTCTTCGGTTCGCCGCTTACTGTTTACTGGGACGTGTAACGCGCGGGCCACACAGAAGGGACGTGAGATGAGGACGGGACGCAGACGCGGCGTCCCTTTCACGTATCCTCACTATTGAAGTGAAAACTTCTTTAGGCGCGTTGGGCATTTTTGAGATGGGACTAAACCATTGATTTCACGACACCATGACACCTCATTTTTGTAAACGCGATTGTACTCCTTATTTATATTAGGTTACGGATCAATGTTCTATGCATGTATTATTACTTTAAAGGTTTTGTAAACGCGATTGTGCTCTTTATTTATATAACGTTACGGATCAATGTTCTATACAAGTATTTTTTTTTGTAAACGCGATTGTGCTCTTTATCTAGATGAGGTTACGGACCAATTTTCTATACAAGTATTTTTCTTCCACCAAGGCGATCTTGTTCAAGTTTTCACTTTTGTCGGCACTCCCGGAGTGCTACCACTTTTTTTTTCATACAAAATGTATTAACGCGATCTGGCACAAAAAAAAATACAGAAAGGACAAGGCGCTTTTCCATCTGCATACTATTGCCGCGTCTGTCTGCATCCAGTCGTCGTCGTCTCATGTCCCTTCTGTGTGGCCCGTGCCTGAGGGATGTCACGCACTTAACGGCCACGACCACGACCAGTGGTCGCAGCGATCAGGTAAACTATAGAAACCGAGACGAATTGCGCACTTGGTAGCAACAGATCGTACAATACATAGTTATATTGTATGGTCACGGCCACGACTGGCCGGGTCAGTAACAGCTCGGCCTGAGTCATCTCTGGAGTCGTGGCTGTCTAATGTGAGAGATCCCTAACTCTGCATTATTGCATGTATGCGGAGCACTCAGCTTCTAATGAAGTTTTTAGACTGACAGACAACTGTATAGAGCTACTTGTGATAGGATTGCGTTTGGGAAAGTGAAATGGATAGATTGAATGACCACGCTATTCTTTTTTGACGTCAATCACCTTTGCCATGTTCCAGCACATGAGTCTTTGCAGTTTTATTTCTGAGGTCGCCATTCATTTGCACTGCCACTTGTATTGCTAGTGCCCGTTGGAGGCAATAGTTACCAACCACTTCCATCAAGGGGTTACTGGTCGTTGGCAAATGCCAACTCATATATAAAAACTTTTAAAAACCATCTTGATATCTTTAAAGGCAACCTGAGCACAAAGCAACCATTAATAAAAAAATTGAGACCTTACATTTATCACTCTGTCACCTCTCCCATTAATTTATCAGTGCTTGCAACACTTTGAGTGTTAGGTAGAGACTGCAAAACCACGTACAGAAAATGTTTCAATTCCGAGATGTTCTCATATGATTTCACATGATATATGGTTTTGCAGATTGCACTAACGGAATGTCAGCTAGAAACCGCTGTGAATATACGTATTTTGACAGCTATTGATAGATAAATCTCGACGCCATTTTGTGCCGTAGAACCCAGAGTAACATACTCCGAATTTGCAGAGAAACAGCGAAAACACGTGCCCTGCATTCAGGATTGTTTGCGTAATTTAGGAGAACCGCTATAGATTTTCCAAACTTTTACTTCACCTGCTCGCCGTGGGCCCAGCTGCTAACCGGACGCAACAAGACTCTAATCTTAATATCCAAAGCTGGCGGAATTTCAATTAATGTTCGTACTGAAATAATGCGAAGCAACGCAGTGAGAGTTTTTAACGTGAAACATCTATAGCGGCGGGTCAGACCGACTGTTGACGTGGCGACGCCGCGTCGCTACGCCAATAATGCCAATACTAAATCAACGCCAACGCCAATGTTGACGTCGGTAAACTAACCTTTTATGCATGTTACCTGTACATAATAATTTCGATGTTTTACATCTGCCAGGTGTCCCGCGACTGGGCACGCCACAATTGCGGCGATAAGACCCCTCTTTGAGGAGTGGCTTGAGAGACGCCACGGCGTCCTCACCTTCCGCCTGACGCAGGTCCTCACCGGACACGGCTGCTTCGGGAGGTTCCTGTTTAGGATAAGGCGGGAGGAAACACCCGGGTGTCACCATTGTGTGGATCGGCCTGAGGACACGGTGGAGCATACGGTGGAGGTCTGCCCAGCTTGGGCGGAGCAACGCCGTGTCCTCGTAGAGGCGATTGGCGGCGGTGATCTCTCGCGTCCGGCCCTGGTTCAGGCCATGGTACGGAGCGAGAGGAAATGGCAGGCCGTCACCTCCTTCTGCGAAGCGGTAATGCTCGCGAAGGAGGAGGCGGAACGCGTGAGGGAAAGGCAAATTTCGCGCCCTCACGCCCCTAACCGCCGCAGGAGGAGACGCCCGGGGCGGGAATCGCGAGCCGATTTCCGGCCACCGTAGGCGCGGGCTTGCGGACGGTGAGCAATGGGTAGCTCGCCGTCCGATAAGGACCAAGCCCGGGTCGACGGCGCGTTGTGTTCCACGCGCGCCTCAAAGAGATGTCAGCAGAATTGACGGGGTCCGTTAGGGCCAATGCCCGCCGGGGGTTCGAAGAAAACCGATAGGGAAATCGTGGCCCCCGGCAACAGGGCAACCGAAGGAACACGGGTGGGTTTTAGTCAGTAAGAGTCTGACACGCCCTCCCGCTCCACCCAGAGCGGGAGAAGTTATTTGATAATTTCCCACCCAAAAAAAAAAAAAAAAAAAAGGTGTCCCGCGACTGCTCATTTTTACCCGACTGCCCCAGAAGTTTTTTTAAAGATTACCTCATTTAAAAAAAGCAGTTGTGACATTGTGAGGCTTGTTTACAGATAGTGCTATCCACGAAGATGCGCCCCACTCTGCTAAAACATAGCGGAATGTTGTAGTCTTATACTGTAAGAAGAAAAGTAGGGCGCTCCCCCCCGACCCTTGCTCGAAAACGAGGTGCCAGCAGTTGTTGGAGCTGAGCACGTAGCTTTAAATTCCCTGATTAATAATCACGATCAAAACTTTGATCCAGCCCGTCCCATCTTTGATGTCCTCCCTCCGGTAAACGCCCTAAGCCGAGGCTCGTACCCCACAGGGGGTGCCCTTAGCGAGTGTTCACCTAGTTTTAATTAGCTTAGTTTATAAGTCCCTGGCTGGGGGCTTTGAGTGTAGCAGCTTAAGGCACCCAGGTTGCTCGGTTAAATATTCATGGCCTCAGAGGCCAGCTATGAGACGCCTTGGCAGAAAAAAAAAAAGAAAAAAAAGTAGTGCGCATCAAGTGCGCATCTTCGTGAATGGCTCTATCTATAGTACTAGTGGATCAAGATGACAGCTATATCTAGCTATGTAGTACGAGTAGGTGGTAAAAAATCCAAACAAGTCAACGAAGACTACTTCATTTTGCTTTAAATCAACGCATTCGAATAACTTTAGAATAAAGTTCAGTTGTGCACAAAACACAAAAATTAATACAGCAGATGTTCGTATCATAAAGTCACGCTCTCCGTATTACTAGCCTTCATAACTAATAATAAGCCAACAGCTTCCCTACCTCAGCACATTTTCCTTATTCCATGATAGCAAAGAACAATTTCACCTGACATCCAGCTGACTGAGGAAAATGGTGTTTTCTAATATTTACCGAACATTAATCAAAGTAAAAGATTCCTTTGTTTATCGGTACAGTTACCTGAGACAGCGGGCGGGCCGTAATGTAATGGGCTCAGGAACGTTGGAGAAATAAAATTTAAACGATAAATACGGAATTATCTAGAAGCTTTTTGTACGGAAACTGTTCTACAAAGAGAGATAAAACCTTAAAAGAAAAGATGAATTTGGCCGTTTAATCAAAGTCAAATTAAGAACGGTTTTTTTTCTGCCCATGGGTGCCGTAAATTGCGACTCGGTTCATCATTTCAGCCGAAAGAAATGATGACTCGGTTCAGGCAAGAGCATACATTACTCGTAAAAAAAATGCCAACAGTTATCATCAATTTGGATTTCAGCTGGAAGACATCCCTCAAAGACATTGACTTTTCCATAATGATCTACTAAGATTTTGACTCAATCACAAATACGAACGTGAAATAAAACATTTCCACACAGAGTCAACTATGTAATCAGCTGTAGTTACTTGAAATTATGGGTCTGAAAACACTTTTTTTTGTTTAATCATTATTCCATCGTCCCAGTGGTATCGGCCACGACTGACGAGTTGTAAGTCTGCGCTTTACTTTGTGTAAATTATTTCATTACCACTGCTCTCAAAACGGTAAAGGAAAACATCGTGAGGAAACCGGCATGTCCTAGAACCGAAAATTCGAAGACATGTGACATCTAAGAACCCGCACTGGCCCGCGTGGTGGATTACGGCCCACTCCCTCTTACCAAGAGAAGGCCTGTGTCCCAGCAGTGGGAACATTATAAGCTAATTATGGTAAACGACATTAGGTATCGATACCCATCACACCTGTGAAGTTTCGCCAGCTATTTTAAATTGACCTTGTATATCAAACGCTCCCGCCACGACCACCCATTGCACAACAAGGCCGCCCATTGTGTCACCCTATGTAAAATTCCTGCATTAATATCTGTAATTTGTATGGTGTACTTGCAGTATTTACTTACTTGGAGTTCAAGTTCAAGTTATTTATTTCATAACAAAAATACATTTGTGTCGAAATATCTGCAGTATCTAAGTAATAACAGCCGAATGGGTCGATGCATCAGGTTAAGTTACGCTAGCTGGGGTTGGTTCGTGGATGGGTGACCATCTTTACATACCGAGACTCCTCTGTGCCTCGGAAAGCACGTTAAGCCGTTGGTCCCGGCAGTCATTCGTGGATCTTTGACAGTCGTTACGGGTCTGAAGCCCGAAAGTCTGACAACCAGTCTTACCAAGTGGTATCGTATTACTTACTGGGTTGTGGAGGTCAGATAGGCAGTCGCTCCATATAAAATACTGATATTCAGCTGCATCCGGTTAGACTGGAAGACGACCCCAACATAGTTAGGGAAAAGCTTGGCAGATTGACTTGCAGTACATGATAACGAGTATTCTATTCTCCCAAAAATATTCAACATAACATAACATCTTGCCTTGTTTCCCCGAAGTGTTGGGCAGAGGTGTACCTATAGTACACCCACATTTCGCCAGTTATGTTTAAGTGCCATGTAATAGGGGGCGAGCCTATTGCCATCAACCGGGCACAAATCCAGGCTCCGGGCCGCTACTGAGAAATTGCTGATAGAAAAAGCCAATAACATTTTGCCCCAATTTTTTTTTTTTTATGTGGCATTTTATCAAATAACTTCTCCTGCTCTGGGCGGAGCGAGAGGACGTGTCAGACTCCTACTGACTAAAACCCATCCGTGTTCCTTCAGTTGTCATGTTGCCAGGGGCCACGGTATCCCTTTCGGACTTTCCCCCGACCCCGGCAGGCATCGGCCCTAGCGGACCCCGTCTGTTCTGCTGACATCTCTTTGAGGCGCGCGTGGAACACAATACGCCGTCGACCCGAGTCTGATCCTTATCGGACGGCGAGCTATCCATTGCTCACTTTGCCCCACCTGGGACTCGAACCCAGGACTTCGTGTTCAGCAGTAGCGCTTGCGACTACTAGACCAACGAGGCCGTCTAATAATATTCTAAAAATATTCAAATAACTACAATTTACGAAAGTTTAATAACACACCTACCCTACTCTTCTCCATATTTATTGGAACCTTTTGATAGCGCTAGATTTTATCACGCGATTCTAAATCGAAGGCAGTTACGTCCAAGATATATTTTCCCAATCATCAAACGCGAAAGGTACATCTTATCTCAAAAATGTATGAGCTCTCTTTATATTCGCAGGACGCGGAATTTTCGTTCATTCGTTCGTGAAATTACGGGACGAAAATTCCGCGTCCTGCGTGTATGTTTTCTCTGGATGACGAAGTGCCGGTCGTCCGGCGGCGAGATGGGCATCACATTCTTGCCATTGTGAGTAGGACCTGGATGAGGCTGGCACAAGAAAAGAGAGGCATAAGCTCAGCAGAGCGTGAAAGCAGGCTGTGATAATTTTTTCTCTGAAAATTTCGCGACATAATTATAGGCACACAATTTTCGTCATAATATTATAGGTAAGTGGGTAACTGGGCGACCGAGCTCTGATCTGGTGAAAAAAGATTCTAATTCTATGCTGCCATGATAATAGGTAGGCACTTACTAATTCCATGCTGCCATGATAGTAGGTACACACGGCTACACATCAAGCTGTACATTTCCAGTATAAGCTGACCTCGCATTGTACGGAAATCCTATACGATGCGAGATCAGCATAAACTGGAATTGTATAGCTTGATGTGTAGCCGTGTGTACTTACTAATTATGAATAATAAATAATATAAATAAATTTCTTTTATTGAATGAAACGTTTACAAAAGTGTACAGTACCGACCAAAAGTGTACATTTAGTCAACAATAAGATTTCCCAAACAATTATAATGCCTAAAAAAAAACTAAAATATATTAATTAAAAGTGCAAGTAATGATGGTTTGGAATTACAATATTAGGTAGCGACCCGCCCGATCTAGGTTAATTCAAACCTGTGTTTCAGGCCATCACTTTACATTTGAATTAAATTGGAGCACTAAAATTTAAAGTTAAACTGATATAAAATAATGTATTAACAACTATGAGAAAAAGCATATTGGTACATTTATATCTAAAACTAAACCTATGTAAATATACAATAAGTAAATACTTACGAGGGATAAATTATAATCATCATGATATAATTTCTAGAAGTTTTTCTGTGTCTGTGTAATTGAGTATCGCTAAATGTTCTGATAACATTCCATGCTGCCAAGTCATTATTCTATGGTAGCCATCTTGTTCTAAGTGTTCTAAGCTTTGGGCGACCGAGCTCTGGTCGGGTGAAAATACGGAGATTTTTTTTTCCCAAATATGAGATGAGACCTAGCTAGACCGATTTTTCGGCCCCGTGGTAAACCGGTATATTGCAACTTTCGTCGAAATCGTTAGAGCCGTTTTCGAGAACGTGATTACAAATATAATTAAATACACAAATATTGCTCGTTTAATAGTAGGTATAGAGTAAAGGATTAGATCAGGACAGAGCAGATGGATCACGGACAACTCTGCCGAAACCTTCGGGGAAACAAGGCGTGATGTTATGTTGTTATTTTACCAAAGGATTATGAAAGCCTTGCAAGCGAAAACCCGCCGTATTATTTCCTGACCTAATTTCGGAAGATGTGTGTTTAGAAACTTGGCCAAAGAACATAAGAATAGTCTCATACATTGTGTCATGGTGCTGTATGGATGCGTTTTTCCGTGGGTATGAATAAAAAAAAACCGGCCAAGTGCGTGTCGGACCACGCACAATGAAGGGTTCCGTAGTTGGGATGAATTTATCCCAAAAACAAACTTAACTTTGTAGTTGAAAAATATGTTCTCCCGTACGGAATGTATGGGAAAACATGTTTTTGCAACTGCAAAGTTAAGTTGGTCAATTATTACTCGTTAACTTGTAGAGCCTACTTAGCTGTGATAGTTTTCCTTTTAATTTCGTTATATAAACTACTGCTGTGATTTTTTTCACATATCCAAAACCAACCATTTTGCTGGCAGGGGGGGAACACTTGACTCTAACAGAAAATATAGACGGAGAGAGACATTGTGTTTCATAATTTCTTATGAAAAGAACACATTCAAAATTTTATTTAAATCGGGTTTTAAGTCGATTTTTTTGCTTGAACTTTGAACTCTTTGTAAGGTAACTTTGACCTTATGTAGATAATAAACGGCTTTTGGCCGCAAGAAGCTTTCATCATGCTTCATAGGTACCTACTTCACGATCGATCGATTATCTTCATATAATGTGGCGGATCTGTTACTAATTGCCACTTGCCCTGACGGCAGGCTTGTGAATTATGAAACAATTAGGAAATTACGTAGACTACGGAATATTGATACTAAACTCAACTCAAAGCATTTATTTTAATTAAACTAAGTATTTACAGGCACTTTTGAATTGTCAAGGAGTCGGTCAGTCAAAAATATGAAGCTAGTTGCCCATTCCAAAGCGTAGTAGGTACCTATAGAGAAGAACGGGCAAGAAACTCCACGGGCACTCTTAATCAAAACATTGTTACAAAATATTGGTTAAGTACATTCATGTTGAAATTATACATGTGAGAACAATGTAGAAAGACGTGCACGTTAAAAGCGTCCGTAATAAAAAGATAAAACAATTCAAAGATTAAATAAGCCATGTCAGCTAAGAGATGACCAGTCCCAACTGACGGCACCCGTTCATGAACATGACTCATCGATCAGCACCATTCAGCTAAAAAAAAATACAACCGACGTTGATTTTTAGTAACCTGTTTCGCGTATCTATTCCTAAAGAGCCATAAAAAACCCTGTATGATAGATGATTTTATTTCTGTAAGTAGGTTTGTACACGTCAATCATATTTTAAAAACTAGATGGGGTCGGCGTTTCCTATCTGACTACTCTGAGAAGAAAAGCCGAAACAAACTCAGAGGTCACAGTCTCTTTTATAGTCCAGACATAATCTTGGTCAGATCATGTGAAGGCTATGTGGATTGGTGTCTGAAGTGGTCTTTTGAGGAAAGCACCACACAGATTGAGAGGGCCTGTCCAGTCAGTGCACGCATTTGATCAGTCAGTACACGCACGAAATCGACACGTGTCTCACCTCTCAACGAGGCATCCGCAGGATGACGATTGACTTGTTGCGCAGAGACCAGCCCAGCGGTTTCTTTTAACCCGGTAGTAGGTACGTTCCCGTGGGATATTTTCCGATCTCCACGCGGGCGAGGCAGCGGGAAAAAGCTAGTGTTAATATATAAGCAAGCTATGAGAAGGTAAATATGTGGTGTTCATAAATTTCGGTAAAACCAATAGACTGAGTAGAATTTAAAGGTAGGTAGACCTGCAGTGCACTCCTATTCTGTACCAACCCACAAATCACAATACTTCTATAATTACAGTGAAAGCAGTGTTTTGTCTCTGACATTGCAAATGCAGACGCGAGTTAGGTACCTAATGAGATTTTCCAGAATAAGTAACCAAGTCGTAATAATATGCTTCAGGTTTACCATTGTAGGTGTATTTCAACATCTTCGTATTTAGGTACCAACTTACATCAAATTCTTAGGTAGATGAACTATCATTACATTCTGGCTTGAAGCTAATTGTAATAAAAACTTAGTTTTTTTTAAAGATATTGGGTACAAAGAATTTTTATCTACCTTTACAACATGATACCTATTCATAACAGAATTCTTTCAAGGAAATGTTTGAAGTATTTATTTCTTAAAAATTATTCATTTAAAACCGAGTCTTACTTACGAATCAGAAACTAAACAATTCCTAATTTTGCTCATCTTCCAATAATTAAAGGTTTTAGCGACCTCAGCAAACATGAATTATTACTACCACAATACCGGTTATTTCTTTGTGAAGTCAAAAAAACTTGATTAATCATCTTCAAAGTTTCACAGGAATAACTCTACAAAAGTCTATTTCAGTACCACAGAAGGCGCGGATACTCAAAGAAAAATTGAAGACATTTTTATTTTTTACTAAGACGGAAATTGGAATTATAATTTAATCAAACTGGAAAGAAAATCCTCGCCAGGTATTGCCTTGTTATAAAAACAAAACTCTTTTGATATTCTTTTTTTTTGCGTCTAAAGGGGACCTACAAAATAAACAGAAACCCTTTTCGGCAAATGCTTTTAAAGGTAATGTAAGTTGTGTGCCTAAACAAAGATTGTCTGTGTACACTGTTGAATTAGTTTTAAAGAATCACAAGAAATGCGAAAACTGATACAAAAAATTGTTCCCGAGTTGAAGTTTCTGTTAAGACATACCTACTTCCTATGGAGCAAATTGTTTTTTTTTTTAATATTATTATAAGTTCATAACATAACATCACGCCTGTATTCCCCGAAGAGTTGGGCAGAGGTGTACCTATAGTACACCCACATTTCGCCAGTTATGTTTAAGTCCCCATGTTATAGGGGTGAGCCTATTGTCATCAACCGGGCACAAATCCAGACTTGTTCCCGGTTGATGCTGTCACTGAGAAATTCCAGATGGTAAAACCCAATAACACTTTCCCCGACCCGGGAATCGAACCCAGGACTTCCAGCAGTTGCGCTCACTAGACCAACGAGGCAGTTTAAATTATCATTACAATATAACAATGATTTTGCAAGCACAAATCTCTAAAACAACAAACAATTATTACAACTATTTCTACCTTTGAAATAAAAATATTTTTAAGCCTTTAAACGAACATTAAGCCTTATATTAAGTGTTCTAATTGGTTGTAAATAAGATTAAACAGACAATGAAACCAATTCACAACGTATTAAATTGAAAGCCTTCGAATATCGATTGTTAATCAAATATCTCCGATATCTATCAGCATTGCTGTTCTCTTCATAATAACTTAGACAGGCACAAAGACATTAATGTGATAAATAATGAACAAAGATTTTAATAGAAATAAATCTCTATTGAACGTAGGATAAAACCTTCGCCATCCACTTCCCTGACCTATTTACCAGGGTTTGCTTGGCTTTGTCTGAACTAACTTACTCAGCTCATTAGCAGCACAAGACGTTGTTATTTTTTTTATATTTTGTTGCAGAAGGACTAAAAAGATTGCATTTATTTCAATTAAACCATTTACAGACACTTTTGAATTGTCAAAGAATCGGTCAGTCAGAAATAAGAAGCTAATTGCCCATTCCAAAGCGTAGTAGGTACCTATGGAGAAGAAAGGGCAAGAAAGTCCACGGGCACTCTTTCAAATAAAAAATTGTTACAAAATATTGGTTACATCATTCATATTGAAATTATACATGTGAGAACAATGTAGAAAGACGTGCACGTTAGAAGCGTCCGTAATAAAAAGATAAAACAAGGAACAATTCAAAAATTAAAATAAGTTAAAAATAAGCCGTGGCAACTAAGAGATATAAACGATTTTATTGTGGAAGTAAACATTATCCTCAGGTCAGTTTTTATTTTATTTGTTCTGAGTTTAAATCCCGACATCCCGAAAAAGGGGCAGGAGGGGGAGTCTTCAACGTTCAATGTCAATGAAAATATACCTAGCTGGTTTATCTTTTTAGAAAATGTAAATCTTCGAAGGCAGCACCATGACCAACGTGTAATGTGATTATCTTTTACAAGAAGTAGGTACTGTAGGAATAAGATGAGTTATCAATCAAACAATCAACAGAACCCTAATTGCGTGACACACGATCAATCACAATCTGTTTAATTTTGACAGTTCAACAATATTAATGGCGTTATTTACGTTGCTGAGCAGACAAATTTTCCGAACATATAAAGCAGTGGATGACGTTCAAAGTTATTCAGATTGTGATTGATCGATGTTACGCAATTAGGGTGCAGCTTAAACTATCGCAGTCTCGCGCTTGAATAACAAGTAGCCTTCTCAAGTCAACCCACCAGTCTAAATCAGAAAAACGTGAGTCAGCCGAAAAAAGTAATTCCTTTACTAAAAGGTAACAAAATGCCAAAGAAACGAAATCCATTTAAGACATTAATGTTTACAATGTTCATATTTCTTCGGCATTAACATCGTGTAACGTTGATACAAGTAATAAAGGTAAATAAAAAGCCATTTGCGTTATGTGTACCTAAGCACACAATGGTATGCAATAATTCTTGCGAGTGTGATAAGCTTTTGCGTGAAGTCGACGAACTTTGGCGAATCAGTAAGCTTATTACGCAACTGGCAATTTGCTTAAATTGTACAATAATTTTGCGATCGTTGCTATCAGAATATTAATGGGGTTCCCGGTTTGTCTTTGGCATGTTAATTTAATACTGTAACAAATGAACGAAATATTGATGAGCCAGGTCCAGAAGATTAAATTGGATACAACAAAGGAAGTTTAAAATGAAATTTGATGATAACGGACGGAAATATACCCACCTAATAGCATGGTTTGGTAATTTATAAGTACCTAAACTTGTAAAGGGGTAAATAACTAGCACTAATTAAGTATGTTGGATCCGATCATTAGTACGGACACGAAACGAATCGGAAGCGCGCCGCTGGCGACAGGACGTGATCTACCCACATCAAAAGCGCGCGCTTCTACAGAGTCGTGATGTTTAATGCCACGGCGAGGAAGATTCAGCCTCTGGTTGCATCGGAGTTAAGACGTCGCGGAACTGTTCTCGATTCGTGGTGCTCAGTAATTGTGTTAGTTGTAATTTGTGATCATTGTGTTAATTGGTGATTTTAATAAATGCCGTCGCACCCAGTGTGTGTATAATTTAGCTAGTGTGATTAATTTGATAGTAAATTACAATGTGATCTGAACTGCAAACTGTTTTTCTATTGCGCATTAACCAACACTACCCACACTACGCCCACAGTAGTTAAAATACTCGTATGCCTGAAAATAACGAGAGTCACATACCCGTCTCAGACAAGTATAATAATAAAGCTAAGTCAAAATGTAACATAATGAAAATAATTGTAATAAGTTTTAGAAAATAAGTTGTTATTATTAAGTTTGCTTCACTATTGCATTGGGTTTTGCCTGTAAAAATAGTTGTCAGTGATTGTATAAATAAATAAGTAAAAAATAAAAATAAAATTCAATAAATTGCATGGTCTTTTAGAGGTATTCAATGAGGAACAGGGTGTAAAATTCACTCATTCTCTATAGATAAGGGAAGATCCTCCGAGTGTACTATAGTTTGACCAATACCATAGTTTGGCCACGGGACAATCGCCATAGCGAATATTCGCGCGGTGCGAACGATGAGGCGTCTAACGACTGAAACAAACGCATAGAAATGAACTTATCAAGCCCCGGCGTCGAGCGGCAGTCGCGGCGACTAGGGCAGTAATCAAACAGTTTAGTTGTTTTCGCCGCGAATAATGAACACCGAGACTTTTATTGCTGAAATACTAGCAAGGCCACCTATTTGGAAGTCTGGCAATATTGAGATAACTTTGATAAAGACATTTCGCTCTCGGACTTCCTTACTGATCGCGGCGGCGAACGTGACTGCCCGTGGCCTGCAAACGATGCCGCGCGAATGGTCGCCTCGTCCCCCGCATCGTCGTTCGCACCGCCGATCCCCGTGGCCTTTACATCGTCTACTTACTTCAAAAATACTAGACTACTAGATACCTTGAAATAATTTAAATATCATCATCCTGTGGTGTACATGCGAACTACGCATCGAACTGACGTCACCCAAAATTCTGCATCGCGCAAGCAGAGTTTATCGCGTGACTAGCATATATACAACGTCCCAACATCAATCGTCGGGCAGTAGCCCACCAGACACCCGTCTGGTCGGAGGATCCTCCATTTTCTATGGAGGATGAGTGAACTTTACACCCTGTTCCTCAGACCTCTATAATCCTATAGCAGTTCACTGCTGGACATAGGCCACTCCAGTCACTGGCCATTAATTTTACTCAATCCTCGGCTACTCTCATCCAGCTGCAACCAGCCACCCTGCGGAGATCACCGCTCAACCTAGCCTGAAATATTTTATTCTAAATCTTTACCTGGCTTACTCGATATTAGTAATAATACCCATATTTCTATGAGGTCAGCAGTTACCATCTGACGTCACCTGTCGCTTTAATATTTTAATATATATATGCCCTCCGCTGTCAGGCTGCCTCAATGAGGCCGCTAAAATATACAGTATATGGAATAAATATGGGCTCGTCTCAAAGTTGACCTTTTTCCTTTTAGAAAACGGAGCCGAACGAAAGCCTTTGGTAGAAGTTTAAAGGTCACGTCACATCAATGGAGTATCATGCCTTTGACTGTAATGCTACCTATTAGCTGAATTGGGAAATATTGAAATTGTGATTCTATGAACGAGTGCAAAAAAATAAGGAAAAGAAAAAAGCGGCTAAGTGCGAGACGGACTCTTACACTGTGCTCACACGAAGGGTTTCATTCCAGTTGGTGGTTATTTTACTTAAGAGTTATGCATTATAGTTATATTACCCTTCAACTGTATTTTTAATTTGAGTTTTAAAATTTTGATTGTATTTAAATTTTGATTTTAATCTTATTTTATTGAATTTTACATTATTTTATTTCAATTCTGTTTTAATTTTATTTGTAAATGTGTATGCCTATTCTAAAATAATATGAGTCCATGTTACTCGAAATAAATGATTTGAATTTGATTTTGTATTAACGAGACACAATAGAATTTTAATTGTTATCCACCTCAATGAGGCGTCGTAACAGATGATGAGTTATACGTTTGTATGTGCAATACATTAAAAAAAAAAAATGGTCAAGGTAAAGCCGTGGTCGCATGCCTGTATACCTACAAAATTATATTGGCATGCGACCACGGGTTTACCTTGACCATTTTTGTACCAGTCTTGATTTCTATCTGAAATATTTTCTTGTTTCATACTTTTTAGAGCGTGATTATCAGTAGTCGGGTTTTAATTTTTTAACTGACTTTTTATTTATTACACATTGGATCCTTCGTTAAAATGCCAGCACCCATTTTCATGCTAATAAATATTTACATGAGAAGCTGTTTAGAATATCAAAAGCTTTATAGCATTTCTACATCGTTCTTGAATCTTCTTAAAAAGTGTTAGGTGTTTAAATGACAAGTAGGAAAGGAGATGGAAAACGGTGGGCCCGAATGTAATAAGTTGAGATAAGATCTAAAATATTTGTCATATTTTTTATCTTAGAATATCAAAAATGAGCTCAATTCTCAACCAGGAAGCTGAGAAATATGGGAAAGATAGTTATCGTGAGATAATCGATTAATTGAGTAATCAATCACACAATTACAAAAAGAAAACCTTCGCACTAACTTAAAGTAATGAAATGCACTATAATTTATATACAACATAGCGATTTAATTACAGTCATACTATTAAATAAAATATTAATGAATTACTGAAAAACCAATATAATAATATTATCAATTTCATATCGTTTAAAATCATTCTTATATTTTTAGTCTATGTCACTGGCATGAAAGCTGACTGACATTGATTGACACTAGAAGTTGCTGACCATAGATGATACACTTAAATACGGTTGCCGACTGCTCTTGGTTGCTCACTGCTTTCATATTTTCTGATGCGTTTTGAGTGCTTTCCCGATTATTTTTCATTTTTCAACGACCACTGCTTTGTCTTTTACGGATTCTAACCCTGCCTACCTTGTACGACCCTTGCTTTTACACTGGACACCGAAGATAGCTCACACATTTGACTTGGAATTCTTATTTTAGATTTTACCGCCGCCTTAATTTGGATTGGATATTGTTGAAACTGTGGATCGCGAGGGACTGATAACTTTTAAAATTTATTTATTTAGATTTATTATTTGAATAATAATTATTTTATTTATATTATTGTTCAAGGGTTAATTAAATTAAATTTAAAATCTATTAAATTCACACCATTTTCATCTCGTTACATTCAGGCCCAAGATTGTATGGAATTGTTTCCGTCATATTATTCTAGGTAGGTTATTGTCTTCTTTCCTTCAAGAGAAGGAACAAATATTGAATAATTATGATTAAGCATGGTACCCGTAAGAAATATCCTGTGACCCCGCGTCCACGCGATCATTTGAATGAATTTTGACGTACATACGAGACTTGATGATCGCGCGACTATGTCATGGTTTGATGGTGTCGTGTAAGAAAACATCATAAGGAGAAAGTAGGACATAATGAAATCTGCCAGTATAAGTAGTGTTGTTTAATATTTATATTAGTTTATTATATGTCTTTGAAGAAGGCAGACTTCGGTAACGTTTTCGCCGAAGCCCTGATGTTGTGAATGACGGTGATGTAGGCGGTCTCCACTATTTGACATAGCGTCTTTTTCCTCAGAGAAACCTTGTTGGTCTCATAATCTGGCTTCATGTCTCTTGCGTCTGAGTCTGTTGGCAAACAAGAAAAAAAAACCGTTCTGTAGGTGTCGTAAAAGGATGATTCTTTGATGCCTACTAACACCACTGAGAGTCATTTTGTGAGTTTTATCTACGAATTGCCAAGAAAAAGTAGGAATTATAAAGCTTGTATTAAAAAAAAAGAGTTATAGAATTTAAAAAGTAGGGACGTACATAGTAACACTGGTGTTCAAAGGTATTCTCAAAAAACAATTTAATAAAAATGTTGAAAAGCTTTCAGTAATTAAGTTTGTTTTAGGAAGACAGAGTTTGAAATGGTATTCCTTGAAAATGGTGGTTACTGGGTCGATAATGTGTAAAAATTATGATTGGCAGTTTAGAAGTTATGAGGTAACAGATGAACATACATACATACATACATACATACATACATACATACCGGTCAAAATCATAACCCTCCTTTTTGCTTCACCGTAGTCGGGTAAAAAGGAGCTGACCTACGATATGAATGCGATCGACACAAAGAAGGTCAAGAGGCATTAGGTTGAGAAGTACCGGAATATGTTTTCCTTATTCCGTAGATTTATGCCTCCTTGCACTCACAATGGGTTGAAACTCCTTGCTATGTAGAAATTACGAGTGGATGGAAAGTTGAAGGGAGTCGAAGGACCCAAATATTGATGCCACCAATTTTTACCCGAAGGAAACATTAGTTTTTTTTCCAAAAGTAAGTAAATCTGCATTTAAACATTTTCTTACGTTAAAATACTTTTGGATAAAATCGAATGCTTCCTTAAGTTTCCTTCCAATATATTCGTACTTGATCAACATACAATTGTTTTCATTTTTTTTTACGTACCATTGTTCAAAGCGTTTTGTAGAACATCACCAATGTTCACGACTGGTTCTCCTATAATTTCGCAAGTGTTGATTTCTGGACCTACGTCGAAAAATTCTTGATCTCCTCTCTTTGTCAGACTGTAGCCGTATTGCGAGCTCCCCAAAGCAGCTGTTGACAAAGTAAAGGTTGATGTAAAGCCGGGTCTCCTGCGCGTGTTTTTTCGAAACATTACACCTAAACATTTGCTTTCATACAAAATATCGTGTTTGCATACACAAATGGCTTCTTTGTTGCGATGTTTTTGTGTAAAAAGACGCGCAGGAGACCTGCGGTTGTACAGGTGACCGCACGTCGGTTGTTACTTGTAACACTTCGACCTTGCACCTGGCATAATACAGAATGTCAATAGAAAAAGAGGCTATAGCTTAATGGTTTTGATACCCTGGTAATCACGTCACCTAATACTGTTGAGCGTGCCCGTCTGCTGGCTGTGGGAGAATGGAAGCCACAAGCTTCAGGACTCATCGTTTCGGCTTGCTACGTGTCTCCGCTTGGGCGCACCTTGTTTTGCTCCGCATCAGTGTCACTGTGGTGAACAGTCTCAGGCACCATAGCCTGTCCTGATACAGGAGCGCAGGTCGCATTGCACAGGCCGCCAGCATCAACGATATTATACGTCGAGCACTTGTCACCGCAGAACCAAACGGCTTGGTACGTGACGATGGGAAGAAACCAGACGGCATGACGTTGTTGCCTAGGAAGGTGGGTGGGTGGCCTCTGGTATAGGACGCAAGCTGTGTCGAGACCCTTGCGCCATCTCATGTTCCTAGCAAGGCGGGCTGTGCTGCGGCTGCTAAGACCCTCAAGCAGCGCAAATACCAGTTTTGAGCCGTTTGGGGATTGAAATGCTCGGGTCATGGAGCAAGAGTGCGCATTTCCTATTTAAGGAAATTTCTCGCCGACTGGTCGACACTTCATGTGCCTAGAGGGTTGGCTCGTTCTTTGGCAAAAGAATTAGCATTGCCATTCAACGTGGCAATGCTGCCAATGTTCTGGGCACGTTTCGGGATGCCAGCGATGTGGACGAACTACTTCGACGCCTAAGTGTCCTTTTGTTTTTATTTGTATAGTTAGTTAGTCATTTAATTTAGTACCTAGTGTAATAATTAGTTGTGTTATCTTGTATAAAAAATGAAATAAAACAATTTTCCTTATTTTATTCTTGACTTCTCCTTGGTTTATTTCTCGGTACCCTAATTGTGTAACTTATTTTCGTAAACGATTATGACTAATCTGTTTCATTTTGACAGTTCAACAACATTCATTGCGTTATTTACGTTGTTGAGCCGATTTTTTTTCCAACATATGAAGCAATGGACTAGCAACCTGTTTCAAATCGAAACAGATTGTGATTGATCGTGTATTACTTACGCAATTAGGGTACTGCTCTAGTCGTTTCTTGATTTTAAACTTAAATTCAAGTTACTTCTGACCAAAAATTACTGCTGTTCTACTTACTTGCAGAGGCTGTGTAAGGTCCATTAAACACCTTGTTCTTCTTAGTAAATGTAATTTTAAGATCACCAGCGATATTTAAAACAGCTTTCGTTTTTAATACTACCGACTTCTTGTCCGTATCCATTCTGCAAATAAATTATACAAAAAGGTTATCAATATGATAACGAGGTAGGTATGGCAATTGGTGCTATCAATAAGTTGATTTAATGTTGCATCCTTGTTTCTTGTTTTTCTTTGATAAATCTTGCGTTATGTGATTTGTAGCTTGATGATAATGCTGTTATTTTAAGATTTATAAATCAGTGTTTTGACATACGAGTAGGTCGGTTTAAAACTAAGTGGCATACCGAGTTCATTTGTATTGCAGCATTTGAGTTGTTTTATGATGAAAGTAATTTAGTTGGTATTGGGTTCTGTTAATCAAACATCACAGTAGTTTGTGCAGAATAAACAATTTTACTTTTTTCTTTTCTTTTTACATAATAATGGAATGGCCGCTGTAAAAATAAAACCTTTAAAAGTACCTACTTATCTTCCAAAAATGGATTATTCTTACCAGTTTTGCGTTTGAATACTAAGTAAATTCAAATCAAAACTGGAATTGCAGGACCAAAATGTTTCGTCGTATCTCGAAGTCTTTTAAGGGTTTCTGACCTTAGATATTTCGAATTTTTTAGTAATTCAAACCAAATATATTTCTTATCTGGGAGAATTAACTGGTTTCTTTTATAAAACGAATGCATTTGACGCATATTTCACGTCAAACCAGTTTAATCTTTACTTTTGTATTATAATTATTCAAACTAAAAGTCGTTAGTCCAAAGGATTTAATAAAAGGGTATGAAAATACTAAATGCTGCCAGTAGCACATTATTCTACAATCTTTAAATGGTTTATTCCCAAAGTACTCCAAAAAGAGTTCCCAAACTACTCCATGAAAAATATAATATTTTTAATTAGGTTTCATTTTACTCCATGATAATATTAAAATGTTCTCAAAGTACTCCATTCCATTTAAACCAAAAAGCCAATTTAAATATGTACCGGATTACTATAAAAGGGTAGCTGACGTACAGTCAGGCTCAAAAGCTTTGTAAATATATTTTTAAGTTTATAGAATTTTTAAATAAAAGACTTTATAATATAATTCAAAAATCATTTTGAGTATATTTTTTTTAAATTCAAAATTTGAAAAATATTCAAAAATCAACTGACAAAATTAAAAAAGTGGAGCTCTGGATTCACAAGTCTAAAAAAAATTAAAAACAAATAATAAAAAATCTAAAATGATATCTGGCAATTAAAAATATTCAAAAATAAACTGACAAAATTAAAAAAGTGGGGCTCTGGATTCAGAAGTTTCATGGCTTCATATACAATTTAAAAAAGTGAATACATGGTCTTTGGGGCCAGGGGTAGGTATCCTGTTTATGTACCACTGGTTTACCTTAATGGTATGCCATTAGAGAAGAGAATACAAGATTAAATATCTTGGCCACATACTTACTCCTGATCTCAGGGACGATGACGATATAGAACGGGCGCGGAGGGCCCTGTCGGTTAGAGCGAACATGCATTACTCTTTTCAGAGCGTATTGTACTACGTTTTACACGAGCAGCCTGTGGGCTAGATATACTCAAAAATCGTACAGTGCCCTCCGCGTGCAATACAACAACGCGTTCAGGGTACTGTTGAGGCTGCCCCGCTACTGCAGCGCATCAGGGATGTTCGCGGACGCACATATGGATTGTTTCTTTGCCACAATGCGTCAGCGTTGTGCGTCCCTAGTGTGTGAGGAGTGAGGCGGCAACAACAGTATCCTGATTCTAATTTCGATTAGGCTGGACTGTCCGTACGTGAATCGCTGCTGCGCCATTTCCCATGGAATGGTGCAGCCGCGGTGAAACGTCAGACAGTACTGCCGCTATGTATATTGTACAGGAATTTGTTTAGGATGTAGTTTGTCCTAATTACTAACATAGGATAAGTTTACTAACAAATGAGTCATGTTAACTTTATTAGATAAATTGAATTGAATTATCGTAAAAAGCCTACAATTTTAAAAATGCATTGACGTTATAACTACATGCTAAATTTTAATTTTTCTTTTAAGAATATTTGTGACTGACTGTAATTAAATATATGTATTTTATAGGTAATTATGTAAATGGAGTAGTTTGAGAATTGATAACGAATTATCGGTGGAGTACTTTGAGAATAATTCCTATGGAGCAGATTGGGAACAAAATAATAAGTATTTTTAAATAATAATAATAATTCCTTGGAGTAACTTGGGAATGAACGTATGAGCTTCTTATCTTTTTAGAACAACAGAATGGAGTACTTTGGGAATAACCCCTTTAACCCTTGGTATGCCGGAACGTAGATCTACACGAGACACAATGGTTTTTTAATTGTTTCTGTAATTACGGCATTCGAGAGGTTAAATGATAGCCGCAATAATGATTGTTTCAATATCCAACTCATTTTTTAATTGAAAGTAACGTTCTAAAATTCTAACAGATAAATATAAGGTACGGACAGAGTTTCATTCAGAGTTGGTATTACTGATCAAAGGATAGAGGGCACAGTGAAAATCATCGAACAAACGCAATTTTACTGCGTTTTTATCTAAAGCAGCAAATACAGGAAGACCTATGTAGTGTAGTTGGGGCGCCAGCACTCAAATAACAATTTATATATGAACCTACTTAGTTATTTCCAATCTAACTCTGCATTATTCTGTTATATTTTCATATTTTGCAAAGCTTTGTTTCTTATTATTATTATACCCCTTCAGGAACACAGAAAGAGTTACATGTGTATAGCTAGCTGTTATTTCAGAGTGGACAAGCTAACAAGCTATAACATTATTTTAATTTAAGACAAAAATAACTTACTGGAAGTCTGAAATCTGTTGGTTCTTCAATCCAGTGACATTGATGTTCTTGAACTCAAAGGCCAGTCCCATAGTTGGGTCGACAACGACGTTTAATTCGGGGATGATCAAAGGGTCCAGAGGTTTGATGTCATATTTAGGTAAGCCATTGCAGGTCTTTTCCAAAAAGTTCTGTGTAGCCTCGCTCAAGCATTTGATGTCATTTTTGTTGCATGGTTCGAAAAGCTTTACTGTAAAGAAATTTCTTATTTTATTTCGAATAAATATCTGGTAGATATTCAAAAGTTTATTGATTATATTAGTGGAACATCAAAGCTTACATAACCAACGGTGAATAAAATGGCATATTTCTGTATGAATTCCATATTCCTTAATCTACCGACTATTAGTTGTAATGAAAGCTGAACATGCACAGATACGTATCAGGTAAACGATTGACCAGTTCCAACTGGATTGAACATCACAAATAACAATATACCATGTACCGTTATATTCCTTAGCCAATGCTAATTTATTGTATTGTCAATACAATAGATTAGCATTGGCTAAGGAATATAACGGTACATGGAACAAATAAACTATTGATGCTGATCATATTGATTCTAACAATAATAATATAGGAAATGACATACCTTCTTCTGAAAGGACACAACATGCGAACGTAAGCAATAAGAAGCTCCTATAAACGGCCATGTTGCAGGAGTACTGACTAAATGAAGAATAACTAAGAACTGACCAAAGACCACGACTTATCACAACACTTTCATTTATTTATACTAGCTGACATAATAATTGAAGTGACTCATTGATAACAAAGGTCACAGTTATCAGACGCATACGACATGAGTAACGCAATGCTAATGACATTAGTGCTTTGGATATATTATGGTTATTGAGAACTAGTTGCTCCCCGCGGATTCTCCCGCATAAGTCTTGACCGCGTAGGAATATCGAGATAAAAAATATCACACAGACAGATAAACATAATATAAAATAAGAATAAGTATATTATATAAGTATGGAGTAGATATGGATTGAGAATGGTTCAATACGAAGGAGAATATATTATCTAGAGACAGTACAGATTGTGTAGCTTGCATTACAGTGAGAGAAGCGATAATTAATATTGTTGCGAGTTTTCTGGATTAGAAAGCCTCTGTCATCTTTTAGCAAACCTTAATATCAAACAAAACATAATTTGAGGATACAAAGTAATGTACTCGAATAATAATCATCATGAATGACTACAATTAACTAAAAAAAATAACCTATGTAATTCTTGTTAAACGCATTTAGAGGAAAAACCACTGCATGTTTTGATTCTGATAAAAAAGTATCTTTCACGTTCATACTGTGTGATATTAGGTTGCCATTTTAATGAGGCTCGCTAGCTTAGGCTACTGAAAAATGGTTTCATAAAAAATATTCAATAATATCAGGTTACTGAAGACTTTGTAGATAAGGTGAGTGGGGGCAAGATGAAAAACGGGGTAACACAAAACGTCGTTCATAGTGCCAGATTCAGTGCAGTTTTTGCAGTGATGGCGACATTGTTAAGACCGCTATTTTGTTACGTCGCACACCTCAGTTACATACACACACCTCAGTGAGTGGTTTGTGTGAAAAATGCGAATGTCTGCGCAGAGACTTTTACGCAAGTTAATGTATTTTAATCTTACCCCGTGCCCTGTAACTTTAATTACGTGATAGGTACGAGTGTTTTCTAGGAATATCTCCTCGTTATTTGTAATTCCTAGTTATTTTATTACATCCATATATGGCTATTTTTCGTACTTTAGGATTTATTACAATTTTCCGTCTTTACCTATCAATATTTGACGGGGTAAAATGAACATATAAAAGACTAAGATGAAAGAAACATGCGAAATGTTGTTTTGTAAAATCTCGATATTAGGATAAAGAAAAGGTAAAGAATTTATTTGATTGATAGTGATTTTTTTTTCTGCTTTGGAACAGATTTAACTGGATGTTATCAATGTGATAGAAAAATACACTCTTTGCTCTTTACTCACCACAATTTTTTTTTGCATAAGCTGTTGTGTACTGTTCTACAAGACTTCAAACACAACACTGCTCATCTCATCAAATAACCGTTCGACCTTGCCCCCTCTCACCTTATATTATAACAAAGGCCAACGGTCAACCCGTTGAAGGTAAGTAAAGGTAAAAAGTGTAATGGGCCTGGAATTTTTCCGCCCCGACACTTGCCCGAGCCAGCCCGCGCCGCTGAGCATGTATCTTTAAATTCGTCCCCAAACACAATCCGATCCCGCCTGTCCCTTGCTGTCCTCCCCAGCGACGCCCTTAGCCGAGATCCGTACCACACAGGGGTTGCCCTTAGTGTGTAGTCTGGAAGCCTTAATTAATTAAGGCAAGATAGTCCTTAATTGGACACAACAGTAATGCTGCCTGACAGCAGAAAATATGTAACGTGGTACTTGTGGTAGTGCTTTTTCATAAGGAACTCTAAGATACCAGTTTTTCCCCATATTTGGGTGAAGAGGGATTATGATAGTAGCTATAGAAAATATTATCTTCAAGTCAAGCTGGCCAGCCAGGGCACGCCATAACTGCGGCGATAAGTCCTCTCTTTGAGGAATGGCTAGAGAGGCGCCACGGTGACCTCACCTTCTGCCTGAAGCAGGTCCTCACCGGACACAATTGTTTCGGGAGGTTCTTGTTCCGGATAAGACGGGAGGAAACCCCCGGGTCACTATTGTGTGGATCGCCCGGAGGACAGGAGCATACGGTGGAGGTCTGCCCGGCTTGGGCGGAGCATAGCCGTGTCCTCGTGGAGGCGATCAGCGGCAGTGATCTCTCGCGTCCGGCCCTAGTCCAGGCCATAGTACGGGGTGAGATGGCATGGGAGGCCGTCACCTCGTTCTGCGAAGCAGTAATGCTCGCAAAGGAGGAGGCAGAACGCGTGAGGGAGAGGCAAATTGAGTGAGTGCCCTTATGCCCCTAACCGCCGCAGAAGACGCCCTAGGTATCGGGAATCGCAGGCCGATTTCCGGCCACTGAGCAATGGGTAGCTCGCCGTTCGATAAGGACCCAGGCCCGGATCGACGGCGCGTTGTGTTTCACGCGCGCCTTAAAGAGATGTCAGCAGAACTGACGGGGTCCGCTAGGGCCGATGCCTGCTGAGGTCGCGGGAAATTCCGAAAGGCATACCGTGGCCCCTGGCAATACAGGCAACTAAAGGAACACGGGTGGGTTTTAGTCAGTAAGAGTCTGACACGCCTTCCCGGTCCATCCAGAGCGGGAGAAGTTATTTGATAATTGCAAAAAAAGCCCGCCAACCAGGTATCTAGGTAGATCAACGAAACTTTATAAGTTTAAATAATTATGGACTTAAGACTTTGGAGTTGCGCAAACAGGAACGTATAATTGTATAAAATCGCCAACCCACACTAAGCAAGCGTAGTGATCAATGCTCATGTCATCTCTTAATGGAATCCTTTGCCCAACAGTGGCAAAATTACAGGTCATGGATCCTGGTCCTGGTCTGTAACCACCAGTTTTTCTTTTAATAGAAACCCTAGATTCGAAGATAATTTATATATTACAAAGTAACGATTCTATAAAACATGTTTATAATTTGTACCAACAAGCAGTTAGAGGCAATAAATTGCACGAATTTATGATGCGTAAATGTCGACAGATATTTTTTTTAATCTCTTGTTGTTTGCATGCCCATTCGACCTCAAAATATTTATTGAGATCTGTTTATACAGAGTGTCTGAATTTACTTCAGATCGCTTATAATTTTTACTCTTACTCTTATTTAAGTTTTCGGGTCATGGGGTCCGAGTGCGCGGGAAATTTCTCGCCGGCAGGTCGACACTTCACTTGATCAGAGGGCTGGCTCGTTCTTTGGCCAAAGAATTAGCATTGCCATTCAAAGTGGTAATGCTGCCAGTCTTCTGTGCACGTTTCCGGAGTACAGCAATACGGACGAGTTCTTCGACGCCTAAGTGTCCTTTGATTTTGTATTTATTTGTATAGTTAGTAGTTTAATTTAGTACTGTACCTAGTGTAATTAAGTAGTTGGGGTTAATTTTGTAAAAACTATAATGTTAACAATACTCTAATAAAAGTTTAAGGTTATTTTAGTCTTTCGTTACGAAATTGCCTTTCAGCGACAAGACCATCGTTCGAAAAGTGACCCCCATATTCAAAATTCGTTTATTTACGTTAGACATACATGTTTGGGTCACAGCAACGCATATGTCTACCAAATTTCAACTAAATTGGTCCAGTAGATTCGGAACAAATTGGCTGTGACAGACGGACAGACCGACACCCAGCAAGCCAGCCAGACACACGAGTGATCTTGTAAGGTTCCGTTATTTCCTTTTGAGGTACAGAACCCTAACAAGCGATATTTTGAAATTAGACTAGTTGCAAACATTTAAATTGTTATCAGTATTATTCTGGAAACTTATTACGCCACCCTGTATATTTTGTAAAAATATGGATGCTATGCATGACGAGGCTTTATTTATAATCGTCTTATCAATTAAATTAAATACATACTTGCAAACTTAGGTACATTTATATTCATAAAACGCAATATTTATACAGAATATTATAAAATTATGCAGATTTTTGCTTAAATTTTTATGAGTGGTGTGAATATGGATCTTTAACACGGCATAAAGTGTCAATTCGCTTAGCAATGAATTTGTTGGTTTGGTGGGATTGCCACATAATAATATAATGCCTATGTAGGCAAGTTAGATTAAAAATTCGATGATTCAATTTACAGGCACGGAAATTCATTGCTAAGTGAATTGACACTTTATGCCGTGTGAGATCCATATTCACACCACTCATAAAAATTTAAGCAAAAATCTGCATTATTTTATAATATTGTGTATAAATATTGCGTTTTATGAAGTATTATTATGTGGTGGTATTGTATTATTATGTGGTGATCCCACCACATAATAATGTAATATCCACTTTATACATAGAGTCCGCGCCACCACTCAGGTCCGATAGACGTGGTGCTAGTGTCTAATGTCATTGCATTTAATTGCATTAAAAAAAAAATAGTTTCACAATTTTCCGCCGGACTTCAGTGATGGTGCGGACTTTGCATACATCCAAATAAATAAAACTGAAGTGTCTGTTTGTAATGCATATGAAAGTTTACTCGCTAGGAACTTACAACAATTTTTTTTGTCTGTCGTTTTGTTCCGGTTAATCTCCGAAACGGCTGGACTGATTTTGACGGGACTTTCACTGGCAGATGGCTGATGTTATAAGGTTTATTTTTAGAAAAAGAAGATGTTAATTTAAGTAAGTATATAAAAATGTTTTTTTTATAATATGAATTAATTATTTTTAAGGAATTATCAATACCAAATACCTACGCTTACTTCTTCCAGTTTGAAGGGTAGTCCTATTCTAAAAAGACGGGAACTGTAGTGAATCGCCTTAAATAATAAGATCCCTTTCCGTGTAGTAGTTACTCAGAACTATCCTTTCCGCCATCACGTTGGCACTATAACTCATCTCTTCCGGTCCCTTAGTAGTGCGATCACAGGGAGCCAGTACAGCACCATTCTAACATGATTAACTTGTTCAAAAGCTATCCTGTTAGTAACGTAAATGTTTGAAAATCTACTCTTGTTGGTGGAAAATTAAGAACTTTTTTGAAGTGAAAACTTCTTAAGACGTGTTGAGCGATTTTTGGTAGGGGATAAATTCATTCACACTATTTTCATTTCGTTACATTCAGGCCCAAGATTGTATGTAATCGTTTCCGTCATATTATTCTAGGTAGGGTCTGTAATATTGTTCCACTTCTTTCCATAAAGAGACGGAACAAATATTGAATAATTATTATTAAGCATGGTACCCGTAAAAATATCCTGTGACCCCGCGTTCTAACCAAAAGCGATCGTCGCGCCAGTACACGATCCACGTGATCGTTTGTGATTTGTGAATGTGAGGACTATGTGGATATTATTTTTATTTCTCTGCTATTTTTAGTGATGGTCGGGCAGTTTGAATAGTTTATGCGGCCTACCCAAATGTCCTTTCTTTGGTATTGTCCGTCGAGTTGAGCTCCTTAAGTTCTGAGTTGAGCTCCACGATTACTGACAATTGCTTGCACTGACTGGACAGGTCCACTCAAATCTGTGTGGTCCTTTCCTCAAAAGATCTTTTCAGACACTAATCTATATGGTCCTCATATGGCCTGACCAAGATTATGTCTGGACTTTAAAAGAGACTGCGACCTCTGAGTTTGTTTCGGCCTTTCTTCTCAGAGTAGTCAGATAGGAAACGCCGAACTCATCTAACTTATTTTTTTTTTATATGACGTGTAAAAGTGATTCCGATATCCTATTTACAGAATAAACAATTTCATTTCATTAATTTGTCACGAATATAATCTAAAGAATACTTCAAAAAGAGTTCATTGTTCAACTTGGATTCGAACCATCGCATCACCAAACGTCGTCTTACTCATACGATACATACTTACGCAGTTTGACGAACTAGCCAGCGACATCTACATTTTTGAGGGTTCCTTTTTTTGTAATATACTCGTACGCAGCCGCCATCTTAGATTTACATTTTGATCTCACTATCGACTTTAACACCCTCAAAAACTATGAAAACGACATCCATGATGAAAAATTTTAACATTTTCGCAGCCGCCATCTTGGATTTACATTTTGACCTCATTTTCGGCTTTAGTAACCTTGAAAACTATGAAAATGACACCCATGACGAAAAATGTGAACATTTTCGCAGCCGCCATCTTAATAGTCGCAAGTTTTCGCGTGATGATTTCTACCAGTTTACTCCTACCGCAAGCCGCATTAAGTAACTTTGTTCCAAAAACCATTTTTTTCAAACAAAAAAGATTACCAATTCGTTTTAAGAAATTATCAACATGTCAATGTTGGTTTCATACATAACCTAACCCTACAATAGTTTCGCTATCATTTTTGCTAGAAGACATAATCACATGTCAAGTGCATGTAAATTTTGCTGATTTGACGTACAATTTTGTAAAGCAAGAAAAATTATTTTGAACCTTATGAACATAAAAACGAGGTGTAGCGAGAAATGATGACGTCACAAAAGCAATGCGAGAAGAATACTCGATTCATGCCTTGTTTTATGTTGAACCATGGTTGAATCGAATGAAAAGTCAAAATCTTTATGAGGTTAGGATTCTGAATTTCAATGAAAACATGACTAAATATTAAAAAAAAATACATACACGTTGAAGGTTATTCAGTCTTTATTTAAGTTTGATGTATTTGAACGCTTTTTACAAGTTTTAACAGCACAACTAGGTCTCCGTGAAATTCCGTGAAAATAGCACTACTATTTTCACGGAGCACTGAATGAGAACCGCGCGTCTCGAAAACGATTAACGATGTGCGTTAGAATCGATTTGAAAGTAGTTTTTATGACCGTGTTAGAACTTTTTTTTTTTAAGTGTATCTCGCAGTACTGACCACTAAGGTCTTGGCTGCTTAACCGGATTTTCCTGTGGGTGCCATAAGCTTCTACACTTAGAGCCTCCAGCCAGGAGACTTAGAGCCTCCAGCCAGGAGAGTGCTAGAACATTTGTTCTTGTACTTTTATAAAGGGGGAAGTGTTCGTAAGGTTTCTTCAATGTTATACTCTAAGATATTATGATAACTGTAAATTATCAAATCAAATTGTAAAATATAAAGCTTTGTAGTAAAATAAGATCAAAGTTTTGTTAAATAATAGCAATAATAAATATTGTTAAATGATTATTAAAGTTTTTTTTTTCTGGATTTTTAAATTATTTGTTAATACTAAAACAAAATAGAAAAATACTATTAAAAAAATACAATGAATGACAAAAAGCAAATTTCGTGCCTAGCATTTCATTCCTAGGATGCAAGCGGTCTCGAAACCTCCGGTCTATTTATACGATGAGTAACTTTTTGTAAATGTTAACCCTATTCACTAAAACAATATATTAATCATAATTAAAATGTTTTTGCAAAATGCTAAAACCAACTTGGGCGTATCATGGATTTGAACGCACATATCTTTTGCAGGGGTAACTACTTAATGGAGCTGTGTGTACATAAAAGACTTGATTGATCGCGCGACTATGTCATGGCTTGATGGTGTCGTGTAAGAAAAAATCGTAAGGAGAAAGAAGGACATAATGAAATCCGTCAGTATAAGTAGTGTTGTTTATTTATATAAGTTTATTATACGTCTTTGAAGAAGGCAGACTTCGGGAGCCTTTTCGCCAAAGCCCTGATGTTGTGAATGACGGTGATGTAGGCGGTCTCCACTATTCGGCATAGCGTCTTGTTCGTCAGAGAAACCTTGTTGGACCCAAAATCTGGCTTCATGTCTCTTGTGCCTGAGTCTGTTGGCAAACAAGAAAAAGAAAAACCATTCAGTAGGTGTCGTAAAAGGATGATTTTTTGAAGTCTGAAACTCACAAAATGTAGTGGTGTACCATTACATTTTGTGAGTTTTATCTACAAATTGCCGAGAAAAAGTAAATTGTATTTAAAAAAAAAAACAATGTTATAGAATATAAGTAGGCGTACATAGTAACACTTGTGTGTTCAAACGTATTCTAAAAAAACAATTTAATGCAAATGTTGAAAAGCTTTCAGTAATTAAGTTTTTTTTAGGAAGACAGAGTTTGAAATGGTATTCTTTAAAGATGGTGGTTACTGGGTCGATAATGTGTAAGAAGGAGCTGACCTACGATCTGCATGCGATCGACACAAAGAAGGTCAAGAGGCATTAGGTTGAGAAGTGCCGGAATACGTTTTCCTTATTCCGTAGATTTATGCCTCCTTACACTCACAATAGGTTGAAACTCCTTGCTATGTAGAAATTACGAGTGGGTGGAAAGTTAAAGTGGGCCCTGAAGTCGAAGGACCCAAATATTGATGTCACAAATTTTTACCCGAAGGAAACCTACGTATTATTTTCCAAAAGTAAGTAAATCTGCATAAATTTAAACATTTTCTTACGTTAAACTACTTTTGGATAAAATCGAATGCTTTCATCAACTTTCGTACCAGTACATTCGTACTTGATCAACATACTTCACAGAATTTTCACAATAGACCCACAAAATACATCTACTGAACTGATATACAAAAGGTACTGAAACTTTTGTATATCTTAAACTCTTCTGAAAAAGTTAAAAAGGAATTACGAAAAATCTTTGGTAGAAAATACAAATCCATTATCAGTGGGTGCCTCAAAACCAAAAAAATTGCTGGGGAACGCATTTTAGTCCCACAGGAAAATGGTTCAAATACTGTAAATGAGATAAACACCTATTCTCTAATATTGAAACAGTTAGCAGATAAAATAACACCAGCTCAAAATAGTTATAAATTAGACAAAACCCCCGTCTCAAATTCAATTGTGTTACTTCCGCCAAACGAAGCGGAAGTTGAAGCGTTCGTTATAGATCACAAGAATGACTGTGCTACTGGCTGGGATTCTATTTTGGCTAAGTTTCTTAAATTTGATAGACATATTGTCGTCCCCCATTTGACTAAACTAATTGAGATCTGCGTTACCCAGGATATTTTTCCGAAAGTGTTCAAAAAGTCGCGTATTACTCCTGTTCACAACGGGGGGAAGAAGGACGATGTTGGAAACTACAGGCCGATCTCAGTTCTTACGACTTTATCAAAAATATTAGAAAAGGTTTTAAACAAAAGGCTCACAAACTTTCTGCAACACAATGAGATACTGTCTGAAGCCCAGTTTGGTTTGCCGGGAAAAAGCACGGAAGATGCTGTAAGTCAATTGATAGATCACGTTACACTTAAAATAGATCAAAAACAGAAATGTGTCAGCATATTTCTCGACCTGGCCACTAACTTTCGACACCTTCATGATTCTTCTCCTTGTGGACAAGTTAAATAAGATCGGTGTTCGCGGTCATGCTCTAAAAAAATTTGAGAATTTTCTCAGTGACCATAAGCAAAGAGTTAAGATACAGGAATATGTTATCTCTGATACTTGGGTTACCTATGGCGTCACACAAGGCAGTATTCTTGGCCCGAGTCTCTTCTTGATTTACATAAATGACCTGTTCCAGCTGCCGCTTATAAACGGCAAGATCTTTACTTACGCTGACGATACGGCTTCATATTTCATTGGGGAATCTGTGACGAAGTTCGACGAAGCACCGAACTGAGACTGCATAAAGCAATCCATTGGCTAAGATCTAACTGCCTCACTTTAAACCTTTCCAAATCTACATTTCTCCAATTCTCTTTTGCTAAAAGTAAACCTGTTTTAGATATTCGACTACATGTATGCAACTTCGATTCTTCAACATGTTCATGCACAGCTATCACTAAGTCTACATATGTGAAATACCTTGGTGTGATTGTAGATGAAAAGCTTTGCTGGCGTCAGCACATAGAGTGCAAAGCTTTTCATTAAATTCCATTCCATTCCATTTTTATTTATAATAATTTGATTCGTGGGCGCCTCTGTACAATTGTGTGCTTGAAGTATTAAATAAATAAATAACTCCTTCGCACTGTATACTATGCGCTCGTGCAGTCAGTCTTGGGATATTGTGTTACTGTATGGGGTGGTGGTTGCAAGACTTGTATGATTCATCTGGAAAGGGCCCAAAGATCTCTGCTTAAAGTCATGACTTTCAGACCCTTTAGATTTCCCACCAGAGTCCTATATGAGAAGTGTGAAGTACTAACGGTAAGACAGAACTATATTCTGCAAGTGGTCAACAAGCAGCACAGGATTACACCTTATAATACACAAATTAATAAGAAGCGCGCCATAACAAACGTTTGCTCACCTTTGCACTGTCAGACGGCGTCTGCCAGGCGACAGCGGGTATATCTTGCCACTTTTTTCTATAATAAGTTGAACAAAACCCTAAACATATATATATATGTATATATTTGTTTAACGACTCGTGAAACAAAGAAGAAGACAAGTATCTGGCTACTGACACAGGACTACAACGCTACTGAAAACTTACTGCAATCTACCTAAATATATTGGTATTCACACACATACACACACCCTAACACATACGCATACATACACGCACACATGCACCAATACCAATTCCCTCTATTTTTTATTTAATCTTGTTTAATCCTAACTTTAATAATTTGTAATTTGTTTTTTTTCTAATTTAATTTTATTAATATTTGTTCCTGATTTTTGTATATTCTAATTTTATTATAATTAAATGAGAGTAACTTTTAACTTAATTTTATGTTAGATAATCATCTTTTGCTTCATATAATTCCTAACAGTAACACAACTGTAATAAGTCACTGGCTCCTGAAATTTAGGTACCTAGCTCTGGAGCCAGGGTCTCAAATTTTTCTGAAACATTTTTATGGCAATAAAGAATTTGTTTATTTATACATACTTTTTTCATTTTAATATTTTTTCTACGTACCATTGTTCAAAGTGTTTTGTAGAACATCACCAATGTTCACGACTGGTTCTCCTATAATTTCGCAAGTGATGATTTCTGGATCTACGTCGAAGTATTCTTGATCTTCTCTCTTTGTCAGGCTGTAGCCATATTGCGAGCTCCCTAAAGCAGCTGTTGACAAATTAAAGGTTGATGTTATATGTACGAGAAAATTTAATAGAACTGCGGTTGTCCAGCCAAGCCGTACGTCGGTTGTTACTTGTAACACTTTGACCATGCGCCTGGCATAGTTCGGAATGTCAATAAAAAAAGGCTATAGCGTATACTGGTTTTGATACCCTGGTAAACATGTCACCTAATACTGTTGAGCGTGCCCGTCTGCTGGCTGTGGAAGAATGGGAGTCAGGCTTGTGGCTTCAGGACTCATCGTTTCTACGTGTCTCTGCTTGGGTGCACCTTGTATTGCTTGCTCCGCATCGGTGTCACTGCGGTGAAGCTGTCGACAGTCTCAGGCACCATGGCCTGTCCTATTACCGAAGCACAGGTCACATTGCACGGGACGCCAGCATCAATGATATTATACGTCGAGCACTTGTCACCGCCGGCGTACCAGCGGTAAATACGTGACGATGGGAAGAGACCAGATGGCATGACGTTGTTACCTAAGAAGGTGGGTGGCCTCTGGTGTGGGACGCAACTTGTGTTGACACCCTTGGGCCATCTAATGTTCCTAACAAGGCGGGCTGTGCTGGCGCCGCTGCTGCGGCTGCTGAGACCCTCAAGCGGTGCAAATACTGTAACTCGAGCGTTTCGACCCCAAACGGCTCAAAACTGTAGTTACTGAACTACAGTTTTGAGCCGTTTGGGGTCGAAACGCTCGGGTGACGGGGCCCGAGTGCACATTTCTCGCCGACTGGTCGACACTTCACGTGTCTCGTTTTTAGCCAAAGAATGAGCATTGCTATTCAACGTGGCAATGCTGCCAATCTTCAGGGCACGTTTCCGGATGCTAGCGATGCAGACGAATACTTCAACGCTTAAGTGTCCTTTTGTTTTGAATTTATTTGTATATTTAGTTAGTTAGTAATTTAATATAGTACCTAGTGTAGTTAGTTGTTTTAAATATTATAAAAGTAATTGTATCTTGTATAAGTATTTAACACTCCGTTACACGCGTGGGGCACAGGCTTGCCCCAGCCATATATTTTTGCTTATTACTACTTAAATAATCATATGTAGAATCTGGCCGCCTTTAATAGCTGTTGCTACTTTGCTAGTGTCTTTGAGCGTTCGTCAGTAAGGCGTCGCTCGGCTGTGTTGGTGCACATTTTAGTGCTGCTGGGGCACGCCTGTGCCCCGTGCGTGTAATTACGTAACTATTTGATGTATGACAGAGGTAAGCAGTTTTAAATATTTTCTTCAATAGTTATGTAATTTATTTCAATTTTATTGTTTAAAAATGTATGTAAACATTATTACCTTTTATTATTGTTGCGATAACATTTGTGTTTTGCTAGTTTTAGGTACTTATGATCAAAATGGCTATTAGAGAGTATCAGATAATTGATTGTCTCCAGGCATCCGACGAGGAAGAGGAGGGTGGTGTAGAAGACCTGTTGAATAGTGAGGTTGAGGAGGACCACTGCATAGTAGAACCACAGTCATGTACCATCAAAATCAGCAACCTTACTCACAAATAGACTGTCCTTATCGTCGGAAAGTTCAGATGAAGATGATGCTCCAATAACAGATTTACAAACTTATAAAACAAAGTCAGGTTTTTTGATATTATAAATATAGCAGGCATAAATGGCATGATAATTGACTGTTTGGTCAATCACAATTACCAACGTATTTCTCAATTACCTGCACTCAGTTGCCATAGAACACATAAAACCACAAATACGGTAGCGGCTTTACTCCAAAAATATACACAGAAACATAAGGGAACGAGTTATGCTATTTTTGGATATGAATGAAAGCGATTTGACACCTCAGCAAAATGACATACCTCGCAAAAGAACAAAGACGGCTAGATGCCATGACTGTGGGAGGACAAAAGATCGACCGACCAAAACAGCATGTCACAAATATTATAAACCTGTTTGTAATAATAAATAATGAAATAAAATAAACAAAATTGTTTATTTCAATAACAAAAGGCATTTAGACACAATAATATTGGAGATCACCTTTTAAGCAAGGAATTGCTTGTGTTAGGAGACTCCGCGCTTCCACTTATCATTATCTTATGCAATTTAATGTACTCGTAGATAATGTAAACATGCAGAAAAATTTAATAAATGGGTAACTTAAAATTATACAAAAATTAAAAAGTGAATGATTTGCAAATGAATGATCGTTATGCATAGAAAAAGGGCCAAGTCGCGTGTTTACGTGTGATTATGTGTGAGTATGGGTGAGAGTGTGAAGAGTGAGAGTGTATAGTGTGTGAGTTATAATTAGCATATTTAGTTAATATGTGCTATCCTTTAATATCCTGCCCGATATTAAATAAAAATACGAAAGTGTATTTATTTTTATTAGATATTTATGTGTTTGTTTGCCTATTACGCCTTCACGCCAGAATAGCTGAACAAATCCGGATGAGGTTTGCCACTTAGGCAGACCATTTTAGTATGAGTTGAAGCAAATAAAGTTTCCTTACAGACAAAAGATCAGATAATAGGTAGAGGCTTTGGGTAGGGAATCTATAGTGTTTAAAGAACATGACCTTAAGTAAGGATCTCTGCGCCCTCTCCAGTTCTATTTTTTTTATTTTTGTTGTCCCTCCCCAGCAAGGCAAACAGTAAGTGAGGATCGATTGGGCCAGTGATATGTATACTTGCTTCAGAAGCCGCTTTGATGCCACATGTCGCATTGCTTTAAAAGTCCAGATAATTTTCCTAACTCTTTTCGTTATAAGTTCAGTGTGCATGTGCCAGGACAGGCGTTGGTCGATCATAACCTCTAGATATTTGGTATGCTGTAACTTGTCAAGTTTTACACATGAGCAGTCGAGGGTTGGGGGGCCGGGATAGTTGTGGATTTTTATTTGGAATTCGTGTGACGGTTGCAAGCTATTATACTAAGTAAAGCAGATGTAGTTGGATTTAGAAGCATTTAGTGTGAGGAGACTATAATTTAGCCAAGCTGCTATCTTTGCCAGGCCACATTCAGCCAGCCTTCTAACACTAGCCCAAGTCTTAGCAGTGAAGACAATGGCAGTATCGTCGGTATATGAGAATATGAGCCCGCCGTCAATCTTCATGTTGCATAGGTTATTAATGTAGATAAGGAACAAGGTCGGCCCAAGGACACTACCCTGACCGACTCCGAAAGTAACGGTTGACTCGGAACTAGTGTAATTCGCGATTTTAACTGTCTGTTTGCGATTGTAAGATTTAAAAAGATCAAGTGCGGATCCCCTCAAACCGATGCTTTCTAGCCTATGTAAAAGTATGGGGATAGACACTGTGTCGGAGGCCTTTTTAAGGTCAAAAAAAGCAGTTATACACTTGCACCGTCTACCAGAGCAGAGGTTAGCGACACGTACGTAATTACCATAAATATAGTGTATGTTTCCAATGTTATAACCAAAGTCGAAATGATCTCGATAGGTCACGAATTGATGAATCTTTAATTTAAAGTTCCTATGTTGATTTTTTTAAGTTTTGTAAGATTAAGAAACGAGTTTTTATTTTTTGTTTTAATTAAGAGAAGCCTTATTTCTTGTTTTTGATATAAGTATCAATAAAGACTGATTATATAAAATATATTTATTATTTATTTCTACCCCATTAAAAATCCATAAATTAATTTGGGGAGCGTGGAATCGTGTAATTTTTAGAGGTGCGTGTGAACGACACGGAGTGTTAAAAAAACAATTTTCCTTCTTTTATTCTTGACTTCTCCTTGGTTTAGTTCTCTAGTAGTTTCTTGATTTTAAACTTAAATTCAAGTTACTTCTGACAAAAATTAAGATTGTTCTACTTACTTGCAGAGGCTGTGTAAGCTCCATTAAACACCTTGTTCATCGTAGTAAATGTGATTTTAAGATCACCAGCGATATTTAAAACAGCTTTCGTTTTTAATACTACCGACTTCTTGTCCGTATCCATTCTGCAAATAAATTATATGAAAAGATTATCAAGAAGATAACGAGGTATATATTGCATCACATTTTACTTTTAATAAATTATTTTTCTTTAAGTACGCTGTACTGGTACAACGTCTTAATATTTGTTTGCTGCACCGGTCGACGTCATTACGTCGGCGCCGGCTGTCGCTGAAAATCAGCGCTGGGGCTCTGTCTTGCATAGGGTCGTAGTATAGTGCTGAGCGATAGCCGATTTACGTGGATGTGACGCATGCTTCTCCCAACTTTTTCTCATTTTTGTATTAAGAACTAAGTTTTGCGTCATGTTTGCCGCAAATGAACGTTTTTTCTTCTTTTCTTTCTTTAGGTAGGTATGGCAATTGGCGCTATCAATGAGTTGATTTAATGTTGCATCTTTGTTTCTTGTTTTTCTTTGATAAAACTAGCGTTATGTCACTATGTGATTTGTAGCTTGATGATAATGCTATCATTTTAGGATGTATAAATCAGAATTTTGGCATTTGTCGGTTTAAAACTTTGTGGCATACTGAGTTCATTTATACTGCAGCATTTGAGTTATTTTATAACGAAAGTAATTTAGTTGGTATTGGACACAATCAGACGTCACAGTAGTTTGTGCAGAATAAACAATTTTTATTCCTTTTTTTCTTTTTACATACCAATGGAATGGCTGCTGTAAAAATAAAATCTTTAAAAGTACCTACTTATCTTCCAAAAATGGATTGTTTTTACCAATTTTGAGTTTTAATACAAAGAAAATTCAAATCAAAACTGGAATTGCAGGACCAAAACGTCATACTACATTTTTTTATACTGCCCCAAATGTTTCGTCGGTAAATCGCGCCATCACCCGATGCGCGCTTAAAATACTACTAGTACCAACGGTAAGTATAGAGGCCGCCACCAGTGGAGAGGCAAAGGAAATGCTGACAACAGGCTGAAAAACAGGTGCTTGAATCAAGATGGATTCCGGATATTGATAAAAAAATAATAGGTAAGTTTTGTTTTATGTAAAACTCTTTATTTAAATTGGGCATTTAACTTAGATTAAAATATGCCTGACATCATATCATTTAAATGAATAGTTAAAAAGATATCACAGATTCAAAATTACGCGTAACTACATAATTATAGTTGACGACAACGCGGGTGCAGAGGTATTCAATGACCTGTCGTCGGCTAATAGTATGTAATCCCAGTAGTACATTCCCGTGGGATATTTTTCGATATCCACGCCAGCGAAGCCGCGGGCAAAAAATAGTTCTGCTATATTTTCATGTTTTGCATAGCTTTGCTTCTTATTATTATTATATTTATAATTTATTATTATATCCCTTCAGGAACACAGAAAGAGTCACGTATGTATATAGCTTATCCACTCTGAAATGACGCACCCCACTACCGCATTACCTACTCATACGGTAATGCGGTAGTGTGGCGCGTTATTTGAGAGTGGACAAGCTAACAAGATATAACATTATTTTAATTAAAGACAAAAATAACTTACTGGAAGTCAAAAATCTGTTGGTTCTTCAATCCAGTGACATTGATGTTCTTGAACTCAAAGGCCAGTCCCATAGTTGGGTCCACAATGACGTTTAATTCGGGGATGATCAAAGGGTCCAGAGGTTTGATGTCATATTCTGGTAAGCCATTGCAGGACTTTTCCAAGAAACTCTGTGTAGCCTCGCTCAAGCATTTGATGTCATTTTTGTTGCATGGTTCGAAAAGCTTAACTGTAAAGATATTTTATTTTTATTTCCAAGAAATATTTGGTAGTTATTCAAAGTTTATTGATCTATTAGTGGAACATCAAAGCTTACATAACCAACGGTGAACAAAATGACATATTTCTGTATGAATTCCATATTCCTTAATCTACCGACTATTAGTTGTAATGAAAGCTGAACATGCACACAGGTAAACGATTGACCAGTTCCATCCAACTAGATTGAACATCACAAAATAACAATAATCTATTGTTAATGCTAAGGAATATAACGGTACATGGAACAAATAAACTATTGATGATGATCATAGAAATATAAATAACAAGAGAAGTGGCATGGGGGCGTGTCTATGTCCGCGGGACATGATCACGATGCTCATGTCATAGGAAAATGGCCGTCTCTGCTAACTAGTGCGCTTTCGACCAACATCGTGACAACATTTAAGAATGCCGTATTGTTCAATGGTTTCTTGTAAAAATCGAGGCCAAACTAGAAAAATCATAGAACCACTTATCAAATATCAACACAAGTATTTTACTATATTTGTGTTGAAAATCATGAAAATCAACAAATTGTAAAATATTTCTTGCCTTTACTACGTTATTTTTGTTTGATAAGCAATGTAAGAATCACAAAACGATACTTTATCGCGTAATACGGCCGCTGTATCTTGCGACGAGTTAATGATGTATGTACTTGTGCAGATCCACTAACGTAGGCTATCGACAACAATATCGATTGTCGTATGAATTTATATTCATTTATTAATTTTTTTACATCTTAAATACATTAAATATTTTTATAAAAATCATTAAAAAAACATTTTAAAATATTAAAAATAGTGGCCCATCGGCATCAGGAACAGGGTCCAAGCTGCCGGTGGTCAGGGCTCTAGAGAGAGGAACCTCTTCACTATGCGTGCCGTGTCTAGGAGTACTGCTTTCTGAATCAAACCCTTGACCCAGCCGCGCAATAAGAGCCTCCTGAGGTGTTGGTCGAGGCTCTTCGCTATTAGGCCATTAACCGTAACGATTATCGGTACAATGATTGCAGAGTCCACATCCCACATGTCGACAACCTCGTGTGCTAAGTCAAGATACTTGAATTTATATTATTATTAAAGATCATTCTTCAATTTGCCAACCGTTATAGCCTGGTTGGAAGACCGATGTGAAAAGTGTTTTATACTTGTTTATATTTTCTCATAAGTTGAAATAGTTTCGATTTAATTATTTTTTTTTTTTAGCTGCGTGTTTTTTATTTATATCATAAAAAAATGTATATCGGTTTTATTTATTGTTATTTTTTCAGGAACTCCCAAAATTATGAAAAGAATAATAAATGGGAGAATCAATAACTTTCCGATTTAGTCAATCACTAGCGCAGTGCTTCCCAAACTTATTTTTACCGTGACGCCCTTGGGAATTTGCAATTTTTTGCAACGCCCCCCTCCTCTAGCCAAAAATTACCTACCATTTGTAGTTCTAGCGCCTAGTAACAATTTATCCGAAAAACTCCAAATAACACTGTTATAATTTTTATTAGAAAATAAGAACAAAAACAAATCATAAGAGTAAAAATTAAAAGAGGTATTTATTTGGCTGGCTACTAATGAGAAAGATGTTCTTGCTTTTCTGAGCATAGCCTCTCAAAACGGAGCTCAAGTGTAGAAATCGCCGCTCTCATCTCTTTCTCTACATTGAGAAACTGAGCTCCAAAATTCAAGCAGTTTGTCTTTGTCGTATTGGAGCTTAAGGCTGGAGGGAGTCACAGGACGATTGTATTATGTAATTGTTCTTCTTCCTCTGTCAAAAGTGTTGATAGTAGTAAGGTCGACTGGAAAGGGTTTCTAATCTATGTGGATCGCCGCACGACTCCCCCTGGGATAATGCTGTGACGCCCCAGGACATCGCGACGCACTGTTAGGGAAACCCTGCACTAGCGTATATATGTAAAATAAATGGCTTTTGCACAGCACAACGATAGCGATCGATGTTTTCGTGTGAATTGTACGGTGCATGGTAAATGCACGCTGTGTTTGATGGGATAAGGTTTATAATTGATTGTGTAGTACGTTCTGATTTATGAATTGCAAGAGTGATCGCAACCTCGTATCTACTGGATTTACTGATCTGCAGGTGTAATTGTGGCGAATAGTGACGAGGTAGTGGGGACAAATTGGAGTCATTGGGTTTCGATACATTTTCAACCACCGAGCATATCTCCTTCTTCCTTTTATAGTATGATGGTGGTCATAGTAATTCTAACAATAATAATATAGGAAATAACATACCTTCTTCTGAAAGGACACAACACGCGAACGTAAGCAATAAGAAGCTGCTATAAACAGCCATGTTGCAGGAGTACTGAATAAATAAAGAATAACTAAGAACTGAACAAAGACTACGACTAAAGGACTTGCTACACGGCTGCCAACCGCGTCCCAACAGAGGTGACTTTGGTGGTTTACGACCTTTCAAACAGCTCTGCCTGTCGCCAACCAAGGTCGCCTGCTGCTATTGGTTAGCAGCCATGTAGCAAGCCCTTTATCATCACGACACTTAGATTTGTTTATACAGCTGATATAATAATTGAAGTGACGCATTGATAACGAAGGTCATAATTATTAGACACATAGGTACGACATGCGTAACACAAGTGATCCATGATTTTGAATTTGAATTTGAAGTGATAATGACATTAGTGCTTTGGATATGTCACCGTATAATTATGAACTTCGTTAGTTTATAATCTATCGGTATTATTTTATAAACTGTCGAAAAATTGTGAACTGCAACGAACTATTTACAATTTAACGCATTATTTTTCGCTAGTTTATAAATCTTTCCATGGGAAACCGATAAATTGTGAACTGGTATCAAACTTGCTTGCGACGTAAAGCACCTTGCGCTAATACTAAATAGCCAGCCTAGCTGTGAGCAACTTGGAAGTAGCGCTCGCTCGGCTTGCACGCGTTTGGTCACAGTTCTAACCTAACCAAACCCATTTCACCCAATTCACAATTTTTTGACAGTTGATAATAACGGAAATAATACCGATCGATTATAAACTAACGGTTCTCACAATCTTACGGTGATAGATATACATGGTTATTGAGAACTAGCTGCTCCCCGCGAATTCTCCCGCAAAAGTCTCGATCCCGTAGGTCCCAGGTCATAGTCTACTCATGTGCCAAATTTCATCCAAAGCGTTACAAACAAATAAACTTACTTTCGCATTTATAACAAAGTATTAATTAGTATTGGACAGGGTAACGAAGAGAGTATTCCAACAATAGATGAGACAGAAATTATAGAAACAATAAAGAAACTAAAAATAGAAAAATTTCCCGGTTCGAACAACATCACTAACGAAGCATTAAACACAGCTCACACAATTTTGGCCACACCACTAGCTGACCTATTTAATCTTATTCTACAAAACATAGAGAGTCAACTGAATTTTTACGGAAGACCACATGTCACGTAGGTACCTGTGTTTAAAACAAATAGATATTTATTCATTAATTAATTAATTGTTAAGTAAACTGCATAAGAAGCGATGCAAGTCTTTAGATTTAATTCAGATCAAATTAATTCTGGGCAATAAAATCTCGACGTAGGATAACCTATATCTCGGTGATTTTCTTATCTTGTCGCAGAGACGGCGTCCCCTCGTATAAGCAACGCTTCAGCGAACATCGCACTGGATGGATTTTACGTAGTGTGTCAGTTCAGCTTAGCAATTTATAACTATTGGTAACATGTTTGAGGGGTAGGGAATACTTACTGGGTATCATTGTATTGGTGCTTGTCACTAAATAATGACACCCGCACCGGTCGATCGACGGCTAAGCTACTCTTGCCGAGGTCTGTGGATGGGTCCATCCATTACATATCGAGACCTCTCCGTACCTCGGAAAGCACGTTAAGACGCAGATTTGAGTTCAAAGGTCACGAGAACTCATTGAGATCGATAACAATTAAAATTCTATTGTGTCCCATTAATGACCGTTGAAAGGATATGACAGTGACCTTGAGTGGTTAGCTTGCGTGTTCTGAACTGAGCTCACGCAACGCGTCGTACGTCCAGCCAGTAATAGGACTCGCCCATCAAGGAGCGCTGTCTCAAATTAGACGCATTATTAATACATAAAACAAAAGGTATTTTAATAAAACACGTATACTAAAAGATTAATAATTAAATTATATTTAAAATGGTGAAGGTTTCAGAAAAATACGCAAGATAGATTTTGCGTGATTCTCAGTTTTTTATCCGCGTTAGACATAACTTTACAAATTAATTTCAATATGTAATTTAAACTTAATCTAAAATATTCTATATTAAGTTTTTAAAACAATGCTTTAATTTAAAATATTTTTTTTCCAAATCATTAACACTACTCATTTAGACGTGATCTTCAGTATAAAATCATTAAAAGTCGATTATCGTCACCTTATGATCTCGTCTGTCATTTGTAGATTTTTGACAGTTGTCACGGGTAGTCGGAAGCCCGAAAGTCTGATACTGGATATCAAACTTTCGGACTTGCCGTAATACCCAGTAACTGGGTTGTGAAGGTCAGATAGGCAGCCGTTCTATGTAAAAAATACTGGTATTCAGCTGCATCCGGTTAGATTAATAATAATAAAATAATAATACAATTTTATTCAAATAAAAAGGTAAAACACTGAATACAAAAAGCTAAAAGCATAAAGCTAGCATTAAAGCTATCCAATATTCGTATCTAATCTCTATTTCTATTACCTAACATTATCTAACTTGTCATAGCATTATATAACGGTGGCTAGTTTATTATTTTTAGGGTTCCGTACCCGAAGGGTGCCAAACGGAATCAAAGCCTAAGTACTAAGCCTTCGCTGTCCGTACATCCGTCCGTCCGTCTGTCTGTCAGCGGGCTGAATCTCATGAACCGTAATATAGGTAGACAATTGAAATTTTCACAGATGCTGTATTTCTATTGCTGCTATAATAATAAATAATAATATATATATATATATATATATTTCATTTATTGCGGATCACACATAAAGGTACATACAATCCATATCGTATTAGTAACAAAGACTTAGAAACTATGTTAGTAAAACTTACAAACTAACCAAACAACAACTAATAACTACGTGGGTCAACACATGTTGGCACGTGCCTCCTCATCCAGTGCCTAATAAAAGGGTTGTCCACCTTGTCTACCAATGTTTTTAGGATGCTGTTGGAGCTTCCGCGCAACCTACCCATTATTGACGCCACCCGCTTTCTCATTAAGGCATGAAAATCGTCAACACGGGCTTCCGCGAACATCTGCGAAGCGCTGCAGAAGCGTGGAAGCCCCATCAACATCCTAAACCCATTATTATATTGAACGCGTAGGACGTTGTAGGCCCTCTGCGTATACTTCACCCACAAGCTGCACGTGTAGAAGGTTTGGCAGTAGGCTTTAAAAAGATACACCTTCACATCCCCACTACAACTTGCAAACCTGCGAGCTAACATATTGCACCGAACCGCCAACGCCCTACGCTCCCTATCCAAATCTGCATCATCAGATAAGTCCTCCGTAACCAAATGTCCTAGGTACTTAACCTGAGCAACACGCTGCAAAGGTGTTCCGCTTATAGTCACTGGAGGAACGTTAGTTAACGATGCATGTTTGCACTTAAAAATCAGCCTTTTATTGTCCTACTGCTGGGCACAGGCCTCTTCTCATACAGAGAAGGCACGAGCATTGATCACCACGCTTGCTCAAGACGGGTTGGCGATTTCAACTTTTCAACAACAAATAATAAAATAAAGTAAAAAATTAAAAGGGATGCAAAAAACGTGTTTTTTTTTTTTGCGTTTCTTCCTCTATATTCTGTGGCGGTACGGAACACTTCGTCAGGGGCTTGTGGCTAAGTAACAACAGCTGCACCAGACACAGATCGATCAGGTTAAGCTACGCTTGCCGCGGTTAGTCTGTGGATGGGTGACCATCTTTACATATCGTCGACCGTAGGTTCAATTGAGGTAAGGGACAAAATACCCAAAATGAGTTTAGTATACAGTTTTGTTCAGAATTTTTTCAAAAAATTCTAACGTAAGAAAAACAGACCCAAAAAAGGTTAATAAGAAAAAAAGTTGTGGGCGATTTAGTCCGAAAAAAAACTTTGTCGGCCTCTCCTGAAAAATCGTATTTAGTCCCTTACCTCAATTGAACCTACGGTCGACGATATCAAGACCCCTCCGTGTCCCGGAACGTTAAGCCGTTGGTCCCGGCTGTCATTTGTAGATCTTTGACAATCGTTACGGGTAGTTAGAAGCCCAAAAAGTCTGACAACCAGTCTTACCAAGGGCTATCGTGTTACCTAGTAGCTTGGTTGTGGAGGTCAGATAGGCAGTCGCTCCATATAAAATACTGGTATTCAGCTGCATCCGGTTAGACTGGAAGCCGACCCCAACATAGTTGGGAAAATGCTAGGCAGATGATGGTACGGAACACTTCGTGTGCGAGTCCGACTCGTACTTAGACCGTTTTTGTACATTAGCGTTATGATTAGGATTTGGTTGATTGATGTGGTCAGTTTGATGTGGTTTGGCAGAGCATCGACCTGATTTGTCGTTCATCTGAGCTAACATTATGATTTTGGTTTTGTTTAGAGATAAACTGAGTCATATCAACCCATTATTATCTCTTGTAGATTTGAATTGAATAGCCGAACTATCAAATTGTAATAGATTAACTGATCTTTGTATTGTTATGTTTTGTATTATTTTTGTTTTTTATTGTCTTTAACTGCTTCGTTGGTCTAGTGGTCGCAAGCGCTACTGCTACTTTTTTGTTTTTTGAAAACTGTGTGCCTTTGACCTGTGTCAAATAAATTATATTATTATTATATTATTTTATATTATATTATATTATTTTCTTTCTTCTTCTTTCTTTCTTCTGAGGGTCCTGGTTTCAAATCCCGGGTCAAGCAGTGTTATTGGGTTATTCCATCTGGAATTTCTCAGTAGCAACTTGGAGTCTGGATTTGTGCCCGGTTGATGGCAATAGGCTCGCCCCCTATTACATGGGACTTAAACATAACTGGCGAAATGTGGATGTACTATATGTACACCTCTGCCTAACCCTTCGGGGGATACAGGCGTGATGATTAGGTTATGTTATTTTATCGATTTAAGAGACGCGACGAGAAGAAGAAGCAGAAGACCGCGAACTATGAACCAAAGCATAGTAAAAGGAGAGGAAGTACGCTATCTTCATACAAACGCACCGCGCGCGGCTTGTATGTGTGCGCCATAGTATCTATGCGTCGCCGCACGCACACTTAAACAAAATCTCGACCCGTTTCTCAGTGCGCCAGTCGGGGCTAACGCCGCACAAGGTTCGCGCTTCACGGCTTTTCGGCACCGCTAAATGTATGAAAAATGAGTGATAATCGCAGGAGAAATTATTGCTGTGTTTGGGTATCTAAATAATTCATCAATTCCAGAGTTGTCTCTGTTCAGATTACCTACTGAACAGGAAAGGTAACCAAGTCACTTATTCTAGCATATAATTTTTACTTGATGATGAGATACCTACTTATTTTTTTGTTATTAGTTATCTATCAGACAGACGAAGTAGGCAGGCCTACTTTCCCACTAAAATATATTAGGTACCTACTTTTGATCTGTCAATTGATATGCCGCTAATGCTTTGTTTACGTTTAGTCATGCCGATTTCTCAGTATTGTAGGTATAGTAAAGTAACTAAGTACTTACAGTTATAAAATCGTAATTTCAAATATTAAAATTTTGCTAAAAGTGACAACCCTGAGACAGGCAAGTATGGTAGGCAATTATATCGCGGATTGGGCCGGAGATAGTCTACTAGGAACTCCTTATACTATGACCAAAGTGTGAAAAGACGCGGTAGGTACTAAATTAAATGACTAACTAAATATACTAATATAAATATACTAAATAATTCAAGCAACAAGACTCATAGTGTTAGTAAGTTACAAAATACGTTAGTAAAACATTAACACAGAAACAATTTACGCAGAAACAATTTGTGACATCAAGGTGACTGGCCCAGCCGATACCTTGCAGCAGTGGTTCACAAACGCACAATCTAGCCTGCTTGCAACCATAGATAGGATGCTCTTGGTGCTGCACCCTACTAACCAGGGATGCGCACCGCTTCCGCATCACAGTGTAGAAGCAGTCAACGCGTGCAAATATACAAATAAATATTTGGAAGACTTAGCCGACGCGACGTTTACACGGACGTAATAAAATCGCGGCGGGATTTTATCGCGCACTGGATTTTCAACTCTCGGTGTTAAGCCGAGCGTTGAGAATCCAATGCGCTGGGACGCACTCTCGTCCCAGCGCGTTGAAAAAACACACTGTTGGATTTCAACTTTCGGCGCTAAGCAGAGCGTTGAAAATGAAGTGCACGAAAAAAAATCGCCGCGATTTTATTACATCCGTGTGAACGTCGCGTCGGCTAACAGCCAAATAAAAAATAATAAAAATAGTGAGTGTAACTGTCAGCGTATTACGTCGTTTATGTTTGGCAATGGGTATTATTTACCTGAAATAAATGAATGAATTATTTTTATTTTATTACAAGCAGTGAACACACAGCACTGCTTTATGTTGACAACATTCAATCAACCAGAAATTAAATAATCCCGTTTGCTCGGAGTAAATAAAGAAGATCCTTTGAGAGGACCTTCGTGTGAATTTTACAGCGATAAAGCTTATAAAGTCCATTAAAATAAAAGGTGCCTTTTATCGAAAAGCGACGGATTTTACGTTCGTAATAGGTACACACGGCTACACATCAAGCATTGCATTTCCAGTTTAAGCTGACCTCGCATTGTACGGAAATCCTATAAAATGCGAGATGAGCTTATACTGGAAATGTATAGCTTGGTGTGTAGCCGTGTGTACTATCGAAGAAACGCATATCCATACACCGTAAGGACTATTTCTGCTTGCAGTGCTCGGCCGCTATAGAAAGCAGCCGTTAAACAGATGTGGTCATCGTGTTCACGGGATTTTGTTTTCAAACTGCTTGGATACCTATGCGTTTCTTCGATAGTACTTGTCAGTTTTAGGGATCTTGCGCACTAGACGGCCATGACGTTCGTGACTCGGTCCGCGGCTACTCGGCTAGTTGGCCCTTGCGACGACTTGCTAACGACTCGGACACAACATATTCGGACAGTGTCCGAATCCGAATATCAGCGTCAGGTATATTTGCCTGACAAATGCTGAGTTGGACTCCCATATGGTGCAACCTTGAGACGCACACCGCACTTTGTATGTTTCATTATTAATTTTAGAGTGTCATAGTCAATAGTGTCATCACATTGTCTTACTTACTTCTTTTATTTTTTTTGTATATTGGCACCTTGTAGCTATATTCATACATACATACATAAACTCACGCCTTCTTCCCATGGGGGTAGGCAGAAACTACAGAACGCCACCTGCTACGTTCCTTACATACTCCTTTTGCCTCGTCTACGTTCATACATCTGGTCATACACGCACGAAAGCTATATTCATGTATTTAGTTAATATTTAATCGTGTTTTTATATGTTGTGCTATGTCTTTTGTGTGCACCAAATAAACGATCGGAACCTGGGGACACTTGATCCCCCCTTTTGTTTTTCATCCCTAATTTCCTTAGTGACTATCCATTTTAAAAGATATTGGTACTGAAATACGTGAAATTTATTTGCCTATAATTGATGTAAGACCCAAAGATATAAGTGTCTAAATTTAATACTTATTTGACTGAAAGTAAAAATAGGGAATGGTATCAAGTGTCCCGTATATACGCGAGACTTGATCCCCCCATCTGGGTGACTTGATCCTGGGGGATAAAGTCTCTCATATCTAGGTTCACATGATACTATTAGTAAGGAAATAAATAAAAAATGTTTTTAGAAAATGATAAACTTTTTTAAATTGTTTTCAAAATCACATAACATAGGCCATATCACACCGTCTCCATACATAAATCAATTTCTAAATTTGAAACTTCCGTTTCGTATTAAAAAAACAAAAACAAACTCAAAACAAAATTATATCTTCAATAATAAAAGAACTCAAATGTCTCGCAATGACACCCTGAATAAAATTAAAACGTAATTAAGATAAAGACTTGGAACACTGTCTTATTGAATTGAACCCAGGACATGTGAAACAAAATTTCAAGTTACGTTTAAGCTTCATTTAGGTGTCCTAGCAAAATAATCAACATTAATAAATATTACTGTAACAATCTTAAAACAGTTATAAAAATTAAATCTTATTATAAATTTTGGTCTCATTAAGTCTTATCATCTATCTTAATTTAATCAAGTCTTTTGATCTCAGTCTCTTTTTTCAATTTATTTAATTTTGAACTTCTTTAATGATTTCGGGAATTCAAAGCTGATGACTCTTCTCGATGACGATTTCATTTTTGGAGTTGGTAGTTTTTTTACCACTTGATATTCCGCTATAATACTGATATCATCTACTGCAGGCCACTTGAAAAATCTGTCATTAATTTTTTTAGCGAATTTAATGTCATATCCTGTTTGGCTTCTACTCTGCACCTGTCCAACATATCTATGGACGAGATTTCTTTGTGAGACCATATTAACTATAACCCAATCGCCGCTGGTGACCGAGACAATAGTGTCTTCTTCATTTTCTGATTCGCTAGAGCTATCCGTTTCATATGACACACTTAAATCTGATGGTGGTGAAGGTGGTATTTCTTCATCTTCTGATGTAGTCTCATCTTGCGCTTGTGAATAGAGGTTACGTTTCACTACTTTTGCTTTTACTTTCCTAACTTTGACTTCCTTCTTGCGTTTTCTAGCATCCAATTCACTCTCGATTGCTAGTTTCTCTGGTGTGTCAGTTAAAATTCTTGTACATCCTTTTTTTCGTCCCTTTGTAACACCTTTTCTTGGTCCTGCCTTCGGATATGGCCTTATTACTTCAGGACTTACAAAAGCGTTCGATCTATTCTTGCTAGATGTCTCGGCCACATATAACGGGAGCAAACAAGAGGCAGTGTTTTTTGGGCAAGCTATAACATTAGTATTTTCCTTTTCATGATCAGAAATACCTGGGGTGGCAACGTCCTTTGTTATTGGCTCTGGTACCATTGGTGTTGTAGTTTCAGCATTCAGCACAAACTGAGAACTTCCATCATGATTTGATATTGGTTGTAGTACTAAGGATGTAACAGTTCCAGCATTTGTTATAGTAACAGGAGCATTTGATATTGGTTGTGGTGTAATTGGCATAGCAACTTTATCATTTAATACAGGCGTAAGTGGAGCAAGTACAGCAGCAGAAGATGGACCAGAAATAACAGATGGTGAAGAAGTTCGTGAGTGTGTGACATTCTCAATTTCAGGTTCTATGTATTCTCGATCAGTAACGTAAGAGCTTAAATATTCGTCATCTGCAAAGATATCAGGGTTGAATGGGAAAATCCCAGTGACTGAAAAACTTTTCTGAATATTTCTGGGTGTCATTGAATTTGGGTAGGCACTGGATAAACATCCTGCCAAATCATAAATGGTTAATGGCCGGCCTGGGTGACCAACCATCCAATTGTCACATGCAGTATTATAATATGACTTCATTGCTCCAAATATAATTCTATCCAACGGTTGCAATTTTTGAGAGGTATGGGGTGGGAGGGTTAACAGGTGTATACCATTATCTTTGCAAAAATTTATAGAATCAATGGAAATATGTGACTCATGATTGTCAAATATAATGAGACATGGATTATCCTTGCTGCATCTTACATGCTTGAGGAAAAATTTCAAAAAAAGCACAAAATTTGGGCTAGTCATCCAACCACTGGGATGTGGAGCTCCTTCTGTGCCTGGTGGACCTCCATCTATCATTCGCTCCTGCCAATTTTTACGAGGAAATATCATAAAATGTGGAAGGTGATTACCTATAGCATTTATAGCTGCGCACACAGTTACGAGCTGCCCACGTTCGCCGGATGTTACCTTAGACACTTGTTTAATTCCTTTACATGCCACGATTTTTTTTGGTTTGTGAACTGTCGTAATGCCAGTTTCATCTACATTCCAAATTTGGTTCGGACCAAAGTTAAATCTCTGTAAAAGGCTTGATAAATTTTGAAAAAAGTTGTTAACGTTGTTTCTGTTAAACGCCGTGGCGCGAGACAAGCTTGTGGCTTCGGGAACTCTGAGTGATAGTTCTTTGTGTCGGTGCATAAACCCGTAGAACCAATCATAGGTTGCTTCTTCATTTTCGGACCATTTTAGCGGAACTTCCTTCTTATTTTCAATAGCATATTGAAATGCCAGTTGTCGTACATTCTTAGGTGTTAATCCATGATACAATTTGCTGGCCATCATTAGGTAATTGACAAGTTCACTCTCCTCCATAGTTGAAAAAATTTGTGAGTGACGATAATTTGGAGTGTAATCAATTACATCAGTTGTAGTAGTACCTTTCCTCTTCCTCACGTACCTTTTCAGTGTCATAACGGCTAACCCGTACCCTTTTGCAGTACCACGAATACTCGCACCGGCGATGACATCGTCCACTGCCGATCGCAATTTGCCTTCATCGATTGGTACTCTTTTTCTGGCACCTTCTCTTGTTTTGTATACTCTGGGCATATCGGTAATCTGAAATTAATTGAAAAATAAAAGTTAAGGGACACTTGATCCGGGAGGATCAAATCTCCCTTAGCTAAGTGTACCAAGTGTACCCTGAGCAGTTTAAGGTTATGAACAAGAATATTTTCAAATGTCTATTAGATTACCACTTTTCTATGCTACAAATCGCTACTTATATAGATAATGACTCGAATTAAATTCATACACACCTAAAAACCATATTTACATTAATGTTTAATCAAAATGTATACTTACGGAAATTTTCTCTCTGCAACAACAAACACTCGATCGTCCGCCATTTACAAACGCGTCAAATTTGACAGGTGTACTAACTTTAGAAAGTTAGCGGGTACCATAGACAACCGATGTTGCCACTATAAAATTTAATATTACCCATACAAGTTCTGAAAATCTCGTGTACCTAGTCTCCCGTAAGGATCAAGTGTCCCCAGGTTCCCCTATCTATCTACCTAATACCTACCTACGTTTTTAAGTCTAAAAATATTTTTAACATTACAGTCATGACTTTAACATGTGGTGTGCAGCTATGAGGAGCTCGTGGCTAAGTACTTAATAACAGCCGCACGGTTCGATCCATCAGGTTAAGTTACGCTTGCTGGGGTTGGTCTGTGGAGGGGTGACTATCTTAACATACCGAGACTCCTCCGTGCCTCGGAAAGCACGTTAAGCCGTTGGTCCATTCGTTGATCTTTGACAGTCGTTACGGGTCGTCAGAAGCCCGAAAGTCTGACAACCAGTCTTACCAAAGGGTATCGTATTACCCAATTACTGGGTTGTGGAGGTCAGATAGGCAGCCGCTCCATGTAAAATATGATATTCAGCTGCATCCGGTTAGAGCGAAGCCGACCCCAACATAGTTGGGAAAAGGCTAGGCAGATTGATTTTGAACTTGTGGTGTGCAGCTCACCCACATTCTGGTAGAATGTTTTGATTCCATCAGTTCCATGTAATCGGGAGCGAGTACACCTATTCTAGACTTCGAGCTACTGAAAAATTCCTGAAGTAGGTACTTAAAAACCGAATAACACCGCGACCTTATTCCGTCAGAAATAATATTCATAAAGTCAACCCGAAATTTCATTTTCGTGATAAGTACTAGAAGCTCTAATTCTTGGAATACACCCGTCTACGTGTAGTTTGTTCATCCCGAAAGCTAATCGGATCTCAATAAGTAAATGTCTTCAAGTCATGAACCGAGGCATCCCACGCGTATTCGCTATGTCAATATTCAATAGGAGTTCGAGACAGAATTCAGTGAACCACGAAATATACTTCCTTCGGTATAGTAGGATACAGATTGACTATTCAATTACGAATGTCAATGATTATTCAATACTGTTACGGATTTTGATATTTGTAAATAAGATTATTCTAGATTGAAATGAAATAGTGGGAACAAAGATTTTTAAGTTTTTCAAGACATCGCCAAGCGGCTGGTCGACTCTTCACGTGACCTGAGAGAGAGAGGGCTGGCCTATTCTTTGGCCAAAGAATCAGCATTGCCATACAACGTGGCAATGCTGCCAGCCTTTTGGGCACTTTTCCTATTAATAGCGATACGGACGAATTTTTTGATGCCCTATATATGATTATTTACTTGTACATATTAGTATATACTTGTACCCCTCCTTTTTATATACTTTTACATATTATTATTATTATTTTAAGTCTGATAGTTTTTAAATAATTTAATTAAGTGTGTAAATAAAAAGTATTCCTGTTAAAAAAAAACAAGGATTTTTCTCCTGATTTTGGGACAATGTTTGGCGGCCTGTGATAGTCCAACCATAGAAATAGGGACAAAATCAATCACTTGTTTTATCAGTTCTTGAAAGGGGTCAATTCTTTTTTCTGGTCTATTCCTGAACACCACTCAATTGAGCTCAGTAAGTTGCCGTTTATTAGTTAATTAAGATCTTATTGGTTCATCAACGCCACTAACACCAGCGTGGTAATTGCGTAGCTGGCAATAGCTTTCATTTCGACTGTTCAATAACATTCATTGCGTTATTTACGTTGCTGAGCAGACAGATTTCTCGAACATATGAAGCAATGGATTTGCAATATCCTTCAAAATCATGATTGATAGTGTGCTACGCAATTAGGGTGCTGATCTATTCCCGTACACGACTAAATGAGCTGCGAACGTTGTCGTTTAGTAGTTAATTAAGATCTTATATCAATACGGAAAAAATACTGGATATTTTACAATAAAATATAATTAACAAACCGAAAGCACACCTACACGTTCGCGTACACACTCACACGCTATACCTACACTATACACACCACACACATTCACACCCTATACTTACACCACACACACTGCACAACACACTCTCATCACTCACCTGTCAAGTTTTAGATTTAGATTTATGTAGTTTCTAACATAGTCTATAATTTTAGAATTTTGATGTACATGAATTTTGTAAGTTTTTACACCTAATTTAGCACGGAAGAGCACTGATTTCCAAGATACAGGTTTTACCTAGTTTGGAATTCAGAGTTCATTTAGTTTTAGTAGCCGTCTACTCACTTTCATTATTTGTAAGTTTCGTAACCTAGTTCTTAGGAATATACTCGTAACTGTATTAGGCTATATTTTATTGAGTTCAAATAAACGTTTTATTATTATTATTATCGGTTCATCAATGCCACTAACACCAGTACCTAACCTAATTGCGTAATACTCGATCAATCACAATTTGTTTCGATTTGAAACAGATTGCTAATCCATTGCTTCATAAGTTGGAAAAAAACTGCTCAATAACGTAAATAACGCAATGAATGTTGTTGGACTGTCAAAATGAAACGAAAATGTGTTACGTAATTAGGGTACTGGTTCAGTTCTAAAGCTTTATTTAAACCTCAACCTCTTTAAAAAGCCATTTCAGACACTAATCTACATGCATGGTCCTCATATGATCTGACCAAGATTATGTCTGGACTTTAAAAAAGACTGTGACTGATTTTGTTTCGGTATTTCTTCTCAGAGTAGTCGGATAGGAAACATCGACCTCATCAATCTGCCCAGCCCCTTCCCAACTATGTTGGGGTTGGCTTCCAGTCTAACTGATGTAGCTGAATACCAGTATTTTACATGGAGCGACTGCCTATCTGACCTCCACAACCCAGTAACTGGGTAATACGATACCTCTTGGTAAGACTGGTTGTCAGACTTTCGGGCTTCTGACGACCCGTAACAACTGTCAAAGATCCACGAATGACAGCCGGGACCAACGGTTTAACGTGCTCTCCGAGGCATAGAGGAGTCTCGGTATGTAAATATGGTCACGGACAAACCCCGGCAAGCGTAGCTTAACCTGATGGATCAACCCGTGCGGCTGTTATTACTTAGCCACGAGCTCCTCGTCAATACCTCCTGGAACATCGACCTCATCTAGTTTGTAAAGTATTATTGACGTGTAAAAGTATTTGTATTATACACATGGATACATATCAAGCTATACATTTCCTGTATAAGCTGACTCATTGTACGGAAATCTTAAACAATGCGAAATTAACTTATACTGGAAATGTATAGCTTGATATGTAGCCGGTTGTACTTATAAACCTACTTACAGATTATAGATATCATTTATCTTAAGCCTCATAAAGAACAGGCCGAGAAAAAATAAAAAATGGCCTCTTTTTCAACAAAATTCCATATCAGTTTTCAAACGACTCAAATATCCGAGGCATTAGCTGGTTCCCGTATAAATTACTCCGGACAGAAGTTGCGCTATTCAGGGGGTGTTCATAAATCCGTGCGGTTCCTGTGGCAGCTACGACCCATATTTTCTGCTATAAACTGCTTTGCAGATAGTTACGTTTTATGTTGCCGGTTACTGTGGTGTATTTATCAGTGTTGATATTACTATATAGCAACCGTTTTTAGGCTGTAAAGTTTATTTGTGTCATCTATATCTATATATTTATTATACATGTCATAGGTATTATAAATTAAACTCGCATTGTTCTTCTAAACTACGCAACGGATTCTGATGCAGTTTTTACCATCATTTAGAAATGGAAGATTTATGTGTAAGTATACTACATTAAAATTAAACTTAAGTACATATACTAAAATAGCTTTTACCCGCGGCTTCACCCATGTAGGTTTCAGATAATATCCCACGGGAATGTACTACCGGGATTACATACCAAATAGCCGAGGAAAAGGTTATTGACTCCTACCGCTGCGCCCGCATTGCCGTCAACCATAATAATTTTTTTACGCGTACATAATTTTGAATCTGTGATATCAACTGATATCTTTTAAACTGTTCATTTAAATATATGATGTCGAGGCATAATATTAATCTAAATTAACTGCCCAATTTAAATAACACATTTTATTGGATAACGGATTAATCATTAAATTTTATAAAATTCTTAAAGAATTATCTTTCAGAATTTCAAAAGGAAAGCTATTGCTACTGTAACTGTGTAACGCAATTACCCCTTTGTTCAAATTCCCTTTCACAAAACCAATCACGTGAAGAATGACAGAACACAAATAAAAATCATAAATAAACAATTTATGATACAGGATAATACTTAAGTAGCATGACGAACGAGCTAGCATTTATGCCAATGCGCTAAGGCGGCAACGGGGTCGCCTATAAAGATGAATTCCAAAGATCTATCTCTGAACTATTTCGAGCGTTTTGCTTCCCTTGCGAAGATTTTGGGACGCGAAAATAACGGACGATGTTGTCCAGAACAAATGTTTCTATCTCATGTGTGCCTTTAAGTAGGAATAAGGCAAGGGTTAACGGGTGACGGGTCAGTCGGCCCCATTCTGTTTCCGTCCGTCCGCGTCACTCCGCAAGTCGCGTTGTGACGGGTCAGTCGGCCCCATTCTGTTTCCGTCCGTCCGCGTCACTCCGCAAGTCGCGTTGCTATTCTGTAAAAATCTCACCGTGATATTTTGGATGAAGTGAGCTGCCAATAGTGTCAATCCTTAGCAACTGACAGCTCACTCCACACTCACTTCACCTAAGATAACACGGTGAGATGGTTACAGAATAGCACTACAGCTTTCTTATTGCGGTAACACATTTTCGTAAATGAATAAGACTAATCTGTTTCATTTTGACAGTTCAGCAACATTCATAGCGTTATTTATGTTGTTGAGCAGATTTTTTTTTCGAACTTCTGAAGCAATTGATTAGCAAATCTCTTTCAAAATTATTCAGATTGTGATTGATCGTGTACTACGCAATTAGGGCCGGACTGACCCGTGGCATGCTCTAAACATATAAATGTATAATCTATACTCTAAACAACTTCTTTAATTTGTCTTCTCCCAGTCACTGTCGCATGACGCTCGTAGCCAGGGGCTTAGGAATTAAATAGTTACTATGAGGATCTAAAACCCAAATACCCAATATCCCAAGTTCCGTAATCTTTTGATAAAGTAAAAAAAAAACGTGTCCAATATTTTTTAAGCGAACAAAAACATTTTTTTTTGGTCTTCATCCCTATTGCTGCACTCACAAGACTTGACAACACATTGAGTTAAAATTTTCCATGACGCCACGACTATGTAGATTTTATACTTACTTGTGACGTAGCGACCCCCACTCCCGAACTTTAATGCGTTTCATCTGAGTATTTTTTTATTTTAATATGATAAAGCAAAAAATACGTGTCTAATATTTTTTTATTATCTGATTGACGGACTAAATAGAATTTCTTATTTTTTTGACCCAGGCATCATCCCTATTCAAACTTCTGTAGGCGAGTCAGCTATACTACCTTGTCTCATTCATACTTCATAGTTTTCATATCGTGTGCCACTGTGGCAGTATTTCTTTTGTATGTCGCAATCTAACCTTGTTTTTGCTGTCTACGCCACTAGACGTATAAATAATTCAATCCATGAAGGAAGAATCCACTTCTAGGATATACATCACTTTGTCACTTGATATGTTGAGTTCGTGTTCTGACCTTTAATAATTCTTTAACTAGTACTTACTTTACGTCTAAAGATAGTTAAGATTAAGGATTTATTTGCGACGTTAAATAATTTGTTGGTATCTTTATTGGTCGTTACTTTAAGGGCAGACTGTGAATTGGAAACTTGCTTTGCTACGATTTTAAGCTTGATATCATTAAGTATAAGAAAAATGCGACAAAAGGCAGGTTTATACGAGCCCAGTAATGTGTACAGTAAGTCAGCACCCTAATTGCGTAATACAACACAATCACAATTTGTTTCGATTTGAAACAGATTTCTAATCCATTGCTTCATAAGTTGGAAAAAAAATCTGTTCAACAACGTAAATAACGCAATGAATATTGTTGAAATGTCAAAATGAAACAAATTTAGCGAAATTGTTTACGAAAATGAGTTACGCAATTAGGGTACTGTTCAGCACTGACTTGCAACTAGGCTCATTTAGACACTAGTTGCAACTCAATCCAGGTCTGACTTCGCGCCCTCACGTCAGTCCAGTTGACGAACCTACCCTTAGACTACTATTAGTTATACTATAATGAATCTACCCGTCTATTTTCGGCCCCAGTAGCTTCCCCCGCCTGACAAAGAAGTAATTAGAACAAAACACATTGTTGGAAACATTTAGATCAAGGTGATAATAATGGCAGTGCTGATGGCACGGTAAGCCGCACATTAATGAGGCAAAACCAGTTTTTTTTTTTTTTTTTTCGGTATGGCATCTCACAGCTGGTTTTGAGAAACCGTCGCTGTTTAACCTGTCAATCCTGTGGCTGCCTCAAGCTACTACACTCAAAGCCTCCAGCCAGGGCACATATATAAACTAAGCTAAAAAGCTTAGGATGAACGCACGCTAAGGGCACCCCCTGCGGGGTTCGAGCCTCGGCTTAGGGCGTTATCCGCGGGGAGGACATCAAAAGATGGGACGGGCTGGAAAACCAGTATAAGCTGTCCTCTAATAATATAGGAAGTTCCTACCACTAATGTGCAGCCTGCTGTACCTACTCTCAGGTATATTCATCAATCAAGATAAGCTTCTCAGAAGTAGGTACTCTTTACAATAATTGTTGTAATTCTTGGAAATCCACTCAGAATCGGAATCTTCCCCAAGTTTTAACTTCGCTTGGCCTTTGATTGCAATCGATCCTCCATTCCACTGTGTATGTATTTAAGTCCTCGACTCCTTGGTAGTTGTAATATTATTGTAGTTAACTCAGTTGTTGTAAAAAGAATATGGGCGTGCTTTTTTTTTGTAAAACAATTTAACTTAAAAAACTTTTTACAAAAAAAAAACTACCGACTTCCAAAAAAACACTACAAAGTGAAAAATAACTTTAATTTCGGAAGTCGGTGTCTTGGGTTTTGTGTTTTCGTTTTTTGCCACCGACTTCAAAGTTATTTTTCACTTTGTAGTGTTTCTTTGGAAGTCGGTAGTTTTTTTTTTGTAAAAAGTTTTTATTTTTCACTTTTTAGTTGTGGTACCTACCCCACACACATTCGAATACCACTACCTACTACCAGTGTCAGGAACTTATCATATCATCTACATACTAAGTGGGAAAAAAAATACGTATTTTGTAGCTAACTCAAAAACTACCCAAGCAAAGTTAATAAAATTTATATGGGACCAATTTGGGAGCATACCCTTTTAAACAAAAAAAGAATTTTCAAAATCGGTCCACAAATGACGGAGAAATCGGTGGACATACATAAAAAAAAAAAAAAACATACGCGTCGAACATATAACCTCCTCCTTTTTGGAAGTCGGTTAAAAACATAACATCACGTCTTCTGTTATCTCCGAAAACCGAATTCTCTTGAATCAAAGAGATAAATAATAGAGCAAAATAAAAATTACCTCTTCTTACACATGTCGTCGCCTGTGTGTGTAACCGGTATTAAAACGGTAACCTAATAAAGGTAACATGTTTTTTCTTCTTGGGTTACCCAGATAGCGGTAACCTTAGTCGTAGAAGTAACAAAAATTCTTTGATACCTGTACCGTAATTTATAAAGGTTTTCGGTCCCTGCCTGTAGGTAACACCAAGTAGATTTTGATGTTGTTCGCTTTGTCCTGTCTAACGTAAGTATACAAAAAATGACTTTGTCTGGAATAATTTCCTTAGTGTTTCAACCATTAAGCTGATCTACTCCATCCCGGCACTGTGTATTTAGTTCCTCGTTCGTCTTGTGCTATGATGACATAGTATTGAGTCAGTGCAGTCGAAAGTGAGTCTGTGAGTTTACCCTTTGTAAGGTTTCGGGTACATGCTAAGTTCTAGAATCGTATTTGCAGTGTACTCATGGCCTAAATCGGTATCGACAGACGTGTTTGTTTACTATGTATTCAGTTCCGAAAATAACGAAATTGAGATTTGGCGATTCAATATCAACTTGTTTGGTTGAGGAGTGCTCGTGACTATTAGGTATCGGATTTCACGTTGTGAAGTTAAGTGAGAATGGACCTTTTCGTAACACAAGACAACAACACAACTTAACACAAGAGTTCTTAGCCGATAAGTTAAGTTATTGAAATTTTGATTTTTGTAATCTGTTTACCTACTGTTGTACTTTTGCATGCTTATAATAAGATAGAACATACATGGATTTTATGGGAACGAAGCGGCTTGCGGTAGGAGTCAACTCGTATAAATCCTCTCGTAACGAAAAAGCGTTATGCCCGAAAAAGTCAGTTTCAAGTGCTCAAAGCTTTTTTATTTTATTTAGCAAGCTATAAACTAATACTAGAATTATTAGATGGTTATGTATAGGTATTAATATATAATATACAGCGAAAGGAACTTTATTCGAACCGGCTGTCCCACGACACCTTGCGACTTGATTTTTTTTAACTATATTCTTTGCAAATAAATGTATCTATTCTTTTCACGAAGGATCCTTCTGGCTAACCAAAAATAAAAACTGATTTCAACTATGTAGACAACAAGAAAAAACGCTAATAACTACTTAGCTGCCTACTTGTTTTCCCAGCTCTAGAAAACAAAGCTATTAGGTGGACAAACTGACATCGACGCGATAACCATGGATTCAGTACATGATTCTGAACCGTTGCAATTTTAAGACTACGTTGAAACGATAAGTGGGTTATTAAAAAAAAACAAAAATAAAACCCGTACGCAAAATACGCGCTTTGATGTGGAGTTGAGGATACCAGCCCGTATAACCTTAAAAAAATCTGCTATTTCATAGAAAAGTGCAATATCTACGCGGTCAAAATGTATGGAAAAGCTGATAAAAAAAAATTACCGACGTAAAATTTCAACGCAGGGGGTTCAGAATGGTAACAGTTTTCGCGTCGATGTCTCTGCCACCCTGTACATACTTATTTTCTGATAATACTAAGTTTGTTTGGTAGGTATAGCACCCATTTATTTTTAACTGCCGACAAAATCAAAGTATGATGTCACGATGACTTTAAAACTAGCAGATTTTTCAACCCAATATTTAAATGGGGAAACATTTGATTAGGTACTTCTTATATTTCTATGGTACTTCTTATTTACGAAATAATAATTTCAAATCAGCCAGCGCAACCCTATCTTCTATCTATCTATACTAATATATAAAGCTGAAGAGTTTGTTTGTTTGTTTGCTTAATTATAAATTATTTCAGTGTTAGATAGCCCATTTATCGAGGAAGGCTATAGGCTATATATCATCATGCTAAGACCAATAGGAGCGGAGCACCAATGAATAATGTTTTAAAATCGGGTTTTTTTCCTTTTGAGAGCTTCCGCTGCGTGCGCTACGTAAACGGTTAAAGTTTCGCAAAAATCATGTATGACAGAATTATTCCCCTTTAAAAGTTCTAAATAAAAGTCCGCGTCAGCATGTCTATCTTTTAAGGCTGGCTCACTATAACCTTTTTTATGCTAACCAAATTATAATGCATTATTTGCGAAGGTGTTTTTATAAACATGATATTAATCCTTATCCAAATAAATACGCCCAAAGTAACTGTTCCACGCGGACGAAGTCGCGGGCAGAAGCTAGTTTCAGTATAAAGCTGCGTTGAGTGTCAAGTAGGTATTAAAGTATAGTATAGTAGCCAGCTTAGGGTTGAGCGCACTGCGACAGTTAACCGCACCCACTAAAACCAGCTTCTGTTACATTCGACTGCAGTGCTATGATCCTAATCGCTTTAATTAGCTCGTTATTAATTGATGACGGATTAAATTGTCGTTTGTGTTATTAATTATGTGTTGTAGGTAGATGAGATAGGTACTGTTTTGTTGATATGCTCAAGACGCTTTCTAATGCGTAACACACGATCAATCACAATCTGTTTCATTTCGACAGTTCAATAACATTGTCGAGCAGACAAATTTTTCGAACAGATGAAGCATCTTGGAATTTGGAATTGAAGGATATTGCTATCCTTCAGAAAGATTCAGATTATGATTGATCTCGTGTTACGCAATGATAGTGCAGCTTGTGATGAATTTGTTTCCCAGATTTGAATGATTGGAAGTCGGTATTGTTTTCTGATTCGATTCGAGAGCAAAAAGCCATTCGACCCACGCCCACCTAATGTTAGTGATCAACTGATCACCTACGCCTAAAGACACCACCAATGCCACGTATATATGTATCGTAAACACGTTGCTATTTCAGAGACAAAATGTTACATGCAGAATCAGCCTATAATGTTCCCACTGCTGGGACACAGGTCTCCCCTCTGTGAGGGAGTCACGGGCCCAGTGCGGGTTGGCGGATGTCACATGTCTTCGAATTTTTTGGTCCTAAGACATGCCAGTTTCCTCACGATGTTTTTCTTCACCGTTTTAAGAGCGGTGGTGATGAAATAATTTACACAGAGTAAAGTACCTGCTTGGGGTCGAACCCACGACCTACAACTCGTAAGTCACGGTCGTTACACTCGTTACCACTGGGCCATCACTTATTTCATGTGCCCTTATACCGGCACCCAAAACCATTCAAACGGAAATACTGTTAGGTTTAAAAAAACGTATAAGGTTCTATAGAGGTTTGAGGAACGGGGTGTAAAGTTTACTCATCCTCTAACCTCTATATACTATAGAGTCAATAGAAAACTTTTTACAAAAAAAAAACAACTGACTTAAAAAAAAAAACACTACAAAGTGAAAAATAACTTTAATTTCGGAAGTCGGTGTCTTTGGTTTTGAATTTTCGTTCTTTGTCACCGACTTCCGAAATTAAAGTTATTTTTCACTTTGTAGTGTTTTTTTTTTGTAAAAAGTTTTTATTTTTCACCTTTTAGTTGTGGTACCTACCCCACACAAATTCGAATACCACTACCTGCTATGTAAATAACAGTGACAAGAAGTTATCATATCATCTACATACTAAGTGGGAAAAAATATTTATAATTGAAGCTAACTCAAAAATTACCCAAGCAAAGTTAATAAAATTTATATGGGACCACCTCTGAAGTATGATCTACCAAACAAAAAAAGAATCATCAAAATCTATTCATAATTGGCGGAGTAATCGCGTAAAAAACATAAAAAAAAAAAAAACATACGAGTTGAGAACCTCCTCCTTTTGGAAGTCGGTTAAAAAGAGAGGATCCTTCGATCAGACGGGTGCAATGTCTAGTGGGCTACTGCCCGACGATTGATGTCGGGACGTTCGTTGTATATTATGCTAGTCGCGCGGTAAACTCTGCTTGCCCGATGCAGACGAGATTTTGCGTGACGTCAGTGTGATGCGTAGTTCGCATGTAGATGCCACCAGTCTTTTACGTTTTCACTGTAGGAGCAATGGAAAGAGTTACGCTTGGAGTTTCCCTATCCGTAAGATAACCAAGGTAACCAACATAGCCCGAAGAATTGCCAAACTTAAGTGGCAGTGGGCAGGGCACATTGCTCGCAGAACAGATGGCCAATGGGGCCGAAAGGTTCTGGGGTGGCAACCGTGGACCGATGACCTGGTGAAGGCCGCAGGAATCCGCTGGATGCAAGAAGCACAGGGTCGAAGTGGCGGTGCTTGGGGGAGGCCTATGTCCAGCAGTGGACGTCTTTCGGCTGAAATAATGATAGATGTAGTAAATAGGTACCTGTGGTAAGTAATATATAAATTGTCTATCTGGTATTTTTTTGCTTGTTGATTTTAAGTAGGCGTTTGTCATGATGTAAGTATGTTACAAAATAAAATATTTGTCAAACTCAATAAATCTGCCTGGCCCTTTCTCAACTATGTTGGGGTCGACTTCCAGTCTATCCGGATGCAGCTGAACACCAGTATTTTACATGGAGCGACTGCCTATCTGACCTCCACGAGCCAGTAACTGTGTAATACGATACCCCTGGATAAGACTGGTTGTCACACTTTCGGGCATCTGACGACCCGTAACGACTGTCAAAGATCCACGAATGACAGCCGGGATCAACGGGTTAACGTGCTTTCCGAACTCAACTCAAACTCAAACTCAAAGCATTTATTTCAATTAAACCATTTACAGGCACTTTTGAATTGTCAAGGAATCGGTCAGTCAGAAATAGGTATGAAGCTAGTTGCCCATTCCAAAGCGTAGTAGGTACCTATGGAGAAGAACGGGCAAGAAACTCCACGGACACTCTTTTAAATAAAAATTTGTTACAAAATATTGGTTACATCATTCATGTTGAAATTATACATGTGAGAACAATGTAGAAAGACGTGCACGTTAGAAGCGTCCGTAATAAAAAGATAAAACAAAGAACAATTCAAAAAATTAAAATAAAAATAAGCCCTGGCAGCTAAGAGATGACCAGTCCCAACTGACGGCACCCGTTCACGAACATGACGCATGGATTAGCACCATTCAGCTCAACCATTTTGAAGGGAGCTAAATGATCCAACACACGCGCCACCATCAGCGAAACATTTGAGTGAGCATGACATACTCACAGCCGCCAGGGCAGATTCAAGTCAATGCAAGACATATTACCCGGTAAATGGTAACTCTTTAGTACATAGTACTCACACCTGTGCTATGCAATTATATAATACAATGGAGATTGAGTTTATACAATGCAAAGATAGTCTTACAATCTTCAGCAGCTCCAACAGTATTTTCAAATGTTAATCAATTAGTTGTGGAGCAGGACCAGCATTGAGCCAAGCATTTTTATCTGCGATGTAATCCCCCAACGTTATCTCCTGGTACTCGAAATGGAAGATACGAGTGGCAAATCCCTCTCTGAGTCGAACATTTCTAAGCAACTTGAACAAAACACCCCTCCTAACTTCGTATCTCAACGTTACAAGAGGCCACGAGAGGATTACTGTGACTACGACTCCGACTTCTCCACTTTCAAAGAGGAAGTCAAAGCTCTCATATCATCTTTAATGTCACCACAACAAGAAGAGATTAAGAAGATTTACCCGACTCTAATGGAAATCAAAACCACCAATAGCAACATAGAATCCTCAATGGCTTTTCTGGCAGCTCAAAATGAAGATTTAAAGTCTAAAATCGAGCATCTTGAAGCTCAATCTACGAAAGATAGAAACCACATCACAATATTAGAGGATAAAATTGAAGAACTACAAAGAGGTAGCCGAAAGGCGAATTTCGAGATCAAAAATGCACCAAAGTTAGCTAAGGAATCTAAAGAAGATCTAATAAAAATGACCATACTCTTATCAAACGAAGTAGGCTGTAATATCACGAAACCGGATATAAGTGACATATTTCGAGTGAATAACAAACGAGCTGACGCAAAAAATAGCCCTATTGTAGTTGAGTTAAAGTCGACAATTCTTAAGTCTGACTTCTTAAAGTCGACTAAAGCCTTTAATAGAAAGCAAAACGGAAAATTATGTGCGAGACATCTCGGACTTAAGACAAACGAGAATACGCCAATATATGTCTCGGAACAGTTAACTACAAAAGGTGCTCGACTGCACTTTCTTGCGCGTGACCTGGCAAAATCGAAGATATATAAGTACTGTTGGACGGCCTACGGGAAAGTACATATTAAGAAGGATGATGATTCTCCTACTATTGTTATAAATAGTGAGTCGCAGGTACATAATCTTTTACAACTTAAATGACTAGTTGTCGTCTTGCAAACGACCTGTCGTTTTAATTTTATTTCTTTACCCTATTTTACCTATTTGTTAAACTTTCATTGGCATTTAAAACCCTCAAAATTATTTAGAAATAAGTTATACCATAAGTTAAATAATAAGCCATATATTGTTAACCAATCGTGCTGTTACACTCATTCTTCATCATTCAAACCCACACTCAATCCGGAAACCAAATTCACAAACTTTCATACCTTACATACCTCTACACACTCACAGACACATGCATCCACCCACACCCACACACGGAATAATAATACGAATATAGTTATGATATCCTGCACCTGTAAAACTTATGAATATGGATAATACTTTATTAACTTTGAATGACATAGATAATTCTGAAATAGCCCAAGTGTTTAATTGTGGCATTGATGACTTCGCTAAACATATAGCGCCTAACTCATCCGACTTAGCGATCGTTTCGCAGAATATTAGATCTATTTACTCTAACTTTGATGATCTTCAATTAAACTTAGCAATTCTTAAAACAGAAATCGATCTGTTAATCTTAACCGAATGTAGGTTGAACTCAAATAAACCAATACCTCAAATAACTAACTACAGCTCGTTTCAAACAACAAATCATCTGAATAAGGCTGACGGAGTGGTCGCCTATATCAAAAACACACATAAAAATAAGACAAGAGAAGTAAAGTTAGCTCACGCGTCTTGCTTGGAGATTCATATTGTGCCTGACCTTATAGTTATTGCAATTTATCGGTCTCCCTCAACTGCGAACGCGGACCAATTTATTCACTCCTTAAACAATCACCTAACTACCATCGCATCAATTAAAAACGTAATAATCACTGGAGATATAAATATTAATCTTACATTCAATCAAAATGAGCAATCACACGAACGCTCAAATAGACTTAACTACCTTAATATGTTAGCCATGCATGGTCTACTCCCTGGTCACTCGCTCCCCACGAGAGACAAAACCTGTCTTGACCATTTCATTTTAAAACTCAAACCTGGCACCAAAACTGCAACCATTGCAATTATTCACACAACTATTACTGACCATTTCATGACTTTCCTAAAAATCACAAACCATTCAAATTTCATAAGATGCTCAAAAACAAAAACAGTCCTTAATTTTGAGAAGGGACTTGAGCTCCTCAAAGCTAGTAACCTGTCAGACCTATTAAAGCTTGATAACCCTAACACTCTTACCAATAATCTAATTGAAATTCTGCAAAATTGTGTCACACTCAGTACAATAACTCTGAGTATACCTTCGAAAAATAGAATCTTAAAACCGTGGATGACTATTGGCTTATTGCGCTGTATTTTGAATAGAAATTGTATGCAGAAGAGACTGAGGCTTGACCCATTCAACGAAGTACTAAAAATCACATACAAAAGGTATCGTAATTACTGCATTACCATTATCAGAAAACAAAGACGAAAATATGACAGAATTCAACTTTCCAAAGCGCACAAAAATCCTAAAAAAACATGGGATATCATTAACAACATCACACAACGCAAACCTAAAAAAACAAATAGTTTGGATCTACTGGAGCTATCCACTTCCCCACAGAAATCTGTTGACAAGGTTAATGATTACTTCTCTAACATAGGCAAGCTTCTTGCAGATAATATCGCAACTTCTCAGTCCTCAGCAGGTGATAATACTAATCCTGACTCATTCTCGACAGATAGACCTTTGCCCTCATCTTTTGTTCTTCTCGACACAGACCCCGAAGAAGTTCGAGCTACTCTAATGAGTTTAAAAGCAGATAGTGCTCCTGGCTGGGATAAAATACAAGTCAACTTTCTAAAAGCCGCTCACGAACTAATTGTACCAATCATAACCCACTTAATTAATCTATGCTTCGAGCAGGGACTTTTCCCGGACGGTTTGAAAGTGGCCCTAATAACACCTGTGTACAAGTCTGGGGACAGGACTGACCCGTCAAACTATAGGCCAATCTCTGTCCTACCGTCCATTTCAAAAATCCTTGAGAGACTTATAAACTCACGCCTAATTAAATTCCTCTCTAAATTTAAAATACTGTCGTCCTCTCAATTTGGGTTTAGACAAGGAAAGTCTACTGAGGATGCAGTTCTGTCACTAACTTCTGCTCTGGTAGATGGAGTAGATGGTGGCAGTAAGTGTCTAACTGTTTTTCTTGACCTCAAAAAGGCCTTTGACACAGTGTCTGTCCCCATACTTTTACATAGGTTAGAAGGCATCGGTTTAAGGGGTCCCGCTCTTGATCTTTTTAAGTCTTACCTGAGCAATCGCAAGCAAACGGTTAAAATTGCGATTTACACTAGCTCCGAGTTAGCCGTTACTTTCGGAGTCGGTCAGGGCAGTGTCCTTGGGCCGACCTTGTTCCTTATCTACATTAATAATTTATGCAACATGAAGATTGACGGCGGACTCATATTCTCATACGCCGACGACACTGCCATTGTCTTCACTGCTAAGACTTGGGCTAGTGTTAGAAGGCTGGCTGAATGTGGCCTGGCAAAGATTGCAGCTTGGCTAAATTATAGTCTCCTTACGCTTAATGCCTCTAAATCCAACTATATCTGTTTTACTAAGTATAATAACTCGCAACCGTCACAAGAATTCCAAATAAAAATACACAACTGTCCTGATCCCCCAACCCTCGACTGCACATGTGTAAGGATTGATAGGTTACAACACACTAAATATCTAGGGGTCATGATTGACCAGCGCCTGTCCTGGCACATGCACACTGAACTTATTATGAAAAGAGTTAGGAAAATGATATGGACCTTTAAGTCACTGCGACATGCGGCTTCAAAGCGGCTTCTGAAGCAAGTTTACATATCATTGGCCCAGTCGATCCTCACATACTGTTTACCTTGTTGGGGAGGGACAACAAAAATAAAAAATTTAGAACTTGAGAGGGCTCAAAGATCCTTACTTAAGGTCATGTTCTTTAAACCCTATAGATTCCTTACTCAAAGCCTCTACCAATTATCTGGTCTTTTGTCTGTAAGGAAACTTTACTTGCTTCAACTCATACTAAAAAAGCACGCAGCCCTCCCTTATGTTCCCTCTAAGCCTAGAAAGAGAAGGAACTACTTAGTCGCTCCAACTGTTAAGGTTAGATCTACTTTCGCTAAAAGACAATACTCAAGGCAATCTTCTTACCTATACAACTTGCTGAATAAAGAACTAAGTATATACTCCTTGAAGCTCCGCGACTGTAAAAGAGTTGTAACCGAATGGCTTAATACTAAAACCTACGACGATGTGGAGTCTTTTGTATCTACGCTTCAATAACCAAATTGCTTGCATTTGGGTTATTGTGTACATGGTTAGTGGAAGAAGTTGTATCTGGCTTCTTCCGATCCCAAGACATTGTCGCAGGGCTATCCGTCTACCTAAGTGCCAAATCTCATCCGGATCTGTTCGGCCGTTTTGGCGTGATGGCGTAACAAGCAAACAAACAATGCAAACACACAAATTCCTAATAAACAAATACATCTTCGTATTTATATTTATGTTGGGCAGGATATTAAACGATATTATAATCTAAATATTCTAACTATAATTCACACACTACACACCCTCACTCCTCACACTCTCACCCATACTCACACATAATCACACGTAAACACGCGACTTGGCTCTTTTCTATACGTAACGCTCACTCATTCAAATCAGTCACCCTTTCATTTTGTTTAATTTTAGGTTACCCATTTAATTCATTTTATTTTTCTGCATGTTAACATTGTCTACACTGCTCAATTACATAAATAATGTTATGTGGAAGCGCGGAGTCTCCTAACACAAGCAATCCCTTGCTTAAAAGGTGATCTCCGATAATATGTATGTAAAAGTCTTTTGTAATTGAAATAAACATTTTTATTTTATTATTTATTTTAACGTATAATATGCCTGCCTGCATAGTGTGCGTTTTATACAAGATTTGAATTTCGTCTCATTCAGTTGAAGTATGTGGGGAGGAATTTTATTGTAACATTTTAAACAGTATCCCATAAAAGATGAATCTACTTTAGCCAGTCTGAAACCTGGTTGAACTAATAGGTCCCTATTTCTTGTACTATAATTATGTCTATCACCTCTTTTGCTAAAAAGATGTAAATTCTTTCTTACGTACATGATGTTTTCATAGATATATTGACAAGGTACCGTCATGATGTTAATATCCTTAAACAGTTTCCTTAGAGAATCGCGCCTGCGGAGATAATATATGGCTCTGATCGCTCTTTTCTGCAGAATAAAAATAGACTCGATGTCTGCAGCCCGTCCCCACAGTAAAATACCAGCCCGTCCCCACAGTAAAATACGAAGCACGAAGAAGTCTCGGTACCTATGTAAAGATGGTCACCAATCCACGGACCCACCCTGGCAAGCGTAGCTTTACCTGATTTATCGACCCGTGCGGCTGTTATTACTACCACGAGCTCCTCAAGCCTAAAAAATATTTCGTCAAATTAAATGAAGAAAATATAATGTAGAAATTCTAAATCATTGAGATTTAGAATTTCTACATTATATTTTCTTCATTTAATTTGACGAAATATTTTTTTGATTTAGAATTTCTAAATCATTGAAGAGAATCATTGAAGAATTTCTAATCAAGAAATTCTAAATCATTGTGTATTTAGTAGACAAGCTTAGTTGACAGTAGATATCCAATAATTTCGACTTAAGACAGGTCTATTTGCTTGATGACGATACAGTGTTGTCACGGTTAGGGCGTGGGTGCTGGGTAGATTGAGCTTGCTAATTAATTGAAGTAGGTAGTTAGCTAGGTACCTAAATAGGTACTTAGGTTGATTATATTTGGAGTAAGTACCTAAATAAAATCGCAAACACTGGCGGTAAACCACTTTTCAACCTTGTTATAGTACGACACAACTTAGATGTAGCATCGGCAAAATTCGTAAAACCGATCACCATCCGAAGTGAGCGCGCCTTCAAAATCGTCAATCTTTATTACATACTAGTCAAGGTGAAAATGATCTTTACACAAACGCAATAACTTGTAAAGTCATATACTTAACCAAATACGTTGTAAAATTGAAATAAATGAATGCAAATTTTCAAATCATGCTACATTTAAGTTGTGTCGTACTGTACCAAGGGCATACGGATGAAAAGTAGTTCATCACAAATGTCCGCGGTTGTACCCAAGTAGTAGGTAGGTAGTACTCTTATTAATACCTATTTCATGCATCTGCTATTTCAAGATGGCGTCTTTCGCTAGTAAACAAAAACAGCACATGCTTAAGAAAAGCCCAGAAAATATTAAATAACAGTACCCTAATTCCGTAATACAACACAAGATTGCTGATTCATTGCTTTATAAGTTGGAAAAAAAAAAATCTGCTCAGCAACGTAAATAACGCAATGAATGTTGTTGAACTGTCAAAATGAAACAAATTAGGCAAAAAGGTTCAGAAGTTTTCCAAATTTTACATAATTAATTAGACTTCTTTACCACTTCCTCACCCCGATTGAAAATCCCAAACAATCAAATATGTCAAGTGCGTGAATTACCCATTTTACCCTTCCAAGTGATATTCGTTGAGCCACTTACAGCTTTTTCCCCTCTTAGTAAAACCGCGGAATTCACGACATTTTACAACACATTTACCCTTTAAATGATGTCACAGTACCGTTTTATACAGATAATAAATAGGTTACGGGACTCCTCATCAGAGGATATGTACCTTTTGTGCAGTGTGTATGTATCTACATACTTTAAATGTGCTTGAATGGATGAAAAGATTTTTTTTTTCTCTAAGCTTAGAGCAATTTTTTCAAAAACAGCGCGTCAAGAAAGCACTTATTTTTATTTATCATCGTAGATAGATAGTAGTAGTATATATAGTACTCATAATTATGTACACACGGCTACACATCAAGCTATACAATTCCAGTTTATGCTGATCTCGCATCGTATAGGTTTTCCGTACAATGCGCGGACAGCTTAAACTGGAATGTATAGCTTGATGTGTGGCCGTGTGTACTCCATCAAAATTACTGATATTAATATAGAAAATTTACATTATCGGCCAAGAATTTTCCCAACTACGTTGGGGTCGGCTTCCAGTCTTACTGGTTGTAGCTGAATACTAGTATTTTACATGGAGCGACTGCCTATCTGACCTCCACAACCTCAACAATTAGCGTACGTACAGCGTACAGCGTATACGTACAGCGTATATCAGTTACATTTAAAACGAATTATGGACCTACATTATAAATCTACTACATAAATGTGGATGTGGATTGGAGGTTCTGGGTTTCGTTGAAGAAGATGCTCGCTGAGGGGTCTGCTTAGATTGTTTCGGAACATTCTTCGCAAAACGCAGAATAGCTGTTCATTGCCTTTAAGGTTGAACTAGTCGCGGGCTCGAACTCATTGGTGGGCTTGGTCAAAAAGCACGCTATCTCACCTGGCATCGTGCATCATCCTACAGGTACAATTGTCTTCTTCACACTGATAATATGCTTTTGGTTTCCCTTTTTTTTTTACTCGCTCACACAAACACATACACACACACCCCTACATGTACAAATACACACACACATTCACCAACATCCTCACACACGCAGAAAGATGCACACACACACTACTCACTCTTCTATACCTGAATTCGGAATCTGAGATAGTTAACAAATTTAGAAAACAAGCTCAATGTCATTTACGACTGGGTTCCAATTTCATGGCATTATTTATTATTTTTTTTTTTTAATAATTTAATATAATTGTCTCAGTTTACGATTTCAAGTACCTACCTAATTATTATTTAATTTTTTTAATTCTCTAGTTTTAGTTTTATTATTGTACCTTCTTTGTTAAAATTCTGTTATTAACAGGCTTTGTATGTTATACACATAGTTATGGAAGAGGGAGGTCTTCTGGCACAGGTATCTCCATACTTAAAAGAAAGCCTCTACAATTTATTTGTTAAACCTGTTGAATATGAAATGAATAATTTTTTTTATCAAATTTATCAAAATCGTGTCCGACAGAGATAGTATCAGCGATGAGCAGTTAGACGCTGGTCTACATGCACAAACTCTAGTTCGCACGCACACAAACACCGTTCAGAACGATTTTAGTAAAACGAGCGCGTAAATAATTACGAAAAGTCCTTTGGAAGGTGGAGTTTTATGAAAAAACTGCTGCATAAATCAATTACAAATAAAGTTTATTATAATCTTCGACAATTGAGCTTTGTCGGAACGAGCTTTGTCTTGGCGATTTTATACTTCTTTTATTACTTATTTACTCCCAAAGTTGCGTTAAAATTAGCAGGAAAAACGAATCTTTGTTAGCTCATAACTTTTTAATTATACTCAGCTTCGTCCTCGAGATTAGCATAAACACAATGTAGTAACACGTACGGTGTTGCCTTTGCGCACTGAAAGTAAAAAGCCTTATACCTAAAACTAAGTTTTTTTTTTTTTTTTTTTGTATAATTTTAGGTGAGGGTACACCTATTTCGTTTGTTCTATACCTACCGTGTTCTATTGCTCATTCACAGTTCAGTGCTCTGCCGGAGCGTACATAATTTTCTTAAATAATTATCAGTGTTGTTAAAGTTTTAAAAGTGTCATGGGGAAAAGGAAAAGTAAACACGATTATGAATATATAACAAAAAAGTTAAAGAAATGGGAGAAGAAACTTCAGCGTGAGACAAGATCGACGTCGCATTCCAAAGGTTAGTAAAGTGTCGTAATTATATTGCGTAAAATCGTTATTATAATAACGTTGCATTATCACATCAACGTTTAAACGTTGTCATAAGTCGTTGCGGTTAACTTTTGGGGTTAACACTTCGGACTCGCAAACGGTATAAGTACCTACCTACTTAACTTATTTTGTTTTATATCACGTGCAAGGCTAATATTGCGATCAGTTATAAGAACTGTTACCTTGTTAGTATACGTGAAGCTATACGGGTGATGCGGGCAGTCTTTGGGATTGTCACTTCACCGTAGATACTAAGCCACACGTGGTACATTTCTATATCCATAGATACACCGGTCCACCTGCGTGCGCTAATCTTATTGTTGTAAATTAATTATCCATAAGTCCGTTCCATTTCAATAACAATGAGGATTGATTATTATATAGAAATCTACACATTACAGAGGACACACCCTCTCCCCGATTTCGATACTATGACGAAGAATCTTTTGAGGATGTAGTGGAATTGGAACCAGAATATCATGATGAGCCATCCATGAGCGCTGGGGATCACATTCCTTCGATCAGTGCCTTGGACCCAGTTCCCTCAACTAGCGCTGCAGACCCAATTCCATCCACAAGTACTTCACAGCCACAGGTCCTTTCCTCAGAGACTGAAGTCCTTATTGCAACTGACATACCTCCGAGCATCGAGCTGGACTCGAAAATTTTAGAGATATTTGGAGAGGATCCGTCTGTGGAAAAGATCTACGGCAAAGAAATTCAGACCGACCTGGCTGTTCGGCTACAACATCTGGCTACTAAAGGCTTGTCCAACGAACTTCGTAAGGAATTGATAGAAAGATACTTACCTCCTAGTAATTGCAAGCTAATTGACTCGCCGGAACTTAATTTAGAAATAAAAGCAGCCATATCAGAAGTTAGCTTAAAAAGAGATAAGGGTATTGAGATGAAACAAAAACAGTTAGGTTGTGCCATTTCATGCTTAAGTAATGCTATTACTCTTATGATCGCTAAAGAGAACAAGGACACAGAATTAATACAAATGATGATGGACACTATACGCCTTCTTTGTGACAACCAACACTCGGACTCGACACTCCGCCGGAACTTTATTTTACACAACTTAAAAAAGGAGATGAAAGAACAACTACAAAAAACAATCATTGACAAACATCTTTTCGGATCAGACTTAGCTGAAACATTAAAAATTGCAAAAACAGGAGCAGAACTAAAATCAACCTTAAATCGGCCACCCATCAATCGAACGAAGACAGCGCCGCCTCCACCTCATTCGACGTTCCAACAACGGAACAATTTAAACTGGCGGGCTCCTCCCCCGAGTCGCAGGCAAATGGGGACTCAGAGGACGAGGGAACCTGCTCAGAGAAATCCGCCCGCGAGCACCTCACGCGGGTCTTATCGAGGTCGGCAGCAGACAACGCCCGCAACACGGGCGAGCTACCGCAGTCGTCGCTAGATGTTACCGGGGTAAGCTGTTATGCTGGTAGACTGGCACTGTTTTATGACACCTGGTCAGAACTAACTTCTGATCCGATTGTTCTTACATGGATTTCTGGATATAAAATACCTTTTCCAGCTCATGTTATACAGCATACTACCCCCAATAAAAGAATCTACTCAACAACAGAAAAACAAAATTTCAAAAAATGTATTGATGAATTGTTATGCACTGGTGCTATCTCTCATTGCAACCCTTGTGAAGGGCAGTTTCTATCAAGCATATTCTTGATACCTAAGCCCAACGGTAAACATAGATTCATACTTAACTTAAAAAATCTTAACCAATTTATAGAAACACAACATTTTAAACTCGAAGATTTACGAACAGCAATTAAACTTGTATCGAAAAATGATTTCATGGGAACGGTAGATTTAAAAGACGCATATTTTTTAATAAAAATCCATGACGATTATAAAAAATATCTTAGATTCGAATTTGACAATGTTTTGTATGAATTTAATGTGTTACCGTTCGGCCTAAACACGGCACCTTTTGTATTTACTAAGATAATGAAACCGGTTGTCGGACTGCTCAGATCCTGCGGTTATATGTCTAGTATATATTTATATGATTTGTTGCTTATTGGCAATTCTTACGATGCTTGTTTAGATAACATAGCGGTAACTCGGCGACTATTGTCAGCTTTAGGGTTTATTATAAACAAAGATAAATGCAACTTATCGCCTACGACATCATGTAAATACCTTGGTTACATAATTGATACTAAAAAATTTCAAATCAGTTTACCTACAGAAAAATCTAATAAAATTAAAGTTAAATTACAAACTTTTAGAAAAATGTCACGATGTAAAATAAGAGATTTTGCAAGTTTAGTGGGTCTATTGTGTTCTGCTTGCCCTGCCGTCGAATACGGATGGCTGTACACAAAAGAATTTGAAAGGTGCAAATATTTAAACCTAAAAAATGACCCATCAAACTATGACAATTATATGAACATACCATCATACTTATCGTCTGATATTGATTGGTGGTTTAATGCATTAGATAACCCTATTAGTAAAATTAAATATGATGAATACTGCCTGGAAATTTTTAGTGATGCTTCGACTACGGGGTGGGGCGCGGCGTGTGGGAAAGAGACAGCTAGTGGAGCATGGACAGTTGAAGAACGATCATATCATATAAATTATTTAGAAATCGTTGCTGCCTTTTTTGGTTTAAAAGTTTTTGCCGTAACAATGAAAAGTTGTCAAATACTACTTCGCATTGACAACACTACGGCCATATCCTACATAAATCGGATGGGAGGCATACAATATCCCCATCTAACACGCATAACTAAAGAATTATGGGAATGGTGTCAATCTAGGAATATTATTGTGTATGCATCATACATTCGTTCGGCAGATAATACTATAGCCGACGCGGAATCACGTAGAATTCATCCAGATGTTGAGTGGGAATTGAGCGACTCAGTTTTTTACAATATTACAAACGTGTTTGGTTTCCCTGATGTAGACATTTTTGCAAGTCGTTTTAACAAAAAATGTCGTAACTATATATCCTGGTTCAGAGATCCTGACGCTATCGCCATAAATGCATTAACCTTATCATGGTCACAAATTTACTTTTACGCATTCCCTCCTTTTTCAATGGTCTTAAAAACGCTACGAAAAATTGTTAAAGACAAAGCTACTGGTATTGTAGTGGTACCCTTATGGCCCACCCAACCTTGGTACCCTCTATTCAGGAAACTTCTTGTATCATCTGTTTTGTATTTTGATCCAAATAAACAAACAATTTTATCACCTTCCAGCAACAACAATGCACACCCTCGGTTTACCCTGGCTGCCGGTCTCTTGTCCGGGACTCGTTGCTGAGAAGAAATGTTCCATCATCTGCAATAGACATAATGTTGGCTTCCCTCTCCGGTACATCGATAAAACAATACGACACCTGTCTTAAGAAATGGTACAATTTTTATTTATCTAAAAATAAGGATATTTTCGGGGCATCAATCAATGATGCGATTCTATTTCTAACAACATTATTTGATTCAGGAGCTCAATACGGGACTTTAAACAGTTGTCGATCGGCTTTAGCATTAATTCTGATTGAAAAAGTCAGCGATAGTGAAGTTATAAAACGCTTCTTTAAGGGTGTCTTTAGACTTCGTCCACCTTTACCGAAGTATAACACAACTTGGGACACGTCTAAAGTCTTAAACATTTTGTCCTCTTGGTATCCTAATGATAGCTTGAGCTTTAAATAAACTTTCACGTAAATTAGTCACTTTATTATCCTTGGTTACTGCACACCGAATGCAAACTTTAGCAAACATTTATATAAATAACATTCAAATTCATGCCGATAAGATAACTATTAAGATACCTGATATTATAAAAACTTCAAAGATAGGAACCGTGCAACCAAATCTTGTTTTACCATATTTTCGCGAAAAACCGGAAATCTGTCCAGTCCTGACCCTTTTAGCCTATCTAGACTCGACTAGTTCACTTCGTGGTAATGTGAATAGTCTATTTATTGGTGTGAGGAAACCACATAAATTAGTTTCGGCACAAACATTGAGTCGGTGGGTTAAGACTACGCTAGGAGAATGTGGTATAGATATAGCTATCTTTATAATATAATTAACTTAACTTAGAAACGATTAGAAAAACCGCGGGATGGAGCGGTTCGTCTCAGGTTTTTATGAAATTTTATAATAGAAATGTACAAATTACAGAGGAAGATGATTTATTTGCAAGATCAATATTAAACAATTGTAATAACAATTAAGTGATTATTATAAGTTTCATGATAATTTAGTACCTATTTATGTTAGATATTCATAATTTCAGCCGAAAGACGTCCACTGCTGGACATAGGCTTTTATATTAATTATGTCAATTTCAACCGAGTTCGTTAAAATTCAGTTGTAAGCAGAACTATTAATTTAATGAATTACTGTCTTAAACGAATGTCTATTACCTTATTTTAATAGTTATGGTTTACCTACAGATTAAAATTGATTGCCTTGTTACACAAAAGTGTTTCATTGATATTTCAGTAGCTCTCAAAGTCTACATTGTGTTTATGCTAATCTCGAGGACGAAGCTGAGTATAATTTATGATTAAACGAACTTACCTGTACGTGAAGTTCGATCATAATTATACGATGGCTTCGTCCGAAGAGATTAGCAACCCACCCACCCATATTATTTTTTCCCCCAAAAATACATATCCCCTGGCATTACCTGAAATATCAAAAACAGGAATCAAGGATCTAGGCTCTGAACTAAATGAGCAATAGAACACGGTAGGTATAGAACAAACGAAATAGGTGTACCCTCACCTAAAATTATACAAAAAAAAAAAAAAAAAAACTTAGTTTTAGGTATAAGGCTTTTTACTTTCAGTGCGCAAAGGCAACACCGTACGTGTTACTACATTGTGTTTATGCTAATCTCTTCGGACGAAGCCATCGTATAATTATGATCGAACTTCACGTACAGGTAAGTTCGTTTAATCATAAATTGCTTTTTTTTTTTACTATTCTGCTTCTGTACAGACAAAATTAATAATAGGATAAAACGATTTCATGTTTTTCAATGTGTAACAGTGGAGTAAAACCCCCCCGAAATTTGTATGGAAAAAGTATCGGCTAGTTGCGCCTTAAGCACAAGAGTCTGCTTACATGGGCTTATAAGTAACTCGCCCGAAACGGGCGAATCGACACTTTTCAATAATATTATTTTTTCTTGAGGCAATTCGCAAGACGATAATTTATTTGTAGGCGAACCCATTTCTGGAGTTGTCGATTCGCCTACAAATAAATTATCTTCGTGCGAATTGCCTTAGGAAAAAATAATATTTTTGAAAAGTTTTGACATGAGCTGCTTTTCATCTAGTTCAATATATTTTCTAAATCAGATAATTTTGTGTTTTGCCTCGAAATACACTCAAAACTCTTACATTGCAATTTGCACAGCACAAGTTCCTACTAGTAATCTCCACTGCAGCCCCCAAAGGAATATAACAGCTAGAAGTTCATTAACCTTTAATTATCTAATAAGTCTCAGAATATTATGCTTTATTAGAGGAAACGTATGTACTTATTATGTACCTACTTAGTAAATGATTTGTAGTTAAAAAAATTGTAATAGTTTTATATCTGTTTGACCTACCTACACTGTTATTATTGATTCTACATAATTCTTACTAGTTTTATTTAAAAATAGCTACTGCACGCGGCATAGCCCGCGTGGACCCTAATTCTTTTTTAACCGACTTCCAAAAGGAGGAGGTTCTCAATTCGTCTGTGTTTTTTTTTTTTTTTTTGTATGTTTGTTATGCGATTACTCCGCCAATTATGAATAGATTTTGATGATTCTTTTTTTGTTTGGTAGATCATACTTCAGAGGTGGTCCCATATAAATTTTATTAACTTTGCTTGCGTAGTTTTTGAGTTAGCTTCAATTATACGTATTTTTTCCCACTTAGTATGTAGATGATTTATGATAACTTCTTGTCACTGTTATTTACATAGCAGGTAGTGGTATTCGAATTTGTGTGGGGTAGGTACCACAACTAAAAAGTGAAAAATAAAAACTTTTTACAAAAAATAACAACCGACTTAAAAAAAAAAACACTACAAAGTGAAAAATAACTTTAATTTCGGAAGTCGGTGACAAAGAACGAAAATTCAAAACCAAAGACACCGATTTCCGAAATTAAAGTAATTTTTCACTTTGTAGTGTTTTTTTTTTTGAAGGCGGTTGTTTTTTTTTTTGTAAAAAGTTTTTTCTAAGTAGGTAGCCTAAGTTACTCCTTATAACATCATATCCACCAGTCAAAATCGGTCCAGCCGTTTCGAACATTAGACAGAACAAAAATATTTTAATATTTTTTTTGTTTTTTGTAAGTACCGTACCTATACGACTTTCATATTTAGTTAAAAGATGTTATTTTGACATTACAAACAGACTTGTATGGATAATTTTATACCAGTCTATGGCGAATTTTGGATAATTAACAAGCCCATGTTCTAATGCAATGAAAATATTCTAGGTAGGAACCTATGTAAAATCAGTCATCATTGTTATAAATCTAAAAGACTGAATCTAAACTCCACAGAAGATGCTAAGTATGTTTTTTCTTGTAACACAAATACGAACAACATTAATTAATGCGTTATTTACTTATACAACGTGTAACGTTAAATGCGCAAAACCTGAAAATAGTTTGATCAGAATAACGAACAGAATCAATTGCACCACTTTTTAATATAGGTCACATTTTTCAAAAAACTTCATTAAAAACGTTACCGTGTCTATTTATTATTAGGTCAAGCCATCACATGCGCAAACCCGCCAAAATAGGTAAACAAACAAATTGTTGTCGGCCAATTTAGCAAATAGCTTTTATTTCAATGCAAATACGAATCTTATGAACTAAAACCGCACATAAAACCTTTACAGTTTTTTTAATGATTTTTTTTCTCTCTGAAATAGGTCAATTGAATTAAAAACTAGTTGGAGTGTCTGAGGTTTTGCGCATTTAACGTTACACGTTGTATTGTAGAGCAGACACATTTTTCAAACATAATTATGTAGCAATGGATTACCAATCTGTTTAAAAATGATTCAGATTGTGATTGGACACGCCATTTTCGAGATATAAGGCTCATTCAAACAGGCGCGACACGCGACGCGACACAAAGGCACCGCTCGTCGCACGACGAGCGGTACCTTTGTATCGCGTCGCGTGTCGCGCTGCTCTGCACAAGCCTATAAACAAAAGAAAAAAAAAAAGAAGAGTACTTTTTTTGCACCTGAATTTGAGGTGTTGGTGTGAATTTTAGTTCATATTTTATTCCACACCTTTTTAATCGCGATTAGAAATAGTCAGATTTAGTTAGACAATCAAAATTATGTAAATCATGATTTTGTAGATAACCGTATATACTTTGTGGCCGTCGAGTAAAAAGTTTTCTACTGTCTTTAGCATGGCGATTACAAAATCAAATTGTCATCACTACCTTAATGATTTTGACTGTTTGGGATAGAAAACTTTCTTCTGAAATAGTCTACATGTAAAAGGACCTAGACAAAGATCGTTAGAAACGATAGGCAAAATTACAGATAGTAGAATGATTTCTACGGTGCGATGTCAAAAATAAAGAAGCGAAATGTCACTTTGTATAGAAAGAGCTATGTCTATTCTTCGTAGAGATAGAAAGCCTTCAAGGCTCGTGCAGACCAGCGCGACACGCGACGCGACACAAAGGCACCGCTCGTCGCGCAACGAGCGGTGCCTTTGTGTCGCGTCGCGTGTCGCGCCTGTTTGATGAAGGAGCCTTGAATGCTACGCATGCAGAACGGACGTCTCTTGACGTGACCTTTGAACTACCAAGGAGTATCAATCACTGACCAACACAATACAAAAGCAGTCACAACAGACGCATATAATGTACAACATTTCAAATAGATCAATAAAAATGGCGCTGGCGACCATCCAGACTTAATAACGACATATTCAAACCTTCCATTGCAAAAGATTAATGTTTTCTACAGTCTCTTTCACAAAACTCTGTTGAATCATGGCTCGTGGCGCGGGACTCGTGGCTCATGGCTCATGGCTAATGTTTTCTCGGATTAAGAAAATCGTTTTCTAATATTCACCTATTTCTGGTCGGGAATATGGATGGTTGTTCAGCAGTTTGTTCGCTAAGTGGCTGTTTCGATAGTTTGGCCGTATCGTAATTCACTATTGGGTCGTTATTTCTTGAATTAATAGTTGTAATTGATAGGTAACGGGAAAATAATATTAAATTACTTAGTTGAAGATACTAGATTTTAATTCTATAGTGCTAGTGCTACCAAGCGAATATTCTAGATGTATTACGCTGAAGAGTCAGACAAAATAAAAAACAAAGACATTGGTAGCGCTGTGAACAATACAGTGAAGCATGCAAAAACTACAAATCCGCTCTGTGCATACACGTTCACACGCACACATTTACAATCAAACTACACCTCACTAAGTGCACACATGTTTACGAAACCGGCCTCACGTCACTGTTGACAGCGCTATGTCTTGGTTTTTTATTTGGTGTGAGGCTGAAGATTAATTAAACTTTTTGGACGAACCTTTAACTAGATACTGTTAGAGGTTGTAAACCTATAAGTTTAATATAAACTGCATCTTGTCTACTGTTTACGGTGTCCTAGCAACCGTAGTAATTTTCTAGTCTAAAATATATTTTTCTGTTGCACTACAAATAAGTATTTTCTTTCTGCAATCGTATCCCATTCTCTAATATGGTAGCAGAGCGTGAGGAAGCAGAACGCGTATGATATAATTAATTACATTATCAAGTAATAATTACGAAATCGCGAAAATGAGTAACCAATCCATCGCAATTGAAAAACTCTCCGGAGTAAATAATTACACCACCTGGAAATTTCAAATGAAGATGTTGCTTATTCATGAAGACTTGTTTGAATGTGTCAACGAGGTCGATAAGAAAAACAAACCAGAATACAAAGCACGTCTAGTGGCAAAAGGATTTACACAAAAGTATGGAGTGGATTATTTTGAAACTTTTTCACCTGTAGTGAGATACGAAACCATAAGAATGTTATTAGCTTTGGCTGTGGAGTACGACATGGAGATTGACCATATGGACGTAAAAACAGCCTTTCTAAACGGTGATTTAAAAGAAACCATTTTTATGGAAATACCAGAAGGTTTTGAAAAAGGTAGAGGCAATAATAAGGTGTATCGACTACACAAAGCTGTGTATGGTCTAAAACAAGCGCCTAAATCATGGAATGAAAAGATAAATCATATTCTTGTCAATAAACTCAAGTTTAAGAGATTGGTCTCTGAACCATGTGTATACATAAAGCGAAATGGCGACAAGTTTGTGATTATTGCATTGTATGTTGATGATTTAATAATTTTTAGCAATTGTAATGCGAAAAAAACTAAAACTAAATCATTGCTGATGAAAGAATTCGTGATGAAAGATCTTGGTCCTGTAGAAAGAGTTCTAGGATTAAGAATCAGGAAAGAGAATGGCAAGATTACTCTAGATCAAAGTGCCTATATTAAAAAGATATTAGAGAAATACAAAATGCAAGACTGCAAATCTGTTGAAACTCCAATGCAGTGCCAAAAATTGAACAAAACTGAAGAAAAAGATGACAGTTTGGAGTATCGAGAATTGATCGGTTGTCTTATGTATTTAGCGGTCTGTTCGCGCCCTGATATATGTCACGCTGTAAGCGTATTAAGCCAATTCAATAACTGTTTTTCCGATGTCCACTGGAAAGCAGCTAAACGCGTGTTGCGTTATCTTAAAGGTACAGTAGATTACTGCATTACGTATAAGAAAACTGGCTTATCTGTGACGGGTTTTGCTGATGCAGACTGGGCTTCTAATGAAATTGATAGACGTTCTTATACGGGATATGTTTTCAAAATTGGGAATTCTATTACGTGTTGGGAAAGTAGGAAACAGCGTACCGTTGCGTTATCGAGTACTGAGGCGGAGTACATGTCGCTCTCCGATGCTTGTAAAGAAGCACTGTTTATAAAAACTTTCTTGCACGAATGTATAGGTAGTAACATTGAAATAACTATTTTCAATGATAATCAGTCGGCCTTAAAATTAACTGAAAGCAGTATGTTTCATGGTAGGTCAAAACATATAGACGTACGTCATCATTTCGTCCGGGAGACGGTCAGCAATGGTGCAGTAAAAATAAATTACATGCCAACGTCCAAAATGACGGCGGATGTCTTAACTAAACCTTTGTCGGTAGAGAAACATAAGTATTTTGTAAACGAGTTAGGTTTGGCTACCGATGTATGTTTACAAGATAAGTTTAAGGGGCAGTGTTAGAGGTTGTAAACCTATAAGTTTAATATAAACTGCATCTTGTCTACTGTTTACGGTGTCCTAGCAACCGTAGTAATTTTCTAGTCTAAAATATATTTTTCTGTTGCACTACAAATAAGTATTTTCTTTCTGCAATCGTATCCCATTCTCTAATAGATACTTCATTCAATACTTTGGAATATTTGGGAAATTCCGGTTTTTGAGTTGCGATTAGTTTATATCCCGATAAAACGGATACTCCTTCTTTTCCACACGTGGGTGTTAAAGTCTAGTCAGAACTTGAAAACCAGTATAAAGTTTATCAGAATGGCAAAAATTCAAAATTCAAAATTCAAAAGTCATTTATTCAAATTAGGCTGAGAATCAGCACTTTTCGAACGTCAAAATTACATAAGACAGTCCCCCAAAAACGCCCACCCTTCACCACTTCCTAGTGCCTTTCGCTGGGAAGAAGAAGTGGCGCAACAAACTCCCCAGCAACTTACGAATTCGATCCCTCCCTAATTATCCATTGCACTAAGATAGTTGAAGGAATACCAGTGTGACATAATCAGTAAAAGTTTATTAACACGTTGAACGCCGCTTTAATTTTTCAGTCTTTCTGTTTGGGCCGTGGGGGACACCGTGTGGTCGACATACAATAGTTCCGTTGGGGCCGCGGGGGACAACATATGACCGCGAGTCAGAGGCGATTTTAAGCGTCTTTATTGGGCCGTCGGGCACAGATATGAAGCTAATATGTATTGGACGTGACCCCCACGGCCCTGCAGACAAACAGATTGTATTTGGTTTTTAGTAAAAAATATGACTTAGAAAAATATGACAAATAATTTCGGGACAAGACTAGTTTGAAAGTTCTAAAGGAAAAAGTGTGTATGATAATGTGTTATTTTATATTTTTCCATAAAATTACTATTTATAATGTGTTGTAAAATACTGTATACTGTTACTATTTAATGAAGTAGTTAAAATCTGGTTAAAGTTGTAGGTACTACATAGCTGTTAGGGTTTAATTTTTCGGGGATAGTTTGATGAATTAAACTACATGTTTGTAAATCAGAAATATAATAATTATTTATTAAAGTTATTATTTATTAAAATTTTTAAATGAAACAAAATTATATCAGACTTTAGATTGAGATCAATATCAACGTTACTACACCTATTATTTTAATGAATTTTATGGAAACAATCAAAACAAAGAAATGGTTTGTTAGGGCAGGTTTCACAAAAGGTTACAACTTTTTTCGTCTTGTTTTTGGCTAATACTCGTCCCATTACTTTACTATTGTCTTTGTAGCACTGCTGACATGTTCGTCGACTATTTTTGCTTGTGCCATCTTTCTTCGCAAGCTTATGCTTCATTCTTATTGGTCTTGAAACCTGACTTGAGGTTTCACTTCTCATTAACAGGCCCTTCAACACCTGTTTCCTAAATTCAACAATTTGGATTTTCGTCCCGGTTACTGCTTGATATTATACTAGTGCATTGATAACTGCAGTGTTCAACAGCAAGTTTATGGCAACTTTTCTGTACCATTTTACCGATTTTCTTAATGGCGTGCAATAAGCCCCCATTTTCGCGTATCGAGACGGCCGGTGGCGGCCGGCAGGACATGAGCGGGGATGACCGACACCCCGACCCCCGCGGCCCCTGCCATCGAACAACGCGATTTATTTCCGTGTGGGCCATGGGGGGCAACTGTTGAGTGACAGTAGTATTTTGGTAAAATAAAGTCACAAATAACTTTTCTTCGGTTTATTTTATGTGATTTGGCACATTTTCTAACCCATAAAGCAATAAAAACTAATACGTAAAATTTAACAATCGGGCATTTTTAACTTGGCTACTTTTACTAAATAAGTGAGGCCCATATGTTGTCCCCCACGGCGTTTAACGTGTTAAAGTATATACTTAGTCGAAGTGTGGCGGCATCTACAACGCCACATACGAACTACACATCAAAGACTTGACGTCACACAAATCCTGCATCGCGCAAACAACTTTTACCGCGCAATCACTTCCCGACATCAATCGTCGGACATTTACCCAACAGACACCACACCCATCTGGTCGTAGGATCCCTTTTCTATAGAAGATGAGTGAACTTTACACCCTTTTCCTCATACCTCTATAGAAGTAAGCGAAGTGATATTATAAAGGAGGAAGAAAATATTTTGTAAAGTTTATCTTCTTGAAAATTTCAATAGTAAGTAGTTACCTCCGCTCCTCCGCTACATCACGTAAGACCTCGTTGCGAGTATGTTGCTTACAAAATATATAGGAGGAGATAGTCAAAGTTTTGCTAACGATCGCGCCTTGTAAGTAAACGACACACAGTAAGTTTACAACTTACAAGTATCTAACTGTTGTATAACAAGATACTTATATATAAGCTTCGGAATTATATAAAACTAGCTTTTTCCCGTGGCTTCGCTCGCGTGGGAATTGGAAAATATCCCATGGAAACATACTATCGGAATAAAAAGTATCCTATGTGTTAATCTAGGTTATAAACTATCTGTCTGCCACATCTAAATCCTATAAGTAGCATAACATAATGATTGAATACTATCGTGAATTCATGCAAGCCTAGTACTTTTTGTGCCAAGTTTCAAGTTTATTACTCAAGGAAGAAGATTTTTTATTAAAACGAAATCCACCTCTTTCGCCCCCTTAAACGAGGAATTTTCAAAAACCCCTTCTTAGAGCTCCCATAAAAAAGGAAGCTGTGTGCAAAATTTCACGTTCCTAGTCCTAGTAGTTTCGGCTCTGCGTTGAAATGTCAGTCAGTTTCTCTTTTTATATGTGTATATATAGATAGTAGCTGTTTCCTGCTTCCTCGCTTCAAAAGTTTAATATTTACATTACAGGACTACAGAGATGGCCTATATATTAAAAGTTTTAGTTTGTAGTTCCGATTTCATGGTGAGTTGGTTATTTGAATCAGTCAGTCAGTGATCATTATTTTACCTTCATGCATTTGATTGATGGTAGGTACCTACTGAGTTGAGAATTTTGTGAAATTCTTATGTTTTATGCTAAGTATTTGCAGGTCAGTGTCAGGTTGTATCTTGATCAATTATGATTCGCGACCGTAACAAATATGTATTTACAAAATTATAATCATTAGGATCATTAAGACGCAGATATATGACAGTGACCTTGAATGGTTAGCTTGCGTGTTCTGTACTGAGCTCACGCAAAGCGTCGTACGTTCAGCCAGTAATAGGACTCGCCCATCAAGGAGCGCTGACCCAAATTAGACGCATTATTAACTTATTATACGTAAAACAAAAAGTATTTTAATAAAACACGTATACTAAACGATCAATAATTTAATTACCTTTAAAATGGTGAGTTTTCAAAAAAATCAGCTTGATAGATTTTGCGTCATTCTCAGTTTTTTATCCGCGTTAGACATAACTTTACAAATTAATTTCACTATGTAATATAAACATAATTAAAAATATGCCTATATTAAAATATTAAGAAAATGCTCTAATTTAACATATATTTTTTCCAAATCACTAACACTACTCGTTTAGACGTCATCGTCAGTATAAAATCATTAAAAGTCAGTTATCGGCGAACACGGCTCGCAACTACAAATCGAGATGTTTGCAAAAATTCAATTCAAAGCTCGTTGCGCTAGTGTGAGTGCCTGTCGGAGCGATTTACACCTACAGTGTGCAATACTACCACGCACACATTGACAATTATTGCTTGACGCGATAGCACTACTGGCTTTCGAAAATTTTGATGTGTTCCGTAATACCAAAAATGATGAATGAAAACTTAACATATATCAATTTTTTTTTTTTTTTGATAATTTGTTACTTGATAATATAAGCTATGCTTCTGCAGAAACAATATTTTAAATATTGTTGTTTATAATTCAGAAAAGACAATATGAAGACTTGTAATTTACGCTGTAAAAATGTACGAATTTAAATTCGTTTAAACTTCATTTCAGAAAAGTTTTTTGAAAAGAAAAAGATGTAAGAGCCTAGATAAACACTGTCTAAATCCGAATAACAACATAATATGGTGGAAATATGCCCAAATTGCAAATGATTTAGGTATTACGTTTGTATGGACAATTCATGCGTCGCCGTCTCGTCGCGTTCCTAAGTTACATTTGTTTTATTGAATGACTGTGTTGTGAAATCATGACATTTGAGAACGAATCTAACTTAGAGAGATGTATTAATGATTTTAGAACAAATAATAAGAATTAAATAAAGCTAATAACTAAAGGGATTCCCCGTACAAGAAACGTGTTTTTATCGGCGTTTTTTTGCTCGATCATAATATATTACAGTACGGATCCCTTCGAGTTCGCCGGTCGGTTTTTCAGCGATACTCACCTCACACACCTGTCACTTCAAACATTCAGGTTTTCTGTTTAAAGATGCTCCATAATAATGTTACTCTTCTTCTTCTACGTAATGCCTATACTCTGGTTGCGGCAGTAGCAGCTCCTACCAACTCTTTCTACAGAGAGTCAGCTCATTGATGTCTTTATATGGTGCGACCATAAAAATATTATATCTTCTCATCATCATTCCCTTGCCCTAATCCCAATTCATTTGTGGTCAGCGCAACATGTCCCCTTCCTCCACACTTCTCTATTAGTCGTCATCTCAGTAATTACTCCCTTTCTGGCCATGTCATCTTGCACACAGTCCATCCATCATTTCCTTGGTCTTCCCCTACTCTTATAGCCATCCACATTAATACTCAAAAACTTTCCTCACAACATTTTCCTCATTCCTCCGCATCACATGCCCATACCTTGACAACCGATTTCCGAACAACTTTTCAGTCACCGGTACCACTTTCAGACTTTAGCATTCTCATCTCAACTGCATGCAATTGCCTTTCATTCATCCCTTTTGTGGCCCAACATTCTGATCCATACAAGACAGGGTCTAACTATTGTTTTATATATCTTCCCCTTGAGTTTAAGGGGAATGCGGGAGTCGCAAATACTATATCTTCTATGGGTGCGATATTCACGTTTACCTTTATTTGTGCCATCGCACCCTCGACACACACTTTTATCATGTATCTAAACTCCGGCTCTCCGCCGCCAGCACCGGGAAAATGCGTTCCCGACACCGCTCAGTTGGACATGACTAGGAAAACATAAAGTATAAATTCGTAAAACAAGTATTCTTTTGTATTTAACTGACAGGTGTAAAAAAGCATTCTCCCGGCTGCCGTACTGTTAAGTAAAGCACATAAATAAAGCACTCAGACTCATATGAGAAACATTTTCACAAAACGTCCTAATTTTCATTCCACATCCAGATTAACATCAGAAGAGCTGCTTACATTATTAGTTAGTTAGTTAACTCATCCACTTAACTAAACTTCCAGTTTTAGCGAGTCGGTCCATAATAATATTACTTCAGGAGAACCGGACTTTGAATATACATAGTTGCCTCAATTTTGAAGTAGCGTTATCGTTGGCTCCAATTTAAATGCATCGTTGTATACAAAGTTATTAAGAACTCTTTGGTTACGTGCTTCAGGGGTTTCAGTTTCGATTAAGTTAGGAAATTTTTAATTGCGTTTACTTTAGAGGTTTGTGTATTTTAATCTATGAAATGAATACTTTCCTATAGCTACCGACATCCATGTATTTTATTGTACCGAAAGTGGATACATAGATAGCTCTTTATAGATGTTCTCATCAAGTTCTATTCTAGTTCTCTTTTCCAGCCTTTTTGGTTTCGCACAGGTATTCTTTTTATTTTTCACTATTTTTTAAAATTTTATTTTCTTTTCTTAAATTGCTATTGTTTTCATAATTTTGTTAGTTTTGTATTGTATTTGATGTGCGTGTCCCAAATCAAATATTTTTCTTTCTTATTTTCTTTCTTCTATTTCTCCAAAACCTGCAATAAAGTTGTACGATTAATGATTTTGTTATTATCCTAGCCCTATATTGTACTTAGCTTATTCCAACATCTTTATCTTTCATCTATATCATTACCAACTTTTTCTAATATGTCACTTGACAGACCAAATCTTACAATACGAACAGATTGCTCCCTAACAATTTAAGTGTAGTAGCAAATATATCTGGCAAACATCCAAATATGTAATTTAAACAATGGTAGGTATTATGTTGTTCAGTAGAAACATAAAATACTTCATAAGGGAGACAATTTGCCGTACCAACTATTCTCCGAGATGAACTACATACCTACTTATAAAATAACTATGACTGATTGCAGTCCGCAAAAAAGTCAATGAATATAGGTAGGCATCTGCATTTTGTTTTCTTGGATTCATTTACATTGTCCATGGTTTTACCCTGGCTTTTTTTTTTTTTGGTTGGGAAATTATCAAATAACTTCTCCCGCTCTGGGTGGAGCGGGAGGGCGTGTCAGACTCTTACTGACTAAAACCCACCCGTGTTCCTTCAGTTGCCATGTTGCCGGGGGGCTGGGTCCCTGCTGAACTGTTTATTCTTCTTGTCTTGGTCAGCTGCAACTGCAACCAAATGGAATAAATCGAATGACGGCTTAAAATATAAAAGATTAAGGGCGAATTTTGCACGTAAAATATGCATGGACGTAGAGTTGCGGTCACCAGCCTGTTATAGAATTAAAAACAAGGGCGAATTTCACTAATGGACATTACGCGATCAGCACATCTTACTCGCGTTTAAGAGAAAGAAAAAGTATTTATTGGGACTCGCCCAGGAAATCACAAATTAAATATAACACACTCTTATAAACATGAATAAAATAAAAAAACAAAGTAAAAAAATAAAAGCAGAAGTCCTCTACGAGGCCGAAAGGCTCCTATCTCAGCATGATGCTGCGACAATTAAAAATAAGTGTCGCTGCGCTGGTATTCTGATAACATGACCCAAGTGATGTCACAGATAGATATACAGAAATAAATAAAATAACTTAAAAAAGTTGATGTTGGAAATAATAACATTAAAAAAAATTGTAATCCGCGTGTCAGCACCCGACGTAATATCAGTTACTTGTCTATAGGTACCTTATCTAAGAGCGGTCAGTGTCATCAATCAGACAGACTGAACTCGTACGTGATAGGAGCTTGTCGTAATTTAAATGTGGTGTGTCAGGATGTCAAGTTAGATTTACATTTATTTATTAGTAGCGCTATGGAAGTGAAGAAAAGTTTGAACAATTGTTTTTTCGATGTATAACCATTTTCTATTTATACGTTTTTTTTCTTCTCTTTATTATTGTCATTTTCGAGCGTAAGATAATATTCATGTGCGTATCTCTTACGTCGCTGTTTTCGCGTATTTGTTAATGTTACTCACTTTAATCGTTAATGGAAGCTTGTATTGGCCATCGTTTACACATTGTACTAAATATTAGCTGTAAGTTTTCCTAAAATTAATAAAATAAAATAAATCATTGCTGTGGAAAAGATCTAAATAATACATCTATGAATGCCAGCGATAGCTCTTAACCGCGGTAGAAATTCGCCCTAAAAAGAGAATTTTCAGATGTAATATAGTTAACCTAGATAGTCTAGATACCAATAACGAAACCTGTAATAATTGTTTATGCTAACATTGCACTCACTTAACTGTTCTCATTATGAAACAGGGACATTGATCCAAAAACGTTAATGACTATGTACATAAATGGAAATTTTATTGCAAATTACATACATGTATCAGATATTTTCTAATTAAAGCTTTCAACCCAAAGCCGTTGTTCGGAATCGCGAGTACAATTTGTAGAATGTGTTTGTGGTTGTTAAACGAAATTGGGTCATCTGGTAATCCTTTCATGATTTTCGGAATTATGGTTTTCCATGGTTTTAATCTGATAGGTACTTTTTTTTACATGAAACATTGAGATTTTGTTGTAAAATAAGTTAGTAAATTATTGTAAAAAGCATGCTTTACTGACAGTTGTGAATTCTCGGTTTTTTTATTAGTAGAAAAGAGGAAGGTTGGAAGATTCTCGGTCAAGACAATACATTTTACTTACCTGCCGCTAGATCATTATTTATTATACAAGTCAGAAAAAACCAAATAACGGTTGAAAATATTTCGTAGATTTTCAAGTAACGTCGTCGAAATATTAATCCAGGTAAACCTACCCTTGCCAACCTCCCTAGCGGCGTCAGCGTCGTTTGTTACGCTGACGTTGGTCCTGGCGCAGGGGAGGTTGTACCAGGCGGCGGCCGACTTAGCGTCACGCGGGGTTGCGACAATCGTCGACAGAATCTGGCAGTTGGGACTCGAGGTGGCCCTGCACAAGTCCGAAGCCATGGGTTTTTATGGTCCTCGGAGTGCGCCACCGTCGGGTTCACAGCTAATGGCGGGAGGGGTTCACATCGGCGTCGAGTCGACGATGAAGTATCTGGGACTCGTCCTCGGCAGCCGGTGGAACTTCGTAGAGCATTTCCGACGTTTGGCTCCCAGACTGGAGCGGGCCGGGGCTGCCTTGGAGCGGCTCCTGCCCAATCTAGGGGGTCCAAACGCTTCCTGCCGGAGACTCTACGCGGGGGTCGTGCGGTCCATGGCCCTTTACGGGGCGCCGGTGTGGGCGCGTTCATTGAGGCTGCGGCCAGCCCGCCGGTTGAACGCTTCCCAGAGAGTCATGGCCATCCGGATGGCCCGAGGATACCACACGGTCTCCTGCGAGGCGGCGAGCCTCCTTGCCGGATTACCGCCATGGGATCTGGCGGCAAAGGTCCTTGCGCACATTTGGGAGTGGCGCGAGGAGGCGAAACGCCGGGGTTTAACTCCGCTACCGCAAGAAATCGCGGCACAGCGGACAGAGCTCCGGCGGGATCTCATATGGCGGCATGGAGATTGCGATTGTCGCAACCCAGCGCTGGGCACGCCACAATTGCGACGATAAGACCCCTCTTTGAGGAGTGGCTAGAGAGGCGCCACGGCGTTCTCACCTTCCGCCTGACGCAGGTCCTCACCGGACACGGATGTTTCGGGAGGTTCCTGTTCAGGATAAAGCGGGAGGAAACGCCCGGGTGTCATCACTGTGTGGATCGCCCGGAGGACACGATGGAGCACACGGTGGAGGTCTGCCCGGCTTGGGCAGAGCATCGCCGTGTCCTCGTGAAGGCGATCGGCGGCAAGGATCTCTCGCGTCCGGCCCTGATTCGGGCCATGGAACGGAGCGAGAAAAAATGGGAGGCCGTCACCTCTTTATGCGAAGCAGTAATGCTCGCGAAGGAGGAGGCGGAACGCGTGAGGGAGAGGCAATATTCACGCCATCACGCCCCTAACCGCCGCAGGAGGAGACGCCCTGGGCATCGGGAATCGCGAGCCGATTTCCGGCCACCGACGGTGAGCAATGGGTAGCTCGCCGCCCGATAAGGACCAGGCCCGGGTCGACGGCGCGTTGTTTTCCACGCGTGCCTCAAAGAGATATCAGCAGAATTGACGGGGTCCGCTAGGGCCGATGCCCGCCGGGGTTGCAAATAAGGCCGAAATCGTGGCCCTCGGCAACATGGCAACTGAAGGAACACGAGTGCGTTTAAGTCAGTAAGAGTCTGACACCCCCTCCTGCTCCGCCCAGAGCGGAAGAAGTTATGTGAAAACTTCCCATCCAAAAAAATAAATAAGAGGTAAATCTACCCTTACCTAAGTTACTTCTTAATATAAAATCCTAACAACTTAAGTGGTTACGTAATACACACTTGAACCCACATATTTTCAAATTGTATTTGCATAAAACGAGTTTACCGAGGCATTTCGAGAGCTCATTATAAATCCGAACACAACTTTTATCCTGCGACCCCGTAAGTAAAGCAAGCAGGGTCGGATTGTAGATTACATGAGTAAAGTAAGAAGACCGAAACCGGCACTCCATCAAGGAAGAAGGGACCATGTTTCTTTCAAAATAAAGTTTGATTTTCAATGAGGGTTTGTTAATCTGTGAAACCACGAAAGTCCGTCAGCAAATATGAAGGGTACGTCACGTCGTACTCGTTGTTGATATGTTCCGGTAGTTGAGTAGGAGTCAGCCGCCATTTTACAGTGGTGTCTGGTTACAACTAGATAAGTAAGTATACGTGTAGTGTGTACCTTTAAAAAGGTAACTGACGCCTGTCTTCGTGTTATTTTGCGGTGCTGGTGTTTATTTTGTGTGTGTTTCTGAAATGTTTTGTTTTAGTTTTGCCTTTAAAAGTATTGAGACTGGAGATATTGTAAAATTAGCAAACAATATGGCCCTGATCTCGCACATCCACTCGTGCAGCCCTGGTTCTCCAAATGATTCTTGTTTACCAGCCTGTTAGATTATTATCTAATCCTGAACAAGGAACTTTAAATTATCGCTACTTAATAACCAGCCAATGAATAAAATCAACACGCTTGGTAAGTAGAGGGATTATAAGAAGACAGAGAAAAAATATCTGGCAACCCTAATCCCTAGAGTTGCCAGATATTTTTGATACTGTAAGGGACAAGTTTTTAATAAGATTTAAAAAAACGGGATTTCAAATTTTTCCCTCCCCTGACCCTTTAACAGTACCTACCTAATTAGTTCAAAACAGATCGCTGTTGCTCGTCATTTTATTATCCTTGTAATTAACTACATCAATATGGCATTATGGTACTCATTCAATATTTGTATTGTCCCGGATATTTTGCTCGGTTCAAATTAATTTGAACAAAACGCTAAATCCTATTTACCAAGAAGATCAGTGAATCAGCACTCGGCAAATCCCACTCAATTGTTTAGCGGTAAAATACTGTCTTTTTAGGGTTCCGTACCTCAAAAGTAAAAAACGGAACCCTTATAGGATCACCCGTGTGTCTGTCCGACTGTCACAGCAAATTTGCTCCGAATCTAATAGACCGATTAAGTTAAAATTTGGTACACATATGTATTTCTGTGACCCAAACACGGACGTGTAACGTAAATAAATGAATTTTGAATACGTGGGTCACTTTTGGGGGACAAATAAGAAAGAAAAAAGATTTGCAAACTGTACCATGTGCTATATCAAATGAAAGGCCATAGTGCGAGAATTACAAATATTGTTTTCTTATAATTTTAAAATAAATGCTTTTAAAGATATTTAAGAGAGTAGATGAAAATTTAACAATTTTGGCACAGTAATTTCGGAGATAAGGAGGGGTCCTTATCTCCGAAATTACTGCGCCAAAAATTTTGAAAAAATACAGGGCATGGTTCTTTATGGGTTGTTCTTTGTGGGTTGCAGCTGAAAATCAGCGTCAGGTGGTACACTTTGTGTTGCCATCTGACATTATGCTGAGCTGAGGCCCTTTTGGCATTATAATCATTGTTTTCTGTTTTTATAGTTTTAAGGTGTATTTTTCTGTTTTAATGCCAATAAACGCAATTTTCTTTCTTTCTTTCTTCTTTCTTTATCATAGATTACAGGAAAACCTATAAGAAGTCTATGGTCTTAAAATGACATGGTAAATATCTCTCAATGTTATACGTACAAACCTACATTTGCAGTTGGAATGTATGGGAGAATATGTTTTTGTCAACTACAATGTAAGTTTGTCCTTGGGATAAATTCATCCCAACTAGGTACGGAACCCTTCATTGTGAGTGGTCTGACGCGCTCTTGTCCGGGAGTCTTCCGTCTCGAATGTTGGAAGACTTTTTAATTTATAGACTTTTTCTTCTGATTAAATTCGTTGCGGGTTCTTTCAGAAATTAACTTTTTCTCTGCGACTTTCTAATTGCACTTGCTCACAGCAATTTCCAGGCACCATTAAAAAACAGGAACTTCTGTTTGTTATCTTTAACTAATTATTGTTTATTGTAATTTTCTCCGACTGACATTTTCTTATGATTTTGTTAACACACCTGTAATCCCCAAAGAGTTAGGCAGAGGCATTGATTTACGCAGTAATATATTATAATGTCAATGGGCAGAGGTGTAAGTACATATAGTACACCCACATTTCACCAGTTTTGTAATCTGTGGTTATGTTTTAGTTCCATGTAATAGGAGGCGAGCAGTGAACGCAAATAAAAACGCAAATAAAACATGGAAGCATACTTCTTGACACAAAATCCGAAACCAACTCACACTCGAGTTCGTTTCGGATTTTGTGTTCGCCAAAAATGTATTCCCACTCAGGATGCGCAATAAAAATAGACCTTATTTCCTGGTAGTTTGGGTTTAAATAACCATCTAACGTGTAGGCCGCTAATAAAATTTCTACGACGCCACTGCGCCCACCATCGTCCGGAATGTTTTACGAGTATGTAATAAGTTGCAACGCAAATAATTAATCGTAATAGTGATGGTATTAAAATATAGAATTTATAATGATAAACATTTGTTTTATGAACTGTATGGCAACAGATGTTCTAAGGTTCTCGCAGTGTCCTCGTGGAGCCGATCGGCGACGGTGATCTTTCACGTCCTGCCCTGATTCAGGCCATGGTACGGAACGAGAGGGCATGGGAGACCGTCACCTCCTTCTGCGAAGCAGTAATGCTCACGAAGGAGGAGGCAGAACGCGTTAGGGAGAGGCAAATTTCGCGCCCTCACGCCCCTAATAGCCGCGACGCCTTCTTTCGCAGTTAACAGTTCCTTGGCAATCATAGTTTCGGGTGTTAGGATCGACTGCAACGTTTCTAACGGAATCGATTGAACTGATTTTTTATCCAAAAACACCATCTGAAAGAAAAGAAAGAAAGAAAACATTTATTTGGACACAGTCAGTGATCTGAAATCAAAAGTATGTAGGTTTTTACCATGAACAACACGAGGTGTAATGCCCCTCTACTTCTATTTTTAACCGACTTCCAAAAAGGAGGAGGTTATATGTTCGACGCGTATGTTTGTTTTTTTTTTTTTTTTTTTTTTTTTTTTTTTATGTATGTCCACCGATTTCTCCGTCAATTGTGGACCGATTTTGAAAATTCTTTTTTTGTTTGAAAGGGTAGGCTCCCAAATTGGTCCCATATAAATTTTATTAACATTGCTTGGGTAGTTTTTGAGTTAGCTTCAAAATACGTATTTTTTCCCACTTAGTATGTAGATATGATAAGTTCTTGACACTGGTAGCAGGTAGTGGTATTCGAATGTGTGTGGGGTAGGTACCACAACTAAAAAGTGAAAAATAAAAACTTTTTACAAAAAAAAAAACAACCGACTTCCAAAAAAAACACTACAAAGTGAAAAATAACTTTAATTTCGGAAGTCGGTGGCAAAAAACGAAAACACAAAACCCAAGACACCGACTTCCGAAATTAAAGTTATTTTTCACTTTGTAGTGTTTTTTTTGGAAGTCGGTTGTTTTTTTTTTTGTAAAAAGTTTTTTAATAACCTTGTAACCATTATCAAATAATCAATCTTACCGTACAAATAGGAATAGCGTTTGTTTTAAGCTTCGTATATTTTTTTTTTTGACACATAAAAATCGTCATTTTTAAAATGAACCGAGCATATCCTTGGCATTTTACTTGGGGTCCATTCCCTTTGTTGTCTTTCCAAACGAACAGCATTTGTCCATAATTCTCTTCGATTTTGGTCTTGTGGAAATCTAAAAGAAAAAATAGTGAATTAAAGGAGCATGAAAGATGTTTTTTGAATCAGTAACGATATCTATTTTCTCCGTGCTGTTATGAGCGTTTATTCAGAAAGTGGGCAACGTCACAAATTACTGTCATATATTTCGCTGTTTTGATTAATTTGGCAATACAGTAGGACCTCTGTAAGTCGAACTTCAAGGGAGACCCTAAAAAGACTACTAGAGTTTTAGGAAGGACTTAGACTTAGGTGGGTTTTGTAAGGAAATATTCGACTTAGGTTGAAATTCATTCTAACTAAATTTGAGTTAGAGAGGTGAAATAGATAAAATTTCAAACAACAAAGGTAATAAAATAAACATGTTTTCAGTTTACGTTTCACAGCACTAATTTTTAACAATATTATTCGTATACTGCTGTAAAAATGTATGTGTATTGCGGTAAAACCAAATTACTTCTGATATTTTTCAATTAACAAAAAAGGACTTGCTTCACTAAAGTTCAAATGAAATCTATAACAATAATAAGTACCTTTAATGAAACACTTGAGACCATGTAAACAAGTACGTGTTAACGTCAGACATAAATTCCTTTATAATTTACTTCGATCAACAATACCATTGTTGATCGAAGATAATTTCATAGAATTAGTAATCCTATTCATTGTCTTATAATGTTTTCTAAGAAACAATGATGTTACATTGTCGCAAATTCTTAAAGTCGGTAACTTAAGTTTCTTAATTAGTTTGAAATGATCGATTTGTAAAGGTTGTAAAATTTAACATAGCTATGTCCGGGATACAGAGGTCGAATTTATTTATTTTTAGTCATGGAGGGAAAATGTACCGAAATCGCTTGCAGGGACTCACTGATTATTTCAACCTATGGAGGGTTGAGAATTCTGAAACTTTTATGTAAGAATCTACAATAACTTAGTATATTTTGCAACCCATTGAAAAAAAATGCTGTGTATTGCATCTTAGATTGTAGTAAAAATAATAAAAATTGTCATTATTGTCAGGTAGAAAAGTAAATTGTTTGGTTGGCATAACATCATCCCCATAGACTCCGTGGCATAATAAAATTCTAACAGACTTTATTTTTAATAGAAATATAATAAATAACGATGTACTTACACGTGAAAACTAATTCCAACATTCTTTTTATGCAAATGTGATTGATTTATACACCACTTCACTATGCAAGAAGGCATTTTTAAATATTTAACACGCAAAAACCAGTAAATAATAGTCGACCGCCGCTGTTGCCTTCTGCGGACAAACTAAACTCATGTGCAACTGCAGCGCAATCGGTAAGCCCCGCCCACCACAGCACAATGATCTGCGTTGGGAAATTTTTATGCTCGGGCCACACCAACGGGAAACGCCGTTAATTATCACGATGATGGACCTTAACCCGTCGGAATAAAGTCTATCATCGCGATAATTAACGGCGTTTCCCGTTGGTGTGGCCCCAGCATTAAGGCTTGTGCAGACCAAAGCGACGCGACACAAAGACACCGCTCGTCGCGCGACGAGCGGTGCCTTTGTGTCGCGTCGCGTGTCGCGCCTGTTTGTAGGAGCCTTTAACAGACTTCAAAAAAAGGAGGAGATTCTCAGATCGTCGAAATCTCTTTTTTTTCTGTAGCTAGGAATGCTTCCATGTTTTATTTGCGTTCACTGGGAACGAGCCTATTGTCATCAACCGGGCATAAATCCAAACACCGGGCTTCTACTGAGAAATTCCAGATGAAAAAACATAATAACACTTTGCCCGACACGGGATTTGAACCCAGGATCTCATGCTCATCAGTGCGCTACTGCGACCGACTAGACCAACGACAGGAAGAATCTTTAGAGAAACCCAGTTTTAGGGTGTAAATTGACACGTGGAGCTTTAGAAAGAGATTGTCAACCCCAGTTTCGCACAGGCGATTTTCAACGCACTGCTTAGCGCCGAGAGTTGAAAATTCAACAGTAATGTGTTTTTTTTGACGCGCTGAGATGCACTCTGTTGGATTCTCAATGCTCGGCTCAACACCGAGAGTTAAAAATCCAGTGCGCGATCAAATCCAGCTGCGATATATTTACGCCCGTGGGAACGGGGGCTCACAAAGGTAATATGTATGAGCTACGAATAATTGTATGAGCCCCAGAGACAACGATCTACAAAGCCAAACTCATCTAAAACACGAATAAAAAACGATGTGCGATATTCTGCGCTTTTAGACTTTCTAACGTGACAATATTATCGTGGACGTCGCGTGCACGTCCCGGCGGCGTCAAGATATTTGATAACACGGGGTAAGCAGTAAAATGTATGGAAAAATATGAAACGCTTTTAAATTTCCGTCCACGATAACGTTATATCGTGTATATTTTCTATACATTTTATTAATCGACCTGGATGTGGAGAGAGTTCAAAACCCTGGATGTGGAGAGAGTTCAAAACCCCGGAAAAAAAATCTGGCAACGCTTGTCAGCGTTGCCAGATTTTTTTTCGGGCAATCCGGGGTTTTGAACTCTTTTGAGTAAACAAGCGGAATTCTTTCGTCGAAAACGGGACATAATAAGAAAACTTAAATTATATTATTATTATTATTTTTGTTTATTCATCTAGTATCTTATTGAATTACATTTTTAAATATTTCTTAAAATAAAAGACTTAAAAAAACATTTAAAAATATAAAAAAATAGAGGTCCGCCGGTGTCGGGAGCAGGGTCCAACTCAGCTACCGGTGGTTAGGGCTGCAGAGACAGGAACCTCCTTACAATGCGAGCCGTATCGAGGAGTACTGCCTTCTGAATCAGGCGCTTGATCCAACCGCCTAACGAAAGCCTCGAGGGATGTTGGTCGAGGCTTTCAGCCATCAGGCCATTAGCCGTTACGACAATCGGCACAATGATAGCCGAGCTCACATTCCACATGTCAAGAACCTCGTGTGCTAAGTCAAGATATTTTATTTGTTTCTCTTCCTCAGCTTTCACGAGGTTCTCGTCATGTGGAATGGTAACATCGACTATCATAGCGCGGCGCGCTAATCGATCTATCACTACTATATCAGGCTTATTTGCTACAATAGTCCTGTCAGTAATGATAGACCGATCCCAGTACAACGTGACATGGTCATTTTCGAGAACTGGGTCGGGCACATACTTGTAATATGGTACCTCAGAGTCCACAAGTTTATATTCCAAAGCAAGTTGCTGGTGAATAATCCTAGCCACTTGGTTATGTCTGTGCAAGTACTCGCCGTTAGCTAGACGCGAGCAACCAGAGATAATATGTCTGATGGACTCACCCGGACGATGGCATGCCCGACACACGTCAACCGTACCGTCCTTCATAATATGTCTCCGGTAGTTATTCGTCAAGATAACTTCGTCCATAATTGCACAGACGAAACCTTCGGTTTCCCCGAAAAGGTCACCGAAACGTAGCCAGGATACGGACGCTAAGAAATCTACACCGGGCTCATGAAGAGCCCGATAGAAGCGTCCGTGAAGCGCCTTGCTTTGCCATACCTCCTTGCGGTCATCTGTAGTAAGTACTACAGGTTTGCGCCAGTTCTCTTTAGCCATGGAGAGCGGAGTGAGCCCGTTGTCCACTGCGACCACATCACGGTGCATACCCACATCGGCTTTAAGAAAGTATTCCCTGAGGCTGCACACCTCGCGGTTGTGGAGGGTCTTCGCATTTAAAAAGCCTCGACCCCCGCACTTCCGCGGGATGTACAGTCTCATCACCGATGAACGTGGGTGATGCATCCGGTTTGCGGTCAGGAGTGTACGGACCCTCCTGTCCAGGGCGTCGAGTTCGGTCTGAGTCCATTTGAGTATGCCGAAAGAGTACATCAAAACCGGCATGACCCAACCGTTGAAGGCGCGCACCTTGTTTCCTCCTGAAAGAAGACTATTTAATACCTTTTTCAGGCGACCAAAGAAGCGCTCCTTCAACGATTGCTTCATGTCAGCAACGTTGATGCCTAACGCTTCCGACATACCCAAATACTTATAGCTTTCGGATGAGGAGAGGCATCTAAAGTGTATAGAATCCGAGTGTTGAGTTCCCTCGGATTCCATAATCTCCCCTCGCTTTACATGCATGACTGCACATTTGTCCACACCAAATTCCATCCTGATGGCGCTACTAAATGTTTCAGTTACCTTCAGTAGCTCCATCAGTCGCAATTTGTTGGGGGCAAAGAGTTTCAAGTCATCCATGTAGAGGAGGTGAGATATGACCTGACCACCTCTCCTCAACCGATAGCCTAGACCTGAGTCCTCGAGCAGTGTGCTAAGAGGATTCAGGGCTAAGCAGAACCAAAGTGGACTTAAACTGTCGCCCTGGAATATTCCCCGTTTAATCCATATAGGCTCATCATTCCCCTGGATCTGTCGACATCCTGGATAGCGAAGGACCGTCCTCCATTGCCCCATACACGACATCAGGAAGGTGCGCAGAGTTGCATCTATCTTGTACAGCTCCAGCACCCTCATGAGCCATGTATGTGGCACCGAGTCGTAGGCCTTCTTATAGTCTATCCAGCATGTCGACAGATCCTTGCGGGATCGACGAACCTGTTGGCTTATGGCCATGTCGATGAGGAGAAGCTCCTTAGTACCGCGGGACCCGTTCCTACATCCATTTTGAGAGGCTGACATGATTGAATTACTGTCAATGTGTGTGTTAATTTTCGTTCTCAAAATGGATGTAAGAAGTTTATAGACCGTCGACAAACATGTGATCGGTCTATAATTCTTGGGTTCCGCGAGACTACCTGACTTATAGAGCAGGTGAGTAACGCCTGTTGTTAGAAACTGCGGTAGCGACCCAGTCTCTAGGGATGACTGAAATTGAGATGCCAGGCGAGTGTGCGAACTACTCAGCCATTTTAACCAAAAGTTGTGCAGTCCGTCCGGTCCCGGTGATTTCCAATTCGGTAATGGACGGACTGCTCTGGCTACGTCTAATGGCGTGATTAGTACAGCACGTCTAATGGCGTGATTAATACAGCATTATTATTATTATTTATTTGAATTATTTTTACTACTTATCCTTTTATTTATGTTTCAAATTAAGTTTACAATGATATGATGATGAATGAAAATACGTTACTTTACTATACTAATAATTATTAGTTTGTCCTGTAAGGCAGAATCTTCAGAGGAATATAATATTAAATAAGTTATGCATTACTTATGAATTACTTATTTATTTTTCTATCCCCGAAAATCGGGACTGAGCCTGTTCCGCGCGGGACATTTAATTTTGGGCAAAAAATCGGGACGTCTGGCAACGCTGTCCACAATAATATCGTCAGGTTAGAAATAGAAATGATAAAATCGCACATTAATTATCGTTACTGTTTAAGCTCAATTATTCTCAAAAGGAAGACGTTTACGAGAATGGGCTTGAGTAAATAAATTGGACCAATTAAAATGCTAATGACGCCTAATGATTTTTATCTTTCCAATTTGGGACAGGCCTTGTCCAGAGAAGCTGTGTTGCCCCAGTACCTAGGTATACCTCTTTCGAAAATAATTAAGTATATACATAGATTCAGAATAATACCTTGAGCAATTTGGATTTGGTTCCGACCTTCCATTACATAACAAGAACGCCTTGGAAAAAAAAAAACTAGGTACTAAGTACTTATTATTATAATTACTTCAATCAATCTGCCTAGTCTTTTCTCAACTATGTTGTGGTCGGTTTCCAGTTTAACCAGATGCAGCTGAATATCAGTATTTTACATGGAGCGACTGCCTACCTGACCTCCATAACACAATAACTGGGTAATACTTACTTATTATTAGTTAGGTTTTTTATAACGTAAAACTAAAAACATTGTTATCGGCTGATTTCACACACAATTATTTTCGTACTAAACATAAAAACGCCTATAATGCTTTTGCCCCAAATTACCTACTAGGTACCCCATAGCTAAAACCGATGGCCCCCACGAGTATCGTTATAGGTGACAAAGAGATTAAATACAAGAGGGATGGCCATTTCCGACCACCTGTGGGCTACCAAACACACTTTGATCACAAACCGAATGAAAAGATATTTGTAACACTATGGCAATCAGTCTTCACAAACCTTTGTTGAGGTTTACCCAAACGGCCATTTCCTCCAAGTCAGAGGGAAGGTATATTTTCCTCCTAATAAGAGAATAGCGATAAATTATCTGGGTCAAACATAGGTCAAAGACAGTAATAATGAATGACTACGGCATCATCAAGGAAATTGCTTCCTTCTTCACTAATAACTTGGTGAAAGATATAAAAGTAATTTAACATCAAATAAAATATTCATAAAGGCTAAAATATCGTGCACATTTTCCGTAAGAAAAAACAAAATCAAAAATAATCTTGACACAAACCCGGGGCTGGGAATAAGGTAACATTTCATCAGACATCTGCAAAATACATGAATGATAGGTAAATTACGTCGCTCCGAGCCCTTTTTGTGTCAAAGTATTTTTTCAGTGTCTCTGTTATGTAACTGGCTTTATCTAGACGAGAATATTTTTCGGATATACGTGGATAAGAAAAATATTGTATTTTTTTGTTTTGTGAGCTTAAAGCCGGATTTCCTGCGCGTGTTTTTTCGAAACATTACACAAAGACATCGCAACAAAGAGGCGTGGCCAAACATTTGTGTATGCAAACCCGATATTTTGTATGAAAACAAATGTATAAGGATTTTTGTGTAATGTTTAAAAAAAACACGTGCAGAAGACCCGGCTTTATAGATTCAAGTACTTAGGTATCTACAAGTGTATGCACTTTAGCGTCAAAAATCACACAGGGCGCAGATAAACGAAGCTTCCTCAATGACCGTGAGGGCGCGTTCCGGCTAGTATGCGTTTTATGCGCGTGTACTCCCAAAGATTGTTGCAATTTTGAGTCCTAATGCTTATTACATAAAGCATAAAGCTTATTTTCGCTGATCGGTGACTGCGCGGTTGCTGCTCGGAGGCTGCGCGTACGCGGTGTTTGTAGGAGGATTTCAAAATAAAGGTTTTTGTAGTTAGCATAGGACTCAAAATTGCAATAACCTTTGGGAGTAGGTACACGCGCTTAAAACGTGGATGTCGGAACGTGGTCTTACTCAGTGGCTGTGACCATGACAATAACTGACAATCTACATTATACCAATCACCACGCCTGAAAAACGGTTAAGTACACGTAAGCTGACCTCGCATTTTTCGGAAATCCTATAGGTACTATACGAGATCAGCATAAACTGGAAATGTATAGCTTGATGTGTAGCCGTGTGTACCTTCCTATAACTAGTACTGCGGGCTTTAAATACTAGCAAGTCAAAATACATCAAAAACCCACTCCTCATAAATTAACAAAAGGCAAAACTACATTTTAAAACAAGAGGTCAAATCAAATACTTACAAGGAAAACACTTACCTAAGTACTTAGTTCCTAATTGTCTTTAAAAGAACACAATCAGAGACCTCTTCGGGATTTCAGAATCGAGAGACAGTTAAATAGGTCCCTACCTACGTATGTACCAGAACAAAGCAGGTAAGTAGTACGAATCACATCGTTAAAAAAAAAGGTGTCTGCATACAACTTGTTTTATAATTAAAGACTGAATAAATTATCAGTATAAACTTTATTTAATTTTGGACTGAACTTCCATCCGTAAGACGCTCCACTGAGCATAGATTAATCATCTCCACAGATAATCATAAATCTTATATTCTAGAACACCTCCCCCTTAAGCATTAATTAATAAACTTGTGAACATTAAACCCAATCAACAATAAACATAATTCAGTCTAATAAACACACACATTACAAATCTAAAATCTGTCGAGGCTTAATAATTCTGCCAGATCTAGTTTGATGCAAACTTGAACTGTTCTTATTCTGAGTATTATTAAAACTATTAATATTTGTCACATCAGGTGCATCAGGCACACTTTGTGAACAGCTAGGTAAATTTAATTGACAACCATTATTGCTTACATCTATAAACATATCTCTAGAACCATGATTTACCTTAGTTTGAGACTTTTTCATGTGGTAAGTATTTCGTCTTACTGGTTTAGAATCACCACCTACTATGTAAGATCTAGGTTCTTCAGCTTTATTTAATACTATTCCTTTTTTCCAAACATTTTCCTTATCAGTTTTGTATACTATTTGTTCCCCTATCTCAAAACTTTGTTCCTTCCTTCTAGCTTTCCTATCATGTAAGTTTTTAGTTACAGACTTTCTCATATTCAACAAAATATCAACACTTTTCTCTATCTTTGGTTCTAAAGCTATACTGCTAGTCGGTACATTCGTTCTTAGGCGTCTACTATGTAAAATTTGTGATGGTGAAACCTGTAAGCCAGCTAAAGGCGTATTATTATAATGTAAAATGGAATCTCTATAATCAATGTTTTCATCATTAGATTTCTTTAACAAAGTCTTAGCAATATGTACAGACTTCTCTGCCAACCCATTACTCCTATGGTAATGTGGACTACAAGTTAAAATTTGAATATCTTTAGACCTATAATACTGTTTACACTCGTATGACAAAAATGGATTATTGTCAGCAACTACGGTCTCCGGGTAACCAAATCTGGTGAATACTTCTTGCATTGCATTAATTATTGATTCGGAACTCTTATTTAACAAAGGAATTACTTCAAGCCAATGTGACAGATAATCAACTATCACTAAATATGATTTACCAGCAAACTCTAATATATCTGTCCCTACTTTACTAAATCTCTGCTTAGGTATATTATGACATAACATAGGCTCATGGTAATTCCTAGGTCTAAATTTTTCACATGTTCTACATTTAACAATAAAATTTTTGATATTCTCAGACATACCTGTCCAATAAAATAGCTGTCTAGCTCTATTAATACTTTTATTTACCCCAGGGTGTCCTTGGTGAATCAAATTTAGCACATAAGATCTCAAAGATTCAGGTACAATTATTTTAGAACCAACAAACACTAATCCTGCCTCCACATAGATATCATCCTTAAGTTTATAATATGGTTTACATTCTGGGGAAACCCTTGATTCAACAGGCCATCCACTAAAATAATACTTAGTAATCTCTGTCAAAATTCTGTCTTTACTAGTAGCTAATCGGAATTGAATTTTCCTTTCTGGAGTCATAGGTAAATGTACTGAAACTGAATGTACCATTTCCAACATCTCTACATCTTTCTCAATCAATTTTCTACTATTCCTTGAGAGCATATCAGCAAAATGTATAAATTTCCCAGGAACATAAACAAGATTTAAACTGTAATTTAATAATTTTAACCTTAAACGTCTTAATCTAGGTGAACCAATCTTACTGATCTGTTTTGACATAATCGGTAACAAAGGCTTATGGTCAGTTTGGACACTTACAGAATTGCAGCCATATACAAACTTGTGAAATTTTTGTGTACCATAATAAATTGCTAATAGCTCTTTCTCAGTTTGACTATAATTAATTTCAGCACTATTCATAGTTCTGGAAACACATGCAACTAATCTTAACATATTTTTATCATCTTTTTGAAACATACAGCACCCAATTCCATTTTTAGAAGCATCACACTGCAAAATTATCTCTTTATCAGTACAAAATGGGCTCAAAGCTGGTGCCTGAGAAATTTTACACTTTAAATTATCCAACATTTTCTCATGATATGGCAACCACTGAAACTCTACATCTTTTTTCAAAAGTTTACATAAGGGTGACATTAATTCTGCCATCTCAGGTACATATCTCCTTACATAATTAAATGAACCAACTAATCTTTGTAATTCTTCCTTAGAACTAGGTGACTTTAACTGTAATAAAGACTCTACTCTGTCACCATCAACTCTCATACCTTCCTTGCTGAATATTTGACCAATATACTTAACTTCTCTTTGCTTGTACTGTATTTTATCTTTGTTAAAAACTGCTCCTATCTCTTTTGCTCTTTTTAACAACTCAGCAACAGATTTATCATGTTCAGACTCATTTTTGCCCATGACTACAATATCATCGAACCAACATAACACATTAGGTATAGAACCAAAGTAAAATTCCATCTGATCTTGGAAGACTTCAGGTGCATTGGTTACACCATAGGGAAGAACTAAGTATCTATACACTCCAAATGGTGTAGCAAAGCAACATTTCCATGAAGCCTCCTCTGTAAGTGGGCAATGATGGAACCCTTCTGATAGATCAAAAACCGAAAATACTTCCATATCTCTTAACTTAAAAGCCACTTCATCAACAGTAGACATATGTTTTGGTTTTCTTATGATATATTTATTCAAATCTGTAGGGTCTAAACACAATCTTAACTTCTTATTTTGTTTTTCAATAATCACAATTCTATTAATACAAGCTTCAGAGTCTATTTCCTCAACTTTCATTATAGCACCTCGCTTAACTAACCTGTCTAACTCACACTTCAAGGGTCCAGACAAAGCTAAGGGAACCTTAACAGGTGGATTACAGATAGGTTCATGAGGAATTGTAGGAATATTACATTTATTGGGAAAACTACCATGACCATTAAAAACTTCAAAATTTTCTGATACAAACTTAGACTTCTTTTCCTCAACGTTATTTACTACTGACACTTTTTGTACTCTTTTTAATAAATTCAATTTAATACAACCGGGTAAACCTAATAGCATATTTTGGCTTTCAACAAGCATGAAATTTTCACAACATTCAATATTTTTATACTTACACCTTAAATTAACCATACCTAATGGTTTAATTTTTGTCCCTTGAAATCCTTCTAACTCAGTTTGAACTGGAATTACCTGCAATTTAGTATTAAGACTTTTAAAAACTTCCCATGGCATAACACTAACATCTGCACCAGTATCAAGACGACACTTCACATTTGTATTTTCAATTAATATATTCTCGGTCCACTGACCATTATTGACCCTACCGCAGAATAATGATGACTCTGGTGATGAATCTTCGCAATGCTCCTGAATATTATGCACTTTTCTGACTCTGCATGACACTGCAAAATGATTTAAAGTTCCACATTTACTACACTTTTTCCCATATGCTGGACATTGTCTTGGACCATGTGTTGTTTGGCATCGGTTGCAATTAAACTTTTTCTCTTCTTTGTAACTTGCATTTTTATTATGACTTTTTGTTTTTACTCTGTCAATTTCATAACTATTGGCTGGATTCATTATCTTCACTTGTTCTTTACTTTGTTCTGCAGTTCTGCATAAATCAGCAGCTTTGTTCAGAGTCAAATTTTCTTGTCTGAGTAAATGTTCTTGCAAGTTTTTGTCAGTTATACCGTGGACAATTTTATCTCTCAAGAGTTGATCCTCGATGGTTTCAGTTGTGCTTTTATAATTGCAAGAACTGATTAGTCTTTTACAATCCGTTAAAAAATTATCGAACTTTTCGTTCTGCTGCTGTTTCCTCTCATTAAATTTAAAACGTTCAAAAACTTCGTTCACCATAGGTCGAACATATTTATCAATCGCGTCTATAAATTTTTCATACTTCACTATCTTCTCACTAGACACAGGAAGGGTTGCAAGAATTCTGGCGGACTCCATCCCCATCATGTTCCTCATCAGAGCAACTTTAACATTGTCTGCGGCTTCGTCTTGACCAATGCCAATCAGATAATCCTGAAAACATTGTTTCCACAATGGCCACTCATCGCCGGCATTACTCGACCGCATGTCAAAATTTGGCAAAACTTTCACACAATTCTCCATATTTATAACTTATGAATCGCAAGAATAGTGACACGTTTTTACGGCTGCGCCATGTTTTATAATTAAAGACTGAATAAATTATCAGTATAAACTTTATTTAATTTTGGACTGAACTTCCATCCGTAAGACGCTCCACTGAGCATAGATTAATCATCTCCACAGATAATCATAAATCTTATATTCTAGAACACAACTACATATACAACTTGTTCCTTTGATGTCCCATAATTCGGTTATATGGTAAGTAAAAATAATACAAAAAGTCCTAGAACAAGTGTTCCAAAAATATATAGTTTCGAAGATAACATCAATCATAATTAACAAAACTTTTTACAAAAAAAAAAACAACCGACTTCAAATAAAAACACTACAAAGTGAAAAATAACTTTAATTTCGGAAGTCGGTGTCTTTGGTTTTGAATTTTCGTTCTTTGTCACCGACTTCCGAAATTAAAGTTAGGTATTTTTCACTTTGTAGTGTTTTTTTTTGAAGTCGGTTGTTTTTTTTTTTGTAAAAAGTTTTTATTTTTCACTTTTTAGTTGTAGTACCTACCCCACACAAATTCGAATACCACTACCTACTATGTAAATAACAGTGACAAGAAGTTATCATATCATCTACATACTAAGTGGGAAAAAATACGTATAATTGAAGCTAACTCAAAACTACCCAAGCAAAGTTAATAAAATTTATATGGGACCACCTCTGAAGTATGATCTACCAAACAAAAAAAGAATCATCAAAATCTATTCATAATTGGCGGAGTATTCGCGTAACAAATATACAAAAAAAAAAAAAAAACATACAGACGAATTGAGAACCTCCTCCTTTTGGAAGTCGGTTAAAAAGTTTCATTGATAAGTAGGTACGAGTTAATCATTTTCATTCAATACAATCATTCATATTTAAAGCTAAGAAAATGCGACGTTGTCATTTTTCACGTAAGGGTGTTTTACTTATAATATATAATAATCGTAAGCCGACATTCGCATGGACGTAATAAAATCGTGGCGGGATTTTATCGCGCACTGGATTTTCTACTCTCGATGTTAAGCCGAGCGTTGAGAATTCAACAGAGTGCATCCCAGCGCGTCGAAAAAACACACTGTTGGATTTTCAACTCTCGGTCCTAAACAGAGCGTTGAAAATCCAATGTACGAAAAAAACCCGCCGCGATTTTATTAGGTACGTCCATACTTGGTAGCGAAAAAAAAAAACGTATGCTAGACTCTAGTTGATTCTTCGACATGGTCTCATCAATACCCTAGAGCAGTGGTCGGCAAACTCATTAGTCAATAGAGCCAATAGAGCCAATTCTATTACGACTAAGATTTCTTATGAGATCCAATCCTTTCTGTGTCCAAACTGTCTTAGTACACTTCTCTCCTTAAAACTCCCATCCTCTTTCACTCCACATATCCTCCTAAAATTTACTTGCAAAGAAGTAAAGAAAGAAAAATTGGTTTATTTGTCACAGAAACACGTGCATACATAAAAAACAAGAGTAAACGAAAACAACAAAAAGTACATAATAAATCACGAGCATAAAACAGAATTTAGTCGGCAGCTGCACATGACTGTGACAAGAAGGCTTCCACTCAGCATGAAGTAGGATGCCTTCATCATATCGGCGGATAGTAATATTATGATGAAGGCATTAAGGCATATTACTTATTAACAAGTTTTCCTTGGAAAACTTTGAAAGATACAAAAATGATTAATTTTCGACGTCCTGTAAATTTTTGGTGAAAATACTTCGGAAATTAAATCTTTATAGTTTGAATTTTGAATATTACCTTGATATCATGCATAATGATTATTATCGACCGATACAACGAAAAATAAATCCCCTTTGAAACTTAACAATTGTATTATTTCGATTTATACTTTTGATAAAACCATTCAGTAAAGCCGATTTCGTTGAATTAACAGTAGCAATGATTCCTAATAATTCAATATCGCGCACGTTACAAATCTTGATAAGCCCAATCATGCGAAAGCACGACAAAAGGCAATTTAAATCTCATTTCAACAAAATGTCCAACAATCGCCGCAGCGGAAATTAAAGTATGAATCCCAGATATTATTCATAAGAATAATTAGTATTTGGATGAGTTTGGATAAAAGAGAAATTTGCATTGATAATACAGAAAAAAAAACACAAAATCCGCCACCATTCGGCGACAAGGACAGTTAATTGCAATTTATAAAATCCAACTTCATTGGCTCTTTGTTTAGAAAATGATGATCTTGAACCAATTTAATATTGCAAGATTCCGTAATTTGCATTTATAAGCATCATTCGTACCCCGTGGTTTCGACAATGCAGTGATAGCCTAGTGGTGTGACCTTCAGACTGCCAAGTCATAGGTCTCAAGTTCGAACCCAAGGCACGCAACTCTGACTTTTCGGATTCATGTGCGTAGGTATTGTATATTTATCACTTACTTCAAAAACGGTGAAGGAAAACATCGTGAGGAAACTGGCATGCCTGAGAGATATTTCTCGACGGTATGTGAAGCCAAGTCAGAGGCCCATGGGCGGCTATAAACTCTGACACTAGGTTAGTCACTAACCACACGAAAAGAAGACGGAAAGCATCATTCATACCCCATGGTAATTATACCTACATTAGTATATGTACAAGTCTGTTATTGATTTATTACCAATAACTACCGATTAGGTACCAACAACACACAATGACGACCAAAATTACCACGGATCCGAGAACGTAAGGTAGGACGCCCAATTGTGTGGATCGCCCGGAGGACACGGTGGAGCATACGGTGGCTTGGGCGGAGCATCGCCGTGTGCTCGTGGAGGCGATCGGCGGCGGTGATCTCTCGCGTCCGGCCCTGGTTCAGGCCATGGTACGGAGCGAGAGGAAATGGCAGGCCGTCACCTCTTTCTGCGAAGCGGTAATGCTCGCGAAGGAGGAGGCGGAACGCGTGAGGGAGAGGCAAATTTCGCGCCCTCACGCCCTTAACCGCCGCAGGAGGAGACGCCCGGGGCGGGAATTGCGAGCCGATTTCTGGCCACCGTAAGCGCGGGCTTGCGGACGGTGAGCAATGGGTAGCTCGCCGTCCGATAAGGACCAAGCCCGGGTCGACGGCGCGTTGTGTTCCACGCGTGCCTCAAAGAGATGTCAGCAGAATTGACAGGGTCCGCTAGGGCCAATATGCCGCGAATATGGGCCGAAAAGGACATCGTGGCCCCCGGCAACAGGGCAACCGAAGGAACACGGGAGGGTTTTAGTCAGTAAGAGTCTGACACGCCCTCCCGCTCCACCCAGAGCAGGAGAAGTTATTTGATAATTTCTCGCGCTCCACGCAGAGCGGAAGAAGTTATTTGATAATTTCCCACCCAAAAAAAGGACGCCCAGCGCCCTCAAGCAAGATGCAGCTACGATCTTACCAGGGTGGCTGCCAGTAAGATCAATGAGATTCATCTGCTTTAGGGCAAATTTCCATGGACCAACGTATAGGTACTTACTTTTCATAAAAACTATTTCGTTGAACGCTCACTATTGAAGGTAATTTTATTGTCCATGTATTGAGGCATAGAGGAAAGTAATATGTATTGAGGTCCCAATATATATATTACTTTCCTCTATGGGTCCCAATGACAGCTGATATTGACATAGTACAAAAGTTTTTCTATCGATTTTGCTTCATCAAATACCTATTACGTGAATAGTATAAATAGCTAATAAAAACGAGCAGTAATTTGGACTTTGCATTCCGATTTCTGAATAAAAAAGGAACTTAATTGAAGAGCACGATGAGTTATTATCCGATGAAAAAATATATTTTGTCTCAAGATTTCAGCCCAGATGTTCAACCGGATTTTAGGCAACAATTTAAGAAAGAATTCGAACAAGAGTTCAAGCAAGACTTCAAGCAGGACTTCAAACAAGACTTCAAACAAGATTTCAAACAAGATTTTGACCAAGACTTTAAACAAGACTTTAGAAAGAATTTTTGACAGTAATAATATTTTTTGCACAATGTAATTTTTCGGTATCTAATAGAAAAGATAAATCCCCTTGGTGGCCTTTATTTTGTGTAGGTTTACTAAAAGCACTGTCGTTATAGAAGACCTATATGGATTTATTATCATGACCAATAAGACCATGCACAATTCAATGTCTCTGAAGTTCTGAACCCCATCAAAAAAATTCCTAGTGCAGCTGCTTGACACGATTGGCATACACACTCGTGGACATAAATACGGGACTCGTGGAAGCAACATTTTGCAAAAAAAAATTACACAGGCGTATAAAGGCTCGTGCAGACCAGCGCGATATCGCGGGCGCAACGGCGGCAGCGCGACCCGTGTCGCGCCCGCGATACCGCGCTGGTCTCTTCCCAACATTATACCTGAGCCCATGAGTCACCGCATATGATTGTGATTATGACTGTTTTACCAACATTATAGAATGCAATAAAGAATTGAGAATTGATTCACAAATAGACACTAGCCGCCTCAAGGCACTAATTGATGGACGCAGCAACACCATGTCGTCTGCGTAACTAAGGTTATTGGTACACACTCCGTCAATATGACATCCGACCATGCTGAGTTCAGCAATCTGCCGGTTTATGTACAGATTGAACAAGCGAGGTGAGCTTAATCGCCCTGCCTCACTCCGCATTTCAACCGGTACACACTCGACAGAGAACCGTTCCACAATTGCATTGATTGCTATATCAAAACTTAAATATGGACATAAACTTCAGTAGGTAAAGAAGTTTTAGATAGCAAGTTATCCCACAACACGTCATAACTGACAAGATCGAATACCTTCGATAGGTCTATCCTTGTAGTACTGCACAGTCCGCTTTAGACACAATATAGCGCTTTTAGTGGACAGCCACGGCCTAAAGCCAAACTGAGCGTCATGAAATTGGAGATGCTTAGCTAATTGTTTGTCAAGCACACTGTCCAGTACCTTGACAGCCTTGACTGTCCAGTCCTGAAACAGTTGGATATAGGTCTGTAGTTGAAGACATCAGAGGCATTTCCAGTTTTATTTTTAATAACTGGGACCACAACTGTAAACATGAAGCTATCTGGTAAATAATAGTGACTGACACACAAATTAAGAAACAACAAGTACACGCGGCAAGTGCACCGGCCATGTGTATTTCAGATGTTCGATACTGAGTCCATCGTTGATTTTACCACCGCACCGATGCAACTTCCTTAGGAGGAAATCGAACATCAATGTCCCCAGAAACGGCCTCAGCTTCGACAATCCAAGTCTAGGACGTCTTGGATTGTCGATGCTGAGGGGTTTTAGCTATTTCTGTCGGCTCGTGCACGCTCGCCACGCTCACCGGAAAACTTGACCAAGGATTTAAAACTTAGTGGTTGCCTTCCAAAATGACCGTGGATTTAAAACTTATTGGTTGCCTTCCAAAATGGACCAAATTGCTTGTCTGATTGATTTTAAACTATTATATCCATTTTTATTTGTTTTTCTTTTCATTGTCTTGGCAATATTTAAGCTTGTCTTTAAAACCTTTCTGAATTGATACATGTTTGTGTATTTTGTACCCCGATGTACAGTACCGACCAAAAGTCCATTGGCAATCTCACAAAGCAATAGACTGACGCTTCGGTTTGACTTACGACCTTCTTCTATAAGTTGTAACAATACTATAGGCACGCACAGTACACACACACACACACTCACTTTGTCTGCAACCAATGACTAGTTCGATAATCATTCGTTTTTTATTTCAACTTTTTACAAAAAAAAAAACAACCGACTTCAAAAAAAAACACTACAAAGTGAAAAATAACTTTAATTTCGGAAGTCGGTGTCTTTGGTTTTGAATTTTCGTTTGTCACCGACTTCCGAAATTAAAGTTATTTTTCACTTTGTAGTGTTTTTTTTTTTGTAAAAAGTTTTTATTTTTCACTTTTTAGTTGTAGTACCTACCCCACACAAATTCGAATACCACTACCTGCTATGTGAATAACAGTGACAAGAAGTTATCATATCATCTACATACTAAGTGGGAAAAAATACGTATAATTGAAGCTAACTCAAGAACTACCCAAGCAAAGTTAATAAAATTTATATGGGACCACCTCTGAAGTATGATCTACCAAACAAAAAAAGAATCATCAAAATCTATTCATAATTGGCGGAGTAATCGCGTAACAAACATACAAAAAAAAAAAAACATACAGACGAATTGAGAACCTCCTCCTTTAGGAAGTCGGTTAAAAAACAATGTTTTTCTTTGTTCTAGAGAAATACTGTGAGGGTTAAGAGATATGAGGAAGGGGCTTATTATCGAGTAGCAGCGACGTCAAATGGTGAATGAATATGAAACAAATGGTTTCATACCAATGAGAAATTTCGCAGAATTATTAAAAACACGTCATTATGAACCGTTCGCCGTGCACTCTGAAGGCTTGCATCACTGAAGACCAGCTAGAAAACCGTTTTTGACCTTAAAATATTGACCTTACCAACTTAATAAACAACAGATTCGGTATTGCATGAATTTATGTTAACGAATTTTTTAAGCACGTTTCAATATGGTGTTTGTCGTATTTCTTGCAGATAGACCGAAATTGTTTAATATTATTTTAGTGATACTTATTCTTATTTTAGGATTAAAATTTGAGGTTTAGTTTCAATCTTCTTTTCGTAAAGAAAATGAATACTTAAGCTATAACCTCAATGCCAACCAATATTTACTAAAGCCAAATTAAATTTAAAATAATTAATATGAACAAACTGCCTATACTTAATGCCTCATGAGAGACGCCGGTCCTTTACCGGTTCCTTAAAATCAACTATTTTGTCAGTAGATTTTTTTACATTTTAAGAAGTCTAATATTCTTATTTATTGCTTAATTACTTCGACCATGATCAAAGCTTTATATTTATGGTGAAAAAAATCCATTTAAAATTTAAAACATTTCAAAATTTAAATATGTCAAAATAATAAAATTGCTTCTAAGTTTGTAGACATCTATTTCACATCTTATTCAGCTGAAGTAATGATTAATAATTGTAGCAGGTTGTTAACTACACTTCGTTAAAATAAAATATAACGAATAAATATTTTTTAATGTTATTATCACATATCACGCATTTTTTATTCTAAACCCTTTATTGCAATAACAATATTAATAAATAGGCAGGAATATTTAAAAATATTATTATTGTTAACAAAAATAATAATATTTGCAAAAACAGCGCTGTGATTTACGAGATTAGAACCTTAGCCATCTTGAATCTAAGACCTAAGCGTTGGTCTTAGATTCAAGATGGCTTCTGCTATCTGCACATATAATTTATTTTCGAATTTTAGCAATGCTATACACTGGCCAAGGTCACGCGTATGATGCGTGCTAACCAAAGTGATGGAAATATAATTGCGGAGCCCGCGAACCGTGTGTGTAGTGCAAAACTGCGTTCTCTGTGGTGTGTGTACGGCACTCACACCACTGTTTACACATACAAATGTACGGACTACACTGCGTGTTCATAGCAATACGACTCTTAGCATGCCTATGCACTTTTGAACGCTTACTGTAACTAGGTTTTTTATATAGCACCCAGGTCTGATAAGATAATGCATGCGGAATGCGGGCCGTACATGTGATCACGTAAAGACGCCAGCACATCAGGCTACAAATTTACTTAATAGATTTTCAACTTTATCGCTGATGTTTAAGGTTCAAAGTTGATTGGGAAAATTTTACAGTTTCGGGTAGCTTGATGTGCTGGCGTCTGTACATGCAAATTTCAACCAACCACATATTTCCTTTTACAGCGTATGTTATCAGAACCAATATAGCTACGTAATATCTGCGCCTTGTTTCAAAATACTTATAACCGTGTCGTACATTTCATCTAACTGTCTGTGGTGGCTAGTATCAGACCACATTCCATGCGAACAATAACGAAATTCCGTAGGAAAATCTAATAATCTTAATTTTGAATGACAAAAGTTTGTATACTCATCAATTTGTTTATCATTTCTTTCACCCCAAATGACACTAATACAAGAGTGGGTTTTGCTCACTGAATATAGGTATTATTAAATCTATGTTCCACTCAATAACCAAAGGAATGTGGTCCGACAAGTAAACATCATACAAAACAGTCGCTTCAATTACTAATTGTCTCGCTGCACTACTCACCACACAATGATCTAACCAGCGCAGTGCACTGTTAGCTGTGTTTTCAAATGTAAAAGTATCATCCGGCAATAATTTCATGTCCCGCACACGACCTCGATTGTTCCGTACACACAAAACGCTCACCCGGGTGATCGTTAAAATCTCCTAATACAGGGTGGCAGGGACCGACGCGAAAACTTTTACCATGGATTCAGTACATGATTCTGAACCCCGTGAGTTAAAACTTTAGTCTGTTATTAAAAAAAAATCTACTGGTTCATAGAAAAGTGCAATACCTACTCGGTCAAATGTATGGAACAGCAGTTTTTTTTTAAATAATAATAATAATCATTTTATTATCAGGCAACTAAGGCCCATAAATATAATACACAAAATAATCTTATACAATAATTAAAAACCTTAAACAACTATACACGTAATGTTGACGGCGTCGTGTATCGCTGCGTGGTGTCGCGTAACCGTCCTCGGAAACGTCGATATACGACACCTTTCGGCCAACAGTCCACTTTCAGGCAAGTCTGTAGATGGTGGGTTGGAACTCGTACCATGAATGACTTAAAAAGTTGATGTTGTGGCGCGATTTCAACTTTTCAACCCTCAGAGTCCAGTTGGTCTTCACTTTTAAATACTACACGACTTCCTTAGTTGTAGTGGAGTGATGCAGACGCGAAAGGTACAGCTGCATCGTAGGACGCAGCAGCATATTGGGTCCACTCGGTGCGGTGCCGCACAGGTTACGAGAACAGGGCTTCTTCTTCTTCCTTTCCACTTTTGTGATACCCTCCTCATCAACTTGGCTGCAGGTTCTTGGCAAGGAGCTACGGACCGCAGTCAGGGCAGGTTGAGGACCCTTTTTCTGTTTTTCCCCATTTCTAGTTTGTCGCTTTGGCTGCGACACATCTGGTTTGCCACTGGTGACAATAGCAGCGTAGGCACGTTTAGGGGTCATTTTACATAACCGACGAAAAATTTCAACGCAGGGATTTCAAAATCATGTACTGAATCCATGGTAATAGTTTTCGCGTCGATGCCACCCGATATACAGACCGTTTCCGTGTCACTGTTTTCAGTAATCGCAATAATCTTACTCAAACAAGTAGTAAATTCTATTACCTATATTATCGCAGGTATGCTGGAAGAGATTTCATTAGAAATAAGCATCACCTTTGTACGTATTTTTCTGTTCCTTTTGTCTTGTCTGTGTATTATTTCTAAACGATCGCTATTACACTTCGATCATGGTATTGTTGATCGAACCTATTACACGACAATACTGACTGACACTTTTGAGAAAGCCGACTTCCTCCACAACAGGGCAACCCCTCCGTAGGGTCTGCCCATGAGTACTCCGGCAGACGTATCGACAGCAGACTTCCCTGTATACGCGAAGTCATCGTGTATTGTGCCTAAGTAGGCTAAATCATGAAGTAACAGCCAGGTTTCCTGCAGCGTGATGACGTCAGCCACTCCGCATAATCTTCTCACACAATCAGCTGATCGAGTAATATTTTTGCAATTAAACGTTGCTAGGTATGTGTTCTTTATTTTCGTATCCATTATTCCGAGGTGCGTTTTCATTCAAAATTCTGATGTCTATTCTATTCTTAAAATGTATAAATCTTCTGAAAGCAATTAGGTATACCCTCTGGCCACAAGTTGTCGTCTAAAAATATATTTATTTTGTGCATAGGAACAAACAACTTGAAAGCATTACTTATATTGCCTTTCAGTCTTTATATAATTTTTTTCCAACGTCACCACTTCATTATCTTTACTTCGTATGTAGTCACATAATTTATGATTAAACGAACTTACCTGTACGTGAAGTTCGATCATAATTATACGATGGCTTCGTCCGAAGAGATTAGCATAAACACAATGTAGTAACACGTACGGTGTTGCCTTTGCGCACTGAAAGTAAAAAGCCTTATACCTAAAACTAAAAAAATTACGTTTTTTTTTTTTTTTGTATAATTTTAGGTGAGGGTACACCTATTTCGTTTGTTCTATACCTACCGTGTTCTATTGCTCATTTAGTTCAGAGCCTAGATCCTTGATTCCTGTTTTTGATATTTCAGGTAATGCCAGGGGATATGTATTTTTGGGGGAAAACATAATATGGGTGGGTGGGTTGCTAATCTCTTCGGACGAAGCCATCGTATAATTATGATCGAACTTCACGTACAGGTAAGTTCGTTTAATCATAAATTATACTCAGCTTCGTCCTCGAGATTAGCATAAACACAATGTAGACTTTGAGAGCTACTGAAATATCAATGAAACACTTTTGTGTAACAAGGCAATCAATTTTAATCAGTAGTTTAAAACCATAACTATTAAAATAAGGTAATAGACATTCGTTTAAGACAGTAATTCATTAAATTAATAGTTCTGCTTACAATAGAATTTTAACGAACTCGGTTGAAATTAACCTAATTAATATAAAAGCCTATGTCCAGCAGTGGACGTCTTTCGGCTGAAATTATGAATATCTAACATAAATACTAAATTATCATGAAACTTATAATAATCACTTAATTGTTATTACAATTGTTTAATATTGATCTTGCAAATAAGTCATCTTCCTCTGTAATTTGTATATTTCTATTATAAAATTTCATAAAAACCTGAGACGAACCGCTCCATCCCGCGGTTTTTCTAATCGTTTCTAAGTTAATTCCTAGTTTGTGGGCTTTAGATGTGGCAGCATGTCGGGTGCTGTGAGCTGTAAAGATAGCTATATCTATACCACATTCTCCTAGCGTAGTCTTAACCCACCGACTCAATGTTTGTGCCGAAACTAATTTATGTGGTTTCCTCACACCAATAAATAGACTATTCACATTACCACGAAGTGAACTAGTCGAGTCTAGATAAGCTAAAAGGGTCAGGACTGGACAGATTTCCGGTTTTTCGCGAAAATATGGTAAAACAAGATTTGGTTGCACGGTTCCTATCTTTGAAGTTTTTATAATATCAGGTATCTTAATAGTTATCTTATCGGCATGAATTTGAATGTTATTTATATAAATGTTTGCTAAAGTTTGCATTCGGTGTGCAGTAACCAAGGATAATAAAGTGACTAATTTACGTGAAAGTTTATTTAAACTCAAGCTATCATTAGGATACCAAGAGGACAAAATGTTTAAGACGTTAGACGTGTCCCAAGTTGTGTTATACTTCGGTAAAGGTGGACGAAGTCTAAAGACACCCTTAAAGAAGCGTTTTATAACTTCACTATCGCTGACTTTTTCAATCAGAATTAATGCTAAAGCCGATCGACAACTGTTTAAAGTCCCGTATTGAGCTCCTGAATCAAATAATGTTGTTAGAAATAGAACCGCATCATTGATTGATGCCCCGAAAATATCCTTATTTTTAGATAAACAAAAATTGTACCATTTCTTAAGACAGGTGTCGTATTGTTTTATCGATGTACCGGAGAGGGAAGCCAACATTATGTCTATTGCAGATGATGGAACATTTCTTCTCAGCAACGAGTCCCGGACAAGAGACCGGCAGCCAGGGTAAACCGAGGGTGTGCATTGTTGTTGCTGGAAGGTGATAAAATTGTTTGTTTATTTGGATCAAAATACAAAACAGATGATACAAGAAGTTTCCTGAATAGAGGGTACCAAGGTTGGGTGGGCCATAAGGGTACCACTACAATACCAGTAGCTTTGTCTTTAACAATTTTTCGTAGCGTTTTTAAGACCATTGAAAAAGGAGGGAATGCGTAAAAGTAAATTTGTGACCATGATAAGGTAAATGCATTTATGGCCATAGCGTCAGGATCTCTGAACCAGGATATATAGTTACGACATTTTTTGTTAACACGACTTGCAAAAATGTCTACATCAGGGAAACCAAACACGTTTGTAATATTGTAAAAAACTGAGTCGCTCAATTCCCACTCAACATCTGGATGAATTCTACGTGATTCCGCGTCGGCTATAGTATTATCTGCCGAACGAATGTATGATGCATACACAATAATATTCCTAGATTGACACCATTCCCATAATTCTTTAGTTATGCGTGTTAGATGGGGATATTGTATGCCTCCCATCCGATTTATGTAGGATATGGCCGTAGTGTTGTCAATGCGAAGTAGTATTTGACAACTTTTCATTGTTACGGCAAAAACTTTTAAACCAAAAAAGGCAGCAACGATTTCTAAATAATTTATATGATATGATCGTTCTTCAACTGTCCATGCTCCACTAGCTGTCTCTTTCCCACACGCCGCGCCCCACCCCGTAGTCGAAGCATCACTAAAAATTTCCAGGCAGTATTCATCATATTTAATTTTACTAATAGGGTTATCTAATGCATTAAACCACCAATCAATATCAGACGATAAGTATGATGGTATGTTCATATAATTGTCATAGTTTGATGGGTCATTTTTTAGGTTTAAATATTTGCACCTTTCAAATTCTTTTGTGTACAGCCATCCGTATTCGACGGCAGGGCAAGCAGAACACAATAGACCCACTAAACTTGCAAAATCTCTTATTTTACATCGTGACATTTTCCTAAAAGTTTGTAATTTAACTTTAATTTTATTAGATTTTTCTGTAGGTAAACTGATTTGAAATTTTTTTGTATCAATTATGTAACCAAGGTATTTACATGATGTCGTAGGTGATAAGCTGCATTTATCTTTATTTATAATAAACCCTAAAGCTGACAATAGTCGCCGAGTTACCGCTATGTTATCTAAACAAACATCGTAAGAATTGCCAATAAGCAACAAATCATCTAAATATATACTAGACATATAACCGCAGGATCTGAGCAGTCCGACAACCGGTTTCATTATCTTAGTAAATACAAAAGGTGCCGTGTTTAGGCCGAACGGTAACACATTAAATTCATACAAAACATTGTCAAATTCGAATCTAAGATATTTTTTATAATCGTCATGGATTTTTATTAAAAAATATGCGTCTTTTAAATCTACCGTTCCCATGAAATCATTTTTCGATACAAGTTTAATTGCTGTTCGTAAATCTTCGAGTTTAAAATGTTGTGTTTCTATAAATTGGTTAAGATTTTTTAAGTTAAGTATGAATCTATGTTTACCGTTGGGCTTAGGTACCAAGAATATGCTTGATAGAAACTGCCCTTCACAAGGGTTGCAATGAGAGATAGCACCAGTGCATAACAATTCATCAATACATTTTTTGAAATTTTGTTTTTCTGTTGTTGAGTAGATTCTTTTATTGGGGGTAGTATGCTGTATAACATGAGCTGAAAAAGGTATTTTATATCCAGAAATCCATGTAAGAACAGTCGGATCAGAAGTTAGTTCTGACCAGGTGTCATAAAACAGTGCCAGTCTACCAGCATAACAGCTTACCCCGGTAACATCTAGCGACGACTGCGGTAGCTCGCCCGTGTTGCGGGCGTTGTCTGCTGCCGACCTCGATAAGACCCGCGTGAGGTGCTCGCGGGCGGATTTCTCTGAGCAGGTTCCCTCGTCCTCTGAGTCCCCATTTGCCTGCGACTCGGGGGAGGAGCCCGCCAGTTTAAATTGTTCCGTTGTTGGAACGTCGAATGAGGTGGAGGCGGCGCTGTCTTCGTTCGATTGATGGGTGGCCGATTTAAGGTTGATTTTAGTTCTGCTCCTGTTTTTGTTATTGTCTTTGCAATTTTTAATGTTTCAGCTAAATCTGATCCGAAAAGATGTTTGTCAATGATTGTTTTTTGTAGTTGTTCTTTCATCTCCTTTTTTAAGTTGTGTAAAATAAAGTTCCGGCGGAGTGTCGAGTCCGAGTGTTGATTGTCACAAAGAAGGCGTATAGTGTCCATCATCATTTGTATTAATTCTGTGTCCTTGTTCTCTTTAGCTATCATAAGAGTAATAGCATTACTTAAGCATGAAATGGCACAACCTAACTGTTTTTGTTTCATCTCAATACCCTTATCTCTTTTTAAGATAACTTCTGATATGGCTGCTTTTATTTCTAAATTAAGTTCCGGCGAGTCAATTAGCTTGCAATTACTAGGAGGTAAGTATCTTTCTATCAATTCCTTACGAAGTTCGTTGGACAAGCCTTTAGTAGCCAGATGTTGTAGCCGAACAGCCAGGTCGGTCTGAATTTCTTTGCCGTAGATCTTTTCCACAGACGGATCCTCTCCAAATATCTCTAAAATTTTCGAGTCCAGCTCGATGCTCGGAGGTATGTCAGTTGCAATAAGGACTTCAGTCTCTGAGGAAAGGACCTGTGGCTGTGAAGTACTTGTGGATGGAATTGGGTCTGCAGCGCTAGTTGAGGGAACTGGGTCCAAGGCACTGATCAAAGGAATGTGATCCCCAGCGCTCATGGATGGCTCATCATGATATTCTGGTTCCAATTCCACTACATCCTCAAAAGATTCTTCGTCATAGTATCGAAATCGGGGAGGTGTGTCCTCTGTAATGTGTAGATTTCTATATAATAATCAATCCTCATTGTTATTGAAATGGAACGGACTTATGGATAATTAATTTACAACAATAAGATTAGCGCACGCAGGTGGACCGGTGTATCTATGGATATAGAAATGTACCACGTGTGGCTTAGTATCTACGGTGAAGTGACAATCCCAAAGACTGCCCGCATCACCCGTATAGCTTCACGTATACTAACAAGGTAACAGTTCTTATAACTGATCGCAATATTAGCCTTGCACGTGATATAAAACAAAATAAGTTAAGTAGGTAGGTACTTATACCGTTTGCGAGTCCGAAGTGTTAACCCCAAAAGTTAACCGCAACGACTTATGACAACGTTTAAACGTTGATGTGATAATGCAACGTTATTATAATAACGATTTTACGCAATATAATTACGACACTTTACTAACCTCTGGAATGCGACGTCGATCTTGTCTCACGCTGAAGTTTCTTCTCCCATTTCTTTAACTTTTTTGTTATATATTCATAATCGTGTTTACTTTTCCTTTTCCCCATGACACTTTTAAAACTTTAACAACACTGATAATTAATTAAGAAAATTATGTACGCTCCGGCAGAGCACTGAACTGTGAATGAGCAATAGAACACGGTAGGTATAGAACAAACGAAATAGGTGTACCCTCACCTAAAATTATACAAAAAAAAAAAAAAACGTAATTTTTTTAGTTTTAGGTATAAGGCTTTTTACTTTCAGTGCGCAAAGGCAACACCGTACGTGTTACTACATTGTGTTTATGCTAATCTCGAGGACGAAGCTGAGTATAATTTCCTCCTCAGTAGTTTCTTTATTTACATAAGATATAAATAAGGGTATTTTCATATCTGCATCTGCAGCACGAAATTTTATTGGTACATTTGATACAGATTTCCTTGTCAAACCAGTGAAACGATTTCTATATTTTGATTTCTGCATCAACCAGTCATCCTCCCTTTTATTTTCTAAGTTAAAGTCATATAATTTATTTCAATTAGGTGCTTGATGACGGGCGTCGCCACCGGGGCAGGCCTAAAAAGCGCTGGCGTGACGATTTGGACTCGCTCCTGACCGACTGGCCGGAGAAGGCACAACATAAGGAAGACTGGAAATGTATGGGGGAGACCTTTGCCCAGCAGTGGCACAAGACAGGTTACCAAAAAAAGGGCACTTTTGAACGTCTAAATGTGCAAATAATTGAATTGATTCTATAGGTCGTTTTTCAACCCCATAGACTAATTTGACAGGTGCAAAATTCCAAATTGAAAATACAAAAAACAATCACTTGAAATGTCAAATTACTCTCTAGGTTTAAAAAAAACCTTTAACCCCTTCCAAAAGGTATCTATCTAGCTTTCGTATAGAGAACAATGGGCAAGAAATGCAAGAAACTCCACCGTTACTCTTTTAAAATGTTTTACACAATTTTGTATAAGTACAGACGCCAGCACATCAAGCTACCCGAAACTGTCAAATTTTCCTAATCAACTTTGAACCTTATACTTCAGCGATAAAGTTGAAGATCTATTGTGTCTGTACATGAAATATATAATTATAAAATATGTGAAGACGATGCACCTGGAATAAGATTACTACTTATACCACAATAGGTAAAAGAATAAAAAAATGAAGCATAACACATAAACACATAACATCACGCCTTGTTTCCCCGAAGGGTTGGGCAGAGGTGTTCCTGTAGCAGGTACACCCACATTTCGCCAGTTATGTTTAAGTCCCATGTAATAGGGGGCGAGCCTATTGCCATCAACCGGGCACAAATCCAGACTCCGAGCTGCTACTGAGAAATTTCAGATAGAAAAACCCAATAACACTTTGAACACACACACACACACTTTTTTTTTTTTTCACTTTTTTAAAATGAAGCAATGACAGATAAATTAATTATGTGATGGATACATGGTGCTCACATATTTACAAGCATTGTAAATGGATACCTACATTAATCCAAAAAAAGTAAGTCAGTGTGTGAGTTCAAGTAAACACAGAATGTAAAATCAATGTTACAAATATAATAAATTAGGTACAGACGCCAGCACATCAGGCTACTACAATCTGTCAAATTTATTTAATAGATTTTCAACTTTATCGCTGAATTTTAAGGTTCAAAGTTGATTGGGAAAATTTGACAGTTTCGGGTAGCTTGATGTGCTGGCGTCTGTACACAATTAAATTAGCAACCAATACCCTAATTGCGTAATGCAACACAATCACAATTTGTTTCGATTCGAAACAGATTGCTAATCCGTTGCTTCATAAGTAGGAAAAAAAAATCTGCTCAGCAACGTAAATAACGCAATTAATGTTATTGAACTGTCAAAATTAAACAAATTAGGCATAATTGTTTACGAAAATAAGTTACGCAGTTATGGTACAGTTTGATTTTGTCTACATTCTCAATTGTCTTATGGAACTGGACCAGCATGTTTCCAAGCATTCTTATCTTGGATATAATCCTCTAATTTGTAATTATGCTTGTTTACAAAATGTAATTTTAACGAGTTTTAAATGTTCTTGGTTCAAGGTACCTATACTCCATTTGAAATAAGATTAGACATTTAAATAAACCTTTTTTACAGTCCGTTCAACCGATTTTGACTTCTATTGCGTTGGTGGCATGACAAATGACAGCTGCAGTAAACATTTGGAATTGTAACAACTTTTTTGCTTTTAATGCCATCCTTATGCCTACGGTATAGAAGTGAAACTCGGTTGAACGGACGGTAAAAAAGGTGTGTTTAAATGTCTAATCTTATTTCAAATGGAATATAGGTATTTTGTTGTAACATTTAACACAGTGAAATCCTTTGATTTTTTTTTTACAGAAAATGGTTGGTTCATTACTAAATAATTCCTATTAGGTATTAATTTTATTTAACTATTAGGATTACCTATTAGGTAGGTACAGACGCCAGCACATCAAGCTACCCGAAACTGTCAAATTTTCCCAATCAACTTTGAACCTTATTGTTCAGCGATAAAGTTGAAAATCTATTAAATGAATTTGATAGATTGTAGTAGCTTGATGTGCTGGCGTCTGTACCATCTGGAGCAGCAAACTACAGAGAATTACTTAGGTACTTACTTAATACCCATTTGAGACAATTGACTGCTAAACCGCCACAATGATTAGTAAAAGTACCTTTATGTCCATCCATACCTATACATACTACTACCTTTCAACGGTCATCCTTACATATTATAAAACTAAGTCCCCCGCCACGTCTGTCTGTCTGTCTGAACGCGATAAACTCAAAAACTACCGAACGGATGTTCAAACGGTTTTCACCATTAGACGGAGTGATTCATGCGGAAGGTTTTAGTGTATAATTCATTAAGGTTTTGTGTAAATTGGCTGAAATTTGACGATTATTGTTGAAGAAGTCGGAAAAAATCATGCCGACTGGGAGCTTTACTGACGCGCTGCCTAAACCGAAAAATATACATCAAATTTATGTTCTACGGTATTGTTCATCTTAAAAAGTTCAACAAAAACATCCGCGATGGCATATGTCTATCTTTAAAGGAAGACGCACAATAACCATTTTTATCTTTCAGAATTTGATAAAAATTTAATTGTTATTTCCGATGCTCTTTTGACCGGTATAGTTTTAATCCTTATCCAATAAAATAAGTTATTTAAATTGGGCATTTAATTTAGATTAATATAGGTATGCCTTGACATCATATAATTTAAATGAATAGATATCACAATTACGCGTAGCAACGCGGGCGCAGTGGTAGGAGTCAATGACAATTTCCTCGGTTATTTATTAGGTATGAAATCTCGGTAGTACGTTCCCGTGGGATATTTTCTGACATCCACGCGGGCGAAGCCGCGGGCAAAAGCTAGTTCATAATAATGAGACACAAAAAAATTGCTATCGATCTCAATGAGTTCTCGTGACCGTTGAACTGTTAGGCGACAAGCGCGCGGGGGTGCGGCCGACATGCATGAGCTGGGGAGGGGAGGGGACACGAGACCGTTACCGACCGAGGGCGCGCCGTGCCGTGGAGCGAGCGGACCGACTCACCGACCAGTGTTTCCACTTTTATTGATTTCTCCCTTTTTTAGGGAAAAATTACCATTACTCTGCATGGTTTAGGGATATTTTATTTTGACAGGGATTTAGGAAATTTTGGGGATAAATAAACTTAAGTTGGTAGCCCTGTTGTTTTAATGATGTGTTATTATTTATTATAATCATGCTCCCTAAAACAAGGAATTTTGAAGATTTTTAGGGAATTTTAGAGATAATAATTCATAATTAATTGATTCAGGCGTGACCTTGCGGAAATCCATTATAAAATACAATAGACGTGGATATATTATTAGTAACTTGTTCCGCTTAGCTATTTCTAAAGAGCCATAAAAAACTCCTGAAAGAAATTCAGGAGTTTTTTATGGCTCTTTAGAAATAGCTAAGCGGATCAAGTTACAAAATATATCCACGTCTATTGTATTTTATAATAATTCATTACGAAACTGGGGAAAAACAAAAAATGTAAGTGGAAACACTGACACCGACCGACCGACGGACCGAGTGAGCTTCAGTTACTCGGGCCGTGTAATCAGGGATTCGCGCGTTCTCGGTGTTTTTTTTGCTGTCGGATTTTGCTGGTTTCTTGGTTGTTACAAAAAATATTAAATAAAAATGGTGCATACGACTTGTGCAGCCCTTCATTGCCTCTCATCTTCGCACACAGACAAGGATTTGAAGTTCCATCAGTTTCCTCACGACGCAGAAAGGTAAGATTCGCATGTACCTACCTATAAATTGTTCTGTTATATCAATATTTACGTAGGTAACTACGTTTTTGTAGAATTAAAGAAGCTTGTTTATGTACCTACACATGATTACATGATATTGTGACTGTGAGGAATGTTGTCAGTACTATTCTGGTCAGAGGGTCATTTTAGGGGCAGATTCCTTTTCACTGCAATATCAATAGTTTTGATATGTATGTATGTACTTAAGCCTTCTATCTACATTGGTTTGTAAGTTATTATAGGTAAACAAAAAAAAACACGTGACAGCTGAAAAAGCCGTCTGGAGAACCGTCCAAACATAATACCTGTCACTTCAGTTGACATGCTACGTCACAGTTGTACTCTTCAATTTGGTAACGTTATAATTCGGTGTATTTTTCTAGAACCTGTCTTTTTGGAGTCTTTACAATGTACAGACTCAGACCAAATAAAAAGCCAAGACATAGCGCTGCGAACAATACAGTGAAGCATGCCAAAACTACACCTCCGCTCTGTGCATGTTAAGAAAAAAAACATTACACACGAACCGATTTTATAAGTATGTGCTTTTTTTGTTAAACTACGCCTCCAAATCGGATCGTATTTGATGTTTATAAAACACGAAAACATGGCTCGGCGGACCCGGCTTTTCACGCTCACACGCACGCATTTACAATCAAACTACACCTCAACTAAGGCCGCTTTCCGAATTAAGCCATAATCGCTCTCATTCACATTTGCGTTCCGATTTAGATATCACGATTATGACAGATGAGGCATAGACTAGTACATATAAATGAGAGATGAGGGCTGTCAACAATTCGGAACCCTCGTGAACATGCTCACAGTGCTCGCTCAATGTCAAAACGTATAAGTAATATCATATTTCTTTGTTTACATACCATAAATTTCTTCTTTGGTAATATCATATTTTTTTGTTTACATACCACAAATTTCTTCTTTGGTAAGGTGGCAACGGTAGCCAGAAACACAATTTCGATAATGCCATGTTTGTTTTAAAGATATGATGCGACTCAAAACAAAACAGCATAATTGTCATTTTTTACAACGGTCACGGTGATACTAATTTAGAGCATGGTCAGCGTTATCGCAAAATGGCGCATGTCATTACGTCATCTATGACGATTCATGGGTCATCAATAATGCGCGGAACGGGTGTTCTAGCACGCTCTAATCGATTACAGCGTAAAAGGCTCGTGCAGACCAGCGCGACGCAGCACCGGTAATATTGTTCTATCGTGAAGTTTTCTTAGAAATTGTTTTGTTAAGAGTCGCGTCGCCGTTTCGCCGGTTTGCACGATGCTTAACTCGGAACGCAGCCTAAGTGCACACATGTTTTCGAACCGGCCTCTCGTCTCTGTTTTTTTATTGGGTCTGAGTATACAGTACAGATTACAAAATAATATATTATCGTATACCATTAAACAAGCAATATTTTTTTGTATAAATATTTGTACTCACGTTCTCGAAACCGGCTCTAATAATTTCGATGAAAGTTGCAATATAGGGGTTTACGGGGGCGGAAAATCGATCTAGCTACCGTTTCATATCTGGGAAAATTTGTTTTCTCCTTTCTCCGTATTTTCACCCCATCAGAGCTTGGTTGCCCAAAGTTTAGAACTAGATAATGAATAATGACATGACAATAATGTCTTTAGAATAATGACATGGCAGTATGGAATTAGTACATAAGTACCTACCTACTATCACGGTAGAATGGAATAAAGGCTTGATCAGAACAGCGCGACACGCGACGCGACACAAAGGCGCGCGAAGAGCGGTGCCTTTGTGTCGTGTCGCGTGTCGCGCTGATCTGCACAAGCCTTAAGTTGGTACTATACACAGATTTAGTCTGTGGTACTATACATGAATTAGTATGAATTTTCCTATACTTTTAAATGAGCATTCTCTATTTTCAACCAAGCAGAGCTCAGTTGCCCAGGTACTTCTTTGTAAAACTAACAAAAACATTGTGCTCAAGCAGTTACATCTATGAAGAGTAGGTAGTTAAAGAATAAATGATACAAGTTTAACATACATTAATAAAAGAGGAAACTTGTAACCTTGCTCGATAATGAGGTGCCAGCAGTTGTTGCAGCAGAGCACGTAGCTTTAAATTCCCCGACTAATAATCATGATCAAAACTTTGATCCAGCCCGTCCCATCCTTGATGTCCTTCCTCTGGTTGACGCCCTAAGCCGAGGTTCGTACCCCACAGGGGGTGCCCTTAGCGAGCATTCACCTAGTTTTAATTAGCATAGTTGAATAACTCCTGGCTGGAGGTTTTAAGTATAGTAGCTTAGCGTACACATTGAAGGACACTATATGCCCATAGGCATCATAACAATAAAACTTCTATTGTGTCTCGTGTACTGTCCTTCAAAGTGTTAAGGCACCCATAGGAAAGCCCAGTTAAGTAGTCATGATCTCAGAGGTCAACTACAAGATGCCCTAACTAAAAAAGAAAAAAAAAAAACATTTTCGTATAAATAGAAGATACTTTTAATTTGATTATAACATATTTTTAAACAAGAAAGTGTAATCTATAAAAAACCCTTTTTACAATTTGTTTACCTTTAGGTAATTACCTCTAACTGAACCAATGGAGTTTCATATATATAACAATAAAAGCTTTCATTGATTTTTTACAATTACCATACAATTTAAGTTATTACCTACTAATATAATTATCACAGTTAATAGAGTAAATCAAAATGAATTCATTGCAAACTACATTCAAATATTAGTGTGTGAAGATAAATTTCAAATAAATTTATTACTGTTAGTAAGTATATAATTAGTAGTGCGGTAAAAGCCTCCATCTGTCTCCATCTTGTTGTATCTCTAGCTAGTCTGCTCCATGTTTTTCTTATTAAAGGTAAACGCACACTTATCCGAGCCGAACGCGTCGAACGAATCGAAATCAACGAGAACGCTAGGTATGGTCTTCCAGATTCGAACGATTCGACACAGGCAGATGTGCAAGGTTTCATAGAATTTCTTATAAATAATTCTAAAATTCGTTTCGTTTGGTTCGGCTCAGATAAGTGTGCGTTCACCTTAAGCCTGATAAGTTGTCACTCCATTGTTGGGTCTACCACGTCCTCGTTTTTTTTTAACCGACTTCAAAAAAAGGAGGAGGTTCTCAGTTCGTCGGATTATTTTTAGGGTTCCGTAGTAAACAAGGAACCCTTATAGTTTCGTCATGTCCGTCTGTCTGTCTGTCCGTCCGCGGTCTAGCTCCGAGACCTTTAGTACTAGAAAGCTGTAATTTGGCGCATAGGTATACATATTAATTACGCCGACAAAGTGGTAAAACAAAATTATGAAAAACATTTTTTTTAGGGCCCCTCTTCTTTTTTTTTTAACCCATGGTGTGGGGTATCATTGGAAGAAAGGTCCTTCAAAAACATTGTGAGTTTGTGAAAACCATTTTTGGATTTAGGGATCCGTTTGCGAAATATTAAGCTTTAAAGTGCTGATTTTTGTTAGAGTAAAGTGTCCCCCCCCTGCCAGTTAAATGGTTGGTTTTGGATGTGTGAAAAAAAATCACAGCAGTAGTTTATATAACGAAATTAAAAGGAAAACTATCACAGCTAAGAAGGCTTTAAAAGTCAACGAGTAATAATCGACCAACTTAACTTTGCAGTTGCAAAAACATGTTTTCCCATACATTCCGTATGGGAGAACATATTTTTCAACTACAAAGTTAAGTTTGTTTTTGGGATAAATTCATCCCAACTACGGAACCCTTCATTGTGCGTGGTCCGACACGCACTTGGCCGGTTTTTTTTAATGTGTTTTCCCCGATTACTTGAAGACGGCTGGACCAATTTGAAAAAATATTTTTTTGTTTGAAAGGGTATACTTTCAAGTTGGTCCCATTGTTATTTGGTCACGATCTGATGATGGGATCTTGGAGAAATCGAGGGAACTCTTCAAATATTATAGGCACGCCTATAGCGATTGGTGTATTTTTTTATAGTAACTTGCATTTGCTCTCGGAAAGCACCATTTGGTAAAGTGGAACTGATGTTGAAGGACACAGATGGCCGGAACTACTCAATAAGTAATATGTATTTCACGGGTTGCGATTCGATTACTTTAATATGGTTGATATACAATTGATGCTCGTCACAATTCATATGGTGCAGTGGAGGTGATGGTGAAGTACCTGGAGAACTCCTCAACAATTAATTAAAGTCCCTGCATCGGGAAAAGCAATATTTTGTAAAAATGTGATGAGCAGTTGTCATTAGGCTGTTGTAACTTAGATAAATTACAAATCAACCCACTAAAAAGTGAAAAAAAAAAACGTTTTTAAGTAAAAAAATACAACAGACTTCCAAACTAAAAAAGTGAAAAATAATTTTAATTTCGGAAGTCGGTGTCAAAAACTAAAACACTGATTTAATGTTTGTGTGTTTGGATGTTTGTTACTCAATCACGTAAAAACGGCTGAACGGATTTAGATGAATTTTGGCACACAGATAGTTTTAACCTGGATTAACACATAGATACTTTATATTCCGGTAGTACGTTCCCGTGAGAAAATAACCGATATTCAAGCGGGCGAAGACGCTGACAAAAGCTAGTGTTCTATAATTTTAAGATCCAGACGTTTTAGACATAGGTAGATCCTAAGTTGACCCTCGGACCCCCATGCTTGTGGGATACCTATTTCACATGACTGAGGTACCTACTGCGTGTAACCAATAACATTATTAAATGAAACTGGCTTCGTTTGTCCAGTACAAAATATATTTTTATTTATGCTTGTTTTTTACTTAAGATGAAAAATGTCTATAAAATACTATTACCCTTTATCTCCGAAGTTTGCAAAGAGAAGAGAGATTCTGAAAGAAATCTAGTAAATTACTCACAGTAAAAGTAATACGATGTCTCTACCACAATTTTTTTTAAATCAGCAATTACCATGTACACACAAACTTTGCTATTCACATAGTAAGTTGTGGTACACAGTACACACGGCTACACATCAAGCTATACAAAACCAGTTAATGTTGATCTCGCATTGTACAGGATTTTCGTACAATGCGAGGTTAGTTTAATACTGGAATTGTATAACTTGATGTGTAGCCGTGTGTACGTACACCTATTTGTTAGTGTGATAAAATGCACTAAAAAGTGATAACTTTAGTTTCGAAAGTCGGCAGCAAGAAAAGAAACAAAACCAAAGATACCAACTTCCAAAACTCGAGTTATTTTTCACTTTGTATTGTAGGATTTTACAAGTACATTTTTGTTTATATAGTCTACAAAAATACGTCTGGGTAGGCTAACTGCAAACTATGTACCATCGCGGTAACGCATATCTAACCAATTTGAAAACAAAATCCCGTGCACACGACCCTTTTTTTCGTAGAATTTCGTAAATTATCCCAAAATTAACGTGACAAATTGGCTGAAACTAAACTGCTGTGATTGTGAGCTTTTATAATTTCTAACATGACGAAATCATCATGGACGCCCGCATCCATAAAATGTATGGAAATACGTGCACCTAATAACGTTATTGAGGACGGAAATTTAAAAGCGTCTTTTATTTCCATAAATATTTTACTGCCCTGTGTTATTATTGTGATGCCGTGATGTGGCCGTCTACGATAATATCATTACGATAGAAATATAAAAGCGCTCATTGGCTGCTGATAAATCATTGAACCAACCGCAGCAGTTTACGGGCACTTGACAATTTGTCACATTAATTATGCGATAATTTTCGTACGAGAACCTGTACCCTAATTCCGTAATACAACACTATCTGTTTCGATTGGAAACGCATTGCTAATCCATTGCTTCAAAGTTGGAAAAAATCTGCTCAACAACGTAAATAACGCAATGAATGTGGTTGAACTGTCAAAACGAAACAAATTAGGCAAAATTGTTAACAAAAATAAGTTACACAATTAGGGTATAGATAGTGCAATCTACGAAGACGCGCCCCACTCCGCTCCGCGCCGTACTAGAGTTCAGCTTACAGTACAGTAATCGCGGAGTGGGGCGCGTCTTCGTGGATTGCACTATCTATACTGGTCTTAAGTCCTACAAATCGTTCGTCTGTGTATATTTTATATTTATGCTATGATCAAAGAAAGGTTTGTTAATATTTTAGAAAGTCTTTTAATATTTCTTAATATTGAATCTTTTTTTTTTGCAGGCGCAAAATCTGGATAACCGCCTGTCAAAGAACCGATGTGATCGATAAAGATTGGGATTTTTTCAAGCACAAATATGTGTGCAGTTTGCATTTCCAGAAATGTATGTATAGTAAAAAGGATCGTCTCAAAAAATCTGCAATACCATCACTTCACTTATCAGAAAAACCTATACAGCACGATTCCTCCACGCAAACTGTAAAATCCATACAATACGTCAATCAACGATCTGGAAATGATGCATCAATATCATATGTTATGCCGAATGTAGAAGGTAATTCTACAACAACTCATACACAAGCTGAAGACTCTTTACCATACGATATTAATCAAGTTAACATAAAAGAAGGAATAATAACTCATACCAAGATTGAAGAATCTGAATCGGTTGAACAAGATGTAGAAGTAAAAACAGAAAATTATGATAAAAATAGTGACTTGGGCTCCCGAGTCCCTATTTTATTTGAAGAAGATGTAGAAATGAAAACGGAAACAGTTGGAAATGAAATATTACCTTTAGTGCAGTCTACACAGTCTTTACGATCCGATGATCTTAAAATAATAAAAGTTGGCGGAACACTTCGCAGTGATGGTAGCGTAAAAGCGGGAGTGGCTGAGTGTGTTGAAGGGACTGCTGCTGAATGTGGGGGAGTGGTCGCACCTGATGTCGTCGTAGCTGGCAATTTATCAGAAAAACCTTTACAACACGGTTCCTCCACGCAAACTGTAAAATCCATACGATACGTCAATCAACGATCTGAAAATGATGTATCAATATCATATGTTATGCCGAATGTAGAAAATAATTCTACAACAATTCATACACAAGTTGAAGACTCTTTACCATACGATTTTAATCAAGTTAACATAAAAGAAGGAATAATAACTCATACCAAGATTGAACAATCTGAATCGGTTGAACAAGATGTAGAAATAAAAACAGAAAATTATGATAAAAACAGTGACTTGGGTTCCCGAGTCCCTATTTTATTTGAAGAAGATGTAGAAATGAAAACGGAAACAGTTGGAAATGAAATATTACCTTTAGTGCAGTCTACACAGTCCTTACGATCCGATGATCTCAAAAAAATACAAGATGGCGGAACGCTTAGCAGTGATGGTAGCATGAAAGCGGGAGTGGCTGGGCGTGTTGAAGGGACTGCTGCTAAATGTGGGGAAGTGGTCGCACCTGATGTACGACACTTAGGCACTTTATCAGAAAAACCTTTAAAACACGATTCCTTCACACAAACTGTAGAATCCATACAATACGTCAATCAACAATCTGAAAACGATGTATCAATAATGTATGTTATGTCGAATGTAGAAAAGAGTCCTACAACAACATATACACAAACTGAAGACTCTTTACCATACGATATTAATCATGTTAATATAAAAGAAAAAATAATATCTCATACGAAGATTGAAGAATCTGAATCTGTTGAACAAGATGTAGAAATAAAAACAGAAAATGATGATGAAAATAGTGTCTCGGGAACATTTGAAGATGTAGAAATAAAAACAGAAAATGATAATGAAAATAGTGTCTCGAGAACATTTGAAGATGTAGAAATTAAAATAGAAATAGTTGAAAATGAAATATTACCTTTGGTGCAGTCTACGAAGTCTTTACAACCCGTTGATCTCGAAATAAAGAAAGATGGCGGAACTTTTAACACCCAGGCTAGAAACCTCGTACAAGAAATCAATCAGGGTTTAACAGCAGCTACAGTAAACAGAACTAGTAATAACCCTTTAAATACTACTATGATGCCAATCTTGAAAAGAAAAATGGATGGATCAATTCAAACTGATAGAGTAATTGTATTGAGTTGTAATGCTGATGGGAGTGCAAGGTCGATAAATCCTGAAGAATGCATGTGCAATAGAAACGATTATATTGACATGACCCGTCTGCAATTTTATAGAGTTTGCAGTAAATTTTTGTCTGGAAACTTTGCAATTAATGTTAGAAGACAAATGCATTATTTTATTTACGACGTTACCAAACAAGGTGGGAATAAACTTTGTGAGGCTGGTAGCAGTCGCAGCGTGAAAGCGGGTACGGCTGACTGTGTTGAATTGAATGCTGCTGGATGCGGGGGAGTGGTCTTGCCTGATGTCGTCAGTGCTAGCACAGCAACTGCTGATAGCGCTGAAGCTGGCTTGTACGCTGTTGACCGCGTTGAAGCAAGTGCAGCAGCTAGTGCAGCTGCTTGCGCTCAAAGGTAATTTGCTTTAGTATTAAGAACCCGGATTAAGGGCGTTGCTACTGTTATGCGGATTCATGCGGGATTATCTCGCATACGTGACATAATATTTTAATTAGTAACCGACGTATCAACCCATTGACAAAATATATTAGGTTCAACTAAATGTTCAAGAACACTGAATATTTAAATGCAGGTAAGGAGTAAAAGTTATTCTCAATTAGCATAATGTCAAAGAACACCGCATATCGGCATCATTTACTTTTTATCAGATATTTTGCAGTTCTAACTTTAACAGTAGGAAAAAGAACAGGAAAAGCATTTAGCATCACATGTTAAACATCTAACAATAATTTGCACCGGAATGTAGTCTATGACGCTTTTACTCCGTTTTGGAGGCCGGATTAGAATCGTCTCCTGTGCGTTATTTAATAAATTAACCGCAAAAGTGCTGTATTTAACCATGGAAAGGTAAGGAATAAACAGTTTTTAATTGGTGAATTGTGTATTATGTAAAGATTTGGACTGAATTTGTTATTTCATCAAATATTTTCGTTCATTTCGTCTTCCTAGGGCGTACGGCGTTTCTACTCACATCTGCTTTGTAAATACCTTTTTAACCGACTTCCAAAAAGGAGGAGGTTATATGTTCGTCGAGTATGTTTGTTTTTTTTTTTTTTTTCTTTTTTTTTTATGTATGTCCACCGATTTCTCCGTCAATTGTGAACCGATTTTGAAAATTCTTTTTTTGTTTGAAAGGGTATGCTCTCGAGGTGGTCCCATATAAATTTTATTATCTTTGCTTCGACAGTTTTTGAGTTAGCTTCAATAATACGTACTTTTTCCCATTAGTATGTGGATGAATATGATAAGTTCCTGTCACTGTTATTTACATAGCAGGTAGTGGTATTTGAATTTGTGTGGGGTAGGTACCACAACTAAAAAGAGAAAAATAAAAACTTTTTACAAAAAAAAACAACCGACTTCCAAAAAACACTACAAAGTGAAAAATAACTTTAATTTCGGAAGTCGGTGACAAAAAACGAAAATTCAAAACCAAAGACACCGACTTCCGAAATTAAAGTTATTTTTCACTTTGTAGTGTTTTTTGGAAGTCGGTTGTTTTTTTTTGTAAAAGTTTTTGTTAGTCTCCTTTCATTCATCCTCTCAACATGACCAAACCATCTATACTCCGTTTACAATAGCATTAGACAGAAGTTAAAAAAGGTTCTTTTTAATGTACACTTTGTAAAAAAAAGAACATTAAACTTGTTACAGTTACGATTAACGCCAAATGTATTAATATCTATTTATATACCAGCTGTTACACTTCATTGTAATCATTTTGACTATTTATCTTTTGAAATTAAGTGGCTTTTATTTATATATATTATTTCATTCCAACTTACAATTAAAGTGTCAATGCTAAAAACCTAAAAGAAGCAGGAGTGAACAATACTGAGAACATTTTTCGTTTCACTATAATTCTACCAAATCTAAAATGTCACCTAATCCCTTCATAAGCTGTGACAGCCGGGTTTTTCTAATTTTACCGGGTTATGTCGTCTATGAAATTGACATAAATATTCTGTGATTGTCATGTCATAATGTCATTCACTTGTGAAAACTTGTGAATGTTACGCCTTGTTTTTTGTTATTGTCGAATTTTCGTGATTTAGTTATTTGTTACTGTTTTATCTTTGTTATTGTTTTGTTATCGTTATTTGGTTGTTTTATACAAAACGTTACGTTTTGTTGCGTTATGGGTGATCCCGGTGCGGGCCCAAGTGGCTTACAACATATAAGTTCTGAGTCTGACCAAAACCAACGGCGAAAAAAACGTGGCCCTAAAGTTGACCACGACGACATAATAATGTCTCCCAAGAAAAAGAGAATGAAGCAAACTGCACTTCGTGCTGTAGAAAAGCAAACTGTCATAAATATTTTTAAGCAATTTAAGGAGTCCTGGCCTGCAGGTACTCCATGTTATAAGACAGAGATGATAAAGCAAACTGCAGAAGTTGCCGGTAAGGATAATTCATAAAATTATTACTTTTAAAATATTTGAAAGTAACATGCATTGTGATAAAACATATTTTTTCTTATTTAAAGGCGTATCTCGGGCTACTGTGTACAATATACTCAAAGAGTACAACACTGAAGGTCGCCTGCAATCTCCCCCTCGCCAACGGAAGCACATGAAACATGATGATTTTGATGATATGACATTTAGCGGAATACGTAGGAAAATTCATTCCTTCTTCTTTAATAATGAGTTGCCCACCTTGAATAAGATATTGGAAGCAGTAAACAATGATGAGTCTCTGCCTGATTTTAAGAGAAGCAGTCTTTATAAAATAATTAAAGAAACATTAAAGTTCACGTATGTCAAACGGAGCAGAAAAAGTGCACTCATAGACAAGCAGGAGATCGTCCTATGGAGACTAAAATATCTCCATGAAATAAAAAGGCTAAGGAGTGAAGGAAGAAAAATATATTATTTAGATGAGACTTGGCTAAATGAAGGTACAGTGCTTCTAATCTTTCTTAACAGTTTTTTATGCACCAAGCAGTGTATGACCTCCTGCATTCAGTAGCATCATGATTTATTATACAGTTAAATAAAAAAGTACAACATAATTTCTTTAACTTGTTTTGTGAATATTGTATTTAAATTAATAACCTTTTATCATACATACAGGTCATACGAAAAGTTTAATATGGCAAGACACCACTATTAAGTCCTCAAAAGAAGCACATCGGGCAGGTCTATCCACTGGTTTAAAAAACCCAACGGGAAAAGGAAGGCGGCTTATCATTGGTCATATTGGTATGTACTTGATTTACTTGCATTTGCTTTTATTATACTTTGTTAACTGTCCTCACCATTAACAAATGAACACCCAAGTGTTATTGACTATTAATTAAGTAATATTATTGTATTAGAAATTAACACATGCAAAGCGAACTACAAGTTATAAATGTTGTTGCTATTTTATTATAGTACCTACTCGTATATATAAGACCTATTTACAACAGTGAAATTCTGTAGGGGGTATGGAAAATTTACTTGTATTAATTTTATTTCACAGGATCAACTGAAGGGTTTTTAACAGATGCTGCATTAATATTTGATGCCAAGAAGGGCGATGGAGATTACCACTCCGAAATGGACGCTTATAACTTTGAAAAGTGGTTCAAATTAATTTTGACCAAAATTGAGAGTGGCGCTGTAATTGTTATGGACAATGCGCCATACCACTCAAGGAAATTGGAGAAGCTGCCGACTACAGCCACACGAAAGGCAGATATACAGGAGTGGTTAAAAAGCAAAAATATTCCTTTTGAGGAAAAAGACCTTAGGGCAACTTTATTAGAAAAAGTAAAAAATCAAAAACATTTATATCAAAAGTTTGTTGTAGATGAGATGGGTAGAGATAAGGGTATTTCAGTACTGCGCCTCCCACCGTACCACTGCGAGCTCAACCCAATAGAATTAATATGGGCTCAAATGAAGGGGTATGTGGCCCAACATAATAAAACATTCAAATTAGACGAGGTGAAACGATTACTCCCACAAGCTCTGGATAGTATTACTCCAGAACGATGGCAGTCTTGCGTTGCTCATGCAATTAAAGAAGAGGAAAAGTTTTGCCAACTTGATGGCATAATGGATGATCTGGTAGAAAGATTTATTATAAATGTCGGTGAAACTTCTTCATCTTCATCATCTGATGATAGTGACTAAATTTGCTGATGAAGACGAAGAAGTTTCACCTACAATATGTCGGTGAAACTTCGTTGTAAGTTGTTATTTAACATAAAGCATTGTTAAAAAAATAATTTTTAATTAAATAATCATCATGTGATCGGTTGTTTCATTCATTCGTTTTGTTGTAAGTTTGTAATTTGTGATGAAGATGTTATAATAAATAAAGCAATATTTAAAAATAAAATTACTGTTATTTCGTTTATCTCAGTATTTAGTTGCTCGTGGCTAATTAATACCAGCCGCACGGGGCGATCCACCAGGTTAAGCTACGCTTGCCGGGGTTGGTCCGTGGATGGGTGACCATCTTTACATACCGAGACTCCTCCGTGCCTCGGAAAGCACGTTAAGTCGTTGGTCCCGGCTGTCGTTCGTGGATCTTTGACAGTCGTTACGGGTCGTCAGAAGCCCGAAAGTCTGACTACCAATCTTACCAACGAGCATTGTATTACCCAGTTACTAGGTTGTGGGTCAGATAGGCAGTCGTTCCATGTAAAATACTGGATTTCAGCTGCATCCGGTTAGACTGGATGCTGACCCCAACATAGTTGGGAAAATGCTAGGCAGATTTTATCTCAGTATTTCTATTTAGTACTGTTTTAGATTTATCTAACAAAGTTATAACTTAACCTTGAAATAAAATGTTTTGCACTACTGCTTCTACGAGCCTCTTTTTTCTAAAGCTATATATAGTAAATGGAGTATAAGTATACTCTTTTCAATTTTTGTCACTAAATCTTTTAAACCGCACCGTTGCCTTATCACATTATTCCTCAGCCTATCATTCATAGTCACACCACACATGCTTTACAAGAAACACATTTATTCTACTTTCTTGCTTCTTTTGCCACACTCAACATTCACTTTCATACATATGCATAGGCACCAGCACACCATTGTGAACAGCCAGTCGGGTCTTTATGGACATCAACTGGTTGGTCACAATCGCATGTACAGCACTATTCACTTTATTTCCCGCATAAATTTACTCTCGATTCCATATTTTCATTAATCTTTCGACCCCTTGTGAACAGCTTCCCCAAATATACAAAACTCACTAACTTGCTCCATACTCTTATCATTTATTTTCACATCACACACCGATACCTCGTCTTCTCTTTCAAACACCATGACCTTCAGCTTATTCACATTTATATTCATCCCTTTCATCTTATGTTCATCCATCACAGTCACCATGTCTTGAACTGTTCTGCTGACGATGCAAGTAGAACTTGATCATCTGCGTAGAGAAGGCATTTGACAGGCAACTCATTCGTCCTCAATCCGCACTCACAAACACACACACACTCGCTCACTCTTTCAAATCTGTCACACAACTATCCATGTACAAGTTTAACAGCTACGGTGACGCTACGCAACTCTGTCTAACACCCCTCGAGATGTAGAACCAGTTCGTAAATGCCCCATTTATCCTTTTTTTTGTTGCGAGATTACGGTTTCACAGGTGGAGATCACTGCATCCCACAACTCAGCGCTCGCGACCATCGAACGAGCGACATTCGGCAGCGACAAGTCGGCTCCGACTTCTGATACGAGGACACGGCGTGGCTCCTCCCATGCGGCACACTGTCAGTGTATGCTGCGCCGTGTCCTTCCGACAGTGGAATGCCCCATTTATCTTAACAGAAGCACTAGAATCCTTGTATAAAGATTTCAGTGCCCGTATCCGTACCAAGCGCCAGTCCACACCGTACATGGATAGTGTTGACCACAATACTTCCCTCCACACACTGTCTTCACCAAATTACCAATACTATGATTAGTTGGCAAAGTTTGGCAAAACAAAATGGCTGACTCGTGGTGTAGTGGTGTTTCCATTTGAAAATAATAAGACTCGGAAAACCGGAAACGTGAGAAACTCCCGGGTTTTTAATAATCTATACTAATATTATAAAGAGGTAAAATTTGTTTGTTTGTAAGATTGTATGTAGGGGGTAATCTCCGGAACTACCAGTCGAATTTGTTTTAAGCTATTGCATAGCTTTTATCGCGGGCTTTGTTTATGTACCTATAATTTTGTATTCGAAAACATAGTTGCAAAGAAAAGTTAATCTAAAAAAAGAAAGACATAGAAAATATTTTGAAATCATAATGTAACCTCCATACTTCCTACATTCCAATATTGAACTTTTTTGTCAACGCTACACTTACCCTATCGTTCGTTGTCATGGGAACGTAATTTTTGTTTTATGGTAGGCGGAGTGGGGGGTGTTAGGTTTTATTTTCGTTACGGAATTTCTTGATTCGGTCGCCGCGCTCAAAGCCCGCGATAAAAGCTATGCAATAGCTTAAAAACCACAAAAAAAACGAAATATTATAGCAACAAGCATCAAGGCCGGAGCGCTTTGTAAACTGACGTTTTCTCGCGCCCGACCGTGACTTTCAAATTTTTTTTGTAATGTTGTGTACCAGGTATTTTAAAATAAAATGGTTTTGTGGCATAGCTTATCTATCCGACCATAGAATAAAAAAGCCACAGAGTATAGAAAAAGAGCAAAGTCCCGGTGTCACACCTGGTGTGCCGGGTGTGGAACAGAGCGCCGGTGTGGGCGCGTTCATTGAGGCTGCAGCCAGCCCGCCGGTTGAACGCGTCCCAGAGGGTCATGGCCATTCGGCTGGCCCAAGGATACCGCACGGTCTCCTGCGAGGCGGCGAGCCTCCTTGCCGGATTACCGTCATGGGATCTGGAGGCAAAGGTCCTCGCGCACATCTGGGAGTGGCGCGAAGAGGCGAAACGCCGGGGCTTAACTCCGATGCCGCAAGAAATCGCGGCACAGCGGACAGAGCTCCGGCGGGATCTCATGGCGTCATGGAGAGTGCGATTGTCGCAACCCCGTCCTGGGCACGCCACAATTGCGGCGATAAGACCCCTCTTTGAGGAGTGGCTTGAGAGACGCCACGGCGTCCTCACCTTCCGCCTGACGCAGGTCCTCACCGGACACGGCTGCTTCGGGAGGTTCCTGTTTGGGATAAGGCGGGAGGAAACACCCGGGTGTCACCATTGTGTGGATCGGCCTGAGGACACGGTGGAGCATACGGTGGAGGTCTGCCCGGCTTGGGCGGAGCAACGCCGTGTCCTCGTAGAGGCGATCGGCGGCGGTGATCTCTCGCGTCCGGCCCTGGTTCAGGCCATGGTACGGAGCGAGAGGAAATGGCAGGCCGTCACCCCCTTCTGCGAAGCGGTAATCCTCGCGAAGGAGGAGGCGGAACGCGTGAGGGAGAGGCAAATTTCGCGCCCTCACGCCCCTAACCGCCGTAGGAGGAGACGCCCGGGGCGGGAATCGCGAGCCGATTTCCGGCCACCGTAGGCGCGGGCTTGCGGACGGTGAGCAATGGGTAGCTCGCCGTCCGATAAGGACCAAGCCCGGGTCGACGGCGCGTTGTGTTCCACGCGCGCCTCAAAGAGATGTCAGCAGAATTGACGGGGTCCGTTAGGGCCAATGCCTGCCGGGGGTTCGAAGAAAACCGATAGGGAAATCGTGGCCCCCGGCAGCAGGGCAACCGAAGGAACACGGGTGGGTTTTAGTCAGTAAAAGTCAGACACGCCCTCCCGCTCCACCCAGAGCGGGAGAAGTTATTTGATAATTTCCCACCCAAAAAAAAAAAAAAAAAAAGTGTGTGAAACAGAGACAAGACACCGGGGCTTGAGCGGTCTTAAAAGTAGCCCTCTTTTATACACACAAACACACACACACACTCATGTAGTTAAAATTCTCAATATGTATATATATTTATTTATACCTAGCTATTTTCGTTTTATAGAGAAGAAAAACTTGAGCTAAAAAGAAAAAGAAATCGTGAACGTCAAAGGGCATATTATCAGCGTCAGAAAGATTTGAAGAAAAATGAAAAAAAAATAAGAAAAGAGAGAAAAAAAAAAGAAACTGTACCAAAATCAAATGCTGAACGTCAAAGGAAATTTCGTGAACGACAAAGGAAACTTCGTCAACGTAATGCAGAAAAATCTTACGGGGATATGTAATTTGATTTAATAATATTTAAAAACAAATTGTAATATATGCCTCAATATTATTTATCTTTACAATTTCCTCATTTTTTTTCACAGGAAAAGACAAAAATTGGACAGTAATGAAGAGAATGTCGTGCAATGTAGGGCTGTTGAAAATATAGAAAATGTAACGCTACAAGAAAATCAATTTCACAGCCAACAACTTCAAATTTATGAACAGCGTAATGAATGCATTACTCCCGAAGTTATTCTACACAGGAACACAGGAATTCCTGGCGATGGTAATTGTCTATTCCACTCGCTCATAAGTGTTTTGCAACTTCATATTGAGACTTGTGACTTGAGAAATCAGTTACGCGATTCACCCTATTTAAACTCCTGCCACAATCCGCAAGAAGCATATAACATTCTATCAAGCACCAATGATTATGGAGATTTGGATTGTTTGTACTTATTTTCAAAAATGTACAATCAAAATGTTTGTGTACATTATTGTTTTTACTACATAACTACAAAGAATCAAGACACTATATTTTGTCATTTTAAAGCGAATGATACACAAAACTGGATTCATCTTCATCTTCGTGAACAACATTTCACACCATATTATCTGCGTCAGAAAGATTTGAAGAAAAATGAAAAAAAAAGAAAAAAAAAAGAAACAGTACCAAAATCAAATGCTGAACGTCAAAGGAAATTTCGTCAACGTAATGCAGAAAAATCTTACGTGGATATGTAATTTGATTTAATAATATTTAAAAACAAATTGTAATATATGCCTCAATATTATTTAACTTTACGATTATATAATTTTTTTTTTCACAGGAAAAGACAAAAATTGAACAGTAATGAAGAGAATGTCGTGCAATGTAGAGCTTTTGAAAATATAGAAAAGGTAACGCTACAAGAAAATGTAGAAAAGGTAACGCTACAAGAAAATCAATTTCACAGCCAACAACTTCAAATTTATGAACAGCGTAATGAATGCATTACTCCCGAAGTTATTCTACACAGGAACACAGGAATTCCTGGCGATGGTAATTGTCTATTCCACTCGCTCATAAGTGTTTTGCAACTTCAAATTGAGACTTGTGACTTGAGAAATCAGTTACGCGATTCACCCTATTTAAACTCCTGCCATAATCCGCAAGAAGCATATAACATTCTATCAAGCACTAATGATTACGGAGATTTGGATTGTTTGTACTTATTTTCAAAAATGTACAATCAAAATGTTTGTGTACATTATTGTTTTTATAACATAACTACAAAGAATCAAGACACTATCTTTTGTCATTTTAAAGCGAATGATACACAAAACTGGATTCATCTTCATCTTCGTGAACAACATTTCACACCTTTTTATAAAGTATCAGATTTATTGGAGACAATACAAGACGCTACCCAAAATGAAGCCCATGTTGATGCCAATATTCAACTATTGCGTGACAATTATGATGAAGATCCTACCGAAGATAACCAAAACAATCATGAAAATGAAATTGAGATTGATAGAGAAGACCGAATTGGTGAAAATATTATGGATTTTATTGTTGATGGTACTATTCCAGTTTACACAAATAAAAATAAAAAACCGCGAACGCGCCGGTGCGTCCAAATGTTCCAAAACCGTAAAGAACCGTGGACGCACCGGTGCGTCCAAGCACCCACGCGGCTTACATACTCTATTTGTAGCGTGAAATAAAGGCTAATATCCTCTGTGGCTTTTTCACTCTATGGTCGGATAGATAATCTAGTCAATAAAACCATTTAATTTAAAAATACGTGGAACGCGACTTTATAAAAAACTAGCTTTTGCCCGCGGCTTCGCCCGCGTGGATGTCGGAAAATATCCCAGGGGAACGTACTACCGAGATTTCATACCTAATAACAGAAGAAAACGCCATTGACTCCGACCGCTGCGCCCGCGTTGCTCCGCGTAATTTTGAAACTGTGATATCTTTTAAACTATTCATTTAAATGATATGATTTAAAGGCATATTTTAATCTAAATTAAATGCCCAATTTAACCGCTCAAGGCCGGAAGCGCCGAATAAAGGCTCTTTCAAACAGGCCGAAAACGCGACGCGACACAAAGGTACCGCTCGTCGCGCGACGAGCGGTGTCTTTGTGTCGCGCTGGTCTACACAAGCCTTAAGTCATAACTGTCAAGCGCCGAGACCACCCACGCGGCAGTGATTTATGACCGAGCGATAAGATAAACAAAAGGCATGGGTTTCTTAGAAGTCGTAAGCTATTATTGTAAGAGGAATTGGGCTCTCGAATAGATAAGGATTACATTTTAAATGTTTACTTTCTCCGTAAGCAAGCTTAGCTATTGTTAATTATGGGTTTTTTGGATAAATTTAATGGATTATCAACTATTCTATGATTTAATGCGAATGGCCAATGATCAACAAAGAGATATTCTTATGACTATAATTCATAATTTACAAACTTCAATTCAAGAACCATTTCAAATTTTTTTTACGGGACCAGCTGGTACGGGAAAATCATTCGTTATCAAACTGATTATGGAAATTTACAACAGGTTCGCTGATAATGATGGTTACTGCAATGCCTATATTACATGTGCTTCAACCGGCAAAGCTGCCGTGACTATTGATGGTACAACTGTTCATACAACTCTCAAAATTTCTCTTTCAAAACTTTTGCCTCTTTCATCAGAAACGTTGCAATTGTATAGATCTCTAGATTTAGTACTCTGACATATCTGAAGAGATATGTCAGAGTACTGATCATTGATGAAATTAGCATGGTTAGTGCAGAACTTCTACATAAAATTGATAATCGTCCAAAACAAATAACAAGAAAAAACACAGATTTCGGAACTATAGATGTTATTTTGATCGGAGATTTACGGCAATTGCCACCAGTAAGATCGACACCAATTTACAAGACAATCAGAACGAGCTTGATTGGACCGCATTTATGGAGAAAATTTTAATTTTATCAACTTACCACAGTATTGAGACAAGCTAATGTTGCATTTTCGCAAGTTTTGACAAAAATAGGTAATGGAGATGTACTAGATGAGCATGAGTTTCAACTTATTGAATCGAGATTTTTCAAAAAAGAGGATGTTGCTACATTATGTCTTGATGGAGTTCGTTTATTTTTCAAAATGAAGATGTTGCCGCCTATAACAATTTGATTTTGAGCCAATGTGAAGACAAAGTTCTTTCAACGTCCGTAGACGTCATTATTGGCGCTAAAAGTACTGAGCAAGAAGCTAATTTTAGACTTAAATTACATAAAAATCTGTTGACACTGGAGGGCTGCCTTATCACATTACTTTTGTTGTTGGAAAGCATTATCTTATTACAACCAACATCAACGTTACTGATGGTTTATGCAATGGTGCTGTTGGGAAATATAGAAAATGTATAGCCAAACGCAAAAAAAATTCATTAACTTCAGCTCTTGCTATAACTATACATAAGTTGCAAGGTGGAACTTTTGACGAAATAGTATATGAGTATAGTAAAGCACATTCTCAGGAACTCGTTTATGTTGCACTCTCTCGACTAATATTGAAAAATTGTATATCACGACAAAAAACGATAATTCTACATTCAAGTTTTATCATAATCGAAGGCAAACTGCATCGACTGCATCTTTGTTGCAAGAATTCAAAAGACTGTCTTTAAATAGTGTTCAGACGACAGCTAAAGTGTCTTAGATTTCATTAGCAATAGAAATGGCATTTCAATAATGACTTTCAATTGCCAAAGTCTAAATAGACACAAATACGATTTACAAGATTCAGTTACGAGACAAACAAATGTGTTACTTCTTACCGAAACTTGCATGGCGCATGATAATCCGATTGAAATACCTAATTTCAATTTTATTGTTCAATTCAAACGAGATACTGTTCCAAAAGGTGGGGTAGCTATTTACCAAAATAATAATAATGTTATTAATATTATGACTCCGCATATTGAAATAAATATTGCACACGTTAGCGATGTTAATGTTAGGCGCTCATTTGTTGGAGATATTTGTACATAGTCATGGTAGCCAGCGGCGGTACCTCCATAGAAGCCGAAAAGCCCGGCTTGCATTCAAAGATGAGCCCACCATAAAAAAAAAAAACACTACTCCCGTAAACTTGTAAAGCAACCAAGTCATTCATTCATGTCGCAAGAATTGATAAGAATAATAACATTAAACTCCGCGCTGCACCGTATCAGCCGCGCGCTTTATAAGCTACGATGCCAGGTTTACGTACTCAAAGAATAATATTTAAATTCCGCGCCGTTTTCATCACGCACGTTGCCAAACTATCTCGGATGCCGCAGTTGCGATCTCACTCTAACACTATAGCGTTAAGCAGGACGCGAGATCGCATCGATGAATGAAAACGTCAATTCTGTAGTACATTGCATTGCTTTCTCGCTCACACAAGGGGGCTTCCTATGAGGCTTCATTTCTCTCATTCTTTCACATATAAATTTTTAACGTTGTTGGTACCTTTAGTATGTACTCATTTCGCAAAATGTTCTAATTTTTAAGCCCGGCTTTTGATTTTTTATGAATGGAACGAATCGTGTATTTGATTTTGAATAGTAGGAGTAACCTTATGTCGTTGCAAGACGCTGCGCAATGCGTGATTTTCTATAGAATGATACAATTTAAATCAAATTAGTTCAAATTTGTTTTGAGCGGCTATTGGCGCATTTTTTTTGCTTTGATATTTTTTTCATTTTCTGTGAATTAAAGTGTTGTGAATTGTGATTAGTTTTTGCTGTGATTATTATCTTTGTTTTGAAGTGATTAAAAAGTTTCTGATCATTAAAATTAATTAGGAAACGCATGCAATTGTTCCTTGTGAAGGACTAAAGTGTGTGAAATTGTTACTCGGAAAGGTAATTTTATCATCAAAATGGGAATTCGGAAACTGTTCGTAAAGGTATTTATATTGATTTTTCTGACAGTAAGTAACTCTTTACTTCACCGTAACCAACCTCAAATTATTGTACCCATTTCTCGGAAAAAAATCATGTATTTTTGTCAGTCGAAGAATAGATTGAAATAGGCATTCGATTGTCAAACACAAACTTATGTAGGTACTAGTAGCTGGTGCCATGAAAGCATTATGACTAGTGTTGTTTTTATGGCAATGTAGTTTTGGAAAACCACTGAAAAATAAACCATCCTACTATGTTATTACATCTCATTGAGATCACAAAACAATAATGTTCGTATCGAAAAGATTCTTCATAGGTATTTTGAAATAAAGATTAGAGTTGGCTATTGTCATTATGATTATGATAAATTATAAAATTTTGTTTAGGTAGGTAATATCTCATGTTAAAATTTTCAATCGACATTAAATTTTAAACTCATAAAATTATGCGTTTGGCAATAGAACAACAAATCGATACTATGGGAGCCATCTAGTGGCTTTTGATTGAAAAATGTTGCATGACGCAAGCAAATATGAATTATGGTAAAAAGGTTTGGCTAAGCGGTGACATTACGCGCATTCGTGGCGATAGATGGCGCTTATGACAATTACGTGCCTGAAATAATATGTAGACCTTTTCGCATTTGAAAGGTTTTCTGACCAAAATTATAATAATGTTGTACCATGAACAACATAAATGAAAATAAGTCAATCCCTCACTTGGCAGGTTTTTTTTTTTCGTAAAAAATCTGTCGGCTTGCCCTAATTTTGACCCCTAGGCACGCCACTGATGGTAGCAATTTACATTTCTCCGAATCCAAAATTGTACGAGGTAAAGTATTTTATTCATCGCACTTTACTGGTGTACGCTGAAGAAGGGTCGAAAATACTATTTCCACTTATCTTGGTTGGCGATTTCAACATCAACTTCGCTGATAAAAAATCAGAGCGGTTGACAACTTTTCTTTCGGAAAAAATTATTTTGAAAGTGAATAATGATCCACAAGAATCCATAACAAAATATGGGATTACGCGGTATTTTCCAGATATTTAGAGGATATCAAGTCTCAAACTTATGTTTCTTATTTCAGTTACCATAATCCTATAGTTTCAATGATAAAAATTCCTGAATAACCTACATGTATTGTAAGATAATAAAAAACGTGTGGCACTCGGGGACTGCCGCGGTAAAGCTATTGCATAGCATTTGTAACCTCCATACTTCCTATTTGTCAACGCTACACTTGGGATGACGACATAAAACAAAAATTACGTTCCCATGACAACATCGAACACACACGAACGTAATTTTTGTTTTATGTCATCATCCGTCATTATATGGTAGGTGGAGTGGGGGGTGTTAGGTTTTATTTTCGTTACGGAATTTCTTGATTCGGTCGCCGCGCTCAAAGCCCGCGATAAAAGCTATGCAATAGCTTAAAAAATATTTTAAACCATATAACTTCTCATTTATTCAATAAAAGAAAAAAAAATGTTTTCTTATAGGTCACCACGCTCAAAAAGTGTAACTTGAATTAATATCAAAGAAAAAACTTGAATTAATAATTATCAAAGAAAAAAAAAATACTGCATAAATAAAAAAATAAAAATAATTACAATTGCATAAGTTGATAAAAAATGCTATGCAATAGCTTTACCGCGGCAGTCCCCGAGTGTCACACGTTTTTTTTTTTTTGCATTGGATAGCCCAATTCTTGAGGAAGGTTATAGACTCGCGGACGAAGTCGCGGGCAGAAGCTAGTTTCAAATATGCTGAAAAACTGGTTTTTGAGTTTTCGGTAAAACCGGTTTGCATTCACTAGCTCTAACAGCCCTGGGCCACGCACTATTGTAGAGTAAACAGCTTTTAACGCTTTTATTTATTATTATTTTTGAGTATTACAATTGAATTTTTCATTTCAGACTAACTATTCATAATGTTGAGGACATGCCGGTGGGTCTGGGTCCGGAGAGCCCCCTGCACCCCAGCCGGAAGCGCCGCTGGCAACCGTAAGTACCTAGTTCTACATTGTATCTGGCAGTGGCGAAGGGTGGTTTTATGGGAGACGCAAGCCGGAAAAAAAAAAAAAACAATTGCTCACCTAGGGCTGCAGCCGTGGCGCACGTATTCCTAAGTCCACTTACTTTAAATCTGTGGCTGCTTTCCTGGCTTCAGTCTTGTACAGGCAGATGATGTTGAATTAATAAAGCAATAAATGTTTTTCTATAGAAAGAATGCCTAGATCAGATAATCGTTCTTGTTTTTGAGAATTACGCATGTACGTATGAATTCGCTTAAAAGCCGAAAACGACCTCTCCGCGGATGCTACTGTAACAGGAAGTGTCAAAAATATACTACATAATGTTGTAATTTGTGGAAAAGTGTCACCTAATATTGAATTTTTAAAATTGAGATACAGCTCTAATTTATTCAAAGATGGAGTTATGTATAAGACTTTCAACCCGTTCTTAAAAGCAGTGAACTCAAATATTTGTGGATAATAGCAAAGAAGATATTATTTAATCTGGAAATGATCTGCTATAAAAACTATACTTAGATTTATTAAGTAAATTAAGAAAACTCATTTGGGAAAGTGATTGCTACCTGTGTTGTATTTGCGTCTTAACATTATCTATTATTTCAATGAAAAGACGCCGATACATGGTTCTAGCGTCTATGTTTGTATTAAGTTGTCTACGCTGTCGCGGGGGCTCACGGAATTCCTGGACCCTGTCATAAATGAAATCAAAATTATTTATATAATCATTTGCAAGCCAACTATTGAATGAATCTATTTCGCGGTTTGCTACTTCAATATCAATCTGTTTTGACTGCAATAAATTAAAAAGAACGTCGGTTTTTTGAAAAATGTCTGACAATACGTGCAAAAAAAAACAAAACTGCTTGGTTTCTAACTTACTTGAGGAAACATTCTGCCACGGAAAGAGATTCACTGTCCCAAGATTGCGGGTTATCTAACATTGAATTAAAAGTATTAATCATGTCTAATCTACAGTTAAAAATTACATTAATAATACGTGAGTGATAGTGCCAACGGGTTTCTGATACTCCAGGCATACGGCGGTCAGCTATTTCCTTCAGAAGGTTGGACCGTTTAGTTGATTTGCTGGAAAACCGAACAATACTATTTACGTGTCCAAAAAACGTTTTCAGTTCCTGAATATTTTCAAAGGAACGGCTAAGTACTAAATTTAATATATGAGCGTAACATGGGACAAACATTACCATACATGCATCGCAAATTTTCGCTTGTATTCCACCGTGCTCTCCAGACATAACTGCCGCGCCGTCGTAAGACTGACCAACTAACTTATTCCTACAACGATTTTGGTGAAGTATTTCTAACAACTGTTTGGATAAAACTTCAGCAGTTCGACTTCCGCTAACATCGTAAGAACCCAGGAATCGTTCTTCGATTCCAGTTTCAGATAAATATCGAAAAATTACAGTTAACTGCTCCCTATGTCTGACATCGGGAGTTTCGTCAATCATTACAGACAGAAATTGAGCTTTATGTATCTCTAATCTAAGTGGTGTCGTAAAACTGATGCAATACTATGTATTAAATCATTTTGAATATCACGAGAGAGATCAGAAAATATAGGGTTCTGAACTGAAGAACATAGTTCTAAATGCGAGTCCATTACTGTATCATACTTGGTCAGATATAACAGTTTCGATTTATAGTTACCGCGGTTATCGGAATTGGGACTTTCATCGTGGCCGCGAAAAGCTACTTCTTGTTTACCTAACGAAATTACGGTGTCAATAAACCGTTTCATTAAATGTCTATTTTTATCTACTTTCTATTATGAGCTTCATGCGAATTAGCGAAAAATCATTCTATCCTAGTAGTCCCAAACTCATGTAACTATAAATAGCTACGAATATGTTTTTCAGTCTGAACATGTTTTTTTTGTTGAATTCGTCAGATTATTAATATCTGTAAAACCCCATAAACTACTAGAATCTGAGAAAGTAAACACGGGAAGCAATACAATATGTTTTATTTAATTTACAGCATATTTTTTTTCATACATTTTTATGTATGTAGTCGTTTTGTAAAATTTTAATTTTATGGTGTATCAAATACTTATAGTTTGATTATTCAGTGATGATAGAGTGGTTGTGTTCCGAATTTCCAAAGGGAAGCCGGTAGGAATTGGCTTACATGGACTCGCCGCCCCTCTATCTGATTATATTACACTAGCAAGAATAATTTTTATTTTAAAACATCCATCTAGATCTGCTTCTCCACGACCATCACTCCCACCACCTCAGATGGAGGTTGTGATTGAAGGCGTAGTACTGAAGTCTGAACTCCCTCCACCAAGTCCACCACCACTTTCGCCGGCATTTTCAGTGCCCTCGCCGGCGTCGTAAGTATCTTACAGACTTTTTTCTATTTATCTCTAAAGAGATGGATAGGGTACTAAAAAACAGTTTTTTTTTTTTTTTCAGTTATGTGGACTATCTGGAGTCGGCACCAAGCCCAGCAATGGAGAGTCTGCGCGATGAAGACACATTCGAACAGCTCTGTTACGGTAAGTGTTGCTGATTTTAGCTCGGGATGGGGCTAAGGAGCAAACTTCAAGTTCCCACCAGATGATGTACTTACCTTTCATTACACAGGAAGCGAAGCAGACTCTGGCGAGAGTGACGACGAAGAACTTTCACCCTTCATCTTCCCAAGGGCGCAGAGGAGCGCTTTGGAAACGCCGATGGACGCTGATGATGATGCCGAACCAGACCCAGCACCTGCTCCTGCTGCCGCCGCTGCGCCCGCGGAATACGCAACCGCCAGCACCAGCAGCAACAGCATACTTGATGTTCCTCCAACGGCGACGGACCAGCCTTGGAGTCTATATGATTTTGATTGGAAACCTTTTCCGGATGCTTCGATTCCACCTGAATCGAGGCGGGAAAAGTTTTCGCACATCGATGTAGGTCCGACAGCTCCATGTGTCGACCCGTATGACATTTTCGTTGCCATATGGGATCAGCAATTTATGGAGTACATTGCCTCGGAGACAAATAGATACGCTCAGCAGTTAGCAGCCAAGATGCTCGAAACCAACAACCTCCATCCCAATAGCCGCATCAACAAATGGCGGGAAACCACGGCTGACGAAATTTATGTTTATTTTGGGATAGTGATTGCGATGGGGGTTGTGGTCAAGTCGCGGGTCGAGGAATATTGGAATGCCACCACTGACGTATTCTATACTCCAGGCTTTAGTGCACACATGTCTGGCCACCGTTTTTCCTTATTAAGTAAGTGCCTTCATTTTGCAAATAACGGAGACATGTGTGCGCTAAAGCTGGATGGCTCCGAGGCTAAACTTTTTAAGGTGCAGCCAGTATTGTCACACCTGAGCAACAAATTTTCATCCATGTATCGTCTGAGGCAAAATATTGCCTTGGACGAAAGTCTTTTGCAGTGGAAAGGTTGGTTGGACATCAGTCAATTGCTTTCCAATAAAGCTGCTGCGAAGGGGATTAAGACTTATGAGATTTGTGAATCTCAGACCGGCTACCTATGGCGGTTTGAGGTTCATGCTCATAAAAAGTCTCAAAGATCTCCGCCGCAGCAGTTTGAAGACCCATTGAATGCATCTACGCCGGCAATTGTTCTAAGGCTTACACGTGGTCTTGAGGGCAAGGGTCACACGTTGTGGATGGATAACTTTTACAATTCGCCATGTCTCGCTCGACGCCTTAAGTCCTTGGGCTTTGACTGTGTAGGAACCCTGCGGACCGATCGTAAGTTTGTTCCGCAGGCCCTGCACAGTCTCACCAAGCAGAACATGCGTCCAGGTCAGCTATCTGGTCTTACCTCGGGGGACGTCAATGTCTTGGTATGGAGGGATAACAATAGGGTTTCTATGGTATCTACATACCATGGCAACGCCGTTACCCAAATCCGAGATGCCACCAAACCCACTCTGATACATGATTATAATATCATGATGGGTGGGGTGGATAAAAAAGACCAGATGCTGGCCAAGTACCCAATCGAGCGGAAACGAACAAAGGTTTGGTACAAAAAACTATTCAGGAGACTGTTAAACGTCTCCATTCTAAATTCCTACATCATCCATCGCCAATCATTTGCTTCTTTTTCTTCTTCTTTTCCTCTTTCCCATCGCAACTTCCGAATCGCTCTCGTGAAATCTCTTCTTTCAAAGCATTGCTCTCGCACTTTACAGCCTCCAACCTCACAGCCTGCAACCTCACAGATTCTGCACCAGAATAAGCAGATTGACGTCACCCACCGCGTGGCTGAATATCCGTTTGGCAATTGCAACAAACGCCAACGCCGGCGGCGGAAGTGCGTAAAGTGTTCAAAACTGGTGCAAACATTCTGTGTTGGTTGCAGCCAAACTGTATGTATTGACCCCTGTTTCCTTCTCCATCATTCATAATTTTATTTTTGTAAAATATATTTACAAATAATTATGTATTTCTTTAGAAGTATTGTATATATAATGTATATATTATTTGGACCGCACCTTTGTTCGTTTCATTGGCGAATTGTAGGATGTTCATCTATTAACATAATGTGCGTTGAACATATTCTTAAATTTGTTTTTTTTTTTAATGTTTCTAATAAAATCCTGCCCCTATTTGAAGTCACTTCATGAAATCATTTTTTTTTAAATTTAGGTAACTAAAAAAAACCTGTTTGAAAGTCGCTTCATTTTCTATTTTGTTGTTCAGATATGATGCACTGGTTGTGTCCATACTGTGTACTTGGCATTTTTTGTACTAAAATTGTTTTGATTTGTTTGTTTTTTTATTTTGATTTGGGTAATGTTTTTGTTAAGCAACTTGCCTTTGTGCTGTCTTTCCATTAGTAAATATCACCCTAGTGTAGAATGTAAATTTAGATTTAAAATAAATGCAACAGAATTTACTCTGTGATCGAAAGTTTGAGAGAATCTTTTTTGCGCTTATTTTCAAGTGCTTGGTTTTGATATTCGATACTAGTAAAATAAACACTTCTAACAGCTGAAACTGTCTGTGATAATTAAAAATACCAAACAATAGTATAAGTTATTATCCCAAGCCACTTGACAGTGTTCTCGGAATTGAAGTATAAACATACTCTATTTTTTGTTCGGCGGCCGGGTCGCCTAAATGATGTTATATTATTGTAAAGCTTGTGCGTACCGACAGAGGTGACCGTTTATAACCGTGTAGATGGCGGTTTACGACCAAATTTCCAACCAAGGTCACCTCTGTCGGGGACGCGGTTGGCAGCCGTGTAGCAGGCACTTGACGCACGGAAACGGAAGGTTTGTCTACAGAGAAGCCGTAGTTAATTAATTCGAGGTCACTGCCGATACACAATACTATTACTTTATTATACTGTGCTTGAGGTATGAAAAAAATGTACAAAGAGGTCTGTTCTTTTAATTGATTATTGTAAAACAATGTATCGTTATGTAAATAAAATAATAACTTTTCGAAATAATGCTTTTATTTTATGAATATGACGACTTACAAAAAACTGGGAAAAAGTAGCTCGGGTTACTTTCAACTTCGAAACTAGCAATATATTACAAGGTAAAACTACTAAACCTTATGTAATCAGATATCTTATTTCATAAAAAATTCAATGACCATAAGGTTTGTAGAGCTATGATGCGTAATTTCCGATAAATCATTGTTTTAGTGAACGCGGAGAAATCGCGCGATTTCGGCGCGAAAGAGACGCAAAGCCTGAGATATAGGGATATTGCTGACTAAAGGCGGGTCTACACTAGCGCACGCGCACGAACCGTGCCTCAAACGGTCTCGAATTACTGAGCATAACCGAGGTAGCACAGATACACGACATGCACGCGATATGTTCGCGAACGAGTGTTTGACTGTCGCTTGTACGCGAACCGTTCGCTCTCGGACGCGTCCAAAGGTGTCCATACTATGTTCCTAAGATGAGCAACCCTCGAACCTCGCACTATTAATGAGATGGTTTTATGATTTTTTAACGTGTTGTTTATTATTATATTTATTTTTCACAAATCAAAATCATTTTGAGTATTACAATTGAATCGTTTTGAATTTTAGACTTGTGATTTGCGACATCGCGGAGATGCCGGAAGGTCGGGGTCTTGAGACCCCCCTACATCTTAAACGAATGCGCATGGAACCGTAAGTAGTTCTACTTGTGTATGTTAGTTGTAGATATTATTCTGGTTGTATTACTTACGAGCAAGTTTTAACTTTTGTTTTAAAATGTGCATTTAGATCAAACCTGGCTCCCGTACCACCATTATTACCATCGGCTGCGCCACCATCACCGGCATCATTATCAGTGTCTTCGCCGGCAATGTAAGTCGCTTACGGACTTTTGTATTAATCTCTAAAGATATGGATACTACAACACTGCTTTTGTTCCAGGGAGTCGGCTCCGAGCACGTCAGCCGCCTCACCGATGCAGCATCCACCTCGCTCTCGTCAGCACCTGCGAAAGGAGAATATCGCCTACCTCATCAATTATGGTAAGTACCTGCTGATTTTAGTTTGGTTTGGGGCTATACCACTTCTGGTTTCAGTCAGATTTGGAACCAATCTATCATTTGTTTCAGGAAGCGACGCAGGCTCTGACGAAAGCGACGATGAGGAGACCATAGTTCTGCCAGCAATTCCAAGGGTGTTTCGGAGCGTTATGGAGACACCCTTGGACCAGAACGAGGATGCTGCCGAAGACTCTGCGCCCGCCGCTGACCCAGCGCCTGTCGGTGACTCTGCGCCTGCCAGCGACCTTGCACCCACCAGTGTCCCTCCAACGGTGACGGACCACCCTTGGAGTCGGTATGATTTTGAGTGGAGAGGGCTTCCGGATCCTCCGATTCCACCTAAATCGAGGCGGTTAATGTTTTCCGAAATAAATGTTGGTCCGACAACTCCACGTGCCGACCCTTATGACATTTTCGTTGACATTTGGGATCGGCAAATTATGGAGCACATTGCCTCGGAGACCAATAAGTATGCTCAGCAGGTGGCAACCCAGATGCTCGATAACCACAGTCTCCGTCCCAAGAGTCGCATCGCCCGGTGGTGTGACACTACGGCCGATGAACTATACGTTTATTTCGGGCTAATTCTGGCGATGGGGATTGTGGTTAAGTCCCGATTGGAAGAGTACTGGGCTGCTACCCCTGACATATTTTACACTCCCGGTTTTAGCGCACACATGTCTTTGAACCGTTTTTTTCTGTTGAGCAAATGTTTACATTTCAACAATAACGAAGGCATGTGTGCGCTAGAACTGGATGGTTCCGAAGCACGTCTTTTTAAAATAAAGCCAATACTGTCACATCTGAACTCGAAATTTCAGTCCATGTACACTCCGGCCCAGAACATTGCACTAGACGAGAGTCTTTTGCAGTGGAAAGGCTGGCTGGAAATCAGCCAGCTTATTCCAAATAAAGCTGCAAATAGAAGCATCAAGACATATGAGATTTGTGAATCTCAAACCGGCTACCTATGGCAGTTTGAGGTTCACGCTCTTAAGAAATCTCCACCGCAGCAGTTCGAAGATCCACTAGAGGCATCTACGCCGTCAATTGTGTTGCGGCTGGTCCAAGGTTTGGAGAACAAAGGATACACATTGTGTATGGACAATTTCTACAATTCGCCATGTCTCGCTCGACGCCTTAAGTCCTTGGGCTTTGACTGTGTAGGAACCCTGCGGACCGATCGTAAGTTTGTTCCGCAGGCCCTGCACAGTCTCACCAAGCAGAACATGCGTCCAGGTCAGCTATCTGGTCTTACCTCGGGGGACGTCGATGTCTTGGTATGGAGGGATAACAATAGGGTTTCTATGATATCTACATACCATGGCAACGCCGTTACCCAAATTCGAGATGTCACCAAACCCACTCTGATACATGATTATAACAACATAATGGGTGGGGTGGACAAAAAAGACCAGATGCTGGCCATGTACCCCATCGAGCGGAAAAGCACAAAGGTGTGGTACAAAAAACTATTCAGGAGACTGTTAAACGTCTCCGTATTAAACTCCTACGTTATTCATCATCACAATTCTTCACTAAGTCATAGAAATTTCCGTATTTGTCTAGTAAAATCACTTCTATCTAAGCATCGTATCACCACTCCGATTCTGCCTGTAACCTTACAGAACCAGCGCGTCAACCCTATCCACCACCTTGATGAATTCCCGATTGTGAACAAGGTACGCCAGCGGCGGATGTGCTTAATTTGCAAAAAACGGGTGCAAACGTTCTGTGTCGGTTGCGCTAAAACAGTATGTATGAAACCCTGTTTCGTCACTCTCCATAATAATGATTAATGCATTATAATATAGTTTATATGTAAAATATATTTATATATATTATTTCTTTGTATGTATCTATAGATTAGTATACTTCTATATTTTTTGACCACACCCTTGTCCGTTTCATTGACCGTGCGAATAGTGATGTTGTTCATCCACCATTGGATCCTTTGTTGCATTAAGACATTTTTTTGACATCTAATGAAGTTTTAAATGCTTATTTCTATTTGTCTTTGTTGTTATAAAGACTACTTAACCGACTTCCAAAAAGGAGGAGGTTATATGTTCGACGCGTATGTTTTTTTTTTTTTTTTTTTTTTATTGTGTATGTCCACCGATTTCTCCTTCATTTGTGAACCGATTTTGAAAATTATTTTTGTTTGAAAGGGTAGGCTCCCAAATTGGTCCCATATAAATTTTATTAACTTTGCTTGGGTAGTTTTTGAGTTAGCTACAAAATACGTATTTTTTTTCCCACTTAGTATGTAGATGATATGATAAGTCCCTGACACTGGTAGCAGGTAGTGGTATTCGAATGTGTGTAGGGTAGGTACCACAACTAAAAAGTGAAAAATAAAAACTTTTTACAAAAAAAAACAACCGACTTCCAAAAAAAAACACTACAAAGTGAAAAATAACTTTAATTTCGGAAGTCGGTGGCAAAAAACGAAAACACAAAACCCAAGACCCGACTTCCGAAATTAAAGTTATTTTTCACTTTGTAGTGTTTTTTTTTGGAAGTCGGTTGTTTTTTTTTTTTTGTAATTATATATTTTTTTACTAATTCAAAGTAAATAGTGACGGTGTAGCGTGTTATCTAGTGGTTCTTCTTCTGACGCGGTGGTGATGGTGTGCCTAATTTGCAGTATTTTTGTATTATTATTCCGATAGATTCTCGTCTATTGCAATGCTTAATTTTTTTTTCATGTTCAGATGTGACAGTATTGGGCGTATCCATACTTTCTAGTCTGTTGTACTAGGTACTTGTGCATTTAGTATTGAACTTGTTCGTTTTGGTTGTTGGTTTATAGAATGTTTTTGTAAGGCAGCATGCCTTTTTATTGTGCTTATCGATTTGTAAATATGTATCTTCAAAATGTAGGACGAAAATTTATATTTAAAATAAATGCTACAGAATTTACTCCGTGATCCAAAGTTTGAGAGGATCTTTTTTGCGCTTATTGTCAATTGCTTGGTTTGTTGTTCGATTTCTCGTAAACTAAACATTTCTAATAGCTGAAACTCAGTCTGTGATAAGTATCATGTACTTAACTATAGTATAAGTTAATAACTTAAGCCACTTGATGACTTGACCTACAGTGTTCTCGGAATTGAAGTTTAAACTCAACCCTATTTTATGTCCGGCGCTCGGGTCGCCTAAATGAGGCATGTTTTTGTAAAGCTTGTGGAGTGAAAAAAATGTATGTGGTGTGTTATTTTTATTGATTAATGTAAAATAGTAGAATACTGATAAAAGATGAATAATGTAGAATAGTATAATAAATGTAAATAAAATAAAAACTTTTTGAAATAATGTTTTTTTTTAAACAACTTTTGTACAATAAACTGGGGCAAAATTGGGGGAGGTCTATGTCCAGCAGTGGACGTCTTGCGGCTGAAATGATGATATATTACAAGGCAAAACTGTACTAATCCATTTTTAATGACATTAGTTTCATATAAAGCTCCCATACGAAACTTTAGAGATATCATTATCCTCATTTTAATCACAAGTACCGATATCGTGCGAAGTCACCTAGAACTACCGCAAAATTGCGTTAACTTGCGCTAAATAGCCGTGTCGACAGAAAACCTCTCTCTCGAACTCTTTACCTAAGACCTTAAGGAAACCTTAGCTTATCTTTCATAAAAAAGCCGGCCAAGTGCATGTCGGAGCATGCACAATGATTCCGTAGTTGGAATGATTTTATCCCAAATATATACTTAACATTATTGTTAAAAACATATTCATACAACAATATACGTCACGGTCAATTCTCCAACTGCAAATATAAGGTCGTAATCGCAAAAATAAAAATATAATAAATATACAAATTAACGGTTTTCCTTTACTAGTGCTGTGAGCCAGATAAATTATATAATTCTCAACGGGAAGTAAACTAAAGGTTTTATTTGCGATTTTCAAAATATGTTGGTCGCTTAAATAATGATGTCCGTGACTACCGCAGGACCACCAACGCCAATCGCTTCCATATTTACTAAATAATTAGTACCCAATTGGTACTAATTTTATTAGTGCTCGAACGACAAAATTGGTACCTTAGTAGTTTTAGAGAAACTCGACTTTGAAGGTGGTCCGGCGGTAGTCACGCTCCGTTCAGCAGGACCACCATAAGCGCCGAAAAAGGGGGCATGCTGCAGCTTTTCTAAATATACAAATAATTAGTACCCTTAAATGTGATTCATTGCGTAAAAAAAACGGAACTGAAACATTTATATTTATCGAGAAATCAACGATGATAACTTTCGTGCGCTCGTTCAGCAGGACCACGACTTTGAATGTTGATTCCAAGTTTGAGGAGCTTGTCGCTTTCCTCAAACCTACATAGAAAATTAGTACCCTGCAAGATAAAGTTGGTGCCTAAAATTCAAAATTAGTTCTTCAGTAAGTAGGTAGTTTACGAGATAGAGAGATACCTTTGGGTGGGGTGGCAATAGTCACGGTGTTAAATTTTCATTTCAAGATTTCCCTATTAAAAACTCTGATTTCTTCCCAAATTTTTACAACAATTAGTGCTCCGAAAGAAGTTATAGCGACCAAAAATTCAGATTCCTAAGTGTTGTATTTTAAGAGAAATTAGCTTTCATTACTTTTCCATACTAAATCTCCGCGTATAACCCGACCGAATTAAGTTGTCAATGGTATTGAGCAGTCTATCTATTCTGTAAAAATCTCACCGTGAAAACTTGGGTGAAGTGAGCTCGAAGTAAGGTGATAATAGTGCCAATCCCTAGCATCAAGTGGAATGACAGCTAACTTCACCTAAGTTTTCACGGTGAGATTTTTCCTCATGCTCACCTAGGGTTGTAAAATTACGTAATATTACGGAAAACGCTACGGTAAAATTACCGGCAATTTATGAATTTTTAATTTGTGGTGTTCTCTGCTCTGCCCTGCACATACATGATATTATTATAATCCATGACATGGTGTGATTTATATTTTGAATTTTTGACTTGAGAATTAAGTTTTAGGGATTTTTGGAGGCATGAGTCGCACGAGCCCAGTTTTCTGTATTTTTTTAAGTTCCAATGCAGCTTATATATCTGTTAAATTTCATTCAAATCCATTTATCCGTTCATAATGAAGTATATATACCTACACATGATAAACACAAACATACTCACTTCTGTATTTGTAGTGTTTTAGTGGGTATGACTGTATGAACACGTTTAATACGTTTTCTTACCGAAAATTACCATATTTTACCGTAAATGACGTAAAATAACATTTTTTACCGTATTATACCAGGGTAATTTTACCGTTTTACATCCTAACTCACCAGTAGCGCTTGTGACCAATAGACTAGCGAGGCAGTCTTGCAGTGTCTCATAGAGCGCTACAAGTTCATTGTGGCGTGTGCCCAAAACTGGAACTAGCGCGGCCATCTTGTTTTTTTTTATACATTTCACAAAACAATCTCACTAATGTTTACCAACAGCCTGTCACCGTCATTCGATCGCCTAAATATCCTTGTAGCATTGTACCTACCTATTTTTTATTTCTCTTTTAGCACACCTGTAGAGCTCGGCATCAATCAGAGCCCGGAGGGTCCCATACTCATCATCAGCGCGGTGGAGCTGACGAATACCCCCAAAGTGTCCATTAGACCCAAGCAAAAGGAGCAGTGTAAACAGTAAGTGTTTTTTTAGGCATTGCTTAATCGAACTTCAAATAATTCCCATCTCTTTTTTGTTTGCCTTTAGTGTGTCCCATTGCTGGGCAAAGGCCTCCCCTTTTTCCTTCCAAATCTCTCTATTTGGTGCGATTTCAGGGCATGTTGGCCCCGCAAACATGATTCACACCACCTTTGCCGCGGTCTACCTCGACGGCGATGTCCTCCTTCAGGCGTCCATTGAGTGACGATCTTTACCCATCTCTCCGGGTGCAATCCTGCGACGTGGCCGGCCCACTCCCACTTCAGCCTGGCTGTTTTTCCTCCAACATCCGTTACTTTAGTTATGGAGCGCAGAGTGGTGTTTCTAACGCGGTCCGTTCGCTTGACATATATTATGCTGCGCTCCATTGCCCGCTGGCAAATCTTGAGTTTGGACTGCTGTTCTTCAGTAAGTGACCAACTTTGTGCACCATAGGTTAGGACGGGCAGAATGCATATGTGCATTCCCACCTTGCTACCCAAAAAATATTATTGAACACTAACATAATGATTACGCCTCTTTTTGTGAACCTCAAATAATTCCTATTTTGGGGTCCAAAAAATACTAAATAGCCAAGTAACTGGGACCAACTTCGATGTAGCGCTCGCCGGCCGCTGCCACGGCACTACTCGCTTCGCTCGCTCGGCTTGCGCGGGTTAGTCACTGTTCAAACGCAACCACCCATTTAGTCGGGGAGCCTTAGCTTAGTTACTGCGGCCAATTCGGCTCGCGCATGGTTGGTCATCGTTCTTAGTTTTAACATAACCAAACCCTTTTGGTCGGGGTACCTACCTAAACTTAGTTACTGCGACCAACTGTGAGAAAAGGCTAGAAAGTTAAAACAGGCTCATTTATTAAATAAAGTGTGCATCATTAGAAGCCCAAACAGTTTTTAGAGGATCCGTTAAATATTTCCCGTTATTTTATAGCATTTCGTCGCTCGGCATCCAATACCGCGAATGTGACATTTTTGACGAAAATCATTTTACAATGCATGTGCTCGAAAAGAGAGTTTTCCGAGCTGCCAAACTGGGCGCAAAGTATCACTTTTTTTGACTAGTGCTTTTTACTTATCTGTTTTTGACGTGACAACGTCTTATAATTCGATGGAGCCGGCTGAACGCACGAAAAAACATGACTCATGCGGCGTTACCTCGCTCTGAGGCGTTCCAGAAAAAGTGTATCCGAGCCATGAGCGGAGCAGAATATTTAGACCATTGCATTTAAAGAATTCAAAATTCTCCCACTCCCGTGTCTGTATATTTTTGAGGTTTGTTTATTTGTTAAAAAATACCCTCATTTATTTTCATTGAATGAACAAGTCTCGGAAAGATTGAATAAAAAAAATGCTGGCAAACTGTTAGTTCCTCCTCAGAGACTGCATCTCTATAGTAGAAATGCCAGTTGTATGACGATCAAAATTTATAATAAATTTCCATCTGCGTTCAGAATGTTACCAATAGATAAATTTAAATGTAAAATGTTTGCTTGGCTATTAGAGATGTGCTTTTATTCAGTTAATGAATTTTTAAATCATAATTTTTGACATTGTAATGAATATTCTATGTTATTAGTATTTTGACATAATATCTATAATTATTACTTTACTATAGAGCTTATATTTTGGACATAACATTTTTATTTTGACATTTTAATTATATTTTCTGACATTGCAATTAATCTTAATATCACTGTATCACTTTGACTTTAGAACTTGTATTTTGCTCTTGTTGTCAGCGGGTTGTTATTAACGGATACAACTATCTTGCTGCTCGGGTTACATCTGGTGTCCCACAAGGCTCCATTCTCGGTCCTCTTTTATTTATTATCTTTATAAGTAATATAGGTATATGTTTTCATCATTCTAAATTTTTGTTATATGCTGATGACCTTAAAGTATACAGACCTATTCATAGCATTCAGGATTGCTATCTTCTCCAAGAGGACTTGGATCGACTGACGAACTATCGTTACAGTAGTAAGCTCCATCTGGGCATTCCCAAGTGCAACTACCTAAATTTTACCAAAAACAAAAACATCATAAGGTTTTCTTACTCATTATGTAATGGTTTATTAAATGAAGTAAATTCGGTTCGTGATCTTGGCATATTGCTTGACTCAAAAGTCTGCTTGGATTTGCATATCGAACAAATTGTAAATAAAGCATATAAGATGTATGGATTTATAATGAGATCCACTCATGACTTTAAACGTACCTCTTCGTACCTCTGCCTGTATAAAACCCTAGTCCGTTCCCAGCTCGAATATGCCGTATCCATCTGGAACCCGTACTTTGGCAAATACATTGACATGATAGAAAACGTCCAACGTAGATTTCTTCGTGCAATGCACTACAGGTGTCACAAAACTTATCTACAGTATAACCAGTTGCTCAGTAAATACAAGCTTTTGACACTTAGCTATAGACGTAAACAATTAGAAACAAAGACATTGTATAACATTGTTAATGGCAATTTTGACTGTACAGATTTAAATAATGTATTGTGCTATGCAGTTCCCAGAACTGTCCATAGACGGCAGGTGCGTGCAGGCAAACTCTTTGCAGTAGGTACCTGTCGATCTAACACTGGTCTACGTTCACCAGTTCGGCGAATGGCAGCAACCTACAATGAAGCATTCGAACACATTGACATATTTACATGCTCTTTGAAAAGGTTTCGTAGCCTTTTGTATGAGAAAAAAAAAATACGAACAGAGCTCCGGCGGGATCTCATGGCGTCATGGAGAGTGCGATTGTCGCAACCCCGTGCTGGGCACGCCACAATTGCGGCGATAAGACCCCTCTTTGAGGAGTGGCTTGAGAGACGCCACGGCGTCCTCACCGGACACGGCTGCTTCGGGAGGTTCCTGTTTAGGATAAGGCGGGAGGAAACACCCGGGTGTCACCATTGTGTGGATCGGCCTGAGGACACGGTGGAGCATACGGTGGAGGTCTGCCCGGCTTGGGCGGAGCAACGCCGTGTCCTCGTGGAGGCGATCGGCGGCGGTGATCTCTCGCGTCCGGCCCTGGTTCAGGCCATGGTACGGAGCGAGAGGAAATGGCAGGCCGTCACCTCCTTCTGCGAAGCGGTAATGCTCGCAAAGGAGGAGGCGGAACGCGTGAGGGAGAGGCAAATTTCGCGCCCTCACGCCCCTAACCGCCTCAGGAGGAGACGCCCGGGGCGGGAATCGCGAGCCGATTTCCGGCCACCGTAGGCGCGGGCTTGCGGACGGTGAGCAATGGGTAGCGCGCCGTCCGGTAAGGACCAAGCCCGGGTCGACGGCGCGTTGTGTTCCACGCGTGCCTCAAAGAGATGTCAGCAGAATTGACGGGGTCCGTTAGGGCCAATGCCTGCCGGGGGTTCGAAGAAAACCGATGGGGACATCGTGGCCCCCGGCAACAGGGCAACCGAAGGAACACGGGTAGGTTTTAGTCAGTAAGAGTCTGACACGCCCTCCCGCTCCACCCAGAGCGGGAGAAGTTATTTGATAATTTCCCACCCAAAAAAAAAAAAAAAAAGCCTTTTGTATGAGACACTTGAGCTCTCGGACTAATTGTTTGTTGTTGTTTTATAGTACTTCTTTTTTCTGTTTTTATAATATTAGTGTAACTGACATGCATGCACAGTTCACCTCCTAGTGACTTTAAGGTTTTATTTATTAATGGTAATCTGTGAACAGCGCTGTGGGCTACATTATTACTTAAGTTATTTATATTTTTCTGTGTGTAATATTGCATGATGTAGCTGTTTGCTGTTCTTATCGAATAAAAATAAAAATAAAATCAAAATGGCGGCCGACGTTAGGGCCACCCTCCATACAAAAGTCTTCAAACCCCTTTAATTTTTGATTTTATTATTTTATAATAATAAATTTTGTATTGACATTATTTCTTTCAGCAAATAAACTGAATAAAAGTTGTTGTTCAATTAGTTACTTAATTATTTTTGCAAATTTAATTGTACACATACATAAACTCACGCCTTCTTCCCATAGGGGTAGGCAGAAACTACAGAACGCCACCTGCTACGATCCTTACATACTTCTTTTGCCTCGTTTACGTTCATACATCTGGTCATACACGCACGCCGGTTGCGAGTACTACGCACCTGGCCTTTCTATTTAATTGTAATTTGTTGTAAAAAAGTAATAATTTTGAATAATTTATTATAAGAATAAACTGATTAAATTATTGAATGAATGAATGAAATGCACCGATCCCAGCGTGGTTTAACCAGACTCGATAAATCGAATGAACCCCGAGATTTACACTAGCCGCTGGAGCCTCATGCTTCATGGGGTTACAGAGGCCATTGCATATCAAGGAGTAGACCGGGGGGCGCGGTAATGGTAGGGAAGACGTGCCCTTAGGATAAGGAGGGATTTGCGAGCCTACCGGATATGCATCCTTGAGTAAGCAATGGAATAGTGGAGAGACCGGTGATATTTATCTATGGATGGGCATCTTTTTACGACAGCGCTGTTAGGCTGGTTCCGTTTCAGGTTTCTTGAAAATCTCACTAGCAGTCTTCTAGATCTTATCTTGGTCTTCAGCCATGTCCATCCAAAAGTGATTTCCTTGTCGAAGTAAGTCAAGTCCTGTTTTAGGATATAATTTCATGTGTAAATAGGTAGGCCAGCTTTCTTGAATTTGGTCTTGTATGTACGAGTGTGGATTGCGGCGACTGTGAACATGTGCGAGATAGCACATCCTGTGTTTCTTGATGATGGTTACGGTTTTTCCGTCTAACATTTCATGAGTTTTCTTTTGTCTTTGTTTATTCCTAGCATGCTTAATCAAGTTTCTCATTATAATTCTCTCTACTAGGATAGTTCAAGTCCAGCTTCACTGGTAAATCTTTTGGCGGGGTCAAACTGCTATCTCGATTCTTTTTTCTTCGTTCTGATAAGTTGTCAGCAGCAATGTCCAGGGCGCGATTGGCCCGCTCCTCGTTGTTTATGTCCAGCTCCGACGCGGTACAAGTTTGACCTGTAGCTCGCCACTGTTCACCTCAGGTTGACACGATATAGTTCTGAGTTATGCACACTATTCGGCACACGTAATTAATAAGAACTCGACAAAAATCCCGATCCGCGTCATCCGAATTATTGTTTTTCTGTTCGCAATATCGTGGGCGCACATATCTAATCATAATCACCGTAAGGACTATTTTACCATACCCCGTTATGGCATTCCATAACAGATACAAATAGTGAGTAGGCATCATAAAAGTTAAAATACCAATTGCTATTATGCAGCTATGGGCGCACATCTGGCGATACGCAAAAGGGGCTGAAACCAGATGTGGTCAGCGAGTGCACGGAATTCCGTTTTCAAAGTTGTTAGGTATGCGCGCCCGGGATTGTAAAAACACCACGCACTAAACAAATCTCGCTTGAACTTAGAAACGATTTTGAAACACCGCACATAGTATTATTATAATTGTCACACACGTATTATATCTTACATTATTTCGCCTATAAAACCATTTAAACCTGTAGGGACAAAATAAACTAGTGACTTAAATAAAGGCGGTCTTGCAGTAAGGAGCAAGTCACCGAAATTTGCATAAGAAAAGATCTCACTAGATTAGCCTGGCCAAGTCTTGTCCCACCGGAGCCCCTCTGCATGTATGTGTGCAATGTATTTCACTTACTCACTCACTCACTTTCACTGAGTCAGTCACCACCACTAAAATAAAACAACAACCTCACTTTAAAAAACTCAGTATCATTAAAAATAATCCACGACATTGTTACATGGTTACCTCTCCTACACGCAAAGTGGTGACGTTTCCTTTTCTATTCCATGGTATCATTGGAAAGGTAATCTGAGGTGAGGAGCTCGTGGCCAAGCAATAACAGCTGCACGGGTCGACTAATCAGGTCAAGCCACGCCCGCCGGGGCCGGTCCGTGGATGGGTGACCACCCCCACACGCCGAGACTCCTCCGCGCCTCGGAAAGCACGCCAAGTCGCCGGTCCCGGCCGCCACCCGCGGATCTCCGGCAGTCGCCACGGGCCGTCAGAAGTCCGAAAGTCCGACATCCAGTCCCACCAAGGAGCATCGCGCCACCCAGCCACTGGGCTGTGGAGGTCAGATAGGCAGTTAAGGTTGTCGTTCAATGTGTAAATAGGACGGCGTATTTTCTTGAATTTGACCTTATACTGCATTGCTGCGTGTAACAGGTGTGGTCGCCGCGTCTGTAAACGTGTGCGAGATAGCACATTCTGTGATTCTTGATGCGATACGTTAAACGCCTGCATTTTTGTTTTCCTCTTGATGTTTAATCTTTTGAAGTATTGCCTGACATTATTTTACACGATTATATCTAGTTGTCTTATTTGTAAGAATTTTGTTGCATGCGTAGCTAGGTCTCGGCGGACAGACACGTGGTCAAAAGTTAAGCCCATTGTGTTATTTATTTGGTGGGCTTCTTTGTTCATGGACGCTATTTATTACCATTGTTAAACTATTGTTTGGTAGTCAGAATGCCGCATGTGCAGATTTCGTTTCGAGACAGAGATACACAATTTTGACAGGGTCGTGCGCTGGCTGCGATTTATTAGTTACACTCTTTATTTTTCTATAGAAATGTAACCTTTTTTGTTTTTGTTCAATGGAAGCTTAACCACTCATGTGCCTTTCGTCACAAAAACTCGGGTAAATTATGCAACAAAAAAGGTTGCCTCAGACGCAACTGTTTTGTTAGGGTAAATGGTTTAGGGTAGTTTCTAGGAGTTAAGATTGATGTTATAATTATCAGTAAGCAAGAGGTTATTGCTCAGGTCAAGCTAAGAAGTTTTATGGAAAATATTTTTGTGCGAAATCAATAGCGACCGACACTGTTAATTTGTTAGAATCATACGTATCGTAAGTCTTCGTATATTATTTTATCATGCCATACTATTATTTTTACTATGCACATAATACCCGTAAACCTAAAACTTAAAAATAAATGTTGATTCTGCGCGTAGCATCAAACCTCCCAGTCAAACACTTTGCCAGTCACTAAGCAACTGCAGATTCGCGCCCACGATGTTGTACCTAATAGGTATACCGAATTTTGCCACTGAATTTTAGCCACGTAATCGAAATAGAGCTGAGAATTGAACTCAATCCTCTTGGTTACTACACTTACTAGAAACAATTCAAAATGCAAATCGTTTTGGTATCTGGATCTATCGTTGGAGTTAGCGTTAACCTTGAGTTTGAAATATAGGAATTTGATTTATTGACTGAGTGATTAGTAGGTAGGTAGTTTGTGAAATAGTGGGCTCTGTGCGTCTGTTGACGCAGGTCAGGTCGAGATGTGTATTTTGCAGAGGGAAGCAACGCCCTGAAAGATAAATATATGGAATGATTTCACCGGATTATCCTGGCTATGTGGTTCAGTGGCTCTGGAATCTCCGGCAGACGATTAGACTCTCGTATGCCCTGGAATGCTCGCCTGAGATCGGAAACGCATGTAGGCTTAGCACACCTCACTTTTGCACTATAAGTATGTGTTTATTTGTCGACACATAATAAACAAAAAAACAAAATAAACATTGTTCGATTTCGTTGACTGTTAATAGACGCGGCGCGGGCGCATGCTGCGCCAAACGTACAATAAAAACTAAGGCGCGGACTCAAACCAACAAAAAAGAAAGGGACGTGGAGCGCTCGAGACGTCCTTTCGCTACGACGTCCAGTCAAGCAATCAATAAACTGTGATTAAATTATTGTTCATAAATCTCAAATTCAAAATTTGGAAACATCATTAAATTTTTTGTAACTAGCTTTTAAAAAGCCCGCCTCAATGTGTTTAATATAGGAGAAAATTGTTCCCTTTGACGGCTGGCTGGTCCAACCTGTCATTTCAGACACGTTGTTATGATATGTGGAAGATTTAACATTTATGTTTTAATTTTTTGAAATCATAGCTACGCTCGATAATTATTTCGATCGAATAGTAAAGTAATTGATTTTTTACTCATCGTGAAATAGTTCTGTTAACTTATTGTTATAGTTTTGTCAATTATAGCATAACGTACAATCGCTGCACTAGCGGACCGATGCTATTTATTTTAATGATGACAGCACGAATATTCGACAATATATCACTGAACATATATTTAATATCGAAATAATCATTACCTTTATCGCCGCAATTATCGTTGCTATAAACAATTGACACCACATTCACTTTTCACTGCACTTCATACTTGACGAAAACATAAATGTATTATTGTTTAACAGCTGTCCACGCGGACGCATCGCTCACTCAAGTAGGAGAGAGACAGATGTCGAACGCTGCCAAACGCGGTGGCCAATTGTGCCTCTTTGTCGCTCGTTCCGCGCTCTCGCTTGCACTTCAAGCCTTAAATGGAACGCCTCAGAGCGAGGTAACGCCGCATGAGTCACGTTTTTTCGTGCGTTCAAATAAAATCGGTTGACTGTAAAGTCGGTTTACTGACGATAGTTGAACGTGACAACGTCATAAGAAAATACTGATGGAATGGTTTCATTTTTCAAAAGAAAATTTTAATTTTATTTGTTTGATAGATATTTTGTATGGATATAGAGAAGGAGGTAAATGGAAATCACAATTGAATTGATCAAGTTACATTTATTTGTACGCATAAATACAATTATGTCAAAATCATTTTAAATTTACAAAATACTTGAATAAAATTTATTGTTTAAATTTCTACTCGACTGTTAAAATTTAATTTTTGATTTTATTATTTTATAATAATAAATTTTGTATTGACATTATTTCTTTCAGCAAGTAAACTGAATAAAAGTTGTTGTTCAATTAGTTACTTAATTATTTTTGCAAATTTAATTGTAATTTGTTGTAAAAAAGTAATAATTTTGAATAATGTATTATAAGAATAAACTGTGATTAAATTATTGTTCATGAATCTTAAATTTAAAATTTGGAAACATCATTAAAATTTTTGTAACTCTAGCTTTTAAAAAGCCCGCCTCAATGTGTTTAATATAGGAGAAAATTGTTCCCTTTGACGGCTGGCTGGTCCAACCTGTCATTTCAGACACGTTGTTATGATATGTGGAAGATTTAACATTTATGTTTTAATTTTTTGAAATCATAGCTACACTCGATAATTATTTCGATCGAATAGTAAAGCAATTGATTTTTTACTCATCGTGAAATAGTTCTGTTCTGTTAACTTATTGTTATAGTTTTGTCAATTACAGCATAACCTACAATCGCTGCACTAGCGGACCGATGCTATTTATTTTAATGATGAAAGCACGAATATTCGACAATGTATCACTGAACATATATTTAATATCGAAATAATCATTACCTTTATCGCCGCAATTATCGTTGCTATAAACAATTGACACCACATTCACTTTTCACTGCACTTCATACTTGACGAAAACATGTAAATGTATTATTGTATAGCAGCTGTCCACGTGGACGCATCGCTCACTCAAGTAGGAGAGAGACAGATGTCGAACGTTGCCGAACGCGGAGGCCGATTGTGCCTCTTTGTCGCTCGTTCCGTGCTCTCGCTTGCACTTCAAGCCTTAAATGGAACGCCGCAGAGCGAGATAACGCCGCATGAGTCATGTTTTTTCGTGCGTACAGCCGGCTCCATCGAATTATAAGACGTTGTCACGACAAAATTAAATTTTAACAGTCGAGTAGAAATTTAAACAATAAATTTTATTCAAGTATTTTGTAAATTTAAAATGATTTTCTGAACGAAGAATTTTACGAAAAAAAAAATCTAAATTGTTTCGAACGACGATTCATTTTGCAGAACCGCTTACAATCGCACCATGGAAAAACAACCAGACGAACCAGAGAATTTCACGAATGAGCCACTACCTTCGATGAGTGAACCCATGGAGGTTCAAGATGCCGTAGCATTTACTTTAGCAACGCCACTCGCGCAGCCAATAATCGCTGCTTCAAAATCGAAGGCACAAAAACAACGTGAGTACAGACAGCGTATCGCAGCATCTAGAACTCCTGCTCAGGCGGCTGCTGCGAGAAAATCAAAAAAACGAAAGACAACGGAACAACAGATTACGCCAAGCTACTAACTTGGCTATTGCCAGTGGTTCTCTTGAAGCGACAACTACATCTTCATCTTGTTCAGGGGAAGAGTCGAACAATGTCCAAACTAGAAGTCAACGGCAACACGCGCAACAACAATCTACCACCACTGCAGATCAACCTGATGAGCGTGTCAATCTCACAAATGAGCCACTCTTTCCGGCAATTCCTGTTCCCATGGAAGTTCAAGAAGCTGTTGCATCTACCTCTGCGACGCCATTTGCAGAACCAATAACTGCTGCTCCAAAAACAAGGGCACAAATACAACGTGAGTACAGACAGCGGATTGCTGCATCCAAAACTCCGGCACAGGCAGCAGCTGCAAGAGAAGCACGTAATGTAAGAGATCGAAACAACAGATTATGCCAATCTGCTAACTTGGCTATTACCAGTGGTTCTCTAGAAGCAACAACTACATTCTCATCACGTTCAGGGCAAAGGTTAAACACCATCCATATTGAAACTCAACAACAATTTACCGACCAACAACGTCAAACTTTAGCAACAGAACCAGCAGAAACTACTGTACAACCAAGTACTTCTTCAGATCAATTGAAGTTCAAGCACAATCTACTTGGAACACTAAATGGGCATCATCAATCATGAGATTCAAATCTACTTTTTGACGTGACAACGTCTTATAATTTGATGGAGCCGGCTGAACGCACGAAAAAACATGATTCATGCGGCGTTACCTCGCTCTGAGGCGTTCCATTTAAGGCTTGAAGTGCAAGCGAGAGCGCGGAACGAGCGACAAAGAGGCACAATCGGCCTCCGCGTTTGGCAGGATTTTGGACAACGATTTTGGCTACGCTTGCTCGGTCTGCGACAGACTTTGGTGTAGAAACGACCTTAAACCCATCACTGCAGCACAGCTGAAGGTAATTTGGAATTGGTTTACCAAAGAAAATCGACAACTGAGCAGAAAAGAATATAAACTGGTTTGCAACACTTGCAAAAAGTCACTGAACAAACAATCGATGCCACCGCTAGCAAAAGTTAATGGATTCTCATATCCTGACCCACCACCAGGCCTACCACCGTTAGATCCCATCAGTGAACGATTGATTTGGCCTGGTCTACCATTTATGCAAGTGCGTCGTCTGCGCCATGATTTCTCTTATGGAATCGTAGGACAAGTGATAAACGTACCAGTTGACGTACAAGAAATGGTAAAATGTTTGCCGCAACAATTGGATGAGGACGACGTTATTAATGTAAACATTAAAAGAAACCTTGCCCACAAATCTGTTTACATTAGCGGATACATGTCCAAAAGTACAGTTACTTCGTGGTTAACTGTTCTGCAGAACTCTCCATTATATCGTTTGTACGAAATCAAAGTGGACTTGTCGAGACTGAATCTTGCTTTGCCAGACCTCGATGACGTAGCGGATGACCCGTCAAACCGTATAGAAAATATCTCCGCCGAACAGAACCCTGAATCTGAGATTCTCGCTTCAAGACAACATACCGTGATGTGGAACGAAGAAGATTGTCTCAATATCGCACCAGGACACCGGGTAACTCCCCTCAACATCATTTACGACCGTCATGCAGAAGAGTTATCATTCCCATCGATATACTATGGAAATCTACGTCGATTCCACATGGGAGTTTCAGTGACACCTTACATGATGGCAACCAGTGAAATACGACGAAGCGATAGACGCGGAGCCACGCTTCAAAAAATCTTGTACGTAGCAATGAAAATTTTGCGGCTACGTATGGTGGATGAATTTACAGCACGTTTCGCAACGTTTCAGTCACAGAAAATGTTACACGACGTATGTTAGAAGACCCAGAATTTCTGAAAGAATATGTCTTACAAAACCTCGCATTCAGAAGACAGTGCCAAACTCCGTCCAATACTGAGCTTCTCGCAAACGAGATCTCTTTGCCATGATTCGTCAACTTGGTAAACCAACCATCTTTCTCACTATAAGTGCAAACGAAATACGATGGATGAAATTGCTTACTATACTTCTCAGATTGAGCAATAAATATCCTGGAAAATCAGCAGGAGAACTCAACACTTCCGAGCGCAGTACTTTAGTTAGCGACGATCCTGTGACGTGCTGCATTTACTTCTACAAGCTCGTCGGTTCCTTGATGAAAATGCTGAAATCCAAACAATCCTATAATCCATTCGGAGAGTGTTTTGTTAGAGATTACTTCATTCGTATTGAGTTCCAGCATCGAGGAAGCCCCCACGCACACATTTTATGTGGTTAAACAACGACCCACATGAAACCCCGTCGGAAAATATGCCAAAAACCATTGAGCTCGTAGAAAAATTGAGTACGGTAGCCCGGAATGATGTACCTAACAATTCCATCTACGCCAACCAGATACACAAACATACTTTCACATGCACGAAGCGAGGTGAGACAATTTGTAGATTCGGAATTCTGTACTGGCCAATGTCTACGACTCGTGTATTGGTTCCAATGCCTCAATCTGATAAACGCCGGCGAACACTACAACAGAAGGCGAAAGAGCTGCGTACTTCACTCGATGAACGTCGGTACGCGGGCATGGATGACTTTCTTGAAGCTAATGGTTTGACACACGATTCATACTTCGGCATTGTGCGCTCAACGTTACGCAGACCAACTCTACTGTTCAGACGAAACTTTGACGAACTTATGACAAACACGTTCAATCCGTATATTGCTGGCGAAGTCAACTCAAACATCGACATTCAATTTATCTTGGATGAATACAGCTGCGCAGAGTATGTTGTGGAGTACGTAAATAAATCAGCTCGTGGAATGGGCAATCTACGTCGTGAGCTTACTACGATGATGCAAGAGCATCCCGAACAGGACTACACAGACCAGTTGAAAGCTTTAAGCATCAAGCTGCTTAACGCTGTCGAGATGTCAGCGCAAGAAGCAGCATGGTATCTCCTACGTCAACCAATGAGCGAGACAAGTCGTCAAGTTGCGTACATTCCAACAGTATGGCCGACGGAAAGCCAACGTTGCCGCAAACGTCGTCAACAAATGGACCGCGAAGGCCTTGACGAAAACAGTACTGATGTCTGGACCAAAAACATAATCCAGCGCTATAAAGAGCGTCCTGCATCTTTAGAACAAGTGTATTTAGCTGAGTTTGCATCGTGGTATACTAAAGCTAATGATTTCGTTAACGAGGAGGACGACGTGCACGTGGATGACGAAGAAGATTTAGAAAGTGAACCCGTAGCAAGAACGTCAAGAGCATAAAATCAATACCGCAGACGACTAATTGGACGTGTCATACGATACAGACATTACGACATGGATGAAACTGTCAATTATAAACGAGAAATGGTTCTAATGTACGTACAATTCTGCAACGAAATGTTAGAAATTGTTGATCAAAATAAATTTCTCCAATTATTTGACGACAACAAAGACGCGATCATGGAACGCCGTAGTCAATTCGAGTCTAATTTGAACATTGAAATCGTCATGAGAGAACTTGAAGCGATGATGATTTTGCAAAACGAAGACAACAGTAATTTGCGGGAATAAGAATCCAGAACAGCCTTTGTTCAACAGTTTTTAGGAGAGGATGGTACCGAAAACGTCGATGATGTTCACCAAATCGTCCCACGACAAGGATTCTCGATTGTAAAGAAACGCAGCAATATAATGTCAAAGCAGCAGTATTGTGAACTTGTACGAACAACTAATCCGGAACAACGGCAGATCATCCTTGAGGTTATACATCGATTGCATGGTTGTGGAGATTACACTTCTGAAGTAGTTCAAATTTTCTTCACGGGTCCTGCAGGCTGTGGAAAAACTTACACGTTAAAGTGCCTCATGGAGACATACAACCGCTACACTCAGGAGCACAACTCAATGAACAACGCCTACATTGCCTGTGCAAGCACAGGTAAAGCAGCTGTACCTCTTGGTGGCACTACAGTTCATTCAGCGTTTCGTCTCACAACTTCTCGCGTGACGAAACTTTTATCCACAGATAATTTGCAAGCTTACAGAAACATGTTCGTAGGCGTCAAAGCTGTTTTCATCGACGAGATCAGCATGTTAAGTTCAGCTATTCTTCAACAAATTAACTACCGATTGCAGCAGATTACTGGCATATACGACAAACCTTTCGGAGACATTCACGTTATATTATGTGGAGATTTCAGACAGCTTCCACCTGTACGAGCAACTCCATGTTATACTATGCCGATCAACCAATTAGGAGGTCCGATTCTTTGGCACAGCATTGATTACTTCCCACTGGTTCGTGTTGTGCGACAAACCGATGAGCGGTTTTCAACGATTCTAACAAAAATCGGCGATGGACTTCAACTAAGCAACGATAATATCTCCCTTATTGAGTCCAGACATAAAACTCAGGCTTGGTGCAAGGAAAACGTGCCTGATGCTGTCAGGCTGTATTATAGTAACAATGAAGTGGATTCGTACAACCGAAGCGCAATTCTAAATGCATACAACTGTCTCGCACATGATATTATGCTTGGTTATTCAAGTGAACAAGAGAAGAGACAGTACCAAGGTAAACTACACAAGATGACAGTGGCAGAAACCGATGGATTACCGTACCTGCTGCCATTGGCAGAAGGATATCCCTACATGATAACTTCTAACATAGATGTCGCTGATGGGTTGGTAAATGGAGCTATTGGTGTCTTGCGACGTATCGAACGTCAGCAATCAAATGTAGATGACAATTCTGCAGAAGCAGGACCATCGACCAGTACAACTTCGCCAGCAGCTAGAGAAGAAATTGTTACTTTATGGTTCCAGAAGAAACAACAGGAACCAGAGCAAAAGTTAAATGTCGACCTCACGTGCAAAGCAAGCCAAACACTTTGTCTACAAACTGGGTACCAGTTTATAAGAAAATAGTAAACATTACACTAACAACAACTATAAAATGCAAACGAAAACAGTTTCCTTGCGTTCCTGCTTGTGCCATCACTATTCACAAGTCACAAAGTGGGACGTTTGCTATCATTGTTTATAAATACTCAATGTGATTCATTGCGTAAAAAAAACAGAACTGAAACATTTGTATTTACTGAGAAATCAACGATTGTAACTTTCGCGCGCTCGTTCAGCAGGACCACGACTTTGATTGTTGATTCCAAGTTTGACGAGCTTGTCGCTTTCCTCAAACCTATATAGAAAATTAGCCCAAAATTCAAAATTGGTTCTTCAGTAGTTTACGAGATATACCATGCCATTGGATGGGGTGGCCGTAGTCACGGTGTAAAATTTTCATTTCAAGATTTCCCTATTAAAAACTCTGTGATTTCTTCCCAAATTTTTACAAAAATTAGTGCTCCTAAAGAAGTTATAGCGACCAAAAATTCAGATTCCTAAGTGTTGTATTTTAAGAGTAATTAGCTTTAATTACTTTTCCATACTAAATCTCAGCGTATAACCCGACCAAATTAAGTTGTCAATAGTATTGAGCTGATTAGGAGATGTACACTCGTGCACGTAAATTTATGGATGTTGGAATAACCTATCGTTACCCATGGCCTGTGATACCATTGTTTATGATGTGGGTAGGTAGGTAATCGAATAATATTTTTTTCTGTATTGTAAGTAAGTATAAGTACCTTTCTTCTGTGTTGTTACGTGAATATCATTAGAGCGATAGGTATTTCTTATTTCTTTCCTACTAATTATACCTAAGTATTAACAACCTAATTTACTGCAGTAACAATATCTGAAACAGAACTGAAACATTTGTATTTACTGAGAAATCAACGATTGTAACTTTCGCGCGCTCGTTCAGCAGGACCACGACTTTGATTGTTGATTCCAAGTTTGACGAGCTTGTCGCTTTCCTCAAACCTATATAGAAAATTAGCCCAAAATTCAAAATTGGTTCTTCAGTAGTTTACGAGATATACCATGCCATTGGATGGGGTGGCCGTAGTCACGGTGTAAAATTTTCATTTCAAGATTTCCCTATTAAAAACTCTGTGATTTCTTCCCAAATTTTTACAAAAATTAGTGCTCCTAAAGAAGTTATAGCGACCAAAAATTCAGATTCCTAAGTGTTGTATTTTAAGAGTAATTAGCTTTAATTACTTTTCCATACTAAATCTCAGCGTATAACCCGACCAAATTAAGTTGTCAATAGTATTGAGCTGATTAGGAGATGTACACTCGTGCACGTAAATTTATGGATGTTGGAATAACCTATCGTTACCCATGGCCTGTGATACCATTGTTTATGATGTGGGTAGGTAGGTAATCGAATAATATTTTTTTCTGTATTGTAAGTAAGTATAAGTACCTTTCTTCTGTGTTGTTACGTGAATATCATTAGAGCGATAGGTATTTCTTATTTCTTTCCTACTAATTATACCTAAGTATTAACAACCTAATTTACTGCAGTAACAATATCTTGCTAATAACGTTAGTATATAAGGATTACATAGGTAGGTAGGTATGTATTTTTTCAGTACCTACCTGAAGTCGATTTTATGAAATTTCTTCTGACATGTCTGTGGGACCTTGGGTATATTTTTTACCCGAGTACCCCAGAAGGAGGGTAATGTTTTTCGAGAGTATACAATGTATGTATGTCTATTTCTTTGGCACGCTCTGTAGCCTAAACGGCTTGATGGATTTTAACATGTGAGGTGTCGTTAGATTCGTCTTAATTGTGGGAGTGTTATAGGCTATATAATATTTACATATTGCATCTGCAAATATAAAAAGGGAGGGGTAGGTTTAAAAAAAATCTATATTATTTGTATTGCATCAAATAAAAGCTAGTAATGAGTCAATGGTGCCGATTCTCTTGTACAACGAACTACACTAACCCAAAATATCCCTACTTTTGACTATGAAAATCTCAAAGCTATTCTGCAAAATAAATTCTCTAAATTTAAAAATAATTTTGACACATCTAAATCGAATTTGACAATCGCAACTCCACACGTGATACCTAACCACGTGAATCTTTTTAGAGCCGGAGGCGCGCAAGGGTGGCAGCCTCGACGTGTTTTCACTATTGTATGGAAAATAAGAAAAAATATTACCTACATGTAGAGTGTTAGGGGTTTAAGGGTTTCATAAAGGGGGTCATAAAGACATGTCAGAAGAAATTTCATAAAATCGACTTCAGGTAGGCACTGGAAAAATACATACCTATTACCTATTTAATCCTTATATACTAACGTTATTAGTAAGATATTGTTACTGCAGTAAATTAGGTTGTTAATACTTAGGTATAATTAGTAGGAAAGAAATAAGAAATACCTATCGCTCTAATGATATTCACGTAACAACACAGAAGAAAGGTACTTATACTTACTTACAATACAGAAAAAAATATTATTCGATTACCTACCTACCCACATCATAAGCAATGGTATCACAGGCCATGGGTAACGATAGGTTATTCCAACATCCATAAATTTATGTGCACGAGTGTACATCTCCTAATCAGCTCAATACTATTGACAACTTAATTTGGTCGGGTTATACGCTGAGATTTAGTATGGAAAAGTAATTAAAGCTAATTACTCTTACAATACAACACTTAGGAATCTGAATTTTTGGTCGCTATAACTTCTTTAGGAGCACTAATTTTTGTATAAATTTGGGAAGAAATCACAGAGTTTTTAATAGGGAAATCTTGAAATGAAAATTTTACACCGTGACTACGGCCACCCCATCCAATGGCATGGTATATCTCGTAAACTACTGAAGAACCAATTTTGAATTTTGGGCACTAATTTTATCTTGCGGGGTACTAATTTTCTATATAGGTTTGAGGAAAGCGACAAGCTCGTCAAACTTGGAATCAACAATCAAAGTCGTGGTCCTGCTGAACGAGCGCGTGAAAGTTATAATCGTTGATTTCTCGGTAAATACAAATGTGTTCTGTGTTTTTTACGCAATGAATCACATTTAAGGGTACTAATTATTTGTATACTTAGAATAGCTGCAGCATTCCCCCTTTTTCGGCGCTCATGGTGGTCCTGCTGAAGGGAGCGTGACCACCTTCAAAGTCGAGTTTCTCGAAAACTACTAAGGTACCAATTTTGTCGTTCGAGCACTAATTAGTACCAATTGGGTACTAATTATTTACTAAATATGGAAGCGATTGGCGTTGGTGGTCCTGCGGTGGTCACGGACATGCGAGCGCGCCGCGCGCTCCAGTCGCTACCTTGCCCGCTACTTAGACCGCACGTGCGTTTCGTACGTGAACACTTGGATATTACGCCATATGTTTGATATTTCGTGACCGCGCCCGCGAGTCAACGTGAATGAGTACTTATAAAACCCTGAAAGAAATCGACACGTGTTTCACCTCTCAACGAGGCATCCTCTGGATGACGATTGACTTGTCGCGATCCCGAACACGGCGTGTTGCCACACCAAGCGCTGGACGCAGAGTGAGAAAATTGTAGTAGGTAATAAAAATAAAAGTTACTATACGTACCTAAACACTCCATTCTTCTTCTTTGTAAGAGGGGTGAGGTAATGCAGAGTAATGACCGTTCAGTCTAGTCTTTTATATCTTCGTCAGTTTTCAAATTCTTTTCTTTATCAAGTCAGCAGAAAATAAGATGGCAGATTCATAGTCGTAGTTATTGCAGGCAATTTTTTTTTTTTTTAATGTGGTTTTCCACCGTAGTGGAGGGGAGCACTATCACGTAGATGACGATTACTTTCAGTAATATTATGAGGTTAGGATTTTGAATTTCAATCAAAAGATGACTAAATATTTAAAAAAAATACTTACATATGGAAGGTTTAACCTTGTAAGTATTTTTTTTTACATATTTTAAAACAGGACATGATTTACGGCGGAGCGGGAGGGCGTGTCGGAGTCTTACTGACTAAAACCCACCCGTGTTCCTTCGGTTGCCCTGTTGCCGGGGGCCACGATGTCCCTATCGGTTTTCTTCGAACCCCCGGCAGGCATTGGCCCTAGCGGACCCCGTCAATTCTGCTGACATCTCTTTGAGGTGCGCGTGGAACACAACGCGCCGTCGACCCGGGCTTGGTCCGGCTTATCGGACGGCGACCTACCCATTGCTCGCCGTCCGCAAGCCCGCACCTACGGTGGCCGGAAATCGGCTCGCGATTCCCGCCCCGGGCGTCTCCTCCTGCGGCGGTTAGGGGCGTGAGGGCGCGAAATTCGCCTCTCCCTCACGCGTTCCGCCTCCTCCTTCGCGAGCATTACCGCTTCGCAGAAGGAGATGACGGCCTGCCATTTCCTCTCGCTCCTTACCATGGCCTGAACCAGGGCCGGACGCGAGAGATCACCGCCGCCGATCGCCTCTACGAGGACACGGCGTTGCTCCGCCCAAGCCGGGCAGACCTCCACCGTATTGCCGTGGCGCCTCTTAAGCCACTCCTCAAAGAGGGGTCTTATCGCCGCAATTGTTGCGTGCCCAGCGCGGGGTTGCGACAATAGAAATAGAAATAGTTTATTGTCTAGGTAATACAGTAAGCGTTTACAGGTTAACACCAAGTTGAGACGACATGAGTAGCTTAAAATATTACCTATAGCTAGGTTACAAAATATTATTTACCAATCGCACTCTCCATGACGCCATGAGATCCCGCCGGAGCTCTGTCCGCTGTGCCGCGATTTCTTGCGGCATCGGAGTTAAGCCCCGGCGTTTCGCCTCCTCGCGCCACTCCCAGATGTGCGCGAGGACCTTTGCCTCCAGATCCCATGGCGGTAATCCGGCAAGGAGGCTCGCCGCCTCGCAGGAGACCGTGCGGTATCCTCGGGCCAGCCGAATGGCCATGACCCTCTGGGACGCGTCCAACCGGCGGGCTGGCCGCAGCCTTAATGAACGCGCCCACACCGGGCGCCCCGTAGAGGGCCATGGACCGCACGATCCCCGCGTAGAGCCTCCGGCAGGAGGCGTTTGGATCCCCTAGATTGGGCAGGAGCCGCTTCAAGGCAGCCCCGGCCCGCTCCAGTCTAGGAGCCAAACGTCGGAAATGTTCGACGAAATTCCACCGGCTGTCGAGGACGAGTCCCAGATACTTCATCGTTGACTCGATACCGATGTGAATCCCTCCCGCCATTACCTGGGAGCCCGACAGTGGCGCATTCCGAGGACCATGAAAACCCATGGCCTCAGACTTGTGCAGGGCCACCTCGAGTCCCAGCTGCCGGATCCTGTCAACGATTGTCGCAACCCCGCGTGTCGCTAAATCGGCCGCCGCCTGGTACGACCTCCCCTGCGCCAGGACCAGCGTGTCGTCAGCGTAACAAACGACGCTGCCGCCGCTAGGGAGGTCGGCGCGCAGCACCCAGTCGTATCCGATGTCCCACAGATGTGGCCCCAGGACCGAACCCTGTGGGACACCGCACGACATCTCTTGCCGGTTCCACTCGGGGGTGACCGGGGTAGATGACGGCCCTGTCCATCAGATAGGCCTCGACCACACGACAGAGGTAGGTCGGCAAACTCAAACTCAAACTCAAAGCATTTATTTCAAATAAACCAATTACAGGTACTTTTGAACTGTCAAGGGGTCGGTCAGTCAGAAAAATTAAGCTAGTTGCCCATTCCAAAGCGTAGTAGGTACCTATGGAGAAGAACGGGCAAGAAACTCCACGGACACTCTTTTAAATCAAAATATTGTTACAAAATATTGGTTACATCATTCTTGTTGAACTTATACATGTGAGAATCAGCATCCGGTGGTACCGGAGTGCCTCCCTGATGCAACTCCAGGGCAGGGTGTTGAAGGCATTGGCGATGTCTAGAGACACCGCCAAGACCACCCCACCCCGGGCCACAGCAACCCCCGTCGTGAGGGCCCGCACGCACATGATGGCGTCCACCGTAGAGCGCCCCCTGCGGAAACCGAACTGGCTCTCCGCCAGATCCGGCCCCACTCGCACCAGCTGCCCGACGAGGCGGTCTGCAATGACTCTTTCAAAGAGCTTGCCCACCTCATCGAGCAGCACAATGGGCCGATAAGCGGACGGAGAGTCCGCTGTGCGCCCCGGCTTCTTGATGAGGACCAGTTTCCCCGTCTTCCAACGAAGTGGGAACTGGCCCCTCTCCATGCATGCGCTTAGGAGCCCCCTTAGTCGAGGCCCGAGAGCCCCCATGGCCAGGACCCAGGCTTTTAACGGAACCAGCCTAACGGCGTTGTCGTGAAAAGATGCCCCATCCATAGATAAATATCACCCGTCTCTCCACTATTCCATTGCTTACTCAAGGATGCATATCCGGTAGGCTCGCAAATCCCTCCTTATCCTAAGGACACGTCTTCCCTACCATTACAGCGCCCCCCGGTGTACTCCTTGGTATGCAATGCCTCTGTCACCCCATGAAGCATGAGGCTCCAGCGGCTAGTGCAAATCTCGGGGTTCATTCGATTTATTGAGTCTGGTTAAACCACGCTGGGATCGGTGCATTTCATTCATTCATTCATTCATTTGAAAGACGAACGAAAAATAGGAATAGATACCAATACTAATAATAAAATTCGCGGACGTGGTTGTAATACGCCGGAGGAGCCTCTGCCGTAAATAAAATTGTGCTTTTAAAAGTTTCATTTTAGGTTACATTATTGGTAACACGGTATTTATGGTCTTTATCTTAGTTCAACAAGAGCAGTAAATGTAAACGAAGATGTATTTGTGTCTAGATTGAGTCTCTATAGTAGGTTATTTTGTTTTTGCAGTCCAGAGTTAATAAATGTGAGGGCAGAGAAAGCGCTCACTAAGCGCCGCCTGAACGCCATGTCCGCTGACGTTCGAAAGGAGTTAATATGTCGCAAGCGACAAGCTGAACTTCAACGGTTTCTCCTGCCTGATGCGCCCCCGCGAAAAAAACAAACACGGTACAATTTACTTCATAATGATATCAATGCGTTCGATATTCTTGTTCAGTTACTATGAATGAGATTTATATACTAAAATTATCTTGCAGGAGACCATCCCTGGAGCGTGAGGCTTGCCGTTTAGTGGAGGAACCGGAGTCTCCTACTGCAGCAGATGAGGAACTTCCTGCAATAGAAAACGAGCCCGCACCGGAGCTTGAGCCTGAACTCGAGCCCGTCCCTGAACTCGAGCCCGAACCTGAGCCCGAGGCTATCCCCGACAATGAAAATATGGGTACGTCAGAAGCAGATACTGTCCCAAACTTTCCCTATAGTTCGCCTTGCCGACTCTCAACTGCGCTAAGTTTAGAGTGGGCTTCACGGACACCTAAGAATAGGCGACATCATTCTCCATCGTCGTCCGAATAAGTAACACACAATAACTTACATAATCATTAATGCGGCTCACTCACGCTGATGTTATATTATAATACGTCTTATTCTTTTCTAATAGATTTCATCGTCCTGGGGGAAGAAGTCGAAGTGGAGACCCAACCGAGCACCTCACACAGAACTTCAACTAGTAAGTACTAAATGCACCCCGTGGTGTTACCCACATAAATCTCGTTCCCCTAGTAATACCGGGATAGAAAATAGCCTACGCGTTATTCCATTGTATAATTTACATCCATTCCAAATTTTATCACAATCTATTCAATAGTTTTGTGTGAAAAAGTAACAAACATCCATTCATACATCCTTACTAGTGTTGCAACAGAACTCTGCTTCCACTTCCGCAACTGCAGAAGTTCCGCATTTTTTTTCACTTCCGTTTCTGCTTCTGGTTCCGCAAACTTTATAACAGAACTCTGAACGGAAGCGGGGAGAAAGCGATGAGGAGCGGTGCAACAGACGGCTATCAGCTCCCCCCACCAGTGTAGCCAGCGAGCAATTATTTAGCGGAGCTGGTTTAATATATGAAGAACTTCGAAATAGGCTGAAAGGTGAAAAAGCGGCCAAGTTACTCTTTATTAAATATAACTTGCCGCTGTTTAATTTTGACTACTGAAATACAAATTTAATAAAAAAAGTTTTAAATGTACAATTGTGCTTTTTTTTTCATAGTGTTAACGCTTCCGTTTCCGCTTCCGTTAAGATTTACTTTTGACATCTGTTTCCGTTTCTGCTTCCGTTATGCCAGTTCCGTTGCATCACTAATCCTTACAAACTTTCGAGTTTATAATAGCAGTAGGATAGTTCTGCATTGGCATAACTTGTCTATTTGTTCGGATTATCTAATACGTATTTTATTTGTTTCAGATATAACAGACAAAAATTTTGAAAATATCTTAGACAACTGGCTACAAGATGATGACAGTGACGTTGACTTAGACCTTAACTTCGACGACAACGACTGTTGTTTTCTTCCGGTCATGCGTAATGCAGCGACTGAACCAGCATGTGACGCTGACATGACTGAACTAGAGACTAAAGTGTTACAGACTGAGGACGAATTGAATGACCGAGTTTTACGCGACATAGTGCCTAATAACCACTACTACAGTTTTGACTGGAAGAAGGACAGGGCGAACTTTACTGGACGACGAGAGACTTTTACAGGGTTATCGGGAACGACTTTTGACATAAGAGACAATACTCCTGTTGATATTTTTTACAAAATGATCGATAGTAATTTTATTGACCGACTTTGCACAGAGACTAACCGCTATGCAGAGCAGAAGATAGCTCGCTTAAAAGCGGAGAACAAGCTGCTTCCAACATCGCGTCTGCATAGATGGACTCCGACTGACTGCAACGAAATGATTACGTTTTTAGCAGTTTTGATTCTGCAAGGTCTGTATCCGTTACCAGAAGAGGAAAAATACTTCTCTTTTAACGGGTTTGGGACCATGCCGTATTTTTCACGCATCATGTCTTTTAATCGTTTCTCATTGCTAAAATTGTTATATCATTTCGTCGACAACGAGACTTTGACTGACAAGACTAAACTTTCTAAAATACAACCGGTACTTGACTACCTTAATGATAAATTTTCAACATTATACATGCCTGCCCAAGAGATAGCCATAGACGAGTCTCTCCTCAAGTGGCACGGGCGATTGAGCTTTGCTCAAAAAATTGCCACTAAAGCCGCCCAAGTTGGTGTAAAAACATACGAGCTTTGTGAGTCTCGCACTGGCTATCTGTGGAAGTTTTTTGTGTATGTTGGAAAAAATACTCAGATTGCCTCGACCAATGGTCTACCTACTGAGGACGAGACGGTTGACCGACCCCATGACGAGACGGTTAACGAACCCGATGACGAGATTATTGATAGACCCGATGACGAGACAATTGACCAGCCCAATGACATATTGCATGACCGGCCTGAAAACGAGACGCTTGACCAACCACAGGACGAGACTGTTGACCGACCAGATGATAATTTTATACGTCCCACCAACGCTACCGCTAAAATAGTATTTGACTTGGTAGAGCCACTATTTGACCGTGGACACACAGTGATAATGGATAACTTCTACAACAGCCCATTATTATTGCGATGTCTCAAAAAACATAAAACTGACTGTTATGGAACATTACGTTTGAATCGTGAATTCGTGCCAGACTCGCTCAAGACTCTGACCAAGACTGACTTACGACAGGGTGAGGTAGTGGCAAGCTACAGTTCAGACTTGTCTGTGATGGTATGGCGAGATGCAAATTTAGTTAGTATGATCTCCACATATCACCACTTACAAGTGGGGATTCAGAACAAATACAAGCGACTGACATACAAACCTAAAATTGTAATTGATTACAATATGTCCATGGGCGGAGTGGATAGAAAAGATCAATTTCTATCTGCTCAGCCCGTGGAACGGCTTAGAAATAAGGTATGGTATAAGAAGGTCTTCTGCAGATTGCTGAACACTGCTGTGTTCAATGCTTATGTGATATTTTCATCTCAGAACTCGAAAATATCACATAGGCAGTTCCGGACCATTTTGGCGGAAGACCTTCTTAAAATACATCGACGCATCGACTTGACCACTGAACCTCGACTTTATGCGAATAGTACTGGACAATTGACGATACGAAAAAACCACCGACCGAACGTTGATCACGACCACTTTCCTACGCGATCTAATATGAAAAAAGCGCGTTGCTGGATGTGCACACGCCGAAAAAGGGATACAAGGACAATATGGAAATGCATTCAGTGCGATATAAGTTTGTGTATTGAGCACTGTTTTAGAGAATACCATAAACATGTTTTACAGTAATAATATTTAATAACAACAATTTTTTTTTTTTCAATTCACAATTTTTCTTATAAAATTTTATACAGCCACACCGGCCACGGTGGCGTGACGGCTTTTATTTTTCTATTATTTTCTTTAGATTAACATTTTTAAATTCGTAATATCTTTTGAACACAGGTACAGTATCTACAGGTATTGAAACAATATTGAATACGTAATTATTTATTTGGATAAAGATTAATATTGTATGGATAACATGGTTTGATTTTGGTCGACATTTATATCACTTTTAAAATGTAAAAACGAAGTTATAGTTACAACAATAGTTGGACACATGGTATCGTGAAGTTTTTGTCGATAATGATGTTCTTCTTTAATATTGTAGATTTTTTTTTTGTTTTATCATCTATAGTTTCCGCAGCGCATGCGATGAAAGACATTTTATGGCAATTTTTTTTACACCTTGGGTTACATTATTGAAGTTTTAGTAAGGATTCCTAAGTTTTTCTAGTAATATATTTAACCTAGGTTACTCAGGAATAATGTAACATTCTAATGGTGAAAGAATTTTGGGCCCAACTCCGAAAAAAAAAATCTGTTGTTTCATACATTTTGGTCAAGTAGGTATTGAACTTTTGTATAAAAAACACATTTTTTTTTCGTGATTTCAGAATTGCTTCCATAGTGAAAGTTGCTTATATTCATGGGCAGAAAACCCTGTAAAAATTTGGAGACTGTAAAAAAAACATTCAGTATATAAGGTATATCTATTCATACACGAAAAATCTTAAGAGTTCATTGTACTCATCATTATGAACAACTTTCACTACCTACGGGACTAAACCTGAAATTGCGAAAAAAATATCGGCTGTTCTCTATCTCTACTTTTTGACGAGTTATGCAAACATAAATGTAGGGAACAGCTGATATTTTTTTCGCGATTTCGGGTTTAGTCCCATAGTGGAAGTTATTCATAATGATGAGTACAATGAACTCTTAAGATTTTTCGTGTATGAATAGATAGGTATAGTATACCTCATATAGTACCTATATATAAATAAATAAATGTGTTTGCTCAATAAACTTGCCGAACAAGAATATTTTGTGTTTCATTAAAATAACCCCGTCGTGTCCGCGCGCTATTAGCCGGGCGGCCATCTTGTCACATCTTTAAGGCTCTTTCAGACAGGCGCGACACGCGACGCAACACAAAGGCACCGCTCGTCGCGCAACGAGCGGTGTCTTTGTGTCGCGTCGCGTGTCGCGCTGGTCTGCACAAGCCTTTATGTCGCCCGAGGCTCCCCACCTTTTGAGACGTACTTGGCTTTGGTTATTTTTTCTTGACAGAAAACTTTATATTGAGATATGGGTGTCATTTTAAAGGGTATCTTGTAATATTATAATAAGAAATAATTGTTTCCAGTAACTATTATACTTGTAAAACTCGAAATAAAAAATTAATGTTTTTTTTTTTTATATCGGTCCCCAACTTTAATCTTTATTTTCATCCGAGTAATTTACGCAAATTAAATTCTGGTTTTTTTGAGCTTTCCGTGAGTATTTTTTATTCGAATGTAGCTATAGCAGTTTTTCAGTAGTAATCGTTTTTGTTGAGAGGGCCTCGCGCGGTCGTAAAAAAGAAAGTGACATTTCATGCGCGGACAGGTGGGGCGAGAATCGTCGCGCGGCTTGGACGCTTCAGTGAGTTTAGTGTTTTTCACGCCAGTTTTTCATACATTTGGGTGGACACACATGTACAAAAAACTCGCAAGATAAACTAACCTTCAACTAACTTAGTTTAGCTGGCGGTGGACGGCTCGCAAATAGGTGGTCCGAAACTATGGGTTCCTTGTTTACTACGGAACCCTAAAAATCTGCTCAACAACGTAAATAACGCAATGAATGTTGTTGAACTGTCAAAGTTAAACAAATTAGGCATAATTGTTTACGAAAATAAGTTACACAATTAGGGTACCTACCTACAGTTTGATTTTGTCTAGACTCTAAATTGTCCCATGGAACTGGACCAGCATGTTTCCAAGCATTCCTATCTTGGATATAATTCTCTAATTTGTAATTAAATTATGCTCGTTTACAAAATTTAATTTTAACGAGTTTTAAATTTTCTTGGTTCAAGGTACCTATTTTGTTGTAACATTTAACACAGTACCCCATGAAATCTGTGCACGACCTACTTTAACTTTAATACCTTATCTGAGACTGATTATTGTACCTACATCAGCACGTGTATTTATGCATACAAAAAATGCGCATTTAAGTACGTTTTCTACTAACCAATACGAGCTTGAACGCGAGTTTGCCGGCCGACAGGCTAGTACTTCTCCGTTGTTTTTTGTCCCAGTTTTTTCTGTAGTTTTTTTTTATTGATTTGTCGGTACCTAAGTTATAAACGACAAGACGCAAAAATGTTCCGAGTCAGTTCGCCATTTCCATTTCATGTAAATTGTTGTGTTGAAAAATATAAGCCGTGATTAAAAATTGTGTAGGTATATTTAAGAAAAATATATTTGATAAAATGTAGTGTTATTATAAAAAATCCCAGCTTTTGTAAGTTATACTGTACCTAGTATTCATAGTACCTATTCAACATTATTTTTGTAATTATTTTATTATTATTATTTGAAATTGTTTTATTACTATTCCTATATTATTTGATGTTTTTAAACTTATTTAGGCGCGTTTGAGCGGTTTGTGTTTTAATGTAGTACTTATGCTAATTGATAGTGTCGTGCTTTCCTGTAATTTAGATACATGCGAGATCTACATTTGACAGAGTCTTTGGGATAATGCTGTGTACGTGTTTAGTTGGTAAGCCTTTAAATAAATAAAAAAATAAAAAATAAATGAAGTCGAGCAGTTTTTATTACAATAAAAATCCCTACGCACCCGTGCTAACAACATACAGCTGAACCAGCTCCCTGCAAAAGTGAGCTCTCCTGGCTGTCAAGAATACTGGTCCTTCGAAGCCGAATAAAGGTGCCTGGCACTAGTCCTACGTAACGAAACAATGGTAATAACACGTAGCCGTAGTGGAGATTCCAGACAAGGACATACTCGACAGGATCCTTCGATGGCCGCGGGACCGGGGACTAGCGAACCTACCCCGGAGCTCGGCATGAGTCAGGCCACGGAGATGGACGAAGCCAGTGACTTAGCAGGAACGACAGTCACTGGCACCGGCTCCGGCATCACGCACAGCTCAAACAAAACGCTAAGGCCTAGTGACACCCGGTCACGCCACTCCACAGCCTCAAGGAAGAAACAATTGCTCGTGGAGCTCGAGGCTAAAGAGCGGCTGGCGGAAATGAAGGTACGGAAAGCACAGGCTGAGCAGGAGCTGCAAGAGCTTCGTCTGCAACGAATTAAAGCAGAAGCAGACTCGAGTGAAGGAGATGACGCCCAGGAAGACCTCGCCTCCGTGAGAATAGGGACGTGGCTGGCGCACCCAGCGCCGCCACCGGAGAGCGAAGCCCGACCGCCGCCCCACGTCAGCGGCGAGAGGAAAACGGCCGACGCGACGAAGATCGATGACGCCGAAGAAAGTGTACACCCAGTGAATACAGTGAATAAGAATGTAGTTGACAAAATGATCGATGTGGATACGCTTTTTTTTTTTTTTTTTTTTTGGGTGGGAAATTATCAAATAACTTCTCCCGCTCTGGGTGGAGCGGGAGGGCGTGTCAGACTCTTACTGACTAAAACCCACCCGTGTTCCTTCGGTTGCCCTGTTGCCGGGGGCCACGATGTCCCCATCGGTTTTCTTCGAACCCCCGGCAGGCATTGGCCCTAACGGACCCCGTCAATTCTGCTGACATCTCTTTGAGGCGCGCGTGGAACACAACGCGCCGTCGACCCGGGCTTGGTCCTTACCGGACGGCGAGCTACCCATTGCTCACCGTCCGCAAGCCCGCGCCTACGGTGGCCGGAAATCGGCTCGCGATTCCCGCCCCGGGCGTCTCCTCCTGCGGCGGTTAGGGGCGTGAGGGCGCGAAATTTGCCTCTCCCTCACGCGTTCCGCCTCCTCCTTCGCGAGCATTACCGCTTCGCAGAAGGAGGTGACGGCCTGCCATTTCCTCTCGCTCCGTACCATGGCCTGAACCAGGGCCGGACGCGAGAGATCACCGCCGCCGATCGCCTCCACGAGGACACGGCGTTGCTCCGCCCAAGCCGGGCAGACCTCCACCGTATGCTCCACCGTGTCCTCAGGCCGATCCACACAATGGTGACACCCGGGTGTTTCCTCCCGCCTTATCCTGAACAGGTACCTCCCGAAGCACCCGTGTCCGGTGAGGACCTGCGTCAGGCGGAAGGTGAGGACGCCGTGACGCCTCTCAAGCCACTCCTCAAAGAGGGGTCTTATCGCCGCAATTGTGGCGTGCCCAGCGCGGGGTTGCGACAATCGCACCCTCCATGACGCCATGAGATCCCGCCGGAGCTCTGTCCGCTGTGCCGCGATTTCTTGCGGCATCGGAGTTAAGCCCCGGCGTTTCGCCTCCTCGCGCCACTCCCAGATGTGCGCGAGGACCTTTGCCTCCAGATCCCATGGCGGTAATCCGGCAAGGAGGCTCGCCGCCTCGCAGGAGACCGTGCGGTATCCTCGGGCCAGCCGGATGGCCATGACCCTCTGGGACGCGTTCAACCGGTGGGCTGGCCGCAGCCTCAATGAACGCGCCCACACCGGTGCCCCGTAAAGGGCCATGGACCGCACGATCCCCGCATAGAGCCTCCGGCAGGAGGCGTTTGGACCTCCCAGATTGGGCAGGAGCCGCTTCAAGGCAGCCCCGGCCCGGTCCAGTCTGGGAGCCAAACGTCGGAAATGTTCGACGAAATTCCACCGGCTGTCGAGGACGAGTCCCAGATACTTCATCGTCGACTCGACACCGATGTGAACCCCTCCCGCCATTACCTGGGAACCCGACGGTGGCGCATTCCGAGGACCATGAAAACCCATGGCCTCAGACTTGTGCAGGGCCACCTCGAGTCCCAGCTGCCGGATCCTATTTACGATTGTCGCAACCCCGCGTGTCGCTAAGTCGGCCTGGTACGACCCCCCCTGCGCCAGGACCAGCGTGTCGTCAGCGTAGCAAACGACGCTGACGCCGCTAGGGAGGTCGGCGCGCAGCACCCAGTCGTATCCGATGTCCCACAGATGCGGCCCCAGGACCGAACCCTGTGGGACACCGCACGACATCTCTTGCCGGTTCCACTCTCCTTGGTGACCGGGGTAGATGACGGCCCTGTCCGTCAGATAGGCCTCGACCACACGACAGAGGTAGGTCGGCATCCGGTGATACCGGAGTGCCTCCCTGATGCAACTCCAGGGCAGGGTGTTGAAGGCATTGGCGATGTCTAGAGACACCGCCAAGACGACCCCACCCCGGGCCACAGCATCCCCCGTCGTGAGGGCCCGCACGCGCATGATGGCGTCCACCGTAGAGCGCCCCCTGCGGAAACCGAACTGGCTCTCCGCCAGATCCGGCCCCACTCGCACCAGCTGCCCGACGAGGCGGTCTGCAATGACTCTTACAAATGTGGTGAAGATCGATGACGCCGAAGAAAGTGTACACCCAGTGAATACAGTGAATAAGAATGTAGTTGACAAAATGATCGATGTGGATACGCTTGCCGCGGCGCTAGCGCAGGCCACGCGCAGCACGCGCGGGGGCACCAAAGTACATGCAGCAGCTGCCATACTTCGATGGAAAGCCCGGTGAGTGGATATCTTATAAAATCAGATAGCTTATTTCATAACGATTTCAATGACCTAGGGTTTGTAGAGCTACGATGCGTATTTTCTGAGTTATCGTAGTTTTAGTGAACGCGCGCGTTCACGCGGCGTAGTCGTCTGGACACCTCTGCGCTTACGCGCGGCGTAAGGCGTGACAGCGGAGGGGATAAAGCCGCGTATTGTGTGTATACTCACACTTATTTTTTTTTTTTTCTAAAGTAGAAAATGTGGCTAGGATTAGGATGAGCATAAAAGGTACCGCCAAAGAGGCCGTTGGCTGTTTGCTTTTCAGCCAGCCCGACCCAGAAGTACCTAGTGATAGACGCCTTAGAAAGGTGCTTTGGTAGGCCTGAGGCATTAATACTGGCCGAATTAGATAAAATTAAATTATTGCCTAAATTAAACGATAATCCTAAGGATGTATGTATATTTGCGAGTCGTATAGCCAACACGGTACGGTAGAGGCCTTAAAACGTGTACATTATTTACATAGGTAGCCCAGAGATGTCAAGAAAAGTTAACGCCTATACTTAAAAATAAATGGTATGATTACGCTGCGAACAGAAAAAGCGAAGACATACCAGAGTTGAAACGATTGTGTACGTTTTTAAACGAGGATGTGGCGCTTACGCACAGCCGGAGTGCGCGAATGACGACGCTCACGGGGGTCGGCAGCGACGTCGCACAGAGCGCTCGTATAATATAAAGAAAGAATCGTCGATACAAAGCGACCGCTGCCCAGCATGCAAACAATGCAGGCATAAGCTACCCGATTGTGCAAAGTTTAAACAAATGGATGTAGATTCTCGTTGGGAAATAGCAAAAAATAGTAGTGTGTGCTTTAAATGTTTACATAGCAATCATAGGCGATGTATATGTGCAAGGCGCCTACGTGTGACGTTATGGAATGCAACATGAAGCATCACAAGCTATTGCATCAGGAGCGTGAGCGTAAAATAGTACAACCGCAAAGCGTCTCGACGTCTATAGCAACGCTCGAGTCCGTAACGTCAGCGCGAGAGATAGTATCGGCGACCGCGTCACTCGAACGTCGCGCGTATTTGAAAATAGTGCCTGTAACCCTTAGCGGACCACATGCGACAATAGACACATACGCTCTACTAGACGACGGTAGTACGGTCACACTTTTAGACTTATCGATAGCCGACGTCCTAGGGGTAGACGGCCCGACTAAGGCTATGTGGATACAAGGCATCGGTGCCGAGGTCAAACACGAGCGTAGCCGAATGGTTAACCTATGCATACGAGGCAAGCATCAATGTGACCTACACAAAATAGAAGCAGCGCGCACAGTGGATAGATTGGAAATTACGACGCAATCTATAACGACTCAGGACATAGAACGCTGCGAACATCTGAACGATATTCAAGACACATTGATATACGAACATGCACGGCCTATGATATTAATTGGGCAGGATAACTGGCATTTATTAGTAGCTCAAAACACACGCGTCGGTCAACGCGATCAACCTGTCGCATCGTATACGAAGTTAAGATGGGTATTACATGGCTGCCAGTATTCAATAAATAAGATCACAGCAGTATTCTGTGGACATATCAAGACGACAGAACATGACGATACAATAGAAGCACAAATGAAGATATTTTTCAAATTAGAATCCCTGGGTATCGAACCTAGGACACCTAAAGACGACCCACAACAGAGGGCGCTTCAAATATTAGAACAAAAAAGTCGTAGGTTATCCGATGGGAGCTTCGAAACGGGACTATTGTGGAAGCAGGACGAAGTTAGGATACCTAACAATTACCTAGGTACCCTGAAACGCCTAGAGAACCTGGAGAAACGCGTAGATCGAGATCCTATCTTGAAAACTAAACATGTAGAACGTCTAGACAACTTGTTCACCTCGGGATACGCAGAAAAGGCAGACAATGCGCCCACCACAGACAAAACGTGGTACCTGCCTCACTTCCCAGTAATCAACCCAACTAAGCCGCACAAACCACCACGACTAGTGCATGACGTAGCGGCAAAAACTGCGGGTCTGTGCCTAAATGACTTACTTTTATCGGGACCTGACTTATTACAGTCGCTACCCGGAATATTAATGCGCTTTTCAGGCAGAATAAAATAGCTGTGTCAGCAGATATAAAATAAATGTTTATGAGAATTAAAATAAGACAAGAAGATCGCGACGCGCTTAGGTTTTTATAACGAGGTGACCGGCGGGAGGGTGCGCCGGAGGAATATCGCATGACCTCAGTTATCTTCCGTGCGACGTCGTCCCCGTGTACGGCGTTGTACGTGAAAGATCGCAACGCTAGCGACTACGCCGATAGGTACCCAGCAGCAGTGCTAGCGATAAAACATAATCACTATATGGATGATTATCTCCAAAGCTTTCCCAGCGAGACAGAAGCCAAGGAAATAATCGAATAAGTGGATTACATACACAGGCAAGCGAACTTTCACCTGTGTGGATGGGTATCGAACAATGTAAACATATTGAGTCGCGACATCGCGCCTACACACAGTACAAAAATACTAGGCGGCGATGACGACGAAAAGGCACTAGGGCTACGATGGAATACAAAAGAAGACTGCTTTGTATTCAAAATAAATAAAAACAAGACGCCCGGTGAATTATTACAAAATACGCGCCCACCTACAAAACGTGAGGCGCTAAGCATTATCATGGCTATCTTTGACCCGTTAGGTTTAATATCACCTGTTACCATCCCGGCTAAAAGAATATTGCAAATCACGTGGCGATTCAAAACCGACTGGGACAAGCCCCTACCAGAGGAACTACAGCCGCAATGGAAACAATGGATGGAGTCGCTTCGTAACATTGAAAGACTACGAATACCACGCTGCTATGACTATGGAGAAGTCACCGCCCGCGAACTACATACGTTTGTAGATGCAATCGAGGAGGCCTACGCAGCGGCGGTATATTGGCGAACGGAACGACCTGACGGCACTATCCACGTGGCTCTAGCGGCAGCCAAGAGCAGGGTGGCGCCATTAAAACCTACGTCGATATCCAGGCTGGAACTGCAGCCTTGCTAGGAGCGCGACTAGCCCAAACAGTTGCACTGGAACACGACTACGTGATTAATAATAAAATGTATTGGAGCGACTCAACAACAGCGCTGGCGTGGATTAGGGCAGAGCCGCGCACTTTTAAAACATTCGTTGCCCATCGCATAGCCGAGATTGAAGAAATCACTAAGAAAAACGAATGGCGATGGCTTCTGGAAGGAATCTGGTGTAGCACGCGTGGCGACGACGCCACGCGTGCTACACCAGATTCCTTCCACTCAGAACACCGGTGGTATCGCGGCCCAGAGTACCTATATAAGGGAAAAGACGAGTGGCCGAAAGAGACAACAGCCGCGACACGCGACACAGGGGAAGAGCGAGTGAGATGCAACATGCACAACATAAATTCAGTAAACTCAAATGCCTGCCTACCTAATATAACACGTTTTTCGAAATGGATAAGTATGATAAGGGCAACAGCGCGCGTCCTTCAGTTCATTGACAAATGTAGGCCGATAAAACAAATAGTAGCATACAAGGGTACAAGAAAAACCCAGACAAAGACCTCCCGTGGGTAAAAACAAATAAAGACGGGAATTTACAAAAGTTAAAAAAAACCGAAAGGCAATATATTGAGTACTGATAACAATACATACATACCGCTACCGGCCGAGTATTCATTGGCAGCCGAACAGCTGTGGATCAAACACGCACAGACCGACAGTTTCTCAAAAGAGATAAGCGCAATAAAATTAAACAATGCACCGCCGAACGACAGCAAGTTAGCCGCGCTAAGTGGGAGTGATATGACATTTCGAATGACTTTATTTCGACGCACGCTATTTCGAAAAAAAAATACGAGTGGTACGCTAGTACAAAAGTCTTGGTATCGAAATCCACTGTTGCGAATAGCATATTCCAATCTGAATATGTCTGAGGATCGAACTCGCGACCCCGATAAAGCCTTATCTTTGTATTGGGTTTGGGAAACAAGAGAAATGAGAAGTATTATTTTAAGTTAACTTTTTAATTTCCAGTAAGTATAGTAATCAACAAAGAAGTCAACAAATCAAATTTATAGGTGGTATACTCATTACCAAAAATAACAATACTGTCATATTGATGACAAAATGGAAGATTCAAACAACTCAATATAGACTAGTATTAAAAGCTACAGCTCTTATAAATTCAATACTGCACATTGTATTTTTCTTTTGTAAAATCGCTGCGATAGCATTTTCTTTCATTTTCATTTTTTTTGCTGACGGCGTTTGTGGGATATTAGCCAAAATTCTCTCAATTTTGTGGGTGGTTGTATTCTGTTCGTCAATGAGCTTTTGAATACAGCCGTACAACCCAAGTTTTCGATTGCCCATTAAACAATTCCATCGCCGGTGCCATGCTTCCACGCTGTTTTGAGTTCGCGGAAGATGTAAATTAAGTATTATTTCTTTCAGTGGACCAGAAACTAGGTGGAAACAAGGGTGCCCTGCCCAAGCCGGGCAGACCTCCACCGTATGCTCCACCGTGTCCTCCGGGCGATCCACACAGTGACGACACCCGGGCGTTTCCTCCCGCTTTATCCTGAACAGGCACCTCCCGAAACAGCCGTGTCCGGTGAGTACCTGCGTCAGGCGGAAGGTGACGACGCCGTGGCGCCTCTCTAGCCACTCCTCAAAGAGGGGTCTTATCGCCGCAATTGTGGCGTGCCCAGCGCTGGGTTGCGACAATCGCACTCTCCATTCCGCCATGAGATCCCGCCGGAGCTCTGTCCGCTGTGCCGCGACTTCTTGCGGCATCGGAGTTAAGCCCCGGCGTTTCGCCTCCTCGCGCCACTCCCAAATGTGCGCGAGGACCTTTGCCTCCAGATCCCATGGCGGTACTCCGGCAAGGAGGCTCGCCGCCTCGCAGGAGACCGTGCGGTATCCTCGGGCCAGCCGGATGGCCATGACCCTTTGGGACGCGTTCAGCCGGCGGCCTGGCTGCCGCCTCAATGAAGGCGCCCATACCGGCGCCCCGTATAGGGCCATGGACCGCACGATCCCCACGTAGAGCCTCCGGCAGGAGGCGTTCGGACCTCCCAGATTGGGCAGGAGCCGCTTCAAGGCAGCCCCGGCCCGGTCCAGTCTGGGAGCCAAACGTCGGAAGTGCTCCACGAAGTTCCACCGGCTGTCGAGGACGAGTCCCAGATACTTCATCGTCGACTCGACGCCGATGTGAACCCCTCCCGCCAATACCTGGGAACCCGACGGTGGCGCACTACGAGGACCATAGAAACCCATGGCCTCGGACTTGTGCAGGGCCACCTCGAGTCCCAGCTGCCGGATTCTGTCGACGATTGTCGCAACCCCGCGTGTCGCTAAGTCGGCCGCCGCCTGGTACGACCTCCCCTGCGCCAGGACCAGCGTGTCGTCAGCGTAACAAACGACGCTGACGCCAGTAGGGAGGTCGGCGCGCAGCACCCAGTCGTATCCGATGTCCCACAGATGCGGCCCCAGGACCGATCCCTGTGGGACACCGCACGACATCTCTCGCCGGTTCCACTCTCCTTGGTGACCGGGGTAGATGACAGCCCTGTCCGTCAAATAGGCCTCGACCACACGACAGAGGTAGGTCGGCATCCGGTGATACCGAAGTGCCTCCCTGATGCAACTCCAGGGCAGGGTGTTAAAGGCATTGGCGATGTCTAGAGACACCGCCAAGACGACCCCACCCCGGGCCACAGCATCCCCCGTCGTGAGGGCCCGCACGCGCATGATGGCGTCCACCGTAGAGGCCCCCTGCGGAAACCGAACTGGCTCTCCGCCAGATCCGGCCCCACTCGCACCAGCTGCCCGACGAGGCGGTCTGCAATGACTCTTTCAAAGAGCTTGCCCACCTCGTCGAGCAGCACAATGGGCCGATAGGCGGACGGAGAGTCCGCTGGGCGCCCCGGCTTCCTGATGAGGACCAGTTTCCCAGTCTTCCAGCAAAGTGGGACCTCTTTCTGCGAAGCAGTAATGCTCGCGAAGGAGGAGACGGAGCGCGTGAGGGAGAGGCAAATTTCGCGCCCTCGCGCCCCTAACCGCCGCAGCAGGAGACGCTCTGGGCGTCGGGAATCGCAGGAAGATTTCCGGCCACCGTAGGCGCGGGCTTGCGGACGGTGAGCAATGGGTAGCTCGCCGTCCGGTAAGGACCAAGCCCGGGTCGACGGCGCGTTGTGTTCCACGCGCGCCTCAATGAGATGTTAGCAGAATTAACGGGGTCCGCTAGGGCCAATGCCTGCCGGGGGTTCGAAGAAAACCGATAGGGAAATCGTGGCCCCCGGCAACATGGCATAGGAAGGAACAGGGGTGGGTTTTAGTCAGTAAGAGTCTGACACGCCCTCCCGCTCCACCCAGAGCGGGAGAAGTTATTTGATAATTTCCCACCCAAAAAAAAAAAAAAAAAAAAGTTGGAAACAAGGGTTGCAGTCGGGATATCACAATTTTTCCATCTGATATGCGAGATTTTAATTGGCCCAGAACGTAATATTCTTCGAAATATTTAGTAGCAGCTTCTGTTTCTTCTAGAAAAACGCTCTCTCTCAACTGTTTATACACATCAGGTATATTTTCCGGAGACAAGTAGGCCAAAGCTACATAATATCGCATTTTCAAGGCGAACTCACTGTCTGTGCCATATCTCTCACTGAGCCCACTCCCTTGTATCTTTCTCCAAATGTTTTGCCCCAGATGGAATAAGCAACCGGACTGGATTGTGGCATTAAATTCTATTCTGACTGCATTTATTATCGCCAATTCGAAATCGGACATTATTTGTTCTGGTTTCAAATCGATGTTAAATTAAAATATTATAGGGCAGGTTTGAAATGAAACCAAACGGGCGATTCACTTAACTTTTGCAGGTTCATTTCAGTTGCAAATAATAACAAGCGACCATTATCCTCCCCAAAAGTAACATTTTACCTAGAAATCGGGTACCATTAATTTCTTTATATTGATTTAGTATATTAACCACTTCGCTTAAGTTTGTAGGTTCTTTCGGCTTATTTTTATTTCTTGCTCTCTTGATGATTTGGTGTTGGGCATTTTTATTTGGTATTGAATTTGTGCTACTAGAAGGAATTTCACTCAATTTTTCTCTAATAATGATACCCGGTGCAACATTACCAGAGATCGGAATTGGGTGTGTGAAAATACCTAAAGTTTGCAGCGAGACATATCATAGAGCTGTTACAACCACTTAAGTTAACCGGTTTTGAATTTTACCGGTTTAGTTTCGGTTTTTTGTTTTACATGTTCTTTAATTAACTTTGAAAAACCGAACTATAAACATTAGCAAGCTGCTAATACAGTTTTAAATTAATTTTTGTTTTGAACTTTTCCGGTTCAAATTCGGTTTTTTAGTCCTAATTGGTCTGGGTGTTTCTTATGTAAGTATTAGAAGTATGAATTTACAAAAAAAATTATAATAGTACAAGATCTGCTTAGTTTGGGACTGGTGCTGTGTAAAATGTCCGAAATATTTATTTATTTAAAAAAACGAATAGTTTAAACAAAAATACTAAAACTTAATAATATACTTACTCTTAACTTTTTTAAATAATTTACCAACAAAATAAAAAAACTCACCCGGTTCTGGTGCATGAGTATGATTGGACATCTCTCGAATTATAAAATGTTCATCACCGATTAAATTACTGCTTGCAGTACTTTTGCAGCACAATGTTTTTTTGTTTAAACAAAACCAATATTGTACGTTGTCCACTTTTTTGTTTTGCTGCATGATAAATCCATTTTCCCTTTACGGGAACTCAATGGTCGATAAGAACGATTATTACTCATTTTCTATGTTATCACACACCGACACGTCAATCGGAATGAAAGATGTATAGGAATCCAAAAAAACTAATAAACTTGAGGGGTAGTTCAACAAAAGTATAAGAGTACTATTAGGTATTCTGTGGTATATGAAATTAAAAATAAATTTAAGTCAACCTTAATTTGTTTTTATTGTTGTGAATGCATTATAATAAATGGGTACCTACTGTAGTATTTGTAATGTTATTAGCTTATCAAAACGGGAAGTACCTATGCTAGGGATACATAGCCAAATCATAATAAGTTCTAATATTAATCATATTATTAAATACTTATTATTTGTTATTGGGTTTTTCTATCTTGAATTTCTCAGTAGCAGCCCGGAGTCTGGATTTGTGCCCGGTTGATGGCAATAGGCTCGCCCCCTATTACATGGGACTTAAAACATAACTGGCGAAATGTGGGTGTACCTGCTACAGGTACACCTCTGCCCAACCCTTCGGGGAAACAAGGCGTGATGTTATGTGTATGTGTTAAATACTTAGTAGGTAGTATAGAAAACTTGCTCAGTGTCAGTTTTATCATCAGACAAATTCAGATTGTAATATGCTATTCGCAACAGTGGATTTCGATACCAAGACTTCGCCCGTCTGTTAAGAATGTTATCAAAAGTTGTTTGCCATGTAGAATAAGGAAGGCAAAGCCAGCAAATCCCTCTACTGGTGACTTACTGTACCCCCCGTTTAGCCCATCACGTGCGACCTTTCACCTTTACGGGACTCGACTATTTCGGACCCATATCAATAACTGTAGGTAGAGGCATAGGGAAAAAACATATGGAGCGCTATTTACTTGTCTTACCTGTAGAGCCATACATTTAGAAGTAGCGCAAACACTGAGTGCGGACTCGGCCATCGCTGCACTTAGGCGATTTATAGCTAGGCGAGGTTGTCCCAAAGAAATATGGAGTGACAACGCCACATGTTTTAAGGCGGCCGATAAAGAGTTAGGTGAAAGCGCCTTAAGTGCTTTAGAGTGTGAGTCCGATGCGCGGTCTATAAGATGGAAGTACATACCTCCCGCATCACCGTCTATGGGCGGAGCATGGGAGAGGATGGTGAGGGCAGTAAAAGGAGCATTGAACATCACATTAAAAGAGGTTCATCCAACAGAAGAGACACTTTATACCCTGCTGGTAGAGGTAGAAAATACCGTAAATTCTAGACCTCTGACGCACGTAACTGTGGCACCGAACGAGCCCGAAGCCCTCACGCCAAACCACATACTGATTGGCCCAAACTATCACGTGTCCTAACCGGGCACCTTCACCGAAGCAGACATCACAGCGCGCCATCAATGGCGGCGCGCCCAAGCCCTCGCCGACGTATTTTGGCGAAGGTGGGTGCGTGAATATCTGCCACTATTACAAAACCGGCGGGAGCCTCATGGCAGCGGCGCCCCACCCAAGGTTGGAGACATGGTCATAATCTGCGACCCTAACCTTCCGCGCAACACCTGGCCCAAGGGACGCATAACCCAGGTGCTACCAGGCAAGGACGGTGAGGTTAGGGTAGTCGACGTGATCACTAAGTGCGGCCACGTCCTGCGGAGGCCTACCAAACGCATTGTCGTGCTCCCAACTGAGTCGCCTAACGGCGACGGCCGGCGGGAGATGTGTGCACGACCTACTTTAACTTTAATACCTTATCTGAGACTGATTATTGTACCTACATCAGCACGTGTATTTATGCATACAAAAAATGCGCATTTAAGTACGTTTTCTACTAACCAATACGAGCTTGAACGCGAGTTTGCCGGCCGACAGGCTAGTACTTCTCCGTTGTTTTTTGTCCTAGTTTTTTCTGTAGTTTTTTTTATTGATTTGTCGGTAAGTTATAAACGACGACGCAAAAATGTTCGAGTCAGTTCGCCATTTCCATTTCATGTAAATTGTTGTGTTGAAGAATATAAAGGCTTGTGCAGACCAGCGCGACACGCGACGCGACACAAAGGCACCGCCCGTCGCGCGACGAGCGGTGCCTTTGTGTCGCGTCGCGTGTCGCGCTGGTCTGCACAAGCCTTTAGCCGTGATTAAAGTCGAGCAGTTTTTATTACAATAAAAATCCCTACGCACCCGTGCTAACAACATACAGCTGAACCAGCTCCCTGCAACAGTGAGCTCTCCTGGCTGTCAAGAATAAAATCCTTTGATTTTTTTTTACAGAAAATGGTTTATTCATCACTAAATAATTCCTATTAGGTATTAATTTTAATTTATCTATTAGGATAACCTATTAGATAGGTATCATCTGGAGCAGCAAACTAGAGAGAATTACTTAGGTACTCTCGTTCATAATACCCATTCGGGGCAATTGACTGCTAAACCACCACAATGATTACCTAGTAAAAGTACCTTTATGTCCATCCTTATTACTACCTTTCAACGGTCATCCTTACATATTATAAAACAAAGTCCCCCGCCGTCTGTCTGTCAGTCTGAACGCGATAAACTCAAAAACTACCAAACGGATTTTCAAACGGTTTTCACCATTAGACGGAGTGATTCATGCGGAAGGATTAGAGTATAATTCATTAAGGTTTTGTATAAATTGGCTGAAATTTGACGGTTATTGTTGAAGAAGTCGGAAAAAATCATGCCGACTGGGAGCTGTACTGGCGGGCGCCGCCTAAACCGAAAAATATACATCAAATTTATGTTCTACGAAAGTTCAACAAAAAAGTCCGCAATGGCATGTCTATCTTTTAAGGAAGACGCACAATAACCATTTTTATCTTTCAGAATTTGATAAAAATTTAATTGTTATTTCCGAAGCTCTTTTGACCGGAATAGTATTAATCCTTATCCAATAAAATATATATGTTATTTAAATTGGGCATTTAATTTAGATTAATATGCCTTGAAATTATATCAGTTAAATGAATACCTAGTTTAAAAGATATCACAGTTTTAAAATTACGAGTAGCAACGCGGGCGCAGCGGTAGGAGTCGATGACAATTTCTTCGGTTATTAGGTATGAAATCTCGGTAGTACGTTGGATATTTTCCGACATCCACGCGGGCGAAGCTGCGGGCTAAAAAAAAAGCTAGTTCATAATAATGAGACACAATAAAATTAATTAACGATCTCAATGAGTTCTCGTGACCGTTGAACTGTCAGACGACAAGCGCGCGGGGTTGCGGCCGGCATGCATGAGCTGGGGGAGGGGAGGGGACATGAGACGACCGACGTGACGAGTGTGACGACACTGCTGTTTGACCGACCGTTACCGACCGCGGGCGCCGCCCCGCCGCCGCCGCCGTGCCGTGGAGCGAGCGGAGCGGACCGAACCGACTCACCGACACACCGACCAGTGTTTCCACTTTGATGGATTTTTCCCTTTTTTAGGGAAAAATGACCATTACTCTGCATGGTTTAGGGATATTTTATTTTAACAGGGATTTAGGAAATTTTGGGGATAAATTAAACTTAAGTTGGTAGCCCTGTTGTTTATAGTAGGCAGCACCCAATGTATTACTTTATGGCACCACTGATTTATTAAAGGGGATTCCCACAAACTCGTGATTAATGTAATACCTAATCTAATTTTAGTTTACCATGTTAATTGTGCTAATACCGTGGCTAAAGACGGTATCGAAACCAAGCCGCATTATACCTGAAGTGTAAAAATAATGCTTCGGCTTATCTGATCTTGTAAATTTATGAAGGTTTTGTAGGTATTTTATGTTATTAAATAGGTATGTAGAATGATGTGTTATTATTTATTATAATCATGCTTCCTAAAACAAGGAATATTGAAGATTTTTTAGGGAATTTTAGGGATATTACGAAACTGGGGAAAAACAAAAAATGTAAGTGGGAACACTGACACCGACCGAGTGAGCCAGTGTTGCCAACCCGTACGATAATAATTTGGCCAATGGTACGATGTACGATAGTGAATGTCTTACATCAGGTTACTACAATCTGTCAAATTTATTTAATAGATTTTCAACTTTAACAATGAAGTTTAAGGTTCAAAGTTGATTGCGAAAATTTGACAGTTTCGGGTAGCATGATGTGCTGGCGTCTGTACGAAAATTTTGAGATTAGCTGAACAAACAAGTTTCATTATCAACATATTTGTCAAAAAAAATTTAACGCAGATCAAAACAATGTCAAAGACAATTGTCAAATATGTAAACATCAACAAGTAAGTATCTCTCTCTCTTCCCTCCCTAGTTTTTATTTAATTTTACAGAGAAAACAAAAAACATACATAACATCACGCCTTATTTCCCCGAACATTTCGCCAGTTATGTTTAAATCCCATGTAACAGGGGGTGAGCCTATTGCCATCAACCGGGCAAAAATCCAGACTCCGGGCTGCTACTGAGAAATTCCAGATAGAAAAACCCAATAACACTTTGTCCGACCCGGGAATCGAACCCAGGACCTCGTGCTCAGCAGTATCACTTGCGACTACTAGACCAACGAGGCAAAAATATCAACTAAAAACTATGACAAAACTTGTTTACGGTTTTGCTGCTAGCGCCATTAATGGTGAAACTTTGCATATACTTCCCCTTTGACTCTACTATAAAATTATTCAATGTCTTTTGATACCTAGCAATTTGACGTAAATTAACGTTAGGTACACGTTTTTTTTTTGTACAATAATTTTGCCCAAAAAACGATAATTTCGACGTGGGATTTCGATAATTTGAACTTTTGGAGTTGGCAACACTGGAGTGAGCCTCAGTATCAGATATTACATGCTCTGTGAGGTGAGTATCAGTAGTATATGTAATCTGTGGTATCAGTTACTCGGGCCGTGTAACCAGGGTTTCGTGCGTTCTCGGTGTTTTTTTTGCTGTCGGATTTTGCTGGCTTCTTGGTTGTTACAAAAAATATTAAGTAAAAATGGTGCATACGACTTGTGCAGCCCTTCATTGCCTCTCATCTTCGCACACAGACAAGGATTTGAAGTTCCATCAGTTTCCTCTCGACGCAGAAAGGTAAGATTTTTCGCATGTTCTTTTATATCAATATTTACCTACGTAACTACGTTTGTTTAAAATTAATGAAGCTTGTTTATGTACTGTACACATGATTACATGATATTGTGATTGTGAGGAATGTTGTCAGTAATATTCTGGTCAGAGGGTCATTTTAGGGGCAGATTCCTTTTCACTGCAATATCAATATTTTGATATTCATGTATGTACTTATTAAAACTGCATAAGCCTTCTATATAAATTGGTTTGTAGTTTAAAGTTAAAGGTAAACAAAAAAAAACCACGTGACAGCTGAAAAAGCCGTCTGGAGAACCGTCTAAACACTGGAGAACCTGTCACTTCAGTTGACATGCTACGTCACAGTTGTACTCTTCAATTTGGTAACGACAATATAATTTGGTGTATTTTTCTAGAACCTGTCTTTTTGGAGTCTTTACATGTAAAACACGAAAACATGGCGCGGCGGACCCGGCTTTTCACGCTCACACACACGCATTTACAATCAAACTAGGTACACCTCAACTAAGGCCGCTTTCCGAATTAAGCCATAATCGTTCACATTCACATTTGCGTTCCGATTTAGATATCACGATTATGACAGATGATGCATACCTAGACTAGTACATCTGTCAACAATTCGGAACCCTCGTGAACACGCTCACAGTGCTGGCTCAACGTCAAAACGTATAAGTAATATCATATTTCTTTGTTTAAATACCACAAATTCCTTCTTTGGTAAGGTGGCGACGGTAGCCAGAATCACAATTTCGAACCGGCCTTTCGTCTCTGTTTTTTTATTGGGTCTGAGTATACAGTACAGATTACAAAATAATATATCATCGTATACAAGCAATATATTTGTAGTCACGTTCTCGAAACCGGCTCAAATAATTTTGATGAAAGTTGCAATATAGGGGTTTACGGGTGCGGAAAATCGATCTAGCTACGTTTCATATCTGGGAAAATTTGTTTTCTCCTTTCTCCGTATTTTCACCCGAGCAGAGCTTGGTTGCCCAAAGTTTAGAACTAGATAATGAATAATGACATGACAATAATGTCTTTAGAATAATGCCATGGCAGTATGGAATTAGTACTTAAGTACCTACTATCATGGTAGCATGGAATAAGTTGGTACTATACACAGATTTAGTCTGTGGTACTATACATGCATTAGTATGTACTTTCCTATACTTTTAAATGAGCATTCTCTATTTTCAACCAAGCAGAGCTCAGTCGCCCAGGTACTTCTTTGTAAAACTAACAAAAACATTGTGCTCAAGCAGTTACATCTATGAAGAGTAGTTAAAGAATAAATAATACAAGTTTAACATACATTAATAAAAGAGGAAACTTTTGTAACCTTGCTCGATAATGAGGTGCCAGCAGTTGTTGCAGCTGAGCACGTAGCTTTAAATTCCCCGACTAACAATCATGATCAAAACTTTGATCCAGCCCGTCCCATCCTTGATGTCCTCCCTCTGGTTGACGCCCTAAGCCGAGGTTCGTACCCCACAGGGGGTGTCCTTAGCGAGCATTCACCTAGTTTTAATTAGCATAGTTGAATAACTCCTGGCTGGAGGTTTTAAGTATAGTAGCACCCACAGGAAAGCCCAGTTAAGTAGTCATGATCTCAGAGGTCAACTGCGAGATGCCCTACCTAAAAAAGAAAAAAAAAAACATTTTCATATAAATAGAAAATACTTTTAATTTGGTTATAACATATTTTTAAACAAGAAATTGTCATCTATGAAAAACCCTTTTTACAATTTAGGTAATTACCTCTAACTAAATCAATAGAGTTTCAAATATATAATAATAAAAGCTTTTATTGATTCCTTACAATTACCAAACATGCATAGTTAATAAAAAATTAAGTACATTTCAAATCAACTTATAACAAAATTATTAATAAATTATTGTTTACTTATTACTAATATAATCATCGCAGATAATAGAATAAATCAAAATGAATTCATTGCAAACTACATTCAAATATTAGTGTGTGAAGATAAATGTCAAATAAATTTATTACTGTTAGTAAGTATATAATTAGTAGTGCGGTAAAAGCTTCCTCCATCTGTCTCCATCTTGTTGTATCTCTAGCTAGTGTGCTCCATGTTTTTCTTATTAAAGGTGAACGCACACTTATCCGAGCCGAACGCGTCGAACGAATCGAAATCAACGAGAACGCTAGGTATGGTCTTTCAGATTCGGACGATTCGACACAGGCAGATGTGTAAGGTTTCATAGAACTTCTTATAAAGAATTCTAAAATTCGTTTCGTTCGGTTCGGCTCAGATAAGTGTGCGTTCACCTTAAGCCTGATAAGTTATCACTCCATTGTTGGGTCTACCACGTCCTCATTTTTTTTAACCGACTTCAAAAAAAGGAGGAGGTTCTCAGTTCGTCGGATTATTTTTAAGGTTCCGTAATAAACAAGGAACCCTTATAGTTTCGTCATGTACGTCTGTCTATCTGTCCGTCCGCGGTCTAGCTCCGAGACCTTTAGTACTAGAAAGCTGTAATTTGGCGCAGGTATACATATTAATTACGCCGACAAAGTGGTAAAACATAATTATGAAAAACATTTTTTTTAGGGTACCTCTCTTACACGTAAAGTGGTGATGTTTTTTTTTTAACCCATGGTGTGGGCTATCATTGGAAAGGTTCTTCAAAAACATTATGAGTTTGTGGAAACCATTTTTGGATTTAGGGATCCGTTTGCGAAATATTAAGCTTTAAAGTGCTAATTTTTGTTAGAGTCAAGTGTCCCCCCCCCCTCCCTGCCAGCTAAATGGTTGGTTTTGGGTGTGTGAAAAAAATCACAGCAGTAGTTTATATAACGAAATTAAAAGGAAAACTATCACAGCTAAGAAGGCTTTAGGTACAAGTTAACGAGTAATAATCGACCAACTTAATTTTGCAGTTGCAAAAACATGTTTTTCCATACATTCCGTATGGGAGAACATACTTTTCAACTACAAAATTAAATTTATTTTTGGGATAAATTCATCCCAACTACGGAACCCTTCATTGTGCGTGGTCCGACACGCACTTGGCCGGTTTTTTTTTTATTTAATGTGTTTTCCCCGATTACTCGAAGACGGCTGGACCAATCTGAAAAAATATTTTTTGTTTGAAAGTATACCCTACTTTCAAGTTGGTCCCATTGTTATTTGGTCACGATCTGATGATGGGATCTTGGAGAAATCGAGGGAACTCTTCAAATATTATAGGCACGCCTTTAGCGATTTGGGTATTTTTAACCGACTTCCAAAAGGAGGAGGTTCTCAATTCGCCTGTATGTTTTGTTTTTTTTTTTGTATGTTTGTTACGCGATTACTCCGCCAATTATGAATTGATTTTGATGATTCTTTTTTTTGTTTGGTAGGTCATACTTCAGAGGTGGTCCCATATAAATTTTATTAAGTTTGCCTGGGTAGTTTTTGAGTTAGCTTCATAATACATATTTTTTCCCACTTAGTATGTGGATGATATGATAAGTTCTTGTCACTGTTATTTACATAGCAGGTAGTGGTATTCGAATTTGTGTGGGGTAGGTACCACAACTAAAAGGTGAAAAATAAAAAACTTTTTACAAAAAAAAAAATACAACCGACTTCCAAAAAAACACTACAAAGTGAAAAATAATTTCGGAAGTCGGTGGCAAAAAACGAAAATTCTAAACCAAAGACACCGACTTCCCAAATTATTTTTCACTCTGTAGTGTTTTTTTGTTTCCCTTAAATACGGCAAACCAGACTGACACGGCAGCTCCGATTTTTACGGTAACAACACTGCCGCACCGCGACAATCGCTTAGGGTCTCGTCAATGAGCGCGTCTGTGTGAGTGTATCGTTTCGAACGTTTACTACGTAGTTTCTGTACTATCCATATTTATTCTGTGACTGTATCATCAGGAATGGCTGCCTATTCAAGCGCGTTTTTTTTTCAAGCGAGAAATATCTATTTATCTCGGTACTGAATCTTGCACTTATGTTTTGGCATAGTTGGCGGGGTCGAGATAGACGCGAGACATTAGATCAAACGAGTCCCGTATACACTCCAGTTTGACGAGCTGTGTCTCGGATAAGTGCACTACAGTTTAGAGATGTACAGTAATAATTGTCAAGGTATCGATATCGATAAACAATAGCTCATCATGTTAGTCCCGTATGAAGGTTTGGTAGTAATAAGATATAGATAAAACCAATTACTACATAATAAAACAACTAATCAATTACTTCTTAATGTTCAGCTGGCTTACAAATAAGATAAGCTTTACAGCTTATTTCAAACATTATGAGGTCTTCTGGTACAGGTATCTCCATACTTAAAACAAGAGCTCTACAATTTATTTTTTTAAACTTGTTGATTACGAAATAACATTATTGAAGTGAAAAATCTTTAGGCGCGTTGGGCATTTTTGAGATGGGAAAAACAACTGAACTCGCGACACTGTTACTGACACCTCATTAAAAGTATATCCTGCACAATAAAATTATTCAAGTTTTCACTTCTGTCGGCACTCCCGGAGTGCCACTGTTTTAATTTTTTATTTTGATAGTATTTGTATGGATAAACGATAGATGGACTGAAAAAGTTGATAAGGTAAAGTTGATATGGCTGGAAGTGACTGCCGAGAGGACGACTAAAAGAGAAGTATGGAAGAACAAGACATCTTGTGCCGACCACAAATAAATTGGAATAAGGGGAGGAGCATGATGATGATGCTAGTATTGTATATAGCAGACAAAGAAGTGGTTAATATTTTTTATTGGGTTACTCCCGTTTGGCTACGCTACATATAGCGATGTATCGTGTGCACCAGGTACAGTCAGTACGTTAGGTAATTTTTTTAAGGAATGTAAATATTTGTTGAAATGAAAAAGTATGTACCTAACTACTTAAGATTTTTGTAGTGTAATTTTTTATGTGTCATACAGGGTGGCAGGGACATCAAAGCGAAAACTTTTACCATGGATTCAGTACATGATTCTGAACCCCCCTGCGTTGAAATTGTTCATCGGTTATAAAAAAAAAAATCTGCTGTTTCTTAGAAAAGTGCAATCCCTACCCTACGCGGTCAAAATATATACTATACACAAGTCGAAAATATAAAAAACTTTTTATAAAATAAAAAACAACCGACTTCCAAAAAACACTACAAAGTGAAAAATAATTAATTTCGGAAGTCGGTGTCTTTGGTTTTGAATTTTCGTTTTTTGTCACCGACTTCCGAAATTAGATATTTTTCACTTTGTAGTGTTTTTTGGAAGTTGGTTGTTTTTTTTATAAAAACTTTTTTTATAGTAACTTGCATTTGCTCTCGGAAAGCACCATTTGGTAAAGTGGAACTGATGTTGAAGGACACAGATGGCCGGAACTACTCAATAAGTAATATGTATTTCACGGGATGCGATTCGATTACATTAATATGGTTGATATACAATTGATGTTCGTCACAATTCATATGGTGCAGTGGAGGTGATGGTGAAGTAGGTACCTGGAGAACTCCTCAACAATTAAAGTCCCTGCATCGGGAAAAGCAATATTTTGTAAAATGTGATGAGCAGTTGTCATTAGGCTATTGTAACTTAGATAAATTACAAACCAACCCACTAAAAAATAAAAAATACAAAAAATACAACAGACTTCCAAACTAAAAAAGTGAAAAATAACTTTAATTTCGGAAGTCGGTGTCAAAAAACTAAAACACTGATCCAATGTTTGTGTGTTTGGATGTTTATTACTCAATCACGCAAAAACGGCTGAACGGATTTAGATAAATTTTGGCACACCGATAGTAGTAGTACGTTCCCGTGAGAAAATAACCGATATGCAAGCGGGCGAAGACGCTGACAAAAGCTAGTGTTCTATAATTTTAAGATCCATACGTTTTAGACCTAAGATGACCCTCGGACCCCCATGCTTGTGGGATACCTATTTCACATGACTGAGGTGTTGTGTGCAACCAATAACATTATTACATGAAACTGCGTTTGTCCAGTACAAAATATATTTTTATTTTTGCTTGTTTTTGACTTAAGGCCCCGTGCTGTGAATTCACTCGACAGAGTTTAGGTAAATTCTTGCGATGCTATGTTTGTGTGCACCGTTCACGCACACACGCCTAAACATCGAGCGTAGTGATCGCTTAAACAGTTTTGATCCTATAGACGATATTTTGTAAAGTTACGTAGGTACGCTTATGAAATAAGTCTGGAATGTTTGTGTATATTCGTTTAGTATACAGGGCGTCCCAAAATTATGGGACATGAAGGGAAAGTACCTTAAATATCGTAGATAGGGTATTTTGCTGAAAGAAGACTTTATGTTATTTTTAAAAGTTAGTAATTCTGCATTCAAAGATTTTCAAAAAATTACTTGCCTCGTCTGGGAATCGAACCGACTTAAATTAAAAAAAAAAAAACGTAAAATAATTAATACAAATAAAATATAAACAAACTGCCCATATTTAACCTTAAAATCACCTATTCTGTAAGTAGTTTTTTTTTAGATTTTAAGTAGTCTAATATTCTTATTTATTACTTAATTACTTCGACCAAGATCAAAGCTTAATATTTATGGTGAAAAAATCCATTTAAAATTTAAAACATTTCATAATAAGGCCCTATTTGACAGATGATGACTCATCCATCAAGTCCCGCGACCACCCACGACGCAAAAGATTTATGACTCACCTTCAGATAAACAAAATACTCAAGTTTCCGAGAAGCTGTTGAATGTTATGGTCAATTGTTTTCGGTTCTCGGATAGATAAGGAATCCAACATAAATATTTATAACTTTCGTGAGAAATGTTCACTAAGATTTATTACGCGTTTTTGTTGGCGAGTCTATTGTCCACTAATTTAGCGATTTCTGATAAAACTAGCTAACCAATTCACACGAAATTTTGCAGGGTACATTATGGATAGTTATGTTATCTAACAAAAGCGTTTTTAGAGACAAACGTTGAAAATAAAAAATACTAAAAATCTAGAATTTTTAAGATCTAGAATTTCTAGTGTTTACGTAACTTTCTTCGTTCCAAAAAAATATTTTTTTGCCGTATTTAGGCAAAAAAAGTGCCTAACATTATTAAAAATCTAATATGTTGATTAAAAAAGGCGACTTACCCATCAAATACCATCGATTACACACCAAAATACCACAAAATCACAGCACGGTCACTTTTTCATTCACATGTTTGTTTACACTTTTAGTTTGGGTCAAAATAGGTTTAACATGATGTTATTTACTGCAAATATTATCTACAACGACGTAATATTTACTTAAAAATGAAAATAACACCACTTCCCGTCGATTTACACACAAAAACCACAATAAAAATGAAATATTTCGGTAATAACCTTCAAGGCCGGAGCGATTCGTAGACTGACATTTTTTGGTCCCCGAACGTCGCTTTCAATATTTTTTTAAAATATTGCGTTCCAGGTATTTTAAAATGAAATGGTTTTGTTGACTAGCATATCTATCCGACCATAGAATAAAAAAGCCACAGAGGACATTAGACATTATTTTATATTAGAAAAAGAGTAAAATCCCGGTGTCGGTGTTCGGTTGTCGGGTGTCAAACATTGTTTGACACCGGGGCTTGAGCTTTTAAATATGTCAAAATAATACAAACTGCTTCTAAGTTTCACATCTTATTCAGCTGAACTAATGATAAATAATTGTAGCAGTTTGTTAACTTATGTAAAATAAATATAACGAATAAATATATTTTTCAATTTTGTTATCATATATCACGCATTTTTTATTCTAAACCCTTTATTGCAATAACAACATAAAAAGCAGCAATATATATAAAATATTATTATCGAAAACAAAAATAATAATATTTACAAAAAACCGCACTGTGCTTTACGAGATTAGAACCTGAGACAGTTTGAATTATATACCAACGCTTAACGCTCTCTGCTATCTGCACTTGTTAAGTTACTATCGAATTTTAGCAATGCCATAAACTGGTCAAGGTCACGCGCATAGTGCGTGTGTGTTAGCATGTTTAAAGCGACGGAAATATATTATTGTTTCATGTAGTGCAAAACTGCGTTATCTGTGGTTTGTGTATCGTGTTGCTTACACATACAAACGTACAAGCTATACCGCGTGTTCACAGCAATACGAATCTTAACGTGCCTATGCACTTTTGAACGCTTACTGTACCGGTATTTTATTTATTGCCAGGCATGCAAAATTTTAATGTTCTTCAAAAACAAGCAAAGTACTTTAAAATAAAATGCGGATCAAAATGTGGTAGTCGACGTACAATTTCTGGAATATGTTAACATCGGACACCGTGCGTGTGTGCGTGCTGCGAGTGATACGTCCTCACGCTGGGAAGGCCCGTTCGCTACTGACGGAATAGATTGTGGACGTCGCGACGCCCCCGCAAGGGGGCGTGGCGAGCGGGGTCAGGGCTTCGCCCTTCGCCCCTGGTGGCCATACATTGTCCCATCAATATGGGACCCTCAATTATATTCGCCTGTGACGGCTAACAGAAACGACCACATTTTGTTAAGCAAAATGCGTCGATGTAATTGGTTGCTATGAATATTTCTGTAGGCGCGCCACGACGCTAGCTCCTAGCGCCGCTTTCTTCACGACATCTCGGCGGTCTGTCCCTGCCAGGTGAGACGCCCGGGGGAGGCCCAGCGAGAACGACCAGCGACAGAGATGCCGACTCGATGCCCTACAGGTCTAATATGTAGTCTCCCCCTCTCCCCGCTTACAGATCGAGCCGTTTACGGTTTGAGGGGTAGGCAGTCGCGTATGTGTGAGCAGCTTGTGTTGTAGTGTAACACCGTTCAATGTATACGTGCGTCGCGACCCGCATCGCGCCCGCGCGTGTTGTGTATAGATGCATGTGTAGTACTTCCGCGATCGTTTATATAGTTCACTTTGCCATTTATTTACGTAATGAAGTAATTGTTTATTTATAAAATAAAATTTAGATTCTATTAAACAATTAACTTAAGATTAATATGTAATTTTTAAAATTTCTTAAAAGTGTTTCTAAGTATTAGAAAAAAATATTTATTTGGCTTGAAGTTTTGAAAAAGTTACGTTACTTCAACATTTTTTTCTGCTATATTTTGTATGAAAGTTGAAAAAAGTGGTTCCCCTATGTACAAGTAGACCATATAATGATGTTGATGATATTTTTTAATTTTCGACATCAAAAGCAGTTTCTTCTAACGAAACGATCAAACGTCAGTCTCGCGTCATTTTTTGGAAAACTTGTAGCGAATTTTAGTGATTTTCCACGAATTCTTAATTTATTTGAAAAATCCCTTTCCCCTATGTACAGTCAACGGTCATAAATGGAGTGACACCGGAATGTTCATATTTGCCTGCGCGCCAGGTCTGCGCCTATCGCTGTGTGTGTGATGTTTTAATGCAGACAGTTCCTAACGCGCACACAGTATAACTACGAAAGGGCGATGTTGGTTGGTCAGACGATTGTGTGGCCATACCCTACTTATACTTGTTTTCTTCATAATTAATTATCGACAACAGCGCCTATTTAAAAGCAATGCTAAAATTCAACGTAATAGTTGTATGTAACAATGGCAGGATCGCACGAGTAGGTCGGTATAATTGTGTGCATGAGAATGGAGAAGGTTCGAACCTCAGTGCGAGCTCTCGCCTCTTTTTGTTTTCTTTGTTTTTATGTCAGAGTTCAATTATTTGAATCTCGTTAATTTACATTGACTATAAATGTTACGGAAGGTAATAATAAAGTGTGTATAATAGGTAATTTAATAATAATTTAAAAAAAACTCAATTTTTCATAGGGAAATTTATTTTGTTATTATTAATCTTTAAAACATAAACATAAGTAATAAGAACAATATAAAAACGTTGAAAAAAAAAATATTTTATTTGTTTGTAAATCATTTTTGGTAGCTAATAAAATTGGATGTTACCTATTGTTTATTGAGGTTATTGCTTAATTTATTCATTTTCTCAAGGAAAAGAAGATTGAAACTTAACCTCAGTCCTACAATCTTACAATTATTATCTAACTTATTACTATGATGGCCAGTGTATCCCCTGAATTCCCCTGATAACATTAAATATCATTTACTTATATTTTTTTATTAATACTTAGTGTGACCTCCGTTATTATTAATGCAGTCAAGAAGACGTTGACGCATGGAGGCCACAATATTGCTACAAATATCTGTACCACGTAAACTGTTCCACAACTCCATGCAATGGGACCTGAGCTGCTCGAGACATCTTTCGTCTCGTGCTTCCCACCTTTGCACCATTAAACCTACATACATTTTCTATAGGGTTTAGATCAGGGGATCGCGCTGGCCACGGAATAACTTTAACATCCGAATGCTGACTAAACCACTCACGAACAATACCGGCACGATGTATCGGACAATTATCTTGAACAAAATAAACTTCACCAATTTCATCCACTGGATAAATTATTGGTAGCATTATGTCGCTCAAAACCTCGACGTAGTTGGAACTGTTGGCCCGCGTCGGTATAAATTCCAACTCACCCGGCCCATGAGCACTAATCCACCCCCACATATTTACACTTATTCTTCCTGACTCCGTATTATTTATAATGTTATTGTCAAAGCAACGTGTATTGTCTCTGCGCCACAAATGAAGTCTTCCTTTTTGACACGATTTGAAAGTTTTTTCGTCAGTAAATATAGTAGTCTCCCAATCAAAGTCTAAATATTCCCGAGCAAAACGTAACCGTTCCTCCTTATGCCTTTGCGTTAAAAACGGTTTTTTCACTGGAGTTCGATGATGGAGGCCTTCGGTATGGAGTGCACGGCGAACAGTACAAAGTCAAAGTCAAAGTCAAATAATTTATTTCAATTAGGCACAAAAAAAGGCACTTTTGAACGTCAAAAACAAAAAATAGAATTGATTCTAGTCGCCCCTTCCAAAGGGTAGTTTTCGTATGGAGAAGAATGGGCAAGAAACTCCACCGTTACTCTTTTAAAATGTTTTACAATATTTTGTATACATTAATTATATAATTATATGTGAAAACGATGCACCTGGACTAAGATTTATATACCACAATAGGTAAAAATAAAAAACCGGCCAAGTGCGTGTCGGACTACGCACAATGAAGGGTTCCGTAGTTGAGATGAATTTATTTATCCCAAGAACAAACTTAACATTGTAGTTGAAAAACATGTTCTCCCATACATTCCAACTGCAAATCGTCGCTCGGCATCCAATACCGCGAATGTGACATTTTTTTATTTATTTTTTTTATTGAACCTGTAGAATGAAATAAAACAAAAATCAGATTTTCGTTAAAAAATTCACATTCGCGGTATTAATATAATAATAATACCTTTAAACCAGCAATTCTTGTATATACCTATGTATTATAATCTGAATCTCGGAAACGGCTCCAAGAATTTTTATTAAATTTAGTATGCAGGGGGGTCTCAGGAGCAATAAATCGATCTAGCTAGGTTTCATTTTTAGAAAACGTCGTTCAAAAAAAAAATATCATCCAGATATTTTTCTTTATTCAAGTAACAAGGACTCATTGCGTTAGTAAACTTATGAACTATGTTAACTTATTTTACGAGGTCACTTAGAAAGTTTTGTGACTAACAGTTTTTGTCTATAGAATACTGACTGGTTTTGATGTCAATTAAAACGATGACTACTTATTACAAAAAACATAACATTCCAAATTCGAAATTCCCTCCACATTTTTTTACGAGCAAAATCAAAATACTCTGTCTTACTGAAAACTGGATTTATAACGAGAACATTTTCGCGCGATGATTTTGTACGATTTCAAATGTCGACTAAAACCAGAAGAATCGTTTGAAAGACTTCAAATGGTGTTCATAGAAAAAAGCCCTTCTAAAGCGACTGTTTTTCGCTGGTTCAACGAATTTATGGGTGGTCTAGTAATTTTGGCAGACAAAGAAAGAAGTGGCCGCCCTATGACGGTTGTTACATAACAAAAAGTGCTGGCTGTGAAAAATGTAATTTTTTTTTTTTTTTTTTAAACGTTGCCCCACACTAGGAATTTCTCCTGTATCGTAGGTGCGTTTACAAACATTTAAACTCACATATACAAACAGCCAGACCCGGAACAACTACTTGTAGGTCATACAAATATTTGTTCCGTGCGGGAATCGAACCCGCGACACGCAGCGCAGCAATCAATCGCTTAACCACTGCGCCAACCGTGCCGTTCAAGAGAATAGGCGAATTACATATGAAGAGGTTCAGCATACACCGTGAAATTTGAATCACAGTTTTGCTAGAACAAACGTTGTTCAGACCATGGTCTACTACCATTCTACAGCATCCAATAAAAAAAAACATAATTCGTTTTTGAAAAAACACAAAAAAAGCAAAGTTTAAAATGTCAAGATATAAAGATGAATACTGCCGATTGGATCGGGAAGTGTGCATGAAATTCTACACAGGCATCTTCATATATGAAAGATAGTTTCACGCTTGTACCGTAAAATCTAACGCAGGGTCAGAAGGAGGTTCGGGTAGAATGGTGCCGAGACATGATAGCAAAATTGGTAGCAGGCTCGTCTCGGCGCGTTTAAGATATCATTACGGGTGATGAATATGATCCAGAAATGAAGCGTCAGTCGACCGTGTGGCTGTTGAACCAAAATGAACCAACGCCTACCAAAGTGAAGCGAGCCAGAAGTGCAGGCAAAATGTTGACCGCAAGTTTTTTTTTTCTACCTGGTTATCTGGTGTCAGTACCCTGACGAGATCAAAGAAGCATCAATGCTGAATGGTATGTTACCAAATGTTTACCAGAAGTTTTTACTACTGCAAGCAGCAAGCGACCGAACACTGGCCTCCGTGGGCTACTGCTTCACCACGACAACGCGCTGGCTCACTCGGCGCTCAAAACAAGGGACTTTCTGGACAGCACACCGGTCAAATTTATAGGTCATCCTCCTTACAGTCCCGATTTGGCTCCGTGCGACTTTTTCTTGTTCGCCAAAATAAAAAATCAACTCAAAGGAAAACAGTTTTCATCACCTGAAGATGCACTGGGTGCATTTGAAAAGGAGATTGGAGAGGTGTCTGATGCGGACTGGAAAATGTGTTATGAAAATTTGTTTAGACATATAAAACTGTGTATAGACGCCAATGGAGAGTTCTTTCAAAAGATATAATAAAAAAAAATATAACCTGTAGTATATTTTTTTCTAGTATCACAAAACTTTCTGAGTGCCCCACGTAATCTAGTTTAAATTTATTTCACCCCATGGGAGATGGCACTGCAGTGATTGATGTACATGCAATCCAGACTGCTAGCGATATTGTTGGAGCTGGCCCATACTCTGCGTACCAGGGATGCACACCTCATTCGCATCGTTACGTAAAAGCAATTAATATGTGCGTCCGTGAATATTCCCGATGCGCTACAAAAACGGGGCAGCCCCACCAATACGCTGAAAGCGTTGTTGTATTGGACACGAAGGGCGTTGCATGACCTTTGGGTATATCTAGCCCGCAGGCTGCACGTGTAAAACGTTGTACAATAAGCTCGAAACAGAGCAATTTTAGCTTTTTAAGTGAGCAGCGTGCAAACCTGCGAGCCAGCATGTTTGCCCTTACCGACAACGCCCTTCGCTCCCGCTCAATATCGAGTCCGTCATTGAGGTCAGGGGTCAATATATGACCAAGATATTTAAACGTAAATACACTTTGTAGTGGAGTCCCATTGAGTAATACAGGTGGTACATAACCCGGTCTGCCCCTAGCCTCAAAGACCATGATCTCCGACCTATTGGAGTTATACATCAAACCATGTGTTTTGGCATACTACTCACATTTGGCGACCAATTACTTTCTGAGACCACAGATTGACGCGCTCAGAAGCACCATATCATCTGCATAGCTAATATTATTTACACAAATACCATCTATATAGCAACGCACTCTGGTGCTGCTAAGCTCGCCAATCCTGCCTCACCCCGCATTCCAACCTGTATGGCTTGGAAAAAGTTCCAGCCCATCGTACACTATTGATCTGGTTACCATACCACTATTTAAAGATGTTTGCTCCGTTGGCAATCTATCCTTCTCCATCTTTCTCCACAATACGTCATAAGCAACCAGATCAGAAACTTTGAATAAATCGATGAACCTAGCATAAATCGGCGTCTGCACTTTCTGTTGACAAACCACGCCGAAACCCGAATTGGCTGTCATAAACATTTACAGTTTTATTTATTTGTGTATTAAGCAGACGGTCAAACACTTTTGATATTTTGTTTGATATTATAGTAGCTAGAGAGATGGGCCTTTTGGATGCCGAGCGACGAAATGTAAGTTTTTACGCACAATATTGAGAGATTTACCATGTTATTTTAAGACCATAGACTTCTCATAGGTTTTCCTGTAATCTATGAGTAAAGAACCATACTATGTAATTTTTTCAAAATTTTTGGTCCAGTAGTTTCGGAGATAAGGGGGGGGGAATGGTCAATTTTCATTGAATTTATTAAATATCTTTAAAAGTATTTATTTTAAAATTATATAAAAAATATATTTAAAATCCTCGCAACAAGCCCTTTCATTTGATATATCACACGTTACTGTTAGCAAAACTTTTTTTTTTTATTTTCTTGTTTGCGCCCCAAAAGTGACACCTATATTCAAAATTAAATTATTTACATTACACATTCGTGTTTGGGTCACAGAAATACATATGTGTACCAAATTTCAACTTAATCGGTCCATTAGATTCGGAGTAAATTGGCTGTGACAGACGGACAGACAGACAGACAGACAGACAGACACACGAGTGATCCTATAAGGGTTCCGTTTTTTCCTTTTGAGGTACGGAACCCTAAAAATGAAGCAATGATAGAAAAAATAATTATGTAATGGATACATGGTGTTCACATATTTACCTTTAAACCTATACGATATTCCTAAAAAAATTACAAGTGATACTAATTCGTCAGTGTGTGAGTTCAAGTAATCACATAATGTAAAAAAAAAATGTTGTAATATTTAATTACACAATTAAATTAGCAACCAGTTTGATTTTGTCTAGACTCAAAATTGTCCTATGGAGCTAGACCAGCATGTTTCCAAGCATTCTTATCTAGGATATAATCCTCTAATTTGTAATATGCTTGTTTACAAAGAGTACTTTTAATATGCGTTTTAAATTTTCTTTCAGTTAATTGTAATATATCACAAGGTATTTTGTTATAACATTTAACACAGTACCCCATAAAAGATGTTTGTACAGTACCGACCAAAAGTCCATGAGCAATCTCACAAAGCAATAGACTGACGCTTCGGTTTGACTTACGACCTTCTTCTTTATGTTGTTACAATACTGTAGACACGCACATTACACACACACACTCACTTTCTCTGCAACCAATGACTAGTTCAATAATCATCATTCGTTTTTAGTTTTATTCGTCTTGTTCACATAAATATTAAAGTTTAGCAGGTAGACCACAAAAAACTAAGTAAATTATTTCGATTTCTGTGGGGTAGATGCAGTTTGTTACGAGTATTTAATTAATATAACTTTTTTGGTTCGTGGATAATATTGGTGACGAGTATTTAGCGCAGTGTTGTGGTTATTATTATCAAAAAGCAGGCATAAAATATATTGAAGAGATCAGATCAGATCAGAGAATATTATTGCGCTGCGTAAAAGTGAAGTGAATATCTAATGAAACCGGACTAAGTGTGAGTGTTATCATTTATATATTTCATATTTTACTAAACATAAATCTTAATCAAGGGTATTGTTGATAGAACAGAGGTATTGTTGAGACAGAAGATGCCTTTAAAGTTTTAAATTCATTGTGAGGTTTAATTCGATTAGTGAATAATAAATAATAAGGTATTATGTGTAATAAAAACAATGTTTTTCTTTGTTCTAGAGAAATACTGTGAGGGTTAAGAGATATGAGGAAGGGGCTTATTATCGAGTAGCAGCGACGTCAAATGGTGAATGAAACAAATGGTTTCATACCAACGAGATATTTTGCTGAATTATTAAAAACACGTCATTATGAACCGTTCGCCGTGCACTCTGAAGGCTTGCATCACTGAAGACCAGCTAGAAAACCGTTTTTGACCTTAAAATATTGACCGTACCAACTTAATAAACAACAGATTCGTTATTGCAAGAATTTATGGTAACGAATTTTTTAAGCACGTTTCAATAGGGTGTTTGTCGTATTTCTTGCAGATATACCGAAATTGTTTAATATTATTTTAGTAATAGTATTATTTTAGGATTAAAATTTGAGGTTTAGTTTCAATCTTCTTTTCGTAAAGAAAATGAATACTTAAGCTTTAACCTCAATAACAACCAATATTTACTAAAGTCAAATAAAATGTAAAATAATAAATACAAATAAAATATAAACAAACTGCCCATATTTAACCTTAAAATTACCTATTCTGTAAGTAGTTTTTTACATTTTAAGTAGTCTAATATTCTTATTTATTACTTAATTACTTCGACCATGATCAAAGCTTAATGTTTATGGTGAAAAAATCCATTAAAAATTTAAAATATTTCATAATTTAAATATGTCAAAATAATACAAACTGCTTCTAGTTTCTTGACATCTATTTCACATCTTATTCAGCTGAAGTAATGATAAATAATTGTAGCAGTGTGTTAACTTATGTAAAATAAATATAACGAATAAACATATTTTTTTTAATTTTGTTATCATATATCACGCATTTTTTATTCTAAAACCTTTATTGCAATAACAACATAAAAAAGCAGCAATATTTAAAAAATATTATTATCGAAAACAAAAATAATAATATTTGCAAAAAACCGCACTGTGTTTTACGAGATTAGAACCTGAGGCAGTTTGAATTCCATACCAACGCTTAACGCTTTCTGCTATCTGCACTTGTTAAGTTACTATCGAATTTTAGCAATGCCATTAACTGGTCAAGTTCACGCGCATAGTGCGTGTGTGCTAGCATGTTTAAAGCGACGGAAATATATTGTTGTTTCGTGTAGAACAAAACTGCGTTATCTGTGGTGTGTGTATCGTGTTGCTTACACATACAAATGTACGAGCTATACCGCGTGTTCACAGCAATATGACTCTTAGCGTGCTCATGCACTTTTGAGCGCTTACTGTACTTTGGATAATCTGAAAAATGGTTGATCTATTTTATCTTTATTTCTAGTATTAAAATTATGTCTATCACTTATTTTCTTAAAAAGATGCAGATTTTTCCTTACATACATAATATTTTCATAGATGAATTGGCAAGGTACCGTCATAATATTAATCTTTTTAAATAGTTCCCTGAGAGATTCGCGACGACATAGATTATAAATGGCTCTGACAGCCCTCTTTTGTAAAATAAAGATGGATTCAATGTCAGCAGCCCGACCCCACAGTAAAATGCCATATGACATAATACTGTGAAAGTAGCTAAAATAGACCAAACGCGCGGTTTCTACATCTGTTAACTGTCTTATCTTTCTAACAGCATAAGCGGCCGAGCTTAGCCGCCCCGCAAGAGATGTTATATGAGGTCCCCATTGTAATTTCTCGTCTAGCGTGATTCCCAGGAAAACTGTTTGATGAATAAATTCCAGTTTTTCTCCATTCAATATGATGCCACATTCGCTACTTCTAACATTCGGTAATTTAAATCTAATGCATTTGGTTTTTTTCTCATTAAGTACCAAATTATTTACCGTAAACCAATCTTGGACCTGAAGAATAGAGTTATTCACGTCGTCAAGATTTTGTGACCGTCGGTCTATTTTAAAGATCAATGATGTGTCATCTGCAAATAACACCATCTTCGGTTGATTTTGAAGTAATTGGGGTAAATCGTTTATGTAAACTAAAAAGAGGAATGGACCCAATATCGAACCTTGAGGAACACCCATTGCCATTTCAGACCCCAACGAGTTTACGCCGTTTACTTGAACTTTAATCTTTCTATCTTTCAGGTATGATCTTAGTAAATCAAGAGCTGTATTCCTAATCCCATAGTGTTCTAGTTTCAACAGAAGTGTTTCATGGTTTACGCAATCGAACGCCTTCGAGAGGTCGCAAAAGATTCCAATGGCATCTTGTGCTTCTTCTTAGGCATTAAAAATGTTCTTTATTAGGGTGACACCGGCATCAGTGGTACAACGCCCTTTGGTGAAACCGTACTGTTGTTCATGAAAGATGGAATTTTTATTAAAGTGACGTAACATTTGATTAAGCATCAACTTTTCAAACACTTTACTGAGAACTGGCAGAATTGACACGGGCCTATAATTGTTGGGTTCCTTACTATCACCGGACTTGAACAATAGAACTACTTTACTGAGTTTCATGAGATCCGGAAAGACTCCTTGGTCTACACTGGTGTTAAATATGAAAGCTAAATAGGGCGCAATGGTTTCGATGATAGATTTACAGACTTTTACAGACATTCCCCATAGATCTTCTGTTGATTTAATTTTAAGATCTTTAAAAGCTTTTATAACAGCCTGGGGGTTTGTATGCTGAAACCTAAACTCTAAAGGGCATGCATTTACATTATTTCTAAGTAAGGCGGCAGAAAGCGCGGGTGATGAATTTAAATTTTCGGTAGTTTTAAGGGGAACATTAGCAAAAAAGTTTTCAAATTCCTGAGCTATTTCTACATCTGAGTTGATGGGGCCATGTGCAGTCTCTAAATTTAATTCAGTATTACGCTGTTTTTTCCTACCTGTTTCATTATTTATTATTTGCCAGGTAGTTTTTATTTTATCATCAGCAATGACGTATCGAATTCTTCAGCAAATCGTCTTATTGGTATAAAACCATTTGTTTCATATTCACCAACCATAAAGCGTCGCTGAGACTGGTTAATATGTGGCGGCCTACCACTTCTTACACGGCTCTTCAGATTTCCCTCTTCCTCAAATCTTTTCACCCAACGTCTCAAAGTATTTCTCTAAAAATAAAGAAATCCTTATTACTCATTTTGAACCACCACATAAGAGATTAACAAATAAAATCAATCACAACAAAATAACTTACATTGGATATTTCAGAGATATTAAATCCATTGTTATGCATGGCTACAATGTTCGCCCTGGCTTCAACATTTATATTAGCTTGCATTTTGAACAAAAATCTTCAAACTAAAAACCTCTAATAGCAATACCACAAACGTTCGTAACTACTCGTAAATTCACCAACCAACAACGTCATACGATTATAATACAGCCAGTAAATAAATTTTGTTTCAAATCTACCCTCAATTTTTATGTTGACTAGTTTAAAAATGTAATTAAATATACTTACTCATTCCTCGACATTCGCTGTCTTTTTCTCATTGCTATAATCAGAAAAAGACAGCGGGGCGCGATAAGCCTACGAACTAAGGGAAACTGTTATCTAACCCCTCCGTCGATAAGCGTCACGTGTCCACTTAGGTAAGCGCTAGTTTTCACAAGGGTTAAAGGGCAGGGCCACTTGAGATTAAAATGACGATATCTCAAAAGTTTTGTATGCGAGCTGTTTTTATAACTTATGTCGTTGGAATCGTAATGAAAGAAGCTTACACTTTAAAATTGGATGTGTACAGTTTTTTTTTCGTAATAATTCTTAATTTTAATGTAAACACAGGGAAGGGGGCTTTTCCCAATTTTTCGAAAAAAATAAATTTATTTAAAAAAAAATTAAAGGAAAATAAAAAAAAGTTTTTATGTTGTTTGCTTTAAGATTCACTATTTCCCATTAATAAATAAAAAAAACCATACATCCCCATACATTTTTTTCAAACCACAAGCAATAAAATATTATACAAAGTTCCGGCGGCCGCCGTGTAACTCGACACCGTAAACAAAGAATCGTTTTTATGTACCTGTTTTTATCCGTAGAGACACAAACAAAGCAGCATTATCGTAGCTTATCTATTGTTTAGGCCACATGTTATCGCAGACAGAGTGATAGCTGTTAAAATTATCACTTTTTACATCACTGAACTTGAAACCAAAACAAAACACAACCGCAAAAAAAAACGCTCACACTTTGGATCACTTGACATTTATCGTTGCACTATATTCAAATCTAAATGAACATTCTACTAACTTATGCATTCTACTAATGAATAAACACAACACAAAGGCTTGTTGCGTAACATAAACATTTAAAATATCAACAAAAACTAAATGTAAACACGTCCGTCGCCATTTTTGCACTGCGCATTCCCCACAGACTTTTTAAAACGATCATTCCGGCGCGAAATCGTTGCCAGATGTTTGACATGTGATGTTATATGCCTTTCCTTATCCTTTCCCTACACTTTGTATAAGTTAAAACAGGAAGAAATAGTTTTGGCAGGCAATTTGGCGCGTTTTTGTTCGACGCGGAACACGGTGCCTTCAAAAGGCTACTGACGGGTGCAGTGCTGTAACACGGCAGCCTTCAAAAGGCGCGTAACGGTCGAGGGGATATATACCGCGCTCTTTCTGTTTGGTTCATGATGAAAGAGTGCAATAAACCGGTGTGTATGTGTGTGTGTGTGTGTGAAATGCCTTATTAGAAGAAGGTCTCAAGTGCGACGAGTTACGATGCGATTGTTTGTTAAGACTGGTACTGGACTTATGACCGGTACTGTACAAGACGAAGAATTGGACTTTTCAAATCACAAATAATTTTGTTTAAATTCTCGTCCCATTTCGCACAACGAATAAACGAAATTGATCAAAATCAGTGATTTTGGTGCGGCGGCACGGGGCCTTAAGATGAAAAAGTCTATAAAATACCCTTTATCTCCGCAGTTTGCAAAGAGCATAGAGATACTGAAAGAAATCTAGTAAATTACTCACAGTAAAAGTAATACGATGTCTCTACCACAATTTTTTTAAAATCAGCAATGACCATGTACAAACAAACTTTGCTATTCACATAGTAAGTTGTGGTACACAGTACACACGGCTACACATCAAGCTATACAAAACCAGTTAATGTTGATCTCGCATTGTACAGGATTTTCGTACAATGCGAGGTTAGTTTAATACTGGAATTGTATAACTTGATGTGTAGCCGTGTGTACGTACACCTATTTGTTAGTGTGATAAAATGCACTAAAAAGTGATAACTTTAGTTTCGAAAGTCGGCAGCAAGAAAAGAAACAAAACCAAAGATACCAACTTCCAAAACTCAAGTTATTTTTCACTTTGTATTGTAGGATTTTACAAGTACATTTTTGTTTATATAGTCTACAAAAATACGTCGGGGTAGGCTAACTGCAAACTATGTACTATCGCGGTAACGCATATCTAACCAATTTGAAAACAAAATCCCGTGCACACGACCCTTTTTTTCGTAGAATTTCGTAAATTATCCCAAAATTAACGTGACAAATTGGCTGAAACTAAACTGCTGTGATTGTGAGCTTTTATAATTTCTAACATGACGAAAATCATCATGGACGTCCGCATCCATAAAATGTATGGAAATACGTGCACCTAATAACGTTATTGAGGACGGAAATTTAAAAGCGTCTTCTTTTATTTCCATATCGCACCAGTTTGTTTTTTTTTTTTTGGTTGGGAAATTATCAAATAACTTCTCCCGCTCAGGGTGGAGCGGGAGGGCGTGTCAGACTCTTACTGACTAAAACCCACCCGTGTTCCTTCAGTTGCCATGTTGCTGGGGGGGCCACGATATCCCTATCGGCCCGTATTCGCAGCCCCATATCGCACCCCTAGATGAAGACTCCGGTAACTCAAAAAGTACGCATTTCAAGTTAGTGGCGTTTTCGAATTCCTGACTCGAATACCTATTACCTACACATAGATATAACTTGCGTTACGATACCTTCAACTGCTGTTAAAAGATAGCGCTAAACGCAGCTTTACTTAAATGACCTTGCCCCGAAAGACGCGAACACTAGTCCGCCATTTTTAGTTGTTTACGGATTGGCGTAAGTGACGTATATGAATAGTGGCTGATTTTGAGTTGTAGCAGTCTACGAGAAATTTATTGGGTAAGTTTTTAGTGGTATGAGGAACAGGGTGTAAAGTTCACTCATCCACCATAGAAAAGGGAGGATCCTCCGACCAGACGGGTGTTGTGTCTGGCGGGCAACTGCCCATCGGTTTGAAGTTGAAATCTTATATGTATGTCGATCGCTCGGTAAACTCTAATTGCGCGATGCAGGATTTATGTGACGTCATGTCTATGATGCGTAGTTCGTATGTGGCGGTGTAACCGCTACATCACTCCCCTCCGGAGACCGGAGGTCGATAGTGGTCTTAACACGGAGTATAGAAAGAAGCGGAGATGCCGCTAGGCAAGTAGGTCTTGCGCCTTCAATTAGGTCCTGACGTCATAGTGGGCGGGGCCACAAACCTTAGTTGCGAGTGAATCTTCATCGCGTTCGGGTGCGTTGTATTCTAATCGTTTTTTAATAGTTAAATTGTTTTAATAATGAAGTGCGCTGTTGTTGGATGCAAAAATTATTCAGGATCAAAACTGAAACATACTGATGGCGTAAAATTTCATGTGTAAGTCCCTAAAATTTATATTTTCATTTTAAAACACATTTTCTCGTTTGATCGTCAGATTGTAGCTAGAGACATCTGTTGTCGAGGAGGTGCATTCTAACCAATTCTCACCGATTTCGTATTTTTATCATTATCAATGCATATTATTGTGACTAATTTGCGACTCAAATTACTTGCTTAAGTTTTATTTTGCTCGCTATAAGTTAATTCATAGATAAATACGTTCTTTGATACATGAACAAAGAAGAATTTAAAATAAGAAAAATGCGCCATCTGTCGGTAAGTTGCCGGTCCTAACTGTTAAATAAAAATGTGTGCATCATGCTAGCAAGACCCTATATTATCGAATTTGCGAAATTATCGAAAAACTTCATATCATTAAATGTCACGTTGTTAACCAAAGCTATAAGCCACAACTATTGTAATACGAGACTTAATTATTACAGTATGCTCGAAAACATTGTTTTGTCTAAAAGGCAGCATTTAAATAAAACTGTTGTTTAGTGGCCAATAATAAGCAATGTCCAATAAAGATTGATGATTTTATTTTATTACCTACAGGGTGGCAGGGACATCGACGCGAATACTGTTACCATGGATTCAGTAGGTACATGATTCTAAAACGCCCTGCGTTTAAATTTTTCGTCGGTTATTTTTTTTTATCTACTGTTTCATAGAAAAGTGCAATACCTACGCGGTCAAAATGTATGGAACAGCAGATATTTAAAAAAATAACCGACGAGAAATTTCTACGCAGGGAAGTTCAGAATCATGTACTGAATCCATGATAACAATTTTCGCGTCGATGTCCCTGCCACCATGTATACTAAATGACTATAAAAAATGTTAACCCATGTTACCCATCTTTTGGGCTTCGCTTCGAAATAATGTGTTCCCACCATACTAACGCACCTAGAACGTTCTGGAACAAAGTGTCATGCTTTGTTACGCCATAGTGGCCAGTAGACGAACTAAAATGAAAAATTGTTAGTTCAATTCCACTGTAATAATTCCTTTCACAGTTAGATGGATTTACAAAAAATGGGCGGAGTTTCCATCGTGGGGTGTGGCCATCGCCGTACCTCGTCCCCCGAACACCCGCATTCAGGCGACGCTTCATTCTTAGGTGATTTTGGCTTGCGGCATCTCCGCTTCTTTCTATACTCCGTGGGGATGAATCTTGCGATGCTTCACACAGTGCCAGCAGTGGTTCCAGTGAGTCGGAACCGGGTGCCACATAGTTCGCCGTGAGTCGGAACTGTCTGTGGTGATTGTGGTGATTCCCCAGTGAGTCGGGGTGATGAGGCTGATAGCGTTGATTCCCCAGTGAGTCGGGTTGATGAGGCTGATAGCGTTGATTCCCCAGTGAGTCGGGGTGATGAAACTGATAGCGTTGATTCCCTAGTGAGTCGGGATGATGAGGCTGAGGGTGATGATCAGGAATGCGCGTTCGCTGCATGCTGGTGGTTAGGATACCCGTTGAAGCCGTGGGTGCTGGGCTGTGTGACTCGCCTCACGAAAGCTTGCGGGAGTGATGATGATGATGACGTCACGCCGAAGTAATTGCACGAAGGCTGCGTTGACGATCACGTCGGGGTCACCAATTTAGAAATTGGTCGCGTTGACCAATTCTACTTGAGTCGGGAATCGAACCCGGTATCTAATTTCTATTAGATTAGAATGAAGCGAGCGAAAGGATGAGTGAATGAGAAAATGAGTATAGCGGAGAGAATAAATGAAGAATATTATTATATCGTTTATTCATTTTAATTCTTATTCATTCACATTTTTAAATATTTCTTAAAATATAAAGGATAAAAAAAACATTTAAAAATATAAAAAAAATAGAGTTCCACCGGTGTCGGGAGCAGGGTCCAAGCTACCGGTGGTTAGGGCTGCAGAGACAGGAACCTCCTCACAATGCGAGCCGTATCGAGGAGTACTGCCTTCTGAATCAGGCCCTTGAACCAACCGCCTAATGAGAGCCTCGAGAGATGTTGGTTGAGGCTTTCGGCCATCAGGCCATTGGCCGTAACGACAATCGGCACAATAATAGCTGAGTTCACATTCCACATATCGACAACCTCGTGTGCTAAGTCGAGATATTTAATTTGTTTCTCTTTCTTAGCTTTCACGAGGTTCTCGTCATGTGGAATGGTAACATCGACTATCATTGCGCGGCGCGCTGATCGGTCTATCACCACTATATCAGGCTTATTGGCAACAATAGTCATATAGATATGCCCGGTAGTTGAAAATGTATCGAAACCCAATGTCTCCACTTTGTCCCCACTACCTCGCCACTAGTCGCCACAACTACACATGCAGATCAGTAAACCAAATAGAAACGAGGCTGCGCTCACTCTTGCAATTCATAAATCAGAACGTACTACGCAATCAATTATGAACCTTATCCCATCAAACACAGCGTGCATTTACCATGCACCGTACAACTCACTCACACGAAAACATCTTTTCTATCGTTGTGCTGTACAGAAACAATTTATTTTACATATACGCTAGTGATTGACTAAATCGGAAAGGTATCGATTCTTCCATTTAATATTATCGACGGTGAAGTATCAATATCTAATAACTAACATTTTGGCGGTTTTCATTTACTAATGTTTACTTCAAATGGTCAAAAACTATAGAAATTAAACGTTTTTTTCTCCTCCAATAAAACCATGTTTTTGCAGTTATTAGATATTGATACTTCACCGTCGTTATACTTTAAAAAATTTGGTGTTCTGAAAATAAAATAAATAAAAACGATAAGTCCAGAAAATATTATAATAAAAATAAATAATAAGCAAAAAAGTCAAACAATAAAAATCCAGTTACGTTGGTTTAACCTGTCATAGTTAATTTGAAACAGTAGATATTGTTGAACCCTGCTATGATGTTTACTCACTGACCTGTAAAGTGGAAGTATTTGTGCAGCACTTGACGCTTTGATATTACTGGAGTGGCATTTTTTGTCAAATTGCGTAATCTTAAATTAATATATTTTTCCATGACTGCTTTAATTTGAAATATTATGTGATTATTCATCGGAGACTGCTCAAATTGGTGAAACTTAATATTTTCAAAGAGATCTAATCCTATGAAGTGAGGCAAAGCCTTTGCCATGAATTCCTGTTTGACATTTTTAGTTTTAACTGTTAATTTATTATTGGTGAGACAAGCTGTTTTTATGATTATTTCCATTATCTTACAAATCATGACGACATCAGGAGATGGGTACATAAGCCCACCTTTGTCCTTATACTTTATAAAATGATGTGTTTCTTCATATTTGTAATTATCTGAACCATGCCGATTACTATAACGCATTCGAAGCTTTTGAAGACTTTAACGGAAGTAAAATACCAAAACCATAAAAAAGTAAGGAAATAGCACAAGTATAAGGCATAATAGACCAGCGACATTTTTAGTTTTAACTGTTATTTATTATTGGTGAGACAAGCTGTTTCTATAATTATTTCCATTATCTTACAAATCATGACGACATCAGGAGATGGGTACATAAGCCCACCTTTGTCCTTATACTTTATAAAATGATGTGTTTCTTCATATTTGTAATTATCTGAACCATGCCGATTACTATAACGCATTCGAAGCTTTTGAAGACTTTAACGGAAGTAAAATACCAAAACCATAAAAAAGTAAGGAAATAATAGCACGAGTATAAGGCATAATAGACCAGCGATAATTCAAACCCAAAACACTCCACCTAAAATTTTTAATAACTTTACGACCGTTGGTTACGCATTTCTCTACCACGCTGTAAAATAATCAAAATAAGTAAAACACATTATTTCACATCGATCTTCCACCCGGGTAAAAGAGTTGACAAATTGAAGAATTAAGTAAGCAATAAATTCATTCGCCAAACGACATTGTTGTCGATAGCCTACGTTAGTGGATCTGCACAACCACATCACTAGCTCGTCGCCAGACACAGCGGCCGTACTGCGCGATGCATACGCAGTCCACAGTATCGTTTTGTGATTTTTACATTGCTTGTTGAGTCACTGAGCGACATATTTTGAGTTGAGAGAGGGCGCTGCTGTGCGTAAATAAATCAATCAGCTCCGTACAAATACTTCTTAAAAATAGAACAAGTGATTATTAATTGACGAAACAGTGTTTAAAACAAAGCATTAGTGTCATAAAGTGAATGATATTGAAGTACGTGCAAAATACTCAATATAACTGACTAATAACTACAAAAAGTGATAGAAAAATAACGACTACAAAAATTTTAAAGTGATGATAAAAGTGATTAATACTCTTCAAAAAACGGATTTATACTGGACTACCTCGGAAAACTTAAGGAAGATATAATGATTAAAAGGTACATAATCTAATAATATAACGCAATAACATCCAAATAGGATTTTATTAAAAAATACAAGTCATCCTTACTACATTTACTGTTTATAAGCGCCGTCTATCCACCTTAAAAGAAACTGGTGCAATAAACCAAAGCTGCGAAGAGTCTAACGCCATCTATCGTCAGAAGGCATAACCAGAGACCCAAAAGTCGATTACTATAGTTTTTTTTTCCAAAACTAACTAGGTGTCGCCATCAGTAGCTTTCAAACCTTCTACGGAAAAGTTCTCCAAGAGATGGCGCCAGCTTCCCTATGTGCAGGATGCCGACAAAAGTTGCCTTTAAGGGAAAATCTTATTTGTTCGCTCTGCAAGTGTAGATATGATCTGGAGTGTGCTGGTGTAACAAAAGATTATTATCTGAAATCGATGACATTGGAACTTAGAAACTCCTGGAAGTGCCAGACGTGCGTCTGTAAAATACCAAAGACCGGAAACACTGACACTCCCATACGATCCCAAAAATGCCCTGAATACAACAATTTAATCACACCTACAGCGAGCGACAACATTACTATGAGACAGAAGACTTTAAATTCCAATAATGATACAACTAGCTCTGAAGACCTGAGTTTGTTAGGTGACACTTTACAGACAGAGGATATTGCCAATACTAAAATAAAAAATTCAAGTTTTACACATGAAAATATAAATTTGTTGAACACACAGGGTCAATTAACCATGCAAAGTTTGAGCAACTTAATTATACAACGTTTAAAAGAAAACAATAAATCTATCATTGAAGAATTACAAAACACAATACAAACCGAGATTAATAGAGCTATTACGGAATTGAAACTAGATTTTGACACTAAAATGAATACCTTAACTATACAAAATGAACAAAGAAAGCAAGAAATAGAAAACATTAACATTAAAGTAGCATCACTACAATCAGAAAACGAAAATTTAATAAAAGAAGTAAGACATCTATCGACTCAGACATTCCAAGCACCAAGCATATCTGAAAACCACCACCACAAACTAGTACTCTATGGCTTTACAGAGTATTATCAAGAACCTGAACGTGAACTATATAACAGGCTGATAGAACTATTCCGCGATATAGTCAACGTAGACCTATCAGGCTACATAGAAGACATGTATCGAGTAGGAAGAAAAGGTACTAACAACAGACCGCTTGTAATAGAATTTCTCAGTAAAAGAATGACCAGGTATATCGTCAGCAGCAGTCAGTGCTTCCAGGGCACTGGACTGGGTGTTTCAGAGTTTTTAGACGCAAAATCACGAAAAGAAAGAGCTCAAATGAGAGAAGAATTATTTAAGGCTAGACAAAACGGACATCACGCAATAATAAGAAATAACCAATTGTACATAGATGGAAAATCAGTTATCAAAAAATATCACAACATCAAACCACAACATGTAGATTCAACTAACCAGAAAAACGATACAAGGACGATGAACATCACTACCCAATCTCACCATATGGATTTGCCGAATGAATCTACAAACCATACATTTCGCAGACAAAGACCTACCTTTTAAAATACTATTCCAGAATTTCCAAAGTCTTAACAACAAACAACACCTACTTGACGCTTTCATTACCCAAAATTCTATGTACAAAGCAATATGTATCTCGGAAACCTGGCTCTCAGCAGAAAAACTAGAACTAATTAAGATAAGTGGCTATAAAGTTGCAACATCCTACTGTCGCAGTACCCGAACAGGCGGCGGTGTCTGTATTCTGCTTCAAGAACACATAGACTGCATACATAGAACTGATATAACAGATGAATCTATAGAATATGTATTGGAGTTATGTGCTACTGAATTACCTAAAGAAAACTTATTAATTATAACTATGTATTGGAATAGAAGAGAGGAAGAAGTATTCTACCAGCAACTTAATCAAATTCTAAAATATATAAATAATAAATATTCTAAACTAAATATAATTATAGGAGGCGACTTCAACATTAACATACTATCAGATAACCTTAAATCAAACCAACTCATAAATTTAATGCAGGAATATAAATTTACCCAACACATAAAAAGCCCGACGCGTGTAACGTTAAACACAACTACATGCTTAGATTTAATATTTACAAATTTTAAACTTAAAGATATGTACACAACTGTAGAAGAACTAGGATTTTCAGACCATAATAGTACAATTTTACACTTAAGCTTGCCTAATCAAACTAAAAGAATCGCCTGGTACGTGAAGAAAAGATTCTACAATCAAACAAATATACTAAAATTTAAGTCAAAATTACAAGAAATAAATTGGAATAATATCATAACAACTACAAAAGACATGAACAGTAATTATGAAGCTTTTAATGATACACTCAGTTACATATTAAATCAGTGTATGCCATTAAAAAAAATAAAGTTAAAACCTCAATTTAAAAAATACTGGCTCACCGTAGGCATAAAAAACTCTTGCAAAGATAAAAGATTATTAAAAATACTAACAACTAAAACAAATAATCCGATATTAACTAAATATTACAAAAAGTATGAAAAGATTCTAAAAAAGACGGTAACGACAGCAAAGAAATTACATTACAAAAATAAAATGATTAAATCTAATAATAAAGTTAAGACAATGTGGAGCATTGTAAATGAACGTACAAACAAAAAAATTGCAAGTGAGAAATGTAACATAAGCCTTCAAACGAATAATAGCGTAACTTCTGAACCCAAAGAGGTAGCAAACATTTTTAATGATTTTTTTGCTTCTATCGGGGAGGCTACGAACAACAACTCAACCGGAAAACCCAAAAGATCTCCAGTTGTATGCCCTACAGAGAATTCAATCTTCCTCAGTCCAATTGATCCTTACGAGGTGAACACACTAATAAAAAATTTGAAAAATAAAAAAAGTCACGGCCTTGATGAACTTCCACCTAGTTTATTAAAACAATGCGCAGATGAATTAACTTTACCTTTTTATAAATTATTAAACCAATCATTTAAAGAAGGAGTTTTCCCCAATTTTTTAAAAAAAGCTCTTATAAAACCAATACACAAAAAGAATTTTAAAACTGATCCGAATAATTACCGCCCCATTGCCCTCTTACCGACAGCTTCCAAAATATTCGAAAAAGCCATGTGTAATCGAGTCTATGCGTTTTGTGAAAAATATCATATATTTAATGACTGCCAAAATGGTTTCCGAAAAAACCGTTCCACTATCTTGGCCGTTTACAAATATATTCAAAAAGCCCTAGATATTATTAATGAAAAAAAGTACGCAGTAGGACTTCTGCTTGATATGACTAAAGCATATGATAAAGTTCAATTTGAAATATTATTAAATAAACTATATAGTATAGGACTCCGCGGCAAATGCTATGACTGGTTTGTATCTTATTTAAAACATAGGGAACAAATGGTTGAAATCGAACATTACAACAACAGCAAAAATGAAATAGAATTAATCAGATCCGACAGTAAACAAATAACCGCCTCCATCCCGCAAGGAAGCGTAATAGGGTGTTTCTTGTTTCTTGTTTACGTAAACGACCTTCCTAATAACATAAATGAGCCATGTGTCCTATTTGCGGATGACATATCTATACTTACCTCATGCGGAAATAACACCAATCTAAATGATAAATTAAATTCCATACTAGATTCTACAACAAATTGGATGACTGAACACAACCTAGAAATTAACTTCAATAAAACTAAAATAATTTCATTCCACCCTTGCCAAAAAATACCAATAAATATAAACTTTAGCTTTAAAAATAATAAATTAGAAGTAGTTGATAAATTCACACTACTAGGCCTAAACATTGATACACACATAAATTGGAAGTCACACATTCAGAAAGTAAGGGCAAAAATATCAAAATTTTCATACGCCCTCCGCGAGATCAAAAAAACCACAGACTTTAAAACTGCACTAGTAACATACTACGCGTACGCCTACGCATGGCTCAAATATGGTGTCATCTTATGGGGCAACAGCACTGACGCGCCCACGCTATTTACCCTACAAAAAAAACTAATTAGAATCTTAGTAAATAGTGAGGTCACCGATAGCTGTAAACCCCATTTTCAGGAATTAAATATTTTATCCCTACCCTGTCTCTATATTTTTGAAGTTTGTAAGTTCGTGCGTAAGTACCCAGAATTCTTTACAAAAAGAGAGGACATACAAAAGAAAATTATGTTAAGACATAAAAATAGACTAAACTTACCAACATCGCGACTAAAAATGCACTCCAATAGTACCTTTGTAATGTCTATAAAAATTTATAATAAGTTACCCGAAATAATAAAGAATTTAAATAAATATAACATCTTTATCAATAAATTGAAGTTTTTCCTTGTAAACAAATCCTACTATAGTATAAGTGAATACTTAAATGATAAGTTATAGGTAACTTCAATGATATGGTAACTTCATAACTATCCATTTTTATCTACAAATACTCACTATTAAAGATACGCCTACCTACTCTTATTACGAAAAACATAAAATTAAAAAAAAAAAAAAAATTGATTTGAAGCATTCAATAAATAACTTACCTTAGGGATGATAAATAATAATTATGTAATAAACAATAATAAGTAAATAAAACAATAATGAATAATTAAAAAAAGAATGGTAATTATAATGTTACTAATAAATAAACGTATAAAATTTATAAAACAATAATTATATATAATTCATAAATTTAATTCTGTATTAATAAATATATAACTAACTAACTACTTATCTAATAATACAATTTGTCACATTAAACGACCAGTGCTCTTCCTCCTCTCTCCTACTTGATCTGTGCTGTGCCCGACAGGGTCCATAATTGTGACTAATATAATTATTTCCCTACCAACTATATACATTATGGTACGCAATAAAGAACTTGAGATTTGAGATTTGAGATTTATTTAGGTAGTGGTTAACGAGCAATGTATGTAGTGCAAAAATAGTACAGTCGCTGTGATATTTGGAAACAAAAATAACGTAGTAAAAGCAAGAAATATTTTACGATTTGTTGTTTTTCATTATTTTAAAGACAAATATAGTAAAATACTTGTAATTACATAATTATGGTAAGTGATTCCATGATTCACAAAGTTTTTGTTTTGACTTAGTTTTTGTTTTGACTTCGGTTTTTACAAGAAACCACTGAACAACACGGCATTCTTATAAATTGTCCCGATTACGGCCGAAAGCACACTAGTTCGCGGAGACGGCCATTTTCGTATGCAATGAGCACTTTGATCATTACGCGCGGACACAGACACGCCCTCATGCCACTTCTCCTGTTTTTTATATTTCTATGGTAATGATAGACTGATCCCAGTATAACGTGACATGGTCATTTTCGAGAACTGGGTCGGGCACATACTTATAATACGGTACCTCAGAATCCACAAGTTTATATTTCAAAGCAAGCTGCTGGTGGATAATCCTGGCCACTTGGTTATGCCTGTGCAAGTACTCGCCGTTAGCCAGACGAGAACAACCAGAGATAATATGTCTGATGGATTCACCCGGACGGTGGCATGCCCGACACACGTCAACCGTCCCATCCTTCATAATATGTCTTCGGTAGTTATTCGTCAAGATAACTTCGTCCATAATTGCACAGACGAAACCTTCAGTTTCCCCGAAAAGGTCACCAAAACGTAGCCAGGATACGGACGCTAGGAAGTCTACACCAGGCTCATGAAGAGCCCGATAGAATCGCCCGTGAAGCTCCTTGCTTTGCCATACCTCCTTGCGGTCATCTGTAGTAAGTACTATAGGTCTATGCCAGTTCTCTTTAGCCATGGAGAGTGGGGTAAGCCCCTTGTCCACTGCCACCACATCACGATGCATACCCACTTCGGCTTTTAAAAAATATTCTCTGAGATTGCACACTTCGCGGTTGTGGAGGGTCTTCGAAATGACCAAGCGAGCCGAGAGACTCGCCACGGAGGTACACCATTCTGGAGGGACCAGCAGCGTGGCAGTCCCCTCAGAGGCCTCAGGGGGTGAGACGGACGTCGCTGGCGGCGCTAATCCACAGCAAGAAGCCAGGTTTGCGGAGGTCGTGGAAGCCGCGATCAGGGCTGTGGCCTTGAAGAGGATTCAATCCTCTAAGGACAAGGCCATACCCGCGGCCACGGCCTCTATTTTGGCGGCAGCGAAGGAGCTGCACTTTGGGCCTCCGTCGGACGGTATGTCCGAGATGCGGGCGGAGGTCGACCTTTTGAGTTAGTGTAGTGTAAAAAGTGTAGAAATAATAGTGCCAATGACACACATATAACACATGAACAAAGTGTTTATATTAAAATATCAGACTCTAAGAAAGTGGAACGAACTTGTGTAAAGTACAATCAACACCATTCTAATTTTTTTTAAATAATCATTAAGTTAGATTCAAATTGCTTATTAGTCTTATAGGCTAGATTGTAATTAATTATTAAGAACCAGGTTCTTTATAATAAAGGAAAAAAAAAAAAAAAAACTTTTGGCCTCCGTCGGACGGTATGTCCGAGATGCGGGCGGAGGTCGCAAAGTTGACTGCCGCCATGGAGCTTCTCCAAAAGGAGAACGAGAAGCTCCGAGCGGACCTGGCTGGGCTGCGAGCAGCCGGCCCCCGGGAGGCGCCGCAGGGAGGGGAGCGGCATGGGCAGGGGCCCGTGCCTGTGCCTGCGGAGGACCGGGTTCTGGCCCTGGTGCGGCAAGAGATGGCTGCCCTGCGGAGCAGGTTCTCCGCCCTAGAGGCTATCGTCCTGCGTCCCCCATTAGCAGCGAGCCAGCCGGCCTTAGACCAGCGGAAGGCGGCGTCGTATGCTGCCGCCGCATCTGCCGCGGCCAAGCCAGGCCAAGGCAGGCAGGGGCAAGCCAATGGCGGAGCGGCTGTGCAGGCGGCAAAGGCCCCGGCTCGGACGGCGAGGGCTCCGGCCCAGGCGGCGGCGAAACGACCACCTCCGCCTCCTAAATCTTCTCCTCCGGCCGATGCCGGATGGCAAGTAGCCGGGGAAAAGGAAAAGGCCGGTAAGGCGGCGAGGAAGGCGAAGCAAAGGAAGGCGAGGCGGCAACGGCGCAAGGAGAGAAGCGTCGCAGCTAGGCTCCGCGCCCCGAAGTCCGCAGCTGTGGTGGTCACACTGCAGCCGGAAGCGGAGAAAAGGGGCGTGTCCTACCAGCACGTGTTCGCGATGGTGGACGAGGTGATGGACCTAGAGGAGATCGGTGCAAAAAAGGGCATAAAAGTCAAAATCACGGCAACCGGGGCCCGGATGCTGGAGGTCCCTGGTGCGGCCAGTGGCCCGGCCGCTGACGCTCTGGCCGAAAAGCTCCGGGCTGCCCTAAATGCGGACGAGGCCCGAGTCTCCAGGCCCACCAAGTGCGCTGACTTGCGCATCCAGGGCCTGGACGACTCCGTGACGGAGGCAAAGGTGGTGGCCGCCGTCGCCGTCGGAGGGTGCTCTGTCGAGCAGATCAAGGCAGGCACCATCCATGCTGATCACACGGGGATGCAAACCATTAGGGTGAGCTGCCCCGTGACGGCGGCCAAAAAGATAGCCGGGGAGGGCCAAAGGCTCTTGGTGGGCTGGGTTTCGGCGCAGGTCAAACTGCTGGAGCCCAGACCTCTGAGGTGCTTCTGTTGCCAGGTGGGCAACCACGTGGGGGTCAAGTGCACCTCGGAGGTAGACCGCAGCAACCTCTGCTTTCGCTGTGGTCAGCCCGGTCACAAGGCCGGCTCGTGTAACGCCACGCCGCACTGTGTCGTATGTGCGGCGGCTGGCAAGCCGGCCGATCACCGGGCTGGGAGCAGGGCCTGCGCTCCACCCGCCGCGGCCAGAGGCAGGGGCAAGCGCTCCGCCACCACCACCGTCACCGCCGCAGCCGCCGCCACTTCCACCGGGGTCGCTGCCGTGTCCACCATCGTCGTTGCCGCCGCCGTTGCCGCCGCAGCAGGGCCCTCGCAGGGGGCTCGGGGGGAGGAGGGGGCTGACATGGAATGCCAGTAACGGCCCCATTACGCCTCCTCCAGGCGAACATCAACCACTGCGCCGCCGCTCAGAATCTATTGCTCCAGAGCATGGCGCAGTGGTCGATTAACATCGCCGTGGTCGCTGAGCCGTACTTTGTCCCGCCCAGGGATGACTGGGTGGAGGACCTGAGCGGCTCAGTGACCCTCATTTCGTCGGCCGCCGCCGGTACTCCGTCCCTCGAGTCGGTCAAGAGAGGACGGGGTTGCGTTGCAGCACGGTTTGGGGAGATTGTCGTGGTGGGTGTTTACTTCTCCCCGAACCGAACTCTTGCCGAGTTCCACAACTCCCTTGCGGAGTTAAGAGTCGTCGTCGTCGGGTTTGGTTCCCTCCCCGTGCTCGTACTCGGGGACTTCAATGCCAAGAATCTGGGGATCTCGGTATACGGACACACGGGGTAGGGTGGTGGAGGACTGGGCTCTGGAGACAGGCCTGGTCGTCCTAAACCGGGGTTCTGTCCCCACATGTGTGCGGATGCGGGGTGAATCGGTGGTGGACATTTCGTTCGCCAGCCCCGCTCTGTCGCCGCGTGTCATTGACTGGCGCGTCATGGAGGGGGTGGAGACCTACTCCGATCACCGGTACATCCGGTTTGACGTCTCCACCCAGACCTCGAGCGCGCCGGTCCGACAGGCCCCGAGTGGTCCGCGGTGGGCGCTGAAGCAGCTGGACCGGGAGCTTCTCCTGGAAGCCTCGATCGTGCAGGCCTGGGTGTCATCACCGGACAGACCTGCCGACATCAACGACGAGGCGGAGTGGTTCCGGGAAGCCATGTCCAATGTGTGTGACATGGCAATGCCCCGGGTCCAGCCTAGATGTGCTTCGCGCCGGCTGTACTGGTAGTCGCAAGAGCTAGAGGCTCTGCGCAGGGCGTGTGTTGCTGCGCGACGCCGGTACGCCAGGCATCGCAGGCGGAGCTGTACGAGGGGTACAGAGCGGCGAAGACCGCCCTCCAAGCAGAGATCCTGCGGGCCAGGGCGCTGGCCCGCGAGGAGTTGCTGGAGACTCTCAACAGGGACCCGTGGGGGCGCCCATACAAGATGGTGCGGGAGAAGCTCCGCCCATGGGCCCCCCCGCTGACGCAGAGTCTCCGGCCCCAGCTTGTGGGGGACGTGGTGAGCGCTCTGTTCTCTTCTAGAGGGGATCATACCCCTCCGCCCATGGCTCCGCCTACTGCGATGCCCGATGCGGACCACACCGACGACGACGATGCTCCGGAAGTGACTGAGGTAGAAATGAGAGTGGCGGTACGCAAGATGAGTGCGAAGAATACCGCCCCAGGACCCGACGGCATACCCGGAAAAGCCTGGGTCCTGGCCATGGGGGCTCTCGGGCCTCGACTAAGGGGGCTCCTAAGCGCATGCATGGAGAGGGGCCAGTTCCCACTTTGTTTGGAAGACGGGGAAACTGGTCCTCATCAAGAAGCCGGGGCGCCCAGCGAACTCTCCGTCCGCTTATCGGCCCATTGTGCTGCTCGATGAGGTGGGCAAGCTCTTTGAAAGAGTCATTGCAGACCGCCTCGTCGGGCAGCTGGTGCGAGTGGGGCCGGATCTGGCGGAGAGCCAGTTCGGTTTCCGCAGGGGGCGCTCTACGGTGGACGCCATCATGCGCGTGCGGGCCCTCACGACGGGGGATGCTGTGGCCCGGGGTGGGGTCGTCTTGGCGGTGTCTCTGGCCAATGCCAATGCCTTCAACACCCTGCCCTGGAGTTGCATCAGGGAGGCACTCCGGTATCACCGGATGCCGACCTACCTCTGTCGTGTGGTCGAGGCCTATCTGACGGACAGGGCCGTCATCTACCCCGGTCACCAAGGAGAGTGGAACCGGCAAGAGATGTCGTGCGGTGTCCCACAAGGTTCGGTCCTGGGGCCGCATCTGTGGGACATCGGATACGACTGGGTGCTGCGCGCCGACCTCCCTAGTGGCGTCAGCGTCATTTGTTACGCTGACGACACGCTGGTCCTGGCGCAGGGGGGGTCGTACCAGGCGGCGGCCGACTTAGCGACACGCGGGGTTGCGACAATCGTAAATAGGATCCGGCAGCTGGGACTCGAGGTGGCCCTGCACAAGTCTGAGGCCATGGGTTTTCATGGTCCTCGGAATGCGCCACCGTCGGGTTCCCAGGTAATGGCGGGAGGGGTTCACATCGGTGTCGAGTCGACGATGAAGTATCTGGGACTCGTCCTCGACAGCCGGTGGAATTTCGTTGAACATTTCCGACGTTTGGCTCCCAGACTGGAGCGGGTCGGGGCTGCCTTGAAGCGGCTCCTGCCCAATCTAGGGGATCCAAACGCCTCCTGCCGGAGGCTCTACGTGGGGATCGTGCGGTCCATGGCCCTCTACGGGGCACCGGTGTGGGCGCGTTCATTGAGGCTGCGGCCAGCCCGCCGGTTGAACGCGTCCCAGAGGGTCATGGCCATTCGGCTGGCCCGAGGATACCGCACGGTCTCCTGCGAGGCGGCGAGCCTCCTTGCCGGATTACCGCCATGGGATTTGGAGGCAAAGGTCCTCGCGCACATCTGGGAGTGGCGCGAGGAGGCGAAACGCCGGGGCTTAACTCCGATGCCGCAAAAAATCGCGGCACAGCGGACAGAGCTCCGGCGGGATCTCATGGCGTCATGGAGAGTGCGATTGTCGCAACCCCGTGCTGGGCACGCCACAATTGCGGCGATAAGACCCTTCTTTGAGGAGTGGCTTGAGAGACCCCACGGCGTCCTCACCTTCCGCCTGACGCAGGTCCTCACCGGACACGGCTGCTTCGGGAGGTTCCTGTTTAGGATAAGGCGGAGGAAACACCCGGGTGTCACCATTGTGTGGATCGGCCTGAGGACACGGTGGAGCATACGGTGGAGGTCTGCCCGGCTTGGGCGGAGCAACGCCGTGTCCTCGTAGAGGCGATCGGCGGCGGTGATCTCTCGCGTCCGGCCCTGGTTCAGGCCATGGTACGGAGCTAGAGGAAATGGCAGGCCGTCACCTCCTTCTGCGAAGCGGTAATGCTCGCGAAGGAGGAGGCGGAACGCGTGGGGGAGAGGCAAATTTCGCGCCCTCACGCCCCTAACCGCCGCAGGAGGAGACGCCCAGGGCGGGAATCGCGAGCCGATTTCCGGCCACCGTAGGCGCGGGCTTGCGGACGGTGAGCAATGGGTAGCTCGCCGTCCGGTAAGGACCAAGCCCGGGTCGACGGCGCGTTGTGTTCCACGCGCGCCTCAAAGAGATGTCAGCAGAATTGACGGGGTCCGCTAGGGCCAATGCCTGCCGGGGGTTCGAAGAAAACCGATAGGGACATCGCGGCCCCCGGCAACAGGGCAACCGAAGGAACACGGGTGGGTTTTAGTCAGTAAGAGTGACACGCCCTCCCGCTCCACCCAGCGCGGGAGAAGTAATTAGATAATTTCCAACCCAAAAAAAAAAAAAAAAAAAAAGGGTTTTAACAGACAAAATACAAACAAGCTAATTCAACAGTTTTAGAAAACGTTACCTCTATGAATGTCTCAATAGATTTTTGGTATCTTTCCTAAATATTCTAAAAACAGTTTTTCGTTATTTCTGAAAAATTAGGATTTTTGAGTTACCGGAGTCTTCATCTAGGGGTGCGATATATTTTACTGCCCTGTGTTATTGTGATGCCGTGATGTGGCCGTCTACGATAATGTCGTTGCGATAGAAATATAAAAGCGCTCATTGGCTGCTGATAGATAAATCATTGAACCAACCGCAGCAGTTTACGGGCACTTGACAATTTGTCACATTAATTATGCGATAATTTTCGTACGAGAACCTGTACCCTAATTGCGTAATACAACACAATCTGTTTCGATTGGAAACGGATTGCTAATACATTGCTTCATAAGTTGGAAAAAAATCTGCTCAACAACGTAAATAACGCAATGAATGTGGTTGAACTGTCAAAACGAAACAAATTACGCAAAATTGTTAACAAAAATAAGTTACACAATTAGGGTATAGATAGTGCAATCTACGAAGACGCGCCCCACTCCGCTCCGCGCCGTACTAGAGTTCAGCTTACAGTACAGCAATCGCGGAGTGGGGCGCGTCTTCGTGGATTGCACTATCTATACTGGTCTTAAGTCCTACAAATCGTTCGTCTGTGAATATTTTATATTTATGCTATGATCAAAGAAAGGTTTGTTAATATTTTAGAAAGTCTTTTAATATATCTTAATATTGAATCTTTTTTTTTTTGCAGGCGCAAAATCTGGTTAACCGCCTGTCAAAGAACCGATGTGATCGATAAAGATTGGGATTTTTTCAAGCACAAATATGTGTGCAGTTTGCATTTCCAGAAATGTATGTATAGTAAAAAGGATCGTCTCAAAAAATCTGCAATACCATCACTACACTTATCAGAAAAACCTATACAACACGGTTCCTCCACGCAAACTGTAAAATCCATACAATACGTCAATCAACGATCTGAAAATGATGTATCAATATCATATGTTATGCCGAATGTAGAAAATAATTCTACAACAATTCATACACAAATTGAAGACTCTTTACCATACGATATTAATCAAGTTAACATAAAAGAAGGAATAATAACTCATACCAAGATTGAAGAATCTGAATCGGTTGAACAACATGTAGAAATAAAAACAGAAAATTATGATAAAAATAGTGACTTGGGCTCCCGAGTCCCTATTTTATTTGAAGAAGATGTAGAAATGAAAACGGAAACAGTTGGAAATGAAATATTACCTTTAGTGCAGTCTACACAGTCTTTACGATCCGATGATCTCAAAATAATAAAAGATGGCGGAACGCTTAGCAGTGATGGTAGCATGAAAGCGGGAGTGGCTGGGCGTGTTGAAGGGACTGCTGCTGAATGTGGGGAAGTGGTCGCACCTGATGTACGACACTTAGGCACTTTATCAGAAAAACCTTTAAAACACGATTCCTTCACACAAACTGTAGAATCCATACAATACGTCAATCAACAATCTAAAAACGATGTATCAATAATGTATGTTATGCCGAATGTAGGAAAGAGTCCTACAACAACATATACACAAACTGAAGACTCTTTACCATACGATATTAATCATGTTAATATAAAAGATAAAATAATATCTCATACGAAGATTGAAGAATCTGAATCTGTTGAACAAGATGTAGTAATAAAAACAGAAAATGATGATGAAAATAGTGACTCGGGAACATTTGAAGATGTAGAAATTAAAATAGAAATAGTTGAAAATGAAATATTACCTTTAGTGCAGTCTACGAAGTCTTTACAATCCGTTGATCTCGAAATAAAGAACGATGGCGGAACTTTTAAAACCCAGGCTAGAAACCTCGTACAAGAAATCAATCAGGGTTTAACAGCAGCTACAGTAAACAGAACTAGTAATAACCCTTTAAATACTACTATGATGCCAATCTTGAAAAGAAAAATGGATGGATCAATTCAAACTGATAGAGTAATTGTATTGAATTGTAATGCTGATGGGAGTGCAAGCTCGATAAATCCTGAAGAATGCATGTGCAATAGAAACGATTATATTGACATGACCCGTCTGCAATTTTATAGAGCTTGCAGTAAATTTTTGTCTGGAAACTTTGCAATTAATGTTAGAAGACAAATGCATTTAGACGACGTTACCAAACAAGGTGGGAATAAACTTTGTGAGGCTGGTAGCAGTCGCAGCGTGAAAGCGGGTACGGCTGACTGTGTTGAATTGAATGCTGCTGGATGCGGGGGAGTGGTCTTGCCTGATGTCGTCAGTGCTAGCACAGCAACTGCTGATAGCGCTGAAGCTGGCTTGTACGCTGTTGACCGCGTTGAAGCAAGTGCAGCAGCTAGTGCAGCTGCTTGCGCTCAAAGGTAATTTGCTTTAGTATTAAGAACCTGGATTAAGGGCGTTGCTACTGTAATGCGGATTCATGCGGGATTATCTCGCATACGTGACATAATATTTTAATTAGTAACCGACGTATCAACCCATTGACAAAATATATTAGGTTCAACTAAATGTTCAAGAACACTGAATATTTAAATGCAGGTAAGGAGTAAAAGTTGATTCTCAATTAGCATAATGTCAAAGAACACCGCATATCGGCATCATTTACTTTTTATTAGATATTTTGCAGTTCTAACTTTAACAGTGTAGGAAAAAGAACAGCATTTAGCATCACATGTTAAACATCTAACAATAATTTGCACCGGAATGTTTGTCTATGACGCTTTTACTCCGTTTTGGAGGCCGGATTAGAATCGTCTCCTGTGCGTTATTTAATTAATTAACCGCAAAAGTGCTGTATTTAACCATGGAAAGGTAAGGAATAAACAGTTTTTAATTGGTGAATTGTGTATTATATAAAGATTTGGACTGAATTTGTTATTTCATCAAATATTTTCGTTCATTTCGTCTTCCTAGGGCGTACCGGCGTTTCTACTCACATCTGCTTTGTAAATACCTTTTGTTAGTCTCCTTTCATTCATCCTGTCAACATGACCAAACCATCTAAGTAAACTCTTTTAAATTTTTGTCACTACATCTTTTAAACCGCACCGTTGCCTTATCACATTATTCCTCAGCCTATCATTCATAGTCACACCACACATGCTTTACAAGAAACACATTTATTCTACTTTCTTGCTTCTTTTGACACACTCAACTTTCACTTTCATACAAATGCATACGCACCAGCGCACCATTGTGAACAGCCAGTCGAGTCTTTATGGACATCAACTGGTTGGTCACAATCGCATGTACAGCACTATTCAATTTATTTCCCGCATTTACTCTCCTTTCCATATTTTCATTAATCTTTCCACCCCTTGTGAACAGCTTCCCTAAATATACAAACTCACTAACTTGCTCCACACTCTTATCATTTATTTTCACATCACACACCGATACCTCCTCTTCTCTTTCAAACACCATGACCTTCAGCTTATTCACATTTATATTCATCCCTTTCATCTTATACACCGTGAAATTTGAATCACAGTTTTGCTAGAATAAACGTTGTTCAGACCATGGTCTACTACCATTCTACAGCATCCAATAAAAAACAAAAACATAAGTAATTGGTTTTTGAAAAAACACAAAAAAGACAAAGTTTAAAATGTCGAGATAATCGTTACTCCCTCCCTACAACACAGACACTACGGCGCTCGCGTATCAAGGTATTTTCATATTAAGCCCGCCGCGGTATGAAAATTTTATGAGTAAAATCTATTAGTATAATTATGAGTTAACTAAAACTGAGGTGTTATTAGAACAAACATTTACAAAATTATTATTAACTAAATAAAATTTCCATACATAAAAATGACCGTATCTTTTTGTTACGTGGGCCGATTTTCATGAAATAAACGTGACAAATGGTTTTAAGTTTAGAAATGAAAACAAAACTAAAGAAATGTCTTTACAAACAAAAAAGTGAGTTTTCAAGTTAGGTAATTATGACAGTTTCAATTTGCTAAAATTTCCTTCCAAATTAACTTTTAATACTGTTAATGGATCAAAGTAAGAATTTTAACTCGTAGGTTCGTGTTAAAATTCTTACTTTGATCCATGAAGAATGTAATATGAATCTACCTTTTTTTTTTTTTGAATGGGAAATTATCAAATAACTTGTTCCGCTCTGGGTGGAGCGGGAGGGCGTGTCAGACTCTTACTGACTAAAACCCACCCGTGTTCCTTCAGTTTCCATGTTGCCGGGGGGCCACGATTTCCCTTGCATTGGCCCTAGCGGACCCCGTCAATTCTGCTGACATCTCTTTGAGGCGGGCGTGGAACACAACGCGCCGTCGACCCGGGCTTGGTCCTTATCGGACGGCGAGCTACCCATTGCCCACCGTCCCCAAGCCCGCGCCTACGGTGGCCGGAAATCTGCCTGTGATTCCCGACGCCCAGGGCGTCTCCTGCGGCGGTTAGGGGCGCGAGGGCGCGAAATTTGCCTCTCCCTCACGCGCTTCGCATCCTCTTTCGCGAGCATTACTGCTTCGCAGAAGGAGGTGACGGCCTCCCATTTCCTGTCGTTCCGTAGCATGGCTCGAATCAGGGCCGGACGCGAAAGATCACCACCGCCGATCGCCTCCACGAGGACACGATGCCCTGCCCAGGCCGGGCAGACCTCTACCGTATGCTCCACTGTGTCCTCCTCCGGGCGATCCACACAGTGATGACACCCGGGCGTTTCCTCCCGCTTTATCCTGAACAGGTACCTCCCGAAACAGCCGTGTCCGGTGAGGACCTGCGTCAGGCGGAAGGTGAGGACGCCGTGGCGCCTCTCTAGCCACTCCTCAAAGAGGGGTCTTATCGCCGCAATTGTGGCGTGCCCAGCGCTGGGTTGCGAAAATCGCACTCTCCATTCCGCCATGAGATCCCGCCGGAGCTCTGTCCGCTCTGCCGCGATTTCTTGCGGCATCGGAGTTAAGCCCCGGCGTTTCGCCTCCTCGCGCCACTCCCAAATGTGCGCGAGGACCTTTGCCTCCAGATCCCATGGCGAATATGAATCTACCTGAGATCACAACATAATAACAGTTAGCTGTGCACCAAGACAACTTTGATTCCAATTTCTCTTCATTCTTATCGGGCCAGCTAGAATTTCTGACGATCTTAACCCCTCGCGTGTTTATGATGCACACGTGTGCATCATGTTATTTCAATGCCCCAACTGTTTATGATACACCATCTGCATCATGTAAAATACATTTGAATTCCCGCTGTTTTTTGATTGGAGCGTTTGGTTTTCTAATAGAAACGCAATACCAACCTCATGCCAATAATACTGGCTTCATTATTGGATATTTAGAAGCTGTTTGCGAACGGAACGAAAACTTAAAAAAAATAAAAAAGACGCGCGCATTGTGCTTGAGCGACATCAAACTTCGGCAATAAACTGACAGGCGATGAATTCCAAGAAACAGTAAGTATTTTATCGAGATTTGTGTGTGAAGTGTTATTCATTAGAAATCGATGAAATATTTGACTGATCGCATTGAAATTATGAGGAAGCATCGGCCACTCGCCGAAGATTGCGTCATATTTTTCGTCGATTATTGTGTAGATATCTTGATTTTTGAGTAGAAACAATTAGTTTTAGATAATATATATCGTTTATTATTATTTACAAATTAGATTTAGTGATTAGTTTCACATTTGTCATCATTCATACCTATTATTGACAAAGCTAACAAATATTTCGAAGGAAGTCCGCTATGTTTGGTTGGCACACGAACGAAATAGTGTTGTCCATGCGTGGTTTGTGTGAGTCGATGTTCGATATTTTTTTTGTTGATTACAAAATTATATGCGTTAGAAAGTCATGGGTTGTTATTTTAAAAAATATTACTTTTCTTTTATTGAACATAAACTTACCTACTTGCTTTGTTGAGTAGTGGTGGTGAAAGGCGAAACAGGGTTTTTTTTTCGTTGTGTTCATTGTTTTGACATTTGCATTTATTTTTGTTTCTAGAAGACTAGCAAGGCTCCGATCGGCCAGCACTGACCGATCGGATGCAGAGAACGAGACGCGACCGTCGTCTCGCGCTTACGATCGGAGCGCGGTGGCACGGCGCGACCGTGTAGAGCTTGCTACTCCAGGGTAAATGTTGTTTTAATAACTGTTCGCAAGGCTCTGCCCGACTTTAACCCCTGGGGTTAATACAAGTTGTCTGTACTTTATATGTAAAAAAAATATTGAACATAATCTTACTTGCTTTGTTGGGTAATGGTGGTGAGAGGGGGATAGAAGGAGGGGTATGTTTTTCGTTCCGTTCATTGTTTTGAGTTTTGTATTTAATTTTGACGTGACAACGTCTTATAAATTGGTTTGCCGGGTGACACTTCAAGAAACTGCGTTACGCTCCGCTCACGTTATGCGCTCACAATGAGAGCGAGTGAGAGGCACGCGTCCCTTCCACTCGGGCATGGTTAGCCCGCCTAAGAGCGCGAGAGACAGACATAAAAAGTGAAAGGCACGCGTCCCTTCCACTCGAGCACAGTTAGCCCGCCTAAGAGCGAATCGTTTCTCAACCAATAATAATTTGTTTAACTTGAAAAAATGAGCGCGACTTGCTATGTAAAAAATTGAAATAACAATGTTTAACCTCCAACCTGTCAAATCGAAACTTTCAAACATTCAAACCGAGACGACCAATCACTGCGCAAGGTAGTAAGCGCGCGATTTACAAATTCAAAGATCAAATGTGAATTTGTTTTCTCCTTTTAGAAAATACACTTTGAATTAAAATCGATTGATATTAACAATTAATGTGATTTAAATAAATGTTCTAACTTTTAAATTTAGTTTTTATATTTATAACAATGTAAAACAAGTTAAATTTATTAATAACTTATAACAACTGATTGATTTTTTTTATCGTTATAGAGAGTTATTGTTATATGGAGTGAAGAAAGAAAAACAACCAAATTAACTATAATCTTTAATATGTTTTTGATAAAATTAATACATATAGTCAGTTAACTTTGCCTGACGTTTTTTGCTTTGCCAGTACTTCTGATAATAGGTACGATTCGTAGATGTTTAGTTCGAGACCATCATTTTCAAGCAAACCAAGCACGTGTTCAAGGCAATTAACAATAACAAAAGCGAAACGGCTGTTTACGACCTCAGCAGTTTCGGGACCTCAAAGGTTTAGTCGGCGTCTTTTGTAACTTGATAAGATAACATAAACAATAACACCGATAATGACGGTTTTCTGTGTCTAAATATAAACACATTTCTTCGTAATAGAGAATGGCTGCTGCGCTATAAGGAGTGTATCAATGTATGGGTTTTAAGGTAAACCAACCAAATTGTGATCTTTTCTATGTTATAGAGAGTTTATCGTTATAAAGAATGATGTTATAAAGAGTTTACACTGTATTTGAAAACATTTAAAAATATGAGAAACAATAATTTCTAATTTGTTCAATTTTAGTACAATGGAGCCAGATGTACAAATTCCTTCAACGTCCAGTACACCGATGGAGACTGATGATATCGTGCCACCAACGTCTGCCATACCTTTCGCTGTGCCACACACACCCCATAACGCCAAAGCGCTACGACAAAGTATGTAT